>OU342743.1:184303336-185660483 GCA_910589775.1 Avena eriantha
ACTGCCAAGCCTAATCCAATCTCCAAAGCACATTAATACTTCAACCATTTCAGGTGCTAGGCTACTTCTGTGATTAGTAATAACTTTTCCATAGGTGCTAAACATAGACTCAGACTCAGAGGAAATCACTGAAGCTATAACAACCAACACATCACGGGAAATTCTGCGAAACGTTGGGTACCTTGCAGAGTTCACATCCCACCACTTTAGGATGTCAAAGTCTGTTGTATGAGGATGGAAGTCCTCCTCTAGCTACCGCTATAGCTCATCGCAGCTTCTAGATTTCTTAAGCCTTGGCATGTTCATCCCAGTCTGAAAGGGCACTATCCGCCGAAACAACTCCATCTTCATTCCTTTTCTTGTGACGATATGTCGACTTCATCTTCCAGTTCAACAACATATTCTATGAATAATACATTGATAGCTATCCAAACTTCTTGGATATTCTTAGGCACATCAACTCCAAATATGTTTTCAATCGAAACTCAACATGTTCCTTTCTAAATCTTGGATCGAGGATCACAAATATGCAGTTTTCAAATATGACTCCATAAAGTACTTGTGAAATTTATTCATTTCTTTCACCATGATTCTGATTGTAGGATTTTTGCTCTTTGCTTGCTCATCGTCTATGATTTACTATTAGAATATGTTAGTAAACAACCATGAAGGGCTAATACTATATGCAATAGTTGACTCCCTCTCTAACCCTAGGCGCCGCCGCCGCCTCTTCCCCTTTCTCGCTGCTGCCGGAGGGGCCAGTGGGCAAAGCCTAGGTGTCCCAAGGAGGGTGGCGGCGGGGATCCCTCTCCCCTGGCTGGTGGTGTGGCAAGATACGTTGTTGCCGGGAGTGCGGGCTGCCGCCGGTGTGGCAGACGTAGGTGGAGGCTGGTGGTGGGCGCCATGTCGGACAGTGGCGATGGGATGACCAGTGGAGCTCTGGTGGGTGTGGTCGCCTAGCCCTTGGCCCAGATGCGCCCGCCCCACATCCGATCTTCGGATTTCGGAGGATCTCCGCAGATCTCTTGGCGCCAGGTTGCGGTCATGGCGGCCCGGGCTGCCTACTCCTCTATCGGTCTTGCTGGTGAGAATTGGGCGGTCGGTCCCATGGGGAGCCGGCGGGCGGCGGCGCAGGGGCCGACGATCTACCTAATAAAGGTGGTGGTCCTTGATCCCTTTCAAGCCAAGACGAAGATCCGCCTGGTGTTTCTCTACATTGATCTGGTTACCGTGTCATGTTCCGGAAGGCTCCGTCGGCGTACTCCATAAGTGCGATCATGCCGAGAGATTGTTGGATCGGATGGGATTCGGTCGTGCACATCCATGTTTTACTCTGATCGTTTGGTTTCAGAGGGTGTGCTACAAAGATTTGTTGGTTGTTAAGATCATGGGGCCTGTTCCAGTTCCATGGTGCTGACGAAGAATGTCATGGAGACCAAGATCTATGGACTGGCAATGGTGATTCGAGTTTGGGTGGTGATGCGGAATTGGCTTGGTGATTCGTGACTTGGAGCAGTGGCATGCAAGTGGGGGAGGCTGCATAGGAGAGGTTCACGGTCCTATCTTTCAAAGTGAAAACCCAGGGTCTAGCCCTTAATTGGTTGTGCCTAACAATGGCCTTGTTGAAGGCATTGTTTTGAGAGTATGGACTTTCTTCAAGGTGAAAATCTAAGATATTTGATCGGGCGATGATGGTGTTTATGCATTGTTCCCTTCTTGGAGGCATCATTTTTGGAGAAACTGAACTTCTGGTGCTGTCTTAGTGGTGATAGTACTGTTGTTCTAGTGAATGGGTCATTGTAGCATGACTTTTCTTTTTGTAATTCTTCTTTGTTTTTTAACTGTGTGCATCCGTATGGCCGCTAGGGCAATGCATTGTTGCATAGGCTGGGTGTAATTGGTATCTTTTGATATTAATATATGCTCCTTCCCAAAAATAAATTCAAAAAAATGTTGATTTGATGTTGGGTAGTTTGAGCCTGAAATGACATTGGTTTCATGGCAGAATACATTAAGAAGCTGACAAATGTCTTCAACCATTTTCCACTCCTTGGTTGAAGTACCAAATGTATAGTTTGGTCCTTGTTGTTGTAAGGTCTCAAATACTTTTCTAAATGGCTATGTGGACTCGAGCATAGTGAATGTCGAGTACCACCTTGAAGACATATCAAGTGTAGGTTGGTGTTTGCATTTTATTCCAACTTGTGCAACCATCTTGGCAAAGCTTATTTTCTCGCCTAGGAACTCCTAATGTATTTTACACTCTCTCTAATATCGTCCACAAAATAGTTCATGGCCTTCAATCCATTTGTACTATAAGGGTTAGCACATGAGCCGCACAATGAATGTGTAAAAATTTTCCCTTCATGATAGATAAGGTCTTGATCAACAAGAATTTTGCTGAGATGACTAATAATTTGGTTTTAACTTGTGCATTATCCATTGTGAAGCTAAATATTCTATTCTCGGTGTTCCAATCGCTAAGGGATCTTCAATACCACACCAAACATATTCCAAGCATCATGGGGTGTTTCAGCTAGGCAAAGCCTGATGATTCTATGACTATTCTCCATTTACCGTCAATCCAATGATATGTAATGCCTAGGTAACCAAGTTTCTAGTTAGACATACGCATCTCACCAATTACTGATACTCTATGATTTCAATTCTTGAAAGAACGTTCATAGCCATTTCTATATGTTTAGTAATTGTCCATTCAATCATTTTAGACAGTAACTCTATTGAGTGACTTGAACCAAGGATTCAATGATGCACAATAATTCCTAGAACCAGCATACTCGACAAATGAAAAGGTTATCTCATGCAAGAAAATTAACTTAAGAAGTTAAATCCTTCCTACTATTTGGTCAAATTCTAGTCAAGGTCTATTTCATCAGAGGTTCTATTTTTTTGAATCATCCCATCCATTGATCCTTTGACCTCACATACCTTCAAGTGTCTAGCAAGTTGACAGGTACTTGCATTAGCCTTGCATTAGAAATCCATCAATATATACTGGCTCATCATCATTCCAAATGATGGAGGTTAACTTCCGTTGTCTATGTTTGGAGCCTACAAGGATGAATATTTCCAAATATTGTCATCTTGGTAGTAGTATTAATGGTAGTATCATGCAAAGTAGTAGTATTAATGACAGAGGTTAGAAATTACCCTTAATAGCAACAACCAGCAGGTGATAGATTATGCGAAGTAGTTGGAGTACCATGTGCAGGAGCAGGTGAGAGATCATGCAAGGAAGGGGACTTCAAAGTCCCAGCTGGATTTGGGGACCTTGCGTATGACTGTGCATTTTTTGCAATCATATTCATTATAGGTGACCTAGAAATGATAGGAGACATATTTTTTCTACAATTTTGGAGTTCTGCAATTGTATCATGAAAACCTGCATTTAGATCAACATGAGTACATTATTAGCATCTAATGCATGTAAAAATGCATAGATGAACTTTGTAGTTTATTGACACACATTCCCATGTATTTGTATCTTATATATCCATGTTTTACATTGATTTTGGAGATTTTCTAAACAATTCCCTCTCCTCTGGTTCTAACTCTGCATGATAGGAAAACTATGTTTTGTGTATTTTTATCTTCCAGGGACCTAAACAAAGTCAAATGGCCTAGGGATTTTTCGAGGAGTATTTTTTACGAAGAGAAGCATCTAGAGCACCAGAACCACTAGAGGGGCCTCATGGGATGGGAAAGAGACCCAGTGGCATGGGCCAAGATGGTGAACATGCAACATACCCTATTTTGGGCCTCGTTGCTTGGATGCTATAGATTTCACCGCCATCCTCTTTGTCTTGACCTAAAACCCTCTATAAAAAGGGTCCCTGGCGCGATCTTAGAACATACGGAGACGGAGATCAAATACACCAAAACAGAGAGTCTACAGGCCACCGCCGGTGGAGATCAGAGGGGAACCGCTGCCAGAATCGCCTCTGTTTGCCTCCACCCCCTCCGGTGTGGTCATCATCAACATCTACAATGAGATCCTCTCCATCCATCTACTTTAATCTCTTAGAAAACATGATGTGTGATACAATCTATTATTTTCCCATGATCCATTATATCTCTATGTTTATGTTTGAGTAGTGATCTATTTATGGAAATTGTGAAATAGTTCGTTGTTGGTTGCATACAAGTATATATTGTCTTCTATAATGGTCTTATGTACTGATATATGAGTGCACACATATATTGGGGAATGTATAAGGTTGTCACCATTGCATGTTGACAGGCAGAGGGATGGCTGGAGATTGACATAAACCATGTGCCAAGTCTTAAATATGCATGCTATGTTAATTCATGGTTAACTAACAAGGGGATAAGTTATGGGGCCTTGACACTTACAGCGATGGTTGGACTTTATATCTTAATAAGTCCCTTGCTTGCTTAGAACCGGCATTGGGATCAATAAGTAGGGGTGTAATTGATTAGTAACTTAGTTGCACCTATTTATGACTCCTCTCTAGAAGAAACAATAAAAAGACTATATGTGCTTCTCTAATTATGACAACCAAATATATGAAATAACAATTTGCCTAAACACTTGCTCCCTTGAGTTACCTGTTACTTTTACTTGTTGTTATTTTACTTGCTTTTACTTTACTTGGAATAGTTTTACTTTCTATATTACTTTCAGCACTTTATAGTTTTCTAGTTAGAAGTAAAAAATACCTTACACACTCTAGTTCACTATTTTGCATATAGGGCCATATTAGTGGGTTATATGGCTTTAGAGAATAGATAGTTTACCTTCATCTCCTCGTGGGTTTGACACTCAAAAACTTATCGAATTGTACTACAGTGGTTTCATGCCCTTGGAGATTATCAAGTACTTTTATGGCGCTATTGCCGAGGAGCATAGTGCTAAGCTTCTATTCTTGTTTGCATTGCTAGTTTATTTTTAGCAACTAGCATATAAAACTAAATATCAAAAATACTCCTGTTATAAGCACAAGTATGGATATAAATGCCACTTTGTATATGTACTTGAATGCTAATAAGATTGCTAAGAAACATAGAAAATCAAGATAAGGGATAAGACTAGAATATTTCATGAAAAAACCAAATTATATTGCTAGTGAGTTTCTTGAATATTATGATCAAACTTGTTGCTCTAAACAATGTGGTAGACACTTTGAATTTCATGTATGTTTCATGAAGAATTTGTTATGGCATCTTACCATAGAGGTGATTTTTTCATTTAGGAATGGAACAAGTAGAGGAATTTGTTACTTTTATGGCAGCTTATAAATTAGAAACCTTCATTGATGAACATGAAAGTAGCTTTATAGCTAGTAATTTTAAATGTGTGATGACACTTATAATTTATTATTTCATAGCCAACTTCATAGAAAATATTTATGTTGTTGATTTTAATAAGAGGGGCATTGCTTCCCAAGAGAAGATGCCCATGCAACCCCAAGAGGATGAGGATGGTAAAAGCATAAGATTGGGGATGCCCATGCAACCCCAAGAAGAATATAAGGAAGCACAAGTGGAGTAAGAATGAATTAGCTACCCATCTCCTACTCCCAACAATAGTAACACACAAATTTGCATGAACAACACTTCTTACATAATTCCAACTGATAATGATTCTTAATTGCCCGATAGTCCTCTATGTGGAACAATTGTATCTAATATATGGGATGATGAAAGTGACATAACTGAAATAGATGATCCATTATCATGATTAGATGAGACTTGCTTTATGTGGTGATTCTATTAAAAATTATGTTATTGGGTTTACTTTTGATGCCTGCAAATATTATGAAAGAGGAAGATATAAGATCCCTCTTTATGTTTACAATTTTTTAAACTGCAAGTTATTGAACATTATATGCATTGGACACTACAACTTTGTTGTTATTTATTCATATATAAAATTCCAATGCATAGGAAGAGAGTTAGACTTAAAAGTTAATGGTTTTATGTTTTGTGGTGTGCTCCATATGCTTTCCAATACTATTCAGTTTGAGCACATCTTTATATCCTTGTAACATGTAAAATAATTTTAGCTATTGTTTTCTAACAATTAATTTAATAGTTTAACTATTTTTTGGGGAAAGTAAATGAGAAGGATGAGGAATGGATAAGTTTGTGTCGATCTTGAGCATGTGTTGTTCATGCTAATAGAACCATTGCAAGGTCTATATCATTATTTTTTGCCATAATAAAACAAAATAAAAATAGTGTTTTATTATATATATTTACTTATTTAATAAATTGGTTTACTAATAATAAGTTAATTTTCATCTTGGTTGAAATTGTTATATCATCTATTTTGGAGAACTAACCATTTTGTAAGCATTAAAGTATCATGGAGATGAAATTATTTATTTATTTGAGATGAAACATGATATGATGAGAAATGAGTAGAGGAAAATAACTAGCAAAACTACAAGCTTGGGTATTCCCATACATACCCCTCTTCTTTCAAGAAATTTCAAGTAATATCATTGCAAACTCATGTTTCAGTTTCACCTTCATGTTTTCTTTTGTATGTTTGTGGATACCATGTTTTTATTTGCATTTATTTTTGTTTGCTTTTTCTTTTGAATCTTATTTATAATAACAAAATATCAAAAAGATTTTATGTTTCTTATTTGTTTCTTCTTTTTCCTTTTTGATAAAACAAAAAAATAACAAAAGGATTTTCTTTCTTCTTTGTTTCTTTTCTTGATTCTTTGTTGGTATTGTTCGATTTTTATTTTTGCGTTTTGATAAAAAACAACAAAAATATTTTCTTTCTCATTTGTTTCTCTTGGTTTTCTTGATTGCTTTTCCTTTTTTCATTTTTGATAAAACAAAAATAACAAAAATATTTTCTTTCTTCTTTGTTTGTTTCTCTTGAATCTTTGTTGGTTATTTTTTATTATTCTTAAATTTTGGTTTTTAACTTTTATTCTCTTTTAAAATAAGTTTTCAATGTAAGTTTAAATTTTCCAAAAAATAAAGTACGAAGTTTTACCCATTTGGATGTTAAGGCTATTAAACATATTTGGAGTTGCAAATTCTAGACACTGCTATTTACCGTATGATTTTTATGATATTTTTTGTAACTACAGTTGAGATAAATTTTCTACTATAGTTAGAACTTTTCATCCTATGTATGTACACAAATTGGCTTAATTTTTTTACTTTCTTAAGTGGGTCAAATATGCATGTTTTTCAGATGCTGTTTTGCTTGAGAGATCCTGCCTTTTCTTGCAAGAGTGGCTATTTTGAGTTTCTACTTCATTATTTTGGGGTCTCTCGGATTTTGGAGGATTTTAGACACTTGAGAAAATCTCTGGACATTTGAAACCAAGTTTTATTTGGGTCTTGATCACAACAAATGAATTACATTTGTACCACTAACGTCACCCCATCAGAAAAGAAATGGGAGAAAGTTTTGTGTTGAAGTTTTTCACAAGGAATGGAGGAACATCACACAAGAGCAATCCAAGGATGTTGAAAACCATAAGCTTGGGGATTCCCAGGGAACCTCACTGGACCTATCACCCTCACGGTGTGCACACCTCTAAACTTTGTTTTTTTAGAAACATAAGATTTTTGGATAATTTTTTTAATTTTTTAATTAATTCCACGAATAATACGTGGAGCAAGGGATTGTCAAATATAGTGTGGCGCCAGTGCTTAAAATACCGAAGCGGCACGGTTGACTGTTCAAAAGCCGAGAGGTGCTGTCTATGGTTAAAAAGCCAACCGCAGTGGACGATGGGACTCGCGTTGCCGGGTGGTCGATCGACAAGGGTGCGTCGGCACTTGAAGCAGTCGGTTTTTGAAAAGCCGAGCGGCCTCCTTCTTATCCTCGCCACGGACAGCCCCACCCCACCCGTGCTCTTCTTCTTCCTCTCTCTTATTCTTGTTCTTGCTGTCCCTGCGAGCTACACCGATTTTGAGCTCATTTTTTCTTTGATTTCCACCAAAATTTGTTGCTGGGATACAAAAGAAAGCTAGTAGAGTCCCGATCTACTCATGGGATAGTTTGGTGGAGTGATTTGAGGCGTTTTTGTGGAGGTATTTGGTGGTGTTCTTGGGGAGACATGGCTATGGTGGAGGCTAGGCTGTAGCATGAGCCAGCTGCACAGTGGAGGTGCCGATATGGTGAGTGGAGGCTGCTGCACGGCAGGACTTCGCACGCTTCAAGGGTAAACCCTAATTTCTTGCTAACTGTAGTTATTTGTGTATGTTTATCGGTAGCTTTGGATGTGGTCTGTTAGCTGCAAGATTATTTGGCTATAGGGTTAGAAGTATATTTGTAGACTATAATGTGCTATTGTACGGGCATTTGACAAATTGTAGTATTTTTTAGGTTGGAAGTTACGTCAAATAATGTAGTGTTTAGGTTCCACTATGGTCACAGTGTCTTCAGAACAAACAAGCATGGAGTTGATATGGGCGAGTTTAATTTTATTGATGAAGTGTTGCAAGGTCCTGAAACAATGCCCGTTACTGAGTTGAAGGATTGGTTATCTGCTCGTTGAGGGCTGTCTCCGACCCATACTGTCAGTGTGCATGTATTATGGACTAAGTCAAGGATTAAACCTGATTTTTATTAGAGAGCGATAGAAGTGCAAGATAAATAGGTCAAATGGGTGAAAGCCTGTGAGACAAGGAGAGTTAACCCTACTATCTTAGTGCTTCCTGTGGCAAAAGAGCCTGGGTATGATCAGGGCCAGAGTAGTCAAACACAACATGCTGGTGGTGGTTATGATCATGACTAGAGCAGTGAAGCCGAAGACGAAGGTGGTGGTGGCTACTATCATGGCCAGAGTAGTCAAGGCCAAGATGGCGGTGGTGGTTATGAATCTGGTCAGAGTAGTTATGCACACACCGATGATGGTGGTTATGAATCAGCTGAAGTTAGTCATGGGACATGATCAGATATTTTTAGTGGTGATGTCGACGAAGATGAGATACACGACGGTTGGTTGCAAGATCGGATGGAAGGTGAAGATTCAGAAGGCGATAGTGATAGCTCTCATGATTCCGCCGAGTCTGATCAAGAAGAGATCATCCAACCAATTCTGGCATCATGGAATGATGACCACACAAAAGCAATGAATGTGAATGATGGGCATGATTCCACGTGGCACTATCATGCGAACAACATCTCCCTGGGTGCATTATATCCTAGAAAGAGACATCTGCATGAAGCAATTGTTGAGTGGGCATTGTCCATGCAACGGGTCTTCAAAACGATAGTGTCATCCCAAAAATATTTGACATTGGTCTGTAAGGAATCCGGATGTCTGGCTAGGGTCCATGCCCACGTTCCTATGTATGAAACCAATTGGAAGGTTACCGGTGTGGTGCTGCACACATGTCAACTTCCCAACGTCATTCAAGACCATCGTAATCTCATGCCAACCCTCCTGGCCAGACTATTATACACTGAGATAGTGGAGACCAAAGCCATGGTGGTGAAAGATATCATCAACAAAGTTGCTATCGGATTTCGCTACAATATTTCTTATGGAAAGGCATGGAGGACTAAGCAGAGGGCACTGGAGGCAAGATTTGGTTCTTTTCGAGACAGATATGACTGTGTTGTTCGGATGCTCCAGAGATTGTAGGCTAGGAATCTAGGCACATACATTGACATCCAACACTTTATGTTGCCTCAAGAACCCAATTTGAGGGTGCTGCATCAAGTGTTCAACTCATTTGCTATATGCATAGAAGCTTTCACTCACTGTCGACCAGTCATTTGTGTGGATGGTAAATTTCTCACTGGCAAGGACAATGGTCAAATCTTGACTGCCATAGGTCAAGACGAGAACAATCAAGTTGTTCCACTTGCATTTGCTTTCGTGGAGAGCAAGAGCACCGAGAGTTGGGTATGGCTTTTCAGGCAGCTGAAGATAGTAATTGTGAGGGATTCAACGGAGCAGCAGTTAGTTGGAGGAGTTCCAAACAACCTGTGGTGGCTGGATCAACGACGGAGGCAAAATATGTTGCTGCTTCAGAAGCGGCGCAGGAGGCGGTTTGGATGAAAGAGTTCATTACGTAACTAGGTGTGGTTCCCAGTGCGTTGGACCCAATGGTGATCTATTGTGACAATAATGGAGCCATAGCCAACGCAAAGGAACCGGGGTCTCACAAGAATTCCAAGCATATTAAGCGTCGGTTTCACTCCATCCGCGAGCATGTCAAGGATGGAGATATAAAGATTTGTAAAGTACACATGGACCTAAATGTAGTAGATCCGTTGACTAAAGTTCTCCCTAGGGCAAAACATGATCAACACTAGAACTCCATGGGTGTTAGATTTATCACTATGTGAACTAGATTATTGTCTCTAGTGCAAGTGGGAGACTGAAGGAAATATGCCCTGAGAGGCAATAATAAAGTTGTTATTATATATCCCTTATATATGATAGATGTTTATTTTACATGCTAGAATTGTATTGATCGGAAACATCAATACATGTGTGTTTAATAAACAAAAAGGGTTCCTAGTTATGCCTCTCTTATAGACTAGCTTGTTGATTAACAAGATGATCAAGGTTTCCTGATCATGGACATTGGATGTTGTTAATAACAAGGTCACGCTATTGGTGGAATGATGTGATGAACATTCATCCGAAGTATAGCATTACGATCAAGTCATTATGTTTATATTGCTATAACATCATACGAAGTAATATTTATCCTTAGACCATGAGATCATGTTAATTGCTAACACCGGAAGAGTATCTTGATAACATCAAACGTCACACCGTAACAGGGTGACTATAAAGATGGGTTCAGTACTACAAAGGTGTTATGTTGAGGCTCATGGATCAAGAGTGCAATTTGTCAATCCAGATGACGGATAGATATACTCTGGGCCCTCTCGGTGATATCGCATTAAGATAGCTTGCAAGCAAGTGATGTGATCACTAGAATGTTATATCACGGGAACGAGAAAAGAGTGCATGTCGGTAACGAGATCAAACTAGGTATGGAGATACCGATGATCGAATCTCGGACATGTGATATATCGAGAGACAAAGGGATTTAGTTACAAGCGTTAAAGGTTCTCACGATCACAGAAGTCATTGTTGAATGTGTAGGAGTCAGTACGGATCTCCAGGTCCCACTGCTGATTATTGATCGGAAAAGGGTCTTGATCATGTCTGCATTATTCGCGAACCGTAGGGTGGCACACTTAAGAGTTACCGGACACCATTTTGGAGCACATATGTTTCCAACGAAAGAATTGCAAAGCGCAAGAATTGTTTCAATAGAAACCGGAAATTGTTTCGGGTGAAATTGCAGAAAGTGGTTCTGCATGTGATATTGAAATATTGTAAGGGGCTATATGTGAATGTTTGTTAATTAAAGTAATTAACAAAATTCTGAATAAATTTAATAAAAAGAGTTTTATTAAATGAGAGAGCATTAAATTTGGAGAAATTTAATGCATTTAAAGTGGAGACTTTAAAAGGGAATGTGAAGAGGCATTTTAATGTGGAGGGGTTACCACCACATGAATGGGGGAGATGAGGGGTCACCCCCCATGCGCTGGCCATGGAGAGAGGGGGCACCCCCTCCTCCTATAAAAGGCCACCCATTCACTCCTTCATCCTTACACCTCCTTGTGAAGGATCTCTCTCCCCCTCTAGAATTATTCCCCCATGGTCTCGGATTAGTGAGATACATGTTCCCGGTGGCAATTCGTCTGGAAGGAGTTGCTGCTTCCGCTGGATCGCTGGAGCGAGGAGGTGGAGGTTGTCCGGTGGCTTGGACGTGTGTGCGAGCGCGGATGCGCTGCTGAGTTGCGGCACTCGGACTTCCTCACGATCTTGAGATCGGCAAGTGTACGACTACATCAACCACGAGTTCCTACTCGTTAACAAAATTCGTTGTCTTCGAGGGTAAGTTCTCGTTGGATATATGTCCACCCGTTGCTTTGTACCTAGTAGATAGATCTTGGCGTGTAGTTCACACCGTAGGAATTTTTTTGTTTTCTATGCTGCGGACCCAACAGTGGTATCATAGCCTGATCTATGTGTAGGTGCTTTGCACGGGTAGTACACATATGTTTATATGTGGGCGATGATGATCATGTTATTGCATCTTCTATGTATTTTGGATATTGGTGGCATAGTGGGATGAAGCGGCCTGGACCAACCTTACATGTCATCGTACATGAGACCGGTTCCACGACTGACATGCAACTTGTTTTGCATAAGTGGCTGGCGGGTGTCTGTCTCTCCTATTATAGTAAATATCTGATTTACAATGGGTTGCTAATAATTTAGTTATCCTCGTTGTGGTTCATGTTCGTAGGTGAGAACGGTTCTATCTCTGAAAGCCCTAAGCCACGTAAAACTTGCAATTGATAAATTAGAGGCGTCTAGTTTAGATCGTTGCTGGGCTGGTGTGTTGATATGGTATTGTTGTAAGTAGATGTATGATAGATACTCTTACAAGACACTCAACGTGTAAGTTCCATAGACCTTGGCCTTACACACAAAGGAATGATAGAGATCATTCCACGATGCAAGTGATAGATATCAAATGCATGGACCATATCATCTCACTTTACACATTAGATGTTAGCATCTTATACTGCTAGTTTGGCGCTTTTGGTAGCATTATAAGATGATCCCTCATTTAGATATCAAGATAAAAATGTGTTCTTCCTTAAGTATGCACCGTTCTGTGGATCGTGTTTCGAGACATCACGTGATGATCGGGTGTACTCGAATCTACGCTTTCATAGGAACGGGTGTAAGACAGTTTTACACACGCGAATACTAAGGTTTTTACTTGGCGAGCCTAGCATGTACAGACATGGCCTCGGAACACGGACCAAAAGGTTAAGCATGAGTCATATAGTTGATATGATGCCCATATAGATGCTCGCCTTTGAAGCTACATCAACTCACGTGATGATCAGACTTGGTGTAGTGGATTTGGTTCATGTAATCACCAAAAGGACACGAGGGATGTCGTTTTTGAGTGGGAGTTCATTAGTAGTTTTGATTAGTTGAACTCAATCTATCATAAACTTAGTCTAAATAAACTTTACAAATTCTGTTGTACATGGCACCACCTGCTTTTAATTTCAATGTGTTCATGGAGAAAGAGAAACTTGCTGCGAATGGTAGCAACTTCACCAACTAGGCTATGAATTTGAGGATTCTCCTCACTGCTGCACAAAAGCAATATGTGCTAGATGCGCCGCTAGGCCCCCCACCAGCTCCTGATGCCCCTGACAAGGAAAACAATGTCTATGTGACTCGTCAGGAGGACCACAACTTAGTTCATTGCGGCATACTGTATGGGCTAGAGCCAGAACTTCGAAAGCGTTTCGAAAATGGCAATGCCTTTGTTACCATGGGAGAATTGAAAATGATTTTCGATACCCATGCTTCCGTAGAGAGTTATAATGCTACAGAAAAGTTCTTTAGCTGCATGATGGAGGAAAACAGCTCCGTTAGTGAGCACCTACTCAAAATGTCTGGGTACGCCGATAAGCTTGTGTCCATGGGAATAACGATTCCCATTGACTTAGGCATACATCGTGTTCTCCAATCTCTGCCACCTAGCTACAAGAGCTTTGTGATGAACTATAATATGCAGGGCATGAAGAAGTCTCTTCCCGACCTTCTGTCAATGTTTAAGACTGCAGAAGTGGAGATTAGGAAAGAACATCAAGTGTTGATGATCAATAGGACCACCGGTTTCAAGAAAGACAAGAAAGGCAAGCACAAGGGAAAGAAGGGTGGCAAGTCTGTTGCCACGCCTGAAAAGAAACCCCAAGCTGGCACTAAGTCTGACACCGAGTGCTACTATTGTAAGGGGACTGGACATTGGAAGCGCAACCGCCCCAAGTATTTGGCGGACAAGAAGTCCGGCAAGGCAAACAAAGGTATATGTGATATACATGTTATAGATGTGTACTTGACTAGTACTCGCAGTAGCACCTAGGTATTTGATACGGGATCGGTTGCTAATATATGTAACTCGGTTCAGGGGCTATGGAACAAGCGACAACTAGCAAGGGATGAGGTCAGCATACGGGTTGGCAATGGATCAAAAGTTGATGTGATCGCCGTCGGGACGCTACCTCTCCATTTGCCATCCGGATTAGTTATAAACCTAAATAATTGTTATTTAGTGCCTGCACTGAGCATGAACATTGTATCTAGATCATGTTTGATGCAAAGTGGTCATTCCTTTAAATCTGAAAACAATGGTTGTTCGATTTATAAGAATGATATCTTTTATGGTCATGCACCTATGTTGAATGGTTTATTTCTGTTGGATCTCGATAGTAATATTACACACATTCATAATGTTAATGCTAAAAAGATTAAACTTGATGATGATATGTCTACATATATGTGGCACTGCCGTCTAGGTCATATTGGCGTTAAACGCATGAAGAAACTCCATTTTGATGGACTTTTGGAATCACTTGATTTTGAATCATTTGATACATGTGAGCCATGCTTTATGGGCAAGATGACTAGAACGCCGTTTTCCAGTTCAATGGAACGGGCGACAGATCTATTGGAAATCATACATACTGATGTGTGTGGACCAATGAGTGTGTCGGCGCGAGGTGGATATCGTTATTTTGTTACTTTAACGGATGATTTGAGTAGATATGGGTATATCTATTTGATGAAACACAAGTCTGAAACTTTTGAAAAGTTCAAGGAATTTCATAATGAAGTGGAAAATCATCGTAATAGAAAGATCAAATTTCTACGGCCTGACCGTGGAGGAGAGTATCTAAGTTACGAGTTTAGCACACACATGAAAGAATGTGGAATAGTTTCACAACTCACGCCTGCCGGAACACCACAATGTAATGGTGTGTCGGAACGTCGTAATCGTACCTTATTGGATATGTTTCGATCTATGATGTCTCTGACTGACTTGCCACTGTCATTTTGGGGTTATGCACTGGAAACAGCTGCATTCACTTTAAATCGGGCACCATCTAAATCCATTGAAACGACACCGTATGCATTATGGTTTGGAAACAAACCTAAGCTGTCATTTCTTAAAGTTTGGGGATGCGATGTTTATGTGAAGAAACTTCAACCGGATAAACTCGAACCCAAAGCGGAAAAATGCGTCTTCATAGGATACCCTAAGGAAACAATTGGGTATACCTTCTATCACAGATCCGAGGGCAAGGTTTTTGTTGCCAAGAATGGATCCTTTCTTGAGAAGGAGTTTCTCGCGAAAGGTGTGAGTAGTCGAAAGGTAGAACTCGAAGAGGTTATTGAACCTTCTCTTCATGGAATGGCGAGTGGCGCATCACCAGAAGTTGTTTCGGAGTTGACTTCACCTGATGAAGAGAGAGCTAATGATAATGATCATGAAACTCCGAAAGAGGATACTACCGAACCTCGCAGGTCAAGCAGGACACGTGCAGCTCCTGAACTATACGACAATCCTGTTGTGAATTTCATGGTTGATGAAATGGATGACCCTGCGACGTATGAAGAAGCGATGATGAGCCTGGATTCCAACAAATGGCTAGAAGCCATGAAATCCGAGATGGAATCCATGTACGAGAACCAAGTTTGGAACTTGGTGGACTTACCTCACGACCGAAAGGCCATTGAGAATAAATGGATTTTCAAAAGAAAAACTGATGCTGATGGTAATGTGACAATCTATAAGGCTCGACTTGTTGCAAAGGGGTTTCGACAAATTCAAGAAGTTGACTACGATGAGACATTCTCTCCCGTAGCGATGCTTAAGTCGGTTAGGATTATGTTAGCAATTGCTGCATATTTCGATTATGAAATATGGCAGATGGATGTCAAAACTGCGTTCCTCAATGGTAATATTGAAGAAGAGTTGTATATGATACAACCTAAGGGGTTTGTCGATCCTAAGGATGCTAATAAGGTATGCAGACTTCAGCGATCCATCTATGGACTGAAGCAAGCATCCCGGAGTTGGAATCTCCGCTTTGATGAGGTGATCAAAGAGTTTGGATTTGTCCAAACTTATGGAGAGGCTTGTATTTACAAGAAAGTGAGTGGGAGCAATGTGGCATTTATGATATTATATGTGGATGACATATTATTGATTATACATGATATAGATCTTTTAAACAGTGTTAAAAGTTATCTAAACAACAAATTTTCGATGAAAGACCTTGGTGAAGCATCATATATATTAGGCATTAAAATCTATAGAGATAGATCAAGGCGCCTAATTGGGCTATCACAGAGTACATACCTTGATAAGATATTAAAGAAGTTTAATATGGACGAAAGTAAGAAGGGGTTCTTACCTATGTTGCAAGGCAAGACATTGAGTAAGACTCAAAGTCCGGCTACGGCGGAAGAAAGAGAGATGATGGATAAGATCCCCTATGCCTCGGCCATAGGCTCTATTATGTATGCCATGCTATGTACAAGACCGGATGTGGCACATGCTATTAGTTTGACTCGTAGGTACCAATCTGATCTAGGTTCGGAACACTGGATAGCGGTAAAGAACATCCTCAAGTACTTGAGAAGAACTAAGGATATGTTTCCTATATACGGAGGTGAAGAAGAGCTAGTCGCTAAGTGTTATGTCGATGCTAGCTTTGACACCGATCCGGATGACTATAAGTCTCAATCCGGATACGTATTTCTCTTGAACGGAGCAGCAGTTAGTTGGAGGAGTTCCAAACAACCTGTGGTGGCTGGATCAACGACGGAGGTGGAATATGTTGCTGCTTCAGAAGCGGCGCAGGAGGCGGTTTGGATGAAAGAGTTCATTACGGAACTAGGTGTGGTTCCCAGTGCGTTGGACCCAATGGTGATCTATTGTGACAATAATGGAGCCATAGCCAACGCAAAGGAACCGAGGTCTCACAAGAATTCCAAGCATATTAAGCGTCGGTTTCACTCCATCCGCGAGCATGTCAAGGATGGAGATATAAAGATTTGTAAAGTACACATGGACCTAAATGTAGTAGATCCGTTGACTAAAGTTCTCCCTAGGGAAAACATGATCAACACTAGAACTCCATGGGTGTTAGGTTTATCACTATGTGAACTAGATTATTGTCTCTAGTGCAAGTGGGAGGCTGAAGGAAATATGCCCTGAGAGGCAATAATAAAGTTGTTATTATATATCCCTTATATATGATAGATGTTTATTTTACATGCTAGAATTGTATTGATCGGAAACATCAATACATGTGTGTTTAATAAACAAAAAGGGTTCCTAGTTATGCCTCTCTTATAGACTAGCTTGTTGATTAACAAGATGATCAAGGTTTCCTGATCATGGACATTGGATGTTGTTAATAACAAGGTCACGCCATTGGTGGAATGATGTGATGAACATTCATCCGAAGTATATCATTATGATCAAGTCATTATGTTTATATTGCTATAAAATCATACGAAGTAATCTTTATCCTTAGACCATGAGATCATGTTAATTGCTAACACCGGAAGAGTATCTTGATAACATCAAACGTCACACCGTAACAGGGTGACTATAAAGATGGGTTCAGTACTACGAAGGTGTTATGTTGAGGCTCATGGATCAAGAGTGGAATTTGTCAATCCAGATGACGGATAGATATACTCTGGGCCCTCTCGGTGATATCACATTAAGATAGCTTGCAAGCAAGTGATGTGATCACTAGAATGTTATATCACGGGAACGAGAAAAGAGTGCATGTCGGTAACGAGATAAAACTAGGTATGGAGATACCGATGATCGAATCTCAGACATGTAATATATCGAGAGACAAAGGGATTTAGTTACAAGCGTTAAAGGTTCTCACGATCACACAAGTCATCGTTGAATGTGTAGGAGTCAGTACGGATCTCCAGGTCCCGCTGCTGATTATTGATCGGAGAAGGGTCTCGATCATGTCTGCATTATTCGCGAACCGTAGGGTGGCACACTTAAGAGTTACCGGACACCATTTTGGAGCACATATGTTTCAGACGAAAGAATTGCAAAGCGCAGGAATTGTTTCAATAGAAACCGGAAATTGTTTCGGGTGAAATTGCAGAAAGTGGTTCTGCATGTGATATTGAAATATTGTAAGGGGCTATATGTGAATGTTTGTTAATTAAAGTAATTAATAAAATTCTGAATAAATTTAATAAAAAGAGTTTTATTAAATGAGAGAGCATTAAATTTGGAGAAATTTAATGCATTTAAAGTGGAGACTTTAAAAGGGAATGTGAAGAGGCATTTTAATGTGGAGGGGTTACCACCACATGAATGGGGGAGGTGAGGGGTCACCCCCCCATGCGCCGTCCATGGAGAGAGGGGGCACCCCCCTCCTCCTATAAAAGGCCACCCATTCACTCCTTCATCCTTACACCTCCTTATGAAGGATCTCTCTCCCCCTCTAGAATTATTCCCCCATGGTCTCGGATTAGCGAGATACATGTTCCCGGTGGCATTTCGTCTGGAAGGAGTTGCTGCTTCCGCTGGATCGTTGGAGCGAGGAGGTGGAGGTTGTCCGGTGGCTTGAACGTGTGTGCGAGTGTAGATGCGCTGCTGAGTTGCGGCGCTCGGACTTCCTCACGATCTTGAGATCGGCAAGTGTACGACTACATCAACCACAAGTTCCTACTCGTTAACAAAACTCGTTGTCTTTGAGGGTAAGTTCTCATTGGATGTATGTCCACCCGTTGCTTTGTACCTAGTAGATAGATCTTGGCGTATAGTTCACACCGTAGGAAATTTTTTGTTTTCTATGTTGCGGACCCAACACAAGTGCCAGACCTATCTGGATGAATTCACTAAAAAACATGTTAGGCAGAGGAAATCATCTAGAGCAGCAGCTGTCACGGCTCATGCGGCCGCGGTAGCTGCACATGCAGTAGCGGGAGCAGGACCACCGGAGGAAGAACCCATTGCTCTTTGCGGTTTGCCAGGATTTGACCAACTCGATACTAGGAGGAGGCGTGGGAGAAGGATTAAACATTTCCAGGAATGGATAGAGCACGAGCATGTGGAGAGGTGGTCTCTGCTGCACAACACTCATGGTGCTAGGTTTGGCGTCATGACTACAAATCTTGCCGAAACTTACAACTTTGTCTTGAGAGGAAGCAGGGCTCTACTATTAATAGCTATTGTGGAGTGTATTTTCACCGGGACTTTAAAGTACTTCAGAGACAGACTCCGGATTACTCAGATGCATATCATCAACACCCCAAACTCGAGATACTGTTCAAAGATCATGGATTACATGAATGACAAAATGGAAAAGGCTCGGTCTATGCATGTCGTCACCATTGGTAATGAAGAAAGAATATTCGAGGTGCGCCTTCCTTGCAATAGGATTGGATCTGGAGAAGAGGTAAAGACACAAGAGGTGAGGATAGGCAATGAAGACTGACCGACGTGTGAGTGCACCTGTAACAAACCCAAGCTGCTACATCTGCCTTGCTCTCATGTACTTGCTGCATGCAGGCGGTTAGGTATGGATGCGATATCGTTTGTGTCTCCTTATTTTCTTAAGGAGTCGGTGATCAATACATGGACTGGCGAGATGATGAGATATAGGGCATGGGGCAGTTTCAACAAAGTAAACCTGGGTGAAATGATTTACATCCCAGATCCTGGACTAATACGGACAGGCAAAGGAAGGCGGCAATGTGTTCGCATCCGTAATGATATGGATGAATCCGAAGCCGGAGGCCATACTAGACAATGTTTTCTATGTAATCATTTTGGTCATAGAGACAATTGTCACATCTTCAGGAGTAGAGGAGCGGATCCTCATGGACGTGGCAGGCAAGGAACAAGAGGCAGAGGAAGAAACTAGAATTTGTATTATGTATGGAACTATGTTTTAAATTTGTAAATTCGTGTGGAACTATGTTTGAAATTTGTATTATGTATGAAATTATGTTTTAAATTTGTAATTCATGTGGAACTATGTTTGAAATTTGTATTATGTATGGAACTAAGTTTTAAATTTTTAATTCGTATGGAACTATGTTTTAAATTTGATTGTTTGTATGGAACTATGTTTTAAATTTGAAATTCTTATGGAACTATGTTTTAAATTTGTATTATGCAGATGGCTGATACATTGCAAATGTATCTATAATTTTTGATGTTCCATGCTTGGTTTTATCCACTTTCTTGTGTTTTGTTCCAACTTTGGAGTACTTTTCATATGATTTCTTGGACTAACCTATTAACAAGAGCCACAGTGCCAGCTGCCTGTTTTCTGCTGTTTTTGGTTCCAGGAAAGTCAGAAAATGAATATTCTCGGAATTGGACGGGACAAAAGCCAAAGTGCCTATTTTTCCGGAAGTGATGAAGTGCCAGAATACGAGACGGAGAAGGGCCAGGGAGCCACCACACCACCTGGCCACGCGGTCAGGCCTGGCCCGCGCCAGGGGGTGGTGTGGCCGCTCCCGGCACCCCCTCGGCCTCCCCTTCCGACTATAAGTTGCCCTCGGGACGAAAACCCTAAGGACCCGATCAAAAATCCACGAAAGAGTCTGTAGCAACCGTCGTCTCTGTCCCTAGATCGGGGGGATCTGAAGTTCTTCCCGGCACCCTGCCGGAGAGGGGAATTCACCCTGGAGGCCGTCTTCATCACCATGCAAGCCTCCGGTGTGATGCGTGAGTAGTTCATCCTTGGACTACGGATCCATGTAGAAGTTAGATGGCTGGTTTCTCCTCCTTTGTGCTTTCATGTTTAGATCTTGTGAGCTCCATTGATTATCAAGATCATCTATTTGTAATTCATACATGTTGTGTTTGCGGGGATCCGATGGATATTGAGATGCTATTTCAGATTGATTATTGATTCTATCATGTCTTTGTTATTTGAGATCTTGTATGCTTTCCGTTGTTAGTAGCTATCTTGGCCAAGTAGATGCTAGCAACTCCAAGAGTTAGTATTTATGCTCGATAGTGGGTTCATGCCTCTGGTAATCTGGGGAAGTGACAGAAATCTCTAAGGTACTAGATGTGTTGTTGCTACTAGGGAGAAAACAACAATCCTTTGTTCATAGAACAATCGTATTGTTTACTTTACACGCAGTTCGTAAAGCAATAATCTATTGCTTGCAACTTAATACTGGAGGGGGTTCGGATGATAACCTAAAGGTGGATTATTAGTCATAGATGCAGTTGGATGGCGGTCTATGTATTATGTTGTAATGCCCAATCAAGTCTCAGAGGAGTCAAGATGATTAGTATATGCATGTATTGCTTTCTCGGTGTTTGTCAATTGCCTCGCTGTAATTTGTTCACCCAGCATGTTATCTATCTAAGGAGAGCCACCTCTAGTGAACTATGGATCCCGGTCCTTTTTATTTACATACAATCTACAACTGTTTACTGTTTTGTGTTTACTTTCTGCAAACTTTTACTTCTTTCCATTCGATACGTTTAATCCTTTGTTTTCCGCAAAACACGGTGAGATTGACAACCTCATCGCAAGTTGGGGACAAAGTTCTGTGGTTGTGTTGTGCAGGTCTCCACATTGCTACTAGCACCGGTAGTGCGCCCTGCCAAAGCTCAGCTAGTAACACCTTTGAGGTGTTTCCTTGCTCCTACTGGTTCAATTAAACCTTGGTTTCATAACTGAGGGAAACTTGCTGCTGTGCTCATCATACCTTCCTCTTGGGGTTCCCAACGAGCTCTACATCAACACCACGCACCAAGCACTTTTCTGGGCGCCGTGTATCGAGCCATCAAGCGATTTTCTGGCGCCGTTGCCGGGGAGTCAAGGACATCTTGACAAGGGGAGTCCCTCACAACCAATCTCTTTACTTTGTTGTTTTTCTTTTGCTTAGTTTCTTTTTGCTTTGTTTGCTTGTGTTGTTCTTCAAAAACACAAAAAAAAATTAGTTTTACTAGTTTGCTTTCTTATTTGAAAACCCAAAAAAATGACTACTCTTGAAAACACTAAGTTGTGTGACTTCACTAGCACCAACAATAATGATTTTATGATTTTATGATCAATACTTTCTTTGAGATAAAACCTGCTTTGCTCAATCTTGTTATGAGAGAACAATTTTCTGGTATTGGTAATGAAGATGCTGCTTCCCATCTAAATAACTTTGTTGAACTTTGTGAGATGCAAAAGCATAGGGATATAGATGGTGATATTATTAAACTGAAATTGTTTCCTTTCTCTTTGAGAGGAAAAGCTAAAGAATGGTTGAATTCCTTGACTAGGAATAGTATTGATTCTTGGACTAAGTGCAAAGATGCTTTTATTGGAAAATACTATCCTCCTGCTAAGATTATATCCACGAGAAGTGAAATAATGAAGTTTAAACAACTTGATAATGAGCATGTTTCTCAAGCTTGGGAAAGAATGAAATCTTTGGTAAAGAATTTTCCCACTCATGGACTGACTGCTTGGATGATCATCCAAACTTTTTATGCAGGATTGAACTATTCTTCAAGGAACCTATTGGATTCTGCTGCTGGAGGTAACTTTATGACCATCACTTTGGGTGCTGCAACAAAACTTTTGGATAATATGATGGTTAATTATTCTGAATGGCATACTGAGAGAGCTCCACAAGGTAAGAAGGTAAATTCTGTTGAAGAAACCTCCTCCTTGAGTGATAAGATTGATATTATTATTTCTATGCTTGTTAATGGGAAAGCCCATATTGATCCAAATAATGTTCCTTTAGCCTCTTTGGTTGCTCAAGAAGAGCAAGTTGATGTGAACTTCATAAGAAATAACAATTTTGGCAACAATGCTTATGGTAATAATGCTTATAGGAACAATTTTGGTAACAACAATTATAAGCCATATCCTCCCAACAATGGTAATGCTTATGGAAATTCTTACAATAATAATAAGAGTGCTCCCTCTGAACTTGAAGTTATGCTTAAGGAGTTTATTAGTAAACAAACTGCCTTCAATAAAACTATTGAGGAAAAACTCTCTAATGCTGAAAGAAACATAGCATCTTTGGCTGAAGCTCAATCTACTTTGAATAAAATGGCTGCTAAACCTGAAACTAATGATAATCCCTTTGCAGCCACTAATGCCATACAAGTAAGAATTGATGAAAATATTAGACTATTAGCTGAATTACATGCTAAGTGGGAAAGAGAAGATGAAATTGCTAGAAACGTTAGTGTTTCTACTATTACCACCACTAGTGTTGAGGCTACTAATAGTTATACTACTTTAGATGATAAAGTTGATTTTGATCTTGATGGCTGCAATATCTCTGAAGTTATTAAGTTCCTACAAAAGCTTGCTAAAAGTCCTAATGCTAGTGCTATGAACATGGCTTTTACAAAACACATTACTGATGCTCTCATAAAGATTAAGGAAGAAAAGATGAAACATAAAGCTTCTATTCCTATAAAACAAGAAGATGGTTGTGAACCCATCATTAATATGAAAGTGAATGACTTTGATTTCAAAGCTTTGTGTGATCTTGATAGTAGTGTTTCTATTATGCCTAGAAGGATTTATGATATGCTTGATTTGCCTCCTCTTGAAGATTGTTATTTGAATGTCCCACTTGATGCTAATGCTAAAAAGAAACTCATGGGGAGTCTTAATGATTTTATTATTATGGTTAACGATTCCTATGTCCCCGTTGATTTCTATGTTTTGGATGTTGAATACAATGCTTCTTGTCCTATTACTTTGGGAAGACCTTTTCTTAGAACTGTTGGTGCCATCATTGATATGAAAGAAGGCACCATTAAATATCAACTCCCACTCAAGAAAGGTATAGAACACTTCCCTAAAAAGATATAAAATATTTCTTTTGCTTCTCCTATGAAAACAAAATTTGTTCTTAATGCTTCTTCATTTGAGAACATTTGATTCTTCCTTTGCTTCTTATGCCTAACTTAAAGGCGTTAAAGAAAAGTACTTGTTGGGAGATAACCCAAGAGTTTTATTTGAGTCTTGGAAGTTATTACCTCTGTAATAACCTCTCCTTATCATTTTTATTTGCTTTTTGTGCCAAGAGTAACCTCTAATGAGAGTGAAGTAATGATTGGGAAAGTTGCTGTCCCGAAACAGATTTCTGTGCTTCACCGTAAAAATTCCTGAGAGAGCTCTGTACGTCGGATTGAGCTGTAATGTTTTGTGCTACTGCCCCAGATTGTTATCTAACTTTCGTTAGTTCAACACTTTTTGATTGAGCAACAGAAGGTCTTCGAAAAAATTCATCTTTACCTACTGGTCTGTTCTGACAGATTTCTGTCATTTTCTGCATTTCCTTCTTGTTAGTTCCTTCTTGAGTTCCTTTTGGGGAATTGAGCTTTTTGAGTGAAGTGCTACAGTAGCTAGTGTTCTAATGGAAGTTTATTTGGTGTTATAACTGAACCTTGAGACTTATTTATCTTAAGTGCACTAATGTTGCTAATGAGATTGTGTGAAGTTTTGTATGAAGGGAAATTTTCAGGTGTATGGAAGGAATGTGTAATAAGATGAAGGATGGACTAAAGCTCAAGATTGGGGATGCCACGCGTGTCACCCCAAGAAACATCCAAGAAGTACAAGCGTCAAAACTTGGGAATGCCCAAGGCATTCCCTTCTTCATCAATAAAAATCCCAGGTTTCTTCCAAACGCTTCATTTTTATTGTTTCATGCACAGTTGTGTTTTTCTTGGAGCGTCTTCTTTTTCATTTTTGTTTTGGTTTTTAGTTTGCTTGGTTTGCTTAGTTTTCTGAATAAATTGGTTGGACCCCCTCTTTCACACTTTGGTTTGTAAATAGTTTGGTTTTGTTTGGAAAAGAGTAGGAAAGTTCATGCTTATGTGGTAAAAAGAGCTTGTTTTTGACTGTGGCCTATGCTTTGTCATGCCATGCTTGATATTGTTTTGGCTTTATGCTTAGTATTCTTTGCTGTAGCATGACTTGTTATAAATAATTGAGATTGCTTAATGTGCCTTGGATGAATCATGCGTTGTTTTAGCATATTAAAGCATAGTATAGTGGTATTCTCCTTTGATGCTTTATTTGGGTTGACTTGGCACATGCTCACACCATGTTATGACTATCTCAAGTCACCATAGCCTTTATGATCCTTTAGTTTTCAACTTGTAGTATCACTTTATGCTTGATCAATGATGTTTTGTCGCTCTGCATGATTATGGCCATTATTGTTCTCTTAGTTTGTCGCTCCCAGTCTTTTGCTAGCCTCCACAACAAAGTATGAGTTCCACTCATGCATCCAACTCCCTAAACCAAGTTATTCCAAAGAGTCCACCATACCTACCTACTAGCTTATGCTATTCCAAGTATATTCATGCTTTTGTTTACCGTCCACTTGTTATGAAAAAACTAGTGATTAAAGCTCTCACGAACTTGATGGCACACTTTACTTTACTTGCCCTTAATAAACTTGAACCATTGTGTCTTCTATGTTGTATATTCTTGCACTTATTTGTCGGGAATTAGCAGAACCATGTTTTCATGGGGAACGCTTTCAACATTGCAATTGGTACTTGTACCTACTTGATATCATGCTCTTTTGTATATGGATGTCGTCGGTGTGAAATGAACGGGGAGCTTGTAAGTCCATGGAGTTATGTATATGTGTTAGAGAAACGCCTGGGCCATTGGTCTAATCCATGCTGACATGGTGGAAACCTGCAGCGTAACCATAATGAGCTGTCTATGAAGCATTCTTCTTATAAAAAAAGAGTCCTATGCTGAAAAAAAAGAGAAAAAGAGAAAAAAGAGATACTATGAAAATAGGAAAGAGAGAAAAAAGCACCATATTCCCATGGTAAATAAGAAGAATGCTGAGATGCTCGTTGTCTGCTTGCCTTGTCATTTTGATATGGGGATTCTTCCGTATCATCGGGCAAGGGGTACCCCGTTGGCGGTTCTCAATGATACACATGTACTTACGATGACAAGAAATTACCGATGACTAAACTTGAGTAGCATGCGGAGCGACCCTCGTATACAAGGGGCATGAGATTTCTGACTTATACTTCGTCAAGCATGTACACCATAGTTTGTTCACTTTAACCTTAATCACTTCAAGATGCTTATGATAGGGGATGAGAGCTGAAAGCTATGAGTACCATAATTTTTGGAAGCTCTTTATGAGACTTGAATCCCTACTTCCTTTTACAAAAGGCCTTTCTTCCACCATTATATTGAGTCTCCACCTTCTAACTTTATGCACCTACTTTGAGAGCATAGTGGCCATTCTTAGTTCTATGTGCATTGTCCCAAGACTAGTTGATTGATGCATAACTTGTTATTGCTTGTTTGAAACTATTGTATCTAGTCACTCTTATGAACTTTGAAGGTGTCCTGTGCATTTATATTTGCTACTCTATTGAGGGACAAGCTGAATACTATTATGCTATGTTTTCTTTATGTGAAACAAACAAACGTCTTGCAAAGCATTGTTATTCATGAATCTTTTGTTTGTACCTTTTCATGTTGCATCATAGTTTCTTTGCTTATTGCTAGAACTTTGTCTTTCGTGTTATGATTGAAGTACTATGATCCCAGCTCTGAATGTTTTGCAAATACTTTGATCAAGTCTTTGATGGTGCATGTCACCTCAAAAAATTATTTATTTTTATCACTTACCTACTCGAGGACGAGCAGGAGTTAAGCTTGGGGATGTTGATACATTGCAAATGTATCTATAATTTTTGATGTTCCATGCTTGGTTTTATCCACTTTCTTGTGTTTTGTTCCAACTTTGGAGTAATTTTCATATGATTTCTTGGACTAACCTATTAACGAGAGCCACAGTGCCAGCTGCCTGTTTTCTGCTGTTTTTGGTTCCAGGAAAGTCAGAAAATGAATATTCTCGGAATTGGACGGGACAAAAGCCAAAGTGCCTATTTATCCGGAAGTGATCAAGTGCCAGAATACGAGATGGAGAAGGGCCAGGGAGCCACCACACCACCTGGCCGCGCGGCCAGGCCTGGCCCGCGCCAGGGGGTGGTGTGGCCGCTCCCGGCACCCCCTCGGCCTCCCCTTCCGACTATAAGTTGCCCTCGGGACGAAAACCCTAAGGACCCAATCAAAAATCCACGAAAGAGTCTGTAGCCGCCGTCGTCTCTGTCCCTAGATCGGGAGGGATCTGAAGCTCTTTCCGGCACCCTGCCGGAGAGGGGAATTCACCCTGGAGGCCTTCTTCATCACCATGCAAGCCTCCGGTGTGATGCGTGAGTAGTTCATCCTTGGA
The DNA here is from genome assembly GCA_910589775.1 of Avena eriantha. NCBI lineage: Eukaryota > Viridiplantae > Streptophyta > Magnoliopsida > Poales > Poaceae > Avena > Avena eriantha. Next base: position 184,330,486 of record OU342743.1, read on the forward strand.
CTACGGATCCATGTAGTAGCTAGATGGCTGGTTTCTCCTCCTTTGTGCTTTCATGTTTAGATCTTGTGAGCTCCGTTCATGATCAAGATCATCTATTTGTAATTCATACATGTTGTGTTTGCGGGGATCCGATGGATATTGAGATGCTATTTCAGATTGATTATTGATTCTATCATGTCTTTATTATTTGAGATCTTGCATGCTTTCCGTTGTTAGTAGCTATCTTGGCCAAGTAGATGCTAGCAACTCCTAGAGTTAGTATTTATGCTCGATAGTGGGTTCATGCCTCTGGTAATCTGGGGAAGTGACAGAAATCTCTAAGGTACTAGATGTGCTGTTGCTACTAGGGAGAAAACAACAATCCTTTGTTCATAGAACAATCATATTGTTTACTTTACACGCAGTTCGTAAAGCAATAATCTGTTGCTTGCAACTTAATACTGGAGGGGGTTTGGATGATAACCTGAAGGTGGATTATTAGTCATAGATGCAGTTGGATGGCGGTCTATGTATTATGTTGTAATGCCCAATCAAGTCTCAGAGGAGTCAAGATGCTTAGTATATGCATGTATTGCTTTCTCGGTGTTTGTCAATTGCCCCGCTGTAATTTGTTCACCCAGCATGTTATCTATCTAAGGAGAGCCACCTCTAGTGAACTATGGATCCTGGTCCTTTTTCTTTACATAAAATCTACAACTGTTTACTGTTTTGTGTTTACTTTCTGCAAACTTTTACTTCTTTCCATTCGATACGTTTAATCCTTTGTTTTCCGCAAAACACGGTGAGATTGACAACCTCATCGCAAGTTGGGGACAATGTTCTGTGGTTGTGTTGTGCAGGTCTCCATGTTGCTACTAGCACCGGTAGTGCGCCCTGCCAAAGCTCAGCTAGTAACACCTTTGAGGTGTTTCCTTGCTCCTACTGGTTCGATTAAACCTTGGTTTCATAACTGAGGGAAACTTGCTGCTGTGCTCATCATACCTTCCTCTTGGGGTTCCCAACGAGCTCTACATCAACACCACGCACCAAGCACTTTTCTGGGCGCCGTGTATTGAGCCATCAATGGCAGGATCTTTGCTTAACACTAACATAGACAGAAAGCACCGGTCAACGTTATTGGCTACTGAACCAGGGAAATTGAAGCATCTAGTGACTCGCACTCCCATGTCTAACTGGATGACACACTCTGATTGGCTGTAGAGGTATGAGATATTTATTTCTTGTTGGCTTTCAAATATTTGTGGGCCAAAGTAAACAAATTATTATGCTATCTTGGTATGCAGGTTGAAGTGCACAAGGCTTATACCATTTGTGCGTCTAGTTGTGGACACTTATACGCTGGAGATAGAAGGTTGACAACATGGCTTCCAGACCACACGCCTGCACTACGACGGGTCAATTCTCACCTGCTTAGTGGATCGATGGCAGCCCGAGACTCACACTTTCCACTTTCGCTGGGGATAGATGGCTCCTACCCTGCAGGATGTCTCATTCATGCTGGGACTGCTATTGGCTGGAGTGCCAATGGGCTCGGTGGATGCACCGGCGAATTGGGCCCTAGACATGGGCCAACGATTCTTTGGCATCCGCGATGAAGCGACGGACTTCGCGTATGAAAATCATGGCCCCAAATTTGATTGGTTGCAGAACTATCAGGTTCATTTGCTACTTAGTACCTTGTCGCACCTATTTTCATATCACACGGTGATAAAAATTGTCATATTAACCAATGCAGATCCATAAGTTCGGATACCCAGCCGTCTCGATGACTGAGCCACAAATTACGCACAGCCTAGAGGGGTACATAATGTGGCTTCTTGGGAAGGTGATGTTCACCGAGAACCACATCTCGACCATTAGTGCGCGCTACATCCATTTTGCTAGACAGATCACAGATGCGACGTGCCGGGACGACATTACATAGTGGAGCTGGAGTTCTGCTGTCTTAGCAGCTACGTACCGAGGTATGTGCATGGGTTGTACAGTAACCAAGGATAGTTCTGCCTTGCTAGGATGCCTACTATTGCTGCAACTGTGGTCATGGGAGAGGTTCCCTATCGTCCGCCCGAAGATAATAAAGAATAAAGCAATTAGACGCTAGAATGAGCCACCCGTTGTCTATGAGTCTGATATGCTGTTTGACCATGAGAGAATTGACATGCCTACATTCGGTACTCATTGGACACGTCACAAGGTAAGTTAAAAGGTTTAATAAATTGCATTTTTGATACTGCATGATGAAGGAAACTAACAGCTATTTTGTCCAACAATGTTGTTTCGTGAGAGATCAAGTCAAGAGCTACTACCTGTTGTTCAGTGAGAAGTTCGACTTGTTGAGGGAGGATGCGGTCATTTGGGAGCCATACATGACAGCTGAGATAGCCGCCAGATACTCTTGCGGGTTATCTATTATGTGCACTAGAGATGAGGACTACTGGCTGACTAAATCGAAGAGCATCTTCGATTGTCAGGTCGAGGAGATGTCTCAATAGAGGGTCATGAGGCAATTCAGTCTTTGCCAGATGGTAGATCCTCCATGTTCGGATGTCCCCTTCTAGATACCATGCACATGTAAGTTAATATATTGCTTATCTTTAGTTATATAGTGATGATATAACAAAATGAAATTGCAGGTACTCTCGGAAGGGCACTAACAAAAGCGTAGCTCAGTGGCTTCAACGGGTTAATATTTATATCCAGGAGTGGCAGAATGCAACCACTGACGTGTGGCTCGCGGGCCTGTTTGATATGGATCTATTCCGTGCATACTTACATAGGTACATGACCATGACACGGTTGCGTCCCATCCACCACACACGTGATGATGAGAGATACCCTAGTCAGTCGACTATGGTGTCCAAACAGTCAGCGGTAAATACACTTTTCTTTGTACTAGACTTGGTAGCCTACATAATGTTTACTTATCTAATATACAAATGCAAGCCGATATGACATGGGAGCTACAGACTTTTTGCGGGAAATGTTTTGGCGGGAAACATTTTGGCGGGAAACTCATTGGCGGGAACTCATTGGCAGGAAACATTTTGGCGGGGAAACATTTTGGCGGGAATCGTTTTGGCGGGAAGGACTAAGATACATTATCTTCAAAATTAACTGACAATAACAAAGAGATGCTGAAACTAAGATACATCACAACACTTCAACTAAAATGAAGATACACCATGACACTACAACTAAAATGAAGATACATCGGGACACTACAACTGAAATGAAGATACATCAGTACTGCGACATACGTCTACATTCCCTGAGTCCAGTGCGGTTACTTTCCGGTATTGTCACCATGTTCCTCTGCCGCTTGTGCCTTAGTAGCCCTTTCTTTTAATCTCTTCCTTTCCACATCCTGGGCCTCCTTGCACACCTGTTCCTCCGCATACCTGCGTTGTTCCTCTTCCACCCTCCTCTTCTCGTTTATATCCTGGTTTTGAGCTCTTTCCTCTCTTATTTTTTGAGCTCTCTCTCCTGCTCCTTCTTCTCCTCTTCTGCCATCCTTTCGGCACATTACTCTTCGTGAAAGGCAGCCCACACAGCTCGGTTCCTATCATGACACTCTTTCGTGGCCCAGGCTGTCTGCTCCGTGTCAATCCAATGGTACCACTTGCAAAGTGGAGGAGGAGACTGCAAGCAAATCAATGGAATGATTAAAAGAACACATAATAACGTGAATCGCTAATATTAACCATGCTCTGGGAACGTACCGGAGGCCTCTCGTACGACGAACTTGATTGCCGGGGCAAGCTTGCGTCGTAGTTGGGACACATGAAAAACTTCATGCCCATGCAGGTGGAGAAATTGATCGACTCCTTGACCTTCGCGAGATGTCCGCACCAACAACGCTCGTGTATTACCCCTTGTGGCAACCTATCATCTTTCATATTCCTAGGCCTATACTCTGGGTCCGAACAGGGCACACTCATGATGGACAAGATAAGGGATTGCGAGAGAAAAAGAAAGAATAGATGAACTAGATGAAGAGATAACATCTCGGTGCCAGGATTTATAGGGGCAACTGGGTGGAATTGGCGGGAGAAAAAGACGGGAAAACGGTGGGAAGAACTAGCAGGAGAAAAACAGCGCGAAAGAGTGACATGAGAAAAGGGTGGGAGAAATACTAGCTAGCGATAAATGATCTGAAATACTGGCGGGAGATAAACTGCGGGAAACGAAAAATGAATTAGGCTAACACGCTGCATGATCCATGCAGGCTTCGGGGCAATCTACCTATAATCGGCGCTTCAAACACCGACCAGTCCTGTCGACTCTTCAACCGCCGACGGTCGGCCTGACAACCTGTGACAGCCCGGTCGTTTTTTCAAATGCCGACCGCGCCTCTTCGGTGTTTGAAGTACCGACACCGCGCTAAATTTGAAAATCCCCTGATTCGCGTATTATTCATAGAATTAATTAAAAAACGTATTATTTTTTAAAAAACAGCATATTTTTACATAAATTTGGAGCGACTGTATCTTACTTTTTTGTTAAGTTTGTATTTTATTCATGTTGCCAAGACCACTATCAATAGTTTTTGTAGAAATACTATAAGTTGGATCCTATAATGATAAGGGAAAGGGGAAGTAAAATTTTAGATACAAGTTTTGCATGTTGTTGTTTGTTTCATATGCTTTGATGAATGATAATATAATCTGCAAGTGCCTTATGTAGTACTACCCCTTATTTACATATGTAGATGATTAGTAATAAGTTACCTTGTCTAATAGAGAACGAGTAGTACTATGGACACTTTTGCATGCTTGTTGATGGTCGACTTTCTTCCAAGTACATTATATGTAATATGTTTTTGAATATTTCAAATCATCTCTTCTGTGTAGTTTAAAGCTCATGGGAAAATAAGATGTGGGGTGAAACCACTAGTGCAAAACTGCTTGAATAAAGCAAAATAATGATTAAATTTGATCCATTGTGACTAGAATTATATAAGTTATATGTTTGACAACTTATGAGTTGAGTGTTAGCAGAACCATGCCTACATGGGGCATGCTTTCATCATTGCACTAACTATTGATATCATTATTCTTTTGGTTGTGAGTGCCTTCGATGAGAAATAAGCGTTAACCACCATGGAGATTTCTAGAGTTTGCATATGTGTCAGAGGGCCGCTCGAGCCGCCAACCTAAGCCATGCTATGTATCATGGTGGAAATTTACAGAATCAGCACCAACGAAGCGTTTTAAATAAAAAGCTATGCAAATAGTAAATAGAAAGAAACACCAAGGGGTTCATTTGTCTATTTGTGTTATCATCTGAGTATGGGTATCCCGTCGTAAAGAGACTCATTGTACAAGGGGGCAAGCAGTACCTCAGTTTCCACACTCGTTTGGAACTATATGCTTACAATGGAAAAAAAAATCTTTGGGGCCCCATTTGAGTAAAGATGTGAATTTGGTGCTGGTGGTCAACGTACATGAGACATTCAACTTCTAACAGGTCAATCATATAAATCATAGTTGTTTTCACTTTAACCATAACCATAAAGGATGTCTAGAGCCCAACTCTTATGATTACCATTGACATGAGCTACATATCCCAAAACTTTATTTTACTTTCTCTTATAACTTTATATTTATCAAAGATTTAGCATATGTATTCCCTGCTTACTTTCTAGTACTCAAGTATCTAGGAAAAAAGAAAGGAATAAGTGAAATGATGATCCTAAAAGAATAATATATGATTTACTTTTATTTTTGCACTTTATATGCTTAATGGCCCATAGTACTTTCATTTGTTATTATGCAAATTAATATATTGTTGATCATAGATGTAAGTACATAAGAGATATCACTTCATAGCTCATTTTCTTATTGCTATTCTTTAAAGAATGAATGATTTAACCTTGTGTAGAAATGAACATGACTTATGCTTTCCAACATAGTAAAAAAATACAAAGTCCATGTTTAGTTTTATCACCTTTATGCTCAAGGACGAGCATAGGTTAAGCTAGGGGATGTTGATGCATGTAAAATGAATACATGAACTTCGTAGTTTATTGACACATATTCCCATGTATTTGAATCTTATAGAATGTTATATCCATGTTTTATATTTATTTTGGAGATTTTCTAAACAATCCCCTCTCCTCTTGTTCTAAGTCTACAGGACAGGAAACCCTTGTTTTATGTATTTTATCTTTTAGGGATCTAAAGGAACTCAAATGGCCTCAGGATTTTTTAAGAAGTACTTTTTCACAAAGAGAATTAGCTGGAGCACCAAAACCACTGGAGGGGTCTCATGGTATGGGAAAGAGGCCCAGTGGTGTGGGCACACATAGTGAACATGCCACCTACCCTGGTTTAGGCATCATTCCTCGGATACCATAGATTCCAATGCCATCCTCTTCGTCTTGACCTAAAACACTCTATAAAAAGGTTCCCATGTGCGATCTCATAACATATGGAGGCGGAGGTCAAAAAACCAAAATAGAGAGTCTGCATGCCACTGCCAACAGAAATCAGAGGGGGAAGCACTGCCTGGATCGCCTCCGGTTGCCTCCACCCCCTCTAGCATGGTCATCATCAACATCTACAGTGAGATCCTCTCCATCCATCTACTATAATCTCTTGGCAAACATGATGTGTGGTGAAATCTATTGGTTTCCCATGATCTATTGTATCTCTATGTCTATGTTTGAGTAGTGACCTGTTTGTGGAAATTGTAAAATAGTTTGTTATTGGTTGCATACAAGTATATAGTGTCTTCTATGATGGTCTTATGTATTGATATATGAGTGCACACATATGTTGGGGAATCTATAAGGTTGTCACAGCTGCATGTTGATAGGAGGAGGGATGACTAGAGACTGACAGAAACCATGTCCCAAGTCTTAAATATGCATGCTACATTAATTCATGGTTAACTACTAAGGGGATAAGTTATGGGGACCTTGGAATTTACTATGGTGGTTGGACTTTATGTCTTAATAACTCCATTGCTTGCTCAGAATCGGCCTTAGGATCAATCACTAGGGGTGTAATTTTTTAGTAACTTGGTTGTACCTATTTATGGTTGCTCTCTAGAAGAAACGATAAAAGACTATCCATGTGCTACACTAACTGTGACAACCAAATGAATGAAATAAAAAATTTCCTAAAAACTTGCTGATGGGTTTGTACCACGGAAAACAAAAAATTTCTACTGCAAGAACGAACAAAACCAAGATCTAATCTATGGAAAAGCCAAGATCTAATCTATGAGATAAGTGCAATGAGATGGATCTATACTAACCCTTGTAGATCCAAAACCTTGTTCGAGATCGAATCTCGTGGTTGATGTAGACGATCACTTGCCGATCTCAAGATCGAGTAGACGATCCTTCCGGCGTTGCGTTCTGGCAGTGCTTCCGTAGTCGGTCACACGTGCAGAGTCGATGCAGACCTTCCTCTTCCCGTTCCAGCGAGCAGCGGAGGTGGTAGATCTCCACGGAATCCCAGCAACACGACGGCGTGGTGGTGGTGGTGGTGGAGAAGGATTTCTGTAGGGCTTCGCCTAAGCCAGAGCAAGAGGATGGTGGAGGAGAGGCGGCCAGTGTTTTGGGGTGGAAGGGGCAAGGGGGAGGCGCCCCCACCCCTCTTTATATAGAGGGGTGCGGCATAGGGCTGGTCGGCGCGCCAAGGGAGGAGGGAGTATTTATTCCCCCCAAGTTTCCCTCTTTTTTTCTTGGTTTTCAAGTAAACCCTATGGAATCTTTTAGAACTTTCCGAAACACTCTGAAACCTTCTAGAATCTCCATATGAATACTCCAAAACATTTCTGAAACCCAGAAAATGATCTCCATTATATGAATCATATTCCTCGGACAATTCCGGATCTCCTCGTGATGTCCTGGATCCAATCCGAGACTCCGAACAACATTCGGTCTCCAACACATATTCCATATCTACTTAAAACAACATCAAACCTTAAGTGTGTCACCCTACGGTTCGCGAATATGTAGACATGATCGAGACACCTCTCCGATCAATAACCATCAATAGGATCTGGAGGTCCATAATGGCTCCCACATACCCAACGGTGACTTCGTGATGGATAGAACCATTAACATATGAAACCAATTCCCTTTGTCACGCGATACTCTACTTATTGGAGGTTCTATCATCGCTATCTCCATACCTAGTTCAACCTCATTACTAATAAGTACTCTTTACTCGTTCCATGATATGTCATCCCTTGTGACCTAGTCACATGCTTGCAAGCTAATTAGATGACATTCCATCGAGAGGGCCCAGAGCATATCTATCCGTCATATGGATGGACAAATCCTTATCTTGATCCATGCGCCTCAACACATACTTTCAGAATACCTAATGCAACGTTGATGTCATCAAAGAACTCATCCGGTGATGGTGATTAACACAATCTCATGGTCGAAGGATTAGGTTACTATGTATTTGAAAGCTTGTAGCAAAACAAACTTAATGACTTGATCTTATGCTATGCTTACTATGGGTGTGTGTGCATCACATCATTCTCCTAATGATATGATCTTGTTATTAACAACATCCAATGTCCATAATCATGAAACCATGATCATCTATTAGTCAACAAGCTAGTCTTAACAAGAGGCTTACTAGGGACTCTTTTATGTTTACAAAACACACAAGTATTAGTGTTTCCTAATAATACAATTATATAGCATGGGATGTAAACATTCATCATAGACACAAAGATATAATAATAACCATTTTATTATTGCCTCTTGGGCATATCTTCAATAGTCTCCCACTTGCACTAGAGTCAATAATCTAGATTACATTGTAATGTACCTAACACCCATGGCGTTCTGGTGTTGGTCATGTTTTGATCTAGGGAGAGGTTTAGTCAACGGATCTTCCACATTCAGATCAGTGTGTACTTTGCAAATCTTTATGTCACCATCTTGGACATACTCGTGAATAGCATGGAAACGTAGCTTGATGTGCTTCAGCTTGCTGTGTGATCTTGGTTCCTGTGCATTGGCTATGGCACCCGTGTTGTCACAATAGATGGCCATCGGGTCCAACGCACTAGGAACCACACCAAGCTCAGGAATGAACTCCTTCATCCATATCGCTTCTTGTGCAGCCTCTGAAGCAGCTATGTATTCTGATTCAGTTGAAGATTTTGCCACAACACTTTGCTTGGCACTCCTCTAGCTCACTGCAGCACCATTCAAAATAAATATGTATCTAGACTGTGACTTCGAGTCATCTGGATCGGTGTTCGAACTAGCATCGGTGTAACTGTTTACAACAAGCTATTCATCACCTCCATAAGAAAGAACCATATCCTTAGTCCTATTCAGGTACATAAGGATGTTTTTGACCGTTGTCCAGTGTTCCATTCTAGGATCACTTTGATATCTGCTAGTCAAACTAACAGCGTGTGCTATATCCGGTCATGTACACAACATGGCATACATGACAGAGCCTATGGCCGAAGCATAGGGGATTTTACTCATCTTCTCTCTATCTTCTGCCGTACCTGGACTTTGAGTCTTACTCAAGGTCTTACCTAGCAACATGGCAAGAACCCTTTCTTGCTCTCTTCCATTCTAAATCTCTTTAGAACCTTGTCAAGGTATGTACTTTGTGAAAGCGCTATTAAGCGTCTTGATCTATCTCTATAAATCTTGATGCCTAAAATGTATGTCGCTTCGCCAAGATCCTTCATTGAAAAACTATTATTCAAATAGGCTTTGACACTTTCAAGAAGTTCTATATCATTCCCAATCAACAATATGTCATCCACATATAGTATTAAGAATGCTACAGAGCTCCCACTCACTTTATTGTAGATACAAGCTTCTCCAAAAGTTTGTATAAATCCAAAGTTTCTGATCACCTTATCAAAACGTTGATTCCAACTCCGGGATGCTTGCTTCAGTCCATAAATGGAGCGCTAAAGCTTGCACACCTTGTCAGCATATTTAGGATTGACAAAACCTTTGGGTTGTATCATATACAACTCTTCTCAATGTCACCATTAAGGAACGCCGTTTTGACATCCATCTGCCAAATCTCATAATCGAAATATGCAGCGATTGCTAACAAAATATGCAGCCATTACCGGTGAGAAAGTCTCATCGTAGTCAACTCCTTGAATTTGTTGGAAACCTTTCGCGACAAGTCGAGCTTTATAGATAGTAACATTACCATCAACATATGTTTTTCTTTTAAAGATCCATTTGTTCTCGACAGCCTTGCGGCCATCCGGTAAGTCCACCAAAGTCCATACTTGGTTTTCGCACATGGATCCCATTTCGGATTTCATGGCTTCTTGCCATTTGTTAGAATTTGGGCTCATCATAGCTTCCTCATACGTCACAGGGTCGTCAATGTTGTCTACCAACATGACATTCAATGTAGGTTCATACCAATCAGGACTGGGATGAACCCTCATCGACCTGCGAGGTTGAATAGCAACTTCGTTCAAAGTTTCGTGATCATCATCATTAGCTTCCTCTCTTATTGGTGCAGGTGGCACATAAACATCTTCCGGTGCTGCGCTACTCCCAAATCCGAGAGAAGGGTCAACAACCTCGTCGAGTTCTACTTTCCTTCCAGTCACTTCTTTCGAGAGAAACTCCTTCTCAAGAAAGGATCCATTCTTATCAACGAAAACTTTGCCTTCGGATCTATGATAGAAGGTATACCAATTGTTTCTTTAGGGTATCCTATGAAGACACATTTTTCCGCTTTGGGTTCAAGCTTTTCGGGTTGTAACTTCTTTACATACGCTTCGCAGCCCCAAACTTTAAGGAACGACAACTTAGGTTTCTTGCCAAACCACAATTCATATGGTGTCATTTCAACGGATTTAGATGGTGCCCTATTTAAAGTGAATGCGGCTGTTTCTAATGCATAACCCCAAAACGATAATAGTAAATCTGTAAGAGATATCATAGATCGAACCATATCTAAGAGACTTCGATTACGACATTCGGAAACACCATTACGTTGTGGTGTTCCCGGTGGTGTCAACTACGAAAGTATTATACATTTCTTTAAATGCATGCCAAAATCGTAACTTAGATATTCACCTCCGCGGTCAGAACACATAAACTAATCTTCTTGTTACGATGATTTTCTACCTCACTTTGAAATTCCTTAAACTTCTCAAAAGTTTCAGACTTATGTTTCATGAAGTAGACATACCCATATCTACTCAAGTCATCCGTGAAAGTAAGAACACAACGATATCCACCGCATGATGCTACGCTCATTGGGACGCACACATCGGTATGTATTATTTCCAATAAGTCCGTGGCTTGCTCCATTATCCCAGAGAATGGAGTCTTAGTCATTTTTCCCACCAGACATGCTTCACATCTTTCAAGTGATTCAAAATCAAGTGATTCAAGAAGTCCATCAGAATGGAGTTTCTTCATGCGCTTCACTCCAATGTGACCAAGACGACAGTGCCACATGTATGTAGAATTATCATTCATTTTTATTCGTTTAGCATCTATGTTGTGAACATGTGTATCACTACTATCGAGATTTAATAAGAATAAACCATTCATCTTAGGTGCATGACCATAAAAGATATTACTCATAAAAATCGAACAACCATTATTCTCAGACTTGAATGAATAACCGTCTCGCAATAAACAAGATCTAGATATAATGTTCATGCTTAACACATGCACCAAATAACAATTATTTAGATTTAAAACTAATCCCGACGGTAGATGGAGAGGGAGCGTGCCGACATCGATCACATCAACCTTGGAGCCATTTCCAACGCACATCATCACCTCGTCTCTCGCTAGTCTTTGTTTATTCTACAGCTCCTGTTTCGAGTTACAAATATGAGCAACCGAACTAGTATCAAATACCCATGAACTACTACGATTACTAGTAAGATACACATCAATAACATGTATATCAAATATACCTTTCTTCTTGATGTTGCCATTCTTCAGATCTGCCAGGTACTTGGGGTAATTATGGTTCCAGTGACCACACTCTTTGCAACAAAAGCGTTTTGTATCAGGGTCAGGGCCAGCGCGGGTCTTCTTCTTAGGTTTGGCAACAGATTTGCCACCTCCATTGAAGTTGCCCTTAGGCTCACCCTTTCCCTTCATGTCTACTTCAGCAGCCACCAAATTGGCAGCAAGTTGAGTGAGTGATCAAATCGCACCACTTATCTTGTAATTCATCACAAACTCCTGGTAACTGGGTGGGAGTGACTGCAGAACTCTATCCGTCGCAAGATCAATTGGGACATCATATCCTAACATCTTGAGACGTTGAACATAGCGCATCATCATCATGACGTGATCATTCATAGAGCTGTGTTCCATCATCTTAACATTAAAGAACTCGCTGGTGATCATATATCTCTCAGCACGGATTTGGCTCTCAAACATGGTTTTGAGTTCCTTCACAATCACATCAACATTGCTGAGTTCAAAGCGTTCTTGGAGTTCAGGCTCCATTGACATAAGGATCACATATTTCACAAGATTGTAGTCATCATGCTTTGTGTCATACACACTGCGCTCATCCCGAGATGCAGTATTTGCAGGTGGGTCACCTAGCGATGCATCTAGCACATAGGCCAATTTACCAACATCGAGAAAAATCCTCATGTTAGGGAACCAGTCTGTGAAGTTGCTTCCATTGTATTTCAACTTTTCTTCCTTTAGGAACGCATTAAAACTGATGGAGGAGGTCGCCATGATCTACAACATATTTGCAAAGAGTTTAGACTAAGTTTATGAATTGAGTTCAAATTTAATTCTTAAATTAACTAAGTGAACTCCCAAAAACAACATCCCTCATGTTGCCTTAGTGATTACACGAACCAAATCCACTACACCAAGTCCGATCTTCATGAAAGAAGATGTAGCTTCAAAGGCGAACATCAACATGTTCACCATATCCTCCATATGACTCATGCTTTACCTTTCGGTATTCCGTGTTCCGAGACCATGTATGTACATGCTAGGCTCATCAAGGTTAACCTTAGTATCCACATGTGCAAATCTGGCTTGCACCTGTAGTATGCACACGTAGAATCTATCACACCCAATCATCACAATATGCTTCGAAAACGACGAGTCTTAGCAACGGTGCCTACTAAGGACGAACGTTTTATTACTTGATATTTTAGTGAGAGGGATCATCTTATAATGCTACCATCGCGATCTAAGCAATACAAGATGCAAAAAGGATTAACATCACATGCAATTCATAATATGTGACATGATATGGCCTTTCTTCTTGTGCCTTTGATCTCCATATCCAAAGCACGTACATGATCTCCATCATCACCAGCATATCCTCAAGGTCGGTGGCGCTGCTTCATGGTTGTCCATCACTAATAGCAACTATAACAACTACTTGGAATAAAGCTATTACATGATGAATAGACACGCATGTCTTAACATAATTTAAAGCCAACCATTAGGCTCCTGTCGGTTGCCATATTACAATAAGGATCATTGCATACATCAAATATATTCACAATCAGTTCATGGCCATATCACATCACATGCCCCTGCAAAAACAAGTTAGACACCTCTAATTTTCTTTGCATGTTTTACGTGGCTTGGGGCTTTTGTATAAGAACCGATCTTACCTACGAACAAGAACCACAACGCTGATACAAGTGTTGTCAGATGCTAATTGTAAATTGAATCTTAACTATGGTGGAAAAGACAGACCCCCGCAAAGCCACTTGTGTAATGCAAGTTGCACGTCAAGCGTGGAGCAAGTCTCATATGCGAGGACATGTAAGGTTAGCGCGAGCCGCTTCATCCCACCATCCTGCAAGATGCAAAGTACACGTGAAGACAACGACAACAAAAGCATCAACGCCCACAAAACCATTGTGTTCTACTCGTGCAACAGATCTACGCATAGTAACGGCTCTGATACCACTGATGGGTTCGTAGCAGTGGAAACAAAAAAATCTATCGCAAGAACAAACAAAACCAAGATCTAATCTATGGAAAAGCCAAGATCTAATCTATGAGATAAGTGCAACCAGATGGATCTGTACTATCCCTTGTAGATCCAAAACCTTTTTGAGATCGGATCTCGTGGTTGATGTAGACGATCACTTGCCGATCTCAAGATCGAGTAGACGATCCTTCTAGCGCTGTGTTCGGGCAGCGCTTCCGCAGGTAGTCACACATGTGGAGTAGATGCAGACCATCCTCCCCCTATTCCAGCGAGCAACGGAGGTGGTAGATTGATACGTCCATTTTGCATCACTATTTTATATCATAATTTACTGTTATTCATTGATATATTTCATATTAAGAGATAATACTTATGTTATTTCATCTATTTTTGCATGATTGATGACTTTTGGAGGATGAACCACTAGAGTCAGGATTCTGATGGAAAAAGCACTATCTAGATGCAATTTTGGCGAAGATTAGAAAATCCCAGAAAATGTATGGAAATTCCTATTTTTCTAGAAGACGAAGGAGGCCAGAAGAGGAAGTGGAGATGGGCCACAGGGGGCCCACACCACTCCCCGGCACGGGCCACCCCTGGCCCTGCCACCAGGTGGTGTGGCCACCTTGGCCCACCTCTGGCATCGCCCTTTGATACATTGCAAATGTATCTATAATTTTTGATGCTCCATGCTTGGTTTTATCCACTTTCTTGTGTTTTGTCCACACTTTGGAGTACTTTTCATATGATTTCTTGGACTAACCTATTAACTAGAGCCACAGTGCCAGCTGCCTGTTTTCTGCTGTTTTTGGTTCCAGGAAAGTCAGAAAATGAATATTCTCGGAATTGGACGGGACAAAAGCCAAAGTGCCTATTTTTCCAGAAGACTCCAGGAGCCAGAATACGAGACGGAGGAGGGCCAGGGGCTGGCCACACCCCCCAGGCGCGGGCTAGGCCTGGCCGTGCCAGGGCCTGGTGTGGTGGCCCCAGGAACCCCCTCGGTCTCCCTCTTCGCCTATAAGAAGCCTTCTGACCTTAAAACTTAAGGGGGTTCGACGTTTTTCCACGAAAAGTTCCGCTGCGCCGCTGCCACTGAAGGGGAGATTCGGGGGACAGAAAGTCTATGTTCCGGCACCCTGCCGGGACGGGGAAGTGCCCCTAGAGCCATCTCCATCGACCTCCACCATCATCTCCATCGACCATCCATGTTTCCCCCATCTATGAGTGAGTAATCCCCCGCTGTAGGCTATGGGGATGGTAGGGATTGGATGAGATCGTTCATGTAATGACATCAGATTGTTAGGGCATAGTGCCTAGTATCTTTTATTAGTGCTTTATGACTTTGTTGCGACTTGTTGTGCTTAATTCTTGTCACTAGGGCCCGAGTGCCATGATTTCAGATCTGAACTTATTATTGATTCATTATGATAGTATTGTTTCTGGTCTTATCTACAAATTGTATACACACGTGGTTGTCTGGAACCTATGGTCCCGAAGTGACAGAAATCGGGGTAGCCGGAAGGGAAAGGCTTTGATGTGAGGATCACATGTGTTCACGGAGTGTTAATGCTTTGCTCCGGTGCTCTATTAAAAGGAGCACCTTAATTTCCAGTAGTTCCCTAGAGGCCCCGCTGCAAACGGGCTGGCAGGACAAAAGATGTTGTGCAAGTTCTCATTGCGAGCACGTATGACTATATATGGAACACATGCCTAGGATTGTCTAGTACTTGGGTGCTTTATCTTATTTATCTGCAATTGCCCTATGTTCTGATTGCTATGTGAATTGTCTTGTCCATGCAACGCCCGTCCAGCCCTATGCCTACCGCACTCGAATCCCACTGTTTACTGCTTTTGTTACTACTGTCTTTGCCTTGCTACTACTGTTACTTTACTATTCCTACTACAAAACTGTTGCTACTGATAAACTGCTATGAGCAAGATTGTTTCCAGGTGCAGCTGAATTGACAACTCAGTTGTTAAGGCTGATAAGTATTCTTTAGCTCCCTTGTGTCGAATCAATAAATTGGGTTTCACTTCCCTCGAAAATACTGCGATACACCCCCTATACTTGTGGGTCATCAAGACTATTTTCTGGCGCTGTTGCCGGGGAGCATAGCTTTATTTATCAAGTTCACTTGGAATCACTATTGTTCAAGCTAAGTTTATCTTTCTCCTTGTTTGCTTGTTTCTTTATCAAAAATACAAAAAAATTAGTTCCTATTCTAGTATTTCGTTGGTCTGTTATTGTCTTGCTTTATCATGCTTGATGTTAATGGTTGGTTTCTTTGAAACTGAAGCTTATTGGCAAGGGGGGTTCACGGAAGATCAAAAATATTATTATAAGGAACATCGCTTGTCACAAAAAGGGAAACACTTATGGAAACAAATTGATAGATTGTATACCATTCCTAGAAACGTGTGCTCTACTTATAATGTTACTTATTGCTGTGATGAATCTCGTTGCAGAAAAAGGTATAAACACCTCCCTTTTCGATGTGAGTATAGTGATAATGATACCATATCTTCCTATGCTAAAGGAATTTATGACTTTGATGATGCAGAACAAATTGAAGAATTTATTGCTTGGAAGGGTGCTTTGAACTTGCTAGTTTGCTTGAAAATATTGATGATTCACCTTAAAAATATGAGGTTTATGGTATACTTAAATTTTGCTTTGATAATTACAAGGATGAAAATGGCTATATTCTTGAGTATTTTAATAGATGCTTTCCACAAATGGAAGAGACTAATGCCTTGCAGGATCCTATGGAAGAAGAAATTGATGAACCTGAAATCCCATTAGATGAAAAAGAGGAGGAGAGTGATGAAAAAAAGTAGGAAGAATGGATTAGCTACCCATGCCTGCCTTCTAATGAGAGTAACTCTTTATCCCTTACATTATTTGATTGTCCCCCTTGCTTACTAAAGGAGAATGAATGTTATGTTCCTGAGGTTTCTCTTGAAACTGTTTATAATAAAGCTCTAGTGCTTGTAGATCATGAAGAGCATGCTTTATGTGATAGTTATATTGTTGAGTTTCTGCATGAGGCTACTGAAAATTATTATGAGAGAGGAAAATATGGTTATGGAAGTTTTCATTATCTTTCTATGCCTGTCACTTTGTTCTTTGCAAATTTATTTGCATACACGATTCCTATGCATAGGAAGTGGGTTAGACTTAAATGTGTTTTGGATTTGCTCCTTGATGCTCTCTTTTACTTCAACTCATATTTCTTATGAGAGCATCCTCTCAAACTTTTATGCCTGAAGATGATAATATGTCTATTATTCTTGGGAGACCTTTTCGTAAATAATGCAGGAGCTGTTATTAATTGTAATCAAGGGATGGTGATCTTCAATGAACACATTGTCTATTTCCTCAAGAAGATTGAAAGGACTTATGGTTTGAATTCAATTGAACATGTTGAGGGCATTCAAGTTGGAGAAATATATTGTCCCATACGAAGAGAAAAATTTGAAACTATTATGATTGGGACCATTGCTATCAAGGTTGAGGTAACAAAATCATTAGTGGAATACAAAGTTTTGTCTCATATGAAATTGTTTTGGTAACAAGACCTGATAAACCTTGTTAAAAAAAGGATTTCATTGAACAAAACAATGTTTTCACCGTGATTATCTCCGCTTACTTCTATTCTATCTATTTTAGTTTTTGCTTCTTATGCCTAACTTAAAGGTGTTAAAGAAAAGTACTTGTTGGGAGATAACCCAAGAGTTTTAGTTGAGTCTTGGAAGTTATTACCTCTGTAATAACCTCTCCTTATCCTTTTTATTTTCTTTTTGTGCCAAGAGTAACCTCTAATGAGAGAGAAGTAATGATTGGGAAAGTTGTTGTCCCGAAACAGATTTCTGTGCTTCACCGTAAAAATTCCTGAGAGATCTCAGTACGTCTGATTGAGCTGTAATGTTTTGTGCTTGTGCCCCAGGTTGTTATCTAACTTTCATTATTTCAGCACGTTTTTATTTGAGCAACAGAAGGTCTTCTAAAAAATTCGTCTTTACCTGCTGGTCTGTTTTGACAGATTTTTGCCATTTTCTGCATTTGCTTCTTGTTAGTTCCTTCTTGAGTTCCTTTGGGGAATTGAGCTTTTTTAGGGAAGTGCTACAGTAGCTAGTGTTCTAATGGTAGTTTATTTGGTATTAGAACTGAACCTTTAGACTTATTTATCTTAAGTGCACTAATGTTGCTAATAAAGATTGTGTGAAGTTTTGTATGAAGGAAAAATTCCAAGTGTATGGAACGAATGAGTAATGAGATGAAGGATGGACTAAAGCTCAAGCTTGGGGATGCCACGCGTGTCACCCCAAGAAATATCCAAGAAGTACAAGCGTCAAAGCTTGGGGATACCCAAGGCATCCCCTTCTTCATCAATAAAAATCACAGGTTTCTTCCAAACGCTTCATTTTTATTTGTTCATGCATAGTTGTGTTGTTCTTGGAGCGTCTTCTTTTCGTTTTCGTTTTTAGTTTGCGTGGTTTGCTTATTTTTCTGAATAAATTGTTTGGACCCCCTCTTTCATGCATTGGTGTTCAAATAGTTTGGTTTGGGTTGGTTTGGAAAAGAGTAGGAAAGCTCATGCTTAAGTGGTAAAGAGAGCTTGTTTTTTACTGTGGCCTATGCTTTGTCATGCCATGCCTGATATTGTTTTGGCTCTATGCTTAGTATTCTTTGCTGTAGCATGACTTGTTATAAACAATTGACATTGCTTAATGTGCCTTGGATGAATCATGCGTTGTTTTAGCATATTAAAGCATAGTATAGTGGTATTCTCCTTTGATGCTTTATTTGGGTTGACTTGGCACATGCTCACACCATGTTATAACTATCTCAAGTCACCATAAGCCTTTATGATCCTTTAGTTTTCAACTTGTAGTATCACTTTATGCTTTGATCAATGATGTTTTGTCGCTCTGCATGATTATGGCCATTATTGCTCTCTAGTTTGTCGCTCCCTTACTATTGCTAGCCTTCACATTCACTGAGTATGTTTTACTCTTGTTTCCAACTCCCCAAAACGAAATATTGCCAAAGTGTCTACTATACCTACCTATTAGCATCATTTGCTACTTCCGTGCATATTCAATACGCCTTGTTTTCTTCCGAATAAAATGTTTGCTTATTATGAGAAAGTTAGTTAGTAAAGCTCTCACGAACTTGATGGCACACTTTACTTTCTTGCATTTAATAAACCTGAACCAGTGTGTCCTTCTTTGTTGCGTATATGCTTGCGCTTTATAAGTTGAAGTTAGCAGAACCATGTATCATGGGGAACGCTTTCAACATTGCATTGGTACTTAGTACCTCGTTGATATCATGTTCTTTTGCTTATGGTTCCCGATGGTGTGAAATAAAAGTGGAACTTGTAAGATCATGGAGTTTGTATGTATGTTAGAGAAACGCCTGGGATGCTAGCCTAAGCCATGCCTAATCATGGTGGAAACTTGCAACATAACCATAATGAGCATTCTATGAAGCATCCTCAATAAAAATCTATGCACATAGTAAATAAAAAGATGGTTGAGATGCTCATTGTCTGCTTGCCTTGCCATTTTGATTATGGGATAGCTCCTGTATCATGTGCAAGGGGTACCCCGTTAGCGGTTCTCTATGATACGTATATACTTACAATGACAAGAGCTTACTTGTGACTAAAGTTGAGTAGCATGAGGATCAGTCTTCGTAAGTAAGGGGCATGAGACTTCGATTTATAACTTGTCAAGCATATCCTCTTAGTTGTGTCACTTTAACCTTAACCACATTAAAGATGCTTATGATAGGGGCAATGAGAGCTCAAAGCTAATGAGTACCATACTTTCAGCATTTGGAAGCCTTTCAAACTATTCAAAACCTTTTCATTTCCTTGGTGAGTCTCCACACATTCTATGAGCACTTTCTTGAGAGCATAGTGGTCATTCTTAGTTCTATGTGCATTGTCCCAAGACTTGTATATTGATGCATACCTTGATACTACTTGTTTTAAACTATTTGTATCTAGTCACTCTTGTAAACTTTGAAGGTGTCCTATGCACTTATGTTTGCTACTCTTTGAGGGACAAGCTGAATGCCACTATGCTATGTTTTCTTTATGTGAAACAAACAAACGTCTTGCAAAGCATTCTTATTCATGAATCTTTTGTTTGTGCCTTTTCATGTTGCATCATAGTTTCTTTGTCTTATTGCTAGAACTTTGTCTTTCATGTTATGATTGAAGTACTATGATCCTAGCTTTAAATGTTTTGCAAATACTTTGATCAAGTATTTGATGGTGCATGTCACCTCAAAAATTATTTCTTTTTATCACTTACCTACTCGAGGACGAGTAGGAGTTAAGCTTGGGGATGTTGATACATTGCAAATGTATCTATAATTTTTGATGCTCCATGCTTGGTTTTATCCACTTTCTTGTGTTTTGTCCACACTTTGGAGTACTTTTCATATGATTTCTTGGACTAACCTATTAACAAGAGCCACAGTGCCAGCTGCCTGTTTTCTGCTGTTTTTGGTTCCAGGAAAGTCAAAAAATGAATATTCTCGGAATTGGACGGGACAAAAGCCAAAGTGCCTATTTTTCCAGAAGACTCCAGGAGCCAGAATACGAGACGGAGGAGGGCCAGGGGCTGGCCACACCCTCCCAGGCGCGGGCTAGGCCTGGCCGTGCCAGGGCCTGGTGTGGTGGCCCCAGGAACCCCCTCGGTCTCCCTCTTCGCCTATAAGAAGCCTTCTGACCTTAAAACTTAAGGGGGTTCGACGTTTTTCCACGAAAAGTTCCGCTGCGCCGCTGCCACCGAAGGGGAGATTCGGGGGACAGAAAGTCTCTGTTCCGGCACCCTGCTGGGACGGGAAGTCCCCCTAGAGCCATCTCCATCGACCTCCACCATCATCTCCATCGACCATCCATGTTTCCCCCATCTATGAGTGAGTAATCCCCCGCTGTAGGCTATGGGGATGGTAGGGATTGGATGAGATCGTTCATGTAATGGCATCAGATTGTTAGGGCATAGTGCCTAGTATCTTTTATTAGTGCTTTATGACTTTGTTACGACTTGTTGTGCTTAATGCTTGTCACTAGGGCCCGAGTGCCATGATTTCAGATCTGAACTTATTATTGATTCATTATGATAGTATTGTTTCTGGTCTTATCTACAAATTGTATACACATGTCGTTGTCCGGAACCTATGGTCCCGAAGTGACAGAAATCGGGGTAGCCGGAAGGGAAAGGCTTTGATGTGAGGATCACATGTGTTCACGGAGTGTTAATGCTTTGCTCCGGTGCTCTATTAAAAGGAGCACCTTAATTGCCAGTAGTTCCCTAGAGGCCCCGCTGCAAACGGGCTAGCAGGACAAAAGATGTTGTGCAAGTTCTCATTGCGAGCACGTATGACTATATATGGAACACATGCCTAGGATTGTCTAGTACTTGGGTGCTTTATCTTATTTATCTGTAATTGCCCTATGTTCTGATTGCTATGTGAATTGTCTTGTCCATGCAACGCCTGTCCATCCAACCCTATGCCTACCGCACTCGAATCCCACTGTTTACTGTTTTTGTTACTACTATCTTTGCCTTGCTACTACTGTTACTTTACTATTCCTACTACAAAACTGTTGCTACTGATAAACTGCTATGAGCAAGATTGTTTCCAGGTGCAGCTGAATTGACAACTCAGTTGTTAAGGCTGATAAGTATTCTTTAGCTCCCCTTGTGTCGAATCAATAAATTGGGTTTCACTTCCCTCGAAAATACTGCGATACACCCCCTATACTTGTGGGTCATCACCCTTTGGCGTATATAATCCCCTCGAAACCCTAAGACTCGGGGGCCGACCACATAAAGGTTCTGCCACCTCTGCGGGGCGGAAACTATAGAGAGAGAAAGAGCTCTCCGACAGGCAGAATTCTGCCAAGGAAATTCCTTCCTAGAGAGGGTTGATCATCGCCATCAACACCATCATCAATCTAGACTTCATCGGGATCATCATCATCATCATAATCTCCACCACCATCGTCACCATTACCATCAGCACTACTCCATACCGATGTAACAATTGGGTTGAATCTTGCATAGTTCTTAGGGGAAACTTTCCCGGTGTTGATTACTTGTTGTAGTTGATGCTATTGAGTGGAACCATTGAATTATTCTTCATGTTCAGATTGTTACTTATCATTATTTCATCTTTGATCTTGATCCATATGATGTCTCATGAGTAGTTTGTTTAGTTCTTGAGGACATGGGAGAAGTCATGTTGTTAGTAGTGGAATTGTGTTGAGAAAGATTCAATGGTTCGATATTTAAGTTGTGGCGTTATTCTTCTAGTGGTGTCATGTGAACATCGACTACATGATACTTCACCTTTATGGGCCTAGGGGAATGCATTGTGTATTTGGCTACTAATCATGGGGTTGCCGGAGTGATAGAAACCTGAACCCCCGTTAGGAAACCTTTGCACAAGGGAGTGTAGGATCACAAAGTTTAAGGCCGTGGTTAGGTTTTTATCTTAATTACTTTCTTGTAGTTGCGGATGCTTGCAAGGGGTATAATCACAAGTATGTATTAGTCCTAGGAAGGTCAGTACATTAGCATAGGTTCACCCACACAACACTTGTCCAACCAAAGAAGAGTAATCAACTATATGAAGCGAAAGCACTTGACAATATTCCCACGTGTCCTCGAGAACGTTTGTTCATCTTAAGTAATACAACCGGCTTGTACTTTGCTAAATAAAGGATTGGGCCACTTGCTGCAATTATTATTTTCTTTTATTTACTCGTACTTTATTTATCTGCATTATCAAAAACCCGTAAAAATCCGTTTGCTAAGTATTTACAGAGAATTCCTGATCCATACCACTTGTCAATACATTCTACTCCTCGTTAGGTTCGACACTCTTACATATCGAAAATACTGCGATACACCCCTATACTTGTAGGTCATCATAGATCTCCACGGAATCTCAGCAACACAACTGTATGGTGGTGGTGGTGGAGAAGGATTTCTGCAGGGCTTCGCCTAAGCTGGAGCAAGAGGATGGTGGAGGATAGAGGCGGCCAGGGTTTTGGGGTGGAAGGGGCAAGGGGGAGGCGCCCCCACCCCTCTTTATATAGAGGGGGAGTGCGGCCTAGGGCTGGATCCTTGGCCCTCTAGGGTTGGCGCGCCAAGGGAGGGGGGATGATATCTCCCCCCCCCCAAGTTTCCCTCTTTCTTTCTTGATTTTGAAGTAAACCCTATGGAACCTTCTGGAACTTTCCGAAACACTCCGAAACCTTCTAGAATCTCCATATGAATACTTCGGAACATTTCCGAAACCCAGAAAATGATCTCCATTATATGAATCATATTCTCCGAACAATTTTGGATCTCCTCGTGATGTCCCGGATCCAATTCGAGACTCCGAACAACATTCGGTCTCCAACGCATATTCCATATCTACCTAAAACAACATCGAACCTTAAGTGTGTCACCCTACGGTTCGCGAATATGTAGACATGATCGAGACACCTCTCTGATCAATAACCATCAACAGGATCGGGAGATCCATAATGGCTCCCATATACTCAACGATGACTTCGTGATCGATAGAACCATTAACATACGAAACCAATTCCCTTTGTCACGTGATACTCTACTTATCCGAGGTTTGATCATCGGTATCTCCATACCTACTTCAACCTCGTTACCGATAAGTACTCTTTACTCGTTCCATGATATGTCATCCCTTGTGAGCTAGTCACATGCTTGTAAGCTAATTAGATGACACTCCATCGAGAGGGCCTAGAGCATATCTGTCCG
This sequence comes from Avena eriantha, assembly GCA_910589775.1. Lineage (NCBI taxonomy): Eukaryota > Viridiplantae > Streptophyta > Magnoliopsida > Poales > Poaceae > Avena > Avena eriantha. The sequence continues at coordinate 184,354,221 of OU342743.1, forward strand.
TCATATGGATGGATAAATCCCAGTCTTGTTTCATGTGCCTCAACACATACTTTCAGAATACCTAATGCCACCTTTATAACCACCCAGTTACGAAGTGGCGTTTGATGTCATCAAAGCACTCATCCGGTGATGGTGATTAACACAATCTCATGGTCGGAGGATTAGATTACTATGTATTTGAAAGCTTGTAGCAAAACAAACTTAATGACTTGATCTTATGCTATGCTTACTATGGGTGTGTGTCCATCACATCATTCTCCTAATGATATGATCTTGTTATTCACAACATCCAATGTCCATAATCAGGAAACCATGATCATTTATTAATCAACAAGCTAGTCTTAACAAGAGGCTTACTAGGGACTCTTTTATGTTTACAAAACACACAAGTATTAGTGTTTCCTAATAATACAATTATATAGCATGGGATGTAAACATTCATCATAGACACAAAGATATAATAATAACCATTTTATTATTGCCTCTTGGGCATATCTCCAACACTTTCTCCCTTGAGTTACCGGTTACTTTTACTTGATGTTACTTCACTTGCAATAGCTTCACTTTCTACATTACTTTTAACACTTTATAGTTTTCTAGTTAGAAGGAAAAAGTACCATACATACTCTAGTTCATTGCTTTGCGTAGAAGGCCACATAAGTGGGTATAGGGCTTTAGACAATATATAATTTACCTTCAGCTCCTCGTGTGTTTGACACTCTGATACTTATCAAATTATACTACAATGGTTCCCTGCCCCTGGGGATTATCAGCATCTCATGGCCAGTACTAGCAGAATCGAACTTCAAAACAAGTACAAACTGCAGACTTACTTTTGCATTAATAGTTTTTTCAACCTTTCTTGATTTTGAGATTTCACTAGCATGTGATAATGATCTTTTACCACCTACTGTTTTAGAGATATCACTTACATGTTATTTATTATCTTGTAGTTGCGTGTTCATAGCCTCCCCGGATGTTGGAATGCTACCCTGCTAAACCCATGATAAAAATGTTCAGTATTCGGACCTTATTCATGTATAAAGCTCTTGAAAAATAACAAATAAAGATCATCCAACAGCCTAGTAAAAGTGCAATTGTCCTTGTAGTACTTTATGATTGAATATACATAACTATGTGAAAATAAAAGTCTCTCCTTTTTCTTGACATGGAAGCTATGCCAGTCTTTACCCAAACATGTGCGAAGCTAGTAAAATAGTGATTAACCAGGAAAGCCTTTTCCAAGAGAAGGTTAACATCAGAACCCATAATGTGCATTGTGTGGTCAAGTCGCTCACCGAGTAAGTATCTTTCCAGGCAGGATTAAAGAGAATCTGATCTAGTCTAGCCATGATCGACTCTCCTTATTCATTGTTCCACTGGTATTTCCATGTTGGTAGCGGCATGCCCTAAAGCACTACGAGTTAATCGCGTATATAAACTTGTTCATCATCCTTTTGTTTACCCGACCATTGCTTTTTTCTATAGGATCCGTGACTACATTGATATCCTTATTCACAACCCAATGAAGGTTCATGGAGGCCCTAATTTGTTGCAGCTCTTGGAGTGACTCTCAAATGATCATATAGCTAGGCTAGGATGGTACCACCATGAGTGTCCAGGGCTGGAATAGAATCAAAAACATCAAATGTAGTCCAAATAGTTAGCGATACAACCACAACACCCACCCATTCTAACTTAGTTTACTAGGCCCGCATAAGTGATGGGATGAAATACCTTTTCCTTCAAAAGAAGGCAAAAGCTTTGCCTTGTCCATTAATTAAGAAAACATGCCAATTTATTTGTGAAAAACTTAACAAAACCGTAAAACACTATGGATGCATGACCACACTTGCCACGAGGCCAAGCCCAAGACCCAATAGCAACAAAGCTCAAACTTGAAACCACCACTCCGTCAAGACCAGATGGCCAGTCACCACTATCGGAGAGAATACATCATATATTATATAAGAGGAGTAGACACGGGATGACCGAACAAATATGAAGGAGCCAACCATCTAAGGAGCCCTCAGTACTCGGGGTTTCCGCCCTGACATCCAGCTATTTCATGATTGTGAGCGTACCGCCAACACCACCTTCGAGGACCGTCATCCCAACATACCACCACTTGCACTCAAGACTTAGCCACCTGCAACCCAAGCTACATAGGGTAAACCGTTCATAGACCATGGCCATCGCACCAACATCTAGGGCCGCTGCCCTGGCCTAAGAGTGAAATGCCTCCTCTTAGACGTCTCAAATGAGCCGACAACCTTTCCACACAAGCGAGATTGTCACTCAAGCCATGCAAGAAACTACTCCACCCCATGAAGCTTCTGGTTACCATGGATCCCGAGGCCATCGCCTCAACGCACATGCATGACCCATTCAGGGTTGCTTCCTTGACATCCACCATCCCGATGAGAAATGATACAAGTGTAAGAAACTGAATAGGCCACTCCAATACTATGCCTCCCAGAAGGGAGTGGCCTAACACCGCCATCACCCGCATGGCATCTGGATCTATGGACATCACCTAGAGAGCCCAAAACCCATGTCAGTGTAGAAAGAGCCCCACGACAACCGCGTCCAAAGAGGTAAACAACCCCTATCAGCACCCACACGAGTACATGACCAGTGCAAGGCCTCGAACTCCTCAAACCGAGCAAGGGGAAACCCGACAGACTAGTAAGCCAAAGTACCTAGCGTGCTGGAGCACTGCACACCGCCTCCGATAGCTGCCACAAGGACCACCTAGAGACCAAGATAAAGCTTCAACGATGTTTCTGGGCTGCCGCCCTGCCTCCACTACACAAAGCCCCACAAACGCTGGCCGAGGAGCACCAGATTTACTGTGCGCCCAATCCCCTTGCTGCCATCTGGTGACCACTTCTATAACACCAACAAAGGGAGGCCCTCCACTGGCCAGGGCCACCGCCCTGACTCCGCATGTTAGCGATCCACCGCTTAAAATGACCTCCGCCCTTGCTGAAGGAAATATGCCCTGAGAGGCAATAATAAAGTTGTTATTATGTATTCCTTGTATATGCTAGATGTTTATTTTCCATGCTATAATTTTATTGATAGGAAACTTTAATACATGTGTGTTTAATAAACAAAAAGGGTTCCTAGTTATGCCTCTCTTATAGACTAGCTTGTTGATTAACAAGATGATCAAGGTTTCCTGATCATGGACATTGGATGTTGTTAATAACAAGGTAACATCATTTGTGAAATGATGTGATGAACATTCATCCAAAGTATAGCATTACGATCAAGTCATTATGTTTATATTGCTATAACATCATACGAAGTAGTCTTAGTCCTTAGACCATGAGATCATGTTAATTGCTAACACCGGAAGAGTATCTTGATAACATCAAACGCCACACCGTAACAGGGTGACTATAAAGGTGGGTTCAGTGCTATGAAGGTGGTATGTTGAGGCTCATGGATCAAGAGTGGAATTTGTCAATCCCGATGACGGATAGATATACTCTGGGCCCTCTCGGTGATATCACATTAAGATAGCTTGCAAGCAAGTGATGTGATCACTAGAATGTTATATCACGGGAACGAGAAAAGAGTGCATGTCGATAACGAGATCAAACTAGGTATTTGGATGCCGATGATCGAATCTCGGACATGTATTATATCATGAGACAAAGGGATTAAATTAGTAGCGTTAAAGGTTCTCATGATCACAGAAGTCGTCGTTGAATGTGCAGGAGTCAGTATGGATCTCCAGGTCCCGCTTCTGATTATTGATTTGAGATGAGTATCAATCATGTCTGTATTATTGACGAACCGTAGGGTGACACACTTAAGGGTTGCCGGACACCATTTAGGAGCACATATCTTCCAGACAAAAGGTTTGCAAAGCGCAGGAAATGTTTCGATAGAAACCGGAATTGTTTCGGGTGAAATTGCAGAAAGTGGTTATGCATGTGATATTGAAATGTTGCAAGGGGTTTTATGTGAATGTTTGTTAATTAAAGTAATTAACAAAATTCTGAATAAAATAAATAAAAGAGTTTTATTAAATTGAGAGTTGCATTTAATTTGGTGGAAATTAAATACATGTGAGTGGGATTTTGGGTGGAGGCCATGTTTATGTGAGTGGAGGTTCACCACATGAATGAAGGAGGGGAGGAGTCCCCCCCTCATGCACCGGCAATGGGAGGGGAGGGGTCTCCCTTCCTCCTATATAAAGCCCCCCTCTCCCCTCTCACAAAATACACCTCCTCGTGAAGGATGTCTCTCCCCCTCTAGATATTCCCCCATGGTCTCGGATTAGCGAGATACATGTTCCCGGTGGCCTTGCGTCTGGAAGGAGTTGCTACTTCCACTGATTCGCTGGAGCGAGGAGGTGGAGGTTGTCCGGTGGCTTGGACGTGTGTGCGAGGACGGATGCGCTGCTGATTTGCGGCGCTCGGACTTCCACACGATCTTGAGATCGGCAAGCATACGACTACATCAACCACGAGTTCCTACTCGTTAACAAACTCGTTGTTTTCAAGGGTAATTTCTCCATGGATGTATATCCACCCGTTGCTCAGTATCTAGTAGATAGATCTTGGCGTATAGTTCTCATCGTAGGAAATTATTTGTTTTCTATGATGCGGACCCAACAGTGGTATCAGAGCCTGATCTATGCGTAGGTGCTTTGCACGGGTAGTACACATATGTTCATATGTGGGCAATGATGATCATGTTATTGCATCTTCTATGTACTTTGGATATTGTTGGCCCGGACCAACCTTACATGTCATCGTACATGAGACCGGTTCCACGACTAACATGCAACTAGTTTTGCATAAGTGGCTAGCGGGTGTCTGTCTCTCCTACTATAGTCAATATCTGATTTACAACGAGTTGCAAATAACTTGGTTATCCTCGTTGTGGTTCATGTTCGTAGGTAAGAACGATTCTATCTCCGAAAGCCCTAAGCCACGTAAAACTTGCAATTGATAAATTAGAGGCGTCTAGTTTAGATCATTGTTGGGCCAGTGTCTTGATATGGTATTGTTGTAAGTAGATGTATGATAGATACTCTTACAACTCACTTAACGTGTAAGTTCCATAGACCTTGGCCTTACGCACAAAGGAATGATAGAGATCATACCAGGATGCAAATGATAGAGATCAAATGCATGGACCATATCATCTCACTTCACACATTAGATGTTAGCATCTTATATTGCTAGTTTGGTGCTTTTGGTAGCATTATAAGATGATCCCTCATTTAGATATCAAGATAAAATGTGTTCTTCCTTAAGTATGCATTGTTTTGTGGATCGTGTTTTGAGGCATCACGTGATGATCGGGTGTTTTCGACTCTACGCTTTCATACAATGGGTGTAAGACAGTTTTACACATGCAAATACTAAGGTTCTTACTTGGCAAGCCTAGCATGTATAGACATGGCCTCAGAACACGGACCAAAAGATTAAGCATGAGTCATATAGTTGATATGATGCCCATATAGATGCTTGTCTTTGAAGCTACACCGACTCACGTGATGATCGGACTTGGTGTAGTGGATTTGGTTCATGTAATCACCAAAAGGACACGAGGGATGTTGTTTTTGAGTGGGAGTTCATTAGTAATTTGGATTAGTTGAACTCAATCTATCATAAACTTAGTCTAAATATACTTTACAAATTCTGTTGTAGATGGCACCACCTGCTTTTAATTTCAATGTTTTCATGGAGAAAGAGAAGCTTGCTGCGAATGGTAGCAACTTCACCAATTGGGCTATGAATTTGAGGATTCTCCTCACTTCTGCACAAAAGCAATATGTGCTAGAGGCGCCGCTAGGCCCCCCACCAGCTCCTGATGCCCCTGACGAGGAAAAGAACATCTATATAACTTGTCAGGAGGACCACAACTTAGTTCATTGCGGCATACTGTATGGGCTAGAGCCAGAACTTCAAAAGCATTTCGAAAATGGCAATGCCTTTGATACCATGGGAGAATTGAAAATGATTTTCGATACCCATGCTACCATAGAGAGTTATAATGCTTCTGAAAAGTTCTTTAGCTGCATGATGGAGGAGAACAACTCGGTTAGTGAGCACGTACTCAAAATGTCTGGGTACGCCGATAAGCTTGTGTCCTTTGGAATAACGATTCCCATTGACTTAGGCATACATCGTGTTCTCCAATATCTGCCACCTAGCTACAAGAGCTTCGTGATGAACTATAATATGTTGGGCATGAAGAAGTCTCTTCCCGAGCTTCTGTCAATGCTTAAGACTGTAGAAGTGGAGATTAGGAAAGAACATCAAGTGTTGATGATCAATAAGACCAGCGGTTTCAAGAAGGACAAGAAAGGCAAGCAGAAGGGAAAGAAGGGCAGCAAATTTGTTGCCGCACCTGAAAAGAAACCCTAGGCTGGCCCTAAGTCTGATACCGAGTGCTACTATTGCAAGGGGACTGGCCATTGGAAGCGCAACTGCCCCAAGTATTTGGCGGACAAGAAGGTCGGCAAGGCTAACAAAGGTATATGTGATATACATGTTATTGGTGTGTACTTGACTAGTACTCGCAGTAGCACCTGGTTATTTGATACGGGATTGGTTGCTAATATATGTAACTCGGTTCAGGGGCTGTGGAACAAGCGACAACTAGCAAGGGATGAGGTCACGATGCGGGTCAGCAATGGATCAAGAGTTGATGTGATTGTCGTTGGAACGCTGCCTCTCCATATGCCATCAAGATTAGTTATAAATCTAAATAATTGTTATTTGGTGCCTGCACTGAGCATGAACGTTATATCCGGATCATGTTTGATGCAAAGTGGTTATTCGTTTAAGTCTGAAAACAATGGCTATTCGATTTATATGAATAATATCTTTTATGGTCATGCACCTGTGTTGAATGGTTTATTTCTGTTGGATCTCGATAGTAGTATTACGCATATTCATAATGTTGATGCTAAAAGGATTAAGCTTGATAATGATATATCTGCATATATGTGGCACTGCCGTCTAGGTCATATTGGCGTTAAATGCATGAAGAAACTCCATTCTGATGGACTTTTGGAATCACTTAATTTTGAATCATTTGATACATGTGAGCCATGCCTTATGGGCAAGATGACTAGAACGCCGTTTTCCGGTTCAATGGAACGGGCGACAGATTTATTGGAAATCATACATACTGATGTGTGTGGACCAATGAGTGTGTCGACGCGAGGTGGATATCGTTATTTTGTTACTTTCACGGATGATTTGAGTAGATACGGGTATATCTATTTGATGAAACATAAGTCTGAAACCTTTGAAAAGTTCAAGGAATTTTAGAATGAAGTTGAAAATCATCGTAACAGAAAGATCAAATTTCTATAGTCCGACCGTGGAGGAGAGTATCTTAGTTACAAGTTTAGCACACATATGAAAGACTGTGGAATAGTTTCACAACTCACGCCTGCCGGAACACCACAACGTAATGGTGTGTCGGAACGTTGTAATCATACTTTATTGGATATGGTTCGATCTATGATGTCTCTAACTGACTTGCCACTGTCATTTTGGGGTTATGCACTGGAAACCGCTGCATTTACTTTAAATAGGGCACCATCTAAATCCGTTGAAAAGACACCGTATGAATTATGGTTTGGAAACAAACCTAAGCTGTCATTTCTTAAAGTTTGGGGATGCGATGTTTATGTGAAGAAACTTCAACCGGATAAGCTCGAACCCAAAGCGGAAAAATGCGTCTTCATAGGATACCCTAAGGAAACAATTGGGTATACCTTCTATCACAGATCCGAGGGCAAGGTCTTTGTTGCCAAGAATGGATCCTTTCTTGAGAAGGAGCTTCTCGGGAAAGGTGTGAGTAGTCGGAAGGTAGAACTCGAAGAGGTTATTGGACCTTCTATTCATGAAATGGCGAGTAGCGCAGCACCGGAAGTTGTTTCGGAGTTGACTTCACCTAATGAAGAGAGAGCTAATGATATTGATCATGAAACTCCGAAAGAGGACACTATCGAACCTCGCAGGTCAAGCAAGACACATGCAGCTCCTGAACTGTACGGAAATCCTGTTATGAATTTCATGATTGATGAAATAGATGTCCCTGCGACGTATGAAGAAGCGATGATGAGCCCTGATTCCAACAAATGGCTAGATGCCATGAAATCTGAGATGGAATCCATGTACGAAAACCAGGTTTGGACCTTGGTAGACTTACCTCACGATCGAAAGGCCGTTGAGAATAAATGGATTTTCAAAAGAAAAACTGATGCTGATGGTAATGTAACCATCTATAAGGCTCGACTTTTCTCAAAGGGGTTTCGACAAATTCAAGGAGTTGACTACGATGAGACATTCTCTCCCGTAGCGATGCTTAAGTCAGTTAGGATTATCTTAGCAATTGCTACATATTTCAATTATGAAATATGGCAGATGGATGTCAAAACTATGTTCCTCAATGGTAATATTGAAGAAGAGTTGTATATGATACAACCTAAGGGTTTTGTCGATCCTAAGGATGCTGATAAGGTATGCAAGCTTCAGCAATCCATCTATGGACTGAAGCAAGCATCCCGGAGTTGGAATCTCCGCTTTGATGAGGTGATCAAAGAGTTTGGTTTTGTCCAAACTTATGGAGAGGCTTGTATTTACAAGAAAGTGAGTGGGAGCAATGTGGCATTTCTAATATTATATGTGGATGACATATTATTGATTGGAAATGATATAGATCTTTTAAACAGTGTTAAAAGTTATCTAAACAGCAAATTTTCGATGAAAGACCTTGGTGAAGCTTCATGTATATTAGGCATTAAAATCTATAGAGATAGATCAAGACGTCTAATTGGGCTATCGCAGAGTATATACCTTGATAAGATATTAAAGAAGTTTAATATGGACGGAAGTAAGAAGGGGTTCTTACCTATGTTGCAAGGCAAGACATTGAGTAAGACTCAAAGTCCGGCTACTGCGGAAGAAAGAGAGATAATGGAAAAGATCCCCTATGCCTCAGCCATAGGCTCTATAATGTACGCCATGCTATGTACAAGACCGGATGTGGCACATGCTATTAGTTTGACTAGTAGGTACCAATCTGATCCAGGTTCAGAACACTGGATAACGGTCAAGAATATCCTTAAGTACTTGAGAATAACTAAGGATATGTTTCTTGTATACGGAGGTGAAGAAGAGCTAGTCGCTAAGTGTTATGTCGATGCTAGCTTTAACACTGATCCGGATGACTCTAAGTCTCAATCTGGATACGTATTTCTCTTGAACAGAGCAGCAGTTAGTTGGAGGACTCCAAACTACCTGTGGTGGCTGGATCAACGATGGAGGCGGAATATGTTGCTGCTTCAGAAGCGGCGCAGGAAACGGTTTGGATGAAGGAGTTCATAACAGAACTAGGTGTGGTTCCTAGTGCGTTGGACCCAATGGTGATCTATTGTGACAACAATGGAGCCATAGCCAACGCCAAGGAACCAAGGTCTCACAAGAATTCCAAGCATATTAAGCGCCGGTTTCACTCCATCCGCGAGCATGTCAAGGATGGAGATATAAAGAATTGTAAAGTGCACACAGACCTGAATGTAGCAGATCCGTTGACTAAAGTTCTCCCTAGGGAAAAACATGATCAACACCAGAACTCCATGGGTGTTAGATTTATCACTATGTAAACTAGATTATTTCTCTAGTGCAAGTGGAAGACTGAAGGAAATATGCCCTGAGAGGCAATAATAAAGTTGTTATTATGTATTCCTTGTATATGATAGATGTTTATTTTGCATGCTATAATTGTATTGATAGGAAACGTCAATACGTGTGTGTTTAATAAACAAAAAGGGTTCCTAGTTATGCCTCTCTTATAGACTAGCTTGTTTATTAACAAGATGATCAAGGTTTCCTGATCATGGACATTGGATGTTGTTAATAACAAGGTCACAACATTTGTGAAATGATGTGATGAACATTCATCCGAAGTATAGCATTACGATCAAGTCATTATGTTTATATTTCTATAATATCATACGAAGTAGTCTTAGTCCTTAGACCATGAGATCATGTTAATTGCTAACACTAGAAGAGTATCTTGATAACATCAAACGTCACACCGTAACAGGGTGACTATAAAGGTGGGTCCAGTGCTATGAAGGTGTTATGTTGAGGCTCATGGATCAAGAGTGGAATTTGTCAATCCCGATGATGGATAGATATACTCTCGGCCATCTCGGTGATATCACATTAAGATAGCTTGCAAGCAAGTGATGTGATAACTAGAATGTTATATCACGGGAACGAGAAAAGAGTGCATGTCGATAACGAGATCAAACTAGGTATTTGGATGCCGATGATCGAATCTCGGACATGTATTATATCATGAGACAAAGGGATTAAATTAGTAGCGTTAAAGGTTCTCACGATCACAGAAGTCGTCGTTGAATGTGCAGGAGTCAGTATGGATCTCCAGGTCCCGCTTCTGATTATTGATCTGAGAGGAGTCTCAATCATGTCTGCATTATTCAAGAACCGTAGGGTGACACACTTAAGGGTTGCCGGACACCATTTAGGAGCACATATGTTCCAGACAAAAGGTTTGCAAAGCGCAGGAAATGTTTCGATAGAAACATGAATTGTTTCGATAGAAACCGGAATTGTTTCGGGTGAAATTGCAGAAAGTGGTTCTGCATGTGATATTGAAATGTTGCAAGGGGTTTTATGTGAATGTTTGTTAATTAAATTAATTAACAAAATTCTGAATAAAATAAATAAAAGAGTTTTATTAAATTGAGAGTTGCATTTAATTTGGTGGAAATTAAATACATGTGAGTGGGATTTTGGGTGGAGGCCATGTTTATGTGAGTGGAGGTTCACCACATGAATGAAGGAGGGGAGGAGTCCCCCCCTCATGCACCGGCTATGGGAGGGGAGGGGTCTCCCTCCCTCCTATATAAAGCCCCCCTCTCCCCTCTCACAAACCACACCTCCTCGTGAAGGATCTCTCTCCCTCTCTAGATATTCCCCCATGGTCTCGGATTAGCGAGATACATGTTCCCGGTGGCCTTGCGTTTGGAAGGAGTTGCTACTTCCTCTGATTCGCTGGAGAGAGGAGGTGGAGGTTGTCCGGTGGCTTGGACGTGTGTGCGAGGATGGGTGCGCTGCTGATTTGCGGCGCTCGAACTTCCACACGATCTTGAGATCGGCAAGCGTACGACTACATCAACCATGAGTTCCTACTCGTTGACAAAACTCGTTGTTTTCGAGGGTAAGTTCTCCATGGATGTATGTCCACCCGTCGCTCTGTATCTAGTAGATAGATCTTGGCGTATAGTTCTCATCGTAGGAATTTTTTTGTTTTCTATGATGCGGACCCAACACTTGCTGAATCAGATCTACCGGAATAGCCCAACATCGAGGCTGACCCGCTGCTTTGACCTGAGATCGGCTACACCCTCACCATCATCTTGCAAAGGCCATGGAGAAGCCATCACCCACTCCTCTACATGTGTCCGCCGACTCAGCGTAAAAACACCCACCCCTTCGTCACACCACGATTCGGCCTTCCATTGTGCGAACAAGAGCACCCCCGACCACCTTTGGCAGTGGGGATGCCGCCATCATCATGGAGGAGGGCAGCGGTAGGAGAGGGCTTGACCCGGGAGAACCTTGGCGACACAATTTTTTCTCCCCTGGCGATACCTAAAAGGCGACGCGAAGGCAATGTGTGTCATTTCATGGGATGCAAGACTAAAGGAAAACTCGAATGGAGATCCTCCTAGTGGGGTTATTTAGCCCTGTAGGTTCCAAACGGCAACACTGAAATATAAATCCATCCAACATAGGAAACGACCAATAGACACAGACTAGATGTCACGCTTAGGCACACGGCTCTAGTAGGGAGAAGACTTGGAAGCCGTCATACGCCGCCTCGTCAAAGTCAAAATCTCCATGAGTTAACAGGGTCGTGATATCGCAGAGGTGTAGTGGCTTGGAGAAGAGATCCTAATAATGGTCCAGCCTCGCTTGCGTGACGTCCTCATCTTCAGCAACAAAGCCCATGTGATGGATCGAGATAGATAAAAAAAATGAGATTTTGATAATATTTAGATTTTGAAAAATGTTTATATTTAGAAATTATTTCTGATTAGGATCGGGGTGGGGGTGGGGGAAACGGGGGCCTACACATAGTCTAGGGCGTAGTATGTGTGCGACCGAGCGTCGTGCTCGCGCTCAAACCATTTGTCCCAAAGGTGCGACCCATCGGACCCGTCGACGTAGGCCGTGTCATTGGCCAAGTTGGACGAGAGGTAGGCATGATGACACTGGATCTCACCCCGATGCGCATCACTGGCACTAGGATTGGTGGCACTAGAACACACCCCTGGTTAAGGTGCCACTCAACGGAGAGGTACGCGTCATGGTAGGGCACTGGGATGCACCACTCCAACACATATGTTCCACATCAACGAACACACATGCCCTTTGTCGTGGCCTGTAAGAAGTGAATGGGTTATGTGGCATAAAACAAAAAAATCCTAACAATGAACACCATAGTCAAGATCTATCTATGTAGATGTACAGTAACGGGCAGGATACATTACTCTTACCTCTAAAGACCAAGAGCGGGATTACATTCCCACACAAACGCTGCTAATGTACCCGAAGCGTAGCGACCTCAAGGTCTTGAAGGCTTCAAGCATCCAACACCACAAGTGGCAATGCCTCCGAAGTTTTACACACGTCTGGTGTAAATATATCCCCGGGCCCCGGTCCAGCAAGGTAGCAGAAGAAGAAGATCCAGACAAAATCCAAGTGCACAATGGTGTGCGTATGGTGGAGAAGTCTCTACCTCATAGCACACATTCCTAACTTGGGAACATGCAGGAGAGGGAGAGACAATGGAAAATCCAATTGATTGGATGATGCGGGAGTAGGGACCTCCCACATATAAATAGGAAAAAGGAGAGTACTCTGATACGTCCAAAACGTATCTACTTTTCCGAACACTTTTGGTATTGTTTCTTCTCTAATTTGTGTGATTTGGATACAACTAATGTGGATTAACGCTGTTTTCAGTAGAATTGCTTTGGTGTCTCGTTTTTGTGCATGAATTCAACTTTTAGGAAAAATCCGGAAAATATTGCAAAACTCCTATTTTACCAGAAGACTCACGAAGCCAGAAGATGAGACGGAGAAGTGCCACGAGGGGCCCACACCACCTGGCCGCGCGGGCCAGGCATGTCGCGCCAGGGGGTGGTGTGGCTGCCTCGAACTCCGCCTCGACATCTCCGTTCGCCTACATAAGCCCTCTGACCTAAAACAGACGGGGGGTTCGATGTTTTAACAGATAGAGTTCCGTTGCACCGTCACCACCAGATACCACGATCCGGAACCAGAAACTCTGTTCTGGCACCCTGCCAGGACAGGGAATGGGAGGAGATCATCGCCATCATCATCACCATCGCTTCTCCATCAACCATCCATGATTTCCCCATCCATGAGTGAGTAATCCCCCGCTGTAGGCTATGTGGATGGTAGGGATTGGAAGAGATCGTTCATGTAATTGCATCAGATTGTTAGGGCATGGTGCCTAGTATCTATTGTTAGTGCTTTTTGACATTGTTGTGACTTGTTATGCTTAATGCTTGTCACTAGGGCCCGAGTGCCATGATTTCACATCTGAACATGTTATTGATTCATGAGGATATTATTATTTATGATCTTACCTGCAAGTCGTATACACATATTATTGTCCGAAACCAAAGGCTCCAAAGTGACAAGAATTGGGATAACCGGAGGGGATGGCTTTGATGTGAGGATCACATGTGTTCAGGGAGTGTTAATGCGTTGCTCCGGTGCTCTATTAAAAGGAGCACCGTAATTGCTAGTAGATTCCCTAGAGGCCCCGCTGCAACGGTCTGGCAAGACAAAAGATGTTGTGCAAGTTTTCATTACGAGCACGTATGACTATATATGGAACACATGCCTATGATTATTTAGTACTTGGATGCTTTACCTTATATATCTACAAATGCCCTATATCTTGATTGCTACATGAATTGTCTTGTCCATGCAACGCCCGTCCATCCATCCCTATGCCTACTGCGCTTTAATCCTACTGTTTACTGCAATTGTTACTACTGTCTTTACTTTTACTACTGCTATTACTTTGCTATTACTATTATTAAATTGTTGCTACTGATAAACTACTGCGAGCAAGATTGTTTCTAGGTGCAGCTGAATTGACAACTCAGTTATTAAGACTTATAAATATTCTTTGGCTCCCCTTGTGTCGAATCAATAAATTGGGTTTTACTTCCCTCGAAGACTGTTGCGATCCCCTATACTTGTGGGTCATGAAGACTATTTTCTGGCGCCATTGCCGGGGAGCATAGCTCTATTTATCAAATTCACTTGGAATCACTATTGTTCGCTGCTATCCATTCATCATGGGTAAATCTCGTGATGGAAAAGTTCCTATATTACCATCCACTACAAGGAGAGGTACAGTTCTGAACACCTCTATCGCTCTTGATTCACCATCTGTGATGAGTAAGCTCCTTACACCATCACACACACATGTTACACATACTGCTACTTGTGCTGAATCTGAAAATTCTGATACTTATGATGCTACTTCTATTGTGCTTGATAATAGTGGTTCATTAGGTCCTTTCCTAGATGCTACGATTGCTAGAACTATAGTTGGAAATACTGAAACTCCTAATGAAGACACTACTACACATGTCAGTTCACCTGAGTCTAGAGAGAGCTATGATATTGAAGACGAATATATAGAAATGACTGATGAATTTATAAAGAATGCCAAAACACTCATGGTAGGAGTGCTATTAAGAGTCTTCTTGAGAGATGTACTATAAAACACAAATTATCTCCTAATGATAAGTTTGCTACATCTCCCATAAACATTAAAGATAAGGATTATGATTTCTCTCTAGATTTATCTTACATAACCATTATTGAGAAAGAACCTTTTGTGGGACTAAGAATGAAAGTGCTATAGCATATATGGCTGAGCTTTCTACCATGAGTGGCCTATTTTCTGATGATATTAAGATGTGCACCTACTTTGTCGCTAAAATTTTCCCTTTTCACTAAAAGGAGAAGCTAAAGCTTGGTTTAATAATTTACCTCCTGGATCTATCGATAACCCTGATTGCTTGATTAGTACTTTATTTCAGAAATATTTCCCTCCTAGTGCTAGACATGCAATTTTGCAGGAACTTTTTGATTTTAAACAAGGAGAAAAGGATATATTGCCTGAATCATGGGCAAGGTTTTGTGCTTTGATTCATGCACAGCATGTGTGTCCATTACCTAAAAATGGGCTTCTTGATATATATTATAATGGACTAACTGAAAAATCTAGGACATACCTGGATAGTTATGCTGATTGTGTTTTCAGGAAGAGAACTCCTAAATAAGCTGAGGAATTAATGGCTAAAATAAGGAAGAATTATGATGACTAGACTTCACCTAAGTCAACTACACCTGAGTCAACTACACATGAGTCAGCTGTGCCTGAGCCAACACCAACACCAAATAAGAGGGGAGTTATTGAACTAAATGATAAAGTGATGAAGGAAGCTAAGAAATGTCTTAAGGAGAAGGGTATTAAATCTTAAGATGTGAAGAATTTACCTCCTATAAAAGAATTATGTAAGCCAATCTCCCACTCATCCACTATTGAGGTACACTCTCTCCAACATTTTGATGAAGGTGATATTGTTTATTCTAAACCTCCTAATCAATTCTTAGAAGAATTTGATATTTTTGTTGTTAAGCAAGATAATTTTAATAAAAGGGTGCAGAATCATTTAATGGAAAACTCTAGAGCTATTATTGAGTTGAGAGATATTGTGGAAAGAACCTCCAATGATGTTAAAATGCTTGTTAAACATTTCCAAATGGTTAAAACTCAAATTGATCAGCTTATTAAAGTACAAAAATATTTGTTAGTGAAAGCTGCTAAACAAAAACATGCTTATGAAATTAGAACTAGAAGTGGTGCTACCACTCAGGACCCTCTATATCCTGAGGGGCATCCTAAAAGAATTGAGCAGGACTCCCAACAAATTGAAAATAGTGGTAGTTCTCCTAAGAGAAAGAAAAAGAAACATAAAACTATTGTAGAGTCTTCTGAACCTGCTAAAGATCCTAATAGTATATCTATCTCTGATGCTAAAACTGAAAGTGGTAATGAGGAAAATGATGCTCCTGATAAAGAAGAAGTTGAAGAAGAACCTGAAAGGCACACTAAGAATACTAAATACAGTAAGGAAGATTTTGTTGCTAAGAAACATGATAATGAAAGAGAGGCCTGGGTTCAAAAACCAATGCCTTTTCCTGATAAGAAACACAAGTCAAAGGAAGACGAACACTATAATAAGTTTTGTGAGTGGATGAAACCTTTATTTCTGCAAATTCCTTTAACTGATGCTATTAAATTGCCTCCTTATTCAAAGTATATGAAGGATATTGTCTCTAATAAAAGGAAGATCCCTAATGAGGAAATTTCTACTTTGCTTGCTAATTATTCCTTTAATGGTAAGGTTCCAAAGAAACTGGGAGACCCAGGGATTCCAAATATTCCATGTTCTATTAAAAATAGTTATGTTAGCACTTCTTTGTGTGATTAGGGAGCAGGAGTTACTGTTATGCCTTTTTCTCTTTACAAAAGACTTCAATTGGAGAAATTAATACCAACTGATATATCTTTGCAAATGGCTGATAAATCTACTACAATTCCTATTGGTATATGTGAGGATGCTCCTGTTCAAGTGGCTCATAATTGCTTGATATTAACTAATGTCTATTATTCTTGGGAGACCTTTTCTTAATACTGCAGGTGCTATCATTAATTGTAAGCAAGGAAAAGTGACTTTTAATGTTAATGATAAGGAGCACACTGTTTATTTACCCAAGAAGATTGATAGGACTTATGGCTTAAATTCAATTGAAAATATTGAGGGCATCCAAGTTGGAGAAATATATTGTCCCATACCAAGAGAAAACTATGAAATTATTATGATTGGGACCATTGCTATCAGGGTTGAGGTAACATTATCATTTAGTGGAATGCAAAGTTTTGTTTCACATAAAATTGTTTTGGTAACAAGACCTGATCAACCTTGTTAACAAAGGGATTTTAATGGACAAAACAATGTTTTCACCATGATTATCTTTGCTTACTTTTATTTTATCCTTAGTTTACTTTTCTATTTTGTTAGTTTCTTGCATATTAGAGTGTCTTAGAACTTCTGAAGTTTAGGTTTTGTTTTGTTATTGCATCATTCCAATATTATATTTCTGTCGGAAAATCATTCATCAATACCTGATTTTTTTTTAAATAAAGTGTCTCTAAAAATTCCAGAAAATTCATAATAAATTTTTACATCAAAAAAGGGGCAAAGAACTACCTAGAGTGACCCAGGGGGCCACCAGACAGGCACACCACCTGGTGGCGCGGCCACACCAGGGGCGCGCCTGGCCATGGTGTGGGCCACCCCTAGCCCTCCACTTATTCTCCTTCCTGGCCAGCTTGGGATTGATACCCACTTAGGCCAAAAGCCTAAGCTTGGGGGAGGTACATGATACATTGCAAATGTATCTATAATTTTTGATATTCCATGCTTGATTTTATCCACTTTCTTGTGTTTTTGTTCCAACTTTGGAGTACTTTTCATATGATTTCTTGGACTAACCTATTAACAAGAGCCACAATGCCAGCTGCCTGTTTTCTGTTGTTTTTGGTTCCAGGAAAGTCAGAAAATGAATATTCTCGGAATTGGACGGGACAAAAGCCAAAGTGCCTATTTTTACGGATGTCATCAAGTACCAGAATACGAGACGGAGAGGGTCCAGAGGGCGGCCAGGCCTGACCCACGCCAGGGGGTGGTGTGGCCAACCCAGGCACCCCCTCGGCCTCTCCTTCCAACTATAAGATGCCCTCGGGACGTAAACCCTAAGTACCCGATCAAAAAATCCACGAAAGAGTCTGTAGCCGCCGTCATCTCCATCCCTAGATCGGGAGGGATCTGAAGCTCTTCCTGGCACCCTGCTGGAGAGGGGATTTCACCCTGGAGGCCTTCTTCATCACCATGCAAGCCTCCGGTGTGATGCGTGAGTAGTTCATCCTTGGACTACGAATCCATGTAGTAGCTAGATGGCTGGTTCTCCTCCTTTGTGCTTTCATGTTTAGATCTTGTGAGCTCCGTTCATGATCAAGATCATCTATTTGTAATTCTACATGTTGTGTTTGCGGGGATCCGATGTATATTGAGATGCTATTTCAAATAAATTATTGATTCTATCATGTCTTTGTTATTTGTGATCTTGCATGCTTTCCGTTGTTAGTAGCTATCTTGGCCAAGTAGATGCTAGCAACTCTAAGAGTTAGTATTTATGCTCGATAGTGGGTTCATGCCTCTGGTAATCTGGGAAGTGACAGAAATCTCTAAGGTACTAGATGTGTTGTTGCTACTAGGGAGAAAACAACAATCCTTTGTTCATAGAACAATCGTATTGTTTACTTTACACGTAGTTCGTAAAGCAATAATCTGTTGCTTGCAACTTAATACTAGAGGGGGTTCGGATGATAACCTGAAGGTGGATTATTAGTCATAGATGCAGTTGGATGGCGGTCTACGTATAATGTTGTAATGCCCAATTAAGTCTCAAAGGAGTCAAGATGATTAGTATATGCAAGTATTGCTTTCTCGATGTTTGTCAATTGCCCTGGTGTAATTTGTTCACCTAGCATGTTATCTATCTAAGGAGAGCCACCTCTAGTGAACTATGGATCCTGGTCCTTGTCTTTTACATACAATCTACAATCTTTTACTGCTTTGTGTTTACTTTCTGCAAACTTTTACTTCTTTCCATTCGATACGTTTAATCCTTTGTTTTCCGCAAAACACGGTGAGATTGACAACCTCATCGCAAGTTGGGTACAAAGTTCTATGGTTGTGTTGTGCATGTCTCCACGTTGCTACTAGCACCGGTAGTGCGCCCTGCAAAAGCTCAGCTAGTAACACCTTTGGGGTGTTTCCTTGCTCCTACTGGTTCGATTAAACCTTGGTTTCATAACTGAGGGAAACTTGTTGCTGTGCTCATCATACCTTCCTCTTGGGGTTCCCAACGAGCTCTACATCATCATTGCTCCAGCATTTTTCTGGGCGCCATACACAGAGCCATCAAGCATTTTTCTGGCACCGTTGCCGGGGAGTCAAGGACATCTTCACAAGGGGAGTTCCTCATAACCAATCTATTTACTTTGTTATTTTTGTTTTGCTTAGTTTCTTTTGTTTTGTTTGCTTGTTTCTTTATCAAAAACACAAAAAATTAGTTCCTACTATAGTTGTTATTTTTATTGGTCTGTTATTGTCTTGCTTTATCATGGTTTCTATCAATGGTTGGTTTCTTTGAAACTGAATCTTATTGGCAAGGTGGGTTCACGGAAGAACAAAAATATTATTATAAGGAACACCGCTTGTCACAAAAAGGGAAACACTTATGGGAACAAATTGATAAATTCTATACCATTGCTAAAAACGTGCGCTCTACTTATAATGTTACTTATTGCTTTGATAAATCTTGTTGCTGTAGGAGGTATAAAGACCTCCCTTTTCAATGTGAGTATAATGATAATGTTACCATATCTTCTTATGTTAAAGGAAATTATGACTTTTATGATGTGGAACAAATTGAAGAATTTATTGCTTGGATGGGTCCATTCGAACTTGCTTATTTGCTTGAAAATATTGATGATGAACCTTATAAATATGAGGTTGATGATATACTTAAATTTTGCTTTGATAACTACAAGGAAGAAAATGGCTATATTCTTGAATATCTTAATAGATGCTCTCCACAAATGGAAGAGGCTAATGCCTTGCAGGAGCATATGGAAGAAGAAATTGCTGAACTTGAAAGCTCATTAGATGAAAAAGAGGAGGAGAGTGATGAACAAAAGAAGGAAGAATGGATCTACCCATGCTTACCTTCTAATGAGAGTAACTCTTTACCCCTTACATTATTTGATTGTCCACCATGCTTACCAAAGGAGGATGAATGTTATTATCCTATGGATTCTTTTGATGAAAAGCATGTTTTATGTGATAGTTATATTGTTGAATTTATTCATGAGGCTACTGAAAATTATTATGAGAGAGGAAAATATGGTTGTAGAAGTTTTCATGATATTAAAACACCTCTCTATGTGCTGAAAGTTTTGAAGTTACTTTTGTTTTATGTTCCTATGCCTGTCACTTTGTTCTTTGTGAATTTATTTGCATACAATATTCCTATGCATAGGAAGTGGGTTAGACTTAAATGTGTTTTGAATTTGCTTCTTGATGCTCTCTTTTACTTCAATTCATATTTCTTATGTGAGCATCTTTTTAAACTATCATGCCTAACTTAAAGGCGTTAAAGAAAAGTACTTATTGGGAGATAACCCAAAAGTTTTAGATGAGTCTTGGAAGTTATTACCTCTGTAATAACCTCTCCTTATCCTTTTTTATTTGCTTTTTGTTCCAAGAGTAACCTCTAATGAGAGAGAAGTAATGATTGGGAAAGTTGCTGTCCCGAAACAGATTTATGTGCTTCACCGTAAAAATTCGTGTAAAATATTTGAGCGTCTTTTTGAGGCGTGAATTTTTGTTCTTCTGCCCCAGGTTGTTATCTAACTTTCGTTAGTTCAACCCGTTTTGATTTGAGCAACAGAAGGTCTTCGAAAAAATTCGTCTTTACCTGCTGGTCTGTTTTGACAGATTTCTGCCATTTTTTGCATTTGCTTCTTGTTGGTTCCTTCTTGAGTTCTTTTTGGGGAATTGAGCTTTTTGAGGGAAGTGCTACAGTAGCTAGTGTTCTAATGGAAGTTTATTTGGTGTTAGAACTGAACCTTAAGACTTATTTATCTTGAGTGCACTAATGTTGCTAATAAAGATTGTGTGACGTTTTGTATGAAGGAAAATTCCAGGTGTATGGAAGGAATGAGTAATGAGATGAAGGATGGACTAAAGCTCAAGCTTGGGGATTCCACGCGTGTCACCCCAAGAAATATCCAAGAAGTACAAGCGTCAAAGCTTGGGGATTCCACGCGTGTCACCCCAAGAAATATCCAAGAAGTACAAGCGTCAAAGCTTGGGGATGCCCAATGCATCCCCTTCTTCGTCAATAAAAATCCTAGGTTTCTTCCAAACGCTTCATTTTTATGGTTTCATGCACAGTTGTGTTGTTCTTGGAGCGTCTTCTTTTTCGTTTTCGTTTTGGTTTTTCGTTTGCTTTGGTTTGCTTAGTTTTCTGAATAAATTGGTTGGACCCCCTCTTTCATACATTGGTTTGCAAATAGTTTGGTTTGGTTTAGAAAAGAGTAGGAAAGTTCATACTTATGTGGTAAAAAGAGCTTGTTTTGACTGTGGTCTATGCTTTCTCATGCCATGCTTGATATTGTTTTGGCTTTATGCTTAGTATTCTTTGTTGTAGCATGACTTGTTATAAACAATTGAGATTGCTTAATGTGCCTTGGATGAATCATGCGTTGTTTTAGCATATTAAAGCATAGTATAGTGGTATTCTCCTTTGATGCTTTATTTGGGTTGACTTGGCACATGCTCACACCATGTTATGACTATCTCAAGTCACCATAGCCTTTATGATCCTTTAGTTTTCAACTTGTAGTATTACTTTATGCTTTGATCAATGATGTTTTGTCGCTCTGCATGATTATGGCAATTATTGCTCTCTTAGTTTGTCGCTCCCAGTCTTTTGCTAGCCTCCACCAACAAAGTATGAGTTCCACTCATGCATCCAACTCCCTAAACCAAGTTATTCCAAAGAGTCCACCATACCTACCTACTAGCTTATGCTATTCCAAGTATATTCATGCTTTTGTTTACCTTCCAAATTGAACTTGTTATGAGAAAACTAGTGATTAAATCTCTCACGAACTTGATCACACTTTACTCTACTTTTCCTTAATAAACTTGAACCATTGTGTCTTCTATGTTGTATATGCTTGCACTTATTTGTTGGGAATTAGCAGAACCATGCTTTCATGGGGAACGCTTTCAACATTGCACTTGGTACTTGTACCTAGTTGATATCATGCTCTTTTGTATATGGATGTTGTCAGTGTGAAATGAAAGGGCAGCTTGTAAGTCCATGGAGTTATGTATATGTGTTAGAGAAACGCCTGGGCCGCTGGTCTAATCCATGCTGACATGGTGGAAACCTGCAGCGTAACCATAATGAGCTGTCTATGAAGCATTCTTCTTATAAAAAAAGAGTCCTATATTGAGAAAAAGAGAAAAGAAAAAAAAGAGATACTATGAAAAGAGGAAAGAGAGAAAAAAGCACCATATTCCCATGGTAAATAAGAAGAATGCTGAGATGCTCGTTGTCTGCTTGCCTTGTCATTTTGATATGGGGATTCTTCCGTATCATCGGTCAAGGGGTACCCCTTTGGTGGTTCTCTATGATACACATATACTTACAATGACAAGAACTTGCCGGTGACTAAACTTGAGTAGCATGAGGAGCGGCCCTCGTATACAAGGGACATGAGATTTCTGACTTATACTTCTTCAAGCATGTACACCATAGTTTGTTCACTTTAACCTTAATCACTTCAAGATACTTATGATAGGGGCAATGAGAGCTGAAAGCTATAAGTACCATAATTTTTGGAAGCTCTTTATGAGACTTGAATCCCTACTTCCTTTTACAAAGGCCTTTCTTCCACCATTATATTGAGTCTTCACCTTCTATCTTTATGCACTTACTTTGAGAGCATAGTGGCCATTCTTAGTTCTATGTGCATTGTCCCAAGACTAGTTGATTGATGCATAACTTGTTATTGCTTGTTTTAAACTATTGTATCTAGTCACTCGTATGAACTTTGAAGGTGTCCTATGCATTTATATTTGCTACTCTATTGAGGGACAAGCTAAATACTATTATGCTATGTTTTCTTTATGTGAAACAAACAAACGTCTTGCAAAGCATTGTTATTCATGAATCTTTTGTTTGTGCCTTTTCATGTTGCATCATAGTTTCTTTGCTTATTGCTAGAACTTTGTCTTTCATGTTATGATAGAAGTACTATGATCCCAGCTTTGAATGTTTTGCAAATACTTTGATCAAGTGTTTGATGGTGCATGTCACCTCAAAAATTATTCTTTCTTTTTATCACTTACCTACTCGAGGACGACCAGGAGTTAAGCTTGGGGATGTTATACATTGCAAATGTATCTATAATTTTTGATGTTCCATGCTTGGTTTTATCCACTTTCTTGTGTTTTTGTTCCAACTTTGGAGTACTTTTCATATGATTTCTTGGACTAACCTATTAACAAGAGCCATAGTGCCAGCTGCCTGTTTTCTGCTGTTTTTGGTTCCAGGAAAGTCAGAAAATGAATATTCTCGGAATTGGACGGGACAAAAGCCAAAGTGCCTATTTTCCAGATGTCATCAAGTACCAGAATATGAGACGGAGAGGGGCCAAAGGGCGGCCACACCACCTGGCCGCGCAGCCAGGCCTGGCCCGCGCCAGGGGGTGGTGTGGCCAGCCCAGGAACCCCCTCGGCCTCTCCTTCCGACTATAAGATGCCCTCGGGACATAAACCCTAAGTACCCGATCAAAAAATCCATGAAAGAGTCTGTAGCCGCCGTCATCTCCATCCCTAGATCGGGAGGGATCTGAAGCTCTTCCTGGCACCCTGCCGGAGAGGGGATTTCACCCTGGAGGCCTTCTTCATCACCATGCAAGCCTCCGGTGTGATGTGTGAGTAGTTCATCCTAGGACTAAGGATCCATGTAGTAGCTAGATGGCTGGTTCTCCTCCTTTGTGCTTTCATGTTTAGATCTTGTGAGCTCCATTCATGATCAAGATCATCTATTTGTAATTCTACATGTTGTTTTTGCAGGGATCTGATGGATATTGAGATGCTATTTCATATTGATTATTGATTCTATCATGTCTTTGTTATTTGTGATCTTGCATGCTTTCCGTTGTTAGTAGCTATCTTGGCCAAGTAGATGCTAGCAACTCCAAGAGTTAGTATTTATGCTCGATAGTGGGTTCATGCCTCTGGTAATCTGGGGAAGTGATAGAAATCTCTAAGGTACTAGATGTGTTGTTGCTACTAGGGAGAAAACAACAATCCTTTGTTCATAGAACAATCGTATTGTTTACTTTACACGCAGTTCGTAAAGCAATAATCTGTTGCTTGCAACTTAATACTGGAGGGGGTTCGGATGATAACCTGAAGGTGGATTATTAGTCATAGATGCAGTTGGATGGCGGTCTATGTATAATGTTGTAATGCCCAATCAAGTCTCAAAGGAGTCAAGATGATGAGTATATGCATGTATTGCTTTCTCGATGTTTGTCTATTGCCCTGCTGTAATTTGTTCACCCAGCATGTTATCTATCTAAGGAGACCCACCTCTAGTGAACTATGGATCCCGGTCCTTGTCTTTTACATACAATCTGCAATCTTTTACTGCTTTGTGTTTACTTTCTGCAAACTTTTACTTCTTTCCATTCGATACGTTTAATCCTTTGTTTTCCGCAAAACACGGTGAGATTGACAACCTCATCGCAAGTTGGGGACAAAGTTCTGTGGTTGTGTTGTGCAGGTCTCCACGTTTCTACTAGCACCGGTAGTGCGCCCTGCAAAAGCTCAGCTAGTAACACCTTTGGGGTGTTTCCTTGCTCCTACTGGTTCGATTAAACCTTGGTTTCATAATGGAGGGAAATTTGCTGCTGTGCTCATGATACCTTCCTCTTGGGGTTCCCAACGAGCTCTACATCATCATTGCTCTAGCATTTTTTTGAGCGCCATACACAGAGCCATCAGTACACCGACATCACACTCATCTACATATCATTTTCTGTCGATACTTTGCATATCCATGTTTCACTTTCTCTTTAGTTTTTGATCTCGCTTTATTTTGTTTTTCCAAAACACAAAAAGACAAAAAATATTTTTGTTATTTCTCTTTGTTTGCTTCTTTGTCTTTTAGCCTTGGTTTGCTTCATCCTTTTTGCTTTGTTTTGATTATTCAAAAAACCCAAAAAGATTCCGCTTTGCTCGTTTTTCCCTTCGGTTCTTGCCTTTAAAAATCGAAAACCCAAAAATATTTGTTGTTCTTCTCTGGTTTTGTAAAGTTCGTTGCAGGGTTCAGCGGTCCTTAGTGATTCCTTGGAGTTTGGTTTTATCTTATTATTCAAGTCACACAAGTGAAAGGCAATGATGATTTATGACAACTCGAGGTGTGGTAAGAGGCTGGTATGAACTCCATTTGTTTTCATTTTTGTACATATACTCATCATTGTGAGCATGCTTAGTCTGTCTATGTAAGGTGTATGTTATTTAATGGATACTTAGTGGTCCTTTCGTTCTTATGATCAGTTCCAAACCATTATGGTTCGTAACATGTCATATAAATGTTTTCTTGCATTGTTCTATTCATAACTTGGTATGACATTATGGTGTCCTCCTATGAATGTTCTATTTGAATCAACTTGGCACATGCTCACGCATGCATATGGCTAAACCAAAAGTCAGTTAAGCCTCAACGATTTATTCTGCCTCAGAGTTCTTGTGTCACTTTTATGCCACTATTAATTTTGTTTTGTCGCAAGCATGATTATGACAGTTACTGATCTCTTGATTGTCGCTCCCTTTCTATTGCTAGCCTTCACTTGTGCTGAGTATAAGCTTTACCCGTGCATCCAACTCCCTAAAACCAAAGTTGTCAAAAAGAGTCCACCATATCTACCTATTAACATTATTGCTGACCCTTGCATATTTATTATGCTCTGTTTTCTTCCTATACAAATGTTTGCTTGTTATGTGAAAATTAGATAGTAAAGCTCTCACAAACTTGATGGCACACTTTACTTTCTTGCAGTTAATAAACTTGAACCATTGTGCCCATCTATGTTGCGTATATGCTTGCACTTTGTAAGTTGTGAATTAGCAAAACCATGTATCACGGGGAACACTTTCAACATTGCACTTATTATTCAGTTGATATCATGTTCTTTTGCTTATGGATCCCGGTGGTGTGAAATGAGAGGGGAGCTTGTAAGGCTCATGGAGTTCATATATGTGTTAGAGAAACGCCTGGGCAGCTGGTCTAAGCCATGCCTAATCATGATGGAAACCTGCAGCATAACCATAGTGAGCAATCTATGAAGCATCCTCAATAAAAAAAAGGAAAAAAACCTATACAAATATGAAAAAGGGGAGACCCTATGCAAATAGGAAATAAAAGGATTGCTGATATGCTCATTGTCTGCTTGCCTTGTCATTTTGATATGGGGAATCTTCCGTATCATCGGGCAAGGGGTACCCCGTTGGCGGTTCTCTATGATACACATGTATTTACAATGAAAATAACTTACTTGTGACTAAAGTTGAGTAGCATGAGGAACGGTACTCGTAAGCAAGGGGCGTGAGATTTTCAACTTATAACTTGTCAAGCATATCCTCATATTTGTTTACTTTAACCTTAATCACTTAAAGATGCTTATGATAGGGGCAATGAGAGCTCAAAGCTAATGAGTACCATACTTTCAACATTTGGAAGCCTTTCAAACTTTTCAAATCTTTTCTTTCATTTTTATATTGAGTCACCATTTACTCTTTGAGCACCTTCCCGAGAGCATAGCTGTCATTCTTAGTGTAATGTGCTTGTCTCAAAACATGGTTAATTATGACATAACTTTGACACTTGAATCTTTGATATTTTTATTTCTAGTCTTCACTTAAACTTCAGAGGTGCCTTGACATTTATGTTTTTCTCCAAAGAAAGGCAAGCGAGACACCACTTTATCATATCTTCTTATGAGCACTACAATCCTGCATATGCTTATGTGCCATGTTGGTTATTATTAATGGGTTGGAATCTCTTCATAGCTTGCATGAATACTGGGTAAACTTATTTGCATACTCTTTATTATGAATTGCCTAAGTATTTGATTATATGCTAGGAATATATACATCTTATGAAGCAAATGTGTTCATGAAAATTTATTTTATCGCACTCAGTTTTAAACTAAATTGCTTGAGGACAAGCAATAAGCTAAGATTGGGGGAGTTGATACGTCCAAAACGTATCTACTTTCCTAAACACTTTTGCTATTGTTTCTTCTCTAATTTGTGTGATTTGGACACAACTAATGAGGACTAACGCTGTTTTTAGCAGAATTGCTTTGGTGTCTCGTTTTTGTGCAGGAATTCAACTTTCAGAAAAAATCCCGGAAAATATCGCAAAACTCATATTTTACCAGAAGACTCATGGAGCCAGAAGACGAGACGGAGAAGTGCCACGAGGGGCGCACACCACCTGGCCACACGGGCCAGGCCAGGCCGCGCCAGGGGCTGGTGTGGCTGCCTCGAACTCCGCCTTGACCTCTCCTTTCGCCTACATAAGCCCTCTGACCTAAAACAGACGGGGGGTTCGATGTTTTTCTAGATAGAGTTCCGCTGCGCCGCCACCACCAGATACCGCGATTCGGAACCAAAAACTTCGTTCTAGCACCCTGCCGGGACAGGGAATTGGAGGAGATCATCGCCATCATCATCACCATCACTTCTCCATCAACCATCCATGATTCCCCCATCCATGAGTGAGTAATCCGCCGATGTAGGCTATGGGGATGGTAGGTATTGGATGAGATCGTTCATTTAATTGCATCAGATTGTTAGGGCATGGTACCTAGTATCTATTGTTAGTGCTTTTTGACATTATTGCGACTTGTTATGCTTAATGCTTGTCACTAGGGTCCGAGTGCCATGATTTCAGATCTGAACATATTATTGATTCATGAGGATATTATTGTTTATGATCTTACCTGCAAGTTGTATACACATATTATTGTCCGGAACCAAAGGCCCCGAAGTGACAAGAATCGGGATAACCGGAGGGGGTGGCTTTGATGTGAGGATCACATGTGTTCAGGGAGTGTTAATGTATTGCTCCAGTGCTCTATTAAAAGGAGCACCTTAATTACTAGTAGATTCCCTAGAGGCCTCGCTGCAACGGGCTGGCAGGACAAAAGATGTTGTGCAAGTTCCCATTACGAGCATGTATGACTATATATGGAACACATGCCTATGATTATTTAGTACTTGGATGCTTTATCTTATTTATCTGCAAATGCACTATATCTTGATTGCTACATGAATTGTCTTGTCCATGCAACGCCCATCTATCCATCCCTATGCCTACCGCGCTTTAATCCTACTGTTTACTGCAATTGTTACTATTGTCTTTACTTTTACTACTGATATTACTTTGCTATTACTATTATTAAACGGTTGCTACTGATAAACTACTGCGAGCAAGATTGTTTCTAGGTGCAGCTGAATTGACAACTCAGTTGTTAAGGCTTATAAATATTCTTTGGCTCCCCTTGTGTCGAATCAATAAATTGGGTTTTACTTCCCTCGAAGACTGTTGCGATCCACTATACTTGTGGGTCATCATACTCCCTGCCTATAAGTCCCGCGGTGGGACTAAACAAGGGAGAGGAGGGGGCTGGATCCCGACGTGGGGTGGGCCCCACCCGCACGTGCCCTTGGCCATTGCCGGCCGGCGGTGGGGGGGCTCCCCCACCCACGCGCCTTCTTGCCCTCTTGCCCCCTCCATCCAGGGTAGGCATTTCTCCTTTTATTTATTTAAATATGTATTTAATAATTAATTCATTTAATTAATAATAAATATCAATGAAACAATACCTTTCACTTCGAAATACCTTTCGAAGTCCTACGAACATCTTTGGTGTCTCCTCAGAACGATTCGAGTTCTCTCTTCCATTTCTCTTACGATCGTGGATTAAGCGTATCTACCCTTAAGTGTGACACCCTTACGGTTCAGGAATGCTTAGACATGGTCGACACATCTCTTTATCAATGCCCAAAGGCGGTGTCTAGAAACTCGTGATGGCCCCTTTGCATTCCGTGAATTGATTGATCGCTTGAACCTTAAACATTGAGTCCCATTCCCTTTGCACTATGATACCTGGTTTTTCCAAGATCTGATCTCTGGTATCGACATACCTACTAGTTCGATCTTGTTACCGAAAAACGCATTTACTCGTTCACGTGATATTACATCCTCGTGATCTAGTCACATGCTGGCAAACTCATTGATGTAATCTCACTGAGTGGGCCCGGAGTATCTATCCGTCACTCGGATAGGAAAATACCGATCTTGAGGCATACGCCTCAACATATCCCTTTAGAATATCCAATACACACCTTTATGGTCACTCTGTTATGGTGTGACGGTTGATGTCATCAGAGCAGCCGCAAGTGATAGTGATTAAAGAAGATCTCATGGTCTAAGGACCGAGTTACTACCTTTGCTAGATATTTCAATGTTGAACTTTGTGACTAGATCACACTGCAACACTATGGTTTAGTGTGTGTCCATCACTTTATTCATCTAATGAAGTGACCCGTTGTCAGTTGACATGGGAAAGTCCATGATCAGGAAACCTCGATTATCGGCTGCCCCACGAACTAGTCTAGAGGATACTAGGGACTTGGTTTGTTTATATACCGCGCATGTATTAATGTTTCCACTTAATACAGTGATAGAATGATACAAACCTATTATAAACATATGAGATATATCAATAAAGATAAATTTACTATTGGCCTCTAAGGCATATTTCCTTCAAGAATGAGGTGTGCCTCCATGACCATGAACGCCACTCAAAGAACTGGTCTCGTGGTCGTTCTTGCCGAACCACTTCTTCCGCATGGTGGATGACAGGGCCTACCAGCATCTAGGGTGTAAATAGGGACATGAGTGGGGATGTACAGGGTCGAGGTATTTTTTATTTATAAGCGAAAGCATTTATTTAATAGGCATGTGGTCGTTGTGTGGTTGACCTGTGCACCAGGACACAAGGCAGGCACAAGAGGACTCCACCTTTTGTCCGCCCATGCGTAAAACCAACCCCAAAATGGGCCCCATTTGCATTGTTTAAGGGATTGTTCTGTTTGGGTCACACCAATGGGTGTTGGTTTTGTTGTCTACCTATGTAGAGGCCGAACAAATATGTTGGCTCATTGGATTAGCTCTCCTCCTGGACTTTTACTAGGACGTATTCGGAGTTGTAATCCTTGTACATGTACATCTTGTACACTTCTCTCCTTTTATTCCTAATAAAAGTTGGGATAGCTGGTTTCGTGCCCCACTAAAGCTTGTGATACACAATTCTGCCCAGCGCTCGACACACTTCTCAGTTTCGACCACCTCTCTCTAGCCCAGTCTCGTGAATACCCAGATGGAGCGATCCCGTCAAGTCAAGGACCTTTGACCGATGTTGTGCGGATGACTTGACAGTAGTGGGACCTTCAAATGCTTACAAGTGGGACCAAGAGACACAAACTGGATAAATAGTAAATTCTTGACAGTGGGACCGTAAAACGCTTACAAGTGGGACCATCACACTAGTTGCTGAGAGTGGAACCGTAAATCGCTAACAAGTGGGACCATGGGATGAGTTGCTCAGAGTAGAACCGTGAGACACATATAGATGCACACCATAAGGCTACGATGATTTCACTTAGAATTTCAATCGAGTCAACCTGTTTGACAGCTACAGCAACATGTTACTCTAAGAAAAAAGGGAATTTATCTGGAACTCAAGATCAAACCACTTTTTACTAGTAATTTTAGGGAAATACATTTATGCTTGTACACATGGGTACAAGACCTATCTATCTATTGAGAAGCTAGCAAATGCTTTGAGATCCGCAAATAATTATTGTGAGAGAGGTGATTTCTCTTGAATTTCTGCATTTCAATAGATGTTGTCAGACACGTGAATTGCGGGAAAGCAAGATGGTTCACCTGAGCAGACAAGACGTAAAAGCAGACAACCCAGGATTCCTGGAAAAAAGAACCTGTAGGTACTAGGTCTCTTTCCTTTTTTATGGACAACACCATGTGCCCCACCCAACACGGCCACACCCACGCTTGCATCTCTCTCTCCTTTCTCCTCCAGCAGTCTTCTCCTCTACTCCCTTCGTGTGATATTTTTCCAACGTGCTCATGCTAGCGACGACATGATAATTTTCCAATGTTTTGCTACCAGCATATATATGTAGTTCAGGCCGACCCTCCGTCTTCTCTCCTGATTGGCAAAGTACAATTAAGATGTCGCAGCAACACATTCCCCAGGGTACAATCTGCAGCTGCGAAGATCCTCTCGGCATGCCACCGCATCATGTTGTGCGCCATGGGCGCCAGCCACGCCAGCGTCTTCTCCGTCTTCTCCCACCAGTCGTGCGTGAGAAACGCGTCCTAGAACACCAACGCCCTGTACTGACGTAACTTCTTAGGATCTTTCGTAGTGATGAGACCCTCATGCTCGACGGAAGAATATGGTTTCTGGTACAGGTCCTCCCAGGCCTCCCTATCGACGAGGTGCTAGAACTGAAGAAGCTTCCCGATGATGTTGGCATAATGCAGCACGAGCGCCGAGCTGCCGATCAAGGAGTGATGCTCTGGTTTGCTGCTCCCGATTGAGGCCGAATGCTCGGCGGTGACCGAGGCAGGAGAAAAGCCACATGCTCTGGTCGGTGGCGGCGTTCGAGGAGGAGGTCGAGGCCGAGCATGAGGTCGCCGAAGACGAGGCGGATGCGATGGTAGATGGAGCAGACGGTTCGGGTGAGAAGGAGCATGGCTTTGTCGTGGTTCCATCTCCAAAGGGAGACGTCGTATGTCCTGGCGGCGGCGCTGCCTCACCAGCTGGGAGCTTCGGCGTGGACTGCTCGAGCTCGGCAAGCGCGTCCAGCTCGGTGTCAGAGAGGGAGCGATGGAGGTTGGCGGCTGGCGGCGCGCGACATGGCGTTGGCCACCTCGAAGGCTCAGACGACAGGGTGCCCACCATGCCGCCGCCACCATCCTCTGGCGTTTAGAGAGTGAATCTAGATGGAGGAGCTTCAGGAGAGGAGGAGAAATAATGGTGTCCATGGCGGTGCTCTGTTCCGTAAAAAACCTGCAGACTCGACCTCGCTATGCGGCATGCGAGATGCTGGGAGGAAAAAAACGAGAAAAGTAGCAATTGATTAGACTACAAAATTCAAGGAGCAAAAGGAAAACGCCTAGCCTCTAAACCAGGCGCGCATCTCAAAGTTCGGATGAACGGACAAGATAGGTCATATAACCATGTGTACAAGTACAAAATCCATTCTCGTAATTTTATTCATAATCAGAACTTCATTATAGCAAAATAATTCATACAAGAACTTAGAGTACTTTTAGTACTAATCTACCTAGTTAATACTCCCTCCGTCACAAAATATAAGGCGCCTAAGGATTGGTTAAAAGTCAAATCTTAATATTTTCGACCAAATATTTAAAAAAATTTATCAACATCTAGAATATTGAATGACACATTAAGAAAATATACTTTATGATGAATCAATTGATATTAATTCAATATTGTAAATTTTTATACTTTTTTGTATAATCTTAGTTAAACTTAGAAAATATTGACTTTTGACTAATCCTTAGGCATCTTATATTTTTGGACGGAGGGAGTACTAATCAACCCTACTTCCTCCGCTTGGATGGCAGCGTTGCGCCGCCGATGTCGCGATGCTTCTTGGTGGTCCCGAAACCCTTGTCGTTGTCAGTGGGATTGGATAACATGACCCACTTTGTGGCAAGTGGTAGTAGTAGCCATCGTCATTGTCACCCTCCTCCTCCTCCTCTTCCTCCTCGTCATCGGCATCCCAGCCATTGAGGCATGCAGCCAACTTGGCCTCCTTGTCCTTCATCGCCTCCGCCTTCCGGGCCTCCCGCCACTCCTCCCCCTTGTACTCCCTCTAAATCTTGGCCTAGAAGACCTTGGTGAGCTTGCCATTGTCGTCGCACATGGGGGAATCTTCGTCGGTGTAGTCCTCCTCGCTGCTATAGTCCTCCTTCGAACATTACTCCTCCTCCGATTCGGTTACCTCCACGTAGCAATGGTAGTCGTCGACGCCTTCATGGTTGTCGTCCAAAGGATTGGACCACAGATACATGGCGATTGGTCTGAATGAGGGTTTTTTGTGGAGGTTTTTTCGATGGAAGTAGGAGAGGCTAGATAATGCTTATGGAAATGGAGATTAACGATGTGAGTAGGGTTTTATTACCGCAATAGGCAATTAACCGAATTAAATCATAGTGAGAAATGGTGAAAGAAATCCTGGATATCGATGGGCATTACATTTAATTTTACAATTGATAGTAAGATTTGACATGACAATGCATAGCGTTGAGGCAATGCTGGGCGTTGTTGTGCGACCCCTCGGTCTCTTGCATGGACTGGCCGGGCACGTTCTTTTTTTTTGCAACGTGCTCATTTTTCCTTCATCTAGTAGGCTTTTTGTGAAATGACATGACATTGTTCCAGAGTAAAAAACACGCAATAACAGGGGCATGCCAGAGATGCTTTCAGGTGCACAATGCAAAAATCCTTCCGTGTACCGCTCCTTCGACCATATTATTAATCTATTTATCAATGAACCATTAGTTGCGCATTAGAGTAGTAAAAGTCATTGGAACAGTTTCACACGATTCTCCCATCTCTAATAGTAGCAGAAATTAATTATGCATAAGGGGCTAGTGTGTTGTTATTTTGTCGAACATTTTGTGTGCATGTCATAGAGCATGCTCTGGATGCAAACTGGTGCTTAGCGAATGCGCAGAGCATGCTCTACAACGACATAGAACAAGGGGGTAGCCATATACATGGATCCCTTCATGATAATCTACGTACATTTTGCCCAGAGGTGCATATTGGCATGGCTAACAAGATCGCCAAAAAAAGTTTTTGACATTGCTTTACAAAAACTTGATTTTTCAAAAAATTTCCTGCTGACAAAAGTCATTTTTTGTGAATCAACTACGACAAATATGAGTCTAAAAGGTAACAATATACTTTTCACACAAAGTAGACCATGTTTCAAGGTTAATTGTCCGGTATGATGATTTTTTTCGCTTTCTAACTAACTTTTCCCATTTAAATGAGTTTCGGGTGATTTTCCAAAAGAAACTCAAATTTGAACTACATCTATGTTGTAGTTTGTCTAAAAGAAATTAAAAATCGTTTTAAGGTACCATATAAGGGTGCTATGCATTATCCACAAAGAAAGTTGGAAGGTTTAACCATTTGATATGGATTTTCGTGATGCCAATTTTTGACCTTATATTTTAAAAATTGGCAAAATAAATAAATAAATAAGCATCATAAAAATGCAAAACCTGCGCAAAGAGTCCTTTTATGTCTTACACGATCCAATGAAAATACCAAACCTGAGTTATGATAATTGGTTTTAAAAAGCCTTCTAAAAAATTGCTATCGTGTATGACATATCTTGGCTTTCAGGACATATCACAATGGAATGGTCACATCCATGGCACCTTTCATGATAATGCACCCAAATATGCACAGAGTTGCCTCTTGTGATGACAAACAATATTGTCATTGTTTGAAAAAAAATCATTTTCCATTTTTCTAGTGCCCGAAATGGGTTTTCAACACTATTTTTTGTGAAACGGCTGCATAAAAAAAGATGCCAAATGACACCGATAGAATTCTCAATCAAAGTACACCATGTGGGGTGGACAAATCTTGGAGATGATTTGATTTTTTTTACTTCTAACTATTTTTTGTACACCTAAATGAGTTTCAGAGAATTTTACGAAACTAATTCAAATTAGAACTACAATTGTGCTCTAGTTTGGTCTCGAAATTTGGGAAATATTGTTTGAAGATACCCAAGTAGGGTGCTATGCATTATCCCCGTGGAAAGTTAAAATATTCGCCCATTTGCTATCACTGCCTCATGCCGCCAACATTGACCCTTTTTATAAAAAATCAAACAAATTGTAGGATAATAAAAAATTGTAAAACCACTGCGCCTTTTATGTGATCTTGTTGCATGTAAAAATGCAAAACCCGAGTTTTAATACAAGAAGATAGGTTTTCTCGAGTCTCCTATCGTGTATGACTTAGATTGACTTTCAAATGTTGTCTGAAAATCTTCCTACAAATATTAACCGATACCTCCACTGTTCCACAGAACTACAACTAGGTACAAATAATATTAGTACATCTCACAAGTTTTCATGACTAGAGTTTCACATATATTCACATAGCGGTATAATGGAATACCGCTGAATTTCCGCCATGTTCCTTCAATCAGAAAATAGCCATTTTGCCTTCTAGGAGCTGCGTATCCTTGACTATTTTATCCTAGTTTCTAGTGATGAACGAACGTCCGTCGCACATCGTCCTAATCTTGACTTGACAATGAATTAGGTTAAACTTGTTGGTGACATGCAAAGGTATATCATTATGCAGACATTTCTTCAAGAAATTCAGAATGTAATCCTGTGAGAAACACTGAAAGAAGAAGCAATCAACGATCAAAAGTTTATGGCTTGTTGATTGGTGAAATAAGATATGAAAAGAAATTAAAAGTTCTTACCATCCTATCCTCATTGATAATAGACGAGGTGGTCTCGCATACATAGAAAGTTATGTCGGGTTTGATCTTAGAGACATTTTTATCGAGAAAATTTCACCTTCTGCATGATAAAATCACAGAGTTGCCATGAACGATGGACCTTCCTAAACTTTCTGCAATCCCCTCATTACAAGGAACTACATGAAAGAAAAAATAAATTTTAGAGAGTAGTACATTGTTGCATAGTGGAATTCAATGTTACAGTCCAAATATAACTTTACCCCTTGTAGCCACAATGGCTTCTTCCTCACTACCAGTTTCAGATTAGCCTAATCTAAAAAAAAAAGTTTCAGATTAGCCATTTTTTTGTGGGAAAAAGATATCTATTTCATGAGTTCATAAGAAGTACAAAGCACCCCAAACATAACAAAAATTACATCGAGATCTTTGGGCCACTTAACGACCACTACTGCCGCCAGAGCGAGCCGCCGACGCGCCGATGTCGCTGCTCCCTTACCAGAGTCGGTATGACGTTGTTGATGACAGTCGGAAAGTCTTCGTGCACGTGCCCCTAAGGACCAGCGCCCTAGAGCTGAAGCTATCACTGTTGAACCCTTAAATTGATCCGAAGCGTGTAACATCAAACCTAAAACACACGTAGACTGAACGAGATCCAGAACACACATAGACTGGACGAGATCCACCACTCTATGAAAGCGGCGACTAGATGAATCCCCGCCCTCCTCAACACCAGCAGCAGGATCGTCGCCGACGAGGTGGAAGAGGAGGCGGGTATACCTTATTCTTGTCCTGCACAACGCCACCATAGCCACCATAACGACGATGCCGGTTGACCAAACTCTAACTTTAGGGATCCTTCTACACCGCCGAGCGCAGGTCCGAGGTCCCCACCCCCTCCAGCCGCCAGAACGGCAAGCAGAGGAGGCGGGGACCCATCGATTTGCAATCGTAGACGACGAGGATGAAGCAGATTGTGGCGGCTGCTAGGGTTTTCACCCTAGCCGCCACCTCTATTTTATCTCGAGAGGGAGGAGGTAGACGTGCGATTCGATCTCAGATTAGCCATTGTAGCATACGTTATCATCATCGTTGACATTGGCACTAGAACTGTCCATAATTTCTACTTTGCCAGGCACGGGAACCTATAAATAAAGAGAAATAAAAGAGATCAAGGGAGATCCAAAGCATTCAAGATAATATCTCCCTAAAATATAAAGGAGTTACTCAAAAAAGCATTACAAACTAAGCTAACTAAGCGGGGCCCCGCCCTCCATCCATTCGTAACTAACCGACTAAATCCCTACTGAAATATTAATGTGTCATACGAACAATAGGAGGGGATTAATCGATCATGTCTGGCCTGATAAAGACGGAGTTTTGTCCTAGTCCTACATGTAAGCGTTTTTGGGTTCTACTCATATCAGTATCTCAACAGAGTAACGGTCAAAGGGGGGTTGAATGGACGAAAGCACACCGTATGGATACTCGTGAGGTTGGTCTACAACGAGGTTTTGAGCGCCGGACAAAACTTAGTAATACATGAGGTGGGGCACAAATATAGTTAGAGATACTTTCTGCCACCGGCCCTTCGGAGAAAAAAAACCCTATAAGGCTTTGTTCGTTTCAGCCCAACCCGGCCGGGATCGGGGTGATATCCCCGTGGGTCAGCCGGGATCAGACACGCGCGGTTTTAATCCCGGCCTCTTTGTTTAACATGTTCGGTTAGTCCCACCCGGGGATCCAACCCACTCTTATCCACCCCGATTCCCTTCGTTTCTGAGGGGAAACAAAACACGACCTCCATCCCGTGGAAGAAATCCCCCACTTCTCTGTCGTGTCTCGCCCCGACACATCCTTTCTCGCGATTTGGAGGACCGGCGGCGGCTGGGGGCGGAGGGACAGCGGCGGCTGGGGCGGAGGGACGACGGCGGCTGGAGGAATCCATACCAAAGCTGCGTGCCCTCTCCCCTTCTCAACCGGCGGCGTGCATTTGCCCCGGAGATCTCACCCCGTGCGAGCTCGGCAGCGCCGCTGAGAAGTCACCTCCGACGTCCTCTCCACTTCCGTCTGCTTCACACTCATAAGCGCCTACCCTTCCTCTTGGTTCTCTCACAATTTCTAGGATTTTAGCATGTCCCCTAACAATTTCTAGGGTTCTTGGCATGGTCGGTAGTGGTAGGTTCTTGGCATGTTGGTAAATACTTTGAAAGCAGCTCGACCAACTTTGGTTGTTCATTAATCATACTTGGTCATGAAGCTGGACACAAGAAACGGTGGATTTGTGTGTTCTCATATTCTTGTTCATGCAGCTTTGACAATTGCATTTTTAAACACACTGTCCATATGGCCATGTAAGTCCTATAGGTGGACCCGAGTCTTAGTGTTTGATTTGATATTTTCTGAATCCGTAAACGATTAATTGTCTCCTAACAGCTTCGCCTGTCGTAGTTGATCATTTTATCTATCTCTAATTTCTGTTAGGATGATTGGAGTAATTTTCTTGCAGTTGTCCACATAGTCGAAACAAAAACATGGAATTTGGGTTTCAACAGTTTTTCACATTCTTGGGCATACAACTTTGGCAATTGCATTTTGTAGAACTATTTCTGTAAATACATTGTTCAGATGGCCTGCACGTTCTCTACTTGAACTTTGTCGACAGGGATGGTACTTTGTTGAATACATTGTTCAAATAGCTAGTAGGCAAACCGTGCAGCTCGCTTCCTGCTGTTAGTTTCAGATTATTTGGATAAGGAGAAGGGTGTAGCTCGCTTGCTGCTGTTAGTTTCAGTTATTTGGATGAGAAGAAGGCTGAAGCTACGATACCCGATACCCGATAGGGATGCTGAATCAGGACACCTCGTATTATTAAAAAAAGACATGATAAACCTTAGATTTACACTGAGCTCTTTACTGGCGAGGAAAAGAACTGGAATCAGAATTGGCATATGCATAGTAGTAGTTTTCTGCTTTGATCCTAACTTTTCTGAATTCCAACCAAAACCATGCTTGCAATTTTCATTTTGAATCTTGCCCAAAAGTCTGATCATCTCATTGATGACTGATTAGCTTATATGGGTTAGGAAAAGGACCGCTTGTTATGCGATCTATTGCATATTCCATGTTGGGTATGGATCTGTTTAAGTTCTGGGTTCAGAATAAATCATTCTAGGTGTAGCTGGAATGTGGTATTGTTCTACTGATTTAACTTGTCATATCAACTGATGTCCACTTTGCCTGATTGTAATTTTATGCCATGGTAGTTTCTAGAGGGAAGTAGACAAGCAGCATATCAGTGTGTAACATACCGAGAACCTGCTTAGCAGTTAACCTGAAATTGTGCTGCTAAAATAGGTGGTCAAATGCATGGTTCAGTTCAGTTGGGTTTCAGAGGCACCTTCTTGTGCCTTCATGTTGTTTACTTTGTTCTCCAGAATTTTATTTTATTGCATATGTCCTGCTAGTAGAGTCAAAGTGAATTGCCTGTAGTTGTTGCTCCTTGCCGGCCTCCAAATACACTCGTTTCCTCATCATAAAACATAAATATGTTTATGAATATGCTGCTCCTAAATGGACATTGTACTTCTAGAGCAGATTTCCCATTCTTCTCATTACGCTACTATACTAACGGATCACAAACATTTCTTAGATTATTTTCCTCTATATGCCTTGCATTAGCTTTCTTCTATGTTGTTTTTTGCTTTAGTTGAACTGAATAGATTCTAATAGTTATTCCTTATCATTGTTGTACATGGCCAGATGCAAAGAACCAGAGTTCTACAAGATGATGCCTCGGAAAAAGAAAAGCAAGGCTGTCGTGGCGACAAATTCGTGTGTTTTATATCAAAAGGACATTGTTTTGATATATTTTGTTAGTTGTCACGTCACTAAGTTAACTATGCATCTTGTTGGTGAATGTTTGATTTCAGCTTTCAGTCATGCTCAAAGTTTATGCTAAAAATTGATATTATACAGATTCAAAGTTGCTATCTTTTTTCTGTTTGTATGTTGGTGTTGGCGTGATGTTGCATGTTGCCTGCAATCGGTGCTGCTTGTAGCCAGCTACTTCGAGCTGCTTGCCGAAGGGATTAACCTTTCGAGCTGCTTGCCGAAGGGATTAACCGAACGGCACCAAATACATGTATTAGTAGAAAACATGGGAACCAGGGTAGTGTGAAATTGGGGTGACGATCTGGGATCACCCAATCCCTGCAGGGGTTTGTTCCCCTAGTGGATTTAAACCACATCAACCGAACAAAGCCTAACGTGAATTCCTGGCACAAGCCCAATCCTGGGCCTGTCAGAGGTTCAGCTCAGCTGCTCAGGCATCGTCAAGAAATCAGCTAGCTCTTCGCTGTGTGTTCCGTGGGTCGGAGACACCATCGTACAGTACGAGTTATCATGCATGGCAGAGCATATGACAACGATGTTTAATTGGTACTCATGCATATGTGTGGTGGTGGTCACCAGTAGTCTGCATTCATTATTGTGTACGTTGGTCGTTGGTGGCACGTGAGGTTTCTGCGTCGCAAATCGGCCACGAGCTTGCCCAGCAAACCGGCGGCCGGCAACCAGTCCACCAGCTCGGAGGTGTTCCCTACGTAATGATGATTAACAGTGGCTCAATACGGGTGTGTCTTTTGTCTTAAATGGTTTTTTCTCACTTATTGTCAGACATGGTCACATGGCCACGAAGAAAACTTATTCTTAGAGGCAGGATTTGGGTATAGGTTCGTCAAACTTATGAAACTACTAGGTGAATATCATATCAATGGTGAATTATTTGCAGAAGTTTATTCTCAAGGGATAGTATCTTGTACTACCAAAAAGTCGTCTAATATACATTGTTTATCTGGGAACAATAAAGATTATCTTTGATTAAACTTTTGGCTTGTGCAGTTTCACTAGGAGACAATGGACTAGGTAATTTATCAACGGGATCTACAAAATACTAGTTATACAATGTACCTGGGTATGAGGCGGGAGGCGTTCAACACATGGAGTGGTGACGTGCATCAGCCACGCCCGGCGCAATCACATTGACTGACGATCGGCAACCCGTGTCACCGGCTGCTTATGCCTAGCGGCGGACGATGGCGATCAAGCTAGACGAACCAAAACTAGAAGTCAATGCAAGAAGAAGAAAGAATCACATACAAAGTCTAAAACGCAATAACGTTAACCGAGCATGTACACAAAGAGGAAAATTATCCATGACCACTTTCCCAAGGTTATGGGAAGGGGAGAGTCGATGGAGCTTGATTTAAATTGGAAAACCTTAAAGCACGGGGAGACCGATTTGGGAGAGATATATGAGCCTTTTTCGAAGGAGAAAGTTCACAACGTCATTAAACAAATGTCTTCCGATAAGGCGCCCGATCCCGATGGTTTCACCGGGGCTTTCTTCAAGAAGTGTTGGATGACGATAAAGGAAGATATCATGGGTGTCGTCAATCAATTCAACAACCTCCAAATGGCACACCTTCAATGGATAAACTCACCCAACATTGTTCTACTTCCAAAAAAGAGGGAGCGGAGGAGGTGACCAACTATAGGCCTATTAGATTGATCCATACCATCACCAAAATAATACTAAGTTGATTGCCGTATGCCTTGCCCCCATCATGAACGACCTTGTCTCAAATGCCCAAAGTGACTTCATAAAGAAAAGAAGCATCCATGATAACTTGTTGTATGTGAGAAACCTTGCATGAAGACTGCACAAGAGCAAATTTTCGACCCTCCTATTCTAGCTTGATATCCGCAAAGCCTTTGACTCCGTGAGATGGGAGTATATCATTGAGATACTAAGAAGACATTACTTCCCTCCAAAATTCCGCGATTGGATTTCCTCACTTCTTTGCACTTCTACTTCGAGGGTCTTCCTAAATGGAGTGGCCGGCCGTCCTATCAAGCATGCATGGGAGGGGACTTCGGCAAGGAGACCCTCTCTCTCCACTCCTTTTTGTCTTAGCCATCGATCCCCTGCAACAAATCCTTGAATTGGCTACACAATATGAACTTCTAAGCAAGATAAGAGGGATAGGGGTCATTTTGAGAACCTCCATTTATGCGGATGATGCGGCCATTTTCGTTTCTCCTAACAAAGAGGACACCAACACCTACAACTTATTCTCTCAAAGTTTGGCAAGGTGACCGGGCTAGAAACAAACTTACAAAAGAGCTTGGTGGTTCCCATAAGGTGTCAAAACATTGACCTTGACAGAGTGCTTCACAACTTACCGGTGATACACACGTCTTTCCCTATCATATACTTGGGCCTCCCACTATCCATTTGGCAACTCAAAAGAGTAGATTTCCAACCGCTCGAGGACAAAACGATGGGCAAGTTGGTTACTTGGGACGGGAAGAACATCAATGCGGCTGTCCGTGGTGCCCTTGTCAAATTTGTCCTCACCTCGCAAGCCATCTTCCACTTAAGACCTCTCAACATTCCTCCGGGTTGCTTCAATAGCTTAAAAAAGATTGAGCGTGCCTTTCTTTGGGAAGGAACTAGAGAGATCTCCGGTGGCAAATGCAAGATAAATTGGGAAACAGTGTGTAGACCCACTCATCTTGGGGGTCTAGGAATCCTAAATCACGAGAAGTTTGCTAGGGGCCTAAGGTTGAGGTGGTGCTCGAATGGAGGGATCACAAGAAGCTTTAGATTGGAATGGGGAACCCTTGAAGCGAGATAGACATGAGCCTTTTCTATGCCGCAGCAACCATCAATATTGGCAACGGGAAAACAACGCCTTTTTGGGACTCACCTTGGCTCAATGGAAAGAAACCGAAAGACATAGCTCCACTCATCTTCCAAATATCCATGAGAAATGTTAGATTATAAGTTGGTTTGGGTTTACTTGTAACTTAAGTTAGGGTTAGGCCGGCTGGCCCCTATAGATATTCCTTATAATCCCCCAAACAATGCAATTATTATGAGACAAATATATTTCTACATGGTATAAGACTAAATCGATCTAGGGCATGTCGCCGCCCACCCCACCTCCGTTGCCGCCGCCTGGCTATTTTGAGAGGCACGCCGCCCTCGCCGCCTCCAAACTCGCCATCGCCACGGCAATCTCCCCTTCTTCTTCCTCTACCCAAACTTTCTTCCCACCCACCCACCATCCAATATGCCGATACAATTTCAGATGTTAGTCCCTTTATCCCCGTCACTTTAGATCTTCCCAAGCACAACTACTACCATTGGTGCCACCTCTTCGAAGTTCATCTAGGCCGATGCAATCTACTCGGCCATGTCGACGCCAACTCGGTACCCCAGCCCTCGAATCCTCGTTGGGTGAAGGACGACCTCGCCATCATCCAATGGATCTACCAACGAGTAT
The DNA here is from genome assembly GCA_910589775.1 of Avena eriantha. NCBI lineage: Eukaryota > Viridiplantae > Streptophyta > Magnoliopsida > Poales > Poaceae > Avena > Avena eriantha. Next base: position 184,397,079 of record OU342743.1, read on the forward strand.
CCACCGAGATCTTCAATCTCGTCTTCCGTGATGCCTCCAACGCCGCCGCGCTCTGGTGGCTCTTCGTTAGCTTTTTTAAGACAACATCGATGCTCGCGTCAACACTCTCCACACCGAGCTCTGCAACACCGTCCAAGGTGACTCCCAAGTGGGGGTTTATTGTCAGCGGCTCAAGTCCCTTGCCGACGAGATCCACGAACTCGATGACCCCATCGACGATCATCAACTCATCAACGTCCTCCTCGTCGGGCTTAGTGAATGTTTTGAGAAGCAAGCCTCCTTCATCCCCATGATGCGGCCGCGTCCCTCCTTCGTCGAGGTTCACTCCATGCTACAATGGGCCGATCGCGCCATCACCAACAAGGAGACTTGCCCTCAAGTTTTTGCGGCCATCCCGCGTCCGCCCACTCCTGCTCCACTAGCACCACCTCCTCCGACCATGGTGCAATGACCTCTAGGCTAGCGCCCCAGCCCCACCTACCGCGACAACAAGCCTATCTACCGGCATCCATGACCTTTAGCGCCATCGACCCCCGCTCCTCCAAGCGGCGCACCCCCTCCGGCTCCTGCGCCTGCAGCGTCGCCCACCTGGCGCCCTCCACATGACCCATGGACCGGCCTTGTGCAGGCCTGGTCTATGCCCTGGATGGCCTCCTCTCTGATTAGCGCCCCACTCACCTACTCCGGCTCATGGATGCCGGGCATGCGCCCTCACACCGGCTCTCCTGGACTACTCGGCATGTGCCCTCCGTCACAGGCCTACGTTGCTGCACCATCATACTACCACTACGGTGCCCCATCACCGATAAACTACAACACCTCAGCAGGCGGCCACTATTCGATGTACTAGATGTCGCCGCCACCGCTCGCCCCAGCGATGCCATCTGCACCAACTCCGTCTCCTGCAACAACGCCAATCTTGGACCAAGCTGCCTTTGCTGCTCAAGGAAACTCAGGTATGGATTGGTTTTTCGATTCCGGTGCATCTAGTCACATGTCTAATTCGTGCAATAGGTTGTCATCGTGCACTTCTTCACCTTTTTCCTCTATTACTCTTGGAGATGGTTCTTTAATTCCTATTCATTGTGTTGGCCAAATCCATCGTCCCTCCACTTCAAAACCCCTCCTTCTTCGAGATGTTCTTGTTGCCTCTGCCCTAATTAAAAACTTAATCTCTGTCCAACAGTTTACACGTGATAATCTTGTCTCCATCGAATTTGATTGTTTCGGCTTGTCTATGAAGGATTACCTGACCAAAACGGAGATCGCACGCTTCAATAGTTCCGGAGACCTCTATTCCATCAACGACACTCCCACCACTGCTCAGCCTTCCTCTATGGTTTCTTCGGTGGATCTATGGCATCAACGTCTAGGACATCCCCAAGCTGCCACTCTATCTCATCTTCTTAGTGAATTTTCAATTTTATGTAATAAAGATTCTCATGATACTTCGGTTTGTGAGTCATGACAATTAGGCAAACACGTTCGTCTTCCCTTTAGTTCCTCTCAATCATCTAGTACTTTTCTGTTTGAATTAATACATTGTGATTTATGGACATCTCCCCATGAGAGTTTTTCTAGTTTCAAATACTATCTTGTTATTCTTGATGATTTTACTCACTTTATTTGGACTTTCCCCATATGCAACAAATCTGATGTACACACAATTTTTCTAAATTTCCAATGTGATGTAGCTACACACTTCTTTCTTCCTATAAAATTTGATAATGGTAAAGAATTTGATAATAATCGAAATAGAATTTTTTCCTTAGTCATGGTATTATCCTGCGGTTTTCCCTGTCCCTATACCTCTCCTCAAAACGGCAAGGCCGAACAAACTCTACGCACAATCAACGATATTATTCTCACCATTTTAATTCACTCATCTATGCCTCCAAAATATTGGGCTGGGGCGCTACGCACTGCCACATATCTCCTAAATATAAGACCAACTAAATCAAACCCCATTAATACTCCCTATTTTTCTCTTTTTCGTTGTCATCCCGATTACTCTGAGCTATGTGTTTTTGGTTGCCTTTGTTTTCCTAACATGTATGCCCCATCACCTAACAAACTAGCACCCCGATCTATCTCCAGTGTGTTTCTCGATTACTCCAATGAACACAAAGGCTTTCGTTGTCTTGATCTTATTTCTGGCCGAATTCACATATCTCATCCCATCACTTTTGTCGAACAGATCTTCCCTTTTTCCCAATGCTCCCAGCCTACAGAAACTAAACCCTTTTCAACGTCGCCACAACCGTCGTGTCGTCCTACACCCTCTTCACATTGTACCAACCCTAGCCCCACCGGACCCAAACCCTAGCCCTACCGCGACAGAGCTTTCACCGCTTTTTCTTGCCGTGGCAGCATGCGATAACACCACGGCAGCAAGCTCTGCCACGTCATCTGAAACGCAGAATACTCTGTCGTGGTAGACTTCTCTGCCGCGCCACCAGATCCACCCTCCCCTTCGCCCGAATCCTCCACTATGTTGGGCAATCCTCCCTCCCCATCTCCTCTACAACCTCTAGCTCATGCCATTCCTATCACCAAACCTACTAATGATCACGTCATGCACACTCATGCAAAATCAGGATTTCGACTACCAACTCAAAAGCTTGATCTCCATGTCACTCCCTCTATATCTCCCATCCCTAAAACTTATAAATCAGCCCTTCTCGATCCCCACTAGACTTCTTCTATGCGAGAAGAATTCCAAGCTCTCATAGACAATAAACTCGGTAACTCGTCCCACTAGTAGAAACCAGGCCATTTGCCCCAGTTCGTAAGGGCCTTTAGCCCCATATTGCGAACCAGGACTGCAAAAGCGGGACTAAAGGTCCAAGCTTTAGCCCCGGTTCTATTACGAACCGGGGCTAGAGGTCCAACCACATGGCCTGCGAGGCGTGCTGGGCGGCAGGACATTTAGCCCCGGGTCATGTTACGAACTGGGACTAAGGTTCCCTGCCACGGCAGCATTTTGGGCCATTTGGCTGCCGCGGCAGGGGATGGGGTTTTAGGGTTTTGTGTTTTTCTTTTCATTGTGTGTTTTGTGTTCAATTATTTTTCATTCTGTTTTTTCATTAGAAACAAGTTTTCGTATACATACAGAATGCTACTACACAGTACTTGTACACATTGACGCAATATATAATATAATTTCTCTTACAAGCATACATGGAGTCCCAACCGGGTCCAGAGCATGTCTATTTGATTACATGGAGATCATTACATGGATGCTTTAGGGTCTACGTATAGAGTATTCTCCGTGTGGGTCTATGACCTCGTCGACAAAAAATGCAGCAAATTCCTCTTGGATTGCTATTAGGCGGTCCTCTGGTAGGAGTTTGTCCCGCATCGCGTCCAACTATATAAAAAGGAGACCGTATAAATTAGACTCAACACAACATTTCATAATAAAAATAAAAGGTGAATATATTTTTTACTTACTCGAACATTTTCCGAGGGCTTCTCAATACTGATGCGAATGAACTCGCACACGTAGAATCCACATAGATTAGTTCCCTGTGGCTGCCTCGCGCACTTTACAAGAATAGAATTCAATCAAATAATAACGCTAGCATGATAAATGCACATAAACTAGAATTAAATAGATGCGCGGACTTAGCTCGTACTACTTACCGAGAGTGATTTAAAAAATAGCTCCACATGCCATTGACTGCGGACATGTTTCTTGAACTGTGTCCAAACCCTACCCGACAAAGAAAATTAATGTATGAGTTAATAACTACTTGATATCCCAGAAAATGAACGAAAGAAACCCTGATAATGGTTGTAATTACCTCTGGAGCGCATCGAGAATGCTGCGGTAGTTTTCAATGTCTTTGTTTAGTGAGTCCATGATGTGAACTCTTCCCAAGTCAAGTGAAATGCTTAGAAGAATCTAGTGGTACCAACGCAAGGTTTACATACGTTAGTAACTCATCATTTACACTGAACATCGAGTAAGCAAAAGTTAATGTGTACAAAAACTCACTTGCCGTCGTGGTAAGGAAATAGTATTTCATTACAGAAATGTTGTTTCGTGAGAAACCGCAACAAGTTGTGCTCGGTCTCCAGTGGTTTATCCTTTAGTATAGCTCCATTAACTCGATGTGGGTCAATGAACCCAAATCCATTGATAGCCTTTCTTTTACAATTGAGCATCTTCATACGGCATCATTATATATAGCGTACAAAAGAATATAGTGAGTATACTTACCGGCAATGAATTGAACAAGCTGAGATAGAGACCTAATTACATAAATAAAGTAATCACTTACAGACAATACGAACTGAGGATAGTTTTGTCGAGTTCCTTTAGATTGAATAATTGAAATAATTCTGTAAATTCAATAGGGACATCGTATTCAGTGAAGTAATGCGATTTTCGAACTTTCACTAAGAGCCAATTTCGCTGTTCTTTTGATGCTGTCATGTACCATTCATGGAATCGTCACATTTGTGTTGGCATATCCCGAAGCCTCTCAGAACTGACCAGATGCTCCCCGTGAACAAATTTGGGTGCTACCTCAGCCTTGGGCATATCGCCGTGAAGAATTTCATGAATAGGCATACCACATTGCTCGGCCAATATCCTAGCCATTTCCGGATCCATAGGTTCTACCTCATATAGTTGAGGTTCGGGTATGTTCACCTGGAGTGGGGGGAGCGATTGGTTTGCTTGTTTCCCCAGCTGGGGAACATCTCTTTTGGTTCTTCGGCTACCACTCGATTGTTTTGCTTGTTTCCCCAGCTGGGGGACGTCTGTTTTGATGCTTCCGCTACCACTCGATTGTTTTGCTTGTTCCCCCTGCCGGGGAACCTTTTTTGTGATGCTTCCTCTACCGCTAGATCTCTTCTGTTTCAGTGTCTTTTGAAGACATCGTGTATAGTCATTTGGCGCATTTAACTGAGCTTGGGATGACTGCGTCAGTAATTTCCTAAAGTGCTCCTTGGTTTCCGGTTTTATTTGGACCACTGGTTCAGGTTGTTTCTTTTTAAAATGAGCATCCACTTCGGCCCGTACGACCGCATCGGTCTCCTCATCGGTCAAGTCGTAAGCTCTCTTGGGAGGAACCGACGGTACTCTTGGGAGGGGCGACAACTGTCACTTTGGGCGTCAGTTATCGCTCGACGGAGCGGTGGTATTCTTCCGCTTTTGGCCCTTAGTGGGTGGAGGCGGCTGCGTAGATTGAGATGGACTCGTGTTGGGGTCATGGATTGGACTATTACTGGGAGGAGACGGTGTACTTGGAGGTGGACTTGGAGGAGACGGTGCACTGGGAGGAGACGGTTGCCTTGGAGGTGATGGATTGTTTCTCGGTGGAGAAGGTGGCCTTGGTGTCGAGCCTGGAAACTTGATGTATTCTTTTTTCCAAAGAATGAAGCCACTCGTGACTTCTCCCAGTGTCGTCTCCCCTTCACCTCCAGGGATGTCAAGCTGTAGTGACTGACACAGAGGTAGAATTTCATCCACACCAACAGGAGCATAGCCAGCTGGAATCGGATTGCAATGGTAGGTCGCTCCCGGTGCAGAAGGTAAAGCAAAGCCGACCGCCACCTTCATGGAAATATTCTTCAGTTCAACATGCATCTGACAACTAGTCTTCTCTTTAATTGCATCCACGGGGTACACATCCATCATTGCATCATTACCGTGGCCCTCCGTGGAAGCCACGCTGCTTTTCCGTTGCGATGGGCCGACCGTACTGTCCGGTGTAGAATCTTGCTGTCGGAGTCCTTTAAGTTCATTAAACTCCTAGCGATGCTCCTGCAGCATGGCTTCAAACCTCGCGAACCGCTCCGTATCCTCCTCCTTTTGCCGCTTTGTTCTTCTCGATCGGCTTCTGTACGTGTCACGGTGCTCGGGAAACCTGATAACCCATGGATAAGAAGATCCGAACCCTCTTGTTCGTCCAGCCTTTTCAGGATTCCCGAGAGCCTTTGTCAGCTCATCGTTCTCTCTATCAGGAACAAACGTTCCCTCTTCAACCTCTTTTATCACTTTAATAAGTTCTTTCTTGGGTGAAAAAATTTCTTCGGCTGCAACAATCTCGCCTGTTTCTGGATCTAATGATACCCCATGCCCGAATACCCAATTTCTTGACCTCAAAGGCCAACTAGACGTAGCTGGAGTGACCCATTTAGCCTCCAGGTCAGCCTCAGCTTTATCCCACTTAGGCATGGCAGTCCTGTAGCCACCTGTGCCCATATGATGGTAATATTTATTTTTGGCTGCATTTAACTTATTTTTTGCTGATATTGCCTTAGCTGGTTCCGAGGTCTTGTATTCCACAAATGCGGCCCAGTTATCCTGCTGCAACTCTAGTGGGCCAACGAATGGAGGAGTTTTTTTCTTCAAGACATACTTATGGTACAATATTTTTTTCCATTCCTTGAATAGTTCGGCCATCTTCTTAAGAGCAAAGTGCTTGACTTTCCTCGTCATTTGCTGTGTGAGCTCATCAGTCTCCAAGACTGGTAGGGTGAAATGTGTCATGAGAGAATTCCACATCGTATCTTTCGCTCTGTCATCTACAAAACTAGCCCCAGCTGGATCCTTTTTCTTTCCTGGCTTGTTCCAATTTCGCATGGTGATCGGGACTTTGTCTCTAACAATCACTCCGCATTGACTTGTAAATGCATTCGCAGCTTCTTTGGGCTCCAGCGGTTGACCCTGTGGAGAGACTAAGTCAATGCTGAAACGGACATTAGCGGGCAACTTGTGTGTCGGGCCTCTTGTCCTTGTAGAAGATTGTCCGGAAGCGGAGGTCTAAGAGAAGAAACATTCGGGGGCTGGCTCCCTCTGCACCGCTCCTGGACCTCGTGGACGCCACCAAAAAAGCTCCGGGTCGACGATGATATCCGGATTCCTCACCAAGGTACGAGTCCCGACAGGTAGCACCTCCCAGTGCCAACCCGGCGGAGCCCAGACTCGGACATCCCCGACGGAGTCCAGTAGGCTCGGACGAGATGGACGCGACATAACTAAACCTAACACTAACTAAACCTAATAACACTAACCCTAAACCTAACACTAACTAAACTAAACCTAATTAACTAAGTATTCTAACTAACCATAACTAACCCTAGATAAATACTAACATTAATAACTAATACTACTAACAAACACTAACCAAAATACTAATAGTACTAACACTAACACTAACACTAACACTAACACTAACTAAATACTAATACTACTAATAACACTAACACTAACACTAACACACTAACTAAAATACTAATACTACTAACTAACACTAACCAAAATACTAATACTACTAATTTACAAACACTAACACTATCACTAACCAAAATTAACTAATAACACTAACTAACCAAAATACTAATACTATTAACACTAACACTAACACTAACTAAATACTAATACTACTAATAACACTAACACTAACTAAAATACTAATACTTCTAACTAACACTAACCAAAATCCTAATCCTAATACTACTATTAACCAAAATCCTAATACTACTATTAACCAAAATCCTAACACTACTACTAACCAAAATTAACCCTAACTAATAACCCTAGTTAACCAATACTAATAACCCTAATTAACACTAACCCGAGGAGACAACGTGGGGCGGAGACGACGGCGAGGCGGCGGCTCGGGGCAGCGGCTCGGCGCAGGGCGGGGCGGCGCGGAGACGCGGCGCATGGCGGAGACGGGCGCGGGCGGCGACGCGGCGGCGGCGCGGGGCTCCTTCTCACGGGCGTGGGCGGCGATGCGACGGACGGCGTGGGCGCGGCGCTGGGAAGAAACGGCGATCTCCGGGGTCGTGCCACGACCCGGGGTGGGGGTGGGGTATTTATACCACCCCCCCCCTTTAGCCCCGGGTTGTAGTACGAACCGGGGCTAAAGGTCCCACTTTAGCCTCGATTCGTATTACAACCCGGGGCTAAAGGTGTTTTCGGTCCGCCGCACTTCCCGCGCGCCACAACCCTTTAGCTATTTTTGGCACCAAAACCAAAAATGGTTTATAGTTTTCAGAAAATTATGTATTATATATCAAAATTTTCAGAAAAAGAAGATCTACAATTTAAATCTATTATCATACTTTATTATACAACTTAAATGAAATTATCTATTATTTAACAAGTATTATATTTAGTAGAAATGTTCACAAAAAATAATAAAAATATAGTTTATTATTTAAAAATGGAAAAATACATATAATATACCAAAATATTCACAAAAATATAGTAGAAATGTTCTCTCGCCATTTCCCCCGCTTCCCACCATGTTCTCCCGCCATTTCCCCCGCTTCCCGCCATGTTCTCCCGCCATGTCCCTCTGTATCTAGGCCGACCGCCATGTCCATCCACACATCCACACCTTCTCTCTCACAATAATGGACACCACTTACTGGGCTTTTCTGACGCTCGAGGAGACCGAGGCGCTGTGCGCCTCCAGCTACCCATGCCCACCGGGGTACCGGCTGCCCGCTGGCTGGATGCTGAGCGCTGGAGGGGTTCCTGTTCCTCCCGTGTCTCAAGGTTCGGCCCGCCAGGCGGTCATCACGAACCACTTCTACCTCGAGCTCACGCTAGAGCACCGGATGGATCCCCATTGGGATCCCGACAACCTCGACACCTGGAAATGCCTTCTTCGCAAACCGGCAGGAAAGGGAGCTCGCTAGGTACGAGGGTGACGGCCCGCCCCCAGTGAACCACAACAAGGCTGGTCGCCGCCTGTGGTGGGCGAACCGGACTATCGCCGGTGTGATGCGCTACATCGCCATGGGATACCGTCCTCGCCTGAGGTACCCGCACTTTCACCAGCAGCATAGCCACAAGAATGGTGGTGGTGGTGAAGGCCTAGGGCATACTAGGGTCGTCATCCGGGAGCCCCCTCCCCCGCGCGTCGTGAATCCGAGGCTGGAGGATCCATCCGCGTGCTACGAGGAAGGGCTGAGGATCCATCTGCGTGCTACGAGCGACGACGATGACGATGACGATTCCGAAGACGACCCAGAAGCTGTGTACTACAGGGCTAGATATGATTATGACTAATTTTTACGTTTTAATATTAATAAATGTCTGGCCACAACAAGTTGCAATACTACCTATTGAGATCAAGATAGTTCATATCCATATACATATAAGAAGATCATTAAAAATAAAGGTTTAATAATATTGTACATCACCAACATCCACACATGTTAGGGTTTTCTTCTAATCCATAACCATGGAGCATCTTCCTTACTTAACGGGATGCTTGGGTCATCCTTCACAGCGAAGGGCGGAATTTCATGAAACTTATCATAATCGTCTGACATGTCTGTCTTATCCTCCACCCCCACGATGTTTCTTTTTCCTAAAAGAACTATGTGGCGCTTTGGATCATCGGATGCTATATTCTTTTGCTTATCTTTCCTTTTTCTTGGTTTGGTAGACATGTCCTTCACATAAAAAACCTGAGCCACATCATTGGCTAGGAAAAATGGTTCATCTCTATACGCAAGGTTGTTGAGATCCACTGTTGTCATTCCGTATTTCTTGTCTACCTCAACCCCGCCTCCTGTCATCTTGACCCGTTTGCACCGAAACAAAGGAACCTTAAAAAAAGGTCCATAGTCAAGTTCCCATATCTCCTCTATGTAACCATAATATGTATTATTTTGCCCATTCTCATCTGTTGCATCAAATCGGACACCACTGTTTTGATTGGTGCTCTTTTTATCTTGGGCGATCGTGTAAAATGTATTCCCATTTATCTCGTACCCTTGGAAAGTCAATATAGTCGAAGATGGTTCCCTTGCCAACAAGTACAACTGCTCTCCAACATTTATGTCATTATTGAGATGTGTCTGCAACCAACCGCCGAAAGTCCTCATATGTTCATCTCTAATCCAGGAGCCAGGCTTCCCCGGGTTGTTGGAGTGTACAATATTCTTGTGTTCCTCGATATACGGAGCCACCAAGGTGGAACTTTGCAGAACTGTGTAGTGTGCTTTAGTGAGAGAATGTCCATCCATACATATCCTTGCTTTCTTTCCTAGCGTGCCTTTTCCACTAATGCTACCCTCATGCCGTGATTCAGGAACACCGATGGGCTTAAGGTCAGGAATAAAGTCAACACAATACTCAATGACCTCCTATGTTCCATATCCCTTTGAGATGCTTCCTTCTGGCCTAGCACGGTTATGAACATATTTGTTTAACACTCCCATGAACCTCTTAAAGGGGAACATATTGTGTAGAAATACAGGACCAAGAATGTTAATCTCATCGACTAGGTGAACTAGGAGGTGAGTCATAATATTGAAGAAGGATGGTGGGAACACCAACTCGAAGCTGACAAGACATTGGACCACATCTTTCTGTAACCTTAGTAGACTATCTAGACTGATTACCTTCTGAGAAATTGCATTGAGAAACGCACATAGCTTCACAATGGGTACTCGAACATTTTCCGGCAGGAGTCCCCTCAATGCAATCGGAAGCAGCTGGGTCATAAGCACGTGGCAGTCATGAGACTTTAGGTTTTGAAATTTTTTCTCTGCCATATTTATTATTCCCTTTATGTTCGACGAGAAACCAGACGGGACCTTGATACTGTAAAGGACTTCAAAAAAGATTACGTTCTCTTCTTTGGTAAGAGCGTAGCTAGCAGTACCTTCAAACAGCTCTAGATGCATGCCGTCTCGGTCTTTTATACGTTGTTGGTCCTGCCGTGCTTCAAGTGTATCTTTGCTCTTCCCATACACGCCCAAGAAGCCTAGCAGCGTCACGCAAAGATTCTTCGTCAGGTGCATCATGTCAATTGCAGAGCAGACCTCTAGGACTTTCCAATAGGGTAGCTCCCAAAATATAGATTTATTTTTGCACATGGGTGAGTGTCCAACATCGTCCTTCGGAACAGATTGTCTACCAGGACCCGTTCCAAAGATTACTTTTAAATCCTTCACCATGTCAAATACATCATCACCAGTACGGCGGATAGGCTTACACCGGCTGTCTGCCTCACCATTGAAATGCTTACCTTTCTTTCTTAGGATGTTCATGAGCGGAAGAAAACGACGATTCTCCGGGTACACATTCTTCTTACATTTATCCAAATATATAATTTCAGTATCGTTTAAATAGTGTGTGCATGCATTGTATCCCTTGTTTGTCTGTCCTGAAATGTTACTAAGAGCAGGCCAATCATTGATTGTTATGAACAACAATGCTCATAGGTCAAATTCCTCCTGCTTGTTCTCATCCCACACACATACACCTTGTCCGTGCCACAATTGTAAGAGTTCTTCAACTAATGGCCTTAGGTACACATCAATGTCGTTGTCGGGTTGCTTCGGGCCTTGGATGAGCACTGGCATCATAATGAACTTCCGCTTCATGCACAACCAAGGAGGAAGGTTATAGATACACAGAGTCACAGGTCAGGTGCTATGACTGCAGCTCTGCTCCCCAAGAGGATTCATGCCATCTGTACTTAGACCAAACCATAAGTTCCTCGCATCACCTGCAAAGTCCGGAAACTCTCTCTCGATTTTTCTCCACTGTGACCCATCAGCGGGGTGTCTCAACATCTCGTCTTTCTTACGGTCTTCCATGTGCCATCGCAACAACTTGGCTTGCTCTTTGTTCCTGAATAAACGTTTCAACCGTGGTATTATAGGAGCATACCACATCACCTTGGCAGGAACCCTCTTCATGCGGCGCTCGCCCTCAACATCACCAGGGTCATCTCGTCTTATCTTATACCGCAATGTAGTGCATACTGCGCATGCATCCAAATTCTCGTACTCCTCGCCGCGGTAGAGGATGCAGTCATTAATGCATGCATGTATCTTCTGCACCTCTAATCCTAGAGGGAAGACAACCTTCTTTTCTTCGTAGGTACTAGCGGGCGGTTCTTTATCCTTTGGAAGCAACTTCTTCATTATTTTCAGCAACTTTTCAAATCCTTTGTCAGTCACACCATTCTCTGCCCTCCATTGCAGCAATTCCAGTGTGCTACCTAGTTTTTTGTGCCCATCTTCACAATTTGGGTACAACAATTTGTTGTGATCCTCTAACATCTTCTTGAACTTCAACCTCTCCCTTTCAGTTATGCATTCTTCCTGGGCATCAGCAATGGCCCAACTAAGATCATCATCAGGCAGATCTGATGTCCGTTCTTCATCTTTTTCTTCATCAATGTCTTCCATTGTAGTACCATCGTATTCAGGGTAGTCGTTGTCATTCTCTTCTTCTTCGTTGTCTTCCATCATAACCCCTCTTTCTCCATGCTTGGTCCAACAATTATAGCCGGTCATGAAACCGGACCGAAACAGGTGGCTGTGAAGGACTCTTGAGGAAGAGTATTCTTTATGATTCCGACAGACACCACATGGACAAGACATAAAACCATTCCGCTTGTTTGCCTTGGCCACAAGAAGAAAAGAAGACACGCCTTTAATGAACTCGTTAGAGAGTCGGTCAGCGTACATCCATTGCCGGCTCATCTGCATTTTATAATTAATTAAGTACATCAAACATAATCATAATTAATTAGTACTAATCTAAAAAACAAAATTAAAGCCAGCAACCGGGACTAAAGATATGATGAACCTTTAGTCCCGGTTGGAGGCACCAACCGGGACTAAATGTGGATGTGGAGAAAACATGTCGACACTATGTCCTCAGTGGGCAGTACTAAGCCAGTAAATTAAATGACTCTACTATTTTGGGTGGGTGGCAGCATAATCATAATTAATTAGTACTAATCTAAAAAACAAAATTAAAACTAGCAACCGGGACTAAAGATATGGTGAACCTTTAGTCCCGGTTGGAGGCACCAACCGGGACTAAATGTGGATGTGGAGACAACATGTCGACACTATGTCCTCAGTGGGCAGCACTAAGCCAGTAAATTAAATGCCGACCCTATTTTGGGTGGGTGGTAGCACTATGCCAGGGTGAGTGTGTAAACATTATGTCATCAGTGCCCGACACTATATTGTGCTGCTTAATCTATAAATAGGTATGCATTCTTGTGAAGAACTGCAAGATGGTGTGCGAGACCAGGGACACCACTACGGCGGAGCTTCTCGAAGATGTCTTAGGACCTCGTCCTCAGACATCTTCGAGGAGCTCGTCGTAGAGGCACTCTCTAATATGTGAAATTAGTTAGCTCCACCAGCATACTGATATAGCTAGAGAAGATATAAACCGAAAGATGGTGTGGGAGAGCAGGGACACCACTACGGCAGAGCTTCTCGAAGATGTCTTAGGATCCCGTCCTCAGACATCTTCGAGGAGATCGCCATAGAGGCACTCCCTAATATGTGAATTGTGATGTCTTCTTATCAAGCTTTTATGAATTAACCCTATCTTTGTTACAATGTTTTCAGTTTGTTGAACGCAGGTAGACGAAGAAGGATATTTTGCCCAGCTAGCTAGTTAGAATAATGAACTCACGCATGTGTGTGTGCTTCTAAAATCAAATTTCGAGACTATGTGCCAAAATAAGATATATATAGATAGAATCCACATATTGTGATATTTACCTTAGAGTTCCTTACATTAATACAAGATAGATAGAATCTAAACATCGATCTCATGCTATCATTGCAAAAATTACTACCAAACTAAATCCACAAATCCATCTATAAGCTAGAGCATGAAATGAGCTAATATAGCAATGAGAGTTCAGATGAAGTTGCTCACCTTTTAGAACCTTTGGATAATGGGGCACCACCAAATATAGACAAATCTTGAGGAAAAAAGGGCATGAACTCGAGCTTGAAGCAAGAAAGAGAGAGAGAGAGAGAGAGGAGAGCCACCAGCTTGAATGGTGGCTTGGGCAGGGGAAGAAGATATAGCCAGATCTTTAGCCCCGGTTCGTGTCTAGAACTGGGGCTAAAGGTCCACCTTTAGTCTCGAGTCGTATAACAAACCGGGACTAAAGGGTCTGGCGCCCGACCTGGCCTGCCTGAAACCCTTTAGCCCCGGTTTGTTACACGACCCGGGGCTAAAGGTCCCGTTCGAACCGGGGCTAGTGTCTGCCACCCCCTGGGACCAGTTCTAGCCGTTGGACCGGGGCATTAGTCCCAGTTTGTAGCAAAACCGGGGCTAATACCCCTGGACCAAAGGTTTGTTTTCTACTAGTGTCCCTCGACCTCCTGGTGTAAATGTTCTTTCTGGTAAATGGGTTTTTCGTCAAAAATTTCACTCTAATGGTTCTCTCTCTCATTATAAATCCCGTTGGGTCTGTCATGGTTTTTCTCAACAACATGGTCTTGATTACGATGAAACATTTCCCCTGTAGTTAAACCAAGTACTATTCCCACAGTTCTTAGTAGTGCGGTCACCTCTTCTTGGCCAATCCATCAACTTGACGTTAAAAATGCTTTTCTTCATGGATCTATCAATGAAACTGGTTACTATCGGCAACCAATCAGTTTTGAAGATTCAACTAATCCCAATCATGTTTGTCTTCTCAAAAAATGTTTATATGGTCTCAAACAAGCTCCTCCTGCGTGGTTTCAATATTTTTCTTCATTTATTCTCACTATTGGTTTTCAACCATCTCCCTCTGACTCCTCTCTCTTTGTCTATAATAATAATTCTCACACCGCATATCTGCTTTTGTATGTCGATGATATTGTCTTAACAGCCTCCACTCAACACTTTCTTGATCACATAATTTCCTTGCTGCAATCTGAGTTTTCTATGACTGATCTTGGCCTTCTCCATCACTTCTTAGGTATTGATGTCACTCGTGATACTCATGGTCTTTTTCTTTCTCAAATACAATACATCATTGATCTACTAAGTAAGTCCGGCATGCTTGACTGTCAACCTTCTAAAACTCTTGTAGACACAACAACAAAAATCTCCTCCTCTGGTGAAGTCTTTTTTGATGCCACTCTATATCGTAGTTTAACCGGTGCTCTCCAATATCTCACTCTCACTCGGCCAGAAATCTCTTTTGCTGTTCCACAAGCATGTCTCTACATGCATGATCCTCGCATTCCACATTATAATCATGTTAAACGTGTTCTTCGTTATCTCAAAGGTACTCTTGATCATGGTCTCCACATATATTCCTCCTCTTCACACACTTTGACAGCATATTCCGATGCTGACTGGGCTGGTTGTCCGGATACTCATAGATCCATATCCAGATACTGTGTTTTTTTGGTAACAACTTGATTTCATGGTCTTCGAAACGGCAGGTTACAGTTTCACGTTCGTCTGCAGAGGCTGAGTATCGTGCAGTGGCACATGCTATCGCCAAAACGGTTTGGTTGTGTCAACTTCTCTTAGATCTTTGTTGTCCTGTCCAGCAGACTACTATGGTTTATTGTGATAATATTTCAGTAGGCTACTATGGTTTACATGTTCAGCAATCTAGTGCAGCATCGTCGGGCCAAGCACATCGAGATTGATATTCATTTTGTCCGAGAGAAGGTGGCCCTAGGACAAGTTCGAGTTCTTCATGTTCCAATCACTGCACAATTTGCCGATATCTTCACCAAGGGTCTTCCGACAGCTTCGTTCACCGACATTTTTTTCAATCTCGGGGGATGTTAGATTATAAGTCGGTTTGGGTTTACTTGTAACTTAAGTTAGGGTTAGGCCAGCTGGCCCCTATATATATTCCTTGTAATCCCCCAAACAATGCAATTATTATGAGACAAATATATTTCTACAAGAAATAAGTGGACCGTCAAGCAAGCTTTGCACAACAATGCTTGGATTTCCAAGATAAAAGCTTGACGCAAATATTACCAGCCACCACATCCATGAGTGCATTCGGCTTTGGGTGGAGCTACGAGATGTGGAGCTTGGGAAGAAGGATGACCAAATAGTTTGGAACCTCACAAACAGTGGTGAATATTCTACAAGCTCGGCCTACAATGCCCAATTCTTTGGATCAACACTTACAAACATGAACAAGTTAGTTAAGAAAGCTTGGGCGCTGCCAAATATTAAATTCTTCACTTGGTTGGCTATCCAAAATATACTTTGGATTGGCAACACGAGGATGGACAAATTCGGGACTTTGACCTCAATGCAAGCAAACCCAAGAGACGGCGGCACACCTTTTCTCACATTGTAGATTCACTAATAGGCTTTGGAGATTGGTCAAGACATGGCTAGGCTTACCAAACCTCAATGTGGATGATTGGACAGAGGATTATTCCATCCAAGATTGGTGGACGAAGCTCGCTTGCAAGGCCAAGGCTATGGCATCCATCACCATGCTCGCAAGTTGGACGATTTGGAAAGAAAGAAATACAAGGGTGTTCAACAATAAATTTGCCGCCGCATTTTCTACTGGATATAATTAAATGAGAGGCTAGACTTTGGGTACTAGCGGGAGCTAAATCTTTGAGTTTTGTAATATTAGGGGAGTAATCCTCATGCGGTAAAATTTGTGGTTCTCGTAAACCGAACAAACTTTATTTTTCCTTATTTAATAGAATGAGACAAAGCTTTTGCCTCCATTCAAAAAAAAACTCCAGAAGTCGAAGGGTGAATCAATAGTCCACCCGACAACAAGCTTATTACGGTCATACTGCGTCCATCTTAGGCCTTAGGCTATACTATAGTTTTTTTTTACCAAATTACCATAGGGGCGTGATTTTATATATTAATTAATAATACAATGACAAGCCAAAAAAGGCTGAAAGTACATCAAGGTGGGTAGAAATGAAAGGAGAAAAAGAGCAACATTGCTTAAAAAATGTTAAGAGCCCAGCCAAGGAGAGGTTGGACTAGGGCAGACTTGACCCTGAACTGATGAAGTGAGAGATCATTTCTAAATCTGACTTTCCATCGTGCAAAAGAAGGCTGCTGGCCATTAAAGATGAAATCGTTTCTCTCCTTCCAAATATTCCATGCGGCACACACTACAATTTACATGAAACAAGGACCATTGAAAATTGTACGTGCTAGTTTAGCTGAATAGTAATTCGTTATGGGCTGTTGTTGGACTATTGGGCTTTGCTGTAGCGTAGGAGCAAGGAGTTACGCTTATATTTATTTGCTTAATTGCCGAATTATAATCGCAATAGCTTATGTATACGATGCTTATAACTGTACATGTAAGATTTTCTTATTAAGAAGACATTCAACATGTTTTTGGAATTGAAGAAAGACATGAAACACATAAGATTTTCATTTGAGCAAGTAGAGCCATGTAAATCGACTGTATGCATCAACAAAGCTAACATAATACTCATGTCCACTAGGAGAAATAGGAGCAGGACTCCATACATCAGAATATATGATCTCAAGAGGATCAGTAGTAACACGAGTGGACAAAGAAAAGGGTAACTGATGACTTTTGCCTTGCTGATAGGCATCACACACTACTGCTTTATTGACTGACACTGAGGGAAGCTCATGACGGTGGAGAACATGTTGAACTATGGGGGTGGCTGGGTGACCTAGGCGTGAGTGCCACTGCTCTCACGAGACACCTTAACACTGCTGAAAACTTGCTTGACTAACGACACATCAAGGTTGTAAAGACCACCACGACATCCTCATCTAAGAAGGGCGGTGGAGCTGGTGATCCAACAAAAGCACGCTGCAGAGCATTGTTCCCTTGTCCATGCTGGTTGCCGTTGAAGGGCGGTGGAGCTGGTGAGGAGTAAGCCGGTGGAGGCAGGTGCTGCGGTGGAGGGAAACCACCACCACACGCCCAATAGTTGAGGTGCGCCATGTGGTGTTCGTGCTGAGATCGGCGCGGCGCGCAATCATGCGCTGCTCAATAGCGAGAAGTTGTGCGGACACGTCTTGGACGGGCATAGGGTCAGTGAGAGCCCTCGCCGAGACCATATGAACTAGTGCATCGTAGTCACCATCCAGACCTGCAGACATGAATCCTGTGAACTCGTTGGGGTGCAGGGGTTGTTCAATGGACGCCAAGTTATCCGCCACCGACTTGATCTCATTGAAGAACACATCAGCGGGTTTGTCAATTTTATTGGCCTTGTTGAGTTCATCGTGAATTTGCATCACGCGCGCGGTGAACTGGGAAGCGTAGCTGTAGGCTAGGGTTTACAACGCCTCATGGGACGTGGTCACCATCTTCATCATCCCGAGAATGCTCTCTAAAGGGAGCACGCCAAGGAGAAGAGGATGGCTTGATCCTGCTGATGCTAGGCCGAGAACGGGGGGTTGGGGATGGTCGCGGGATTGTCGCCTGTTCTAGCCACGGGATTGGGAATTGTCGCAGACGGACACGGGAGGGATCCATCTACAAACCCAAAGAGGAGATTACTCTGGAGGATTGGGACGACATGCGTCCGCCAGTAGATGTAGTTGTCGGAGTTGATCCTCACAGTGATTTGATTCTCCAGGTTCATTGGTGATGTTGGAATCACCGAGGTAGCTGTAGTGGCACCCGTCACTGACAACAATCCGGAGAGGCCGGGAATCCGATGCTGGAGACTCCCGAGCGAGCAATAGAGGTAACACTCGAGGTGGCCATCGTGGTGGCGGTGGCGATGATCGGTGATGGAGGGAGTTCACTTGTGCGGAAGCAAAGGTGACTGGGGAAACCGATCTAGGTTAGGGAGCCAATGACGGCTCTGATACATGAGAAAATAGTAGGGTAGGAATTGTGGGGGCCAGGCACTCTGAAGTTTTGGGGTAAACGATACACTTTGTCTCGTGTTAGCTTTCGTGTTAAATAGCCAGAGATCGATAGCCTCGACGGAGTTTACATCGAGAGTTACAACCATAAAGCGATAGAAGAGATTGATCTGATCCCATCGGATCAGATCGTTTACAATACGTGAGCTTAACTAACTCTGACTCTATCTCTCTATCCCACACGTTACACATGATGACACGATGGTCACGTTACATACGATACCCAGGTTACACGGTCGCTAACACCCCTCCTCAATCACAACCTTCCTTAGGTTGAGATTGTGCTTAAATTCTTCAAGCTGCCGAGTTGGAAGGGCTTTTGTAAAGCCATCTGCCACCTGATCTTGTGATGGAATAAATCTGATCTCAAGCAATTTATTTGCTACTCTTTCTCTTACAAAATGGAAGTCTATTTCAATGTGCTTTTTCCTTCCATGAAAGACATGATTACTGGAAAGATAAGTAGCTCCCATATTGTCACACCATAGACATGAAGTTTGTTTTCTTTCAACTCCAAGTTCACTTAGTAAAGACTCAAGCCAAATTATTTCAGCAGTGGCATTTTCCAAGGATTTGTAATCAGCCTCTATACTGGACCTAGAAACTGTTGCTTGTTTTCTGGCACTCCAAGAAATCAAGTTAGGGCCGAAATAAACTACAAATCCTCCTGTAGACCTTCTATCATCTACACATCCTGCCTAGTCAGCATCTGAGAAAGCACTTACTAAGGTAGAGGAGGACTTTGTAAAAGTTAAGCCTAACTGATAGTACCCTTGATGTACCTTAGTATTGAAGGGAATATGCCCGAGAGGCAATAATAAAGTGGTTATTATCTTATTCCATGTTTATGATAAATGTTTATTTTGCATGCTATAATTGTATTGATCGGGAACATCAATACATGTGTGTTTAATAAACAAAAAGGGTTCCTAGTTATGCCTCTCTTATAGACTAGCTTGTTGATTAACAAGATAATCAAGGTTTCCTGATCATAGACATTGGATGTTGTTTATAACAAGGTCACAACATTAGTTGAATGATGTGATGAACATTCATCCGAAATATAGCATTACGATCAAAGTCATTATGTTTATATTGCTATAACACTATATGAAGTAATCTTTATCCTTAGACCATGAGATCATGTTAATTGCTAACACCGGAAGAGTATCTTGATAGCATCAAACGTCACACCATAACAGGGTGACTATAAAGATGGGTTCAGTGCTACGAAGGAGTTATGTTGAGGCTCATGGATCAAGAGTGGAATTTGTCAATCCCGATGACGGATAGATATACTCTGGGCCCTCTCGGTGATATCACATTGAGATAGCTTGCAAGCAAGTGATGTGATCACTAGAATGTTATATCACAGGAACGAGAAAAGAGTGCATGTTGGTAACGAGATCAAACTAGGTATGGAGATACCGATGATCGAATCTCGGACATGTAATATATCACGAGACAAAGGGATTTAGTTCCTAGCGTTAAAGGTTCTCACGATCACAGAAGTCATCGTTGAATGTGTAGGAGTCAGTACGGATCTCCAGGTCCCGCTGCTGATTATTGATCGGAGAGGGGTCTCGATCATGTATGCATTATTCGCGAACCGTAGGGTGACACACTTAAGAGTTACCGGACACCATTTTGGAGCACATATGTTTTAGACGAAAGAATTGCAAAGCGCAGGAATTGTTTCGATAGAAACCGGAAATTGTTTCGGGTGAAATTGCAAAAAGTGGTTCTGCATGTGATATTGAAATATTGCAAGGGTGTTATGTGAATTTTTGTTGATTAAAGTAATTAACAAAATTCTGAATAAAATTAATAAAAGAGTTTTATTAAATGAGAGAGCATTCAATTTGGAGAAATTTAATGCATTTAAAGTGGAGACTTTAAAAGGGAATGTGAAGAGGCATTTTAATGTGGAGGGGTTACCACCACATGAATGGAGGAGGTGAAGAGGCACCTCCTCCGTGCGCCGGCCATGAAGGAGGGGCACCCCCTCCTCCTATAAAAGGCCCCCCTCTTCCTCCTTCATCCACACACCTCCTTGTGAAGGATCTCTCTCCCCCTCTAGAATTATTCCCCCATGGTCTCGGATTAGCGAGATACATGTTCCTGGTGGCATTTCGTCTAGAAGGATTTGTTGCTTCCGTTGGATCGCTGGAGCGAGGAGGTGGAGGTTGTCCGGTGACTTGAACGTGTGTGCGAGTACGGATGCGCTGTTGAGTTGCGGCGCTCGGACTGCCTCACGATCTTGAGATCGGCAAGTGTACGACTACATCAACCACGAGTTCCTACTCGTTAACAAAACTCTTTGTCTTCGAGGGTAAGTTCTCGATGGATGTATGTCCACCCGTTGCTCTGTACCTAGTAGATAGATCTTGGCGTGTAGTTCTCATCGTAGGAAATTTTTTGTTTTCTATGCTGCGGACCCAACAGTGGTATCAGAGCCAGGTCTATGCGTAGGTGCTTTGCACGGGTAGTACACATATGTTTATATGTGGGTGATGATGATCATGTTATTGCATCTTCTATGTATTTTGGATATTGGTGGCATAGTGGGATGAAGCGGCCCGGACAAACCTTGCATGTCATCGTACATGAGACCGGTTCCACAACTGACATGCAACTTGCTTTGCATAAGAGGCTGGCGGGTGTCTGTCTCTCCTACTATAGTCAATATCTGATTTACAACGAGTTGCTAATAACTTGGTTATCCTCGTTGTGGTTCATGTTCGTAGGTAAGAACGGTTCTATCTCCGAAAGCCCTAAGCCACGTAAAACTTGCAATTGATAAATTAGAGGCGTCTAGTTTAGATCGTTGCTGGGCTAGTGTCTTGATATGGTATTGTTGTAAGTAGATGTATGATAGATACTCTTACAACACACTCAACGTGTAAGTTCCATAGACCTTGGCCTTACACACAAATGAATGATAGAGATCATACCACGATGCAAATGATAGAGATCAAATGCATGGACCATGTCATCTCACCTTACACATTAGATGTTAGCATCTTATACTGCTAGTTTGGCGCTTTTGGTAGCATTGTAAGATGATCCCTCATTTAAATATCAAGATAAAATGTGTTCTTCCTTGAGTATGTGATACATTGCAAATGTATCTATAATTTTTGATGCTCCATGCTTGGTTTTATCCACTTTCTTGTGTTTTGTACACACTTTGGAGTACTTTTCATATGATTTCTTGGACTGACCTATTAACAAGAGCCACAGTGCCAGCTGCCTATTTTCTGTTGTTTTTGGTTCCAGGAAAGTCAGAAAATGAATATTCTCAGAATTGGACGGGACAAAAGCCAAAGTGCCTATTTTTCCAGAAGACTCACGGAGCCAGAATACGAGACGGAGGAGGGCCAAGGCCTGGCCACACACCCCCCCAGGCGCGGGCTGGGCCTGGCCGTGCCAGGGCATGGTGTGGTGGCCCTAGGCACCCCCTCGGTCTCCCTCTTCGCCTATAAGAAGCCTTGTGACCTAAAAACTTCGGGGGGTTCGACGTTTTTCCAGAAAAAGTTCTGTTGCACTGCCGCCACCGAAAGGGAGATTCGAGGGACAGAAAGTCTCTGTTCTGGCACCCTGCCGGGACGGGGAAGTGCCCACGGAGCCATCTCCATCGATCTCCTCCATCATCTACATCGACCATCCATGTTTCCTCCATCTATGAGTGAGTAATCCCCCGCTGTAGGCTATTGGGATGGTAGGGATTGGATGAGATCGTTCATGTAATGGCATCATATTGTTAGGGCATGGTGCCTAGTATCTTTTATTAGTGCTTTATGACTTTGTTGCGACTTGTTGTGCTTAATGCTTGTCACTAGGGCCCGAGTGCCATGATTTCAGATCTGAACTTGTTATTGATTCATTATGATAGCATTGTTCTTGGTCTTATCTGCAAGTTGTATACACACGTTGTTGTCCGGAACCTATGGCCCTGAAGTGACAGAAATCGGGATAACCGGAAGGGAAAGGCTTTGATGTGAGGATCACATGTGTTCACGGAGTGTTAATGCTTTGCTCCGATGCTCTATTAAAAGGAGCACCTTAATTGCCAGTAGTTCCCTAGAGGCCCCGCTGCAAACGGGCTGGCAGGACAAAAGATGTTGTGCAAGTTCTCATTGCGAGCATGTATGACTATATGGAACACATGCCTAGGATTGTCTACTACTTGGATGCTTTATTTTATTTATCTGCAATTGCCCTATGTTCTAATTGCTATGTGAGTTGTCTTGTCCATGAAATGCCCATCCATCCATCCCTATGCCTACCGCACTCGAATCCCACTGTTTACTGCTTTTGTTACTATTGTCTTTGCCTTGCTACTACTGTTACTTTACTATTCCTAATACAAAACTGTTGCTACTGATAAACTGCTATGAGCAAGATTGTTTCCAGGTGCAGCTGAATTGACAACTCAGTTGTTAAGGCTGATAAGTATTCTTTGGCTCCCCTTGTGTCGAATCAATAAATTGGGTTTCACTTCCCTCGAAAATACTGCGATATACCCCCTATACTTGTGGGTCATCAAGACTATTTTCTGGCGCCGTTGCCAGGGAGTATAGCTTTATTTATCAAGTTCACTTGGAATCACTATTGTTCAAGCTAAGTCTATCTTTCTCCTTGTTTGCTTGTTTCTTTATCAAAAAAATACAAAAAAATTAGTTCCTACTCTAGTTGTTATTTTCGTTGGTCTGTTATTGTCTTGCTTTATCATGCTTGTTGGCAATGGTTGGTTTCTTTGAAACTGAAGCTTATTGGCAAGGTGGCTTCACGGAAAATCAAAATATTATTATAAGGAACACCGCTTGTCACAAAAAGGGAAACACTTATGGGAACAAATTGATAGATTGTATACCATTGCTAGGAACGTGTGCTCTACTTATAATGTTACTTATTGCTGTGATGAGTCTTGTTGTAGAAAGAGGTATAAACACCTCCCTTTTCAATGTGAGTATAGTGATAATGATACCATATCTTCCTATGCTAAAGGAATTTATGACTTTTATGATGCAGAACAAATTGAAGAATTTATTGCTTGGAAGGGTGCTTTTGAACTTGCTAGTTTGCTTGAAAATATTGATGATTCACCTTACAAATATGAGGTGTATGGTATACTTAAATTTTGCTTTGATAATTACAAGGATGAAAATGGATATATTCTTGAATATTTTAATAGGTGCTTTCCACAAATGGAAGAGACTAATGCCTTGCAGGATCCTATGGAAGAAGAAATTGATGAACCTGAAATCTCATTAGATGAAAAAGAGGAGGAGAGTGATGAACAAAAGGAGGAAGAATGGATTAGCTACCCATGCCTACCTTCTAATGAGAGTAACTCTTTATCCCTTACATTATTTGATTGTCCCCCTTGCTCACTAAAGGAGAATGAATGTTATGTTTCTGAGGTTTCTCTTGAAAGTGTTTATAATAAAGCTCTAGTGCTTGTAGATCATGAAGAGCATGCTTTATGTGATAGTTATATTGTTGAGTTTCTTCATGAGGCTACTGAAAATTATTATGAAAGAGGGAAATATGGTTGTGGAAGTTTTCATGGTATTGAAACACCTCTCTATGTGCTGAAAGTTTTGAGTTTTATCTTCCTATGCCTGTCACTTTGTTATTTGCTTACATGATTCCTATGCATAGGAACTGGGTTAGACTTAAATGTGTTTTGAATTTGCTCCTTGATGCTCTCTTTTACTTCAACTCATATTTCTTATGAGAGCATCCTCTCAAACTTTTATGCCTGAAGATGATAATATGTCTATTATTCTTGGGAGACCTTTTCTTAAATATTGCAGGAGCTGTTATTAATTATAGTCAAGGGAAGGTGACCTTCAATGTTAATGACAAAGAACACATTGTCTATTTCCTCAAGAAGATTGAAAGGACTTATTGTTTGAATTCAATTGAATATGTTGAGGGCATTCAAGTTGGAGAAATATATTGTCCCATATCAAGAGAAAAATTTGAAACTATTATGATTAGGACCATTGCTATCAAGGTCGAGGTAACATAATCATTAATGGAATACAAAGTTTTGTCTCATATGAAATTGTTTTGGTAGCAAGACCTGATCAACCTTGTTAACAAAAGGATTTCATTGAACAAAACAATGTTTTCACTATGGTTATTTCTGTTTACTTCTATTCTATCCATTCTAGTTTTTGCTTATGCCTAACTTAAAGGCATTAAAGAAAAGTACTTATTGGGAGATAACCCAAAAGTTTTAGATGAGTCTTGGAAGTTATTACTTCAGTAATAACCGCTCCTTATCCTTTTTATTTGCTTTTTGTGCCAAGAGTAACCTCTAATGAGAGAGGAGTAATGATTGGAAAAGTTGCTGTCCCGAAACAGATTTCTGTGCTTCACCGTAAAAATTCGTGCGAGAGCTCTGTATGTCGGATTGAGCTGTAATGTTTTGTGGTTATGCCCCAGGTTGTTATCTAACTTTATTTAGTTCAACACTTCTTTATTTGAGCAATATAAGGTCTTCTAAAAAAATCGTATTTACCTGCTGGTCTGTTTTGATAGATTTCTGCCATTTTCTGCATTTGCTTCTTGTTAGTTCCTTCTTGAGTTCTTTTGGGGAACTGAGCTTTTTGAGGGTAGTGCTATAGTATCTAGTGTTCTAATGGAAGTTTATTTGGTTGTAGAACTTAACCTTAAGACTTATTTATCTTAAGTGCACTAATGTTGCTAATAAAGATTGTGTGAAGTTTTGTATGAAGGAAAAATTTCAGGTGTATGGAAGGAATGAGTAATGAGATGAAGAATGGACTAAAGCTCAAGCTTGGGGATGCCACGCGTGTCACCCCAAGAAATATCCAAGAAGTACAAGCGTCAAAGCTTGGGGATGCCCAAGGCATCCCCTTCTTCATCAATAAAAATCCCAGGTTTCTTCCAAACGCTTCATTTTTATTGTTCCATGCACAGTTGTGTTGTTCTTGGAGCGTCTTCTTTTTTGTTTTTGTTTTGGTTTTTAGTTTGCATGGTTTGCTTAGTTTGCTGAATAAATTGGTTGGACCCCCTATTTCATGCATTGGTGTTCAAATAGTCTGGTTTGGATTGGAAAAGAGTAGGAAAGCCCATGCTTAAGTGGTAAAGAGAGCTTGTTTTTGACTGTGGCCTATGCTTTGTCATGCCATGCTTGATATTGTTTTGGCTTTATACTTAGTATTCTTTTCTGTAGCATGACTTGTTATAAACAATTGAGATTGCTTAATGTGCCTTGGATGAATCATTCGTTGTTTTAGCATAGTAAAGCATAGTATTGTGGTATTCTCCTTTGATGCTTTATTTGGGTTGACTTGGCGCATGCTCACACCATGTTATGACTATCTCAAGTCACCATAAGCCTTTATGATCCTTTAGTTTTCAACTTGTAGTATCACTTTATGCTTTGATCAATGATGTTTTGTCGCTCTGCATGATTATGACCATTATTGCTCTCTCGTTTGTCGCTCCCTTACTATTGCTAGCCTTCACTTACACTGAGTGTTTTACTCATGTTTCCAACTCCCTTAAACCAAATATTTCCAAAGTATCCACCATACCTACCTATTAGCATCATTTGTTACTTCCGTGCATATTCAATATGCCTTGTTTCCTTCCGAATAAAATGTTTGCTTGTTTTGAGAAAGTTAGTTAGTAAAGCTCTCACGAACTTGATGGCACACTTTATTTCCTGCACTTAATAAACCTGAACCATTGTGAACTCTCTATGAAAGTTATATGCTTGCAAATTATAGGCTGGGGATTAGCAGAACCGTGCTGTCACGGGGAACGCTTTCAACACTTGTAAATATATACCCAGTTGATACCTTGCTCTTTTGTTTGCGGATGTCGTCGGTGTGAAATAAAAGGGGAGCTTGTAAGTCCATGGAGTTATGTATGTGTGTTAGAGAAACGCCTGAGCCGCTGGTCTAATCCATGCTGACATGGTGGAAACCTGCAGCGTAACCATAATGATATCTATGAAGCATTCTTCTTATAAAAAAAGAGAGAGATAGCTATTGAGAAAAAGAAAAAAGGAGTTTTATGAAAAGAGGAAAGAGAGAAAAAAGCACCATTTTCCCATGGTAAATAAGAAGATTGCTGAGATACTCGTTGTCTGGTTGCCTTGTCATTTTGATATGGGGATTCTTCCGTATCATCGGGCAAGGGGTACCCCATTGGCGGTTATCAAGGATACGCATATACTTACGATGACAAGAACTTACCGGTAACTAAAGTTGAGTAGTATGAGGAGCGGCCCTCGTACTCAAGGGACTTGGGATTTTCAGTTTATAGTCTGTCAAGCATATAACTCAGATTGGACCTCACTTTCACCTTAACCACATTAAAGATTCTTATGATAGGGGCAATGAGAGCTCAAAGCTAATGATTACCATACTTTCAGCATTTGGAAGCCTTTCAAATTATGCAAAACATTTTCTTTTACTTGTTGAGTCTCCACTTATTCTTTGAGCACTTTCTTGAGAGCATAGTGGCCATTCTTAGTTCTATGTGCATTGTCCCAAGACTTGTTGATTGATGCATACCTTGATATTGCCTATTTTAAACTATTTGTATCTAGTCACTCTTGTGAACTTTGAAGGTGTCCTATGCATTTATATTTGCTACTCTATGAGGGACAAGCTGATTACCAGTATGCTATGTTTTCTTTATGTGAAACAAACAAACATCTTGCAAAGCACTGTTATTCATGAATCTTTTGTTTGTGCCTTTTCATGTTGCATCATAGTTTCTTTGTCTTATTGATAGAACTTTGTCTTTCATGTTATGATTGAAGTACTATGATCCTAGCTTTGAATGTTTTATGAATACTTTTATCAAGTCTTTGATGGTGCATGTCACCTCAAAAATTATTCTTTCTTTTTATCACTTACCTACTCGAGGACGAGCAGGAGTTAAGCTTGGGGATGTTGATACATTGCAAATGTATCTATAATTTTTGATGGTCCATGCTTGGTTTTATCCACTTTCTTGTGTTTTGTCCACGCTTTGGAGTACTTTTCATATGATTTCTTGGACTAACCTATTAACAAGAGCCACAGTGCCAGCTGCCTGTTTTCTGCTGTTTTTGGTTCTAGGAAAGTCAGAAAATGAATATTCTCGGAATTGGACGGGACAAAAGCCAAAGTGCCTATTTTTCCAGAAGACTCACGGAGCCAGAATACGAGACGGAGGAGGGCCAGGGCCTGGCCACACCCCTCCCCAGGCGCGGGCTGGGCCTGGCCACGCCAGGGCATGGTGTGGTGGCCCCAGGCACCCCCTCGGTCTCCCTCTTCGCCTATAAGAAGCCTTCTGACCTAAAAACTTCGGGGGGTTCGATGTTTTTCCAGAAAAAGTTCCGCTGCGCCGCCGCCACCGAAGGGGAGATTCGGAGAACAGAAAGTCTCTGTTCCGGCACCCTGCCGGGACGGGGAAGTGCCCCCGGAGCCATCTCCATCGATCTCCACCATCATCTCCATCGACCATCCATGTTTCCTCCATCTATGAGTGAGTAATCCCCCGTTGTAGGCTATGGGGATGGTAGGGATTGGATGAGATCGTTCATGTAATGGCATCAGATTGTTAGGGCATGGTGCCTAGTATCTTTTATTAGTGCTTTATGACTTTGTTGCGACTTGTTGTGCTTAATGCTTGTCACTAGGGACCGAGTGCCATGATTTCAGATCTGAACTTGTTATTGATTCATTATGATAGCATTGTTCTTGGTCTTATCTGCAAGTTGTATACACACGTTGTTGTCCGGAACCTATGGCCCCAAAGTGATAGAAATCGGGGTAACCGAAAGGGAAAGGCTTTGATGTGAGGATCACATGTGTTCACGGAGTGTTAATGCTTTGCTCTGTTGCTCTATTAAAAGGAGCACCTTAATTGCCAGTAGTTCCCTAGAGGCCCCGCTGCAAACGGGCTGGCAGGACAAAAGATGTTGTGCAAGTTCTCATTGCGAGCATGTATGACTATATATGGAACACATGCCTAGGATTGTCTAGTACTTGGATGCTTTATTTTATTTATCTGCAATTGCCCTATGTTCTGATTGCTATGTGAGTTGTCTTGTCCATGCAACGCCCGTCCATCCATCCCTATGCCTACCGCACTCGAATCCCACTGTTTACTGCTTTTGTTACTACTGTCTTTGCTTTACTACTGCTGTTACTTTGCTATTCCTCCTACACAACTATTGCTACTGATAAACTGATGTGAGCAACATTGTTTCCAGGTGCAGCTGAATTGACAACTCAGTTGTTAAGGCTTATAAATATTCTTTGGCTCCCCTTGTGTCGAATCAATAAATTAGGTTTCACTTTCCTCGAAAATACTGCGATACACCCCCTATACTTGTGGGTCATCAGTGTGCACCGTTCTATGGATCGTGTTTCGAGACATCACGTGATGATCGGGTGTACTTGACTCTCCGCTTTCATACAACGGGTGTAAGACAGTTTTACACACGCGAGTACTAAGGTTCTTACTTGGCGAGCCTAGCATGTACAGACATGGCCTCGGAACACGGACCGAAAGGTTAAGCATGAGTGCCCATATAGATGCTCGCCTTTGAAGCTACACCGACTCACGTGATGATCGGACTTGGTGTAGTGGATTTGGTTCATGTAATCACCAAAAAGGCACGAGGGATGTCGTTTTTGAGTGGGAGTTCATTTCTAATTTGGATTAGTCGAACTCAATTTGTCATAAACTAAATCAAAGTGAATTTGGATAATTTGTTGTAGTCATTGGTGTCTGTTCACTACCTTATGCTTAGTTTTAATTAAGATAGTAGAACTATAGAATTCTGGATAT
Organism: Avena eriantha; assembly: GCA_910589775.1. Taxonomy (NCBI): domain Eukaryota; kingdom Viridiplantae; phylum Streptophyta; class Magnoliopsida; order Poales; family Poaceae; genus Avena; species Avena eriantha. Next base: position 184,426,543 of record OU342743.1, read on the forward strand.
TTACTTTACGAACTGGTATCATATTGTTTTGAATGTCAATTTAAAGTTTAGAAGTCCTATTACAAACTTTCAGCAAAGTCTATTTACTCCGTGAAGTTTAATAAGTAGTATTAGATCAAGAGTAAGAATTCCAATGTTAGTATCTAAAGTATCATGTTTGCCTCCATGATTCTTGATATTCAAAAGTTGTTTTAATATCGAGGTTATCTAGGAGCTGAAAGAATTGTTTCAGAAACCATCATGTGTGAAAGATATTGTGATATCTGAAACAAAGTTTTTGGTTGCATTATGATAGAGTGTAATTTAGCAAAATACATGTTCTCATATTGTATGAGAATTTGGGAAGGATGGAGATGTTAGGCATCCGAATCTCCTAAAAGGTTTCGGGAACTAAAATTATACTCGGCATTCTTCCTTATAGGCTATAGTAGCTTGATCATGAAAGTTGTCATGATAAGGATGAATAGTAGATGTAAGTAAAATGTTTGCTACACTAATAGATTACTAAAGAATGGATTTTTGAAAGAACACCAAACATTTGATGATGGTGATCCACTTCAAAGTGCAAGTCCAAAGGTATTAGTATTTGACTATACACGCTTTGTACTATGTGTCATGTGAATGACATCACTATTGATGTTGATAGATTCTTTTAAAATAAAAAGGAATTGCTGAAAGGGAATCTATAAAATATTTGGCAGAAAAGAAAAAGTTGGAAATGTCCAGCTTGGGTATATAGAAGATATACATGTTATGGTTGTATTCCTTGCTTATTAAACAATGTGGTTCTTAGGTATTGAATACCGGTATTGGATACCGAATTTCTTGGTATGAAGTGTCATACATGACAACGCAATTCATGAACTACAATGGCCTAAGTAACTAGCAAGAGAATAAGTGATGATGATCATCAAAAACAAATAAAGTGTTATTGTGCTTTTCGTTGTCGTCAAACCTAGCCTTCAAGATTTTTTTTAATAATTGTTATTTTGTTCCGGTATTACGAGAACAATGGTTGTTCAAATAATTACCGTATTCCATAAAGGATGGATGAACTTTTACAAGTCTAGTGGGAGAAATCACATCCATAAACACTATTGCTAGAATGTCGCAAGACAAATGATTGAAAGATCACTTATGAAGTGACATCGCTGTTTAAATTATATTGGAAAGAGAACATGAAGAAACTCCATGTTGATGGACTTTTGGAGTCTTTTGATTTTGATCAATTGACGCTGGTGAGACTTTCCTCGAGATAATTGAAACTCCGTCCATAGGCCAAAGAGGAACGGATGACTAATTTATTGGATATTATGCATGTCGATGTATATAGTCCATTATGTGTAGCCATATGCGATGGATCTTTTTGCTTCATATGCTTTCTCCAGAAATTTAAGTGAATATATCTATATATTTACTTAATAAGGAAGAAGTATGAAACATTTGAAAATTATTCAAAGACTTTCAAGATGAAGTGAAAAATCATTGTAACGAGAAAATAAAAGAGTTTATGATTTGATCATAAAGGAACATATTTGAGTTACATGTTTAGCAAAACACCTAAGATTTGAGGAATTGTTCCATGATTTGTGTTTCCCGATAAACCATAGGAGTATGGCATATTCGAGAGATGAAATCAAACCATGTTGACATGGTAAGATCAAAGGTGTCATTTATAAAACTGCCATTATGTTTTAAGGATTGAAGCTTTAGAGACTACCGCTTTTACACTGAAAAGGGCACCATCGTGATCCGTTGAAATGACACAATATAAGTTATGGCTTGGGATAAAACCCGAATTGTCTTTTCTTAAATTTTGGTATGCTAAGCATAAGTAAAATGTTTACAACCAAAGTCGGATAAGCACGTCTTTGTAGGTTATCCCAAAGAATTTGTTGGGAATTTCTCCATAACACCGAGGACAAAAGAGTTTGTTACTTGGAATGTCAAGTTTCTTGAGAAGGAATTTTTCTCGAAAAGTTAAGTGAGAGGACAATAGAACTTTGATAAGGTTTTTGAACCTTAGCTATATGTGCTAAGTAGCGCAGCGCCGGAAAGTGTCCTGGTGGCGGCCACAATGCTCATGGCTCCCGTGATTACAAAAGGTGTGATCTCGGAGATTAGAGTTCCTATAGAACCGTGTGGGTCGGTAAGAATCAAATAGTAAGATTTGATAAGCAAGTCGTTATTGTTTTAACAATGATGAACCGACTACATGCAAAGAAGCGATGATGGGCCCTGACTCCGTAAAATGACTAGAAGTCATAGAATCCGTGATAGTATCCATACACGAGAAATCAAGTTTCTGAACTTGGAAGACCCTCCAGAAAGGCGTAAAGCCTATCAGTCGTGTTTGGATCTATAAAGAAATAAGACATGGATGTTTAACATCTATGAAATAGTCGACATGTTGGAAAGAAGTTTATGACAATGTTCAAGGAGTTGACTATGACAAGATTTGATCTTTCATAGCGATATATAGTCTTGACGGATTAATGTAGCAACCACTACATATAATTTGGTATATGGTAGTTGAATAAACAAAACAAGGTTCTTCTAATAGAATGGCTACCTAGGACATGTACATGACACAGTCCGAAGGGTTTTGTTAATTCAAAGGGTGCTAAAAGGGCATGCAAACTTCAATAGTTGAAGTAAGCATAGCGGAGTTGGAATCTTCACCATGATGAAACTGTTAAAAGAGTTTAAATTCATCGAAGATGATGAAGATGCTTGCATTTGCAAGAAATTAAGTGGGAGCGCTGAGACATATTTCTAATACATTATGTAGAGGACCTATTGTTGATTGGAAATGATGTATCTTGTATTGACACAAGTTAAGAATTTCATTAAAATAAGATTTCGATGAAAGACTTGGGCAAACCCGGAATATTTGGCATCAATATCTGTATGGATAGATTAAGGTGCAAATATGGTTGTGCCAGACATACATATATGAGATATTGAAAGGGTTCAATATGGAAACAACAAAAAAGGTTCTTGCTGTATGGAAATAATTGTACCAAGATTCAAGTGTTTCAACAGTTGGTGAGTAAAATCACATAAAGATTTTGATCGATTATACCATGATATGTATATATCCAGAATGTCCGATGCTCTAAATGTTATGAGCATATACCAGAATGATTCATAAGATGATCATTGGACAATAGTAAAGATATTCTTATGAGCTTTGGAAGAACTAAGAATATATCATGTATAAGTGACAAATAGTTAAAGGTAGTTCATTGTAAAGTGTTACATTGATACTAATTTTGTCACAAGATACAAATTAAATTTATCTCAATTTAGACTATGGGTGGCACAATGTAATGGAAAGGATGTTCCATGATGGATTTGGACGAGTTCCAAAGTTGAGACATTGTGACGGATACTACAACAAAAGGCTAAGTATATAACTGCCATAGTAGCAGCAAAGGAGGGCATTTGTGTTAAGTAGTTTGTTATCAAACTAGGTGTGGTTCAAAGTGGGCTAATACTATGAAGATATATTGTGTGACAATAATATCAACATATTTTGAGCCGAACGAACTAAATGTCTCACCAAATGACCAAATTTATACAATGCCATCTCATTTGAGAATGAGTGATGCGTAGAGACGCAAAGCCATGCAAATACACACGGACCTGAAACTGTCAGATCCAGAGATTATGTTAACTACTAGCAATAGCGTATATGCAACACCAAAAAGCCATAGGTGTTCAATACGCAAAGTTTTTCAACCTAGATTATTGACTCTAGTGCAGGTGGGAGACTGAATGGAATATGCCCGAGAGGCAATAATAAAGTGGTTATTATCTTATTCCATGTGTATGATAAATGTTTATTTTGCATGCTATAATTGTATTGATTGGAAACATCAATACATGTGTGTTTAATAAACAAAAAGGGTTCCTAGTTATGCCTCTCTTATAGACTAGCTTGTTGATTATCAAGATGATCAAGGTTTCCTGATCATAGACATTGGATGTTGTTAATAACAAGGTCACAACATTAGTTGAATGATGTGATGAACATTCATCCGAAGTATAGCATTACAATCAAAGTCATTATGTTTATATTGCTATAACACTATACGAAGTAATCTTTATCCTTAGACCATGAGATCATGTTAATTGCTAACACCGGAAGAGTATCTTGATAACATCAAATGTCACACCGTAACAGGGTGACTATAAAGATGGGTTCAGTGCTACGAAGGTGTTATGTTGAGGCTCATGGATCAAGAGTGGAATTTGTCAATCCCGATGACGGATAGATATACTCTGGGCCCTCTTGGTGATATCACATTGAGATAACTTGCAAGCAAGTGATGTGATCACTAGAATGTTATATCACAGGAACGAGAAAAGAGTGCATGTCGGTAACGAGATCAAACTAGGTATGGAGATACCGATGATCGAATCTCGGACATGTAATATATCGCAAGACAAAGGGATTTAGTTACTAGCGTTAAAGGTTCTCACGATCACAGAAGCCATCGTTGAATGTGTAGGAGTCAGTACGGATCTCCAAGTCTCGCTACTGATTATTGATCAGAGAGGGGTCTTGATCATGTCTGCATTATTCGCGAACCATAGGGTGACACACTTAAGAGTTACCGGACACCATTTTGGAGCACATATGTTTCAGACGAAAGAATTGCAAAGCGCAGGAATTGTTTCGATAGAAACTGGAAATTGTTTCGGGTGAAATTGCGGAAATTGGTTCTGCATGTGATATTGAAATATTGCAAGGGGTTTTATGTGAATGTTTGTTGATTAAATTAATTAACAAAATTCTGAATAAAGTTAATAAAAGAGTTTTATTAAATGAGAGAGCATTAAATTTGGAGAAATTTAATGCATTTAAAGTGGAGACTTTAAAAGGGAATGTGAAGAGGCATTTTAATGTGAAGGGGTTACCACCACATGAATGGAGGAGGTGAAGAGGCACCTCCTCCATGCGCCGGCCATGAAGGAGGGGCACCCCCCTCCTCCTATAAAAGTCCCCCCTCTTCCTCCTTCATCCACACACCTCCTTGTGAAGGATCTCTCTCCCCCTCTAGAATTATTCCCCCATGGTCTCGGATTAGCGAGATACATGTTCCCGGTGGCATTTCGTCTGGAAGGAGTTGCTGCTTCCGCTGGATCGCTGGAGCGAGGAGGTGGAGGTTGTCCGGTGGCTTGACCGTGTGTGCGAGTATGGATGCGCTGCTGAGTTGCGGCGCTCGGACTTCCTCACGATCTTGAGATTGGTAAGTGTACGACTACATCAACCACGAGTTCCTACTCGTTAACAAAACTCGTTGTCTTCGAGGGTAAGTTCTCGATGGATGTATGTCCACCCGTTGCTCTGTACCTAGTAGATAGATCTTGGCGTGTAGTTCTCATCGTAGGAAATTTTTTGTTTTCTATGCTGCGGACCCAACAAGTATTCTTTTAACAGTTGTGCAATGAACATTGGTTGGTGCATGAAGATACTGACAAACCTTGTTGACTGAGAAGGCAATATCTGGTCTTGTGAGTATCAAATATTGAAGTGCACCTACAGTACTTCTATATTTTGTACCATCTTTTGAACCAAGTGCTTCTCCTTCCAAAGCTGACAATTTTTCTGAAGTAGATAGTGGTGTTGGGGCTGCTTTGGAGTCCTTCATGCCAACTCTGGTTAACAAGTCCAAAGCATACTTTTCTTGGGTTAGAATAATAGCATCATTATTTTTCTTAACTTCTATCCTAGAAAATAATGCAAGTCACCTAAATCCTTTAATGCAAAAGCTGTCCTTAAATCTTGAAGAAGTGCAGCTATAGCTTTGTTGGAGGAGCTAGTGACTATGATTTCATCAACATATACTAGTACAAACATAGTGATACCTGACTTGTTATAAATGAACAAGGAAGTGTCATCTTTAGAAGGCATGAAACCGAATTCTTGGAGTTTTGAGCTTAACTTGGCGAACCATGCTCTTGGTGCTTGCTTGAGACCATATAGTGATTTATCCAGTTTGCACACATGATATGGTGCATTAGGATCCTCATGACCAGGTGGCTGCTTCATATAGACCTCTTCTTCCAGAACACCATGAAGAAACACGTTCTTCACATCTAGCTGTCTTAGGCTCCATCCTCTGGACACAGAAACAGCTAAAACAAGTCTTCTAGTAGCAACTTTAACAACAGGGCTAGAAGTGTCCTCATAATCTATCCATACCTTTGCATAAAACCTTTTGCTACTACTCTAGCTTTATATCTATCAATAGTTCCATCAGCTTTCCTTTTAACTCTAAAAACCCATTTACAATCAATGAGATTTATGCCTTTTTATGTGGAACTAGATGCCAAGTATTATTTGATATTAGAGCACTATATTCATCATCCATAGCATGTTTCCAATTTTTCCTAGCCAAAGCTTCTTGTAAATTTTTGGGTTCATCAGATATAACAGATAAACGATAACGCACTATACCATCAGTTTTGGCTTACTATTTCCTGTTTTGGCGCGGCTGAGATGACCAGCTTCTGTAGGAGTGACCGTAGTAGACGTCTCCACAGAAGATCTCGTTTCCTGCCAGGAAATAGTAGGATCAGGTGGGGCTGACACGCCCTATAGCCGTTGATTCCGATGCTGATTGCGCGCTCCGTGTCCACGCGGATCCGTATGCCCACGAGCGGGAGATGTGTTGATTGGCCCATCTGGCCATCCGGCCGGGAGCCCACGCAGGGGAATTTGCCGTGATGTAGCAGGTCGAGGCTGGTTCGCCTCTTCGGCGGATGAAGCGGTCGAGGTCGACGTGCTTGTCTCAGTGCATGACGTAATGTGGCGCACCCTGGCACCTGGCGTGGGTATGATCGGTGACGCGGTCAATGGCTCACTCAACAAGGCGGACTCCCCTGGCGACGCGGTTGGTGACGCACTTGGCGAGGCAGATTCCCCTGGCTATCTCGAGGTGGATTCTCCATGTTCCGAACGAATCAACTCCATGTTCCGTGCTCGTGTCGTTTTGCGCGTTTCTCCGTTTGTTTCCGTTTCAACTCCAACTGATTCCAAATTTTCTCTAGATGGTTCCTGCTGCATCTGAGGAGCTTGTACATGAGTAAAATTAGTAGGAACATTAGATGTTAGATCAATACATTATTCCTCCCCTTGATCTAGGGTCGACTGAGCTTGGAGATTTTTGGGTAGGAGAAGAATTGCTTGCCTAAGAAGGGCACCAACATTAGGATGGAGTTTGGAGAATGGAAAAACAGATTCATCAAAAACAACGTCACGAGATATATAGACTCGCCCTGTAGAAACTTCAAGACACTTAACTCCTTTATGCATGTTCCTATAGACAATGAAGACGCACTGTTTGGAATGAAGGGACAATTTTTTTGAGTTGTAAGGACGAAGATTTGGCCAGCAAGCACAACCAAAAACGCGCAAGGAGGAGTAGTCTGGTGTTTCTTTAAGGAGTCTTTCCGTGGGAGTTTCATTGTTGATAGTTTTGGAAGGAAGCATATTGATGAGATGTGTGGCAGTCAAAAAAGCTTCATCTGAAAATTTTAGTGGCATGGATGCATTTGCGAGAAGATCTAGCCCAACTTCAACTATATGGCGATGTTTTTGTTCGGCGGAGCCATTTTGTTGATGGGCATGTGGACATGAAAAATGGTGAGAGATGCCCACTTTTTGAAAGAAAGGGTTAAGTTTTTCATATTCACCACCCCAATCAGTTTGCATAGCAATAATTTTTCTATTGAATTTGCGTTCAATGAGATTTTGAAAATTATGAAATACTTGAAACACATCAGATTTCTTTTTGAGGAGATAGATCCATAAAAATTTGCTATAGTCATCAATGAAGCTTACATAGTATGAGAAACGACCAACAGAGGTAGGTGCCTTTCCCCACACATCGGAGAAGACAAGTTCTAAGGGGGCAGTTGACATACTAGTGGATCTTGTATAGGGAAGTTGATAAATTTTTGCTTGTTGACATGAATCACACACAGACTCAACTCTAGACTCATTGGAACAAGGAAGTTCAAATTTGCTAAGGATGCGTTGAACGACTTTAAAAGAGGGATGACCCAACAGATTATGCCACCTTGTAGCTGAAGGCTTGGTGACGCTAAGGACTTGTTTCTTTTGACTTGATGATGATGACACCAACGGATAGAGGCCACGGGAGCATCTCCCTTTAAGGAGAACTTTCTTCATTTCCTGATCCTTCACATAAAACTACCATGGGTGAAATTCAACAAAGATATTATTGTCTCGAGTGAGACGATGAATAGATACAAGATTTTTTGTAGCACTAGGGACATGAAGAACATTATGAAGATGGAGGGATTTCGATGGGGAGTCAACAAGTGCATGACCAACATGACTAATGTTCATACCTGTCCCGTTAGCTGTGTGGTTCTTCTCATGGACGTTGTACTTCTCCTTCATGGTGAGCTTGTCGAGCTCTCCAATGACATGGTGAAAGCGTAATTCCCCTATGTGTGGTTTTGGTGATTAATGACAATCCCTATGGACTAATGTTTTCATTGAGTTTTATATGAAGGAATATTCCATAGGTCATGCTTGTAGTCCATATGTTGGATTCAAGTATGGATGCCATGAATATAAGGATATACCTTGAGTTTTGGCATCAAGATCATCGAATTGAAGATAAGAATATGATATGTTCAAGATCTTGAGAGTGTGATCTCAATAGAAGGATTCAAGATATGGCTCTAAGTCGGTGTCATGATAGCCTCATTAGTTGAGCTATGGTTGACTAATATTTAGAGCATATAATCAAATGAAGAGTTCCTTATGTACCTCAAGATATTGAGATGGAGCATGAGAAGACACTTGGTTGACCAATGCAAAGAGTGAAGAGTGATTTCAAGTTGGTCAACACATGAAGCATAAAGAATGTACCACATGTATCTTATGGTGTGTGAAGATCTCATATAGCCCATGAGAGGATGGCATCAAGTGGTGATCGTCATCAAGGTTGAGAAGGGCAAGTTCAAGATAAGCATCTCGAGAAGATCATTTTCTTGTAGTTTTCTATCCATACTGGTGATAATGGAGATGTGAAGACGTGTCTTAATGAAGCTATCCCATAGTGGTGTATGGGGGAGCAAATTATGAGTCTTCACGAAGCAACAATGATCAAGTGGTGGATTCCGGCTTGGATGGAGCTTGAAGCGTTGTCATCAAGATCAAGCGGGATGTGCAAGGCAAAGGTATGGCCTTGCTAGGTTTTCCTTTTACCGGTCTCAAGGTGGTTGTTGCGAGACCAGGTTACAGGATAGATAGCCGCACTATCAAGAGGGGCTTTTGGTTGGGTAACTGGATCACATCGTCATAGGGAGCTCAATCCTTTGCATACTTTGTATCTTCCTATTTTGTTGCTTCTTGATGTTTCTCCATGTGAGGTTCTTGATCTTGTTTCTAGCTCTTCAACAAGCCCAAGTTCATTGAAAAATAAATTCGTATGCATCTTCTATGGTGTTTTCGTGTTTGAAGATTTTACCGTTCTTCTTTAGGGAGGCTTCATACCTTTCCTAATTTGGTTCTATCCTCATTTGTTGGACTATGATGTTTTCATGCACCATGTTGTAGAGCTTGTTGTCCTCGTCAAAACAAGCCCAAGATCATCAAAATCGGAGTCCGGAAGCAAAAATTATTGTGTTTTTCATGAAGTCTGTTTCATCCTGGTTGTGGATCCGGTTCAACCGAGTCCCACACCAGACGGTCCGGTTCCAGCTCCGGTAGACCGGATCTCAGACCGGATTTTCTGGTTTTCACGACCGAGTCTATTCCGGGTTGGTAAACAGAAGTATTCCGGTTTGTAGGTCGGTCCTCCGGCCTGGGGACCGAGTTTCCCGGTTCTGGGGCCGGTCCAACCGACTTTGGAACCGAGTTTTTGTTGTTTTCTCTCCAACGGCCATATTTGCTTTTCCCTGTAAAAGGGGGTTCTTCCCCCAATGTTTTTGGGTGTTCTTGATCCTGAAATTGACCTCGATTGTTGACCCTCTTGAGCTTGCTCCATCTCTCTTCCCTCCTATGATTCTTGCATCTTTTTGAGGGCTTTAGAAGAGGAGATCTAGATCTACAATCCGCACCAATCAATTCCTCCTCTAAGTGAGGGGAACCCATTGGATCTAGATATTGAAGTCATTAGTTGACTTCCACCATTGTTCTTCCTCTCTAATTTCTCCCTAGCACTTGTTGCTTTGGTGGGATTTGAACACCCTTGGTGTTCTTGCTTTGCATTGTTGCATAAGTGTTGAGCTATCCACTATGATTTGTTCTGGTGAGAGACCGTGAGCTTATTGCTCTTGGAGGGTGACCTCCTAGTTGGCTTGGCAGTTGGTGCCGCGGTGTCCTCTTCGTGGAAGATTGTGAAGAGACCCGGGCTTCTTATTCGTGGAGCTTGTGAAGTGGTTGTGGAGCTTGCCATCTCCGGAGTGGAGGAAAAGCTAGCCATAAGGAAAGGGCCTATTCCTTCGTGGGATAGACTCGGAGAAGAAGGTGAGCCTTCGTGGTGTTGGGAAATCCTTCGTGGAATCCCATACCTCTCCAATGTGACGTACCTTCTTGTAAGGGAACACGGGAATACATCTTTCTCTCTGTGTGCCTCGATTATCTCTATACCCGTGCTTACTTTCCTTGTGATAGCCATCGAGCTTGAAGTACTTATATCTTTCTTATCACTTATGGTATATTTATCTTGTGCTATCTTGCTTAGCTTAACTTGTCGTTGGTGCACTTAGTTGAGCCTAGTGTATTTAGGTTTTGTGCTTTTAAAATAAACGTTAGTTTAATTCTGCATTCTATCAAGCCAAAACCGTAATAGTTTTGAAAATTGCCTATTCACCCCCCTCTAGGCGACATCTCTATCCTTTCAATTGGTATCAGAGCATGGTCTCTCCTTATTTAGGCTTTACCACCTAGAGTGTAAAGATGTCGGCTAGTAGTATAGTGCACAATGACACAATTATCTTTGATTGTACAAATTATATTTTGTGGAGAAATTGCTTGCTTTGTAATCTTCGGACCTTGTGTCCAAATATTGAGCGATTTCTAGATGTAGGTTTTTCTCCTCCGATGGATCCTCAAAATCTATCTTTAGAGGATGAGAAAAATTTACATCTCGAAGCTCAAGTATCTAAGAAGCTCTTTTTCTCCTTGAGCCCCACAGTTAATTTGTTCTTGATGATTGTGAAGCGCAAGTCATATCATGAGATGTGGACCAAGCTTAAAGAAATATTTGGTGGGTCCATTTCTCATAGGGTCGATGGTATCTCCGAGGAGCTCTCTTCTCCTTCACATCATGAAGAGCTGCAAGTGGCTTCCACCTCTGGCCGCGATGAGATTTCAATTCCCTCCACTTCACCTATATGTTACAAGTCACAAGTTAATGGCATGGTGAGTGGAGAAATCATATGTAATGATGGTAGTGGTTCTCTTTACACCAATGATTCATGTTCTATAAATTCTAATGGTGTAGAGAGTTTGGACGTAAGAACTTCTTGCAATGATAATTATATATCCCCTTGTGTTTCTAGTCCTTGCATATTGTCTAGAAATTATTTGAGTACTAGTTTAGATGATATGCTTGATTTGTCTTGTTCCAATAAACAAAATGCTTCTATTTCCTCTAGTTGTGTATCTAACAATGTAGAGGAAATCAAACACCCTATGGAGCAAGACACGATCATGAATAAAGATTCAAGAATATCCTCATCTTCATCCTCACGTGCTCACATGTGCCTTATGGCAAGAGGATCAAAGGTATCTCCTACTTTGGATCCCAACATATCTTTAGATAATAGCAATGATAATTATGATAGTGATGATGACCTTGATGGGGATACTAGTGCTCTCGTGCTTGAGTTGACTTTTTGTGTACCTCTCTTCGTGGTAATAATAAGGTCGTTGCTTGTCTCAAACATGTTATGGACACCATAACTAAACAAATGGAAACCATAGAGGAGTTGGATTTCCAACTTTATGATGGGAGTCGTAGATTCCATCTCCTTAAGCAAGAGCTTGCTGAGGAGAAGCACACTAATTGTCTCCTCACACAAAAAATTGAAACTGATGAGCTTGAAATTGAAAATTCTATTAATGATGCTAGTGCTACTAACTCTAATTCTTGTGAAGCATCTATGTTAAAGGAGCATGTTGAGCTAAGGGATCAACTTGAGTTGCTAACTAGCAAGTTTAGGAAATTAGAAGAGAGTCATGAAATGCTCTTGGGCTCTTATAATGATCTTCGAATCTCCTATGATGGGCTAAAGTTAGCTCGTGAGGCAAGTATCACTAAGGTAACATCATTTGAGCCTCATTTGGACATTAGCACAACTTCTACTCAAGATGCTATTTTGCCATGTGCTAGTCCTAGTGATCCTTATTGTCATACTATTGATAAACCTTGTGTTGGATTACTTGCTTTGCCTTGTTGCTCTAACAATGAAGATTCTACTTCCTCTAGTACCTCTATTTCTACTAACCATGTAGAGGAAATCAAAGATCTCAAGGCCCAAGTCACTTCTTTGAAGAAATACTTGGAAAAGAGTCATGAAAGCAAATCCACACTCGATAATATTTTGAGTGTGCAAAAATCCCCCAATGATAAAAGTGGACTTGGATTCAACTCCAATAACAAGAACAAGTCCAAGAGAAGCAATAAGAAGGGCCAAGACCAAGTCAAGGATTCGGCCAAGATTATTTGCTTCAAGTGCAAGGTTGTAGGACATCATGTAAGATCTTGTCCATTGAATAAAAAGCACTTGAATGAGAAGCAACAAGGGAAGCAACCACAAGTTCAAGGTCAAGCCCAATCTCAACCTCAAGTTGAAGCTAGGCCACTTCCCAAGAAGAATCAAGATAAGGCTCCTCAAGACAAGAAATCAATAAAGAAGAGAAAGGGGAGCACTTGTTGCTACATATGTCGTGAGAAGGGGCACTTGGCCTCTTCATGTTCAAATGGTACCTTATCTAACCCTATCATTATTGATTATTATTATTCTCTTATGAAGGATAAGGATGGCAATGTGTTTGCCAAGTTTGTTGGAACTCAAAGTGGTGTTAATAAAAGAACCATTTGGGTTGCCAAGCCTATTGTGACTAACCTCTTAGGACCCAACTTGGCTGGGGACCAACAAGAACAAACTTGATCAATAGGTGTTTGTGGAGGGCATTGGAGACTTGGCTAACTCATGAAGAATTAAGGGATATTCATATATTATATTTGATTAAGCCAAGTTATAAGGATTATCATCTCCCAACCATGTACCCAATGCACCTCTTTGTGGTAACTCGAACTCAACTCTTTTATATTGTAAGTTACTTACCCCTTTACATGTTTTGGTTTTTTACCAAGTATGTGTTTGTATTTGTTGTGCCTCATGCTTGCTTATTTTGTGTATTCAAGTATGTCTATGTTTGGCACATCGTTTACTTGTGTGTTTTTCTTTGAGCCTCTAATGCATCTCGATGATATCTTTTTTGGCTCTTTTCGAATGGTTAGTGGAACATCCCATTTTGGGAGAGTGATATGCCTCGCGCATCTCTCATACCTTAAAATGTGTGTACATGTGTACTACCACTTAGTATTGATATTGCAAGCTTATCTAGTCACTATGTGGTGTGTCATACTCATGAGAAATTCAAATTCCAAATGTCCATTAATTATCTCTAGTTGAAGTTGTTTTTCCTCTTATTAAGAATAATTGAATACCACATTATGGGGGAGTAATATGCTTCTTTTGCATATCACAATCCTAGTAAATGTGAACATAGGAGGTGGTGCCACTTAGAGTTGATATTGTTGATTATCTTGTATCTAGGTGGCATGTTAGATCAAACAAGATCCTAAGCTTTGTTAGAAGCTTGTATTGCTCATATTTTCGGTCTTTGCTTGAGTAAGAAATTCTTGGTGTGGCCTTACTCAAATGCATATCTCTATATCTTATTTGGGAGACCATTTGCTTCAAGTTATTCTAATCATTGCTTTGCATGATTGCGTGACTAGTTGAAGCTATCAAGAATCTCTATCTTTGCATAGTGCTTAATCTTTTTATTCCTATCCTATGCTTTTTATTGTGAAGATTTATCTTTATTATGCGTGCAATATACCACCAGAAATAAATTCCAATACACTCATTGTCTTCGACAATTGATATACTTGGGTGTGGTAGCATTTGTGGATCATCTTCACCTTGGATTTCACCTCTTATTGCGTTTTTTTCTTTCCAAAAATTGTAGTGGCTCCCATTGTCTTCCTTGGCTTTTGAACATTTCTTTGATGGTGTTTTTGATTATTATCAAATGTGTTTTTAGTGGAAGACAGACCTTTTCTTCTCGGAACATTGTGCCACTATGAAAAGTGTTAAGGGTTTGGTTTATTTGTTGAAACCTTGCTCTTTTGGGAGTTTGTTATCTCATTCTTTCTTCTCTATGTTATTTGCTTGAATGAGATAAATCTTTGAGCATTTGTGTTTTTATCTCATCTTTTATGCTCAGTAGTTTTTGCTTGGTTCATTTGTTGAACTTTGTTGGTCAAATCTTGTGTTGATTTGATTCTTTGATATAGTTTGGACAACAAATGTGTTTTGTCATACCTTGTATGCCTTCTTGAATATTTTGGTGTTTTGTCCAAATTATATCTTCGTTGGTTCTTGAAAGTCTCGTGCGTGCATGTTTACTAAATGTATATCTTATATCATGTTTTTCTTTCTTTGATCCAATATATAGGGTATACTCCATCAAATCCTTAAACGGCTATGATGTGCATGAAATTCAAATTTCATCTCTAAATATGCACATATTTTTATGGAGTATGTCCTATGTGTTGTGGTTAGTCTAATTGCTTTGGACCTAATAATTTTGGGGACAAAGATGTACTTGAATGTTGTTTTAGGTACATTGGAGATGTAATGGATGCTTGTCTCATCTATAAGAAAGGTGTTGTCACCACGTGATAGTTGGAGCCAAGCTAGGATGCGATTGAAGAATTCTTATATACTACATCATACCATTGCTATCTCGGTAACAAGTATCTTATTCATGCATACTATTCTTCCATCCAATCTCTTGTAGGTTGCATCTTGGCATGAATTTATTTGTTTGTAAATGTTGCGGTTATTGAAAGAATCTTTGAAGGACTTTTCTATCCTTATTGCTTATGTGAGTAATTTGAGATGATACATATAATGGGGAGTATATAAAATCATGTTCATGATTCACCAATCCCAAATATGCCTTCTAGTAATTTATTGCATATAAATTCCTCAAGGTACTCTCATGTGCAATATTGTTGAAATTGTATTGAATCCTTACTTTTGATACTTGTTGCCTTTCTCAAAATATCCCAACTAGCATTAGTTCCCTTAGTGTTAGTTGTGATGCTTTTGAGGTTTTTCTTTTTCTTTGGTGAAGTTCATTGATATACCATAAGAGAAAATAGAGTCATGGGCTATATATGTACTTAAGAAAAATATCTGTTTTGGTATATGTTATGACTTCCTCTTGGATATCTTGTATTCTTATTTTTATTAACCTCTTATGTGTGGATGTTTCTTTGTGGATTATTCTCATGTCTTGTCCACTCAGAAACTTATATACACAAGAGTGTTAATATCCTTACTCTTTGCCAACCATCTCTCTTATCCTCTTGTTTTTAAAGGTATTGGTAAGATCTTGATTTATGAGTGCTCGGTTTACTTTTATTGCATCTTCGCGCACTCATATCTCATATTTGGTATATTTTGGACTTAAGCTTGTCTTGACAAGTGTATTGATTAATATCTATACTACTTGTATCTTGGTTGTGTTCTAAATGATAAAGAGGGAGTGAGGATTCCATGTTTGTGCATATTGTATTCAAATGAAACAACTAATTTATGCACGAACCTTGGGGAGCTTCCTTATTTCATTTAGAGCACTGTTTGTCCATTAGATTATTTGGATCTTTTGATTACTTGCTTCATCCGTTAAAGTTCCTTCACCTTGTTATCCTTTTAGCAATCTTTGATCCTCAATATAGTTGATTTCCTACACATATTCGTCATTGGATATGTGCATATGATTTCACTCATATTATGAGAAATGCACACATTGGGAGGAACTTGAACTATATTGGCCTTCTAACTTTGTCATCCATTTTGGCACTTGTTGTCAATGGGGGAGAAGTTTAGAGGGTTTTAAGGGAAATGGTTTTCTACTTAAGATTTGTTTGTTCTTAAGTGTTTGCCTTTCATGCATTTCATATTTATTATGTATTGCATGGTTGAATATATAGTGGAAACTCTCCAAAAGGTTATGCTTGACAATGTATGCAATGAAATTCAAGTTCATCACACGTGCATATATTGTGGGGGAGTTTGCTCTATATATGTTGGTTCTACTCACATCTCTTGCATTAGTTGTAGTTTGTGTGAGTAGAAGCGGTTTTGATATGGGCTAGTATCTTTGTGTTACTTAACCATATCAAATACAACCTCTTCTATAGAACTTATTCTAGGATAAGTTGCGTACTTGTTTCTAATATTCATTATATAAACCCTCTTTCTATGATTGTCATCAATTACCAAAATGTGGGAGATTGAAAGGGTAATTGCCCTTATGTGTGGTTTTGGTGATTAATGACAATCCCTATGGACTAATGTTTTCATTGAGTTTTATATGAAGGAATATTCCATAGGTCATGCTTGTAGTCCATATGTTGGATTCAAGTATGGATGCCATGAATATAAGGATATACCTTGAGTTTTGGCATCAAGATCATCGAATTGAAGATAAGAATATGATATGTTCAAGATCTTGAGAGTGTGATCTCAATAGAAGGATTCAAGATATGGCTCTAAGTCGGTGTCATGATAGCCTCATTAGTTGAGCTATGGTTGACTAATATTTAGAGCATATAATCAAATGAATAGTTCCTTATGTACCTCAAGATATTGAGATGGAGCATGAGAAGACACTTGGTTGACCAATGCAAAGAGTGAAGAGTGATTTCAAGTTGGTCAACACATGAAGCATAAAGAATGTACCACATGTATCTTATGGTGTGTGAAGATCTCATATAACCCATGAGAGGATGACATCAAGTGGTGATCGTCATCAAGGTTGAGAAGGGCAAGTTCAAGATAAGCATCTCGAGAAGATCATTTTCTTGTAGTTTTCTATCCATACTGGTGATAATGGACATGTGAAGACGTGTCTTAATGAAGCTATCCCATAGTGGTGTATGGGGGAGCAAATTATGAGTCTTCACGAAGCAACAATGATCAAGTGGTGGATTCCGGCTTGGATGGAGCTTGAAGCGTTGTCATCAAGATCAAGCGGGATGTGCAAGGCAAAGGTATGGCCTTGCTAGGTTTTCCTTTTACCGGTCTCAAGGTGGTTGTTGGGAGACCGGGTTACAGGATAGATAGCCGCACTATCAAGAGGGGCTTTTGGTTGGGTAACTTGATCACATTGTCGTAGGGAGCTCAATCCTTTGCATACTTTGTATCTTCCTATTTTGTTGCTTCTTGGTGTTTCTCCATGTGAGGTTCTTGAGCTTGTTGCTAGCTCTTCAACAAGCCCAAGTTCATCGAAAAAGGAATTTGTATGCATCTTCTATGGCGTTTTCGAGTTTGAAGGTTTTACCGGTTCTTCTTTAGGGTGGCTTCATACCTTTCCTAATTTGGTCCTATCCTCCTTTGTTGGACTATGATGTTTTCATGCACCATATTGTAGAGCTTGTTGTCCTCGTCAAAACAAGCCCAAGATCATCGAAATTGGAGTCTAGATGCAAAAGTTATTGCATTTTTCATGAAGTCTGTTTTATCCCGGTTGTGGATCCGGTTCAACCGAGTCCCACACCGGACGGTCCGGTTCCAGCTCCGGTAGACTGGATCTCAGACCGGATTTTCTGGTTTTCATGACAGAGTCTATTCCGGGTTGGTAAACAGAAGTATTCCGGTTTGCAGGTCGGTCCTCCGGCCTGGGGACCGAGTTTCCCGATTCTAGGGCCGGTCCAACCGACTTTGGAACCGAGTTTTCGCTGTTTTCTCTCCAATGGCCATATTTTATTTTCCCTATAAAAGGGGGTTCTTCCCCCAACGTTTTTGGGTGTTCTTGAGCCCGAAATTGACCTCCATTGTTGACCCTCTTGAGCTTGCTCCCTCTCCCTTCCCTCCTATGATGCTTGCATCTTTTTGAGGGCTTTAGAAGAGGAGATCTAGATCTACAATCCCCACCAATCAATTCCTCCTCTAAGTGAGGGGAATCCATTGGATCTAGATCATGAAGTCATTAGTTGACTTCCAGCATTGTTCTTCCTCTCTAATTCCTCCCTAGCACTTGTTGCTTTGGTGGGATTTGAGAGTGAGGGATTTGAACACCCTTGGTGTTCTTGCTTTGCATTGTTGCATAAGTGTTGAGCTCTCCACTACGATTTGTTCTTGTGAGAGACCGTGAGCTTGTTGCTCTTGGAGGGTGACCTCCTAGTTGGCTTGGCGGTTGGTACCGCGGTGTCCTCTTCGTGGAAGATTGTGAAGAGACCCAGGCTTCTCCTTCGTGGAGCTTGTGAAGTGGTTGTGGAGCTTGCCATCTCCGGAGTGGAGGAAAAGTTAGCCATAAGGAAAGGGCCTATTCCTTCGTGGGATAGACTCGGAGAAGAAGGTGAGCCTTCGTGGCGTTGGGAAATCCTTCGTGGAATTCCACACCTCTGCAACGTGACGTACCTTCTTGTAAGGGAACACGGGAATACATCTTCGTCTCTGCGTGCCTCGGTTATCTCTATACCCGAGCTTACTTTCCTTGTGATATACATCGAGCTTGAAGTACTTATATCTTGCTTATCACTTGTGGTATATTTATCTTGTGCTATCTTGCTTAGCTTAACTTGTTATTGGTGCACTTAGTTGAGCCTGGTGTATTTAGGTTTTGTGCTTGTAAAATAAACGTTAGTTTAATTCCGCATTCTATCAAGCCAAAACCGTAATAGTTTTGAAAATTGCCTATTCACCCCCCTCTAGGCGACATCTCTATCCTTTCACATGGTTGGTGGCGCCAGAGTCACCTTACCAGTTGGTGTCGATGCCATCGGATGCAGAATTTTGCACCCCTCTCCTCTTCTTCTTCATCATCGGAGTAGCGATGCCAGCACTTCTAGGCGGGATGGCCCGGCTTGTCGCAGATTTAACTGACGATGCGTTCATCCTTGCCCTTGCCGTTTCCTCCGCCGCGGTGACTGTTGCTGCTCCTCCCCCTCCTTGAGGACGTCCTTGGTCGCGCCCGTAGTTCCGGCCACAACCGCGGTTGCGAGGTGCACCTCGGCCACCCCGGCGACCGCCACGTCCACGAGCAGCAGAGTTGATAGAGGAGCTTCCGTCGTTGATGCCGATGCCTAGCATTTCCATGCGATTATCATAAGCCATTACCTGGGCATATAGTTCGGAGATGGTGAGGTTGGGGTCGCGGTTGGCTCCGATCGCCGCGAAGAGAGGGTTGTAGGGATCATCTAGTCCCGCGAGGAGGTACTCCACGATCTAGTCCTCCTTGATCTTCCAGGCCGCTGCTGTGAGCTCGTCCGCAACCGCCTTTACCGCCGCAAAGTACTGCGGCGTGGTCTTGCCCTCCTTGGTGTTGGCGAGGTTGACTGCGCGTGCGGGATTGGGCGGCGAACATCGATGTGATCGTCAACCAGACCTGGGCTGAATTCTTCATCCTGACGCAGGAGACCAAGATCTCCCTGGACAGCGAGCTCAGCAAGTATGACAGAACCTGCTGGTCGCCTTGCACCCAGGCGCCGTACGCCGGGTTGTCCACCTCCACATCCTTGTCGTCTTTGTCCTTGACGGTGATCTTCTTCGCCGGCGCCTTGCAGGTCCCATCAAGGAAACCCATCACGTTGGCGTCGCGAACAGCCGGAAGCACTTGCGTCTCCCATAGCAGGAAGTTCTCTCGCGTAAGCTTCTCGGTAGTGCCCTGCTCGCGAGGGTGCTCGCGATGGGGCTGGTGGAGGAGGATGGATTGCTCATAGATCTAGATGTGTTTTTTTTGGAAGAATGGCTCTGATACCATGTGAAGTTTTGGGTAAACGATACACTTTGTCTCGTGTTCGCTTTCGTGTTAAATAGCCAGAGATCGATAGCCCCGGCGGAGATTACATCGAGAGTTACAACCGTAAAGGGATAGGTGATCTGATCTCATCGGATCAGATCGTTTACAATACGTGAGCTTAACTAACTCTGACTCTATCTTTCTATCCTACACGTTACACATGATGACACGATGGTCACGTTATATACGATACCCAGGTTACACGGTCGCTAACAGGCACAGCACCAAACTAGGGCCGGCTCAATCTCATTATGTATAGGTAGTTACAATGGGGTACAATGCAAGTATGTACATACAACTAGAGTCCTATGTGGACGCGTGGAGAGAAAATTAACGAACTTGCCTTTGCCATGATGGTTATGATCACAGTGCAAGCCTGGAACGGCATGAGATTGGTGTGTGTGATGCTAAGGTGGAGCCCTTCAATCTCGGACAGCAACCTGACAAGCACCCCCTTGACGTCCTCGCAGTAGATCCTGACCAGCACGTTGCTCTCCAAGATCCTCGCGTCGATCTCCGGCAGCACGCTCCAGGCAGCCGTCGGCGTCCCGTGCGGCAATGCACGGCTTCCGGACGAGCACCACCGACTCGATGCTCCTGGCGTTGCGGTCCTCCTCGAGTGCCTTGAGCTTTTCCTGCTGCTCCTTGAGGTACTCCTACCTCACAGCGTCCGAAAGGATCATCGCCTTGTCCATCTCTGAGCAAGTTTGTTACTTGGTCAATGAGTTGAGGCAATTACCTGAGCTCAGGCGAAACAAAAATCATCTGAGACATGTGCAGGAAGAGATCCGGATTTTGGAGATGGCCCTCTTGAGGCCGGGGATGACGGCGGAGAGCTCGATGAACCGCCGGTTGATCTTCTCCCGGCGCTTCCGCTCCGCCATGACGTGGTCTTGCACGTACGGATCCGGCGACGCGTTCCCCTTGCTGGCGGCGCTCTTGCGGGAGCGGTGGCGGGGCTCGGCGTGGTCTCGTTAATGCTCGGCTGCGCCAGGGCCGAGGTGAAGTTCCAGTTGGTGGTGCTGTCGACGCTGCAGCTCGGTCGGCAGTTGACCGAGTTCGAAGACGACCAGCCGTCTTTCTCCACGACCGCGGCCGGCGTGTTATCCCGGCCGCCGCTGTCGCCGGAGCTCCAGCTGTTGGTGACTCGGTGTTGGAGGCCATCTACTGCCACCGTTTGCTCCGGGGCCCTACTGTTCTGTAGCACCGAGCAGTGGAGTTCTTGGATTATCGGAAGTTATCGCCGCTGCCGCCGGCGTAGGCAGCGGCCCCCGGCTGTAGGTCGTGCTGCAACGTGTCCATGGCCCGCTGAATGAACACGTTCGAGTCGTCCATGCCGATCTCCAGGTGCATGAACCTGATAGCTGATAGGATCACATCAAACACATGGAAATTCAGGTGCAAATGGATTCCAAAGAACTGTGCCCTCCTGCCAAAGTGGCAATGCATAAGGGAGACAAGGAATTGAAATTTGAACAGGTTGAGGGCAACAAGACCACGTGGAGAAGATGCATGGCAACCACACAATTACCTCGCGAGAAAACGGATCCCTGCATTTTTTTTGCACGGACACGTGAAACACACTTGGGGCTCTAGATCTAGGCCGGAATTCGAGCCAGTCTAGTCGA
Organism: Avena eriantha; assembly: GCA_910589775.1. Taxonomy (NCBI): domain Eukaryota; kingdom Viridiplantae; phylum Streptophyta; class Magnoliopsida; order Poales; family Poaceae; genus Avena; species Avena eriantha. The sequence goes on from OU342743.1 coordinate 184,448,278, forward strand.
GCCAGTTGGGCCTCCATATCAAGGCCCGCAATTTGAGCCTACTCGGCTTGTTATAATAACGAGCCAGCTCAGCTCGTTTAGAGCATCTCCGGCTCAGTCCAGCTTGGTGCGAGCCAGGAAAAAACTCGGACTAGACATGCCCAAAACCCGAGCCAGCTAAATTCAATACTGATCCAACCAAATATTATCAAGTCTACTGTTTATACAACTAAGTACTCACAGCTAAATTCAATCAAATGTTAAAGTTAGTGCAAACTGAAAAGATCTGTCGAAACTCAGCCAAAATGTATGTACTGATTTCGAGCTGTATAATGTGACATATCATGTACAAATTCATACACCGTTACAAACAGAACTCAATGAGTGTTAAGTACATCAATTCAACCATAGTAGATTGCATATTCAGTGCACTGTTAGTGCAGATAAGGCACGTTATCTGCATATTCATTACGTCCTATCTGTACAAATCGAATGCAAATTTGTTGCATTATCCTTGACAAAATTCAGAAGGAATTTATAAAGCTTTTTAAGCACAACTTAGAGGGTGTTCACTATGCATTCATTGCACATACATGCTGAATTTCAACATTGTCAATCGACGCATAATAATTCCAACCGTTACAACCAAAAGTTGGTAATATCTAGATAAATTCAATGTAACCACCTTCTCCCAACATTCTTCAGTTGTGCCAAACTTCAGTCTTCACTCGCGAGAAATCAGAACCACCCGCTTGTCCTCGACAGTTTGACCTTCGAAACTATGCGCACCATCGTGAAAAGGTGGCGATCTCGTCTCATCGACCCTTTCAGGCCAACACTTGAGGCGACGGGGACGTATTCAACTTGCCTCGTCGCGGTCCTGAATGCTAGGGACGGGGTCTAGCAACTCCTCTAGGTGAATGATGACGGGGTGCTTCCAGTTATGATGTCGCCTTACCAATCTCTATCTTGTATATCTTCAGGATGAAATCTGGATCTTTCAGCCACGCTTTTACCTCGATGATCCACTTGTTGCTCGATAGCAGAATCTCCACCAGCTCGCCGCCAAGGCTGTTGACAACCTATTGAGGGCCTCCGGTTCCCAAGCATCCAGAGGGAGGCTGTCGAAACTGAGTTTTGATATGAAACATAGCTGGCCCAAGTGATCGTCCCACCCATAGGCATGACACCATCGTATGAAGCTCATTTTCTCTCCACAACACTCGAATGAATGAGAAGAACACATAACGCACTCGCGGTCTGAGCCATGCTCGAACATGACAAAGAAATTGAAGGGCGGGGCGCATATCTCAATGTTCACAACATTGCGCATGATCCTAAAACGAGACCTGAATGATGCTAGCAAGTTCTCTGGCGACACGTCGTGATGTGTCCCAAGCACGGTGGCCATGATAGCGTGGTCATCGAACTCCATTGCTAGAGAAAACATGCCTGGGGTGCGAGAATGGCGTAACCACCCGAGGTCGGTAGCTGTTGTGGATCTCCCATCAGACCCTGCTCCTCTGTCTGGGAGGAACCGACCAGTGAGAGATGCTGGGGAAGAGACCCTGAGCTTCGATCTGGTGATTTGGATGGCAGAGGCGACGGTGAGGCCCGATTAGGGGCATGCGATACTGACTAGCCATGGCTGAGAGGCAAGCAGAGCCATGGCGAGCTCCAATTTGGAGAAAAGGAGCCAGAGGTGAGCTAGGGATTTAGGGGAGAATGGAAAAGGAGAGAAGAATACCTGGTCCAGACGAAGGTCAACTAGTCCATACTAGCAAAGAATAACGGGAAATAGTGACATGCCGAGCCAATGAAGAGATAACGAAAGGCTTCTTATGGTCATATTTGAGTTCGAACATTTTTCTTCAAGTCCGGACCGTATTTGTGTTTGATTTGCATTTACCTGGTATTTGTGTTTGATTTGCATTTACCTGTTTTGTCGTCTGTGGATAGTTTCCACAACTAGTTGGTCCCTCGTGTTTGATTACACGCAACTCGGTCCCCGGGACGAGGGCCTGTATTTTTTTTTTTTTTTTGAGCAACCGGTAGGGGCACTGCCTATTCATTAAGTTAGAGGGAAACCCCAAACAAGACGTACAGGGTGTGGTGCATGGTGAGGTTCATGCCAGAGACGTCCGAGTGGGACACAAACGAGCCACAAACACAAAAAACCTCTAATCTGGCTCCGCGGGGATTGCCTCGCCTACCGTCGCGAAGGCCCTAGCCCGCTGCGTACTGTCTTCCCTAGCAATCTCCGCGACCTCAACGAAGGTTAGGCGTTTTCCCGTGAAGATTCTTCGATTCCTCTCCTTCCAGGCGTTCCATATGATGCAAAGTAGACGCCCGCTAATCGTACGCCGCTCCTTTGCGGGGTGACCATCAGTGAGCCTGTCCCACCAGTCTGAGATGGAGGGAAACCCCAGGCCCAGAGCCCCCTCGGTATTATTGCTCCAGAGCTGGGCGAGGCTCCAAACCGCGGCCGTGAAGGGGCAGTCCTTAAGCAGATGGTTGACCGTCTCGGGGGCACTGAGGCAGAGGGCGCATACAGGGTCATGATCCCATCCTCGCAATGCCAGGTTGTCAGCCGTTAGCAGTTTGTTGTGTAGTGCCAGCCAAGCGAAAAGCTTGCACTTCGGCTCCGCGTGCGCCTCCCAAATTTTTTCTGCTTTAAACTTAGGGTGGCTCCCAAGGAACTGAGAATGGTAGGCAGAGCTGGCGCTGTAGTTTCCATCCGCAGTCAGAATCCACTTGATGGTGTCCGCATGGTCGGCCGTCAGGGTCGTGTTCTGAACAATCTCCCAAAGGCGGAGGTACTGGTTCAGCTGCGTCGGGGTGTTCAGACGTGCGATGGACCTGATCCATGTGCTCTCGTTGAATTCCTTGGCCACCACGCGATTCTTCCTTGTCGCGATATTGTAAAGGTCTGGCAGAAGGTCGCACATGGGGCCGAGACTGGACCAGTTGTCGTGCCAAAAAGAAGCGGTTTGTCCATTACCCAGGGTGACTAGTTGCGGCTCTGAACAAGGCCATATCCTTCTTATTGCAGGGAAGTTCAGAGCCCGCCCAGGTGCGCTGAGGGTCCGTCCATTGCAACCAAGGCCACCGAAGTCTGAGGGCGCGGCCCTGCCTTAATAGGTCTGGCATACCCAGTCCGCCCATCCCTTTCGGCCTGCAGATCGTTGCCCAGCTGACCAAGGCCTTGCCCTTAGCGGCGTGCTCCCCTTCGTCACCCGCCCAAATGAAATTTCTCGTGGCGCGAGTGATCTTATCTCTGGCCCATTTGGAGAGGGGGATAGCCGTGGCGTGGTAAACCGCAGTGGCCATAAGGACGGATTTGGCGAGAGCGATCCTACCTGGGCGTGCGATGTTCTTTCCCATCCACCCAGGCAGCTTTCCAGAAATTTTGTCGATTAGGGGTTGAAGGTCGATCTTTTGAAGACGGCGGAAGTGAAGAGGCAGTCCCAGGTATCTTCCTGGGAAGCCGACAATCTTTGCCGTGAAGGCGTGCAGTACGTCCTCGAGGTCGATGTCTGCACATCTGATAGGGAAGATCTCCGTCTTGGTCATGTTGGTGACGAGCCCGCTGGCCTTCCCAAAGCCTTCCAGGATGGCCTTCACAGCCAAGAGCTTCTCTTTGACGGGGCTGACAAAGATTCCCGCGTCGTCAGCATAAAGCGAGATTCTGCATCGGGGCGTGCGCGAGCGGATCTGGCTCAGGATCCCTTGATTTGTGGCCAGGGAGAGAATTCTTTGCAGGGGGTCGATGGCGAGGATGAAGAGCATCGGGGATAGCGGATCCCCTTGCCTTAGACCCTTGGCATGCGAAAAGGGGGTTCCGGGGTCGCCATTTAGAAGAACCCGAGAGGTCGCCGAGGCAAGGGATCGACATACCCAATCTCTCCAAAGCTGCCCAGAGCCGATCGCCGCCATGACTTCCAGCATGTAGGCCCATCCCACCGAGTCGAAAGCCTTTGAGATGTCGAGCTTAAGGAAAAGGCTGGGAGTCCTGGAGGCGTGAAGCTCCTTGATCAGGTTCTGCACGTGGAGGAAGTTGTCGTGGATGCTTCTCTTTTTAACGAAAGCACTCTGGCATTTGGAGACTAGCTCAGGCAAAATAACCGCCAGCCTAGTGGCAAGCAGCTTGGAGAAGATCTTTGATAAACTGTGGATTAAACTGATCGGCCTATAGTCGGCAATCACGGACGCCCCGGCCTTCTTGGGAATGAGGATGATGTTGGCTGAGTTAATCAAGTTTGCACAGTTGCCTCGCAGACTCGTGAACTGAGTGATAGCCGCCACGATGTCATGCTTGATGATGTCCCAGCAGTTCTTGAAGAAAGCGCCGATGAAACCGTCGGGGCCCGGTGCTTTGATCGAAGGTAATGAGAAAATGGCTTCCTTGATCTCCGCTTCCTCGAACATGTCCTCAAGATCAGATAGGTCCCTCGGCACGTATCCAAGCGCCTCCCAGTTAAGTCCCAACTGCCTTCTTGCTTTCGATCCCAACAGGCTCTGGAAGTGCCGGAGAAGTGCACCCTCCTTGTCTTCTTTCTTGATTGCCAGACCCGTAGCCGTAGAGATGCTTTGGATGTGCACCTTTCTTCGCCGCCCATTCGCATGGGAGTGAAAAAGCTTAGTGCTAGCATCCCCGAGTCTGATCCAGGTGAGGCGGGACCTCTGGCGGAGCTTTATTTTCTGAATGGCTAGCAGACCCAAGTAGGAGGCTTTTAGCTGGCGGCGAAGGGCCCGCTCCTCCTCGGATAGCGGTCTGGCCTCCTCCGTAGAGTCGAGCCTCCAAATGATCTCCTTTGCCATGGCGATTTGGATCTTCAGGTTGCCGCAGCTGTGCCGCTGCCATTTCTTTAGAGCCTCGGCCGTGCGTGACAGTTTGATGTGAATGCGCCTGATGGGGTCGACAGCAAGGATGGGCTTTCCCCAAGCTTCTGAGACCATCTCTTTGAAGCCATGCATGCGGAGCCAGAACTCCTCGAACTTGAAGGAAGGCTTGTGGGAAGTTTCCACCATCCCCTGCAGAAGGAGGGGGGCGTGGTCAGAGCAGGCCGAGGTGATTGCCTGCAGACAAGCGTTGGGGAAGATACTATCCCATCCGTCAGAGAAAAAGACGTGGTCAATCTTAGTGAGGACCGGGTCGTGCTGGGCGTTCGACCAGGTGAAACGGCGACCCTCCATACTCATGTCTTTTAGTTGTAGGTAGTCGCGAGCAGCCCGAAACTTTCCTATCAGCCGTCTGTTGATGTTTGCGTTGTTTTTGTCAGAAGCTTTTGTGATGAGATTGAAATCGCCCAACAACAACCAAGAGTCGCGGTTCCCCTTGGCATAAAAGACACGTACTGTACTTTTTCTTACGAGTAGTTGATTTACCAAGGATAGATCGGTGTTCCCTGGACAGGCCGTGTCAGCTTCGGCTTGCATGGCCTAGAAGTTAGTTGTTCGATGCAAATGCGCACACTCCTCAGCTGTAGCCGGCCCATTTTTTGTCACTTCAAGCTAAAGCTGCACATGCGCTGCAATATTCTACTACGACACGCCTACACGGTAGCTCTTTCTCTTCTGGAGTAGTAGTACTATGTCGCGACGGAGCCGGTAATAGGGGAGTTATTATTCTAATATAGGAGGATATATATAAAAGACACGTGTCCAGGCCTGGTCGATGGAGTCAACCTGCGTGCATGGGCCAGTGTCTGGTCACCGCAGCTGGCCCATACCATGTCGCGAAACCGGGGCGCAGATCTCAGTCCCCTCGAGTACGAGTTGACGCCACTCAGGAAAAAAAAAAGAGTAGTAGTACGAGTTGATGGAGATGACATTTCACGTGAGACCAATTAGACGTACACTTCTGCCCGCTGCAGGCCGAACACATGGGGAGTAGTAGTAGTATTACTGTAACGTCGTCTATCGGGGAAATAACACCCCCTGCATGACTGATGTGTGGGCGACGGCAGTGTCCTACGTTTAACGTGCGCGCGGGGGCGTGACAGACCCGCCGACACTGCCGTGCCCCCGCAGGAGTGGCGTTCATTCAGAATAACTCTGGGATATGAGTACGGGAGCTTTTATAGCACCAGCTACCGTACCTGCGAACAAGGGCCCGAGACTCTGGAGACCCGGTGGCCTGTGGGGGTGGGGAGCTAGCTACCGAACCTTGCGTTCCATGCTTGCCAGATCGCAATTATGTGTGCGACACAGATCTTCCCCGCGTGCCCTACATACACATAGATAGCCACCTACCATGTTCTTTCGGGGTAGTATACAAGTACTACTAGTAATATAGTACTCCGTACAATAGTATTTCGTCCTGGTAATTAAGATACTATCTCAGTATGACGGGTTCATTAAAATTACATGCTAGAGTAGTACCTTACACTGTAGATGAGTACTACTACTGTATGTACGCAAGAAAATGACTTCGTCCTTGGGTAGCCTCTCTAGACTCGGGGCAAAACCCTAGCACCCCCGTTGTTCTCCTTCCTCACTTCCCTCGCCGCGACTGATGATGACGATGGCGACGACGACGATCTGGTAGTCCATCCGGCTTGGCGGCCGTGGTGGAGGCCTATGGCGGGGAGGTGCCACCGGCTTGGCGGCCAATAGTGAGTAAGTGCAGATGTAGTCCATCCTTGTCCATGTGGATGACCAGGTGCTGGCGGACGCTGGCCCTCACGGAGAGGTAGTTTCGGCAGCCGGGGGAGTTAGATATGAAGGTTTTCTTCCCCAAATCCTCCTCGTCACACCCTGCACTCCCGCTTCTTGTTTGTGGGATAATCGATAAGATTGCAAAATAACGAGGCAGCAAAGGACGGAAGCCGGACTTCCTCCCGGGTCATCCACGCGGATGGTTCTGGAGGCCCCCAAACCCTAGCCGCCGCCATCTTAAAGGGGGGTTGTTTCGGCCATCGCCGCCGCCGATCCCGGCGGTGGTAGCGGCGTCTAAGATAGGCGGGAGGAGAGGCGCTTCCCCAGCGGCCTGCCCTACGCGTGGAGGGCGGCTGGTTTTGGGGCTCGTGGGCGGCGCCATGAGCGTGCGCTCGTGGCTGAGGAGGGAGCGAGGCGGCGGTGCTATGGCGGGCGCTGGCGGCCAGGCGCGGCATCGAGCCGGCGACATTTGCACGGGGCATGGATCTGGATCCGTTCCAGGTTGGCCACGAGGCATGGCGGAGCTGGCGTCGGGATCTCGGGACGGCTCAGACCTCACTGGTCCGGGTCCTGCAGCAGCCTAGATCTGCTCTATGTCCGGCGACCAGTCGTTCGTTGTTTGGATTTTGGTTATTGAGCCTCCTCATCGGCGGCCGGCGGGTGGCGAGGAGGCTGTCGGCTCGGCTTGAATAAAGGGGGTGGTCCTTGGATCTCTCCCGCACCAAGACAAAGATCTACTTGATAAGAGTCTCCATTGATCTGGCTGGAGTGTCTGGTTCCGGAAGGCTCTGCCGGCGAAGTCCCATGGGCGCACATGCCTGGAGTTTGCTGGATCGGAAGGGATTCGGTCACGCGCACCTGTGTGTTTTGCTGGCCGTTTGGTTTCAGTGGGAGCGCGGTGAAGCTCTGCTACCTGTTACCATCATGCGACATGTCTTTGACGATTCACATGGTGAAGTCATATGCGGAGAACGTCATGAAGGTAGAGACATGTGGGTGAGCAATGGTGGATTGAGTCTTTATGGCGATGGGGATCTGGTTTGGATATCTGTGACTCGCAGCAGCGTCTGTTAGAGGGGGCGATATCACAGGAGGAATTCACAGTATTATCTTGCAGGGTGAAAACCCAAGGTCTGGTCTTCATTGGTTGTGCCTGATAATGGCCTTGCAGAAGGCATTGCTTTGCGAGCGAGGACTTTCTCTAGGGTGAAAACTTAAGATCGGACGATGACAACGCTTGTGCACTATTTCCTTTTTGGAGGCGTCGCTTTTGAAGGGGTTGGACTTCTGGTGTTGTTTTGGTGGTGGTAGTGTCGCTGCTGCTAAGGATCGGATTCCTGCAGCGAGACTTTTCTTTTTGTAATTCTTCTTCTTTTGTTTGGTTGTGTGCATCCGTATTACCATTAGGGTATGCGTTGTTGAAGAGACTAGGTGTAATTGGCATTTGTGTGATATTAATATATGCTCATTTCTAAAAAAAAAATCTCAGGCTGATTGTGTTGGCGGTGTGGATGCGAGAGCGGGAGAAATTCTGGCTGGTGGGTTGCGACGACAGTCTGGCTCATGTTTTCGTCATGATTCCGATGGTCACAGTAATGATAAACCTTTCTATGCTCCTTGCCCGACCTTGGTGCTCTTGTAGTTTGGCGGTGCCAGTCCCACGAGCCTGGGTTGGAGGGAAAGGGTTCCTCTCCACCGTTTGTAGGTGTGCAACTCGCTGCATGATTTGGTGTTGCTCCTACGTTCTCGCCTCTGCCCGCGTGTTTATCATGGCGGACTCTTGGTCCTCTATAAATCCTTCGTCAAGTCTGTTTCTTCGTGAGTGGATCTGTAGATGGAGGCAAGCCTTCTCAAGGCGAACTCGATGCAACAAGTTTTTGTGCTCTATTTCTGTCCCAATTGTTCGCCTGGTACATGGTCTGTCCTCTGCCCAGAGTGAGCTTCTCCAATGCTGGCGGTACGATGCCATTCGAGCCATGGAGAGGGGGCATGGGTCCCTCTCTGGTCATGTAAGAGAACTGTCAGGCAACAACTTGCCTTCCTGGTGCAGACGGGGATGTCTCACTTCGCTAACGGCGCTCCCACCTCAAGATCTCCCTACGTCGCAACCTGGAGCTTCGTTCGTGTTCGATGGGCATCAATGACTCTAGCATAGGTGCATCCAACTATCCCTAAGTCTGGGCACGTTTCCAGACTTCCGACCGACCGGCAGGCCTAATCTGATGGAAATTTAATAAAAAATAGTGTCACTAGCCTCGAATACACTATTTGTCCTGGTTTTGAATAGTTTTTAATTTGTTGATCCGCCGTGTTCATCAGCAACTTTATACCAAACCTAGCCGTGCCGATTTTTATCAATTTAAAACCGGGTTGAGTGCCTTCCATTAAAAACAAGATACCTCACTCTCGCACGTATCACGGATGCAGCGGGATATCCTCTCCTCGGATCTCCCAGAGATACCAAACAGTCGATCTGACCATGTCAACGCAAATATCGATCTGACTACCCAGAGGCCGAGTACGTAGCAGATCAATAAACAGATCGCATAATATTATTGGTACGAATCCCGTTAGTCTACTTATCGACGTAGTTGATGGGTATAATACAGTCCAATAGTACTGTCCTAGTGTCCTCTCGCTATAAAATAGGATATCAACTTGATTGCACGGGAACTCGCAACTTGCAGGCGATCAACGATTCAGGGCCTTTCAATAGCTATACTTTATATATACAATTCGCAAAATAAAAAATAGCTATACTATATATACAACTCACCAAGTACTCCCTCCGTTTAGAAATATAAGATGTTTTAGCTTTGTGAAAGGAGTGTATCTAGATCCCTTTTAGTATATAGGTTCCTTCCGAATCTCTACGAATCTATACACTAAAAGACGTCTACGTACATTCGATTCACAAAGCTAAAACATCTTATAATTCTAAACGGAGGAGTATATCTTGCATATGATCAACCGGTAGGTCATTTTCGTCCAAGCTATGATTACTTAATTTATTGACCTGTCTAATGACAGCAACTAACTCACCAAGTACAACTAACGCAGTTACACACTGTGCATTTGGTGGCCCGAGTCACACTAGCATGCATGACCGGAGTGAAAACTCATTAATTCTCTCGTGCTGCATCATCTGCTGCGTCGAGAAGCGAACACTTATTTGGCGGAAGGCTCGTCCTAGTACCAGTATCATAGCTAGTACTCCATCACTCCCAATTTAAGAGACATATATTTTTTTTCTCACAATTCCGGAATTAGGATGCGCATTGTGTAGCTGAGCCTAAACTAGAGCTAAACAAACGCTTTTACCCCTGGTTTGCAACGCTCCAATTAATTTCCAAACGGCCAATGCATGCATGCACTTTAGAGCAAGAACAATAGTAGAGTCAATTGTTGACTATAAGCTGTTGCTATGTTATCTATAGCTAGCTTAGAGCCAATATGTACAATAGTTAGCTATAAAAGTACTACTTTTTTAATATATGGCCCACTTGACACTTTCACAAAGTGCCTAGGAGCACGTGCTGCAGCTGGCTCTTATCCTACAGCCAGCACATTTTCTCTCTTCTCTTCTCTCTCATCCAACTCAGCATAAATATAGTATTTAAATCCTTACAGCCTACTGACTGTATCTTATTATACTTGCTCTTAGTGAAAGGAGGCTGTAGAGCGCTGCATGCGAGGGGGCATTGGGGTTTGAGAGTTTCTCTCCACGGCTCTGCATGTAGCTCCTTGGTATGCGAGTTGCAAATTATACTCATCCTAAGAGCAAGTTTAATAGTTTAGCCGGTTGTTGGCTATAAGATATTGCCACGTCATCTATAGTCAGTCATATAGCTAACACCTACAATAGTTGGATACAAGGATTACTACTTTATTAAAGTGTGGCCCACATTTCACTCTCACAAAACACCTAGGAGCACGTGCTAGAGCTGGCTCTTAACTTACAGCCGGCTCCTCTTCTCTCTCTTCCAACTCAGCACAAATGAGCACGTGCTACAGCCGGCTCTTAACTTACAGCCGGCTCATCTTCTCTCTCCTCTTTTCTCTCTTCCAACTCATCACAAATACTATATACTAGAGCCACGTCAGCTGGCTATAAGAAATATAGTATTTGTGATGAGTTGGAAGAGAGAAAAGAGGAGAGAAGATGAGCCGGCTGTAAGTTAAGAGCTAGCTCTAGCACGTGCTCCTATGTGCTTTGTGAGAGTGAAATATGGGTCACACTTTAATAAAGTAGTACGTTCTTGTGTTCAACTATTGTACGTGTGAGGTATATGACTGACTATAGATGATGTGGCAACATCTTATAGCCAACAACCGGCTACACTATTAAACTTGCTCTAAGGCTAGTCATAGTGGGAGTAACATTGGTAGTAGCATAGTTCTATATGTATTATCAACTAAGCATTTAGATGACATGGCATGCAATTAAATGATGAGAGAGAGCCTTGTGGTAACTAGCTATGTTACCATAACATCACACATCTCAAAGCAAAACTAGGATAGAAAGTACTATCATGCATGCCATGTTGGCAAAAATCTGATGTGACACAATAATTAATGAAAAAAAAAGATGGTTAGAGTATAATAGGTAGATACCGTATCATAGCACGCAAAACTAGAAAAAACCTCATGCAAATAAATATTGTACACAATTTTGCATTAAGATTTTACAAATTATTAAATATAATACTAATATGATACTATCATATGATACCATGCACTATGGAGATAGTATCATACACTATGACCAACCCAAGTGGCAGAATACTAGTTCTTCTCTCCGCTTTGAGGCGAGACACATGCACGCAATGCTCGATCCGTTCGATCCGTCTCACTTATTTTTTGTCGAAAATTTAACAGGTCTATTCGTAATCCTCAACAGTGGCACAAGAAAACAGAAAAGTAATAAAATTACAAACAGATCATTGGACCACCTAGCGATGACTACGAGCACTCGAACTAGACGAAGGTGCGCGGCCATCCTCGCTCTCCCTCGCTGGAGCCGGGCAATACCTGTCGTGATAGAGCATATTGTAATATTCTGACAGGAGATCGTCGTGCAAAGCCCCAAAGGACCAGCGGATGAGAGCAGCGACCATCACTGATGAAGTAAAACGTAGATCCGAAAAACACCGACCAAATCCAGCGAGATCCGTGAGACACTTATTGATCCTTATTGCTACCACTATTTTCGGCTAGAGGTGACTTCGGTGCAACGCAGCATCAAGCCTGCCTACAATGTCCTCCGGAGTGACGTTGAAGCCCTCGTCCACCTGAAAAGAAATAATATCGACCAGTCATTAGAAAGCCCAATCGTTCATATTCCCTGGGTTAAATATAAAAACGTGTAAGTGTAAGTAATTCTTGGTTAAAAAAATTCCTTACCCTAAATATAATAAGCCTAACAAGGGAGAGTGCTCTCAACGAGTCCGGACATTTGGCATTAGACAATCCACTATATTTTAGTGAAAATATTTTTTAAAGATTCAAATAATTCTGTTTGTAAAGACGAAATGTGATGAATGCTCCCATATGAGCAAAAAATTAGCATATATAAATCTTAGTTACACACATATGTTGAGCAATAATTGATTTGTAGTACGTAAGAAAATTACGGAGGCCGTTCAAATGTTCTGTTATAAAGATTGTTACAGAATATGTGAATATGTATAGTTTTCTTTTGCCCACGAATAAAGGCTTACCTAATTGCCTTCTCACTAAGAGACGGTTAACTTTGTTCCATGTTAATCTCAAAACGTGACATAAAGAAGAAAACGTGCTCAGTAACAAGTCATGGACTAGTGCACTTGCCTTTGCCATGATGGTTATATTCACAGTGCAGTCCGGGAAGGGGATGACGTTGGTGTGCGTGATGCTAAGGTGGAGCCCCTCGACCTCGGCGAGCAACCTGACAAGCACCCCCTTGCCGTCCTCGCAATGGATCCTCACCATCACGTTGCTCTCCGAGATCCTCGCCTCGATCTCCGGTAGCGGGCCCCTGGTCATCGTCGACGTCGGACTTCCAGCTGCAGCAGGCGGCGGTGACGCGCCGTGCGGCTTCGTGGCGACCCAGCTGGGCCTCTTGACAACCACAGCCGAGTCGATGCTCCTCGCATTGCGGTCCTCGAGTTCCTTGATCTTCTCCTGCTGCTCCTTGACGTACCTCACAGCGTCGGACAGGATCGTCGCCTTGTCCATCTGGACGGCATTAATCAATTTTGGTCATCAGTGAGTTGGGGTGAAGCTTTCCCGTCCAAAAGAGGAAAAAAAAGCAGAGCTGAAGCGATGTAGTACAGTACTCCAAGATCGTGTGAGAAATGTGGCTCGGTCGGAAACTGGGGATAAGAAGAACCTTCTTGAGGCCGGGGATGACGGTGGAGAGCTCGATGAAGCGGCGGTTGATCTTCTCGCGGCGCTTCCTCTCCGCCATGACGTGCTCCTGCACGCACGGCTCCGGCGACGACGTGTTCCCGGCTCCCGTACCGGCGGCGCTCTTGGCGGAGCGTTTCCTTGACGCTGGCGACGTGTGCGCCAGCTCCGGCACCTCGTGCGCTCTCGCGGGAGCATTGGGCGTGGCCATGGCCTCGTCGTGAATGCCCGGCTGCGCCATGGTGGAGGTGAAGTTCCAGCTCGCGGGTGGGTAGGTTGTGCTGCCGACGCTGCAGTTGGACGACCAGCCGTCGTTCTCCACCACCGCGCCGCCCGGCGTGTTGTCACGGCCGCTGTCGCCTGAGCTCCAGCTGTCGGTGGCGCGGTGTCGGTGGCCATCACGTGCTGCAGCTTCCGCAGGGGCCGTGCCCTTCTGCAGCTCTGAGCGGCGGAGCCCTTGCAGTGACGGGAAGTCGTCGCCGACAACGGCGTAGGCAGAGGAGGCCGCGGGGTCGTGCTCGTGCTGCAGCGTCTCCATGGCCCACTGGATGAACATGCTGGAGTCGTCCATGCCGATCGACCGTCTGCCGGTACTTCTACCTGATGTCCTGATCAAATCACAGATAAAAAACGAAGTAGTTCAGGAACCGCGACAGCTTACTACTTGAGCTACCGCCTACTGGCGAAGTCGCAATCCATCACCAGAGGCACGGAACTGAAGCTCGAACGGTTTGTGGGCAGCAAGCTAGACGGCGACTTGGCAGATGAGAATGCAGCAAGGGGAAACAAGACCAGGCGGAAAAGATGGCCGGCGACACCACAATTACCTCCTGGCGAGGCGACAGATCCGTGAAGATGATTGCAGGGAGCAGGTACGACGAACGAATCAGCTGGGACCTATGGGTGCGTCCTGTCCCGTTCACTCCCTCTCGCATGCTTTTCGCTTCTTCCATGTGTGGGATATATAGCTGTAAGCTAGCTCCCGAGACGGGTGAGATCTCCTACGGGAAACAGATCGACGATAATATCCATCACGTGCACCTCAGCTACCAGATTTCCTTATCAGCGTGATTTGTCCTTTTGCCTGAGAGCGACTAGTATAAACGACATTTTGAACGAGACGTATGAATGAGAAAATCAGGAATATGGAAAACAAAAATATTTGACAACGTAGCAAGTGCATAGTACTCCCTTCTTGCAGATTTGTTAAAATTTAGATAAATCTAGACACTATTTAGTAGATACATCCAAATTTTAACAATTTTTCGACATCTATTTTAATGCGGAGGGAGTACATGATTAATCAAAGAAAACTGTGGGAATGCTGCTAGTTATTTGCTTGGAACGCGGGAACAGAACTATGTAAAATAAGTTTGTAACAGATGTTGAAATTCTACAGAAATAAATCCATTGGAAACTAACAGAGTTTTTGTTGCCCCTGTTCTTGATCCAAATGACATTTTATAGGGAAAATTGTGAGATTGTAAATTCTAAAGAAAAGCTATGAGATTCTTAGAGTACATACGAGGCCTATTTTTTTTGGAAAAGGGGAAGTACCCCTGCCTCCACCATGGCGCCCGACGGTGCACACGTATCACAACACATGTTCGCTGCCGAGACTCCGCGACGCCATGCTGCCGAGTCCCACCATCATCAAGGCAGCAAAACCACGCCGCTGCACCTCAGAGCCCTCCAGCCAGCATATGCTCCAAAAACGATGCCCCCATGTGGGACAACTGCGCAGAGCGTCACCGTTGTTCGATCCGAGAGACCCTAATCTAGGGTTTCCCTCGAAGAAGCCCATGTGAGAAGAGGTGAACTGCAGCAAGATGCCTTGGACAAGGCAATGACCCAAATACGCTTCCATAGTCACCCGTGAACGAAAACCATACAGTTTTCACCGGCAGCCGTGCCTTCCCAAACCCGCAGCCGGCTAGAACGCCACCAACCACGAAGTCGGTGATGCCACCATAAACTAGAGTCACCGCCCCGGCTTCCGATCGATATACCTAGAAGGATGCGGTTCTCCCACATCCAACATCGTCGACACCGGAGAAACACCTCCTATGAAGGAACTAGGCTCGAGATCCGGTGATCCGCTGCAAGGAGCCTCCGCCTGGCTAGCGATCCCTAGCGGAGGAGACGTTGCCGCCTCCATGTTTGGTGCCACTTCTTCGGGATCTGCGTGCGTGTCAGTCGTTGCCCCCCGCCGAACCAGCTATCCCACGTGATGCTGCTAGAGCGACAATGCACCCTAGGGAGGATGATCTCACGCTAAGCTCTCCTGCCATCGTGTACTGCCCTCTAGCTAGGCTCCATGGCCGCGAGATGCCAGGGCTCACTATCCCCTTCATTGATGGCGCGTGAGCTCCTCGGTGATTGCCTCCGAGGGACAGCGGCGGGGGGAGAGGAAGCAGAGGGAGGAAGGAGGGGTTGTGGCAGGAAGGAGGAGGGTTCTAGGGTTTGCCCTTCCAGGAGAGGTGGTGTCAGGAAGGGAGGCTACGGTTTGCTCCTCCGGTCAACCTAAAGGAGAGATGCCAGTGGGCCCTCGTCGGATCCGACATACATGGCCTATGGTTATATTAAAGGATATATAAAAAACCCGAGCTAAGACAATTAAGCCATGATGCGCAGATGAGAATAGCATACTCCATTCGTCCGGAAATAAATGACTCAGATTTTTTATCTGTACCTAAGGTGTTGGTGAAAAAATATCTGTACCTACCCACTTAAACGAGCATGTCATTTTCAGACGAGTAGTACGTGCAGTGCTTGTGATGGAAAATCGTGTCGAAGATGAGCCATGCATGTCCATGTGCACGGTGCACCCGTGGTCTATGGGCCGCATTAGGCTTAGCTTAGACCTTACCTAGCCGTTACTAATTTTAGTAAGCATGCTTTTAGGCTTCCCTTGGAGAATCTTTGTTCTTGAAAAACAGACAGATATTGGTACGTACTGTACCAGAAACAGCGTGTAATAACTGAACCGAGGACACTACTTTCTGTGAGGCTGCAGCCTGCAGGTACACCCTCTGTCTGTGCTGTGTGGCTAGGATCTTGGCCACACATTTTGATCCAGGTTCAGATTCCACTTTTTGCTGGAATACGAGGTTGCGAGGAGAAAACGAAACAGGACAGCAAACCAGACCTGAAATCTGAATATGTGAGAGTGCAGACAGGGAGAAGCCACGCAGGCTACGCTGAGCTACATTTTCCAGTACTAGTATAATACTCGAGCTGGAGGACGAAATAAACAGTTTGTTGTGTACTCCATAAGTGCCACGTGACTAGTGCCAACAGTATTCCACCATGCCGCGGTGGACAAACTCTAGTGGTCGTGGAACGACGAATCAAGGCATAAAATATCAATTCGTACCAACGGGCTATTTGCACCACGTGCACCTCTAGTAATTTATCTTCGACCGTATCAACGTTACTTTTACTCCGTTGGATCCGTATTAAGTGTCGCTAAGTGGTAGTAGTACGTACTATTCTTCACGGTTCAAAAGAAAAAGCTGGCTTATCGCTGGCTTATTGTTGGGTGACCGATAAGATGATTAATCAATTTATCATCTGATAAATCGATTTATTAATCGATGAATAGATTGATACGTCTAAAAATCACTAATTTCAGTTCGACAGACAAGTTGAAGATAAACTATACCCTCAAAATTGCTATTCTTACAGTTTTTCTCTGTCACTAAACTTTAGTGCGTGCCTGAAATCCGAAAGTTGCTAAATGCAGCAGTCCGAGAGTAAGAGCATCTCCACTCGTTGGTGATCCCTAGACTATTTTCCGGATGGAGTTAATTTTTGGCCTAGGGGTCGGCCGAGTCCCAACTAGGATCTTGCTAGACCACTCCCAAGCCGGCGATTTGGACAAATTTGGCGGAATTTTGACACAAATTGTGCACAAAGAATTCTAAAAATACATAGTTCAGTCATGGTTCGACGAGTTTGGGTATAATCTCGACATAGTTTCGGCATAATTTTGACATACGTAGTTCGGCCATTGTCCGCCGAGTGGAAGAATTTTAACACAAATAATTCAATAAAGCAAGCAAACATTTCAACAAAGCAAGCTCAAACTAGGTGTTGCCTTTGAGCCTCCACAGGTGATCCACCAGATCATCTTGCAGTTGTTGATGCACTTGCGGGTCTCGGATCTCCTGACACATAGCAACAAAAGCAGCCTACGATGCCGGCACCCAGTGATCAGGCTATGCAAGAGTACCCTATCAGAAATATGGTTGCTCCTACTCGCTCTCAAGCACTGACTCCGCCCGCTCACTCTCAATGATCATGTTGTGCAAGATCACACATGTATTCATCACCTCCCACATCTGGTTCTTGTGACCAGGTCCAAGCGGGGAACTAGACAACTGCAAATCGAGCTTAGAGCACACCAAATCCCCTCTCCACATTCTTCCTACAAGCTTCTTGTTCCTTAGAAAAGTTGGAATACTTGTCAAGAAGAGTGCTTGCGATAGTCTTCACAAATGTTGACCATCTTGGATAGATACACCACCGGGGGAGCATGACCCTCAATAAGTTTGGAGAAGACAGGCGAGCACTACAGGACATTGATGTCATTGTTGGATTCATCCATACTAAAGAAGGAGTGTCAAATCCAGAGATCCTGTGTAACCACTACCCCAAGTACCACACCGCAACCTCCTTTGTGGCGTTTGTACATTCTCTGCCAAGCAAACGTGCAGTTCTTCCATTGCCAATGCATGCAGTCGATACTTCCAAGCATCCCAGGAAATCCTCTTACTTCATTCATTGCTAGGATTCAAGCAATGTCTTCAGCATGTTGGTCCAAACACTACAATCACTGCCCTGCAGAATCTATAGAAACACTGGATTGTGGCGGACCCGGCCATGCGTAGAGTCATGTTGTGTGTCACTAGGAGCTCCGTATGTGAGCATCCTCATAGCTGCCATGCACTTATGGAGCAAGGAAAATCTCACCATGCCGGTGCAGTCCTTCTTGCATCTGAAGTAGGGATCGAAGTCCTAGAGGGCATACACAATCTTGAGGAAGAGCTTCTAGCCCATCCCGACAATGAAATGTTGCCTCACCATGCAATGGATCATCGACGAAGTAGTCGGCATACATCATGCAGTAGCCCTCCATTTGCTACCTCGGCTTGACTTTTCGGCGTCCTCGCGTTGAGCTGTCGCACAGTGGCTGTGCATCCCGCATGTAGAGTCTGGCTAGGCTGCAGCCTTTTCTTCCTCCAATAGCGCGACAAACATCTGCCCATCATCATCAGAGTCCATGGCCGAGGAAAAACTATGAACACCTAGTGGGCGTGTTAGACGTGCAGCTGGCCGTGGAACTGCCGGCGATGCCGAACCATGGCTCGAAAACATGGTGTGGAGCGGAAATGGAGGGTGATTCATTTTTCTAGAAGTGTGGTGCGGTGTAGCGGCGAGGGGTGGTGCCAGCGGTGAAGTGGGGCCAGGGTGGGGGAGAAGGGGCTAGGTGAGCAAGAGGGTGACTCTTTGCTTATGTCACCGACAGAGCTAGCCCACCCTCGTTTTCACTTCATCCGGCGCCCTCATATGAACCCCGGTGCGTTGAGTTTGGCATGTGTTCTCCGGATGTATTTTAGGCCCAATCCGGCGAAAAAGGGCTCCTGGGGGTGTGAGTGGGGGAATTTCATCTATCCGGTGGACAAAAAGATCTCCTAGGGGTTCCTGGGGCACTAGTACAGATCAGGCCTTCGCACATGGTGGAAATCGCTCTTCATGTACGGTGAATCGAACCGTCACTACGCGTGGGTGGATGATGAGCCTCTACTATGTTGACAATTCTCGAAACTGTGTGCGAAATCGCAGACAATGCCATTGGTCTGACCGTGTTCGAAAGTGCAAATGGCTATTCCTTTTTAATCGTTGGCGTTATATAATGATTAAAAACCAATTTGCAACTTTCCATCGTATGTGCTCATCTCAATTCACGAACGTGTTTCGGAACCAGCAACATGGTTAGTCCGGACATTGCATACGATTTTACTACGGCTAGTGTAGACCTAGGATGCTAGAAGTACATTTATGCAAATATAGTAGCAAACCTCAACTTTATTTAATTGCACATTGGATACATCATTCATTTACAAACATTTGCGACATAGCTTCATTTGGTAGT
This sequence comes from Avena eriantha, assembly GCA_910589775.1. NCBI lineage: Eukaryota > Viridiplantae > Streptophyta > Magnoliopsida > Poales > Poaceae > Avena > Avena eriantha. The sequence goes on from OU342743.1 coordinate 184,467,461, forward strand.
CATACATAGAAGAATGATACACAAAAGGAAGAAAATCCATTTCTTGGTTACGTCTTTGTCTTCATGCAACAACTGCAATGCTTCTGTATTCTAAGAAGCCTATTCTAAGAAGCGTAGATATCTTCAGACAAGATGACCATTCATGCAGCTATGACGGTTATCGCAGAAAGCAAAGGAAGCTGAGTCTCCTTATCTTCTTATAGTCATGGTGTTTTAATCTTGTTAAACACCGGGCAGTCCTTACCTGTCCCTTTCCTTTGTACTATGCTCGTCCCTTGCCTTTGTACTATGCAGTATTACCAAAATTAGATCCCTATTAAACAAAAATGAAAACATATTAATATATATGATTATACACATTTGGAGTTCATTTAAAGTACATATCCACACTACTGACAAAGTAATTAACAAATACAAATCTGCGGTGTATTAAAGGTATTAAAGAAGACAAACACAAGACCATCCTGGTGCATATGTAGATCTAGAGTACACACACCACACTAAAGGGAGAGTAATTAACATATTCAATATGCATTTCAAGAGATTAAAGAAGACAAACACAAGGTCAGACTAGTGCATATGTTGATCTAGAGTACACACCCACACTATAGGGAGAGTAGCTAGTACATGTGAAGGATTTAACAACCTTTCATAGAGAGAGGTAGTCCTTGTAGGTCAGGAGGTTAGCCTCCATCCCATGCCGCATGGATGAAGCTAACATGCCAAAGCAGATGCGATGCCTCGCCGACATGGATGAACATCGCAACGGTGACCTGTCAGAGAACAGCTGATGCAACGCCTGCCGACGTATGTCTGACCATGTGTGCTTCTTGGATGCAGATAAATATAAAAGAGAAATTGTTGGCTGTGGTGGGGAGTGCGGTTGTATTCTCTATACTTGGTCCCCTTTTGATAAGGTAGTGTTCCACTGATGGACCTTGACGGGTTAAACCATCGCAAACTGTTTTAGTTAAAAAAACGCTCGTGAATAAGGCACACGAGTTTTCTTGGATTGAGAACCACACTTTGCTTTTCATAAAAACCGTGTTCGATGTAATGATTACACCAGCCTAAAGAAACTAAAAAGTTTAACATATAATATTTGTGTACCAATGATTTGGAATTTATTGGTAGCAAAGCTATATTACGCACCATGAATAACTAATTTTTTTATTGCTAGCAAATCTATATTTACCAACTGTTGGCATATAAAAGAAGAAATTACTAGTACACAAATATCACATCAGTTCACATGAACAACCTACAAAGTTTAGCACATTAACCAATGCCCATCATAGAGGGATTATAACTAGGCGCTTGACATCATTTTCAACAATGAAGTCGAACACGCAAATTGTTTTCTCCTTCATCTTAAATGCCTCCATAATATCAGTCCAACTAGTCATTAAGATAATAAGATGGCTATATCCCTAATCTTGTCCTTCTTTAGCGAAACATACTTCTCGGTCTCGATGATCTCAGGGCACCATATGTCATGGTATTGTCGATGAGTACGCCATGGAGGGTTTCGCACAGAGCGTGTTTAGAGACATGTGGTAAGGCAGCGAGTTGGCAGGTACGAGGTTACATAGATTACCCAGGTTCAGATCTCACAATGGTGACAAAATCCTACTCCTGCTATAAAGCACTATAATGGCAATATGCCGAGTTATAGAGATCGTAAGGTTCCCTATGTGAGATTGTGTTGTTCTTACCCTAAAGGCTCCTAGAGGTCCGGCTTATAAAGGCACCAGATCCTAGGATTACAGGAAAAAGTCCATACTGGATAGGTTACAGAGTCCTACACTAATACTAACTAGTCTTTGTGTCTTGTACTCAAAGGCTCTGGCTTCATCTAGGTCAGCATCGTAGCCTACATGTATCCGACATGGGCTTCCCTTAAAGATCCGTCTAACTGGGCCGCCCAGCAGGCACATGCCTTGCTACCAACTGTGGTCCACTGGGGTTATCTGGAATAGAGATATGCTATGGTGATACCCATTATACATATCCCCAACAGTATCCCTCGAAGAATGTTGCACCGTCTCATTGCTTCATGTATTCGAATGCTCTGTGTAGGTTATGTCAGCAAACTTGGCAAGCAATATCTTAAATTCCTCCCAAAGAATACTACAAACTTTCTTCTCCGTCTTCAACTTGGAAGTCGGAGATTCGTATAGTATTGATCATTTCTTCGATAGTCGGTAATCTTCCAGTTTCACCAAAGATTCTTCAGACATGACATATCCACAACAGTTGTCAGGAAGATGACGTAGGGTCTATTTTACACTTCTCAGACCTCACAAAGCTAGTGAATAATCATTGTGATTTTCTCGCGCAAGAAATCTGAAATGTTGGCGGCAGTTACGGGGACGTGGCCTAATTACCGCACACATTCTCACACACGTAGCCCACGTCTAATCTAACGGATTTCCACTTGCGCGAATCTTGATGCTAAGGTTATATCGGTTACTATGCTCGTAATTAATTGCATTCATCTTATTCTCCCCAGACTTCATCTTCTTCCTCACGACGGGCACCGCTTCAAGCTCCCGAGCAAGAAACCCTAGACCTCAATACCATCTATCATCTCCATTCTATCCATTATTGATCCCCAGTCATCCCTCCTCTGCAGTGCAGCCCAACACTCAAACCGAGCCAACCCGGGAGGTGACTGTGCCCAAAGAGGTGATGGTGATCCCGGTCACTGTTGTGGTGGATAAATCCACTGGTAGCAACCACAAAATAGCAGCAGAAGACCATACTGAGGAGGAGGAGGAGGACACAGATTCTCATCGCGGCGAGTGGAGGGTGTCGAAACTCACTCCCACGGAGCTCAAAGATCTCATCGATGAGGAGTACCTCCCCTCAACGGAGGGGCTCAGCTGGCGACTGGTGCCAACCAGAGATGTAATCCCTTCTACCCATGCCGGGGATAAGGTGTACCTGAAGGCCTAGCTTGTGCGTGCAGTATTCCTCCCAGTATTCGAATTTTCCTCGAGGTACTGAATCATTTATGAGTTCTTCCACACCACCTCTCTCTAAATAGCATTCTCGTCCTTAGCAACTACGTATCTTTGTTCGAGGGATATATCAGAAAGAAGCCTAGGTTAGATATCTTTGTGTATTTATTTACCATCAAGAGGAACTCGAGCGCTAGCAAAGATGAGCTCGCCAACTGCGGATCTATTAGTTTTAAGATTTGTCCGAACTAGAGGTTTCCTGACATCATCGGCCACGAGTCTGTGATGAACTGGCTGGATACCTACTTCTACGGTCCAGACGTTCCTCTAACCGGCCATGCCTCCACATATGCCAACTTCATCGATGGTGCTGCAGTGGAATCTCCTACATGGTGGAACAGAGCCATCCTGCCCGCCCTCCGGCAACGAAGCTTCCCGCATCGTAAGGAGGATTGAGTGGATCATAGACTCAGGCTTGACCGGATTGGACTTGGCCATGTGCTGGTTCACAAGATGGATTCACCCCCTACAGCACCATCCCGACTTGATGCACAAGTACACCAGAGACAAGAAGGATCCACTTCGTATCTCTCAAGACAACTTCTCTAGTGATTCCATCAAGATATAGATAAAGGACATGGTCAAGGTGAACAATAGGAAGCGTGGCTTCACCAACACCAATGACATGTTTGAGAACATCAAATGTCTAGAGGTAATCTTCTTCGTATACCATCTATTCTCTAGAGTTTCTCCGTTTTGGTTCCATTAATCACACTTCTAACAAGAATTCTTCCATCAGCTCATGGGTCTGGATGAGTTAGACATGGCTCCTCAAGTCTATTATCCCAGGCTCAAGGACATGATGGTCTTGTCAGATGACAAGGCCTCCAAGGATCTAGCTATTCCGACAATGAGGAAGTGGAAGGGCTCCACCCCCAAAGCTGTTGTTGAGGGCAAGAAGGAAAAGAAGTCAGAGGGCAGAGCCTCCAAGAAATCTACCGCCTCTCTAGAGGCAGAGAAAATAAAAAAGAGCCCCAACATACCTTTGACCAAGGTGCTAGCTGTTGTGTAAGAATTTCTTAACTTCGACTTTATTATTCTTCTAACTCATTCTTGTACTTATACTTTTAAACTAGTATGTTTCAGGAAGAAGAATATTTCGTTGAAATGCAGTTCCAAGGACATTAGTGATTTTATCCCTAAGTCATCCCAAGCCACCGCTCCATCCACTCCTACTATCGATGCACCTGTCAGCCTAGGAGGGTCCTCCACCACCACTACTGCCCTGAAGTCTCTGACATGGAGACACATGTTATTCCAAGCCAGGATACTTCAATATCAACAGATGTTGAAGTGACTCCTCCGAGTACTCAGGGGACACAGGAGAGTGCTTGATGACTGCAAGTGCACATATTAACTGTAGCTAGTTTCAAAATAAGAGTATTGAACCCATAGAGAGCTATTTGGTTAAGGTCTTTATACCCCTCGTCATTGTCTACCAAAGGATACGTGTACGCTGCCTTTGATTTCAAGTAAAGGATGTTTGAAAGGTTTTTGGTTGAATACAGAAAAGTAATTAAAAAGTAAAACAAAACAAGTAATAAAAGCACTTGGAATAGTGGTTGAACTCAATAAGGCTAAAGTGTTCTCGAGGATGTAGGATACACCACTAGCATGTTGTAATTAATCATAATTAGGATAACCTATTTCTTATGTCATGACATGTGTGGAGAGCTTTGGAACCATGTCCTTCAGATGGGGTATCCTGCAAGAGAAGGAACATCTCTATGGATCATCCTCGAGGGTTACGGAGGAAGACAAAGCTGTTGTGCCAGAAGTGAAAGAGTTAGAAGACGAGGATGTATTCAAGCTGATGGAAACAATAAAGGATGGGCGTAAGCTGTTCAACATTGGCATTGGAAAGGAAGGCGACTTCGACAAGGTTCAACTTGATCTAGAAGGAGATGGGGAACTCTTCTTGAAGAAAATAAAGAAACAAGGGGAGGAGATCCAAGCCTCCCTAGAGAAGCTCGACTATCGCATTAAGAAGATCGAGGTAAAATCTCCAGGATCTTCTAAACATATTGAACGATTGCATCGTTATCTGGACCAGATGGATCTAAAGATAATGAAAGGGCTAGAAGCAAACCTCACCATCAGCCTTCGAAATATCAACACATAGAAGCAAACAATAGAGATGTATAAGGCTCTTGTTGAACAGTTGGAGAAAGTTAGCAAACAATGCCGGATCTGTATCTTGATCTTGGAGACATCAAACAAGATGCTCCATGCAAGTCTTCGTGATTCTAGAGTTTCTCCCACTACAAACTAGAAGGGCACGCCACGGTACCAAATAATTGCAAGGGATTATTTGATCCATCCGGCTTGATTCCAAGCTTGGGGGGATTTGTGAGAACCTTGTAACCTATCTTACAGTTTTAGCATGTTTACTTTTCTGCAACCATGTTAGACTTTAATTCCCGAATTTGCAATAGTTGCATCAACTTCGAGCTCCCTTTTGTTCAAGAATATATTTATATCTGTTGAGTTGTGAGACTTTATGATATTTGAAGTTGTGTTTGATTCATGATTATTATATTAGATGATTGAACTAGGTTGAGTGTTATAATACTTGCACAACTGTCATGATTTTAGGGACTTCCACACCAACAAAAGTATTGATTAAGTTATGAGAAGAAGAATTCTAGTAGCATATTATAATCAAGAGTTTTTGAAAGCCATTGAAGTAGTGAGCATGATCAAATAGCTATCCTGAAAGAAAAAGAGAAAAGGGAGCAAGTAAAAATATGGACCTATAGTTATAAAAAGAAAAAGAAAAGAGCAGCTATCAAAAGAATCAAACATAGAAGAAAACGAATGATCATTAATCTTCATTACTAAATTTAGTGCCTATATCTCTAAACTCTGTGATTATAAGATATGTTAAATCACTAGTATCTTCTTATGATTTTATTAATACTAGAAAAGGTGTGGAAGCCTCTAAGTTATATAATGTGTAAGGGTATGGTAATACCCCTGAAGTATCTCTACATCCGATGTTGTATTCCTGTTTCAATTTTTGCCTTATTTATTGTAAAGACCCATGTCTCATGAACATGATGATCTTGTCCATAAGCCACCATCTTGCTCGGGGACGAGCAAGAGCCTAGCTTGGGGGAGTTGATGAGTCCAAAATTTAAGCATTTTTACCTTTTTTTTGCATAAATAGAGTAGGGATCTTTGTATTTCACTGCGTCTGCATGCACTATTTTGTTCTTGTTTCAATAGGATCCAAAATCATTGAGTCCTATATGAACATATCAATTGGAACTATCATATTCTGTAATTATATGATATTTCTAAGTGATAAAAGTCATTTTACTGATTTACCTTCGCACCTAGGAGAATACTAAGCAAGGAGGAGGCATCAACATCGATAACGACCAGTGGTACAGGTAGAGCCCGCCCGTACTGTCCACCCGTACCAAGTGCCATCGTGACCGCCTCGTCAAATACTTTCTCCTGGCAAAGACGAGAGGGGGATCCGACATTAACAGCCACCAGAAACCACGAAAACCCACATCTGAATGGGATTTGAAGGAGGAACTTGGATGGGGAAAAATTCCAGCTGCTTCACGGATCATTGGAGGACAACGCATCATCCCATTCATCATCAATCGCTTCATCTCCATTGCCACCATTACCCCCATCTTTCAGCTATTAGATCTCGTTGTAATTCTAGATTCAATTGTGGTTTGCATTAGATCTACCTCCATACTTTTATCCTTTCGTTTGATTATGATGATGTTAATGATTGCTTCCATGAGTGAGTAGTTCCCTTGTTCTTGGGGAGATGGAGAAACACTAGCACCATTATGAATTCATAACAAAGATGATCTCTTGTGTCCATATGACTTGCCCGTCTATGATATAATTATGATTTGTGTTTGATCTCTTGATGTCTACGCACTTCTATTCTTGTAGACAGTTGTTGGGCCTCCAAGTGCAGAGGTTTGTAGAACATCAGCAAGTTTTCCCTTAAGTGGATTACCCAAGGTTTATCGAACTTAGGGAGGAAGTGGTCAAAGGTATTCCCTCTCAAGAAACCCTGCAATCAAGATACAAGAAGTCTCTTGTGTCCCCAACACACCCAATACACTTGTCAGGTGTATAGGTGCACTAGTTCGGCGAAGAGATAGTGAAATACAAGTGTTATGGATAATTATAAGTTGTAACGGTACTAGAAAATAGCTTGATGGCTTGTGGTTGATGTGGGAAAATACTAAAGGAAAACTGAAATAAAGATGGAAGCAAGCAAACATGTAATAGATCTAGTAGCAAACAAAGTTTCACTGCTTAGAAACAAGGCCTAGGGATCATACTTTCACTAGTGAACACTCTCATATAAATATCTTCTCTTTATGATACTACGCTGGACTACTCTCCGGTTGGACACTCTAATCGTTGGTAGGGCTATAACAGCACACCTCAAAGTTCATCTTTCTCATCTAGATAACCCCACACTGTCACCTTGAGTACTAGATGGGTCCAACAAACACCATAATTTCATAAAGACATCCAACTCCAAATATAACTCATAACAAGTATTTGTAATCTCTAGCCTAAGTGCCACCATGGTGTGCACACTGTCAACTTCACACACATGGGGAGAGCAGAGATCTATTAAAGCACTTTAGTAGCAAGGTAGATCTAATTGATTACAAAGCTCATGCTCACAATATGATCATGCATAGAGAGAGATGAACACATAGCTACCGGTAGAACCCTTAGCCTCGAGAGAGAACTACTCCCTCCTCATCATGGGAATCAGCAATGGTGATGGAGATGGTGGTGGAGATCGATGGAGATGGCTCCGGGGGCACTTCCCCGTCCTGGCAGGGTGCCGGAACAGAGACTTTCTGTCCCCCGAATCTCCCCTTCAGTGGAGGCGGCGCTGCGGAACTTTTTGTGGCTGGAGGCTTGACGATTTAGGGTTTATGCATCGGGAGGCTTCTTATATGCGAAGAGGCAAGGTCGGAGGGCGGCTAGGGGGCCCACAGCACCTGGTGGCGCGGACAGGGCTAGCCGGCGCCACCACATGGTGTACGTCTTCTGGCTCCGTGAGTCTTCCGATAAAATATCGACTTTGGCTTTTGTCCGGTCCAATTTCGAGAATATTGATTTTCTGACTTTCCTGGAACCAAAAACAGCAGAAAACAGGCAACTAGCACTGTGGCATCTTGTTAATAGGTTATTCCCAGAAAGTGTATAAAGATACTCCAAAGTGTGGGCAAAACATACGAAAGTAGATAAAAACCAAGCTTGGAACATCAAAAATTATGGATACATTAGCAACGTATCAACATCCCCAAGCTTAACTCCTGCTTGTCCTCGAGTAGGTAAGTGATAAAAAGAAAGAATAATTTTTGAGGTGACATGCACCGTCATAAACTTAATCAAAGTATTTGTAAAACATTCAAAGCTGGGATCATAGTACTTCAATCATAACATGAAAGACAAAGTTCTAGCAATAAGACAAAGGAACTATGTTGCAACATGAAAAGGCACAAACAAAAGATTCATGAATAACAATGCTTTGCAAGACGTTTGTTTGTTTCACATAAAGAAAAACATAGCATAATGGCATTCAGCTTGTCCCTCATCGAGTAGCAAACATAAATGCACAGGACACCTTCAAAGTTCATAAGAGTGGCTAGATACAAGTAGTTTAAGAACAAGCAATCTCAAGTTATGCATCAATCAACAAGTCTTGGGACAATGCACATAGAACTAAGAATGGCCACTATGCTCTCAAAGTAGGTGCATAAAGATAGAAGGTGGCGAATCAACATAAAAGTCAAAGAAAGGCATTCATAGAAGGAAGCAGGGATTCAAGTTTCATAAAGAGCTTCCAAAAATTATGGTACATAATAGCTTTCAGCTCTCATTGCCCCTATCATAAGCATATTGAAGTGATTAAGGTTAAAGTGAACAAACTATGGTGTATATGCTTGACGAAGTATAAGTTGGAAATATCATGTCCCTTGAATACGAGGGCCGCTCCTCATGCTACTCAAGTTTAGTCATCGGTAAGTTCTTGTCATCGTAAGTACATGTGTATCATAGAGAACCGCCAACGGGGTACCCTTTGCCCGATGATACAACAGAATCCCCATATCAAAATGACAAGGCAAGCAGACAACGAGCATCTCAACAATCTTCTTATTTACCATGGGAATATGGTGCTTTTTTCTCTCTTTCCTCTTTTCTCATATCTCTTTTTTTCTTTTTCTCTTTTTTTTCTCAATATTTGACTCTTTTTTATAAGAAGAATGCTTCATAAACAGCTCATTATGGTTACGCTGCAGGTTTCCACCATGACGGCATGGATTAGACCAGCGGCCCAGGCGTTTCTCTAGCACATACATAACTCCATGGACTTACAAGCTCCTCTTTCATTTCACACCGACGACATCCATAGACAAAAGAGCATGATATCAACTAGGTACAAAGTACAAGTGCAATGTTGAAAGCGTTCCCATGACGCAGCATGGTTCTGCTAATCCCCAACAAATAAGTGCAAGCATATACAACATAGACGACACAATGGTGCAAGTTTATTAAGGGCAAGAAAAGTAAAGTGTGCCATCAAGTTTGTGAGAGCTTTAATCACTAGTTTTCTCATAACAAGTTTAATTCGGAAGGTAGATATAAACATGAATATACTTTGAATAGCATAAGTTAATAGGTAGGTATGGTGGAATCTTTGGAATAAATTGGTTTTAGGAGTTGGATGCATGAGTGGAACTCATACTTGGTTGCGGAGGCTAGCAAAAGACTGAGAGCGACCAACTAAGAGAGCAATAATGGCCATAATCATGCAGAGTGAAAACACATCATTAATCAAAGCATAAAGTGATACTACAATTTGAAAACTAAAGGATCATCAAGGCTATGGTGAGTTGGGATAGTCATAACATGGTGTGAGCATGCGCCAAGTCAACCCAAATAAAGCATCAAATGAGAATACCACAATACTATGCTTTAATATGCTAAAACAATGCATGATTCTTCCAAGGCACATTAAGCAATCTCAATTGTTTATAACAAGTCATGATACAACAAAGAATACTAAGCATAAAGCCAAATCAATATCAAGCATGGCATGACAAAGCATAGGCCACAGTCAAAAACAAGCTCACTTTACCACTTAAGCATGAACTTTCCTACTCTTTTCCAATCCAAACCAAACTATTTGAAAACCAATGTATGAAAGAGGGGGTCCAACCAATTTATTCAGCAAACTAAGAAAACCAAGAAAACGAAAAACAAAAATGAAAACAAAAAAGAAGACGCTCCAAGAACAACACAACTATGCATGAAACAATAAAAATGAAGTGTTTGGAAGAAACCTGGGATTTTTATTGATGAAGAAGGGGATGCCTTGGGCATCCCCAAGCTTTGACGCTTGTACTTCTTGGATATTTATTGGGGTGACATGGGGTGGCATCCCCAAGCTTGAGCTTTAGTCTATTCTTCATCTCATTACACCATTCTCTCCATACACCTGAAATTTTTTCCTTCATACAAAGCTTCACACAATCTTTATTAGCAACATTAGTGCATTCAAGATAATAAGTCTTTGGGTTCAGTTTCAACACCAATAAAACTTCCATTAAAACACAAGCTACTGTAGCGCTCCTTCAAAAAGCTCAGTTCCCCAAAAGAACTCAAAAAGGAACCAACAAGAAGCAAATACAAATAATGGCAGAAATCTGTCAAAACAGACCAGCAGGTAAAGATTTTTTTTTCAAATACCTTATGTTGCTCAAATCGAAAAGTTTTGACCGAACCAAAGTTAGATACCAACCTGGGGCAGAAGCACAAAAATTCACGCCTCAAAACGACATACAAAGATTTTACACGATTTTTTACGGTGAAGCACAAAAATCTTTTTCGGGACATCAACTTTCCCAAGCATTACTTCTCTCTCATTAGAGGTTACTCTTGGCACAAAAAAGAAAATAAAAAGGATAAGGAGCGGTTATTACTGAAGTAATAACTTTCAAGACTCAACTAAAACTTTTGGGTTATCTCCCAATAAGTACTTTTCTTTAACGCCTTTAAGTTAGACATGATAGTTTGAGAAGATGCTCACATAAGAAATATGAATTGAAGTAAAAGAGAGCATCAAAAAGCAAATTCAAAGAACATTTAATTCTAACCCACTTCCTATGCATAGGAATCTTGTAAAGAAACAAGTCATGAAAGCACAAAGCAACAAGCATAGTAAAGCAAAACAAGTACAACTTCAAGACTTTCAACTTATAGAGGGGAAACTTAATATTATTGAGATGCATAAAACCATGTTTCCCTCTCTCATAATAATTTTCAATAGCATCATGAATAAAATTAACAATATAACTATCACATAAAACATTCTTATCATGAGCCACATGGATAAAAGAATTAATACTCTCCACATAAACGTAGTCATTCTTATTAATTGTGGTGGGAGAAAATTCAATATAATAGCTATCATTATTATTCTCATCACCATAATCATCAAATATAGGAGGCATATTGTAATCATTAATTTTCTCCTCAATAGTAGGTGGACTGAAAATATCATATTCATCATTGTAATCATCATATATTGGAGGTTTGATATCATCATAAGCAATAGAATAACTATCTTCTAAAGCTGGGGAACTAAAAAGATCATTTTCATAATAACTAGATTCCCCAAGCTTAGACTTTTCCATAGCATTAGCAATAATGGTGTCCAAAGAATTCATACTAACAACATTGCTATTAGCATGCAAATAAAGTTCCATAGTTTTTTTTTAATTTTCTCTTCAAACACTTCATGTCCTAACTCAAGATAAATACTATAAAACTCTCTAATTTTGTTGTTGTTTTCCATTAAGCCTAACTAGTGAAAACAAGAAGCAAAAAGACAAAATTGCAGAATCTAAAGGAAATAACTTCGAGCACTCACACTGGAGGATGTGAGTACCTTTTACCTTACCTCCCCGACAACGGCGCCAGAAAATAGCTTGATGTCTACGCACTTCTATTCTTGTAGATAGTTGTTGGGCCTCCAAGTGCAGAGGTTTGTAGAACAGCACCAAGTTTTCACTTAAGTGGATCACCCAAGGTTTATCGAACTCAGAGAGGAAGTGGTCAAAGGTATTCCCTCTCAAGCAACCCTGCAATCAAGATACAAGAAGTCTCTTGTGTCCCCAACACACCCAATACACTTGTCAGGTGTACAGGTGCACTAGTTCAGCGAAGAGATAGTGAAATACAAGTGGTGTAGATAATTATAAGTGGTAACAGTACTAGAAAATAGCTTGATGGCGTGTGGTTGACGTGGGAAAATACTGAAGGAAAACTGAAATAAAGATGGAAGCAAGCAAACATGTAACAGATCTAGTAGCGAACGAAGTTTCAATGCTTAGAAACAAGGCCTAGGGATCATACTTTCACTAGTGAACACTCTCATATAAATATCTTCTCTTTATGATACTATGCTGGACTACTCTCCGGTTGGACACTCTAATCATTGGTAGGGCTATAACAGCACACCTCAAAGTTCATATATCCCATCTAGATAACCCCACACTGTCACCTTGAGTACTAGATGGGTCCAACAAACAAAACAATTTCATAAATACATCCAACTCCAAATATAACTCATAACAAGTATTTGTAATCTCTAGCCTAAGTGCCACCATTGTGTGCACACTGTCAACTTCACACACATGGGGAGAGCAGAGATCTATTAAAGCACTTTAGTAGCAAGGTAGATATAATTGATTACAAAGCTCATGATCACAATATGATCATGCATAGAGAGAGATGAACACATAGCTACCGGTAGAACCCTTAGCCTCGAGAGAGAACTACTGCCTCCTCATCATGGGAATCAGCAATGGTGATGGAGATGGTGGTGGAGATTAATGGAGATGGATCCGGGGGCACTTCCCCGTCCCGGCAGGGTGCCAGAACGAAGACTTTCTATCCCCCGAATCTCCCCTTCGGTGGCGGCGGTGCTGCGGAACTTTTCGTGGCTGGAGGCTTGATGATTTAGGGTTTATGCATCGGGAGGCTTCTTATAGGCGAAGAGGCAAGGTCCGTGGGCGACCAGGGTGCCCACGCCACCACATGGTGTGGCCACCCTGTGGCCCCTCTCCGTCTTGTCTTCTGGTTCCATGAGTCTTCCGGTAAAATATCGACTTTGGCTTTTGTCCGGTCCAATTCCGAGAATATTGATTTTTTGACTTTCCTGGAACCAAAAATAGCAGAAAACATGCAACTGGTACTGTGGGATCTTGTCAATAGGTTAGTCCCAGAAAGTGTATAAAAATACTCCAAAGTGTGGGCAAAACATAAGAAAGTAGATAAAAACCAAGCATGGAACATCAAAAATTATGGATACGTTAGCAACGTATTGATACGTCCATTTTGCATCACTACTCTGTGTCATAATTCAATGTTATTCATTGATACATTTCGTATTGAGAGGTGATACTTATGTTATTTCATCTGTTTTTGCATGGTTGATGACTTTTGGAGTATGGACCGCTGCAGTCAGGATTCTGATGGAAAAGGTGCTGTTTGGAGGCAAAATTCACGAAGATCGGAAAATCCAGGAAAATATATGGAAAATGCTACTTTTCTAGAAGATGAAGGAAGCCAGAAGGAGGGCTCGAGATGGGCCACAGGGGGCCCACACCACCCCCTGGCGTGGGCCAGCCTAGGCCGCGCCACCAGGTGGTGTGGCCGCCCTGGTCCACCCCTAGCACTCCCCTCTGGCGTATATATTCCTCTCGAAACCCTAAGACTCGGGGAGCGATCACAGAAAGATTCTGTCGCCTCTGCGGGGCGGAAAACACCGAGAGAGAAAGATCTCTCCGGCAGATAGATTTCTGCCGGGGGAATTCCTTCCCGGAGAGGGAAGATCGTCGCCCTAAACACCACCATCAAGTTGGAGTTCATCGGGATCATCATCATCATCATCACCACCATCATCGCCATCAACACCCTCATCGCCATCTCCATATTGCTGTAACAATTGGGTTGAATCTTGCATAGTTCATAGGGGAAACTTTCCCGGTGTTGATTACTCTTTGTAGTTGATGCTATTGAGTGAACCATTGAATTATTGTTTATGTTCATATTGTTGTACATCATTATTCCATCTTTGATCATGATCCATATGATGTCTTGTGAGTAGTTCGTTTTGTTCTTGAGGACATGGGAGAAGTCATGTTGTTAGTAGTGGAGTTGTGTTGAGAAAGATTCAATAGTTTGATATTTAAGTTGTGGTGTACTTCTTCTAGTGGTGTCATGTGAACGTCGACTACATGACACTTCACCTATATGGGCCTAGGGGAATGCATTGTGTATTTGGCTACTAATCGTAGTGGTTTCCGGAGTGACAGAAACCTGAACCCCCGTCAGGAAACCATTGCACAAGGGACGTAAGGGTCTTAGAGTTTAAAGTTGTGGTTAGGTTTCTACCTTAATTACTTTCTTGTACTTACGGATGTTTGAAAGGGGTATAATCACAAGTATGTATTAATCCTAGGAAGGTCGGTACATTAGCACAGGTTCACCTACACAACACTTAACAAGCTAAAGAAGATTAATCAACTATATGAAGCGAAAGCACTTGACAGTCTTCCCATGTTCCTCGAGAACGTTTGGTCATCTTAAGTAATACAGCCGGCTTGTCCTTTGCTGGATAAAGGATTGGGCCACTTGCTGCATTTATTCCTACTGTCTTTTATTTACTCGTACTTTGTTTACTTGCTTTATCAAAAACCCCTAAAAATCCGTTTGCTAAGTATTTGCAGAGAATTCCTGATCCATACCACTAGCCAGCACCTTCTGCTCCTCGTTGGGTTCGACACTCTTACTTATCGAAAATACTGCGATACGCCCCCTATACTTGTGGGTCATCAAGACTATTTTCTGGCACCGTTGCCGGGGAGTGAAGCGCTATTGGAGAGTGGAATTGGTAAAGGAAACTTCTACTGTGAGTATTATTTCTGTTAGTTGCTTTATTTTTGTTATGGATAATTCGCCGAGTTTCTTATTTGGTAATTCTACTACCACTGCTAAGGTAGTAGATAAGCCACCACTTGCTGAGAATGATGTTTTTAAAATACCTACAAGAATTATTGATCATGTTATGGATAACTACTGTGTTGGGGGATGGAACTGTCCATCCCGGTGATCATTTGCTCTTTATACACGAATTATGCAGGTTGTTCAAGTGTGCAGGTATTACTACAGATCAAGTTAAGAAGAAGTTATTCTCATTATCGCTGAAAGGAAGAGCTGAGGAATGGTATAAGCTACTGAAGAATGGTCAAGCTCTTAAATGGGAGGAAATAGTGCCTCTCTTTTATTCAAAGTTTTATCCTCCTAGTGAGATTCATAAAGATAGGAATCAAATATACAACTTTTGGCCTCTTGATGGAGAGAGTACAGCTCAAGCTTGGGGGAGATTGAAGTTACTAATGCTCAAATGCCCCATTCATGAGCTCCCCAACAATATTATTATCAACAACTTTTATGCAAGGCTCCCTCTATATGACAAGGATTTATTGGATGCTTCTTGTGCTGGATCATTCACTTGCATGGAAGAAGAAGCTAAATGGGATCTTTTGGACCTAATTCAAGACAATGCTGAAGCTTGGGAGAATGACAAAGGTAGAAAGTCAGGTATAAATTATGAATATGAATGCATTGAATCTTTTATGGGAACTGATGACTTTCAAAATATTAAAAATGCTTATGGTCTAGACTCTCAAGCTATTGCTTCCTATTTTAAGGCTTTTGCTTCCTACATTGAAGTGCCTAAAAGGAAGTGGAATAAGTATCATGAACCTATAAAGATGTTGCTAAGAGTGTTCCTGCAAGAAATACTGAAGTTTATACTGCTAATCATGTCTTACCTAAACCTTACATTGAGAAAATGCCTTTCCCAGTTAAGATAAAGGAACATTCTATGATGGCTAGTATGGTTAATGAAAGTGCAAATAAAGCGGTTGAACCTGACAAACAAATGGTTGATGAACCTATAATAACAAATGTGAAAGACTTTGTTACTAAATATGAAGAAGAGGGACACACTATCCTTTGTAAGGATACCTCTAATATTGTTTCACAAAGTAGTGTTATGAGAGCTAGTATTCCTATGCTTTCTGTTAGAATAAGCGATCATTGCTATGATGGCCCTTGTGATAGTTATATTGTTAAGTTTATGCATGATACTGAAAGTTATTATGAGAGAGGGAAAAGTGTTCTTATGTATCTCAATAATATCAAGTTTCCTCGTTTTATGCTGAAAGTTTTTATGTTGCACTTCTTTTGCCTTCTTATGCAAGTAGCCTCTGGTTTCAACAACTTGTTTGTTTACAAAATTCCCTTGCATAGGAAGTGGGTTAGACTTAAATGTGTGTGTGTTTTTGCTTCTTAATGCTCTCTTTCACCTCAATTCATATTCCTGAGTGAGCATCTTCAAAATTATCATGCCCATCTTAATGGCTATAAAGAAAGAGCTTTTTGGGAGACAACCCAATTTGTTTTTGCTTCTAGTTTGTTTTTGTTTCTTTGAGTCTTGGAAGTTATTACTTCAGTAATAACCTCTCCTTATCCGTTTTGTTTGGTTTTTGTCAAGATCAACCTCTAATGAGAGAGAAGTAAGATTTGGGGAAGTTGCTGTCCCGAAACAGATTTTTGTGCTTCACCGTAAAAATTCGTGAGAGATCTCTGTCTTTAGGATTGAGCTGTAATTTTTTGTGCTTCTGCCCCAGGTTGTTATTTAACTTTCATTAGTTTTGCACTTTTGATTTGAGAAACATAAGATTTTCGAAAAAATTGATCTTTACCTGCTGGTCTGTTTTGACAGATTTTGCCACTCTTGCATTTGCTTCTTTATTCAATTTCCTTTTTGAATTCTTTTTGGGTTTTCGGAAGGAGTTGCTACAGTAGCTTATGTTTTGATGGTTTTCAGTTGAAGTTGAACTCAAAAGGTTTTATCACTTCACTTATACTAATGTTGCTAATGAGAACTGTGTGAAGTTTTGTGTGAAAGAAACTCCTAGGTAGTGGAGGAAATGGTGTAATAAGGAAGTGAAAGATTTTATGACTCAAGTATTAAGTGTATGAAGATGAAGATATTGATATCATTCAAGTGGTGACTCTAGAAGAATCTTCTAGATACCAATTCAGAGACCTGCAGAGCCCGCTTTCAAATAGGTAACAGTTCTAGTAAGGAAAGTTCTGTGAAAATACTATCCAACTATATTTTTGCAGTTTTCAGTCAATAAGGGAAGCTACGAAGTGAAAAAGGGACGGAAACGGAGCCAGGGTGGCTCACACCACCATGTGGCGCGGGCCCTCCCCTGGCCGCGCCACCAGGTGGTGAGTCCACCTCGGACTCCATCTCCGACCCATTTTCTCCCAGTACCTTCCTTTTGTTGTGAAACTTCGTAATATATAATCCCCCGAGGTTCATATATCGTGTTTTCGTCGTGTTTTTGTTTCGATCTGTTTCTGCCAGGAACTATTCTTGAAGCTTAGAAGCGCAATGGTGTCCACCAAGGATAAAGGGAAGGAGCCTATGGAGGAAGATCTCCAAGACCCCAAGCAGGGGCTGGTACCTTTATTCACTTGCCCTGCATCAACGGAAGCCCTACGAGTCACCAAGGAGTTCTGTAATAAGTACCGAGACTTGAGGAGGAAGGTGGACATGCTTCAATGGGAGAATAATAGGCTTCACAAGATGCTGGAAGATTTCCTCACGTCAACTAAGAAAATATTACCACCACCACCGAAGGAGTAACTCGTCATCAGGTTTGGCATCCCCTTGGTTTGTTCCAAGCTTGGGGGAGTGCTGCGGTATCACATCACTATCTTCTATCTTTTTGCCTTTTAGTAGAGTCATACCATGAATAGAGAAGTTATTATGTAGGATGGTTTGCATTATGGAAGTGTCTCCCCTCTCGTTAGATATGTATCCCTTGGTGTGAGTTGTCGTTATGGAATATTAATGAGAAGTTCTATCATTTACTCTTTTGCATAGCTTATATTAGTTTTCAATTCGTGGTTATATGATTGATCTTGTTGTTAGTATTGGTATCACTTTGGGATCATTGAGTTAATTTAGTTGGTTTTGGCAAACCTGGCTCGGTCAGTAGCACACTATTTTTGAGAGTTGAATGAAAAGATAAAAGTACTCTAAAGAAATATAATCTCATCATCTTTCTTTCTTGATTTGCTCATAAGTCTAGTATTCTCTAGTTAAGATATTTTGTGTTTGCAAGGAAGATTGCATGTTTGTTTCTATCACTTGTATGTTTGTTTGTTTCCTTCAACTCTTATACTTGCTACCCAGCCTTGCTAGCCAAAAACCCGTACTGAGAGGGAATTCTTCTCGTGCATCCACTTCCTTTAAACCCAAAACCTTTGCCATTTGTGTCCATCAGACCTACCTATTAGCATTATTTCTATTCCAAGTAAATTCTTGTTTTTCCTACCTCCCAAATTAAACTTGTTATGTGAAAATTAGTGATTAAAGCTCTCACGAACTTGATGGCACAGTTTATTTTTCTTGCATTTAATAACCTGAACCATTGGGTCCTTCTTTGTTGTGTATATGCTTGCGCTTTATGAGTTGAAGTTAGCAGAAACATGTATCATGGGGAACGCTTTCAACACTGCCATGGTACTTTATACCTAGTTGATATCATGATTCTTTTGCCTATGGATCCTGGCGGTGTGAAATAAAAGGGGAACTTGTAAGATCATGGAGTTTATATGTGTGTTAGAGAAACGCCTGGGCCGCTAGCCTAAGCCATGCCTAATCATGGTGGAAACTTGCAGCATAACTATAGTGGGCATTCTATGAAGCATCTTCAATAAAACCTATGCAAATAGAAAATAAAAAGATCACTGAGATGCTCACTATCTGCTTGCCTTGTCATTTTGATCATGGGATAGCTCCTGTGTCATGTGCAAGGGGTACCCCGTTGGCGTTTCTCAATGATACACATGTATTTACAATGACAAGAGTTTACTTGTGACTGAAGTTGAGTAGCATGAGGTTCGGTACTCATAAGTAAGGGGCATGAGATTTCAACTTATTACTTGTCAAGCATATCCTCTTAGTTGTGTCACTTTAACCTTAGTCACCAAAAGATGCCTACAATAGGGGCAATGAGAGCTGAAAGCTAGTATCATAATTTTTGGAGCTCTTTATGAGACTTGCAATCCCTGCTTCCCTCTGCGAAGGGCCTCTCTTTTACTTTTTAGTTGAGTCAGTAAACCTATTCCTCTCTATCTCAGCAAGTATTTTGAATTTTTGTGTTTCATTCATTCATATGATGATTTATTCAATCATGTTTCTTATGTTCCTTGTTTTGCACATTGCTTTTATTGGATGTTTACTACTTTGAAAGCTATCATCGAAAACCAGTTATTTGTGAACTCTAGCAAATTATCAACTATTCTTCGACCAAGAGCTAAGTTTGCCATTACCAATTATGATTCACTTTATGTATCTTTATTGTGTTTCCTTTACTCATTGCAAGTTGAGTTATATAATAGTGAGTTGTCTTCTATTATGATCTATGTATTTGATGAATGTGATGCTTCTTGTCCGTATTCTTTTATCGACTCTTCACTCCATAAACCTGAGGCCATGTTTATTGAGCTCACTTTCGCTTGGGGACAAACGAAGTCTAAGCTTGGGGGGAGTTGATACGTCCATTTTGCATCACTATTCTATGTCATAATTCACTGTTATTCATTGATACATTTCGTATTGAGAGGTGATACTTATGTTATTTCATCTGTTTTTGCATGGTTGATGACTTTTGGAGCATGGACCGCTGCAGTCAGGATTCTGATGGAAAAGGTGCTGTTTGGAGGCAAAATTCACGAAGATCGGAAAATCCAGGAAAATATACGGAAAATCCTACTTTTCTAGAAGATGAAGGAAGCCAGAAGGGGGGCTCGAGATGGGCCACAGGGGGCCCACACCACCCCCTGGCGCGGGCCAGCCTAGGCCGCGCCACCAGGTGGTGTGGCCGCCCTGGTCCACCCCTAGCACTCCCCTCTGGCGTATATATTCCTCTCGAAACCCTAAGACTCGGGGAGCGATCACAGAAAGATTCTGTCGCCTCTGCGGGGCGGAAAACACCGAGAGAGAAAGATCTCTCCGGCAGATAGATTTTTGCCGGGGGAATTCCTTCCCGGAGAGGGAAGATCGTCGCCATCAACACCACCATCAAGCTGGACTTCATCGGGATCATCATCATCATCATCACCACCATCACCAACATCATCACCATCAGCACCCTCATCACAATCTCCATATTGTTGTAACAATTGGGTTGAATCTTGCATAGTTCATAGGGGAAACTTTCCCGGTGTTGATTACTCTTTGTAGTTGATGCTATTGAGTGAACCATTGAATTATTGTTTATGTTCAGATTGTTATACATCATTATTCCATCTCTGATCATGATCCATATGATGTATTGTGAGTAGTTCGTTTTGTTCTTGAGGACATGGGAGAAGTCATGTTGTTAGTAATGGAGTTGTGTTGAGAAAGATTCAATAGTTTGATATTTAAGTTGTGGTGTATTTCTTCTAGTGGTGTCATGTGAACGTCGACTACATGACACTTCACCTATATGGGCCTAGGGGAATGCATTGTGTATTTGGCTACTAATCGTAGGGGTTGCCGGAGTGACAGAAACCTGAACCCGCGTTAGGAAACCATTGCACAAGGGACGCAAGGGTCTTAGAGTTTAAAGTTGTGGTTATGTTTCTACCTTAATTACTTTCTTGTACTTACGGATGTTTGCAAGGGGTATAATCACAAGTATGTATTAGTCCTAGGAAGGTTGGTACATTAGCACAGGTTCACCCACACAACACTTAGCAAGCTAAAGAAGATTAATCAACTATATGAAGAGAGATCACTTGACAGTCTTCCCATGTGTCCTCGAGAACGTTTGGTCATCTTAAGTAATACAACCGGCTTGTCCTTTGCTGCATAAAGGATTGGGTCACTTGCTGCATTTATTCCTACTGTATTTTATTTACTCGTACTTTGTTTACTTGCTTTATCAAAAAACCCTAAAAATCCGTTTGCTAAGTATTTGCAAAGAATTCCTGATCGATACCACTAGCCAGCACCTTTTGCTCCTCGTTGGGTTTGACACTCTTACTTATCGAAAATACTGTGATACGCCCCCTATACTTGTGGGTCATCACGTACCATCTCTCTCTTTAGATGGTATGTGTAGTCGACCACATATCATTTCCCTTAGGACTAAAGGGAGGGAGAAATCCTTTGGACATGTCTTGGAAGCATACCTAGAATGGCCCCATGACAGATTGTCCCCGGTTCGTAATGTACATGGTCAAAGGAGGATTAAAGATGGACTCCCTAAGCTAATTACAATATCTACGGGGAGACCCTTAATTGCGGTGGTTTGTATGGGTGAATGCTTTCAAACATCGTAGTGGTTATTTAGAGGTGACATCACTCTTGGCTCAACAAAGTGGCTTCCTACGAGCCTTGTAGTGAACATCTTATTATGGAGCTCTCTCCACACATATCATGACATAAGGAGTATGTTATCTTGATTACATATAACAATAATACTATGCTAGTGGTGTATCCTACATCCCTGAGAATGTTTTAGTCCTATTTAGTTCGACCACGCTTTCATACAAACTTGTTACTTTTTTCTTCTACTTTTAGTTACTTTTTCTGCCAACAACCATAAACCTTTCAAACACCCTTTACTTGAGATCAAAGGCAACTTATAAGTATCCTTTGGTAGAGAGTAACGAGGGGCATAAAGACCTTTACCAATAGCTCTCTGTGGGTTTGATATCTTTACTTCGAAACTAGCTACAATTGATCTGCGCACTTGAAGTCATCAATATTTTGGAAGTATCTTCCAGAAAGTACCCTTCATAAAATGACTTCCACCATTAGTAATCAAAAATCGAGGTACTCCAGACTAGGGAAAAATGATGTCCTTAATCATGTTGATGGAATTGGCCACATCTACATGGGAAGTGGGTATAGCTTCTACCCAACTTGGTAACATAGTCAACAACAATAAGAATACGAGTATAACCGTTAGAGGGAACAAAAGGTCCCACGAAATCCATTCCCCAAACATCAAATGGTTCTATCATGAGGTTATATTTCATAGACATTTCTTGTCTTTTGCCAATTTTACTCATACGTTGACACACATCACAACTCCTAACATAATCACGAGCATCCTTAACTAAGGTCGGCCAGTAAAATCCTAACTTTAAGACTTTGACTGCTGTACGGTCACCAGCGTGATGTCCCCCATAAGGACTAGCATGAAAGGCCTTAAGAATAGCTCTCACCTCGGAGTTAGGTACATATTTCCTAATTGTCCCACCAATACCATGCATGTATAAAGAAGGATCGTCCCAAAAGTAATGGTTTAAATTATTAAAGAATTTTTTCTTTGATTGTAACTCATTCCTTTTGATGGAAACTTACCTACAAGAAAGTCAGCATAATCTGCAAACCTAGATCATGTGACTCTACTACAGCAAAATATTCACCTGGCAAAGATTCGTTAATAGGAATGGGATCTTCTATAATACCCCCCATACGTGAGAGATGATCGGCAACGGGATTATCCTTACCTATTAAATCCACTATTTGTAGGCCGTATTCCTATAGTAACAATACCCATTTAATTAGACGGGGTTTTGCATATTTTTTAGCTAGGAAATGTCTTAAAGCCTGATTGTTGGTATGAACTATTACCTTTGAATTGAAAATGTAGTGTCTAAACTTTTCACAAGCGAAAACCATAGCTAAAATCTCCTTTTCAGTCGTTGCATAATTTCTTTTATCTTCATTGAAAACTCAACTAGAATATTGAATAACGTTTAGGTTTAATCCATCCCTTTGTCCTAGAACAACCCCAATAGCATAGTCACTCGCATCACACATAATTTCAAAAGGATCATCCCAATTTGGTGGTTGAATAACGGGTGTAGAAACTAGCGCCCTTTTCAATTATCAAAGGAATCAATGCAATTTATATCAAAAGCGAAAGGCGTATCCTTACCTAGGAGATAAGTTAACGGAGCAGCCATTTTTAGCAAAATACTTAACAAAATGCTTATAGGAACTTGCATGCTCGAGAAAGTTCTTACCCCCTTTTACGTCTTGTGGGATCGACAACCTTTCTAAAGTAACAAGGTTATAAATGTCAACCTTAATTCCCTTTTCTGAAACTCTATGACCGAAAACTATACCTTCTCTTACCATGGACCGGCAGTGCTCCCAATTGAGAACCATCTTTGTTTATCTACACCACTTCAAAACTCTATTAATATTATAAAGACATTTCTCAGCAGAAGTTCCGTACACAACAAAGCTGTCCATGAGAACTTCCATAGAGCTTTCTACAAAACTGTCAAATATCTTCAAAACACACTCTTGAAAAGTAGCAGTTGTGTTGCATAAAGCAAAGGGCATTAGTCGGTAATCATAAGTTCCATAAGGGCAAGTGAAATTAGATTTTTTGTTGGTCTTCAGGCTGAATAGAAATTTGAGAATAACCCCAATAACCTTCAAGAAAACAGGAATGAGAGTTTCCATACATCCTTTTTAAGATGCTATTCATGAGAGGTATTTGATTGTGATTTTTTAGGGTTTCCTTGTTTAATTTTATAAAGTCTATACACATTTTATAACCTGCTATTGTTCTAGCAGGGATTAATTCATCCTTATCATTATTAACTATAGTTATGCAGCCTTTCTTGGGTATAAAATGAGTTGGACTTACCCATTTTCTATCAGAAATCGGATAGATAATACCATTGTCTAACATACGTACTACTCCTTTCATTCTAGGATTCGAACTTTTTTGATTATCAACAAATGGTTTAGCATATTCAACCATAGGTATTTTATGAGTAACTATGGAATTATCTATCCCTTTATGTCACTAAGAGTGTATCCAAAAGCTTCACGATGTTCGGCAAGTACTTCTAACAATTTATTATTTTCTTCAGGAGATAGTTTATCATCTGTAATTACAGGTCACTTACCTTCCTTGTCTAAGAATTCATACCTAAGCCTAGAGGGAGAGGCTTCAAAACAAAGAGGCGGTGGATCCTCATCTCCTTTTCTTTCTAGTTCTTCGAACTCATCTCTAAGTAGATTCTCAATTTATGGTGCAGCATTGATGATTTTTTCCAAATCTTGTTTTGAAGAGTCATTTAGGAGTGAATCATTGTCCGTCAAACTCCTCTCGAACTCGGATTGTGCGGTGCCAAAATAAATTGCCGCCAATTCTTCAATAGTTCTTTACTCTTTGACCTCTATTTTCTTCTCATAAGGCAACTTTCTAAATTGGCTGCAATTAACCTCTAAAATTTCTTCCCCAAACTGTAGAGACAAAACTTGTTTGTTGTTATCAATATCAACATTCATAGAGCTATAAAATTATTACCATAAATGATGGGGAAAAGGAGTTCAAAGGCATATCGATAATATAAAAATCAACCGCGTACACAAATGCTCCTACAGAAATGTAGACATTGCGAAGAATCCCATGCATTCACTGCAAGGTTCGATTAGAAAGCATAAAGGGAACTTTGAATGGTTCAAGATCTAGTTCATCAAGATGGCACCATAATTCTTCATACATAGTGTAAGGCATAATGTCCATGGAAGAGTTTAAGTCACATAACCCAACATAAGTAGCCTCCCCTAAACAAAATGAGATTTTCTATTGAATTTTATTCTTACCATGGGACTTTCCTCTAATTATATCAGAAGATTCTCTACTTACCATTATTACTTCATCCTCAAATACCTTATGCTCCAAAAGTTCTTTTACTATGCCAATATTCTTTTTGATAATTCCCAGGTTTCTAGTTAACCTTCCTATCCTTTTCTTTCCTTCACCCTCACTCTCTATTCTTTTTGTGAGGATAGTTTCCTCCTTAACTAGAATCTTCATTTGAATTTGTGAGTATTTGTCCTTGGGACTAGCTCTAGGGGGCTTTACCTTAAAACGTGGTGTGTAGTGTTCCCACTCCTTTGGAATCTACAAATGCTCAACATAGGCTTTACCAATTTGAACAATCATACGAGGGTCAAGGTTGAAGTTTCCAAGTAGTTTTCCTACTTTGCCCGAAGCTAGAAATTTTCTCAAGCAATCATACTCCATTGATAAGAGAGTCTAATTCATTTCTATTATTAGTGCTCTAACCTGCATAGAAAGTGCGTATTACCAACCAAGGCAGGAAGTTGTGGTGGGGCAGCAATTGAGCAGTCCCCTAAACCTTGTGTATCCTTCATGTAAACTTTCTTCAGGTCTCCCTTTAAAATTAGTGATTATGCGTATAGCTCCAAGAGTCTTGTCCTGGGAAAGAAATCAACTAAGAATGAAGAGGCCAACCTCTCCTAGGAGTGGTGGTTGAACTCATAAGGCTAAAGCATTCCCGGGGATGTCGGATACACCACTAGCTTGTTGTAATTAATCATAAATAGGATAACCTATTTCTTATGTTATGACATGTGTGGAGAGGGCTTCATAATAAGATGTTCACTACAAGGCTCGTAGTCAGTCACTTTGTTGAGATAAGAATGAGGTCATCTCTAAATAAGCACCGCGGTGTCTAAGAGAAGTCTCCCATACAGAGCACCACAATTAAGGGTCTCCCCATGGATATCATAATTAGCTTAGTGAATATCTCTTTATTCCTCCTTTGACCATGCATGTTGCTAGCCGGTGCTTCTAGTCACAATAGCTCCGGGCACACTTACAAACATGTCCAAAGGATTTCACCCTTTTCCTTAGATTTGAAGGCAAATGATATGTGGCCGACTACACATATCATCTAAAGAGAGAGATCAAACACACATCATATATCAATAGATCATGGACACAAGAAATATGTCATCTTTATTTCATTTCACAATATTGCTAGGGTTTCTCCATCTCCCCAAGAACAAAGGAAACTACTCACACATGGAAGCAACCAACAACATCATCATAACCAAATGGATGGATAAAAGAACAAGGATGAATCTAGTGCAAACCACAATTGAATCTAGTAGTTGTGATGGTGAAGCAGCAATTGATGATGAAGGGGATGATGTGATCCAATGATCCATGAAGCAACAAGGATTTTCCCTTCTCAGGGTTCCTCCTCCTGATCTGTTTCTGGTGTGGTTTTTTGTGGCTAGAAGTTTTTTTGAATGTCAGATCTCTGATCCGTCTTCACAAGGTGAAAGTATTTGATGAGGACGTCACGCTGCCACATATTATGGGCGGACGGTACGGACGGGATACTCTCGTACCAGTGGTCGTTAAGACCCCCGTGTCTTCCTCCACATGTGCAAATCTCCCAGGTGTGTAGATAAATCAATTAAATGCATTTTATCTTTTAAAATATCATATTACAACATAATATGATAGTTCCAATTGATATGTTCATAAGAGACTTAGTAATTTTAGATCTGTTGAAACAAATACGAAAGGTGCGCACAAACGCATTAAAATACCAAAAACCTACTCTACTTATGCAAAAACAAAAGGTAAATATGCTTCAATTTTGGACTCATCAGTGCTCCCACATGTGCCTCAGCTGAAGCTTCGACTAAGGATGCTGAACCAAGTGGAAGGGAGTTGGTGGTAATGGCGGCGAGAAACCTGGCAACCAACATAGAAGCAAGTTCCTGGCTAACTCCTTCATCGTCAGACCAAAGAGTAGCACATGCCTTCTTAGTGCCACTTGTTGGAGCACCATCCACTATAGCTCCTCCGACAATGAATGCCGAAGATCTATTCTGGTAGGCTGACCTCTTGGTTCACAATGTGAAAATCTTCCAAGATAATATTGTTGGTGCTCCCAATAAATTGAAGATCATTGCCACGATTAGTCCATGAAACTTTCTATTTTATTTTTAGATATATCCCACTGTACCCCCGAGCACTTAGGCAGAAAAATCACAAGCTTTTGGCCTGAGTGCTCTTAGAGTAGCCCAATTTTACTTCGAGATGTAGCCCCTCGAGTTTCTAGTTTGAATTAGATTATTTCGACTAGACTCTTAGAGTAGCTGCATGCATGGATCAATTTTTCACTCTGTAGCCCCCGAGCATGTAGTAGGAAAACTTAGGTTTATCCGACTATGTGCTCTAGGGAAACTAAATTGTGCATTTGTTGTAGAATGAACGTTCTCGGAGAGCTTCTGCTTTTGAGAAGTTCAAAATAAATGTCCATCATCTTTCTAATATTTCAGTATTTGTATCCTCAAAGCTATTTTTCCTTCCGAGTATGATCACTTACATTGCTTTTTTCTGACTTGTAGATGTCATTGCCAAAGCCAAGGACATTGTGGAGTAATCCAAACATATCCAGGATCTTGACACTGAGAACAAGATTCTGAAGGAGGACCTGGAAAGTGTCGTCAAGACACATGAAGAAGCCCTCAAGGCTATGCAGGAATCCTCCGCCATTGCCATTGATAATCTCAACAAGGAGATTAAAATGCTCAAGGAGATGAATGATGTTGCTGCAGCACAAAATTCTCAAAACCTGGAAGCTTTCAAAAAACTACAGAAGGAACATGGCATCTTGGCGGAGGCGTGCCAGCAAGATGAGATAAGCATGCTTGGTAATTACTTACCTACCTTTCCATTTAGTAAGTCAGGAAATTTCTTGTGTTTGTGTACTCATAGACATCTTGAATTTCCTTTGGTTGTAGCCCCTGGGTTTAACCAATATGGGAGTAGACATGCCGGATCTCAAGATCCGCATGAGCCTTGCTAGAAACTTCATCAACACCGTCATCACGCAAGTGAAGGTGATAGCTAAATGTTTAGATATCACCATCAAGGTGGTGGACTGTTCTACCAAGTTCTGTGAGATCCTTCACAGAGCCCTTGGGAAGATTGTTATCTGGAAGGTATCATTGGTCCGGGTAGGAGAAAGAATGGTGTTGTCCTTGACCAAAGCCCATTACGATGATATTGATGTTTTCTTGATTGGTATGGCTGCTATTGATGAGGATGGCAAGGAGATTGATAGCTCTGCTATATAGAACTCCCTAGCCGGCTATGAGAACCGGGTAGCCAAGTTAGTAAAGTCAGACATGTTTGTTCCTGCTGAGACATCCCGGAACAATCAGGTTTCTCCTTGGGCTTGTTGGATCGTGAAGACACTCTTTCTGCTGATGGCGCTACATCGAAGTCTCTTGCATCAGAGGCATAAACAATGTTGTATCAAATATGTCTTTGGATATTGTTGTGTAAATGCGGGAAAACTTATGTATTAAGCGGAAAACTTGAAGGAAAGCATCCAACTGCTTAAACTATGTCCAACATGTATATATTTTTCAAGCAAGTGCTGGCTTATCCATTATTCACGTTCTTATGCTTGACTTTTTGTGAGACAGAAAACTCTTTATTCCCTAAGGCGATGATGCTTAATAGCACCATCAAGAACCTAAGGAGCAAAACAGCCGACTCTGAGTGCCAAGAAATCACTACTCCAGAATCCACATAAAAACATCAGGAAACATGTAGACCAGAAAACTTAAGCTAACGCCCGAAAGAGGAATTTTGACAAGTGAAAAAAAAAATTGCGCATAAAAGTTTATATGATCCAAAAATGAATAACTAGAGAAGGTAAAAGACTCGTAATATGAGTGAACCAAATGCTTTATTTCATTGATCATATAGAGTACATATTACATAAAGGAAATATGCTAAGTATAAAAGGGACGTAGCTGTGCTATGTTCCATGGTAGATCTATCTCCGGATAGTTATCATTAGGGTCACATCGCTTGTGTTTGCGATCCTTGCCTGGCCTATCTTTCAACTCGCGAATATCAACGAGGTAATATGATCCACTGAGCAACACCTACCTTATGACGAACGGTCCTTCCCATGGCGGGGATATCTTGTGTGACTTCTTCTTCTTGAGGCAAAGCACTAGATCACCCTCCTTAAATGAGTGATACCAAACATGGCGAATATGGTAGCTAAGTAGTTTCGACTAGTAGACGGAGGATCTCTGGGCAGCCAGAATATGTTCTTCCTCGAGCAGGTCCACATAGAGCTATCGGGATTCTTCAGCATCATCTTTGTCGTACGTGGCAATCCTTGGGGAGTCGCGGAGGATGTCTAAAGGTAGGACTTCTTCTGCTCCATATACCATGAAGAAGGAGTGTAGCCGATAGATCCGTATGGAGTTGTTTGCAAACTCCATAGTACGTATGGTAATTCTTCCACCCAGGCTCCAACTGCTCTGTGTAGTGGTGCCTCCATGCGTGCCTTGATTCCCTACAAAATCAGTCATTTGGCCCGTTCAACTTGACCATTAGATTGTGGATGCGCCATAGATGCTAAGTCAAGGCGGATGCCTTTATCATGACAGTAAGCCTCAACTTATTCGAGTGATAAGTTGCTTCCATTATCGGTGATGATGCTATGTGGGAGACCAAATCTCACCACTAGACCCCGGACAAACTTAAGGGCTGTCGCCCCATCGAGCTTCTAATGGATTTAGCTTCAATCAATTTTGTGAACTTATCCACTGCCACTAGAAGATGAGTAAACCCACAGGGTGCTGTCTTTAAGGGTCAAACCATGTCAATCCCCCATACTAAGAATGACCATGTAATTGGTATGGTTCACAATTCTTGTGCCAGAACATGTGGTTGCCCCTCGCATAGTACTGACATTCCAACACGTCTCAACAATCTTGTCAGCGCCCGCCTTGGCGGTGAGCCAGTAGAATCCTTGCCGACATGCTTTGGAGACTAGGGATCTGGGAGCAGCGTGGTGCCCGAAATCACTAAGATGGATCTCCCTAAGGATCTCAATTCCTTGCTATTGAGACACACACCGTAGGAATATACTTGTGCTTCTTATTTTGTATAGCCGCTAGTCAATGATGGTGTAGGACTTTTCTCTGTGTACTATCTGTCGACTTTCAACTTCATCTGTCAGCATATTTCCATCTTTAAGGTAATCCATGAATGATTTCATCCATGCCGGAGGGATCACGACAACTATGTTGACAAAGGAATCAACTCTATCCTTATTTTCTAGGTCTACTCCCTTCACAAATGGTACCTGGAGGTGCTCCAGGAATACGCTAGGTGGAACCAGTTTATGTGTTGATCCAAGCTTTGAGAACAGATCTGCCGCTTCTTTATCCTCCCTCTTCACATACTTGACTTCGTAGCTATCAAAGCCCTTGGCTATCTTGTCTACTTCATCTCGATATGCCTCCATCATAGGTTCCACGCATTCAAGGTGCCAGCCACCTGCTGGGCAACCAAGCCAGAATCTCCACAACAAACTATGCGCTTGATGCCAATATAATTGGCTACACAAAGTCGATGAATAAGAGCCTCGTACTCAGCTATATTGTTAGTGCCATTAAAGTGAATCTGCAGGACATACTGGAGCTTCTCCCCTGTTGGTGATTGTAATAATACGCCAGCCCCCGAGCCGTTGAGCATCTTGGATCCTTCAAAGTGCATGACCCAAACTCTAGCTCTGGTATAGGAGTATCAACTAGGATTTTACCAATCTATGATAAAATCTGCCAAGGCCTGATATTTGATAGTGTCTTTCTTGTAGGTGATTTCAAAGGTGGAAAGTTCAATGCCCCACTTTGCCATCCGTCATGTTCCGTCGTTGTTATTGATGATGTTGGACGGTGGAGATTTTCTCACTACTGTGATAGGGTGTTCCTGGAAGTAGTTCCTTAGCTTCCGTGAATAAGGTACTCCATAAGCTATTTTGCGGTAGTGCTGGTAGCGCTGCTTATATTCTGTCAAGACTTCTCTTACATAATAAACTGGTTGCTGCATGCCATGCTCAAGCATTTTCTCCTTCCGCTCCACCACGACGGCGATGCTGATAACCCGGTTGGTTGCTGCCATGTAGATTAACATAGGCTCCCTTGATCCTGCCGCTGTCAATATTAGTGTATAGGAGAGTATTCTCTTCAACTCTTGACGTGCAGCATCTGCCTCATCTATCCATATGAATTTGTCTGCCTTCCTGAGCAACTTGTACATCGGCATGGCCTTCTCTCCAAGTCGGATGATGAACTGTCGTACGACTACGATGCAGCTCATGAGCCGTTGGATGTCCTTCAAGCATGTCAGACATTTTATGTTGAGGATGTCCTTGGTCTTCTCTGGGTTCACCTCAGTTTCGTGATGCAAAATGATGAAACCTAACAATTTGCCGGCAGGGACCCTGAAGACACACTTCAAAGGGTTAAGCATCATGTTATATTTCTAGAGGTTATCGAAGGTTTCCTTTAAGTCGGCGGTGAGGTTGTTTGATTTCTTTAACATCACCAAAAATGTTGTCCATGTAAGCGTGTATGTTGTGACCTATTTAGTCATGTAGGCAACACTGCATCATCTGCTAGTATGTAGCACCAGTGTTTTTCAACCCAAAGGGCACTGTGACATAGCAGTACATGCCGTAAGGTGTGATGAATGATGTGGCCAGTTGTCCGACTCATGCATCTTAATCTAGTGGTATCCAGAGTATGTATCTATGAAACACAAAATTTCCGAGGCAGCTGTCTAGTCAATGAGAGGCAAAGCAAATGGATCTTTCGGGCATGCTTTATTCAAGCCGGTGTAATCAACACACATTCTTAAAACTTTGATCTCTTTCTTAGGTACAAGCACAAGATTTTCCACCCAATCGGCGTGGATCACTTCCGGACGAAATTAGCCTTTAAGTAGCCTAGCTAGCTCCTTACCAATGGCATGCCGCTTTTCATCACCAAAGCATCGTAGTGGTTTCTTCACCAATTTTTCTTTAGGATTTATATTTAAGATCTTCTCGACAAGTTCCCTAGGGACACCTTTCATGTCGGCAGGTTGCCAGGCGAAGATGTCCTTATTCTCAAAGAGGAACTCGATGATCACACTTTACTATTTGGAATCCAATGGAAGTGGTATTGGAGGAATCTCCTTCAACGAGTTGCACCAGCTTGATCTCAATGGCTTTCTTGAATGCGGGTTCAGAATCAGATATCTGTTTCTTCGAAGCCGTCATCTCCGAGGCATCGACCTGGCTCTAGATATCCTTGAGCTCTTCACCGTAGAGTACCACTTCGGTGTAGGTTGCTTCTCCTAGATCTAACTCCCTTGCCTTCTTGAAGCTTGCAACAATGGTGATGATACCGTGAGGTCCCAGCATCTTGAGCTTGTTATAGGTGTGACATGGCCATGCATGGAAGCGATGGAAAAGGCCTCCACCAAAAATGACATGGTACACGCTCTTGAAAGGTACCACCTCAAAGGTCATCTTCTCTTGGCAGTAATTATTAACATCGCCAAAAGAGACCTGAAGGGTAATGCATCCAAGGGACTTAGCTTGCTGACCAGGAACCACCCAATGAAACACGGTGTTACTCCGCCTAAGCTGGGTTTCATGCAAGTTCATCTTGTGCAGTGTATCGACGTACATGATGTTGATGATGCTTCCTCTATCCACGAGACACTTGGTGAACTCGTAGCCATCAATCAATGGGTTGATGTCCATGGCATGCTGGTTCTCTTCTGGGATGATCTCTCGATGATCCCAACTATACGGTCGGAACTATATGGATGCAAGTGTATAGGCTAAATGTGGGGACTAAATGCACTAGGGGAATCCAGGGAGGGATAGTGTGGTGATTCCACACACAGAAGCTTTGTATTTGATTCTCCTTCACCGATTACAAGTGCTCCTAGAGCTGTATTGGGGAGAGGAGGAAGAAATAACTCTCTTACTCTCGCCACTAGCTAGCCCTCAGAGCAATCTCCCAGAAATCAACCCCCTCTACAGAAGCCCTAGCCCTCCTTATATAGGGGTGGCTAGGTCTCCACTTAGGGCACACGTGGAGGCATATTCCAGGGAATATGCCTCCTCCCCAAATAGTAAGCCGACCGGGTTACTTTTCCCCCGCGTCACCCATGCAGAGGCTACGTGAGCCTCTGCGGCGCCTGCGTCACCCGACATTGGCTTCGTCACCTTTGTCGGCCACGCCTCAGTGGTCCGGCCTCTGTCCGCTTCGCTCACGCTCCGCGTACAGTAGCCACCTTTTGACCAGCGAGATACCTTCCTTCTCTTACAAGCTTGATATAACCCGGATCCTACATAGTTGATCCGGCCATACCTGTTCCTGCATACAAGTTAGATATATCTTACCAACATACGGCTTAAGTCGGTTGAGACCAAGTAAGGTGGATGTCCCTGGTCCGGGTTACTCCGCGATCCGGCCTGCCTTGAGGTGACTCGGCTAGCATTTGCTTTGACCTTGCCGAACCTCGGCTAACTCGGCATTTATACCCCGGCGTGACCCTACCCAGGGGTATCCCCCAACATTAGTCCCCGAAGCTGGTGCGGTCTTAGCTGCCTTAGCCGCTAAGGCCACAGCAGGTTCAATTTCACTGAGCTCTGTGTTCCTTTTCCGAGTTACCTCTTATCTCGGATATCATGGACTTACTTTCCCTTGGCACATTACAAATTTTTCACTTGCCGGCCGGGTTACCACGTTCCCATCTGGGTCGTTCTTCCTTCTCTCGTACGCTTCCCCACGTGGAGGCTAATCATTACCTTGCCTCATTTTAAGGGCCTGCAACAGTAACCGCCGCAGTTATTGTCAGGAGTTACTATGCGCACGTCACGTCACGCCTGCCTCCTCATTAACAGTATCATTGCGTCACGTCATGGGATCTGTTATGCCTTGTGGTCCTCCGTGTGGCTCACAGCTGATTGGTTGAACCGGGTTGTACACGGCTACACCGTGTGGAACACCCGCACAACACGATGCCACTACCCCCTCGTGGGGGTGGTTAAATAGGGGAGGGGCGCGCCGCTTGGGTATTTTCCCCACTTTCGTGCCCCTCTGCCTCTAATACTTCTTCTTCTTCTCCCGCGACAGCGCCGCCGCCACCGCGCCTGAGTAGCAGCGCCTCTGCTGCACTGCCTCCACGCTCGCCAGCGTCACCGCCGCCTCCCCGCATCTCTTCCGCCACGGGTCGCTGCCAGTCTAGGCCACTGCCACCCACCGCCGCTAGCGCCAGTGAGGGCAGTGAACTCGAGATGACTGAGGAGGAGCTCGCCGTCGCCGAGCAAGAGATGGAGGAAGATGCCGCGAGCACCGACCGCGGCGCGTGGGCAGGCTCTTGGGTCTGCCAGGATGACCTGGATTGGCTCTACCGGACCAGGCGCATCCCGGAGGGCCTCGCCGCTCGCCTCGCCTCCTCCGAGCTTGCCCCCTCACCCAATCCGGGTGAGTATGTTGTGTTCCTATCACACTTCTAGCGGGGGTTCGGTTTGCCAGTTAGCGATTTTTCCACGACTGGTTGAACACATACGAGCTCCAGCCGCATCACCTTCCAGCCAACGCCATCACATCTCTCTCCGCCTTCGCCTCTACCATCGAGGGCTATGCCGGATTATGGCCCACAAAGGAGCTATGGATCCGGTTCTTTGGCCTTTGCCGGAATGTAATTCCGAATGTAGAACTAGATCCGGAGGACAAACAACTCACGCAGTTCGGTGCTACGTCAATTTCTCCCTGGAGGCTGTCCGTCTTCCCCCGAGTTACTGGGCTGGACTCCTGCAAGGGATGGGCCCGAACCTTCTTCTATGTCCGGAACAGCCCCACCGAAGATCTGATCCGGCTGCGCCCCTATACTCCGGGTCCTCCTAACCCGGAGTTGTGGGACGTTATCCCCAAGAAGCCCACGGTGTTGGCCAACCAAGTTAACAAGAGGTTCAAGGAGCTGAAGGATCTCGGATTGCGCAACAAGGACGCCATGATCACATTCGTCCGCAACCGGATCTCCCCCCTCCAGAAACGCACACATAAAGTGTGCCACATGAGCTGGGGCCGCGACCCCAACCGGACCTCGTCTTTCGAGTTAAGCAATACAGGGATCTACCGCCGGGTCAAGGCCCTGTTCACCACCCACAAGGACTTCTCCTCTGAGTGGACATGGGGGATTGAACACTTTTGCCGGGATAGGCTTCCTCCTTCGGTAAGTCTCGCACCCCAAACTCTATTCCGAATTGAATCATATGTCGGTCTTTTTGTTGTAGATTTTAATCTTGTTTCCTTTCCTTTTCCTTAGATGTTTCTTCAGCAAACCATCGAGGATGGCACCGACCCTACCCTCAAATGGGCGCCTGACCGGGACACCTCGGACGAGGAAGAACCTGATCAGGAGATGTTCCTTCCGATGTTGGACGTGACCAAGCGACCCACCGGTAAACTCTCTTCTATTAGAGATTGGCCCGACGATGAGGATGATTTGGATGTTGAGGTGATGGAAGCATTTGTCACTGTCCCCCTTTCTTATGCTTTTCCGGCATCAGCTAACCCCGGTGGGCAGATCCATGAAGATCCTCCCCTTGCCGTGGGTGATCCTGTTCCGGTTGCGCCGAAGAATAAAAGGGGAGCCGCATCAACCTCTTCCTCCGGACCTTCTTAGCCCGCCAAAAGGCGAAAGAAGTCCGGAGACAAAACTGCCACCAAGCCTGCAACCAAGGCCATAGCTCGGAGGGCTTGGAAGCCCAAGGAGCCCCTGACGTCGGATGAGTAAGCCTCTTCCCCCTTTGCTATTTACTTGTCCTTCTTTTATTACAGCTTCTTATTCAACAATGTTCGATTTGGCAGGGCCGTAGTGGAGGTCCCACATAGTGGATCCGGCATTTCCTCCCCACTTCGACACAGCCCTTCTCCCCCTCGCGGCGAGGATTCACGCCCACTGAGCCCAATCCCGGAGGGTTCAGCGGCTGCTCCGGGTTCCAGCCCACCTCGTCAAGAAGAGGGCAACCTTGGAGTGGGGGAGACCGGCTCTGCCGAGACAACGGCCACCACTACTTCGGCTTCGCCGCAACCAGCTACCACCGAGGTTCCCTCAGTACCTCCACCGAAGAAGAAACCACCAGTACCAGCACCAGTATCAGCACCAACTCCGGCACCAGCAGCAAAAGCAACAGCAGCAACACCAAGCCCCTTCGCCTCCCCTGCCGAGCTAGCTGATGCACAACAACTTGTTTTACACACTAGCCTGACCCTTGCTCAGGTTGAGAGGAGGGAGGCGCATGCCAAGGGTTTAGTGGCGCCGCACATGCTCAGCGGCGAGCGATACCCTCCGACCTTGATCGAGTTTGTAAACAACTGGAACAAGGCGGAGTTCATCCACAATGACGATCTCCCGGAGAAGTTCGGCCCCGCCGAGTTTTCTACGCAGATGAATACTGCCGCCAAGGCCATTAATCTTACAGGTCGGATGTTGGAGGTACGTTACTTCGCATTTTCTTGTAACAAGTTGTAGATATAATTGATATAGCCATTAGTCCCCGAGCCTCCGGGGGAGTAACTTGTTACTCGGCCGGATGCTCCTTAGAGAACTAACGTAGCTCCTTGATAACTTCGAATATGCACACACCTAGAGCCGGGTTAAGTTCCACTTGGCCCGGATCTTTGTACACTTCGAATATGCACACACCTAGAGCCGGGTTAAGTTCCACTTGGCCCGGATTTTGTACACTTCGAATATGCACACACCTAGAGCCGGGTTAAGTTCCACCTGGCCCGGATTTTGTACACTTCGAATATGCACACACCTAGAGCCAGGTTAAGTTCCACTTGGCCCGGATTTTGTACACTTCGAATGTGCACACACCTAGAGCCGGGTTAAGTTCCACTTGGCCCGGATTTTGTACACTTCGAATATGCACAAGACTAAGCTGTCCATCTTTGCTCTTTCAGGTGACCACCAACCGCCGAAGCACTGAGTTTCAGCATCTCCTTGATACTCACAAGATGTTGCGGGCAAAACATAGTGCACTTCTCGCTGAACACGAGAAAAGGGGTAAGTTCCTTCCTTGGCATTTTCCCGTTTTTCTTCGTCTTTTTCTGCCGAGCTAATCCATCATTCGGTTTCCATAGCTCAGGTGGAGGCTGAGAATATCCTCATGAGGAAGAGTTTGGACCAGATCAAGAGTAAGTTATTTTTGCTCAACTTTGCTATGCTTTCTATCTCTTTTTCCCCGTCGCTCGGCGAACATTCATACCTCGGCTCTGTCGGGTCAACAAACTATTTCAGTATCTCTTGAAGATAGTGTGCCCGTGCCTGATATGATGCTGCATTTTCTCGAACAAGCAGGGCAGCATCAGGTCGAACTTAAGAAGAAAGACGATGAGCTTGCCCTCCTCCGAGCCAAAGATGATGAGATTGCCAAGCTCAAGGAAGATATGAAGAAGCTAAAAGCGCAGCACCAAGCCGAACTTCAAAAAGCTGGCCAGGACTATACTGAAGAGCGGGAGCGCCTCACCCTCCAGATTTCCAAGGACCAAGAGCTTCTCCAGGAGGCCGACGTCAAACTTGAGTCGGTGAACACTGAACTTGTGCAGCTTCGCAAAAGGCGTGATGACTATACCAAGGAATTAACCCGGATCCACAGCCATATTTCCCGTAAGTTATTTTCCTTTGTCCGGCATACTTCTTCTGGTTGCTTCTCATGTCTTTTCCTTACTTGTTTCTCCTGTCTTGTTTTCAGGCAAATTTCCAGAGGGCAACGCCATTGCGAGCACCGTTGTTGCTAAGTTCTGCCAAGAGAGGGGTACCCCTATTGCTCCTGATGGTGAAGAAATTCCCTATGACATGGAGGACCTGTTGGTCAGCTTGTCTTCTCATGTGGAAATCGTGAAGAACTATGGCAAAGATATCCTTGACGTGGCAGTTCGGATCTTCAACGCCTTTTGGCCTGAGGACGATACTCCGGAGGGGACCACAGTTCTTGTTGACAAATTGATGGAATGCGAGACCCAGCTCGACCTTTGGAGGGAATCCGCTGGCCGTGCCGGAGCTGAGACCGTTCTCCACTACGTGCTTACGTGGTACGAGAAGATCGACCTCAACCTCCTAGCGCGCATGCGCACCGGATCCAAATGGTCCAGCGACCCGGAGTGGATTGCTTGGCGCAAGGCTTGCTCCCATAGCCTCATTGAATATGCCCCCATTCATGAATGGAACGAGGGTCCGAGCTTCCTTGGTGCCACTGATGCCGAAAATGCTAAAAACACAGAAGATGGTTCGGATGAAGACGAAGAGGACGATGCCTCGGACGTCGAAGATAGCGAAGATGACGCCGAACTTCCTCCTCCTGCTGGTCCTTGAGCGACAAACTTTAAAGTTTATCAGATCCCCGGTATGCCGGGTGCAGTTGTATCAAGTGCACAAGTAATATTTTGCTACTAAGTTTTTATGCTGGATTGAATTGGGCGTAGTCCCCGAGTTTCATTTTCTCGTTCTTCCAATCTTTGGCTTGGCTCGTGTCTACCTTGGTTCTGTTTTATGACTTACGAGTCCGAGCTTCAAAAATTGTCTTAACAATACTTGGAAACTTTTGGGATTAGCTCAAAATAACACAACATCTGGTTAGTTTGAAAAACAAACGTCGGCTCGATTAAGTTTTTTCCCTTAGTCGTTTTTCACGTTCTACGCAATTCCAAACTTGTTCTCTTGCTTGCCATGAAGCCAAATCTTGTTGGACAGCAGCAAGTCGAAGAGTTAGGTTCTTGGTGCTCACACATTACTAATCCGACCGAAGCAGAAGCGACTTACGCCAGCCGACGTAAAAATAATAAATGCAGAAGACAACTAAAATTACTAAGGTAGTCCCCGAGTTACTGCTCGAGGTGCCAAGATTTCATTGATAGGCTCATTACCGGCATACATACCGACATATGAGGAACTCGGATACATACACTTCTCTGTTAAGTGTAGAAAGGACAAAGTAGTGCTACATTCCATGGATGCTTAGATTCCTCGCCGGACTTGTCCGCCTTGTTCTTTTCCTGTGGCTTTGCATCGATAAGATAATAAGAATCATTGTGCAATGCTTTGCTCACAATGAATGGCCCTTCCCATGGGGGGGATAACTTGTGCATGCCCGCAGTACGTTGTACCAACCGGAGTACCAGATCGCCTTCCCGGAAAACTCGGGGGCTTATTTTCCAGCTATGATAGCTTCAGAGATTTTGCTGATATATGGCGGATCTGGACAATGCCAATTCTCTCGCTTCTTCCAGCAGATCAACATCATTTTGCCGGGCTTCTTGCACTTCGTCTTCTGTGTATTGGGTGACCCTAGGCGAATCGTGCTCTATGTCGGCTGGTAATACAGCTTCTGCCCCATATACCAGAAAGAATGGCATATAGCCTGTTGATCGATTCGAAGTTGTTCTTAAACTCCACAGTAGCGCTGGTAGTTCTTCTATCCAGCACCCCGCTAATCTTTGCAGCGGCTCAATGAGCCGGGGTTTTATCCCGGATAATACTAATCCGTTGGATCTTTCCACTTGTCTGTTCGATGCGGTGTGGGCTACCGAGGCAACGTCCAGCCGGATCTTCTTATCTCGGCAGAAACGCGCAAATGCTCCTTCAGCAAATTGTGTGTCATTATCTTTTATGATACTGTGAGGATAACCGTATCTCAAGATGATGTCTTTGAGAAATGTTACGGCCATAGCTCCATCACATTTTGTTATTGGCTTCACTTCAATCCACTTTGTAAACTTGTCCACCATGACCAAAATGTGAGTCATATTTCCCTTTGCTGGTTTAAACGGGCCAACCATATCCAAGCACCATACGGCAAATGGCCATGTAATTGGTATGGTCTTGATCTCCGACATTGGCATATGTGTTTTTGTCGCATATCTCTGATAGCCATTGCATTTTCTCACCAGATCTTCCGCTTGTTCTAAGGCACTTGGCCAGTAAAACCCATGGCGGAAAGCTTTTGCTACCAAAGCTCTGGATGAGGCGTGATGCCCACATTCCCCTTGATGTATATCTCGGAGGATTTCAAGTCCTTCCTCCGGGTCAACACATCGCTGGAGGACATTAGTCACACTCCTTTTGTATAACTCGGAATTGATGATCGTGTATGCTTTCGCTCTCCTCTGAGTTTGTCTAGAAAGTACCTCCTCAGTGGGTAAGGTTCCATCTTTCAGGAATTGGAATATTGACAATGCCCAAGCTGGTACAGCTCTCACTGGGAATATTTCCTCATCAATTTCCATCAGATCCACCGACATAACTTCTACCGGATCATGCTGTGCAGTCCCCGGGTTTGTCGTGGCAGTCCTCGGGTTTCGTGAACCACTTCCTTCATCAATGTCCATGGGCACAACCTCTGATTCCGGGATAAAAATTGAGTCGGACTCCGGGGATGGCCTGATGGATGGTTTCCTGAGGTGCTCCAATGCTACGCCTGGTGGAATTGCTTGTCAGGTTGAACCGAGCTTCGATAGTACGTCGGCAGCCTCATTCTCCACCCGAGGTACATGGTGAAATTCACATCCCTCAAAGTAACCAGATATTTTCTGCACATGAAATCTCTATAATGCCATCTTTGCGTCCAAAGCATCCCATTGCCCGGAGGCCTGCTGGACTACGAGATCCGAGTCACCGAAGCATTGGATCCGACGTATACCAACCTCCTTTGCCACTTTGAGCCCATGTATAAGTGCTTCGTATTCTGCAACATTGTTTGATGTAGTGAAGTGGATCTGCAACACATATTTCAGCTGGTCCTTCTTTGGCGAGGTAAGCACAACTCCGACACCTAACCCGGTTTTTGTTTTTGACCCGTCAAAGTGCATTCTCTAGTAGTTCGGATCTGGCAATGGTGGCTCGTATTGCACCTCAGCCCAATCCACAAAAAAATCCGCCACAGCTTGAGATTTAATTGCTTCTCTTCTGTCATATTGTGGCGCATAAGGTGCTAGTTCAATTGCCCATTTTGCAATCCTGCCACTTGCATCCTTGTTACTCATTATCTTGGATATGGGAGCTTCACATATTACCTTGATTGGGAGTTCCTCGAAATAGTGTTTCAGCTTCTTAGTTGCCATGTACACACCATACGCTACTTTCTGATAGTGCGGATAATTTTGCTTTGAGGCTGATAACACCTCGCTCAGGTAGTACACTGGCCTTTGCACCGACTTACCCTCTTCGTCGCGCTCTACCACAATTACTACACTTACAACTCGGTTGGTTGCGGCTATATAGAGCAACATTGGCTCCTTTGATAGTGGAGAGGCTAATACTGGCGCAGTGGCTAACATTTTCTTTAACTGGACAAAGGCTTCATTGGCCTGCGGCGTCCAAATGAACTTATCCGACTTTTTCATGAGTTGATAGAGAGGCAGTGCCTTTTCTCCCAACCGACATACAAACCGACTTAGCGATGCCAGGCAACCAGTGAACTTCTGGACATCGTTAAGACACTTTGGCAATTCCATTCGTTCAATGGCCCCGATTTTAGTTGGATTGACCTCAATACCCCGGCTGGAGACGAGGAATCCGAGTAGTTTTCCAGCCAGGACACTGAAGGTACATTTTTCTGGGTTAAGCTTCATCCGGAACCTCCTCAGGTTCGCGAACGTCTGCCTAATATCATCAAGGAGCGTTTTGCTTTCCTTGGTCTTTATCACAACATCATCTACATACACCTGCACATTTTGACCAATCTAGTCATGTAAACATTTTTGCATACATCTCTGGTACGTTGTCCCTGCATTACGTAAACCAAAAGGCATGGTGCGATAGCAATAAGCCCCATACGGGGTGATAAAAGCAGTCTTTATTTGATCGCTCGGGTTCAGGGGTATCTGGTGGAAACCAGAATATGCATCAATGAATGACAGCAACTCACACCCAGCAGTAGAATCTATGACTTGGTCTATCCTTGGCAGTGGGAATGGATCTTTCGGACACGCCTTATTCAGGTTCGTGTAATCGATACACATATGCCAAACCACTGCCACGTTCGGATCATCCTTCTTCTTCTCCACCAGCACCGGATTAGACAACCAATCCGGGTAAAGCACTTCCATGATAAATCCTACAGCCAACAACCGAGCTATTTCATCTCCAATGACTTTTCTCCTATCTTCGGCGAAGCGGCGGAGAGGTTGCTTCACCGGCTTTGCTCCGGGTCTCACATTCAAAGAGTGCTCGGCCAACTCCCTCGGAACACCTTGCAAGTCTTGTGTGGACCAAGCAAAAATATCCCGATTCTCATGGAGGAAGTTGAAGAGATCGCTTTCCTATTTGTCATTTAACCCGGCCCCAATTGTTACGGTACGCTCAGGGAACATATCATCAACATGCACCTTCTTGGTATCTTTTGTCGCTTGGAATGAGACACTACCATGCGGGTTACTTAGTGCCGGCATACACTGCTACGCGGACTGAGCCAATGCCGCCACCTCTTGGATCTTTCTCTTTTCTTGCGCAATCACGAGTGACTAGGCATAAGCTTGGGATGATCTTTGATGCTCCAGGTAATCTCCTGATCTGACCAAGGCATATAGCTCGTCACTGCCGGCATTACCGCATTCACCTCCATATGTCGGCGCTGCAAGCTCTTCCTGTCTGTCTCTTCCGTAGTGAACACATAGTAACTCTGATGGTGCTCTCTCTATTCATTCCTCCCCTCATTTCCGGGGTATCTATGATCCTGCTGGTTTTGGTTTTCTACCTGATGCACTGCATCCCTTCTCTCATTGTTGTCATACCTCGGCGGAGGGGGAGGCAACATTAGCTGTTGCGTGTTCGCTCCGGAGAGCAATTGCTGCCGGGGTAACTCCTGCCGAGGCTGATCATTCCAAGGTGCCTGAGCATTCCCGAACCATTTTGTTCTATCTTTCGCATCCACTCACATTGCCTAGTTGTGTGTCCCGCTGGGTTACTTGGATTAGGCGTGTGAAACTTACACGGCTGATCTAGCATTGATTCATAGGTATACCTCGGACGGTCTTTCTTCTCTTGCCACTGCTTTTTCTGCTCTGGCGTCCAAGTTTTCTTCCCATCATTCCTTGGCGTCCATTGCTGTCCTCCAGTTTTCTGACGTTGACTGCCTCCTGCTCCGGGTTGATCTTGATTCACAGCTGCAACTTGTTGCGAACTGTACCGGTAATCCGGTCTGTCATCTCTTCTTTTACCTCGATAATCATTCCTCCGGGATGACCCGACTCCATCTCTCTAGTAGTACTCCTCGCCTGACTCGTTCGAGGTGAGCTTAGGTTGCGTCGGATCACCCAAAGCATATGAATCAGCAATCCGGATCGTTTCTGCCAATGTAGTTGGCATATCTCTTTGCAACCTTTGCCATAGCATGCTTGCATATTGCACCAACGGGTTAAGAACTCCCAGTCTGTCTCATTCGGTCTCTGCCTGCACATTGCTAGGGTTTGTGGCCTGTTGGGCCTCTGATACGTTCTTGAGAAATTGCTAACGAACATCTCCTCGAAATCGATCCAGCAGTTAATACTTCCGGGTGGCAAATTGTTTAGCCATACCCTTGCT
This sequence comes from Avena eriantha, assembly GCA_910589775.1. NCBI lineage: Eukaryota > Viridiplantae > Streptophyta > Magnoliopsida > Poales > Poaceae > Avena > Avena eriantha. The sequence goes on from OU342743.1 coordinate 184,510,911, forward strand.
GGCCCCTCCAACATCTGGGGTACATATCTCACAACCCACCTCAAGTTGCCTGTGGCAATTTTTATAGCAGTAGCATAGTTAATCAACCAATCCTCCGGCTTAGTGCTGCCGTCATATGTCTTTGTGCCTCTAGGCAACTGAAAGTTAGGTACCGGAGGTTTCTTCATGATCCGGGGCCCAAAACATGCTGGACCCGGAGGACCTTGACACTCAATTTGCTCCGACCTATACAACCGATCCAGTTTTAACCTGGCGTCATCAGGCATCAAGTCTCTACTTCCCAACCTTGATCCTATCACATGATAGTCTGGCCTGGGATAGCCAGCATTCACCATCTTCGAATTACCATCATTGTATCTATCTTGCTCCGGTGGAGCTGCCCTTTGTTGCATACCTTGGCCAGCACTACGCTCTTGCCATGGCATATTCCGCTGGTGCGATTGACCTGCACCTTCCGCATTACGGTGTCCGGCATTGCCGTTTATAGCATTCCTTTGACCGGCATTGCCTTGATTAGCGGTTACCAAAGCTCACACTCCTTCGATCCTCATCTCTCTACACTTCCTTTCCTTTCCCTGCCTTTGCCGGGTCATATGGGACTATCTGCTTATTCCTCCTGGCCAAGGTTACCACCTCTTCTCTCCTAGGACCACCATGAGGAGACGATGCGGCTCCAGCGGATTTTTCCGGGTTACGCACCGCCGAATGAACGATATTGGAGGCCCCAGCTCTCTTTGGGTTAGCCCTGAGCAATTCCTCGTTCTGCCTGTTCGCGATCCGAACCAACTCGTTAACCCTATCTTGCTGTCTTTGGCGGGCTTCACCCATCAGACCTTCTAGCTCGGATGCAGCTGCATCTGCTGCCCTGAGGGTCTTTGCCAGGGTACTATACCTCGGCAGCCCCACGGACAAACAGTTCTCTGATTCCTCAATCCTAGTATCACCCTCTCTGTTCATCTCACTCATGAGATTTCTCCCTTTCACTTTTACAGCATCTACCTTATTTGCCTTAGCGTACTCACGCAGTGTCATGTTCAACGACTGCTGAGCCGCGGCTATCTTTTTCGCACCCTCTAGCATTTTCTGCCTAGTTTCCTCTAGCTCGGCCTATGTCTGAGCCGGATCTACTGCTGCTGCTACTGGGTTTGCCAAGCTATCCATCGCCTGCTGCAGTACATTCTCAGGCCTCTCTAGTGGAGGACCTCTACTTTTCCTCGGTGCCTTAGGTGTTACCTCTGGATCTAGTGCCGGGTCTTTGCTCGCGCCTGCAGCTGGCGCAGTCATCATCACTTCTACACGGTCCGGGGAGCAAGTGATACGCGCACCTTGAACCACACTAAGGGATGGCTCGCCTCCTTCGACGACGTGCCGCGGATGAACGCACGACATATCAACAGCAACGTAGACCTTGTGCGCGCCAATCTTGACGAAGAGGCCGTTGCGCGGAAGAGGATGCGTGCCGAAGCAGCCAGCGTTGTCGCTGACGAAATCCAGCGCTCCAAAGCGCTGAACGAGCCCGGAGACGATGCGTTCACCGGTGCCGATAAGGTTTTCCGTCCGGATCTTCACCCCTGCTAGCGCCGCTGGCCCCAAGGTGGGCGCCAACTGTCGTGGTGGTGTCACGGCAGATGCCATGTATAGGCTAAATGTGGGGACTAAATGCACTAGGGGAATCCAGGGAGAGATAGTGTGGTGATTCCACACAGAGAAGCTTTGTATTTGATTCTCCTTCACCGATTACAAGTGCTCATAGAGCTGTATTGGGGAGAGGAGGAAGAAATAACTCTCTTACTCTTGCCACTAGCTAGCCCTCAGAGCAATCTCCCAGAAATCAACCCCCTCTATAGAAGCCATAGCCCTCCTTATATAGAGGTGGCGAGGTCTCCACTTAGGGCACACGTGGAGGCATATTCCAGGGAATATGCCTCCTCCCAAAATAGTAAGCCGACCGGGTTACTTTCCCCCGCGTCACCCATGCAGAGGCTACGTGAGCCTCTGCGGCGCCTGCGTCACCTGACATTGTCTTCGTCACCTTTGTCGGCCACGCCTCGGTGGTCCGGCCTCTGTCCGCTTCGCTCACGCTCCGCGTACAGTAGCCACCTTTTGACCAGCGAGATACCTTCCTTCTCTTACAAGCTTGATATAACCCGGATCCTGCATAGTTGATCCGGCCATACCTCTTCCTGCATACAAGTTAGATATATCTTACCGACATACGGCTTAAGTCGGTTGAGACCAACTAAGGTGGATGTCCCTAGTCCGGGTTACTCCGCGATCTGGCCTGCCTTGAGGTGACTCGGCAAGAATTTGCTTTGACCTTGCCGAACCTCGGCTAACTCGGCATTTATACCCCGGCGTGACCCTACCTAGGGGTATCCCCCCAACAACGACACCGCTAGGTCAAACAGAACAACTTTCCTAAAGGGACCCCTATATAAAGAAGCCTTGGGCGACGAGAAAATAGCCTCGAGAGTCCCTGGCCCAGATCATCAGCCACCGGAGGAATAGACTTAGATCTAATCTCCAAATCCTTCTCCAGCACCATAGCCATATTTTCACCACTTGTAATAGTAGATATCATCTTCGATTGGAGATATTGTAAGACTATTTACTATTAATCTTATGATTTCCATTACAATGTTTGTGATTGTTGATATCGTCTCTATGTATGATTAATTCTCCTTGGGCTAAGGGCTTCAGCCTTGCCATGTAGCATTTGCGCATGTTATTTATCATAGATGGAATCATGTATTGTTTTGTATGACATGACGATTATTTGTATCCTCTCTTGCCTCAATCTAAGGACTTGTCAAGTATCCAAGACCCTAAGGATTGAGCTAGGTATAGGGAGTATGAGTAATGACTAATCTACAGGTTGGGAACCCCTTTGACAGAAAGGGGTAGTACGGTTGTATGTGAGGGATTTACTTGGGATTAACGGTGACGTCACTATGCATATCATTAGTTCTCTTTCTTCTATGGATGAGACTAGTATGTTATTGCTATAAGAGGTTGCGGAGGCAATAACAATTATGGATGCACTTCCCACATATAATTTATCTTGCTCTAACAATTACATGCATACTTTATTTCTATCTTTTATTCCCATCAGATGTTTTGCACAGCTACTGGTGAAACTGAACGCCCTAGGCCCTCTCTCTCCATCATCAACAACAACAAAAAGACACAAACTCTTGGTCTGGTAAAAACACAAAAGGAATTCTAAAACTCCCGAAGGTCTGTTAAAGTAACTTCACTATGCATCTTCTCGAGGATTTGATAACCTATGTCTACTAGGGAAAAAGATGCTATACCACATCCATAATCCGGATCGAAGGTATCATTGAGGCACATCTAGGTAAGAGAACTGTTGGGGTTATTCTATATGGGTATCCTCATAGCATGTCACCAATCCGCCTAATCCGGGTGGCCTATAGTTGGTAGCAAGGTCTATGGCCTGCTGAGTGGCCTAGTTAGACGGATCTAGAAGGGAGGCCCATGCCGGATAAAGGAGGCCCATGCCGGATAAAGGAAGGCTACGCAAGAGTCACCGACATACTCGGAGCCTAGGAGTGCAAGATACGATAGACTAGTTCGTATTAGCGTAGGACTCTTTCCCTTGTCTGGCAAGGACCTTTCCCTGTAACCCTAGGTTCTGGTGCCTTTATAAGCCGAACCTATGGGAGCCTTTAGGGCAGACAACAACCTAGATTTCTGCGTACAACGTGCAACACCTTGCACATCGAACCTATCTCTGTAACTTGGCTTATTGCCATTATAGTGATTTATAGCAGGAGTAGAGTTCCGCCACCGTTGTGGGACTTGAACCTAGGTAAGCTGTGTTACCTCGTACCTACGAACTCTCCGCCTTACCCACGTCTCTAAAAATGCACCGTGAGGACCCCTCCATGGCATACTCATCAGCGATACCATGATAGTTGGCACCCATCATGGGGAAAGAGGCGCTTAGAGATCTATACCGGGCGAGGTCCAATATCTTCGCAGGAATCAGCGACACCGTAGCCATCGGACACGTTCTCTTCTCCGGCAACGTCCCAATCGTCCCTCCAGATGAGTTCTGGGTGCTGGAAAATACATACCCTACGCTCTGCTCCGTCATCACCTTCGGAGACATCCACATCTTCATCGGCGAAACTGACTCGGGTCCTAGATCCCTGGAAGTCGGAAACTCGTCAAGCACCGCACGGACCGCCTATGAGCAGGACACGTTCGCGGAAGGATCTGTGCCATACCTCTCTTTGGAGTATGGTGGCTCGGATCAGGAAAATTCAAGGCACACCCAAACTGCCCCTATGTAGGATATAAAGGTGGAAGGACCCCGCAAATCCACTTGGCTTCCCCAAGCGTTAGAGATGCGCATGTCACACTTTGTCGGCGTAGTCACCATCTTCGATCTAGCTAGATGCGTTCAAAGGGATGGAGAACCTCCCCGTGAATACCTCACGAGCTGGATGAGGGTGAGGGAAACCCTAGAGGGAGACCGTCCCGACGAGCTCATATACCACTTCGTGGAAGGGCTCACACTCGGAACACTCCTCCGACATACCCTCTGAAGGCGGCAGGCTGTAGGACCTCCCACCCTTGGTAAGATGGTCACCATCGTCAACGAACACGCGGATGACAATGAAGAGGTCGAAACGGCAATCGTCGTCATAGCCAAAGGAGGAAACAACAAAAACGGCCCACCTCCATCACCCTCCACATCTGCCACCGCCAACACCGAAGCCAAGTCCGACTCCGTCCTTGACGCGCTGTATGTCCACATCAATATGGATGGCGGTGGCTCGCACGCTAACTTGGAGGAATACGATGTTGTTATGAGGGAGATCGAGCAGGAGATCGGGAAGCAGGAGTGCGCCGAGAAGACCAACGCTTCCCACCAGGTGCTAGTCGCCATTGGGAGCATGATGGAAGAAGACAGCTAGGATCCAGAATGTGAGAGAGCTCCGACCACGCTAGCGGTTACTAGAGCGGCAACATCCAAGAAAGCCGCCGAGCCTCCGGCTCCGACCAAGGCTTCGCCTCCTCCGGCTATCCACCCGCAACCGGTGTAGGAACTCACCACGACCCCTAGTACGACCCGACAATCAAATCAGCCGCCAATGCCACCATCAACGTCTGCAGCTGGCAACCCATTGGCTACTCCCGCCGACAAGGCAATTTACCGTGCACTCCTCGTTGAGCCTATCACTGTCTCCCATATCCGGAGTGTTACGGAGCTTGATGAGAAGCGCGCGGCAATCCTGGCGAAGGCCAAGTGCATTGCAGAACAGGGAGCTAAGCTGGACGAAGACATGGCTAGGGCGCAACAAACCATTAAGGCGGGAAGAGCTATGGAGGCTGAATACAAGCAATTGCTGTTGAAGCAAAAGGCAAAGAAAGCACCAACTCACATCATCGAAGATCCCGGCATTCGGTGCAGGTTGGGGTATGAGGGATCCAAGCCGAAAAAAGCCACCCCATACATTGATTCTGATGGGAGGAAAGTCATGCCAACTCTCGCCCTCGACATCACCGTTGCCAAGACCCTCCTGGAATAGGACAGGTCACCAGAACCAATTGCTCAGGTGTACGACCTCGTCACTAAGGCATGCAAGCAACATGAAAAGGCTACCTCGTAGAGGCTCGAGTCCAACCCGGAGCTTTGCTAGTTAACCCTGAATAGCCGCAGAAGGCCAAAATATCCCCGCGACGAGGGATCCCACACAGGCTCCACAGAGCGAAGACGGAGGGAGGCACGCAACATGACTAACGCCATCCCCATATCCTCCGATCATGGAGAAAAGGCTTGTCCCCGCCGGTTGCCACCTCCACCACCATCTCGGTGTCACGAGGAACCGGAGCCACGCCACCATACAAGCATGCCACCGCCAAGGCGTCCCCAGGCCGGCATCGTTATACGCGACCAGGGTGAGCAACCCTGGCATGCTAGAAAGCACGGCGGCAATGAAGGACATAGGAGTAGATTCCATAAGGAGCCGCCACGTCCGACAAGCAACCACGGCAGGCGTGAAGAGTAACAGGAGGGCCACAGCAAGAAGCCTAACCTACCGCCTCCACCACCACCGTCGCCGCCTAGCAGCCATCATGGCGGAGGGTATGGTGGATCTCATAAATCGCGCCACAATTCCCCTCCCCATGACGGAAAAGGGAAGCAGCCAGAGCCGTATGATGAATGTTCACGACTGGATAAGATCCAAGAAGCTCGGGAGCTCCCATACCTTGGGCTACGTTGTTTTGGACCAGTAATACGGGCCACAACCTACCCAAAGGGCCTCTGGATAGGCAAGACCATCAAGCCCTACAACAGCACTGCCAAGCCAGCAACATGGTTGCAGGACTACAGCGAAGCCATTCACATCGCAGGGGAAGCCCCAATGTCGCTGTCAAGTACCCCCCCCACTCATGTTGACCGGCACCGCCCGGCAATTGGTTGGACATGCATGAAGTGTTCACCAAGAACTTCGAGGGTACGTACAAATGTCCCCGCACTGTCGGATACCTACAGCAGTGTGTGCAAGAAAAGGATGAAACCTCTCGTGCCTACCTCTCTCGATGGCTGGATATGAAAAATTCCTGTGCAGGGGTGCACGGATAGACCGCTATGGCTGCCTTCATCGACGGTCTGGAAAAGGGGACTTTGCTCCGCCATAAGTTGAAGCGCAAGCAAGACAACAATGAGCTCACCCTCAATGCAATGATCGCCATGGCTAGCAAGTTCGCTGTTGCTGATGACGATGCGCACGGATCACTACCGGCAATATCAATCCCTACCCAGGCCAGAAAAAACAACAATAACAAGCGGAAGAATCCGCCTGAAGAGAAGCAAACAGCCGACATGGTCGCCACAACATTCACTGGCAGAGGTGGAGGCGGACAACGTGGACGTGGTTGGGGAGCTAGCAGTGGCCAGCAGAGGAGTGACTCTACACCCTCAGCGCGCCGCGTTCCCCAAATGTACAAGAGTACCGTGATATGCCGTGTTTCATCCACCTTGACGCAAACGGCAAGGCCACCCACACCAACCGCCAATGCAAATTTGTCAACAACCTCAAGGAAGACCCTGAGTCCGGCTATAAGCGAAGTCAAAAAACAGACCCGCGGAAAGGGCAAAGGGAAGAAGAAGGAAGAAGATCCCAAGGAATCAAGCGATATGGATGAAGACGTGGAACCCAAATCTTCTGACAAGGGATAGGATAAAGGGAAAAATCCCTTCGAAAAGAAGGCTCCATGTTACCATACCTTCCTTGGCAGTCCCACCGTCCGGGCCTAGAAAACCTCTTTGAGGATACTGATGGCCACCCTCCCTCTGGTTCCCCAGTATGTCAGGTTGTCCGAAGTTCCAATTACTTGGGATAGGAAGGATCACCCAGACCTTATCCCAATAGAGAATCACTATGCCATGGTCATCAACCCTTTGATTGATGGCACAGAGTTCACCAAGTGCCTCGTGGATAGTGGAAGCAGCATCAACATCATGTACCTGGATACACTGCACAAGATGAACTTGACGGAGACCCATCCAAGGAACAGAAACACCGTGTTTCATGGGGTTATCCCCGTCCGACAAGCCAATTCTCTGGGCTGCATTACCCTTCCGGTCGCTTTTGACAATGTTAACAATTACCGTCAAGAACGCATGACCTTTGAAGTGGTGCCTTTCTAGAGCACGTACCATGTCATCTTTGGACACGACATCTTCTACTCCTTCCTCGTAAGGCCATGGTTTGTCTACAACAAGCTCAAGATTCTCGGACCAAACAACGTCATCATCATTGACAGAAGATTCTCCAAGGCACGGGAGTGCAAGCTCAGTGAGGCCACCTTCGCCGAAGAAGTCCTCTACGGTGAGGAGTTCAAGGAGATCCAGAATCAGATCGATGCCTCGGAGATGCCGATTTCGAAGAAGCAAATCACTGCTACCGAACCCGCATTCAAGGCCGCCATCAAGACCAAGCCGGTGGAGCTTGTTGAAGGAGATTCCTCCAAGACCACCGCCATTGGCACGAACCTGGATCCCAAATAGGAAAGCTCACTCGTCGAGTTCCTCCGTGAGAATAGGGACATCTTTGCCTGGCAACCCGCCGACATGAAAGGCGTACCTAGGGAACATGCCGATCACAACTGGAAAGACGAAGGGCTATAGGCAAAGAAATAGCTAGGTTACTTAAGGCTGGCTTTATCCGAGAAGTTATTCACACCAGATGGGTGGCAAATCCTGTACTTGTCTCCAGAAAGGGAACCAATGAATTAAGAATGTGCGTTGATTACACCGGCTTGAACAAAGCATGTCCGAAGGATCCGTTTGCTTTGCCTCGCATTGACCAAGTCATTGATTCGACGGCTGGCTTGAAACTTTTGTGTTTTCTCGATGCTTACTCAGGATACCACCAAATACAGATGCAAAAGTCGGACCAACTGGCCACTTCGTTCACCACACACTACGGCATGTATTGCTACGTCACGATGCCCTTTGGGTTGAAAACCGCTGGTGCTACTTACCAACGGACAATGCAACATTCCCTACACGACCAAATAGGTTGCAACATATACGCTTACATCGACGACATCGCGGTAATGTCAAAGAAATCAAATAATCTTATCGCTGATTTATAGGAAACCTTCGACAGTCTCCGGAAATACAGCATGATGCTGAACCCTAGAAGTGTGTCTTCAGGGTACCCTCTGGCAAACTATTGGGCTTCATCGTTTTGCATCACGGAATCAAGGTGAACTCGGGGAAAATCAAGGCCATCCTCGACATCAAACGCCCGATATGCCTGAAGGACATACAAAGGCTCACAGGTTGTGTTGCAGCAGTAATCCGGTTCATCAGCTGACTTGGTCAGAAGGCTATGCCACTCTACAAGTTGCTCAAGAAGGCGGATAGATTCACATGGACGGACGAGGCTGATGCAACACTCAGGAGTTGAAGAGAATACTCTCCCCCCCACCAATACTTGCAGAACCGGTATCAAGGGAGCCTATGTTAGTTTACATGGCGACAACCAACCAAGTAATCAATATCATCATCATGGTGGAGAGCAAGGAACCAACACACGAATACGGAGTTCAGAGACCCGTTTACTATGTAAGCAAGGTCTTGACGGAATTCAAGCAGCATTACCCGCACTACCAGAAGATAGCTTATGGAGTTTTCCTTGCTTTGCACAAGCTAAGGCATTATTTCTAGGAGCACCCTATCACAGTGGTAAGCAAAGCTCCACTGTCCGACATCATCAACAACAACGACACTATAGGGAGAGTGGCAAAGTGGGGCATTGAACTTGTCGCCTTTGAAATCACCTACAAGAGACACGACGCTGTCAAATCACAAGCATTGGCGGATTTTCTTGCAGATTGGACAGAACTGCCAGAAGACACTCCTGTGCTAGAGCCAGAATATTGGGTCATGCACTTTGACCGATGAAAGCTACTCAATGGCTCGGGGGCTGGTGTATTATTACAATCACCAATAGGAGAAAAGTTGCAATACGTCCTGCAGATTCACTTCAATGGTGGAGTATGAGGCCCTCATTCACGAACTTCGCGTGGCCAAAGATATTGGCATCAAGCGCATAGTTTGCTATGGAGATTGCGACTTGGTTTCCCAGTAAGTAGCTGGCACCTGGAACGCGTGAAACCCTATGATGGTGGCATATCGAGACAAAGTAGACGAAATAGCTAAGTGATTCTACGGCTAGGAAGTCAAGTACGTCAAAAGGGAGGAGAATGAGGCGACATATTTGCTGTCAAAGCTTGGATCGTCTCGTCGACCAATTCCACCATGCATTTTCCTAGAACATTTACGGACCCCATCCGTGAAGGGAGCAGACACCGACAACCCGGATAGAGTGGATTCATTTGTTAATACAGTGACAGTGACCTCTCCAGCTTGGACGAAACCGTTCATGGACTATCTACAATACAGAACTTTGCCCGCCAGCAAAGTCGAAAGCCGGCAAATAGTACACATGAATTTTCCTTCGATGCGTCTCCCAGCAACAAGGTATTGAGATCCTTAGAAAAATACATCTCGGAGATTGCGGGCACCATGCCGCTCCCCGATTGTTGGTGGCTAAGGCCTTCCGACAAGTATTTTACTAGTTAATTGCCAAGGCGGACACCGACAAGTTGGTACAAACATGCCTTGGGTGTCAGTTCTATGCAAGACAACCAAGTGTTCCAGTTGAAGAGTTGAGAACCATACCAATAACTTGGCCGTTTGCAGTCTGGGGGCTGGACATGGTGGGACCTTTGCAGACAGCACCATGTGGATTAACACACTTGCTAGTAGTAGTGGACAAATTCACAAAATGGATTGAAGCTAAACCCATTAGAAAGCTTGATGGGGTAACAACCCTCAAATTTGTCCGGGATCTAGTGGTGAGATTTGGTCTCCCACACAGCATCATCACCGACAATGGCAGAAAATTATCTCTCGGAGAAGTTGAGGAGTACTGTCATGAAAAAGGCATCTGCCTTGACCTAGCATCTGTGGCACACCCAAAGTCAAATGGGAAGTTGGAAGGGCCAATGGACTAATTCTGCATGGAATCAATCCACGCTTAGAGGAACCGCTACATAGAGCAGCTGGAGCCTGGGCGGAGGAATTACCATCTGTCTTATGGAGTTTACGAACAACACCCAACAGATCCACTGGCTTGAATCCTTTCTTCATGGTTTATGGAGCAGAAGTGGCCCTCCCATCTAATATCCTCCATGATGCACCAAGAGTTTTCGCCTACATGGAGGATGATGCTAAAAATTCCAGACGCTTATCTGTCGACCTACTTGAAGAAGAGCACGTGCTGGAATGCCAGAGATCCGCCATCTACCAGCAGAAGCTACATGGCTACCATAGTCGCCACGTAAAGCATCACTCGTTTAAAGAAGGGGATTTGGTGCTTAGACTCAAACAGGAGAAATCACACAAACTATCCCCGCCTTGGGAAGGACCGTTCATCATAAGTAAAGCATTGCCAAATGGTTCCTATTACCTCGTCGATATTCACAAGTTGAAGGATATGCCAAAAAATCGCAAGAGCAAGCAACGTGACTCCGATGATGATTACCCGGAGACAGATCGGCCATGGAACATAGCACAGCTACGTCCCTTTTACACTTAGCACATTTATATTATGTAATAAGTTTCTTATATGATCAATGAAATAAAGCATTTGATTCACTCATATTCTTTGAGTCTTTTACCTCCTTTAGTTGTTCATTTTTTGGATCATATAAACCCTTTATGCACAACTTTGCATTTGCACTTGTGAAAATTCCTCCTACTGGCGTTAGCTTAAGTTTTCTGGTGTACACATTTTCTGAAGTTTTTATGTGGATTCTAGAGCAGTGACTTTTCGGCACTCAAAGACGACGATTTTTCTGTCAGATTCTTGATGGTGCTATTAAGCATCATCACCTGAGGGTATAGTTCTATGTTGTGAGTCTTCCGTCTCACAAAAGGCCAATCATACGAACCAGAATAATGGATAAGCCAGCACTTGCTTAAAAAATATACACATGTTGGAAATAGATAAGTTGCAGGAAACTTGAGTACAAGTTTTTCCGCCTTAATAACACATAAGTTTTTCCGCATACACTTTGTAGAGATACATTTAATACAAAACATTATTTTTCATGGCTCTGCTGCAGGAGGCTTCATGGTGGCATCATCAGGAGATCCATGCCAAGAAAGATCATCAAACTCGGAGGGAGATGGGCTAGACTCAAACAAGGCCATATCTTCATCAAGGATCTCGGCAGGAACAAAGACATCTGCGTTGACCATTCTGGCAATCCTGGTGTCGAAGCCGGAGAGGGAATTTGAAATAGCATCGCTATCGATTTCCTTCCCTTCCTCATCTAGCTTCGGAAACCCGGAAGTCACTAGATCGATGTCGGCATTATCGTAGTGTGCCTTGACCAAGGACAAGGTCATCCTAGCACCATCCCGGACGCAAGAGGCTTTCTAGTCCTTGACTTTCTCGAGGGCTTGGCACAGGATTTCCGCGTACTTGGCCACTGAGTCTACCGCCTTGATGTTAATCCCTAGAGGTTGGGCTATCTCCTTGGCCTGGGCAATGGTCGTGCTGACGAAGTTGTTGTCAAGAATCATGCATTCCTTGGAATCTGGAGCACCTTCACCCAGGTTGGCTAAGCCAATGGGAGCTGTGGTTTGCATAAGATACAAGGACCATGAGTACAAACACGTCAAATGATTATCCAAACTACAGAATTGACCAAGATGGAGAAGGGTTACCAAAGATGCTCGTCTTAGATTGCTTGCATGTCTCTGCCAAGACATCCCGCTCCTTCTCGACTATCTTGTACACCTCAAGATTCCTCGCATTCTGCTCTTTGGTAGCTTGGTTCTGTTACTTGAGTTGTACAATCTCGTCCTTCAAGCATCACATCTTGGCGTCATCAGATTCTTGTAGAACTTTCATCGCCTCATCATGGCCCTTGACGGCATCGGCCAGGTCCTTCTTCAAGATTTTGTTCTCTTTGTCGAGCTCCTGGATATGCTTGTATTGTTCGACGATGGTCCTGGCCTTGGCAATGGATTCTGTAAGACAGAAATTAGAAAGTACTATGAGAAGACAGCAAAAATAAATCCATGAGAAAAAGCAAGAGCTATTGTAAGAAATAGACTCTGGCTATTTTTGATCTATTGCTTCAGGAAGGTTGTTTTACCCTGTTCAAGGTCCAGCTCCTTCCGGAAAGCAGGAAACCTCTCATTGGCGGCTATTCTATGTTTATTCTCATTCTGCACAAGAAGTTAACATGCTTAGTCTCTCTAAGAGCATCTAGTTGGAACTATCCAGTTTCAACTAAACACTCGAGGGCTACAGTATAAGATTTTAAAATCATCTATTCTCTCTAGAGCATCTAGTCGGAACTATCCAGTTTCAACTAAACGCTCGGGGTTACACAGACAAGTTCTACACTTAGTTCTTTGGAGAACTCATGCCAAAACTATTGATTTTTTGCCTAAGAGTTCAGGGGCTACAGTGGGATAGATTACAAAGTAAAAGAAGTGAAGTTCAAAAGACTTACAATGGCAATGACTCTAAGGTTGTTGGCCAGATGAGCATAGGAATCATGGAATGTCCGGGCGTTGTTATAAATTGCATTGGCCTGCATGATGAGGTCATCCAGGCACAATGTCGGAGGAGTCACAGCCAATGGAGAAGTTGAAGCCGGAGGCATGGATGATGCCCTAGCCGTCTCTTGTGTCTTCAAGATAGATAATGGCTCAGTGGCTCCCACCTTGACCGTTGCTTTTGCCTCCGTCTCTTCCATCACTTGCTTCCCTTTCTCGGTGGCATCCTTAGCCGGAGCTTCAGCCACTTTAGAGGAAGTGCTCTCCCGCGTCGCCTGGCCGCTGGGAGCAACGTCTGCCTCAATAGAGCCTGAGATATCAAGGATTGGATTGACATCTGTCTCCATGGCAGAGATCTCAGGGATGACGGGATATGAAGGCCAGCGGGGTAAGTAGAAGGTTTGGCGGTAGGAGTAGGGGGAGCAGTAGCGGGAGAGGACTTGGCGCCCATGTCCCTAGTCAGCATGTCACGAATGTTTTTTACCCTCCAACATCTTTGGAGGATCGCTTCGAACTAGCACCGACTTTCCTCCTGAAACATATAAAGTATAAGTACAAGAGTTGAAAAAAGGTATGAGCTAAAAAGTACAAGTCGTAGAAGGAATATACTTACTCCACGGCAGGAGCCTTGGTGAGGGGAATGCTAGTGGATTTCTTCTTCTCCACCTCTAAGGTGGCGGTGAATTGTCTACAGACTCCACTCTCCGATTTCTTCTTCTTCTTGGCCTCGACTGCAGCGTTAGAGATGGAGCTCTTCCGCTTTCGCGCTGCCGGAGCTGGTTGACCCTTGGGGGCATAGTCGTCAGACACCACTTGGATATCCTTCAGCTTGGGATCATAGACCTAAGAGGCCATTTGATCTGCCACCAAGGTCATCAGCTGGGATACAGGGGAGTGTTAGATTGACAACTTCAAGTTGGAAGAACCTTAGAGTATATAACAAGCAACGAAGGAAACAAAATCTACCTCTAGGAATTTCCCGCAATCAAACATGTCATAGGTAATCTTGAAGCCACGCTTCCGGTCCTTTACCTTGATGATGTCCTTTAGTCAGAGTTTGATGGAGTCAGTAGAGAAGTTATCTCGCGAAATTTGCATGGGATCCCTCTTGTCTTGAGTGTACTTGCACATCAACTCGACGCAGTGTTGCAGAGGCTGGATCCGCCTAACAAACCAGCACATGGCCATGTCCAAGCCCCTCAGACCTCCGTCCACGAGCCATTCAATCCGCCTTACGGAGCGGTTGGCCTCGTCGTTGGAGGGAAGGGAGGCTTGGGTCCGCCATGCGGGTACCTTGGCAGCGGCTCCATCAACAAAGTCATGATAAGTCTTAAGGTGGTCTGGTAGAGGAATGTCTGGGCCATAGAAGTATGTGCGCTGCCAGTTCTTGCATGACTCATGCCCTACAATGTCGGGAAAGCGATGACTAGGTTGGATTTTGAAGCTAATGGTTCCACAGATCCACAATTCATCCTTAGACCCTATGGACTCTCTCTTGATGGTAAAAAAGTATATGAACAGATATAATCTAGGTTTGATACCTAGGAATCCTTCGCACAGAGCTACAAAGTTACTAAGGACTAAAATGATGTTGGGAGAGAGGTTGTGGGGAAGTACCCGTAAATACTGGAGAACGAGAACATCCAAGAAGAAGTCAGAGACTAGCAGGCTTACGCCACGTACCAGCTGAGATTTGAGGTACACCTTCTCTCCAGATTAGTAGAAGGAGCCACCTGGCCGGCCGGCGCTGCCCGCCAGACCAAGTCCTTCCCCGCAGGGAGATACCCCTTAGTGACCAGTTCTTGCAGGTCTCTGATGGTGAGGTCAGAGCCCCTCCGATAGTGAGTCGTTGTCTTCTTTGGCAACCTCTGGCGCCGCTTGTTCTTGGTCATCACCGATAGTTTCCACCACGGCGGTGATAGGGACAGCCACCCCCTCCGGCGGGACTGATACTCCCTGGGATGGCTCTAAAATAGCCTCAGGAGTTGCTGCCGTCGCAGGGACAGAGCTGCTGGAGACCATTGCGATGAGGAGTAGGTGGAGAAGAAGAGGACTCTAGCCAGGGTTTTTTCAGAGAAAAGCTCGAACAGGCGCACGACTGGAGGAAGACAAAGACGAGGAAGCGAATGCGGGTATAAAAGAAATAAACTGACCACGGTAAAAATATATAGACCCCGCGTCAAGATTCGTGCAGAGAGATCTAATGGATGGAGCATTGCCAACGTGGAGACGAACGTGCACGGTAATTTCACCACGTCCTCTGTCTTTGCCGCTTTGCCGTTTCAGATTTCACGAGCGTGAAAATAGCTAATGATTAATTCTCTGTTTCTGTGATTTTCGAGGTAGCGTAGGCTACACCCTACGTCATCTTCCTGACAGTTGCAGTGAAGTGTCAAGTCTGAAGATTCCATCGAAGATGGAGATTGCCCGACTCTGGACACGAAGACTGAAGGAATCTCCAGCTACATTGCGAAGCCAGAGAGGATTGCAGGGTTCTGTGGGAGACCTTTGAGATATTGCTTGACGGATTGCTAGCATCACTTAGACGGGATATTCAAAGATCAATGGGCAAGACGGCTCAAGATTTCAAAGTCCTCCCAGGGCTACTGTTGGGGATATTCTATATGGGTATCCTCATAGCATGTCACCAATCCGCCTAACCGGGGTGGCCTATAGTTGGTAGCAAGTCCTATGGACTGCTGGGCGGCCCAGTTAGACGGATCCAGAAGGGAGGCCCATGCCGGATAAAGGAAGGCTACACAGGAGTCACCGACGTACTCGGAGCCTTGTAGTGCAAGACACGACAGACTAGTTCGTATTAGTGTAGGACTCTTTACCTTGTCCGGTAAAGACCTTTCCCTGTAAACCCTAGGTTTTGGTGCCTTTATAAGCCGGACCTATGGGAGCCTTTAGGTCAGACAACAACCTAGATTGCTACGTACAACGTCCAACACCTCGCACATCGAACCTATCTCTATAACTCGATGTATTGCCATTATAGTGATTTATAGCAGGAGTAGAGTTCCGCCATCGTTGTGGGACTTGAATCTGGGTAAGTTGTGTTACCTCGTACCTGCCAAATCTCCGCCTTTCCCCATGTCTCTAAACATGCACTATGAGGACCCCTCCAAGGCGTACTCGTTGGCAATACCACGACAATAACGGAGAGTCAAACTCTCATTCTAGCTAAATTTGTAGGTAAAGCTGAGCCCAATCCTGTTGAAGACCTCAAGATGATAACAATCCAAAGGGAGGATCCTGAAGAACTTGATTATAGTAATGCTCCTTCACCAAATTACACCATTGAAGATCTTGTAAAAAGGATCAATGTCAAGATTCCGGTAAGTGAAGAAAATGAGGAAGCTATGTACCAACACTTCGTTAATCAGGTAGCAATAAAGGTACGTGAGCTTGAGGAAGAATATAAGAAAATTGATGAAAATTTACCTCTGAAGCTTGATGATATATTTGAGCCTACTATTAAGATTAAAATTGGGACCAATGAGATAGCTGCACTTTGTGATCTAGGTGCAAGCGTCTCAATAATTCCAAAAAGTCTTTTTAATAAGTTAAATCTTGGCTCTTTTGAAAACACCGAGTTAAAATTGCATCTAGCAGATTCTACCTACAATCAAGCTGTAGGAATTAAGGAGCACACTTTAGTATACATTAAAGGTTGTCCTGCTCTTACTGATTTTGTTATAGTTGACATGCCTGAAGATGCTACTACTCCTATTATATTATGCCGTCTATTTTTAAGAACTATTAAGGCTTTGATTAATCTATATGAAGGGAACGAGAAGCCTCAATTGCCTTCGCGGAATCCTTTTGTTATTCATTTCCCTAGGAGAAGAAAGCCAAGCATGAAGAAAAGGAGGCCATCACTTTGAAGGCCAACTATTTTGGAGTGGGTGTTCCACTCATCTGGCCTAAGTGAGCAACACTGAGGTCAAGCTATTAACCATAAAAGAGCGCTTCATGGGAGGTAACCCATGTGAAATAAAGGTTTGACTTAAGTTTTTAAGTTTTATTTTAAGTTCATGTTTAATTAAGAGTGCTAGAAATCTCCGATTGAGGAGAAGAAGTTCGGTAGTACTAAAAATCCTGCTTAATACATGCTGATGTTGGTCGATTTACTGTCATTTTTCTGTCAAAAAAACAAGGTGTTTCACTAAGTTTCAGGATAAGAAAGAATTCTCGAAGAAATATAATTTTTTGATGAATACATAAGGTTTAATGACCAACTATACGACGGGAATAAAAATTCCGGCCGTATAGTTCCGGCCGTATAGATATTTTTGCCATCGACAATTTTTCTTTCTAAAGTACTGACGGTTTAACGACCCACTATACGGTGGGAATAAAAATTCTGGCTGTATAGTTCCATTCGTATAGATATTGATGCTTTCGTACAATTTCTTTTCCAGGTACAGAGGGTTTGACCACCAAGTATACGGCAGGAACAAATTGTTCCAGCCATATAGTTCTGGCCATATAGCTGCGCCGCTAGGTGGAAACCCTAAATTTTTTGACTGCATCCCAACTATACGATGGGAACACATTGTTCAAGCCGTATAGTTTGCCCGTATAGTTGCGTCTGACCGCGAAACACACCAAGGGAAGGTACCTCAAACCCCAAAACTGTAATCCTTTTTCTCTCTTCTACCTCCAAACTCTCTCAAAACCGCAAGAGATCTTCATCTCTACTCAATTTCGTTCGCTTTCCTCGCACACAAGTGATCTACGGTATGTTTCTCCTCCGATCCTCCAATTACTTTTTGCAAATTCATCTTCTATCTATCGTCATTATCGATCTAGGGTGAGACCTACCATGAACAACAATTACACTTTATCACTAGATGAATGGTGCGCATGCTTTAATTTTCCAAACAATAATGATAATGACTTGCGCGCATCCTTTACTGGCTTAGACCCTTCTTTGGAACAATATTATAATGGAATGAGCTTCACTTCTAGAGTAAGCAAGGGGAAGAATATTCAACATCCTGCAATTCGCTATTTGTTCTATGTTATTGCTAACACCTTGTAGGCAAGAAATATGTTCACAAGACTCAATGAGGAGGACATCTTAGTCCTCACAAAAGCGACATACAACAACGGCGACTTGTCACTCAACTTGGGCGTAATCCTTGTGCGCTACCTAGAGCACCAATCCTCCCAAAGCCAAGGACCAATCACAGGTGGAGGCGTCATCACCGTGCTTGACATTGCCCTAGGCATCGACCTAGGTGAGTTGCAACCTGTGCTAGGTGAGTGATGTGTTGGTTTCTCTACTTTAAAGGCTTGTGGAATACTCACTAGGAGAGGTGGTGTTTATTACTTGCATATTGCTGGAGCTGGGTGTCTCTACCCCGCTCCTATCCCTAATGGTCTTTTCTATATTGAGGAAGGACGCTTGCTATATGACTTGCAGGTTGAGCAACATCAACCCGATGAGGAGATTCAGATGAGGATGAGGACCAAGAAGAGGAGCAAGAAGTTCCTTATCAATAGGAGAATCCACCAACCCGGTTCGCCACATACCAAGACTTCCAGGAACTTGGAGGGACTATGGAGAGGATGGATAGACTCTCCTTGAACCTCCGAGGAACTACTAGTAATTTAGCAACTCAATTTGCGAACTAGAGTAACGATTTATCCCGCCACCACAGTGATTTGAAGGGCTTGCAAAAGCCTAAGCTTGGGGAAGTTTCCTCATTTATCTTTATTTGGTGTTCATTTGCTTTTATTTATTTCGAGGTTATGTTTTTAATTCGAGCTTATAAGCACCCGTGTTTGTTTCCCCAACACTTTATCTTTAGTTATTTCTATTTGTTTTCGATATTTTCTAGCCGAACTTTGCCGCCAATTTTCTATTCTTTAATTTCCCCTCTCAAAAACAACAAAAACATTTCTCCATTTATCTTTATTTTCCCTCTTTCTTTTCTTTCCACCTCGAGGTTCTCATGTATTTGCAGGAAGAGTGATTGACTTCGAGTTTCCAAGAAACGAATTAAAAGGGAAAAGAGAAGTAGAACCAAACATGAGAGGTATGCCTTATGACTCCCCACTTTTGAAGTTTGAGAAACCCATGCTAGTTAGTAGTAAATGTTGAGATATTATATTGGTTGAGTGAGTCTTTATAATGTAGTAAAGTTTTGTTTGCATGGGTATTTAGTTGGGTATGTTTTGTTCCAGCTCTTGTAGTTAACCAAGTCTTGCCTAAAATTTGCTAAATAATTGTAATAATAAAAAGTCTCACAATTGAAGGCTTGGGTGTTGTATTGTTTAGTCTTGAAGGCTTATTTCTAGAGACGCTCAACACCAGGGAATATAATGGTTGACTTGATAGCTCTCTTTAAAAGGATTTGTTCGATTGAATTGATGTTTAGCGGTTTTTGTGAGCATGCCAAAGTTTGACTTGTTAATCATAAGAATGATATAGCTTTATGCGTGTCAAACTTCACGGGATGCCAACAACTCTGCTAGCCTACGAATGATCTTCATGGAGGAAACTCCTAGATTTCAGCTATGAGTTGATTAAACATATGTAGCAGAAATGCTATAGTGGGTAAGATTCTTGGCACTCCCGGGTAGCTCTGTTCATGATGGAATCACTCCTCTGGCTGATATGAGTAATCATTGTGCAAAAGGAACAAAAAATGCCACCAGTGTCCATCGCAGCCCGATAAACTAATATTTTTTTGGCATGCTCTCAATTACTTAAGAACAGAAATTTTTGAAGGACAATGAATGGAAAAGTAGTGCTTGAAAAGTCTTGGTTTATTGATGTGGGAGAATTGAGATACTCTAGTGTATATGCTTTTCATGACAACTCTCACACTCTCAATTTTACATGATTATACTTTATTGTTCAAAGGCAAGCCTATGAGTTGATTACATGACATGGAATAAAGTTTACTCATTTGAATCATCCATGTTAACAATTCTTTTGTTGCGCTACAAGGATGCATAAAAACCTATATGATATGTTTGCCATTACTATATCTATGCTAAAGTTTTTCAGATTTATGAAGTGGAGGAAACATGAGAATACCAATCATGAGTAAGATCATCATCTCGTTATTTAAGTTTAAATGTTGAGTTCCTTTTTGATTTTGGTTTTATTTCTTGAGGACGATCAAGTTTAAGCTTGGGGAGGTTGATGGCTCTGAAATATAGCCATCTACGTCCACATTTAAACTGGATATTATTCATATTTTTGATGAAATATCTCTCTAAACCGTGCCACTAATGCCTAATGATCAAAGGGGTATGCAATCCTTTCTTGTTATTTTCCCTGCACAGATAATGACGTTTGATGATGGGAATCACTACATTAAAGTCAAAGACACGATATTTCCAATAACCCAAAGAAACCAGGAGTCGTGAAGTGGAGACAGACGCTTTAACGACCAACTATACAATGGGAATAAAATTTCAGCCGTATAGTTGCGGTCGTATAGTTGCCACCGCCACCGCTAGGTCAAACAGAACAACTTTCGTGAAGGAACCCCTATATAAAGAAGCATGCTGACTCGTATAATAACGAGATTGTTAGGGAACCCCAAGAGGAAGGTATGATGAGCACAGCAGTAAGTTTCCCTCAGTTATGAAACCAAGGTTATCGAAGAAGCAGGAGCAAGGAAACACCTCCAAGGTGTTGTTGCCAACTTGGAATCCTGCACAACACAACAACAGAACCTTGCCCCCAACTTAAAGTGAGGTTGTCAATCTCATTGGTTTTGCTGAAAACGAAAGATTAAACATATTGTGTGGAAGAAAGTAAAATCTTGCAGAAAGTAAACAGAAAGCAGTAAACAGTTGTAGATTGATGGTAAAAGAAAGGACCAGGGTCCATAGTTCACTAGTGGTGGCTCTCCTTAAGATAGATAACATGTTGGGTGAACAAATTACAGCGGGGCAATTGACAAACATCGAGAAAGCATACAAGCATATACTAATCATCTTGACTCCTTTGAGATTTGATTAGGCATTACAACATTATACATATACTGTAATCCAACTGCATCTATGACTAATAATCCACCTTCAAGTTATCATCCGAACCCCCTCCAGTATTAAGTTGCAAGCAACAGATAATTGCATTAGGAATTGCATGTAAAGTAAACAATACGATTGTTCTATGAACAAAGGATTGTTGTTTTCTCCCTAGTAGCAACAACCCATCTAGTACCTTAGAGATTTCTGTCACTTCCCCAGATTACTAGAGGCATGAACCCACTATCGAGCATAAATACTAACTCTTGGAGTTGCCAGCATCTACTTGGACAAGATAGACAAGATAGCTACTAACAACGGAAAGCATGCAAGATCACAAATAACAAAGACATGATAGAATCAATAATAAATAGCATCTCAATATCCATCGGATCCCCGCAAACACAACATGTAGGATTACAAATAGATGATCTTGATCATGAACGGAGCTCACAAGATCTAAACATGGTAGCACAAAGGAGAAGAACCAACCATCTAGCTACTACATGGACCTGTAGTCCAAGGATGAACTACTCATGCATCACACCGGAGGCTTGCATGGTGATGAAGAAGGCCTCCAGGGTGAATTCTCCCCTCCAGCAGGGTGCCAGGATGAGCTTCAGATCCCTCTTGATCTAGGGATGGAGATGATGGTGGCTACAGACTCTTTAGTGGAATTTTGATCGGGTACTTAGGGTTTTTGTATCGGATGCGATATATAGGCGAAAGGGGGAGGCCGAGGGGGTGCCATAGGTGGCCGCACCATCCCCTGGCACGAGCTAGGCCTGGCCACGCGGCCAGGTGGTGTAGGCGGCCCCTGGCCCCTCTCCGTATCGTATTCTGGCTCCGTGTCCCCCTCGGTGAAAAACTGACTTTGGCTTTTGTCCCGTCCAATTCCGAGAATATTCATTTTCTGACTGTCCTGGAACCAAAAACAGCAGAAAATAGGCAACTGGCACTGTGGCATCTTGTTAATAGGTTAGTCTAAGAAAGTGTATAAAAAGTACTCCAAAGTGTGGACAAAACATAAGAAAGTAGATAAAAACCAAGCATGGAACATCAAAAATTATGGATATGTTAGCAACGTATCAAAGCCTCGGGCGATTAGAAAAGGGCCCTCTCTCGCTCTGCCTCACCCCCTTGTCACCAGAACCCTGCATCCACAACGCCGAAGATCCACCGAAGGAATAGACTTAGATCTAATCTCCAAACCATTCTCCACCACCATAGCCATATTCCACCACTTTTAATAGTAGATCTCATCTTTGATTGGCGACATTGTAAGACTATTTTCTATCAATCTCATGATTCCCATTGCAATGTTTATGATCTTTGATTTCATCTCTATGTATGAGTAATCCTCCTTGGCTAAGGGCTTTGGCCAAGCCATGTAGCTTTTGTGCATGTTATTTATCATAGATGGGATCATGTATTAGTTTGTATGACATGTGATTATTGTATCCTCTCTTGACTCAATCTAAGGACTTCTCAGGTACCCAAGACCCTAAGGATTGAGCCAAGTATAGGGAGTATGTGTACTGACTAATTTGCAGGTTGGGAACCCAAGTGATAGAAGGGGTAGTACGACTGTATGTGAGGGATTTACTTGGTATTAATGGTGACATCACTATGCATATCATTAGTTCTCTTTCTTCTATGGATGAGACTAGTAGGTTATTGCTATAAGCGGTTGTGGATGCAATAGCAATTATGGATGCACTGCCACATACAATTTATCTTGCTCTAACAATTACATGCATACTTTATTATTATGTTTTATTCCCATCAGATGTTTTGCACAGCTATAGGTGAAACCGAAATCCCTAGTGTTGGGCCATGCAGAGATAAACAAAACTTTTCCCCTACGTGGTACTCCCAAGATCTAGCTCAGGTGATAGGCCACGCGATTTACCACTAGACGCGTGGGTGCGGATTGTTGATGAAGCGCGTCAGTTGATGCCGTGCCAAACGATCCCCGTGCAGCACGTCCAGATCCCCACGGACCTCCTTGCCTCCAGCACCGCACGTGCAACTCCTCTACCGGTATGCACACATACAGGAAGGAGCTCCAGGCAGAGGACTGCTTGATCCTGTCTAGCCCAAAATGGGAGTGGAGAAAGTGAGGGCTAGGTTAGGGACAATCCCTTGTCACTCCACTTATATACAGTCCTAGTTGGGCTCAACGCTTGAGGCCCATCTAGGCCGTACCCCAATCTCCACATGGACTGAATCCACATGGGCTCCTTTCCTTTAAGTGTGTGACCATGTAGGTTCACGTACACCTGGACACGACACGAGTCACCACTCCGAGTCGATTGCTGGTAGCGGTCTCTAGCAAGACGTGCCAACTCCCAAGCGTCGTAACGTCAGAAGACAAACCTTTCTCAATGTGACTTTCGTCCAAGTCCCTTTGCCTCACGATATATCTTGTCAAGCTATAGGCGAGTTGTTGCCATCCGTTTAATAG
This sequence comes from Avena eriantha, assembly GCA_910589775.1. NCBI lineage: Eukaryota > Viridiplantae > Streptophyta > Magnoliopsida > Poales > Poaceae > Avena > Avena eriantha. The sequence goes on from OU342743.1 coordinate 184,534,508, forward strand.
CTTGACACTCTTTTCTCATTCTGTGATATACGATTCACTGGAGTAACACTTAGTCCGACTCCTTGGTTAACACTTAACCAAGTCGCGCATGGCCATGCTTCTGAATCATATCACACGAGAGGGCCCAGAGAATATCTCTCCATTATAGAGGGGCAAATCCCATCTTGGTAATCCACATCACGCAACTTGCTTCACAACCAACCCGAACCTTACCTTTATAACTACCCATTTACGGAACACCATTTGATAGGACCTAAGCTGGCGATCCACAACTCGGATCATGCGATCACCTCAGGTCGAAGGATTCCATTGCTTGAGACTACAAATGACGACATGCTCGTTGCATCTCAATTGTGGGCCAGTCTGATTCGCTAAACTCTTTAGTCGAATCAGTGTAAGTTGGAGTAGCATCACCATGCCCATGACAAGTGGAACTGTGTCATCAGCCGACTTTCACATTAGTCTAAGTTGTGTGTCCAGCACAACCTCAATGACCAAGGACAACTAGTATGAACAACATGAATATATAGTTCCACAATCGAATCACATATCCAGTGATACTCCTTCATCTCGTCCCTCCGTTTATTACAAACACATTCTGGATTGCAAACGAGAATCATCTGAGTCAGTGAGATAACTCGCATCCGTGTAATAACCCCTTACACTGATTTCATCCTCACCTCCATAAACCAGGAATATATCCTTAGTCCTTCTCAAGTACTTAAGGATATTTTTAGTTGCTGCCTAGTGGATCTCTCTAGGGTCAGCCTGATATCTGCTCAGAACACTTAGAGCATAGGAAACATCTGGCCTAGTACAAATCATAGAATACATGATGGATCCGACTGCAGAAGCATATGGAATCGCACTCATTTGACTTCGCTCATCAGTTGTCAAAGGACACTGAGTCTTGCTAAGTTTTGCGCCATGGGACATCGGTAATAACCCCTTCTTAGACGATTCCATGTTGAACTTCTTCAACAGTTTGTCCAAATATGTACTCTAACTCAATCCAATGAGCCGCCTTGATCTATCTCTATAGATCCGTATTTCTAGTATGTAAGTCGCCTCACCCAAGTCTTTCATCAAAAAACTCTTTTCCAATGATTCCTTGGTTTCTTGCAACATCTGGACATTATTTCCAATCAGTAATATGTCATCCACATATAAGATCAGAAAGTTTACTTTGCTCCCACTAAACTTCTTGTATAAACAAGAACCATGATCACTCTTGATGAAGCCAAACGATTTGACTACCTCATCAAAGCAAATATTCCAACTCCGAGATGCTTGCTTCAACCCATAAATGGATCTCCGAAGTTTTCATATCTTGTTAGCATTAGCCGGATCGACAAAACCCTCGGGGTGTATCATATACAGATCCTCAGTTAAATTTCCATTAAGGAAAGCCGTCTTGACATCCATCTGCCATATCTCATAGTCGAAATAGGCTGCTATACCTAACATGATCCGAACTGACTTAAGCATCACTACGGGTGAGAAAGTCTCATCATAGTTAACTCCTTGAACCTGTCGGAACCCCTTCGCGACAAGCCGTGCTTTATAGATAGAAACATTTCCATCCATATCAGTTTTATTCTTAAAGACCCATTTGCACTCGACGGGTCTTGCATCATCTGGCAGATCAACCAAGTTCCAAACTTGATTTTCATCCATGGACTTTAATTTGGATCTCATGGCTCCAAGCCATGACTCAGAATTAGATCCCACCATCGCTTCTGAATAAGTTGCCGGCTCATCACTGTCCAACAGCAACACATCACGAACTCTTCGCAATCTAGCCGATCTTCGCAGTGTCGGTGCAGTTGCCGGCCCAGGTGCCACGACCAGCTCAACCTCTAAGTCTTTTGCCGACTCGCTGCTGGCCGGTACCTCTTGAATTTCTTTGAGCTGCACCATGCTCCCACTGACTGCCCGACTGAGAAACTCTTTCTCAAGGAAGACACCATTCCGAGCGACAAATACTTTGCCCTCTTCTCGGTTGTAGAAGTAGTAACCCAAGGTTTCCCTTGAATACCCCGTGAAAATACACTTATCCGACTTGGCTGTAAGCTTATCCGATGGAAGTCGGTTGACAAAAGCTTCACAACCCCAAATCTTAAGAAAAGACAAACTCAGCTTCTTGCCAGTCCACATCTCATGTGGTGTCTTCTCTACCGACTTTCATGGTACTCTGTTTAGTGTGAACGTTGCAGTTTCTAGACAATAACCCCAAAATGATAAAGGCAGATCTGTCTGACTCATCGTTGATCGTACCATGTCTAACAAGGTCCGATTCCGTCTTTCTGACATACCGTTTCTCTACAGCATTCCTGGCGGAGTGATTTGGGGAACTATTCCATAACTCTTTAGATGGTCATCAAACTCATGGATCATGTACTCGCCTCCTCGGTCCGACCGAAGAAACTTTATTTTCTTGCCGAGTTGATTCTATACCTCATTCTGGAATTCCTTGAACTTTTCAAAGGCTTACGACTTATGTTTCATCAAGTAGATATATCCATACCTACTCAAATCATCAGTGAAGGTAATGAAGTACTCATAACCACCTCTAGCTGTCATGCTCATTGGCCCACATACATCACTATGTACTAGTCCCAATAAGTCAGACACCCTTTCATAACTCTTTGCAGAAGGTGTCTTGGTCATCTTGCCGAGCAGGCATGATTCACATGTCTCGAATGACTCCAGGTCGAACGAAGTTAGGAGTCCATCATCATGGAGCTTCTTCATGCGTTTCCAACATATATGACCAAGCCGACAATGCCAAAAGTAAGTCATATTCAGATCATTTGGTTTCAACCTTTTCACATTTATATTATAGATAGATTCACCATCAAGATTCAAAATAAATAACCCATCCTGGACGGGTGCAAAGCCGTGAAACATATCATTCAAATACAAAGAACAACCATTATTCTTAATATTCAACTCATAGCCTTGCCTCATCAAAAATGAGGAAGAAATAATGTTTCGACTAAGCACTGGAACATAATAACAATTATTTAGCTCCATTAAGAATCCAGAAGGTAAATGAAGTTGCATCATGCCCTAGAGGAAAATAATAAATAGGTTTTTATTGTCATATCTCAATTAGTTTATAATAGTTTCATATTGTGCTATAACCGTGCCAGGTAGAAACATTGGTACAGGTGTGGTATGAAACAACCAAGTCCCTAGTAACCTCTATTCATACTAGTTTGTTGGTCATGAGGATGATCTGGGTTTCAAGATCATGGGCATTTATGCCAATTGACAACGAGGTCATATCATTGGAGAATTGCGACACAATCAAGTCATATAGTTCATTGTTGCAACAGCTATACCTAGACTCCATTTCCTTAGACCGTGAGCTCATATTACTCACTGTTTCCCAAGGCTGCTTAGACTGCAACAACCGTCATCTGGTAATACGGTGGCCATAAAGGTGTACATTGGGTATTCCAAAGGAACAGTAGATGACATGTGACCGCAAGACTGGGATTTGTTCACCCACATGACAGGTAAAGATACATACAGCCGGCTTGGTGAGATTACATCCATAAATGTTGCAACATGTAACTCGGTCACGGGGATTAATATCACGGTAACAAGAAAACAGAACTTGTTGTGAACGAGATTGAACAAGGTATGTGATACCACTAATCGGGTCTCGGACAAGCCGTATCAAGAAATAAAAGGAATTGGATGCTACATTTACCGGTTCAAACGACATTGTCATCAAGAATGCATAGGGGTCACATGGATATCACTGGTCCCTCTGTTGATCATTGAACATATCACGTCTAGAGCATTTCCGAGCCGTGAGAGGATACACTTAGGGGTACGATGAGAGAGATCATTCGTAAGATGGAATCACAGTAGAGAAAGAGAAAGCCTGAACTATTCCGTGGAGAGATCCGAAGTTGTTCGGAGAAAGAATAAAGGAAAAGAACGGAAAAGTGTTTTCGGGTAAATGGGAATTTGAATATATATTTATTATATGTTAATTATGAATTAATATATTCTAAATAATATTTAAATTAAGATTTATAAAAGTAAATTTCATATTAGGCCAAATCCCGGAGGGAAAAGGCCTAGAAGAAATACTGCTGGAAAAAGGAAAAAGAAAAAGGGAGAAAAAGCAGTTGCTGCCACTGTGCGCTAGGCGGCCCACTAAGGGCGAGCGCAGGAGGGCGAGCTGGCCAGGCCGCGCCAGGCCTCGAGGCCCACCTGGGCCACAGGGGCAGGCGGCCCACCCGGGGCGGGCACCAGCCACTACCACAGCTTGGCGAGCTGGGCCGCCGGGGGCATGCCGACCCACCCGGGCTGCTCGCTAGAGGCCTCCTCCAGGCGGGAGTTGCTGGGCCGGGGGGCGTGGCCGGCCCGCCTAGCCGCTGCGCCTCCTGGCCACTGCTGCTCCTCACCTTGGCAAGCTGGGCCGCGGTGGGCACCGCCGGCCCACCCGGCTAGCAGCTTAGTGCTGCTGCTGGTTGCTGGGATAGTCATCCAGGCCTAGCCGGCTAGGAGCTCCTTTCCCCCCATTTTACTTTGACAATTAGTCCCACATGGCTTAGCCTTTGAGAAAGGCACACACCCTTAGCCTATATAAAGGGGTGCTCATGGGTGGTATTAGACACACCAATAATTGGAGAAGTCCTTTGGTTGACTTCCTCCTTCCCTCTCTCTCTAGTCCTTGTGACCATGGCCCCAAGTTTGGGCTGTGCGAACAAGGTATACCTGCAGTACGCCGTTGCGCTGCAGGGATTCCTAGCCGAATATCAACTTCCACACTCCCGGCGGTATCGGGGAGCCGGAGGTCTCAGCATGCACCGAATGTGTACGAAGACACAGGGCGCAACACTTGGGGCGCTTAAATGTCATGATCCGGCGTTGTTGCATGATGAAGAAGGAGCAATGGGTGACCTGCGAGTAGCTTCGCGACCTTGAGGTCGGCTACGAGTACGACTACATCAACCACGTTCCCCTCGGAACGTTAACCGCATATGATCTACAAGGGTATGTATTCTCTACGCATTGGCCGTTACCGCATTACTACATAGATAGATCCTAGGCAGTTTTGGGGTTCCATCATAGGAAATTTTTTGTTTTCTGTTGCGGATCCCCTTCAGTGGTATCAGAGCCGAACTATGCGTAGGAGTGCTATACAGCCAGTACACACATGTATTTTGTGGGCATTGATCCCTTAGTTGTTACCCTCTAATGTGTGCTTGTTTATATCACGGTATTGTTTGATGAAGTGGCCTAGAACGACCTTACGCGTATTCGTACGTGAGACTGGTCCCATGCTCAACATATGGCTTGTACCGTATAAGTGGCTAGCGGGTGTCTGTCTGTCATTCAATAGTTGATATATCATTTACAACCGAGGGCCCTGAAAGGGGTCTAGTGTAGACAACTATTGGATCCGTGTTGTGGTTGGAAAGTTCGTAGATTAGAAACGGTTTGCGAAAGCCACAACCACGTAAAACTTGCAATAGATAAAGTAGAGGCGTCTAACTTTATTTTGCAGGAGGGCATGTGATTATGATATGGCATTGGTTGTTACAAAGGTAAAGTAGTTTACTTTTCTGTTAACTAGTATAGTAATAGTCATCGTTCCGATGGACGACTTGGTGGAGGCATCGTGGACTTGGCGTCAAACCAAGGGAAAGATGGAGATCATGTCGGAGCGCTCGATGGAGATCAAGGCGCAAGAAGAAGCACCATATCATATCACACTATACATATGATGTTGATACCTATTTTACATCTTATTGTGTGCTAGTATTTAGATACTCAACGGTAGAAAATAAGATAATCCCTATTTAATTCCAATGTTCCGTGTTCCCCTTGTGTGTGCACCACCAAGAAAGTTCTTCGGTATGAGGTGCCCTGTGCTGAGTAGGGGTCAGACATATCTACGTTCGCATACAGTGGGTGTAAGCCATGTTGCACATCGAATACACACAAGTTAGATTTGGCGAGCCTAGCATGTGCAGACATGGCCTCGGAACACAATAGACCGAAAGATCGAGCATGTTTCACATGGATGATGTGATTGGCATTATTGAATGTCTACCTTTTGATGCTGCACTGATGGCCGTGACGATCGGGGGAGGTGCAGAGGATAGGCATCATGTGATCACTAAAATCGTCCAGGGGATGACAATTTTAGTGGAGACCAATTATAAATTGATCTCTTATGATAAACTTAGTCTAGATGTCTGTTTGCAAATATATTATTAGATCATGGCCTATCCCATTGAGGTCCTTTGCAACCATGGGAATATATTGCTTAATTTGGAACTTAGCAAAAGGGTCCAACTTCATAGATTAGTACCCACGCCTGAGGGATATCCTCGTAAAAGGTGATCTTCTCTTCTTAATACAATAACCATTAGGAGATAATTCGATGACTCAGGAATGTTTGTGTTTTCTTCATAGTCATCCAATAATCCATTCTCCATACGATTGAGAGTTGGGCTACATTTATTATTCTACAGAATAAGGCACATAGAGTATGAGCCATTGCATGGGTTTTCCTCCATCATGGATGAAAAGAGATTATTTGGAAAAACACTTAGCGATCTTGCATTAGAGTTGAGAACTCTTGGAAGGGCTTGATTGCAATGGAGGTCATGGATGAAAAGGTATATGTAAGATATACAAATTATAAATGTGGTTCTTGCAAAACTCGTTGCAGTTTGCAAAGTATTTGATAATTGTCCCGTTTTGTGAAAACATGAGGATCTGCTTGAGAATTGCTGGTTTTGAGGCAACGTGACTTGATGACGGCAAGCAAAACAGTTGAAGGCCGACATGACCTCTTTCCTCAAAATTTGTCATTTGGATTAGTGGACTTGAATAGAATTTGTAATCCTTGCTTGTGTGTCTTGCTTTTTGCGAGATGATTATTCATATGAACAAGTTACAAGCCAGTTTGTACTATTCTTATGAACAATACCGTTATGGTCACATTACGATTCCAAACAAGTTATTCTCATCACTATGTTATTGATAATAGTTTAAACATTTATAAGAGGATTAGAATGCTAAAAGATATCCAAGTTTAATAATGAAATGACACTATAGTTTAAGTCATTTTGGTTATTGCATGTTCTTAATAAAGATCAGGGTCCTAGATGCTTAATCTAGAGACTTTGCAAAACCATGCCTCTTGGGCAGAATGACTGATGTCTACGCACTTCTATTCTTGTAGATAGTTGTTGGGCCTCCAAGTGCAGAGGTTTGTAGAATAGCAGCAAGTTTTCCCTTAAGTGGATCACCAAAGGTTTATCAAACTCAGGGAGGAAGTGGTCAAAGGTATCCCCTCTCAAGAAACCCTGCAATCAAGATACAAGAAGTCTCTTGTGTCCCCAACACACCCAATACACTTGTCAGGTGTATAGGTGCACTAGTTCGGCGAAAAGATAGTGAAATACAAGTGGTATGAATAATTATAAGGGATAACGGTGCTAGAAAATAACTTGATGGCGTGGAAAAGACTAAAGGCAAACTAAAATAAAGATGGAAGCAAGCAAACATGTAACAGATCTAATTGCAAACGGTGTTTCAATGTTTAGAAACAAGGCCTAGGGATCATACTTTCACTAGTGAACACTCTCATATAAATATCTTCTCTTTATGATACTACTCTTAACTACTCTTCGGTTGGACACTCTAATCGATGGTAGGGCTATAACACCACACCTCTAAGTAAGCCGTTCCCATCTAGAAAACCCCACACTATCACCTTGAGCACTAGATGGGTCCAACAAACACCACAATTTCATAAAGACATCCAACTCCAAATATAACTCAGAACAAGTATTTGTAATCTCTAGCCTAAGTGCCACCATGGTGAGCACGTTGTCACTTTCACACACATGGGGAGCGCAGAGATCTATCAAAGCACTTGAGTAGCAAGGTAGATCTACTTGATTACAAAGCTCATGATCTCAATAAGATCATGCATAGAGAGAGATGAACACATAGCTACCGGTAAAACCCTTAGCCTCGAGAGACAACTACTCCCTCCTCATCATGGGAATCAGCAATGGTGATGGAGATGATGGTGGAGATCGATGGAGATGGCTCTGGGGGCACTTCCCCGTCCCGGCAGGGTGCCGGAACAGAGACTTTCTGTCCCCCGAATCTCCCCTTCGGTGGCAGTTGTGTTGTGGAACTTTTTGTGGCTAGAGGCTTGATTATTTAGGGTTTTGGTATCGGGAGGCTCTTATAGGCGAAGGAGGCAAGGTCGATGGCCAGCCAGGGGGCCCACACCATGCCCTGGCGCGGCCTAGGCTGGCCCGCGCCAAGGGGGGGTGTGGCCACCCTATGGCCCCTCTCCGACTCTCCTTCTAGCTCTGTGAGTCTTCCGGGAAAATAGTAACTTTGGCTTTTGTCCCGTCCAATTCCGAGAATATTCAATTTCTGACTTCCTAGAACCAAAAACAGTAGAAAACAGGCAACTGGCACTGTGGCATCTTGTTAATAGGTTAGTCCAAGAAATCATATGAAAAGTACTCCAATGTGTGGACAAAGCATAAGAAAGTAGATAAATCAAAGTATGGAACATCAAAAAGTATAGATACATTTGCAATGTATCAACATCCCCAAGCTTAACTCCAACTCGTCCTCTAGTAGGTAAGTGATAAAAAGAAAGAATAATTTTTGAGGTGACATGCACCATCAAAGACTTGATCAAAGTATTTGTAAAAACATTCAAAGCTGGGATCATAGTACTTCAATCATAACATGAAAGACAAAGTTCTAGCAATAAGACAAAGAAACTATGATGCAACATGAAAAGCCACAAACAAAAGATTCATGAATAACAGCTTTGTAAGACGTTTGTTTGTTTCACATAAAGAAAACATAGCATAATAGTATTCAGCTTGTCCCTCAATAGAGTAGCAAACATAAATGCACAAGACACCTTCAAAGTTCATAAGAGTGACTAGATACAAATAGTTTAAAACAAGCAATATCAAGTTATGCATCAATCAACAAGCCTTGGGACAATGCACATAGAACTAAGAATGGACACTATGCTCTTAAAGTAGGTGCATAAAGGTAAAAGGTGGAGACTCAATGTAATGGTGGAAGAAAGACCTTCATAGAAGGAAGTAGGGATTCAAGTCTCATAAAGAGCTTCCAAAAATTATGGTACTTATAGCTTTCAGCTCTCATTGCCCCTATCATAAGCATCTTGAAGGTGATTAAGGTTAAAGTGACACAACTAAGAGGATATGCTTGACAAGTTATAAACCGAAATCTCATGCCCCTTACTTACGAAGACCGAACCTCATGCTACTCAACTTTAGTCACGAGTAAGCTCTTGTCATTGTAAGTACATATGTATCATAAAGAACCGCCAACGGGGTACCCCTTGCACATGATACAGGAGATATCCCATAATCAAAATGACAAGGCAAGAAGACAATGAGCATCTCAGCGATCTTTTTATTTGCTATTTGCATAGGTTTTTATTGAGGGTGCTTCATATGGTGATGCTGCAAGTTTCCACCATGATTAAGCATGGCTTGGTCTAGAGGCCCAGGCGTTTCTCTAAAACACATACAAACTCCATGATCTTACAAGTTCCACTTTTATTTCACACCGCCGGGATCCATAAGCAAAAGAACGTGATATCAACCGGGTACAAAGTACAAGTGCAATGTTGAAAGCGTTCCCCATGAAACATGGTTCTGCTAATTTCAACTTATAAAGCACAAGCATATCCGCAACAAAGAAGGACCCAATGGTTCAAGTTTATTAGATGCAAAAAGTAAAGTGTGCCATCAAGTTCGTGAGAGCTTTAATCACTAGTTTTCTCATAACAACTTTAATTTGAAAGATAAACAAAAGCATGAATATACTTAGAATAGCATAAGCTAGTAGGTAAGTATGGTGGACTCTTTGGAATAACTTGGTTTAGGGAGTTGGATGCACGAGAGGGACTCATACTTGGTTGTGGAGGCTAGCAAAAGACTGGGAGCGACAAACTAAGAGAGCAATAATGGCCATAATAATGCAGAGCGACAAAACATCATTGATCAAAGCATAAAGTGATACTACAAGTTGAAAACTAAAGGATCATAAAGGCTATGGTGACTTGAGATAGTCATAACATGGTGTGAGCATGCGCCAAGTCAACCCAAATAAAGCATCAAAGGAGAATACCACTATACTATGCTTTAATATGCTAAAACAACGCATGATTCATCCAAGGCACATTAAGCAATCTCAATTGTTTTTAACAAGTCATGCTACAGCAAAGAATACTAAGCATAAAGCCAAAACAATATCAAGCATGGCATGACAGAGCATGGGCCACAGTCAAAAACGAGCTCTTTTTACCACATAAGTATGAACTTTCCTACTCGTTTCCAAACCAAACCAAACTATTTGCAAACCAATGTATGAAAGAGGGGGTCCAACCAATTTATTCATAAAACTAAGCAAACCAAGCAAACTAAAAACCAAAACGAAAACGAAAAAGAAGACGCTCCAAGAACAACACAATTGTGCATGAAACAAAAAAATGAAGCGTTTGGAAGAAACCTGGGATTTTTATTGATGAAGAAGGGGATGCCTTGGGCATCCCCAAGCTTTGACGCTTGTACTTCTTGGATATTTCTTGGGGTGACACGCGTGGAATCCCCAAGCTTGAGCTTTAGTCCATTCTTCATCTCATTACTCATTCCTTCCATACACCTGAATTTTTCCTTCATACAAAACTTCACACAATCTTTATTAGCAACATTAGTGCACTCAAGATAAATAAGTCTTAAACACCAATAAACTTCCATTAGAACACTAGCTACTATAGCACTTCCCTCAAAAAGCTCAATTTGTCATGGTGGTGTCACGGCAGAGGCCATGGATAGGCTAAAGGTGGGGACTAATACACGCTAGGGGAATCCAGGGAGGGATAGTGGAGTGATTCTCCACACAGATGTTTGTATAGCTTTGTCTCCAAGATTACAAGTGCTCCTTGAGCTGTATTGGCGAGAGGAGGAAGAAGGAGCTCTCTTACTCTCACCCACAGATCACCACTAAAAACCCTAGCCCAAAACATAATAGCAGAAAAACCCCACCCCTTCTACAGAAGCCCCAGCCCCCCTTTTATAGAGGAGGCTCGGTTTCTGCCTAGGGCATACGTGGAGGCATATTCCTAAGAATATGCCTCCTCCCAAAGTGGTAAGCCGACCGGGGTGCTTTTTCCCCCGCGCCACACATGCTTTAGCTACGTGAGCCTCTGCGGCGCCCGCGTCAGCCGACATGGGCATCGTCACCCCTGTCGGCCATGACCCGGTGGTCCTGCTCTTGTTTGCTTCCTCATGCAGTGCATACCGGGCCCTCTTTTTGACCAGCAAGATTCCTTCCTTCTCCTAGAAGCCAAACATGACCCGGATCACAGCTGATCCGGGCACACCTGTTCCTGCATACAAGTAAACATATACTTCCGACTTACTGCTTAAGTCGGTTGAGACTTAGTTAGGCGAACACCCCCTGGTCTGGGTTACTCCGTGATTCGGCCTGCCTTGAGGTGACCCGGCCAACATGTGCTTTGGCCTTGCCAAACCTCGGCTAACTTGGCCTTTATACCCCGGCGTGACCCTACCCAGGGGTATCCCCCCAACACAATTCCCCAAAGAGAACTCAAAAAGGAACCAATAAGAAGCAAATGCAAATAATGGCAGAAATCTGTCAAAACAGACCAGCAGGTAAAGACGAATTTGTTCGAAGACCTTCTGTTGCTGAAATCGAAAAGTGTTGAGCTAACGAAAGTTATATAACAACCTGGGGCAGAAGCACAAAAAGTCACGCCTCAAAAGGACGTACTGAGATTTTACACGAATTTATACGGTGAAGCACAGAAAATCTATTTCCGGACAGCAACTTTCCCAATCATTACTTCTCTCTCATTAGAGGTTACTCTTGGCACAAAAAGCAAATAAAAAGGATAAGGAGCAGCTATTACTGAGGTAATAACTTCCAAGACTCATCTAAAACTTTTGGATTATCTCCCAATAAGTACTTTTCTTTAACGCCTTTAAGTTAGGCGTGCTAGTTTGAGAAAATGCTCACATAAGAAATATGAATTGACGTAAAAGAGAGCATCAAGAAGAAAATTAAAAACACATTTAAGTCTAACCCACTTCCTATGCATAGGAATCTTGTAAAGAAACAAGTCATGAAAGCACAAAGCAACAAGCATAGGAAAGCGAAACAAGTGCAACTTCAAAAATTTCAACATAAAGAGGGGAAACTTAATATTATTGAGATGCATAAAACCATGTTTCCCTCTCTCATAATAACTTTCAGTAGCATCATTAATAAAATTAATAATATAACTATCACATAAAACATTCTTATCATGAGCCACATGCATAAAAAAATTAATACTCTCCACATAAGCATAGTCATTCTTATTAATTGTAGTGAGAGCAAATTCAACAAAATAGCTATCATTATTATTCTCATCACCATAATCATAAAATATAGGAGGCATATTGTAGTCATAATTAATTTCCTCCTCAATAGTAGGTGGACTGGAAATATCATATTCATCATTGTAATCATCATATATTGGAGGCATAGTATCATCAAAGTAAATTTTCTCCTCCATGCTTGGGGGACTAAAAATATTATTTTCATAAAAACTAGCTTCCCCAAGCTTAGACTTTTCCATAGCATTAGCAATAATGGTGTCCAAAGAATTCATACTAACAACATTGCTATTAGCATGCAAATAAAGTTCCATTGGTTTTTTAATTTTCTCTTCAAACACTTCATGTCCTAACTCAAGATAAATACTATAAAGCTCTCTAATTTTGTTGTTGTTTTCCATTAAGCCTAACTAGTGAAAACAAGAAACAAAAAGGCAAAATTACAGAATCTACAGGAAATAACTTCGAGCACTCACACCGGAAAATAGGCGTTTGCCGTGGGAGGTTCTTCTTCTTTAATCCTCCGGTGTGAATACCTTTTACCTTACCTCCCTGGCAACGGTGCCAGAAAATAGGCAGTTTACCGTGGGAAGTTCTTCTTCTTTAATCCTCCGGTGTGAATACCTTTTACCTTACTTCCCCGGCAACGGCGCCAGAAAATAGCTTGATGTCTACGCACTTCTATTCTTGTAGATAGTTGTTGGGCCTCCAAGTGCAGAGGTTTGTAGAACAGCAGCAAGTTTTCCCTTAAGTGGATCACCCAAGGTTTATCGAACTCAGGGAGGAAGTGGTCAAAGGTATCCCCTCTCAAGCAACCCTGCAATCAAGATACAAGAAGTCTCTTGCGTCCCCAACACACCCAATACACTTGTCAGGTGTATAGGTGCACTAGTTCGGCGAAGAGATAGTGAAATACAAGTGGTATGAATAATTATAAGTGGTAATGGTGCTAGAAAATAACTTGATGGCATGGAAAAGACCAATGGCAAACTGAAATAAAGATGGAAGCAAGCAAACATGTAACAGATCTAATTGCAAACGGTGTTTCAATGTTTAGAAACAAGGCCTAGGGATCATACTTTCACTAGTGAACACTCTCATATAAATATCTTCTCTTTATGATACTACTCTTAACTACTCTTCGGTTGGACACTCTAATCGATGGTAGGGCTATAACACCACACCTCTAAGTAAGCCGTTCCCATCTAGAAAACCCCACACTATCACCTTGAGCACTAGATGGGTCCAACAAACACCACAATTTCATAAAGACATCCAACTCCAAATATAACTCAGAACAAGTATTTGTAATCTCTAGCCTAAGTGCCACCATGGTGAGCACGTTGTCACTTTCACACACATGGGGAGCGCAGAGATCTATCAAAGCACTTGAGTAGCAAGGTAGATCTACTTGATTACAAAGCTCATGATCTCAATAAGATCATGCATAGAGAGAGAGATGAACGCATAGCTACCGGTAGAACCCTTAGCCGCGAGAGAGAACTACTCCCTCCACATCATGCGAATCAGCAATGGTGATGGAGATGATGGTGGAGATCGATGGAGATGGCTCTGGGGGCACTTCCCCGTCCCGGCAGGGTGCCGGAACAGAGACTTTCTATCCCCCGAATCTCCCCTTCGGTGCCGGCGGTGCTGCAGAACTTTTCGTGGCTAGAGGCTTGATTATTTAGGGTTTTGGTATCGGGAGGCTCTTATAGGCGAAGGAGGCAAGGTCGATGGCCAGCCAGGGGGCCCACACCATGCCCTGGCGCGGCCTAGGCTGGCCCGCGCCAAGGGGGGGTGTGGCCACCCTATGGCCCCTCTCCGACTCTCCTTCTAGCTCTGTGAGTCTTCCGGGAAAATAGTAACTTTGGCTTTTGTCCCGTCCAATTCCGAGAATATTCAATTTCTGACTTCCTAGAACCAAAAACAGTAGAAAACAGGCAACTGGCACTGTGGCATCTTGTTAATAGGTTAGTCCAAGAAATCATATGAAAAGTACTCCAATGTGTGGACAAAGCATAAGAAAGTAGATAAATCAAAGTATGGAACATCAAAAAGTATAGATACATTTGCAATGTATCAACATCCCCAAGCTTAACTCCAACTCGTCCTCTAGTAGGTAAGTGATAAAAAGAAAGAATAATTTTTGAGGTGACATGCACCATCAAAGACTTGATCAAAGTATTTGTAAAAACATTCAAAGCTGGGATCATAGTACTTCAATCATAACATGAAAGACAAAGTTCTAGCAATAAGACAAAGAAACTATGATGCAACATGAAAAGCCACAAACAAAAGATTCATGAATAACAGCTTTGTAAGACGTTTGTTTGTTTCACATAAAGAAAACATAGCATAATAGTATTCAGCTTGTCCCTCAATAGAGTAGCAAACATAAATGCACAAGACACCTTCAAAGTTCATAAGAGTGACTAGATACAAATAGTTTAAAACAAGCAATATCAAGTTATGCATCAATCAACAAGCCTTGGGACAATGCACATAGAACTAAGAATGGACACTATGCTCTTAAAGTAGGTGCATAAAGGTAAAAGGTGGAGACTCAATGTAATGGTGGAAGAAAGACCTTCATAGAAGGAAGTAGGGATTCAAGTCTCATAAAGAGCTTCCAAAAATTATGGTACTTATAGCTTTCAGCTCTCATTGCCCCTATCATAAGCATCTTGAAGGTGATTAAGGTTAAAGTGACACAACTAAGAGGATATGCTTGACAAGTTATAAACCGAAATCTCATGCCCCTTACTTACGAAGACCGAACCTCATGCTACTCAACTTTAGTCACGAGTAAGCTCTTGTCATTGTAAGTACATATGTATCATAAAGAACCGCCAACGGGGTACCCCTTGCACATGATACAGGAGATATCCCATAATCAAAATGACAAGGCAAGAAGACAATGAGCATCTCAGCGATCTTTTTATTTGCTATTTGCATAGGTTTTTATTGAGGGTGCTTCATATGGTGATGCTGCAAGTTTCCACCATGATTAAGCATGGCTTGGTCTAGAGGCCCAGGCGTTTCTCTAAAACACATACAAACTCCATGATCTTACAAGTTCCACTTTTATTTCACACCGCCGGGATCCATAAGCAAAAGAACGTGATATCAACCGGGTACAAAGTACAAGTGCAATGTTGAAAGCGTTCCCCATGAAACATGGTTCTGCTAATTTCAACTTATAAAGCACAAGCATATCCGCAACAAAGAAGGACCCAATGGTTCAAGTTTATTAGATGCAAAAAGTAAAGTGTGCCATCAAGTTCGTGAGAGCTTTAATCACTAGTTTTCTCATAACAACTTTAATTTGAAAGATAAACAAAAGCATGAATATACTTAGAATAGCATAAGCTAGTAGGTAAGTATGGTGGACTCTTTGGAATAACTTGGTTTAGGGAGTTGGATGCACGAGAGGGACTCATACTTGGTTGTGGAGGCTAGCAAAAGACTGGGAGCGACAAACTAAGAGAGCAATAATGGCCATAATAATGCAGAGCGACAAAACATCATTGATCAAAGCATAAAGTGATACTACAAGTTGAAAACTAAAGGATCATAAAGGCTATGGTGACTTGAGATAGTCATAACATGGTGTGAGCATGCGCCAAGTCAACCCAAATAAAGCATCAAAGGAGAATACCACTATACTATGCTTTAATATGCTAAAACAACGCATGATTCATCCAAGGCACATTAAGCAATCTCAATTGTTTTTAACAAGTCATGCTACAGCAAAGAATACTAAGCATAAAGCCAAAACAATATCAAGCATGGCATGACAGAGCATGGGCCACAGTCAAAAACGAGCTCTTTTTACCACATAAGTATGAACTTTCCTACTCGTTTCCAAACCAAACCAAACTATTTGCAAACCAATGTATGAAAGAGGGGGTCCAACCAATTTATTCATAAAACTAAGCAAACCAAGCAAACTAAAAACCAAAACGAAAACGAAAAAGAAGACGCTCCAAGAACAACACAATTGTGCATGAAACAAAAAAATGAAGCGTTTGGAAGAAACCTGGGATTTTTATTGATGAAGAAGGGGATGCCTTGGGCATCCCCAAGCTTTGACGCTTGTACTTCTTGGATATTTCTTGGGGTGACACGCGTGGAATCCCCAAGCTTGAGCTTTAGTCCATTCTTCATCTCATTACTCATTCCTTCCATACACCTGAATTTTTCCTTCATACAAAACTTCACACAATCTTTATTAGCAACATTAGTGCACTCAAGATAAATAAGTCTTAAACACCAATAAACTTCCATTAGAACACTAGCTACTATAGCACTTCCCTCAAAAAGCTCAATTTGTCATGGTGGTGTCACGGCAGAGGCCATGGATAGGCTAAAGGTGGGGACTAATACACGCTAGGGGAATCCAGGGAGGGATAGTGGAGTGATTCTCCACACAGATGTTTGTATAGCTTTGTCTCCAAGATTACAAGTGCTCCTTGAGCTGTATTGGCGAGAGGAGGAAGAAGGAGCTCTCTTACTCTCACCCACAGATCACCACTAAAAACCCTAGCCCAAAACATAATAGCAGAAAAACCCCACCCCTTCTACAGAAGCCCCAGCCCCCCTTTTATAGAGGAGGCTCGGTTTCTGCCTAGGGCATACGTGGAGGCATATTCCTAAGAATATGCCTCCTCCCAAAGTGGTAAGCCGACCGGGGTGCTTTTTCCCCCGCGCCACACATGCTTTAGCTACGTGAGCCTCTGCGGCGCCCGCGTCAGCCGACATGGGCATCGTCACCCCTGTCGGCCATGACCCGGTGGTCCTGCTCTTGTTTGCTTCCTCATGCAGTGCATACCGGGCCCTCTTTTTGACCAGCAAGATTCCTTCCTTCTCCTAGAAGCCAAACATGACCCGGATCACAGCTGATCCGGGCACACCTGTTCCTGCATACAAGTAAACATATACTTCCGACTTACTGCTTAAGTCGGTTGAGACTTAGTTAGGCGAACACCCCCTGGTCTGGGTTACTCCGTGATTCGGCCTGCCTTGAGGTGACCCGGCCAACATGTGCTTTGGCCTTGCCAAACCTCGGCTAACTTGGCCTTTATACCCCGGCGTGACCCTACCCAGGGGTATCCCCCCAACACAATTCCCCAAAGAGAACTCAAAAAGGAACCAATAAGAAGCAAATGCAAATAATGGCAGAAATCTGTCAAAACAGACCAGCAGGTAAAGACGAATTTGTTCGAAGACCTTCTGTTGCTGAAATCGAAAAGTGTTGAGCTAACGAAAGTTATATAACAACCTGGGGCAGAAGCACAAAAAGTCACGCCTCAAAAGGACGTACTGAGATTTTACACGAATTTATACGGTGAAGCACAGAAAATCTATTTCCGGACAGCAACTTTCCCAATCATTACTTCTCTCTCATTAGAGGTTACTCTTGGCACAAAAAGCAAATAAAAAGGATAAGGAGCAGCTATTACTGAGGTAATAACTTCCAAGACTCATCTAAAACTTTTGGATTATCTCCCAATAAGTACTTTTCTTTAACGCCTTTAAGTTAGGCGTGCTAGTTTGAGAAAATGCTCACATAAGAAATATGAATTGACGTAAAAGAGAGCATCAAGAAGAAAATTAAAAACACATTTAAGTCTAACCCACTTCCTATGCATAGGAATCTTGTAAAGAAACAAGTCATGAAAGCACAAAGCAACAAGCATAGGAAAGCGAAACAAGTGCAACTTCAAAAATTTCAACATAAAGAGGGGAAACTTAATATTATTGAGATGCATAAAACCATGTTTCCTCTCTCATAATAACTTTCAGTAGCATCATTAATAAAATTAATAATATAACTATCACATAAAACATTCTTATCATGAGCCACATGCATAAAAAAATTAATACTCTCCACATAAGCATAGTCATTCTTATTAATTGTAGTTAGAGCAAATTCAACAAAATAGCTATCATTATTATTCTCATCACCATAATCATAAAATATAGGAGGCATATTGTAGTCATAATTAATTTCCTCCTCAATAGTAGGTGGACTGGAAATATCATATTCATCATTGTAATCATCATATATTGGAGGCATAGTATCATCAAAGTAAATTTTCTCCTCCATGCTTGGGGGACTAAAAATATTATTTTCATAAAAACTAGCTTCCCCAAGCTTAGACTTTTCCATAGCATTAGCAATAATGGTGTCCAAAGAATTCATACTAACAACATTGCTATTAGCATGCAAATAAAGTTCCATTGGTTTTTTAATTTTCTCTTCAAACACTTCATGTCCTAACTCAAGATAAATACTATAAAGCTCTCTAATTTTGTTGTTGTTTTCCATTAAGCCTAACTAGTGAAAACAAGAAACAAAAAGGCAAAATTACAGAATCTACAGGAAATAACTTCGAGCACTCACACCGGAAAATAGGCGTTTGCCGTGGGAGGTTCTTCTTCTTTAATCCTCCGGTGTGAATACCTTTTACCTTACCTCCCTGGCAACGGTGCCAGAAAATAGGCGTTTACCGTGGGAAGTTCTTCTTCTTTAATCCTCCGGTGTGAATACCTTT
Source organism: Avena eriantha (assembly GCA_910589775.1). Taxonomy (NCBI): domain Eukaryota; kingdom Viridiplantae; phylum Streptophyta; class Magnoliopsida; order Poales; family Poaceae; genus Avena; species Avena eriantha. The sequence goes on from OU342743.1 coordinate 184,553,529, forward strand.
TACCTTACTTCCCCGGCAACGGCGCCAGAAAATAGCTTGATGTCTACGCACTTCTATTCTTGTAGATAGTTGTTGGGCCTCCAAGTGCAGAGGTTTGTAGAACAGCAGCAAGTTTTCCCTTAAGTGGATCACCCAAGGTTTATCGAACTCAGGGAGGAAGTGGTCAAAGGTATCCCCTCTCAAGCAACCCTGCAATCAAGATACAAGAAGTCTCTTGCGTCCCCAACACACCCAATACACTTGTCAGGTGTATAGGTGCACTAGTTCGGCGAAGAGATAGTGAAATACAAGTGGTATGAATAATTATAAGTGGTAATGGTGCTAGAAAATAACTTGATGGCATGGAAAAGACCAATGGCAAACTGAAATAAAGATGGAAGCAAGCAAACATGTAACAGATCTAATTGCAAACGGTGTTTCAATGTTTAGAAACAAGGCCTAGGGATCATACTTTCACTAGTGAACACTCTCATATAAATATCTTCTCTTTATGATACTACTCTTAACTACTCTTCGGTTGGACACTCTAATCGATGGTAGGGCTATAACACCACACCTCTAAGTAAGCCGTTCCCATCTAGAAAACCCCACACTATCACCTTGAGCACTAGATGGGTCCAACAAACACCACAATTTCATAAAGACATCCAACTCCAAATATAACTCAGAACAAGTATTTGTAATCTCTAGCCTAAGTGCCACCATGGTGAGCACGTTGTCACTTTCACACACATGGGGAGCGCAGAGATCTATCAAAGCACTTGAGTAGCAAGGTAGATCTACTTGATTACAAAGCTCATGATCTCAATAAGATCATGCATAGAGAGAGATGAACACATAGCTACCGGTAAAACCCTTAGCCTCGAGAGACAACTACTCCCTCCTCATCATGGGAATCAGCAATGGTGATGGAGATGATGGTGGAGATCGATGGAGATGGCTCTGGGGGCACTTCCCCGTCCCGGCAGGGTGCCGGAACAGAGACTTTCTGTCCCCCGAATCTCCCCTTCGGTGGCAGTTGTGCTGTGGAACTTTTTGTGGCTAGAGGCTTGATTATTTAGGGTTTTGGTATCGGGAGGCTCTTATAGGCGAAGGAGGCAAGGTCGATGGCCAGCCAGGGGGCCCACACCATGCCCTGGCGCGGCCTAGGCTGGCCCGCGCCAAGGGGGGGTGTGGCCACCCTATGGCCCCTCTCCGACTCTCCTTCTAGCTCTGTGAGTCTTCCGGGAAAATAGTAACTTTGGCTTTTGTCCCGTCCAATTCCGAGAATATTCAATTTCTGACTTCCTAGAACCAAAAACAGTAGAAAACAGGCAACTGGCACTGTGGCATCTTGTTAATAGGTTAGTCCAAGAAATCATATGAAAAGTACTCCAATGTGTGGACAAAGCATAAGAAAGTAGATAAATCAAAGTATGGAACATCAAAAAGTATAGATACATTTGCAATGTATCAACATCCCCAAGCTTAACTCCAACTCGTCCTCTAGTAGGTAAGTGATAAAAAGAAAGAATAATTTTTGAGGTGACATGCACCATCAAAGACTTGATCAAAGTATTTGTAAAAACATTCAAAGCTGGGATCATAGTACTTCAATCATAACATGAAAGACAAAGTTCTAGCAATAAGACAAAGAAACTATGATGCAACATGAAAAGCCACAAACAAAAGATTCATGAATAACAGCTTTGTAAGACGTTTGTTTGTTTCACATAAAGAAAACATAGCATAATAGTATTCAGCTTGTCCCTCAATAGAGTAGCAAACATAAATGCACAAGACACCTTCAAAGTTCATAAGAGTGACTAGATACAAATAGTTTAAAACAAGCAATATCAAGTTATGCATCAATCAACAAGCCTTGGGACAATGCACATAGAACTAAGAATGGACACTATGCTCTTAAAGTAGGTGCATAAAGGTAAAAGGTGGAGACTCAATGTAATGGTGGAAGAAAGACCTTCATAGAAGGAAGTAGGGATTCAAGTCTCATAAAGAGCTTCCAAAAATTATGGTACTTATAGCTTTCAGCTCTCATTGCCCCTATCATAAGCATCTTGAAGGTGATTAAGGTTAAAGTGACACAACTAAGAGGATATGCTTGACAAGTTATAAACCGAAATCTCATGCCCCTTACTTACGAAGACCGAACCTCATGCTACTCAACTTTAGTCACGAGTAAGCTCTTGTCATTGTAAGTACATATGTATCATAAAGAACCGCCAACGGGGTACCCCTTGCACATGATACAGGAGATATCCCATAATCAAAATGACAAGGCAAGAAGACAATGAGCATCTCAGCGATCTTTTTATTTGCTATTTGCATAGGTTTTTATTGAGGGTGCTTCATATGGTGATGCTGCAAGTTTCCACCATGATTAAGCATGGCTTGGTCTAGAGGCCCAGGCGTTTCTCTAAAACACATACAAACTCCATGATCTTACAAGTTCCACTTTTATTTCACACCGCCGGGATCCATAAGCAAAAGAACGTGATATCAACCGGGTACAAAGTACAAGTGCAATGTTGAAAGCGTTCCCCATGAAACATGGTTCTGCTAATTTCAACTTATAAAGCACAAGCATATCCGCAACAAAGAAGGACCCAATGGTTCAAGTTTATTAGATGCAAAAAGTAAAGTGTGCCATCAAGTTCGTGAGAGCTTTAATCACTAGTTTTCTCATAACAACTTTAATTTGAAAGATAAACAAAAGCATGAATATACTTAGAATAGCATAAGCTAGTAGGTAAGTATGGTGGACTCTTTGGAATAACTTGGTTTAGGGAGTTGGATGCACGAGAGGGACTCATACTTGGTTGTGGAGGCTAGCAAAAGACTGGGAGCGACAAACTAAGAGAGCAATAATGGCCATAATAATGCAGAGCGACAAAACATCATTGATCAAAGCATAAAGTGATACTACAAGTTGAAAACTAAAGGATCATAAAGGCTATGGTGACTTGAGATAGTCATAACATGGTGTGAGCATGCGCCAAGTCAACCCAAATAAAGCATCAAAGGAGAATACCACTATACTATGCTTTAATATGCTAAAACAACGCATGATTCATCCAAGGCACATTAAGCAATCTCAATTGTTTTTAACAAGTCATGCTACAGCAAAGAATACTAAGCATAAAGCCAAAACAATATCAAGCATGGCATGACAGAGCATGGGCCACAGTCAAAAACGAGCTCTTTTTACCACATAAGTATGAACTTTCCTACTCGTTTCCAAACCAAACCAAACTATTTGCAAACCAATGTATGAAAGAGGGGGTCCAACCAATTTATTCATAAAACTAAGCAAACCAAGCAAACTAAAAACCAAAACGAAAACGAAAAAGAAGACGCTCCAAGAACAACACAATTGTGCATGAAACAAAAAAATGAAGCGTTTGGAAGAAACCTGGGATTTTTATTGATGAAGAAGGGGATGCCTTGGGCATCCCCAAGCTTTGACGCTTGTACTTCTTGGATATTTCTTGGGGTGACACGCGTGGAATCCCCAAGCTTGAGCTTTAGTCCATTCTTCATCTCATTACTCATTCCTTCCATACACCTGAATTTTTCCTTCATACAAAACTTCACACAATCTTTATTAGCAACATTAGTGCACTCAAGATAAATAAGTCTTAAACACCAATAAACTTCCATTAGAACACTAGCTACTATAGCACTTCCCTCAAAAAGCTCAATTTGTCATGGTGGTGTCACGGCAGAGGCCATGGATAGGCTAAAGGTGGGGACTAATACACGCTAGGGGAATCCAGGGAGGGATAGTGGAGTGATTCTCCACACAGATGTTTGTATAGCTTTGTCTCCAAGATTACAAGTGCTCCTTGAGCTGTATTGGCGAGAGGAGGAAGAAGGAGCTCTCTTACTCTCACCCACAGATCACCACTAAAAACCCTAGCCCAAAACATAATAGCAGAAAAACCCCACCCCTTCTACAGAAGCCCCAGCCCCCCTTTTATAGAGGAGGCTCGGTTTCTGCCTAGGGCATACGTGGAGGCATATTCCTAAGAATATGCCTCCTCCCAAAGTGGTAAGCCGACCGGGGTGCTTTTTCCCCCGCGCCACACATGCTTTAGCTACGTGAGCCTCTGCGGCGCCCGCGTCAGCCGACATGGGCATCGTCACCCCTGTCGGCCATGACCCGGTGGTCCTGCTCTTGTTTGCTTCCTCATGCAGTGCATACCGGGCCCTCTTTTTGACCAGCAAGATTCCTTCCTTCTCCTAGAAGCCAAACATGACCCGGATCACAGCTGATCCGGGCACACCTGTTCCTGCATACAAGTAAACATATACTTCCGACTTACTGCTTAAGTCGGTTGAGACTTAGTTAGGCGAACACCCCCTGGTCTGGGTTACTCCGTGATTCGGCCTGCCTTGAGGTGACCCGGCCAACATGTGCTTTGGCCTTGCCAAACCTCGGCTAACTTGGCCTTTATACCCCGGCGTGACCCTACCCAGGGGTATCCCCCCAACACAATTCCCCAAAGAGAACTCAAAAAGGAACCAATAAGAAGCAAATGCAAATAATGGCAGAAATCTGTCAAAACAGACCAGCAGGTAAAGACGAATTTGTTCGAAGACCTTCTGTTGCTGAAATCGAAAAGTGTTGAGCTAACGAAAGTTATATAACAACCTGGGGCAGAAGCACAAAAAGTCACGCCTCAAAAGGACGTACTGAGATTTTACACGAATTTATACGGTGAAGCACAGAAAATCTATTTCCGGACAGCAACTTTCCCAATCATTACTTCTCTCTCATTAGAGGTTACTCTTGGCACAAAAAGCAAATAAAAAGGATAAGGAGCAGCTATTACTGAGGTAATAACTTCCAAGACTCATCTAAAACTTTTGGATTATCTCCCAATAAGTACTTTTCTTTAACGCCTTTAAGTTAGGCGTGCTAGTTTGAGAAAATGCTCACATAAGAAATATGAATTGACGTAAAAGAGAGCATCAAGAAGAAAATTAAAAACACATTTAAGTCTAACCCACTTCCTATGCATAGGAATCTTGTAAAGAAACAAGTCATGAAAGCACAAAGCAACAAGCATAGGAAAGCGAAACAAGTGCAACTTCAAAAATTTCAACATAAAGAGGGGAAACTTAATATTATTGAGATGCATAAAACCATGTTTCCTCTCTCATAATAACTTTCAGTAGCATCATTAATAAAATTAATAATATAACTATCACATAAAACATTCTTATCATGAGCCACATGCATAAAAAAATTAATACTCTCCACATAAGCATAGTCATTCTTATTAATTGTAGTTAGAGCAAATTCAACAAAATAGCTATCATTATTATTCTCATCACCATAATCATAAAATATAGGAGGCATATTGTAGTCATAATTAATTTCCTCCTCAATAGTAGGTGGACTGGAAATATCATATTCATCATTGTAATCATCATATATTGGAGGCATAGTATCATCAAAGTAAATTTTCTCCTCCATGCTTGGGGGACTAAAAATATTATTTTCATAAAAACTAGCTTCCCCAAGCTTAGACTTTTCCATAGCATTAGCAATAATGGTGTCCAAAGAATTCATACTAACAACATTGCTATTAGCATGCAAATAAAGTTCCATTGGTTTTTTAATTTTCTCTTCAAACACTTCATGTCCTAACTCAAGATAAATACTATAAAGCTCTCTAATTTTGTTGTTGTTTTCCATTAAGCCTAACTAGTGAAAACAAGAAACAAAAAGGCAAAATTACAGAATCTACAGGAAATAACTTCGAGCACTCACACCGGAAAATAGGCGTTTGCCGTGGGAGGTTCTTCTTCTTTAATCCTCCGGTGTGAATACCTTTTACCTTACCTCCCTGGCAACGGTGCCAGAAAATAGGCGTTTACCGTGGGAAGTTCTTCTTCTTTAATCCTCCGGTGTGAATACCTTTTACCTTACTTCCCCGGCAACGGCGCCAGAAAATAGCTTGATGTCTACGCACTTCTATTCTTGTAGATAGTTGTTGGGCCTCCAAGTGCAGAGGTTTGTAGAACAGCAGCAAGTTTTCCCTTAAGTGGATCACCCAAGGTTTATCGAACTCAGGGAGGAAGTGGTCAAAGGTATCCCCTCTCAAGCAACCCTGCAATCAAGATACAAGAAGTCTCTTGCGTCCCCAACACACCCAATACACTTGTCAGGTGTATAGGTGCACTAGTTCGGCGAAGAGATAGTGAAATACAAGTGGTATGAATAATTATAAGTGGTAATGGTGCTAGAAAATAACTTGATGGCATGGAAAAGACCAATGGCAAACTGAAATAAAGATGGAAGCAAGCAAACATGTAACAGATCTAATTGCAAACGGTGTTTCAATGTTTAGAAACAAGGCCTAGGGATCATACTTTCACTAGTGAACACTCTCATATAAATATCTTCTCTTTATGATACTACTCTTAACTACTCTTCGGTTGGACACTCTAATCGATGGTAGGGCTATAACACCACACCTCTAAGTAAGCCGTTCCCATCTAGAAAACCCCACACTATCACCTTGAGCACTAGATGGGTCCAACAAACACCACAATTTCATAAAGACATCCAACTCCAAATATAACTCAGAACAAGTATTTGTAATCTCTAGCCTAAGTGCCACCATGGTGAGCACGTTGTCACTTTCACACACATGGGGAGCGCAGAGATCTATCAAAGCACTTGAGTAGCAAGGTAGATCTACTTGATTACAAAGCTCATGATCTCAATAAGATCATGCATAGAGAGAGATGAACACATAGCTACCGGTAAAACCCTTAGCCTCGAGAGACAACTACTCCCTCCTCATCATGGGAATCAGCAATGGTGATGGAGATGATGGTGGAGATCGATGGAGATGGCTCTGGGGGCACTTCCCCGTCCCGGCAGGGTGCCGGAACAGAGACTTTCTGTCCCCCGAATCTCCCCTTCGGTGGCAGTTGTGCTGTGGAACTTTTGGTGGCTAGAGGCTTGATTATTTAGGGTTTTGGTATCGGGAGGCTCTTATAGGCGAAGGAGGCAAGGTCGATGGCCAGCCAGGGGGCCCACACCATGCCCTGGCGCGGCCTAGGCTGGCCCGCGCCAAGGGGGGGTGTGGCCACCCTATGGCCCCTCTCCGACTCTCCTTCTAGCTCTGTGAGTCTTCCGGGAAAATAGTAACTTTGGCTTTTGTCCCGTCCAATTCCGAGAATATTCAATTTCTGACTTCCTAGAACCAAAAACAGTAGAAAACAGGCAACTGGCACTGTGGCATCTTGTTAATAGGTTAGTCCAAGAAATCATATGAAAAGTACTCCAATGTGTGGACAAAGCATAAGAAAGTAGATAAATCAAAGTATGGAACATCAAAAAGTATAGATACATTTGCAATGTATCAACATCCCCAAGCTTAACTCCAACTCGTCCTCTAGTAGGTAAGTGATAAAAAGAAAGAATAATTTTTGAGGTGACATGCACCATCAAAGACTTGATCAAAGTATTTGTAAAAACATTCAAAGCTGGGATCATAGTACTTCAATCATAACATGAAAGACAAAGTTCTAGCAATAAGACAAAGAAACTATGATGCAACATGAAAAGCCACAAACAAAAGATTCATGAATAACAGCTTTGTAAGACGTTTGTTTGTTTCACATAAAGAAAACATAGCATAATAGTATTCAGCTTGTCCCTCAATAGAGTAGCAAACATAAATGCACAAGACACCTTCAAAGTTCATAAGAGTGACTAGATACAAATAGTTTAAAACAAGCAATATCAAGTTATGCATCAATCAACAAGCCTTGGGACAATGCACATAGAACTAAGAATGGACACTATGCTCTTAAAGTAGGTGCATAAAGGTAAAAGGTGGAGACTCAATGTAATGGTGGAAGAAAGACCTTCATAGAAGGAAGTAGGGATTCAAGTCTCATAAAGAGCTTCCAAAAATTATGGTACTTATAGCTTTCAGCTCTCATTGCCCCTATCATAAGCATCTTGAAGGTGATTAAGGTTAAAGTGACACAACTAAGAGGATATGCTTGACAAGTTATAAACCGAAATCTCATGCCCCTTACTTACGAAGACCGAACCTCATGCTACTCAACTTTAGTCACGAGTAAGCTCTTGTCATTGTAAGTACATATGTATCATAAAGAACCGCCAACGGGGTACCCCTTGCACATGATACAGGAGATATCCCATAATCAAAATGACAAGGCAAGAAGACAATGAGCATCTCAGCGATCTTTTTATTTGCTATTTGCATAGGTTTTTATTGAGGGTGCTTCATATGGTGATGCTGCAAGTTTCCACCATGATTAAGCATGGCTTGGTCTAGAGGCCCAGGCGTTTCTCTAAAACACATACAAACTCCATGATCTTACAAGTTCCACTTTTATTTCACACCGCCGGGATCCATAAGCAAAAGAACGTGATATCAACCGGGTACAAAGTACAAGTGCAATGTTGAAAGCGTTCCCCATGAAACATGGTTCTGCTAATTTCAACTTATAAAGCACAAGCATATCCGCAACAAAGAAGGACCCAATGGTTCAAGTTTATTAGATGCAAAAAGTAAAGTGTGCCATCAAGTTCGTGAGAGCTTTAATCACTAGTTTTCTCATAACAACTTTAATTTGAAAGATAAACAAAAGCATGAATATACTTAGAATAGCATAAGCTAGTAGGTAAGTATGGTGGACTCTTTGGAATAACTTGGTTTAGGGAGTTGGATGCACGAGAGGGACTCATACTTGGTTGTGGAGGCTAGCAAAAGACTGGGAGCGACAAACTAAGAGAGCAATAATGGCCATAATAATGCAGAGCGACAAAACATCATTGATCAAAGCATAAAGTGATACTACAAGTTGAAAACTAAAGGATCATAAAGGCTATGGTGACTTGAGATAGTCATAACATGGTGTGAGCATGCGCCAAGTCAACCCAAATAAAGCATCAAAGGAGAATACCACTATACTATGCTTTAATATGCTAAAACAACGCATGATTCATCCAAGGCACATTAAGCAATCTCAATTGTTTTTAACAAGTCATGCTACAGCAAAGAATACTAAGCATAAAGCCAAAACAATATCAAGCATGGCATGACAGAGCATGGGCCACAGTCAAAAACGAGCTCTTTTTACCACATAAGTATGAACTTTCCTACTCGTTTCCAAACCAAACCAAACTATTTGCAAACCAATGTATGAAAGAGGGGGTCCAACCAATTTATTCATAAAACTAAGCAAACCAAGCAAACTAAAAACCAAAACGAAAACGAAAAAGAAGACGCTCCAAGAACAACACAATTGTGCATGAAACAAAAAAATGAAGCGTTTGGAAGAAACCTGGGATTTTTATTGATGAAGAAGGGGATGCCTTGGGCATCCCCAAGCTTTGACGCTTGTACTTCTTGGATATTTCTTGGGGTGACACGCGTGGAATCCCCAAGCTTGAGCTTTAGTCCATTCTTCATCTCATTACTCATTCCTTCCATACACCTGAATTTTTCCTTCATACAAAACTTCACACAATCTTTATTAGCAACATTAGTGCACTCAAGATAAATAAGTCTTAAACACCAATAAACTTCCATTAGAACACTAGCTACTATAGCACTTCCCTCAAAAAGCTCAATTTGTCATGGTGGTGTCACGGCAGAGGCCATGGATAGGCTAAAGGTGGGGACTAATACACGCTAGGGGAATCCAGGGAGGGATAGTGGAGTGATTCTCCACACAGATGTTTGTATAGCTTTGTCTCCAAGATTACAAGTGCTCCTTGAGCTGTATTGGCGAGAGGAGGAAGAAGGAGCTCTCTTACTCTCACCCACAGATCACCACTAAAAACCCTAGCCCAAAACATAATAGCAGAAAAACCCCACCCCTTCTACAGAAGCCCCAGCCCCCCTTTTATAGAGGAGGCTCGGTTTCTGCCTAGGGCATACGTGGAGGCATATTCCTAAGAATATGCCTCCTCCCAAAGTGGTAAGCCGACCGGGGTGCTTTTTCCCCCGCGCCACACATGCTTTAGCTACGTGAGCCTCTGCGGCGCCCGCGTCAGCCGACATGGGCATCGTCACCCCTGTCGGCCATGACCCGGTGGTCCTGCTCTTGTTTGCTTCCTCATGCAGTGCATACCGGGCCCTCTTTTTGACCAGCAAGATTCCTTCCTTCTCCTAGAAGCCAAACATGACCCGGATCACAGCTGATCCGGGCACACCTGTTCCTGCATACAAGTAAACATATACTTCCGACTTACTGCTTAAGTCGGTTGAGACTTAGTTAGGCGAACACCCCCTGGTCTGGGTTACTCCGTGATTCGGCCTGCCTTGAGGTGACCCGGCCAACATGTGCTTTGGCCTTGCCAAACCTCGGCTAACTTGGCCTTTATACCCCGGCGTGACCCTACCCAGGGGTATCCCCCCAACACAATTCCCCAAAGAGAACTCAAAAAGGAACCAATAAGAAGCAAATGCAAATAATGGCAGAAATCTGTCAAAACAGACCAGCAGGTAAAGACGAATTTGTTCGAAGACCTTCTGTTGCTGAAATCGAAAAGTGTTGAGCTAACGAAAGTTATATAACAACCTGGGGCAGAAGCACAAAAAGTCACGCCTCAAAAGGACGTACTGAGATTTTACACGAATTTATACGGTGAAGCACAGAAAATCTATTTCCGGACAGCAACTTTCCCAATCATTACTTCTCTCTCATTAGAGGTTACTCTTGGCACAAAAAGCAAATAAAAAGGATAAGGAGCAGCTATTACTGAGGTAATAACTTCCAAGACTCATCTAAAACTTTTGGATTATCTCCCAATAAGTACTTTTCTTTAACGCCTTTAAGTTAGGCGTGCTAGTTTGAGAAAATGCTCACATAAGAAATATGAATTGACGTAAAAGAGAGCATCAAGAAGAAAATTAAAAACACATTTAAGTCTAACCCACTTCCTATGCATAGGAATCTTGTAAAGAAACAAGTCATGAAAGCACAAAGCAACAAGCATAGGAAAGCGAAACAAGTGCAACTTCAAAAATTTCAACATAAAGAGGGGAAACTTAATATTATTGAGATGCATAAAACCATGTTTCCTCTCTCATAATAACTTTCAGTAGCATCATTAATAAAATTAATAATATAACTATCACATAAAACATTCTTATCATGAGCCACATGCATAAAAAAATTAATACTCTCCACATAAGCATAGTCATTCTTATTAATTGTAGTGAGAGCAAATTCAACAAAATAGCTATCATTATTATTCTCATCACCATAATCATAAAATATAGGAGGAATATTGTAGTCATAATTAATTTCCTCCTCAATAGTAGGTGGACTGGAAATATCATATTCATCATTGTAATCATCATATATTGGAGGCATAGTATCATCAAAGTAAATTTTCTCCTCCATGCTTGGGGGACTAAAAATATTATTTCATAAAAACTAGCTTCCCCAAGCTTAGACTTTTCCATAGCATTAGCAATAATGGTGTCCAAAGAATTCATACTAACAACATTGCTATTAGCATGCAAATAAAGTTCCATTGGTTTTTTAATTTTCTCTTCAAACACTTCATGTCCTAACTCAAGATAAATACTATAAGCTCTCTAATTTTGTTGTTGTTTTCCATTAAGCCTAACTAGTGAAAACAAGAAACAAAAAGGCAAAATTACAGAATCTACAGGAAATAACTTCGAGCACTCACACCGGAAAATAGGCGTTTGCCGTGGGAGGTTCTTCTTCTTTAATCCTCCGGTGTGAATACCTTTTACCTTACCTCCCTGGCAACGGTGCCAGAAAATAGGCGTTTACCGTGGGAAGTTCTTCTTCTTTAATCCTCCGGTGTGAATACCTTTTACCTTACTTCCCCGGCAACGGCGCCAGAAAATAGCTTGATGTCTACGCACTTCTATTCTTGTAGATAGTTGTTGGGCCTCCAAGTGCAGAGGTTTGTAGAACAGCAGCAAGTTTCCCTTAAGTGGATCACCCAAGGTTTATCGAACTCAGGGGAAGGAAGTGGTCAAAGGTATCCCCTCTCAAGCAACCCTGCAATCAAGATACAAGAAGTCTCTTGCGTCCCCAACACACCCAATACACTTGTCAGGTGTATAGGTGCACTAGTTCGGCGAAGAGATAGTGAAATACAAGTGGTATGAATAATTATAAGTGGTAATGGTGCTAGAAAATAACTTGATGGCATGGAAAAGACCAATGGCAAACTGAAATAAAGATGGAAGCAAGCAAACATGTAACAGATCTAATTGTAAACGGTGTTTCAATGTTTAGAAACAAGGCCTAGGGATCATACTTTCACTAGTGAACACTCTCATATAAATATCTTCTCTTTATGATACTACTCTTAACTACTCTTCGGTTGGACACTCTAATCGATGGTAGGGCTATAACACCACACCTCTAAGTAAGCCGTTCCCATCTAGAAAACCCCACACTATCACCTTGAGCACTAGATGGGTCCAACAAACACCACAATTTCATAAAGACATCCAACTCCAAATATAACTCAGAACAAGTATTTGTAATCTCTAGCCTAAGTGCCACCATGGTGAGCACGTTGTCACTTTCACACACATGGGGAGCGCAGAGATCTATCAAAGCACTTGAGTAGCAAGGTAGATCTACTTGATTACAAAGCTCATGATCTCAATAAGATCATGCATAGAGAGAGAGATGAACACATAGCTACCGGTAGAACCCTTAGCCTCGAGAGAGAACTACTCCCTCCACATCATGCGAATCAGCAATGGTGATGGAGATGGTGGTGGAGATCGATAGAGATGACTCCGAGGGCACTTCCCCGTCTCGACAGGGTTGCCGGACAGAGACTTTCTATCCCCCGAATCTCCCTTCGGTGCCGCGGTGCTGCAGAACTTTTCGTGGCTAGAGGCTTGATTATTTAGGTTTTGGTATAGGGGCAGGCGGCCCACCCGGGGCGGGCACCAGCCACCACCACAGCTTGGCGAGCTGGGCCGCCGGGGGCACGCCGACCCACCCGGGCTGCTCGCTGGAGCCCTCCTATAGGCGGGAGTTTTGCTGGGGCGGGCCGCCCGCCTGGCCGCTGCGCCTCCTGCCCACTGCTGCTGCTCACCTTGGCGAGCTGGGCCACGGTGGCACCGCCGGCCCACCCGACTGGTAGCTCAGTGCTGCTGCTGGTTTTTGGGCTGGCCGTCCAGGCCCAGCCAGCTGGGAGCTCCTTTTTCTTTGACAATTAGTCCCACATGGCTTAGCCTTTGAGAAAGTCACACCCCCTTAGCCTATAAAGGGGTGCTCATGGGTGGGATTAGACACACCAATAAATGGAGAAGTCCTTTGGTTGACTTGCTCCATCCCTCTCTCTCTAGCCCTTGTGACCATGGCCCCAAGTTTGGGCTGTGCGAATAAGGCATACCTGCAGTACGCCGTTGTGCTGCAAGGATTCCTAGCCGGATATCAACTTCCGCACTCGTGGCGGGATCGGGGAGCCGGAGGTCTCATCGTGCACCGGATGTGTACGAAGACACGAGGCGCAACACTTGGGGCACTTAAATGTCGTGAGCCGGAGCTGCTGCACGATGAAGAAGGAGCAATGGGTGACATGCGAGGAGCTTCGTGGCCTTGGGGTCAGCTACGAGTACGACTACATCAACCACGCTCCCCTCGGAACGTTAACCGCGTACGGTCTACAAGGGTATATATTCTCTACGTATTGGCCGTTACTGCATTACTACGTAGATAGATCCTAGGCAGTTTTGGTGTTCCATCGTAGGAAATTTTTTGTTTTCTGCTATGGATCCCCTTCAGAATGACTAATCCGGTATCGTATACCCAAGAACTACGAGGTGTGTCGGCAAGATAGGTGTCTATAACATTCCAAAGAAGCGTACCTGAGTCAGAAGTCACACCTCCACTCTTGGCTTTATCAGCCAGATACTTGCTGCAATTCCTCTTGTAGTGGCCATCCGCCTTGCAATAGAAGCAAGTGGATCCGGCTGCAGGAGATGGCTTAGTCCCCGAGCAAGCGCTTTGGACCGGGTCCTCAGCCTTACCTCCCGACTTTGCTTACTTCTTCTTAGTCCAAGAACTCTTCTTGAACCTAGCCTTATTCTGCACCATCAACACTTGACTAACGCCTTTCTTGAGATCCGCCTCAGCCTGCTTGAGCATCCCATGTAATTCAGTGAGCTTCTTACCCATACCATGCATGTGGTAGTTCGATATGAACTAACCATACGTATTAGGAAAAGAGTTCAGAATTATTTCCATAGCAAACTCTTCACTAATGGGGTATCCAAGCCTTTCCAGAGACTGCACATAACCAACCATCTTGATCACATGTGGACTTATTGGATCGCCATCCTTAAGCTTGCAGCTCAACAAAGCTTGAGAGACTTGATACCTCTCAGTATTTGCTTAAACACGGAACATACTTTTGAGGCTTTCAATCATATCGTAGGCCTCAACATTCTGGAACTGCTGCTGCAAGTCCGGTTCCATGTGAGCAAGCATAAGACAACTAATCTCTGTAGACTCATCACAAGTCCTACGATAGACATTGGTGGCTGCGACACTCACATTCTCATATGGCTCATATGGAAGTGGTTTGTCTAGAACATGGTCCCTTTTTTCTTGCTTGAGAACAATTCTTAGATTATGATACCAGTTGGTGAAGTTAGTTCCATTTAGCTTATCTTTCTCTAAGATTGTTCTCAAAGCAAAACTGGAAATCTAAGAGACTGCTAGGTGCCATTGATCTACAAAATAAAATATGCAAAAACACTTAAGACATGTATCCATAAAAGAGCAAGCATATCAAACATTTTAATACTTATGCTCCCACTAGAACCAACACCCCTCCGATGGTTACGTAGTGATTCAGGATCCTAAATAAGAAAGCTGACTAGTGAGCTTTAGCGTCACCGCTAGTTGTCAAGTGATCTAGGTAGACAACTCCTTGTCAATCGTATCTCATACGACTCATGTTGGATGGGTGGCATCACATGCCCTGGCTCCCATCCGACTTTTCCCCGATTCCTACAACCGTTGTGATAGACCCATCTAGATTACCAAGTGCTTCCGCTATAAGAGTTCGACTCGAACCCACCTAGTCGGAAAGAATTGATAGCACCTCAATTTTATGAGCCCACTACCAAAAATGTTCGACTTGTGATGGTGCAGCACTGGCGGGGAAAACGGACTGGACCTTCTTTGAGGGATTACTTTCTACCAACTATCTAATAGAGGTAAAACCAGAGACATAACAGTAACACAAAATAAAGCAATTATAATGTGAAATAGTATGGCTCTCTTCATGGCAATCTCCATCTCCACAAAGCTTGTAATTTGACTTGTGTCAACTCTTGTCACGTGCTGCCTTACACCATGTAGCCGACTTGTACATAGAATTGCATGCCATCCGGGTTCTCCAAACAACTACATTAGCTAGTAATGTAAATTACATAGAGAATCCGACACGCATGTCGTTATACAATAAAATGACAACACCTAGGCTCCAGCCGGCTGACGAAACCATGATACGCAGATCACGTATGGATTACACACATCACATGCACATAAGCCATACCATTCACAACATCATCCTGCAAAAACAAGTTATGCATAGATACGATATCTACCGGCGTTGTGAAACTCACAACAACATCTAAGGCGCTACGACATCATCCTGCAAAATTGGAGTACGAATCTGATTTGGGTAATTTTTTTTTCTGAAAACGCAGATCTCATCTGCCTTCCAAACATGGATTTCATCATCGGATAAAACAAGTTTACCCAAATCAGATCCGTACTCCGATTCGACCAAACTCTTTGATCTTCGATCACCGCATCTGGATTTACACGTCACAGTCTACCCTGATGGCGGAAGCGGACCGGTAGGGGTATGTCGTTCCATGGCCTTTAGCAGTTAGATCATGGAAACCAGATCATCCATTCTCTGAGTATAGTTGATCCAATCAACTTCGTACAAAACCGATCTATCTCATAGATCAACCACAAAAGCTGCAATTAGATCCAATCTAACGCCAACCGCATATCACATATGCATGACCTCGAGCCTAAAACCAGAAGCTAACGCTCTGATATCACTGTTGGGCCACGTAGAGATAAATAAAACATTTCCCCTACGCGGTACTCCCGAGATCCAGCTCAGGTGATAGGCTACGAGATTTACCACTAGACGTGTAGGTGCGGATTGTTGATGAAGCACATTAGTTGATACCGTGCCGAACGATCCCCATGCAGCATGTCTAGATCCCCATGGACCTCCTTGTCTCCAGCGCCGCACGTGCAACGCCTCTACCGATATCCACACGTACAGGAAGGAGCTCCAGGCAGAGGACTACTAGATCCTATCTAGCCTGAAATGGGAGTGGATAAAGTGACGGCTAGGTCAGAGACAATCCCTTTTCACTCCACTTATATACACTCCTAGCTAGGCTCAACGCTTGATGCCCATCTAGGCCATACCCCAATCTCCACATGGACTGAATCCACATGGGATCCTTCCTTTAAGTGTGTGACCCTGTAGGTTCACGTACACCTAGACACGACACGAGTAACCACTCCGTGTTGATAGCTGGTAGCGGTCTCTAGCAAGACGTGCCAACTCCCAAGCGTCGTAAAGTCAGAAGACAAACCTTTCTCAATGTGACTTTCGTCCAAGTCCCTTTGCCTCACAATATATCTTGTAAAGCTATAGGCGAGTTGTTGATATCCCTTTAATAGCTTGACTCTCTTTTCTCGTTCTGTGATATACGATTCATTGGACTAACACTTAGTCTGACTCCTTGGTTAACACTTAACCAAGTTGCGCATGGCCATGCTTCCGAATCATATCACACGAGAGGGCCCCGAGAATATCTCTCCATTATAGAGGGGCAAAACCCATCTTGGTAATTCACATCACGCAGGATTCCATTGCTTGAGACTACAAATGACGACATGCTCGTTGCATCTCAACTACAGTATAACTTCACTACGCTTTCTGCTTCCCGAGGATTCGATAAACCTAGGTCTACTAGGGAAAAAGAGCTATACTACATTCATAATCCGGATCGAAGGTATCAGTGGGCCTTGAATTGTTGAGATCTAAGCCGGCAAACTCCAAAGAGAGATCCATCTCAGATCGTTCTTCTGCGATCGTATCTAGCTCGAAGGCGGTCCGTGTGGGTCATGACGTGTGTCTGACTTGCTGGGAGGTTGATCCCGAGCCTGTCTCGCCGATGAAGATGTGGATGTTCCCGATGGGAACGACGGAGCAGCGGGTAGGGTTTGTCTTTGCTGGGATCCAGAACTCATCTAGGGGATGATCGGAATGTTGCCGAAGAAGAGAACATGCTCAATGGCTACAGTGTCACCAATTCCCGCGAAGTTCTCGGGCCTCGCCCAGTGTAGAGCTCTAAGCGCCTCTTACCCAACGCTAGGCGCCAACTATCGTGGTATTGTCAACGAGTACGCGATGGACGGTTCCTCACAGAGCGTGTTTAGAGAAATGGGGTAAGGCGGCGAGTTGGCAGGTACGAGAAAACACAGCTTACCCAGGTTTAGATCCCACAACGGTGGCGGAATCCTACTCTTGCTATAAATCACTATAATGGCAATACGGTGAGTGTAACACCCTCGAATCGGCCCTATGCAAGTTTTAGCGCTTCCTGCCAAACCCGCATAGAAACGATTCAAGGACGCCCACCAGGCACTTTCGTGCGGGTGGAAAACGAAGTAATACCATTACACAACAATCCCCGATGGGACCCACAGAACAGATATATATATATATATACAACACGACTCCATGAGTCAAGAATATCGATATACAATACAAAGATCCAAATCACCTTGAAATCGATAGAGCGTCCAACTACGGACAAGATGCAAATGGGGCTAAGAGCCCTGAAGAATAACCAATGGCGTTCATAACCCTGCCCATGCCAAGCCGGAAGGGTAACCCTGCTAACGACGTCGATCTCAAACCTGCTAAAACAAAAGGGGTGCCGACAAAGGGCAAAGGAAAAAGAGGAGCGTCAGTACTGAGGCCAGAACACGGCGAGGCGAGAATTCGGCGGCTCTCGCCTACATAGGTATGGTGGGCTGAAGCGGCAGCGCAACGGCACTAAACAACCTATAGAGACTCGATACAACTGGCGGTTATCAGAGAGGGATAAGAAAGACCTATTCGGATCCAACCTGAAGCTAACACCAAACAAACCCATCCTGGTATTTTCCCCCTCGAGACCAAACGAGGAAGTCGGACCAAGGAACTCACACAGTTGGCAATTTTACTCATTCCGTTATAGTTGTAGCAATTACTAATCAGATATAGATAGCATGAGTCATCCTGAAGCATAAGTAGTGGCAGTTTTAATTAACATTCCGTTGTAGTTGGAACATTTACTAGTCAGTTATAATTGTCCTGAGGAATCCCAAAACCCAGCAATTGTTGGCACTTTTATCACATTCCATTGGAGTTGCAATACTTACTAGGCAGGTACAGCATGTCATGGAACAACCCAGATCCACCAGTTGTTGGCATTTTTAATATCCATTCCGTTATAGTTGCATCTGATTACTAGTCACATATTAAGTCAAATTTATAGCACTACTTTAGTTATGCTTGTCTATGATCGAAATACTATGCTCCAAGTCGTCCATAACCGCGGACACGGCTTTCAGAAAGTTTTACCCTGCAGGGGTGCACAAATAGCAACACACACTCGATCAACCTCAGAAAAACCAACTCAAAAACCAACGAGGCTTTCACGACAAAGTGATCACAGGATTCAGAAATATTTCAGGGGGCCACCCCACTAAGCTACCCGCAACGAAGTTGGCCAGCTCCGGAACGGACCCAGGGTTTGCGACGACGGCTGTAAACGACTGGGAACCCGAAAGTGTGACTAGGCTTGTCGATACCGCGAAAACGTGGCGCGATCCAAAACAGTACAGGTGCTCCACGCACAACCTTAAATAAAGCAGTAACATGGCATAGGTACAGGATAGTAATAAAGCCCCAAACTACTTTGTGGCCCCAAGAAATAGAAATGAATCAAGCTCTGGCTCAGGGGGGTCCATAAGGCCTCCCGGATGTGGATAGTGCGAAAAATCAAGGAACAGGTATCAAGTACTTGGGGTCCTACGGGACACAAGTGAGCGTGGAAGAACCAAATAACATCTATTGCCCACCGATGCCTCTGCATTACTTATATCTAGCATTTTAATAGTTGTATTTAAAGTCATGATCATCTCCACCATAAACATCTCCACCAATAAACATCTCCACCAATCCAACAACTGTGGTACTCGACAACACGAGATCGCACCTGAGCAAGCAACTACGTCTCGCAAGGCCAGCTATCTACCAAACAACAGGTATTAGGAGGTGTCCATGGCAATATAGAGGCTGCACGGGATATAACTGGTGCACGGAAACTAAAGCATCACGACACGGATAGCAATAGATCAACATGAGGAAATAAAGACTATAAATGCAAAATAGGTAGAAGGGGGAGAGATGCTCGCCTGGGAAACACCGTCGAAGGTTCATATCCGGAGAACTTGTCGATACTCACATCCACTCATCGTCCTAATCCGCGAAGAAGCAAACACTAGAACAAACACCGAATGCAATATTTAATACTGGGGCAGAAGATCCGGCATGATTATGATATGCATGCGAGATGAACAATTTAATATGCGACAGTCGATAATGTCATATTATAAAAATAATGTGGGTCTCGGATAGGGAATCACATTAGGGTTCGGCGAACTTGGGCTCCGAGGGGTTTGGGGTTCGACAGAGTTCGACGGGGGAACGGTTTGACGGAAACGGTCACGGACAACGGAAGGAGAGCTTGATGTTCCGGGAAGGAGGACTTGGTTTGGCGTCAGGACGCATCGGATCCGCCCTGGTCGGTGTTGATCTTGTCGTCGCGAAGGTCTTGTCAGGTCTGCATATCGGGGCGGTCTTGGCGTTCGGGGTGAAGAACTTGGCGTCCTCGAGGTAGTACTTGGCGTATCCGTGTGGCGATCTTGGCATCCGAGCGACGATCTTGTCGTATCCGTGGTCGTCGGGTCATGTCGTCGGTCTTGTCGTTTCACAGCGGAGATCTTGTCGTCGGCGCGCTTAGGGTCTCGGGTTCGACGCCGATGGTTCATCACTGTCAATCTTGGCGTCGTCGGGTCATCAACTCCGGGAAGGAGATCTTGGAGAGGCGCCGGGTTCGGTCTTCAGGTATCGTGGGTTCTCAGCAGGAAGAAGAACTTGGCGCTCCGAGAGGTCGACGGGGTTCGGCCTCGGTTGTCCATGGTGGACTTGGCTCCGGTGTCGGCGTGCTGCATCTTGTCGGCATCAGAGACGAAGGTAGCCAAAAACACCACATAACATGGACATACCCGCGGATTTGTTGTCAGGAAGCAACACGTCACGCGGTAGCAACAACACTTCGTGGAAAACAAAAACACAACAACAACAGGCAGCGAGTCTGGCCGACAGAGGGATCGGCGACAGAGGGAACGGCGATGACGGGCGCTACTGCTTGCAGCGGCTCAAGGCGATGGACGAGGCACCGGTGGCAGAGGGAAGGAAGGCGCGGCAGGGCGGTTCCGGCGGCGACGGGGCGAGGGCACCGAGGCAGCGCTCGCATGGGGACCGACGAGGATGGCGTCCAACCGGGAGAGGTCGACGCAGAGGAGCCCGGGAACGGCAGCGCAGCGACGGTTCGGGGCCGGGCGACGCGGAGGCAGTCGACGACGCAGGGAGGCCGAGGTAGGCGAGCATGCGCGGGCTCGCTGACGACACAGGCTCGGGGAGGAACCCCTGCAGGCGGAGGCGTGACAAGGAGGTGGCGGTTGCCAGAGAGGAGCGGGGGAGGCGAACGGCGGCCGATGGCGGCGGAGGCGAGGCTCCGGCGGCATCTGCGAGGTGGCGTGGATGGAGCGGACGAGGAGGGGGACGGGAGGGCAAGGCGGTGAAGCGGGGCTCGGGGCCAGCGCGGGTAGCAGGGGCGGCCGGAGCCAGGGAAGGAGGCCGTGGTGGTGGGTCGCTCGCGGCGGCGGCAGAGGGCGGCGGCGTCAGGGGTTGGTGGATGGCGAGGAGGGCCGGCGAGGCCTCGGGGAAGAAGGTCCACGCCCGCGGAGCTCGGCGGCGGAGGCTCCGGCAAGGCGAGGTTGAGCGGCGACGGGGTGGCTGCGAGATGGTGGGGCCGGGCCGGCGAGGCCACGGGTGGAGCGCGGGGCACCCTGGCGGGCTACTGGGCGACGGCGCGCTCGGGGCGGCGGCGGTCGATTCGTGGCAGCGGCGGAGCGAGGCCGGCGGGAAGAGCAGAGGCGGGTGGCTCGAGCGGGGGAGGGAGAACGTGCGACGCGGGCGCGAGTGGGGTGGGAAGGTGGCGTGCGGGACGAGTCCGCGGGGATTGCGGCAGGTGGGGCCGGGCTCACGTGGCTGGTGCGGGAGGGGGAAAAGGTGGTGGGTCTGGGCGGAGATCCCAAGGAGGTGGGTGGAGCGGGGGAAAAAGCGGCGCGGTGCGGGCCTTGTGCGAGCGGGGCGTGCTGTGCGTGGCGTGGTGTGCTGCTGCGTGTGAGTGGGGACAGGGGCTGAGGTGGCAAGCACCGGTTGGTGCAAGTGAGGTGGAGGTGTGAGGTGGCGCGCTGCTATAGGGCGGGGTGAGGTGGAGGGGGCTGGGTAGGTTAGGTTTGTGTAGAAAAATAGGACTAGATATTTTTGACTAGGGTTTGGAGGTGGCCGGCCGGGCTTTCGGGCCTGGCGGGCTGCCTCCTAAAAATAAAAGAAATAATTATTTAATTAAAATGGGGCTTTTGCAAACCGTTGGTAGAAACAAAATATTCCAGAGACCCGGGTTTTAATTTAAAATAAAGATGGGGCGTTTCGAAAACAAAAATAGACTTTTCGAAAATAGTTTTATGCAAGCAAATGCAAGATAATATGACGATGCTCAAATGCAAGGTGGCATGATGACATGAGCATGCGGCCATGATGATGCAATGCACAAAAACAACGCGATTTTCTAGTAATGGTTTTGCGGGATGCCACAATGAGTTACAAGGATCTTATGGTTCGCTATGCGGGATTGCGTTGTTCTTGCTCTAAAGGTTCCTAAAGGTCCAGCTTATAAAGGCTCCAGATCCAGGGTTATATGGAGAAGTCCATACCAGACAGGTTAGAGTCTACACTAATACTAACTAGTCTTCGTGTCTTCTACTCCGAGGCTCCGGCTTCATCTAGGTCAGCGTCGTAGCCTATCTCTGTCTGGCATGGGCCTCCCTTCGGAATCCTTCTAATTGGGTTGTCCAGTAGGCCACAAGCCTTGCTACCAACCGTGTGCCAACCAGATTATCCGGAATAGAGCTATGCTATTGTGGTACCCATTATGCATATTCCCAACACCATGTGTCCATTGTTAGCCCTTCTTCTTCAATCACAAATTCCAGAAGGTACCTCCTTGTGTCGCTGATTTAGTAGTACTAAAACAAAAATAAAATGATGAATATATTAGTTTATATCTCCATTATTGTCAATCCAAAATTCCAAATACTAGGGACTAGCTAATTGCTTACCATCTTGCTTTTGCCTTTGAAGACATTTGACTTTGTCATCTGACAAATGTACAGAGGAATAGAAGGAACACCTTGACGCGCGTGCATCCTAAAAGGATTGAATTGTGACTTAGTCATCAGCTTGTGCATCTTAAGACGATTGAATTGTGACCTGGTCATCTCTATGTCATTGCCCCATATGCAGTAATTGTGAAACTTTTTTCTCCCTATATAATTAGGTCATGTGTACACAAGCATGACGAATATATGAATTAAGTACAACATAATTTAGCTAGTATATTACTGAACAAAGGATACTAATCGAACCTCGATGATAAACTATATTGATTTTTTATAAGTACTATACGCTTAACAAGACGCTTGCCAGCGTCATCTATACCACTAGAAATGTCCATGCAAACACCCTGCTTTGAAACTTTCCCTACATTATTATAAATTAATCCCCCTACTTAACAGCTTGAGTGAAAAAAGAAAATGCTAGCTAAATAACCGCAAAAGCTTGGATACAAATATTGCATGGAGATCTAGCTGCTTCATCTATATCTGGATACAATCCCATTGAATACCATCAAATACTGATGGCTATTTTTCACATACGATCTACTATTAGCAGAAAGGGAGCAATGGTATTAACCTTGCACTGCTGATCTTCAGGGTCGTATAGTCGATCTGATTTGTAGGCAGCTGGGATGAAGCGTCTTCTTCAGGTGGTATCCACGCTGACTAGAGAAGACAAGACGAGTCCGCAAGGTGAAAAAACAAGGCACGGGGTAAGTGGGGTATTTTTAGATCCATGCTCTGCTTTGTAGGTATGTCGAGTCATCCCAAAAGTTTCCTAAGGTATAACTGTGTGCACGACTTGTGACTGTTTTGTCAAAGATCACACACAATTAACTCGTTGGTGTTGTGAGGGTATGAACGGAGTCCTACAAATTGATTTCACATTCGTCACCGACGAGGTCTAACTGGAATACGAAGGGGAGGAGCCTCCATCATGGTTTGCCGACGGGATAGGGTGCTCCTCCTCCCCAACCTCTATAGCTCCCTCGTCATTCACGACCAGAGAGTCATGTTCATCATGGTTGCGATTCGCCAGTGAGCACAGCTAGGCACAAGAAAGGCGAGCGGTCGGCGTGAGGATAGGGGGATTTATGTCGCGTGTCCGGAAAGCTACATCTCCCCCAACGCGTATCACGTGGTGAAAAAAGAAGGGACTACGAATGCGTGTTACAGAATTCAAGAAAATCACACAATGATTTAGGACTGGCCATGTAAAAAGGGAATATAAAAATAAACGGTGGCAATTTATGCAACATTGCAAATACGAAGTACACGCTTAGCCGTGGAGAAGACATGGACGATGCTTTGCTACTAAGCAAATCATTTCTTTAAAATGGACCGTGCGTGTCATATTTATTACGTTTTCAGAAAATGTTCAGTGTGTGACAAACCCGCGAAAGGTTCTACCTCGGTCGCGGGCAAACGATCGAATTTTTACAGCGTCAGCACTCTTCCGTGCTGCATACAGGAAGGGCTTTCTGTGTGCGGCAGGAGACTTAATAGTCCGATTTCTACTAGTGGGATCCAAGCGGAGATGCTCTAATGATGGCTTGTTTGTCCATGTCAACTAGCCTTAGGGCCTTTTTCTTTGGGCTGGTTGTGCTGCTATGCAGGGAAATCTGCTGTTCCGAGTGACCACTCTTTGGCAATCGAGCTGATTGGCTGGCTGTAAACAGATTAATTTTCTTGAATACCCCGAGAATCATGATACCGTCTGTGTTTTGCATGTTTTGCTGATTTCCGTGTAATAAAACATGTAGATCACTATAAAACCATAAATATACAAGGAAATACATCTTAAATAATTTATCAAGTATATAACAATATATATCACAAGATTGGCTTTATCCAATCTAACGCATCCATCATGAATTTAATCCAAAATACATATCCTTGGGATTATACCAGCTAGCACAAATAATTCTAAACATTCCAAGCATTGAACAATGAGTTAGCAATGTCATTGCGTGTTCTCATGTGTTCTCCACCTGGAATTTTTTTTTTTGAACTCTTTTTTTTTTGAACTCCTCCGCCCGGAATATTATCACTGGGCAATGATATTTCTTGTCGTTGCACTTTAGGGATGTAATTCTCGTCTTCATCGTATCAATCAAACTGCTTATCTCGTAAGTTTGTGTCTCAAATGAAATTGTGAAGCGCAATACAAGTAAGGATAATTCTCTTTCGTGTAACCAATCCGTAAGAAGGGATACCCTTCAACATGTGCCACTTATTTTTTAAGACACCAAAGTTGCGCTCGATAGCGTTCCTAATCTGCACGGGCACATACTTGATAATTTCTTCCTTTTCTGCTCGTAGCCCTTCTCGACGAAAATCAGGTAAATGGTACATACTATTTTTGTAAGGAGCTAAGAAACCTTTTCTATTTGGATAACCAGAATCAGCAAGTACTACATGCACCTCTACTTGTTCATCTCAGCAGCATGTGTCCTCTACAGATAGTCAAGCCTTCCTACAGTTGTTGAAAAGGCTACTAACAACTCTCTATGCTCCCTTTATAGGGAAAGCTTGCCGGCTGTGAACATGAGATCAGTCCCTCCCTCCACATCACACTCGCGAACCATCACTAAAAATTCTTTCATAGTTGTGACCTATTAATCCTTGTCGCAAGAACTTCCAACATCCGCCTTTGACACTATGGTGTTCAATGCACTATTGTAGGCCTTGAACCAAGGAGTTTCTTTTTCCTTCTCTCTAGCACACGCCTTGCGCTTCCCTAATGTTGTTGTCTTTATGACAATATCATCCATACATATATCATCCCTATTGTTTGCGTTGACTTCATTCATACATACTCCCTCCGTTTAGAAATATAAGACATTCTAGCTTTGTGAAACGAATGTATCTAGACACTTTTAGTATATAGGTTCACTCTAAACCTCTACGAACCTATACACTAAAAGACGTCTAAATACATTCGATTCACAAAGCTAAAACGTCTTATATTTCTGAACGGAGGGAGTATATTGCAAAACACTCTAGTGTGGTACGCATCCCAAACAGCCTTCTCCATTGCAAGGTAATAGCAAGCTAAACCAAAAAAAAAACACTAAACAATTACTATAGTTAGCATGTCATTTGTATAACAGTACATGGAATTCCTAGCATCTAAAAATCTGCACACATGTACCATCACAAAAGAAAACAAGTTTGCATCTTTACATATGCACGCAATTAGTAACATGGACCATAATTACCACTGGTATGGAGCTCCTAGCATCACATCAGCGACCATAATATAGAAGTAACAAATATCCTATCATCTCGCAGCAAGGAAATAAGCAAAGTCAGCTCACCTAACAGAGCTTGGATGTAGTGAGGATGGGAATCGACGACTTGCAGGGAAGATTCCAGACGAGGGGCGATGGGGTGACGCCAGGGACCGACAACTGGGAGGGTCGGGCTCGGGCGACGTTGTGTGACGAGCTCCGCGGCGACTTCGATCTGAAGGGAACGACCAAGAGGAGCTAGGGCGGTGTCGGTGAGGGAGGACCTACTGCTGCGTCGGTGAGGGAGGAGTTGGGGCAACATCGTGAGGGAAGAGCTGGGACGACGTCGGCCAGGGAGGAGCTGCTCGGGGGAGAGAACCGGCGGGGGTGATGAGGGGCTAGCGGTGGTGGATCCCTAGGGAATAATGGCTAAGGATCCCATCGACCCTGTATGTCTCGCATTGCCCAGATTTTTTTCTATACATGCTCGGGGCCTTTTCTTGGTAGGTTTGGTGGGATATCGTTTCGATCTAAGGAGAGAAATCTCGGGAAGCACCTCCCATACATGCTTTTCTAGTATGCACGAGAGGTCAATTCAAAAAAAAGTATGCACGAGAGGTCACTGCTTCAGAAAAAGCCTAACGCACAACCAGACTCTTTGTTTCGTTTGTCCAGCTTACTTTTGTAGAAAGCACCTAAAAGCCGAAACAAAAAGGCCCTCAGTTTGACCCCCCCTCCCCCGGACAAACAAAGGAAAAAGAGAACATCCATCTCGTCTCTTGAGCCCAATAGAGAAGGCCCCATAAGGAAAGAAACGGAAAAGCAAGGCCTAACTAATCCAAGAATAAGAAGTCCAATAGAAACGCGTCCCGTCCTGCCCATTCGGCTTCATTGGCTAGGCCTGGCATCTGGCGAGTTGTCACAACAGAGAGTGAGACCCTGTCCTCAAAACAGAAACGAAAGTGAAGAAATATTTGATATAGTACTGATACCATAAGAAATAACATAAAACGAAAGTGTGATTTGGTTTTACTTTAAATATCTACTCTTCGTCTCGAAAAGGATGCCGCAAAATAAATTTAAATGTATCTAATGCTAAACAAAAAGAAGGCTTCGATATACAATGGGAGATAGCTAGGTTGTAGCCAAATTGAGATGGTCCAAAGTTTCCAGATAAAGTGGTATATATGTATGTGATTAGAGTAATCTAACCGACAACTCC
Organism: Avena eriantha; assembly: GCA_910589775.1. Lineage (NCBI taxonomy): Eukaryota > Viridiplantae > Streptophyta > Magnoliopsida > Poales > Poaceae > Avena > Avena eriantha. Next base: position 184,580,625 of record OU342743.1, read on the forward strand.
TTTCTTAATGTTGTGCTAACGTCTCGTGATTGCGAGTCTTAATACGCATCAAAATCATAGTCAACTCGTTATTAGTCGTGCTTACGATTATCTTTGTCATTAGGACAGCTCTGATTACGCCCTTAATTTAGATCGATCTCCTCATCTCCTGCACTGACGGGATACTGGATGGGACCCCTAGACCTAGAGTACGTTAGAACTGATTCACGTGGTGCGGAAGTTCATCACGAGTACCATGCCTCTCTCTCTATATATCTCTTCGGAAAGAAAGTATGGCTACTATTAGTTCACTATTTGCATTTCTTAGTCGCATCTTGGCATGCCCAAACCTATAGCCTTAACCGACCATCTCTTGAAAGACTCATCAGCCCTCGTGCCACAGCCGTTTTCGTCAGTAATCTCTCCCCAAACGTGGCGCCTTATCTCTTTCAACCAAACTTGCATGCAACCTAGGAGGATGGATAAGCCTACCATAAACAAACTAATCACTCAGAGCAAACTTCCAAACACTTCTAATTTTTTTAACCTACAAATCGTAATTACTCCATTTTAATTTGCTCTTTCATGGTACACAAAGTATGGCAATACAGATTTTTTTCTGAATTCTTCCCAATGGTTTTGAAGACAAAACTCCAAGATCTACAACATATGCAATATATAACTTGACAAAGTGGTCACTAGCTCAATGGTACTAAAATTGACATCGACAAGGACACCTCTTGATCTACCGCAAAATGGTGGATCTAGGGGGTGGATATATAGGGAAGAAAAATAAAAATAATTATATTTCCATTAAGAATTTCACCGTTGGATCACCCTGGCATATCGAGTTGCATCCGCCATCCCCACGATCTAAACATACGAAGTCAAAACAAAATTTATTATGAAACTTCACATCCAACAACACTCGTTGTTCTAATGGTAGTCATATTAACCCAGAAGAGAATTCCTCCCGACCGAGGCAAATGATGCAAAACAATAAACCCTAACCCTCGAAAGGACATGCTACAAAAAGATCATGCTTTATATGTCTCCAATATTGGAAAAAAAATTGAAGGGTGAATTCTCACACAGTTGGCAATATACTCATGTGCAACTTACCAACGTATCCCCTATGCCAGAACATGACTATTATGCTAAACAACCTTTTTATGTTTTATTGGCCTTTTTTAGGTGCCTGGCATTGCCATTTATCCTACCCAATCTTCACTAACAACATTAGGTTAAGAGCGCAAAACATGGTAGATGTGTCTCTAGCCATGGAAGAGACTAGGCACATGAAATCCTTGGGACACGCCATAAGGAGTTCAAGGTTAACCCAAATTCGCAGGTCTAGCGCCGTTCATGTAACAATTCTTTTGCCGGTGTCTCCATTCGAGCACATAATCTAGCTAGCATGCACCTGGTTAGGTACAAATATGCCGAGACTGACCAAAGGGTCTGATGGCTCGGTAAAGTGGGAGCTTCGTTCATCTGCCACGCAACCTGAGTTTGAGTCCATCTAACGCAGGTTTGTGGGTTATAGCTCCTTAGATAAAGATATGCTCTAGGTGCTAGTGCTCATGGATCTCGGTTGTAGGGACAAATATGTTGACAATTTTACATAAAGCAATTATGCGCAAATAGAGGAGTTAAAGCTCGCAACCAAATCTGGTCCTACAGAGCGTGCGCCTTCACCTATTTTAGATCTGTCGCAATGTGGCGTTGAAGGCCAACCACTGCGCTATAGGAAGCCAAATATAGTGACTGACCCAACATTTTGAAATAGGGTGGTCCACTTTGACATAAAAATTAAAATCCTCGAATAGACATTTTTACTACAAATTAACATGACCGGAGGTTGGAGGAAACAAACCTAAATAATAAATCAAAAATTATATCTGAAATATGACATTTTACTACAATTGTTTTTCTTCTATGGTATATGCGCAACCAAAAAACCTCAGCGTGAGCCACATCTCACACTTTGGATCCGCCCGTGCCCAACTTGGGCGGCGTCGTGGTCAGGTAACTCAGGTTCTACAGTATAGCAGCCGCTCAGAAAATACCTGGTAGATTTGAACGAGGAGAGATGAGACCAAGATACCCGACCACGTTTACAACACTGTATGTACTCTCTATCGATCGCCTGCCACGTGGGTATCTTCAAGGCCATGCCAAGCCACATTCACATTTACTCACTGCTGGAGGAGGCCCACGACCATCATATAGCGCACAGGGCTTTGCCCGACATCGTCCTCTGGAGAAAGGCTGGAGGCTAGCTAGAGCGGGCGAGGGTGGGCTAGTGGGGTAGTACCTCAAGAGGCCTCACGTATGTCTAATAAATGTTATTTATGCCTTCCTTCAAGTATTCTTTGTACCTATAAATAATAAGACTGAAATATACATGAAGTACGTACAATCATGATGCATGCATACAATAATACTCATACATCATATTACAAACAATACTACCGTATGCAAGGTCGATCGTTTCAATTTGGAAGCCTCCACTTGGCTTTAGCTTGAGTACTGTTTGGCATTACTCTGTGCAGCCATTGATCGACAATGAGTAACATCTTAAAATCCAATCCGTATGCTTCTTTCTTCAGATGAACCAAGCCGTAGACTTCTTCAAGTACAATCATCCAAAACAATTGGTACACACGCGCGTATAGACTAATAGATATATCATACATGTATATTGGACAATTCTTTCTTTTAGTTCCCTGTTTCTTCGGTAGAAGTGCAGCTGCTTTGCTGTTGCAACACAGAGTTGAGCCTTCCTACAATGTCCTCCGCTGTCACGGTAAATCCCTCCTCCACCTGAAAAGAACAATCAAGCAGTTGGTCTCAAAGATTAAAGCATGTTGATTAGTTATATGGTACGGTGTATAAATGTAGGGAGGCTTTACATGAAGCATCAGTAAAAGATAGTACTGCATGATGTTCGATCCAATTAGAGAACCTTGATATAATTGAGATTATACTTGAGCACTACTACCTCCGCAAGACAGTGCAGGATATAAAACATTTAGACGTCTTGTTGCTTAACATGGATATGTGATCGTAAGTGTCTATAGTCGTCGCTAGATGATTCAGTGACCAATTTGTATTTTCTATTAATTTTGGACCTCTTTATACTACTGTTGATAATTATTAAGAGATCGGTGGAATTTTCATAAAAATATAAAAATGGATCCGTGGATGTAACCTGAAGGATCAACAATTTTTGCATCATGCCGTTGTAGATAAGTATATATTGTTTCAAGGAGGAAAAGTCCCGGCCGGCCTCTAATCTGTTCTACCTAAGTATATAGACGTCTCTCCACATGAATTTATTTATTACGGCCATATTCCACCACAATCTTCAAACACACATGATCTGGTACAATTCATATTATAGAAGTGTATATTAGTGCTCTAGATATTTCTCCAGATCAGAAGTCTTTACACATAATCACTACTACAAGTACTGTGGGAAATATACTGTGGGGATGCTGGCCATTGCAATATTCTTAAATGGTAGTACTACCATTTTTTGTATAGTCAACATATAAGTGTACGGAGGCTGTCTATTAAGTTATATCATGTTGAGGGAGTATTTATTTTGTTCTATTTAACTAAGGCAATCATCTAATGCCTTTTTTACATGAACTATTGCCCAGCAACAAATTTTCCACGATTGGTTATCCTCCAAGATTCATATTCCATGTGTAACATCTACATATATGAAGTTTACGATTCATAATATCCCATCTGGGGAGCAAATCTAGAGCATGAATCAACGGTGCAAAATGCACTGCTAGGTAATGTTTCAGGTAAACTTCCGTGGTCGAAAGCCCAACGTGCATAACAGGTAGAAAGTATGGAAGAGAAAATGTACATGCACCGCACAAGAACAAGTTAAACAAACTACAAGGGTCCGTTTGGGAACCCAGTGATCTTGAAGTTTGAAGTTTTTTGTAAAACCGCAGTTTCCAAAAATTCCAGGGTTTAAAATACATTGTGGTGTTTGGCTCCAACAAATATTGCAATAAAAACCAAAGTATCTCTAAAACTATGTTTTTTGTTGAAGTATATTGGAGAAAGAGGTCCAAGACTCTTTTTTCTAAAGTTGAGAAAGGAGGAAATTTGTAGTATTTCCTTCCCTGGCGTCAGAATACTATAGCTTGGAAATACTTTGGTTTTCAAAATAATAACCTAGCGAACAGATACTAAGATTAAAATGCATCATAGGTCTCCAAATATTGTTTTTGCAGGGTGAGAGAGGGGGGGAGGGAGGGGGTGCCATGTTAGTCCTAATTGTATGGATTTTTATATCCGAGTCCTAGGAGTTTGTTAAGTGTGTTACTTGAGGTCCTACCCCGATCTAACATGCCCGCATATTCATTTAGGACTCGAATATGCATTTTCGTAGGACTAACTTGGCACCCCTAATACTTTTAGGACCTACAATGCATTTTACTCAATCTAAAACTAGAACCATGGCATATATGTATGTCTATTAGACAAATGAGAGACACCCAAAGTATCTATCTATATGAAGTTAAAGGTTACCAATTTTATCAGTATATACGTTCATTCCAATCGGAGGTGTGCTCTACAGTTAAGATTGTGCTTGAGCACTATATACTAGCTCAGTCCAACAATACATGATATATCATCGTGTCGACACTTTGTTGATTTATCTAGTGGATATGTGAAGTCCAGTTGATTGATATTTTTGCAACATGGCCCGGCCCTATAAAGAAATTCATATATGGCTATGCTCCAATGAATTTATTCATTATCACATTGTTCCACATCAATTTTCAAACGTACATGTTTCCATGCATTTCTTTGGTATAGAAGTGCATATCTAGTTGTATTCCAGATCTTTCTCCAGATCTGAGGCCTGGACACATGCATAGCTAGTATGCTTAAATGATGGTACCAGCCTTCCATATGCCCACCATGTCTGCAAATGATGCAGGATAGCATAGTTTATGCATTTCGTACAAAATAAATTTAGGGCCATCATTATGTAGTACAACCCTGACGCTATGATCTACCTGGTAATTTGGTTAGCCATGCAGTAGCTGTTTTTTAAAGGACAGTCCCAGCATTGAAAAATACCACTGTCTACGGCTGACATGCATGTGGTTCGGGTCCAACATTCAACTACGCCCTTGGCCCAACATGTAGCTGAATCTTACTTATGTAGGCTTACGCAAAGGGACGAAATCATGTCCTGTGATCTAGCCCATCCTTAATTAGGTCTGGTAGAAGGTGGCATTTACCAAATCTCCAAGCAAAATCAAGGAAAACTGGAAACTTGCCTTTGCCGTGATGGTTATGATCACAGTGAAGCCCGTGAACGCCATGACATTGGCGTGGGTGATGCTCAGGTGGAGTCCCTCCTCCACCTCCGACAGCACCTTCACGACGACCCCCTTGGCGTCGTCGCAGACAACCCTCACCATCACACCGTTCTCTGAGAAACGCACTTCGATCTCTGGCAGCGGGTTCCTTGCCGGCGGGGACCCAGATGATGAGGCCGACGAGGGGGGGCCGTGATCGTCCCCTGCGACGCCGTAGCACGGCTTCTTGACGAGCACCATCGTCTCGACGATGCTCCTGGAGTTGCTGCCGCCACCGGCGGCCTCGAGGGCCTTGACCTTCTCTTGCAGCTGCTTCACGTGGCGGGTCGCGTCGGAAAGGATCGTCGCCTTGTCCATCTGAATCAGCAGCCCTTGTGAGATATTTTTGCGCGCATGTACACCGTCCACACCCAGAGAGTTGGAGGGATTTAATCGGAGGTTCACCTTCTTGAGACCGGGGATCACGGTGGAGAGCTCGATGAAGCGCTGGTTGATCTTCTCCCTGCGCTTCCGCTCAGCCATGATGTGGTCCAGCGCGAACGGCGCCGACGCGGGTCCCGTGCCGGCGGCGTTGCTCTTAGCGGAGGCCCTCCTCGTCGGCTGTGATCCGTACACCATGTCCGGCACGTAAGGTTTGCCGGCGGCGGCGGCGGCGGCGTCCTCCAGCGTGCCGTCGCTGCTGGGCTGCGTGGCGGCGGCGCTGAAGTTCCAGCTCATCACGGGCACGTTGGTGGGGCCACTGTTGCTGCCATGGTTTGGAGCGCACCTGACCGAGAAATTGCCTCCACTGCCGTCGGTTGTTTCGCCCGAGCTCCCGCTGTTTGCCGCGTGGGCCTCCATGTCCATGTCCCTGAGCAGCTCGTCGAAGAGGAGGTCCGCGTGTGAGATGCTGCGGAGCGCCTGGAGCGAGGGGAAGGTCACCTCGCCGGGGTCGTCGTTGACGATGGCCACCGGTTGCTCGTGCTCCAGCGTCTCCATGGCCCATTGCATGAATAAGGCCGAGTCATCCATGTTTCCAAGCTACAACAGCATCAAATGATCAGATCCTCATCTGATTCTATAAGGAAATAAGTTTCTTCAACATTATTTTCTTCTTTCTACAACTTATTTATGCAGTCGTATAATATTTTTGGACCGGAAAGAAAGATGAGATATTCTCAGGTCCACCATTTTATATTCATTGGGGCACCTTTTAGGAAAAAGCAACGCACGATATCTCGCAGGATCTAGATCAAATTAGTAAGTACTCCGTGGACCGAAGGGAGTACATAGAACTGGAGAAAAGGATCAGTAAATGTATAGATTGCCATACAAAGGGAAAAAAACGACGCCTATTACTAAAAGAGGAGGCCTAACCTAACGGATTGCAAAGGATATAAGTTAGTACCTTAAAGATCGCTAGGTCCTTGCAGAAGATTACTATGACTAGCTACTCTCCTCCAAATAAACTAGGGAGTGATACCCAAAGAAGCATAGGAGAGCTTTTGCCTTTTATAGATAGGCCAACGCCAGTCACTGTAATGCTTGCTCACACCCGGGGCCTTGAAAGGACAATAATGGGAGTAAACAACCATTTCTTGCGATACTGGTTATGTAGCCTAAATCGGGCAAAAACGATATTCTACGCCCCCACAATATAAGGGTGATGTATACTCCAGATAGACTAAAAGACAAGGTATGATGTCCACGTACGCACGATTGATGTGACAATTTGACCGCCCTCATTGCTCTCTCTTCTTTTGCTAATAAAAAAAGAGCAGGCCCTCATATTCGAGCGGGACACACATATCTTTCACTTCAAATTGACACTTCCCGCAAGGGAAAAATCACTCAGAAATATGTAAGATCCGTAGAGATTTGGATGAGTTAGTTTAATCGATTGCGTCGGAAATTTTGTACTCGATGCTGATGTGCTATTAATTTCTTTGGTACGGAAGAAATAAAACAAGTAATATAGTGTGTTTCTGTCACTCGCCCAGTCATCGATGAGATCTAAACAATTTAGTGGAGCCAAGGTAAGTAACAGTGCAGGTGTTAATATGAGATCCCCACCTCTGTACCAATAGGAATAAGAAATTAGTATCAGCAACAGTAGTTAATTATGTACCTGGGGCACCACTGCAAGCTACGGAGTATATGCAAAAAAAAAAAAACTTCACTCGGAATAATTGTCAAATTAGTAATACCCTTCTCTATTTAACTTTGTGCTAAAGTACTGGTGGCCACGCACTAATTTACTTTCATTCCAAACACCATTTTACCGGATAACGTGGCATAGAAATTGAGAGGAGATTACATAGAAAATTGTTTTTACAGTGGATTACATGGAGAGTTGGTGATCTAGATGTTAATATAGACGGATACATAACCATACATGACCATAATATCACTCTACAAATTCGCTGCCACAAAACGGACCTAGCTAGGCTAATAACTTGATGGTCCTACACAATAGAAAATGTAAGTCAGTTGTCAAGTCAGGTCACTAGTGCAAATCACTGTGAGCCATTAGGGGCGCGACGAGTTACTCGACTGGTTCCTTTTGTCTCTCGCAGCCATTCTGCCCACGTAGATGAGTGGAGCCTGGATCTATGCCGAGGGCCGTCTAGTTTTCCCATGCGCTTCAATTTTTCTGTCGTTTGTGATGACGCTCCGTTGGTGGAGATGGTATCCACAAAATAAGTACCGCGACTCTATTTATGTCTTTATTTCATTGTTGTGGGAAACATGTCGGCATCAGAGTGTGGTTCTAGATCTAAGGGTTCATTGTGCGGTGTTTCGACTGTTTGCGTAGTGGTGGCCGTGGTTGTTAATGACATAGTCTAATTTTTTCAATGGTTCTTATGTCTTGCTCTTTTGTGCTCGCAAATTACTTCGCCGACATAGAAGCGATTAATCGATGGTATAATAGCCTTCCATACAAGTGATGTGTACTCATTCACAACATGTTTGTCAATATGAGGTTTCACCTATCGGACTGAGCGACTCCATGTACCTTTTACATCCTTTGAGGTTAGTCCTTGTTGTGCAGGTTTTGTCTTCATTCTTTCACTAAAGTTTTGAAGGTCAAGATGAAAAAGTTAGAACTATAAATGATGACGTAATTTTCTTCTATTTAAATTTTAGTTCTGTAAGAGTGTATTTCATACTATTTTGTCCGATGTGTGCTGTTCGTAGATCAATGGAGATGGATCGTTTGCTTAAAAATGTTAGGAGCGTGGCCATGCTTATCGGAAGTCAATACCCTAGCAGCTGGAGAGATACATTTTCTTTTTTCTCACCAAACCTTGCCCTCCTTCTATTCGGTGAGTGGTTTTCCTAAGAAAGGATAGTTTCATATTTAGTTAGTAAACTATGCAAATAAATAAGTAAACCTAATGCTGCACAAAAAATAACATATGACTAATGGTAGAATTAGCACATTACATAGTAAAGGAAAGTAAATGAACATAGGGTGTAGTTTTGACGAGCTTGCCATATGAAACACAATAGAGAAAACACCTAGAACGGTTGTTCAGAAGTTCTTGAAGCTTCACCATTTGATGCATGGAAAAGAGCAAAAAAATCTCATACCTTACCTTTTTCCCCATTTTATGCTCGAAAGTGGTACGCTCGAAGATACTACACATTCATTTTGTTATGATAGGAGTCTCACGCCTCCCGCCAGTTATAGTTGAGCATAACTTGGGTTGGCCGGGCCAAAAAAGCTCTAGCTAAATATTGGGGTTTCAAGTATGGAAAATAAAAAAACCCACCTTACTACGAACACCAACATCATCTATGGAGATTCCAAGAATGAGGATCGAGATCATCGTGCCAACATTGAAGCAGAAGAAGTTGATGATGATTGTTGATGAAGAACTTATCGATTCCCGCGAACAGACGTTGTATGAGGATCGCAAGTGCAATCCCTCCATCGAACACCAAGTCAATTTCATCCGGGTCCGGCTCAATATTGCCTCTCAAGAATGCTTCCTTGTCGACATGATGAACATGGACAATTCTGGCCATTCCTAAAATCTATTATATACTAAAAGTAATATAAGGGTGTTTTTTGAGGCACCACGTTAAGCCACACCATCCAAAATTAACATGATAGTTAGATCTAAAATTTGTGGTTAGGATTTATCGAAAAGTAAAATCACGTAGATGTGTACGTAGTCCAGCTGATATGGATTTGACACGCTGTATGGTGGTACGAGATAAAACGTGAAAAGCCGAACCGACACGGCCTAAAACACCCACATCCTGCCGCTGCCGTCCTGACGGTCCCGTATCCAAGCGACGATCACAATGAAACCCTTACCCTAATCTTTAGCGCGATGAGAAGGCCTGGCTCGATCTCCTCTGCCATGGCCCGACGAACATGCCCATCTCCTCGTATTTCCAGAGGAGTAGCTATGCACAACAAGGCCGCTCCATGACTCCATCCAACAAGATGGTACCCAGCCGGCACCAGAGAGATACGACCGATTCTCCCGTAAGTACAACTGGTCATCCATGCATGGTAAATTAATTTATTCTGTAAAAGTACACCGAACCACAAATTGATCCGTACAATCCTGCCGGAGGTACAGCTAGCTGATTGATGTATGAATAATGCCCTTAGGAATTTGTCTTGATCCATTAATCGAGAAAATTCCAAAAAACCACCAGATTTCAGCGGGAAATACGCAAAACCACCGATATTGTGCGAAATTTGCAAAAATCCACCGATTTTGAGGAGATTCGTTTCAACGTGCACTGGTTGTAAAATTAAGGCCGGTTAACACGATTTCTGACCGATGGGACTCACTGTCAGTACTGACGTGGCAAGGCGGAGCTCGGACATATTTACTTTGGGTTTATTTGTAAACTTTTTGTGGGACCCACTAGTCAGTAATTAATTTTTTTCTTTTTTCCTTTGATTTATTTCCTAAAATCACAGCACCACCTGCTCCCTGCACGCCGCCCTCCCGATCTCTTCCCACTCCGGCCGCCATCCCCATCCCTCCCCACTTCGGCCGTCGGACCGCCATCCCTCCCCACTCTGGCCACCGTGTGGGACGCCGCGCTTCCTCCACCTGTGGACGAGGAGCCACGCTCGCCGACCGCTGCCCCGCACCCGCCGCTCCCTGGCGCCACTCGCCCCGCCGCTCCCTGACGCCCGCAGCTCCCCGTCCGCAGGTCCGCGCTCGTCGCTCGCCGGCGCCCACGGCTCGCCGACCCGCTGCCCGCCGCTGACCAGCTGAGCAAGAAAGAGACCGTGGAGGAGACGGACTAGGGAGGGATGGGGAGGGCGCCGGAGTAGGGAGGGGTGGGGAGGGCGGCGTGTAGGGAGAAGATGGCCGGAGCAGGGGACGCCGGCGGCGGAGCCTGAGAGAGAGAGAGTATTTGGGGAAAAAACTAGGTGACTAGTGGGTCCCACAAAAAAGTTTACAAAATAACCCAAAATAGATATGTCCAAACTCTGCTTTGCCACGTCAGCACCGACAGTAGGGCCTGATGTCAGAAATCGTGTTAATCGGGCTAAATCGAACAATCAGTGCACATTGGAATCAATTCGCACAAAACCGGTGGATTTTTACAATTTCGCCGAATACTGGTTTTTTTGCGAATTTCCCACTGAAATGTGGTGGTTTTTTGGAATTTTCTCTCCACTAATCGGTTGATATAGGCGATGCTCCGACGGGTATTATTTCATATTGAGGTTGAGTTTAGTACAGTAATAATTATAATTCTCTTCTCAATGAATAACACGACTAAATATTGAATCACCGCAGATACATCACTTCGGCTTATGCAGCCTGATATAGCTATGCAAACAAAAGGTCTTCTTAATATAAACCAATTATTTTCTAATTTCCTTTAGTTAATGTAATGTATTTTATAATTAAGTGTCCCGAGTTGGTCGCTGGTTTCAATCAACTGTTGCTTTGTTCTAATTCACATCTCTACAACTAAATCTCCGTTGGTGGATTTTTGGTTGAGATGCAGGATTTTTATGACAAGATAGGAGACGTTCTCTTCTGAATAAATATTATATATTAAAAACCATGAGAAAAAAGTGAATTAGAAAATAAGAATAATGCATAACAAAAAGTCTAGGTTGGTTTGTGGTTCCCGTCCTACACAAGTGCAATGGGTTTTGATGGTGATCTTAAAATTGTCCGAGTTCAAGGAAAAGTCACGAGATATCACTTACATATCTATACATTTGCTTTCAAATCATCAATGGTAGTTAGGCATGTGTGTGCACAAGATAGAACGACAACTAATTAAAAAATTTAATAGAAAAACTCAATCGACAAAGAGCATCATTTAAGAAGAAGTTGGGAGTAATGGTTTTATCTTCAATGCCCATAGTGTAGACTTGCGGTCCAAACAAAATATCACTTATTTTGGTAAATTTGCATAACCCGAGTCTCTAGGATTTATTATTTTTACGTTATTTGATTTTTGGAATTATATTTCTTAGTAAACTTTCCAGTAGACTAGGAAAGGAAAAGAAATATCACTTTGTACTCTATATATATGGAAAAACATTTCAGGCCTAACCTTTGGCAAAAAATAGTATCAATTGTCGGATCATGATGAAAATTGTGATGCTACGCGCTACTAAAAAGAAGTGTATGTTGATGACCGCATGTCAGGAATTTGGTATTGCCAATGAGGGAGTGGAACAACATAGGAAAATCAACGATTGATTAAAAACACAGATTTTTCAGGACTATGTCATCCAAGCATTTATCGACAAACCAATAAGACGTGAATAATAGTTTAGAAAATCTTCCTTAAAAAACGGTGCACGAAAGTAAAGGAGTAAATGAAAACATATAAATTAAAAGATACTGTTCTATTTTGGGTGTCCACAAAAAATATTTAGAAATATGAATTATTACAATGACATTCATTTGTCCAGAAACATACTTAAATGTTATATATTTATATGCAGCATAGCTATAAAAATGAAGGTAAAAATTACAATTTGTAGTTGCAGACTATCACCCAAGTCCGAGAACCCCGTGTATTTTGGAATGAAGAAAATAAATTGGCTAAAGAATATTTTCTTTCACTGTTGGTATAGATGTCAATGTCCTAAACTATCAAAATATCTTTAACTTCTTATTGGCATCCCTATCAGTACTAGTGAATTCAATTTTTGTATTAACTTTTTCATAAGTTATAATTCTTTGAAATTTGTAAGGATGGACATTAAAAATCATGTATAAAATATACACTAAATTGATGTGAACAACTATGCTAGGCATGTTTTCGTAGTCATGATTTGTGACACGGAATATATATGAGTATATCACTTAACTACACTTGGTGATAGAAAGGAGATAGTTCAATAAAATAATAAGAACATCATATTACCCCCATTTCAAATTTACCCTGTTGTAGAAAAACATGTAGTCAAACTCCTCTTAGTTTGATTGTAGTCTCAAAGGTCACATATTTGGAGATCGAGGGAGATATCAAAAATGATTCAAATGAGATAAAGAATTGTCAGAAGCAACTGGTATTAAAATACCTATTGTTTTCCATGGCATATCTATTAATCGTGGGTAGTTGTCTTATTTCACATTATTATATAAATTTGTTTTGATGATACATTATAATTATGAGCTAAACAACATATTGAACCGCTAAGGATGACCCTAATAACGTTCTTAACCATGAAAACAGATTTTCTAAAAAATGACACATGCGATTATTAATATATTTTTCTAATGAATGGGAAAATAATCATTCATTTACGAATTTCAAAGACATTATTCAGCAAAAAATAACTTGTTTTAGTATAGTATTTATGTCGTTGTTAGACCTCTACCCTCTCCTGAGATATATTATAAACATAATTAAGTTCTAATGATTTATCGGACATTTTATGACAAACTAAAGACAATGCCCTCGCATTTGCGAGGGCCATCTTGCTAGTTAGTATAACAACACAACGGTATATGAATTCAATAAGTATCCATGCCAGAAGTTACACTAACATCATACTCACCGAACCAAAACCTTACCCTAAACCCTAACAATCTTAGCTATACACATGAAGGATTACTACACCAATACTAAAACTAAAGATCAACCAAACATGCCATTGCTCCATACTAATTAATAAATCCAATGGGATTTAGGGTTTGGGCGAATTTTACAAACTAGGGACAAATAACTTGAAATTTTCTGATGAAATGGAGGGATATGGAGGAGAGTACCTCGGGGAAGGGATTGAGGAATAAATCCCCTAACTTTTCCTTAATAAATCTTGTGCCTTTTGGTGGAGATTAGAGGATGCGAGAGAGAAGAATCACCGACTCCTTGCTTGGGCTGGGAATGGGAAGAATGTATTAGGGTTGGGTCGAGACGGGCTGCCGGGTTACACAAATAGATTATTTTTGTTTAAATTACCTCTTTTCTATGCCAATCATAGTTCTTTATTATTTGATCCAACTTTTTGATGTGTAATTGTGTACTGCTCTCAATCAGGTTATCAATCTGGAGTATTCACATTGTAAAACTATGCAGCCCGTAATTTACTGTGTCTGAACATGCCAACATGCCAGCTGTTCTAGCCCAGCCCAAAAAGATAACGGTGGAAAATATATTTAAGAAAATGATGGGATAAGGGGCATCAAGCCTAGCCTAGCCAGCCCTCAAAAAAAATATCCTACCCTAGACCAACATGTTTCTCTGTGCTGTTCGATCCAAACCAATGACCGATCCGAAGCACCGAGGCACCGATCGCTCGGTTTGTAGAATTTACGTGCACCGATCGATGCGTGTTTTTCCACACCGAATTTTCTCCACAACAAAGTGCCGAACCATTCGGGAACCGAACCGCTACCCTATGCATCTTGTGCATGTTCCACGCCGTAATACCTGCCCACAAACGGAAACAATACTATTACCTGCACATATCAGTGTTGAGAAATAGAGCAATTTACCCAAGATAAATTCTAAATAAAATATGAATAGAATAACATAATTTAAACTAATCATATGATTTAGTGGATACAAATTAAGGCAGATATCGAAAAGAACTGCAAAGCATATAACTTGAGATAAGTCATAGCAAGATCTATAGCAAACCAAAAGGAACGACATACTATCTGACTAAGATAAACAAGATTAAGTAAGAGGATGTGCATCACAGCAGAGGGACCGCTAGAGGAACCGCCGGTGTTGGCGTTGGCACCGTCATCAGCCATGTCGTCGAGGAAGAGGTTGCTGATGTCGGGGCAGAAGTCCTCGTTGGGAAAGACGTCGTCAGCATAATCGCTATCCGTGAAGGAGTCCATGTTGAAGCCAGTAGTCGTGCCGATAGCACTCCCCAAAAACCTTATTGCCCTTCTCCCGTACAAGACTCGAAGCAGCAGGGTCTCGGAGGCCTACTGCCCCGGCTAGCAGTGCACGCTGCAAGACGGGATGGTGAAGAACGGAGCGGCATCGCGATGCACTGGAACTGGAGGTGAAGTGTATTCTAGGAGAGGAGCGACCTCTAACTCTTATAGGCGCAGGAGAACGGGCAGCGTCAGGAGAGGAAATGTCCTCCATTAAATCTCAGAGGAAACGTTTGAATTAATTCTCAGAGGAAATGTTCGAATTAAATCTCCATTGAGTGCATATTAAACACTCGCTTACGCAGACTATTCAGATTGTTAATCCATTCATGTGCGGCAAAAACAAAGGGAAGCTCTCGGCTCGAGGCATTCCCGCAACCTGCCGCGCGCGCTCGTCCTGACGAGGCGGGTGGCGGAGGAGGAGGAGCGCGCTGTATGTCTCTCTTCTTCTCATCCTTTTACCAAGTGGTGGAAGAACTCACCTTATAAGGTGGTGAAATCTTCCTTCAACTAGCAATGTGGGACTAAACATTTGTCCCACCTCTTGCCATGCATGAATGAGCCACATGGGCCTCTAGAATTTTCAGGAATTATTAAAATGGAATATGGGATGGGCCATTTTAGGCAAGAATTCCAACAATCCCCCACCAGATCCCAGAGGCACATGAAGTTTGCCTTTGATTCCAAAACATTGTTTATATATCGGTACTATAGTGGAGACTGTTAAGTTGAAATTCAACCTAAAACATTATGCTACACCAGGCTGCAACTTGTATAGTGAACTATGCCTTGAACTGCTAGTTTGCTGCAAATCTAGATTCACACAAAGTCTTGACCGATACTAGGCTACCATGGGACTTCCCCGCGGGTGGAGTTTATGCGTCATACTCCATAGCCTTTCATGAGTTTATTAGAGAGCACCCTACTCTCATAGACCGCGATGTTTAATAGTCAGACTCATATAGGTGTGTTCTTCAAAAGATGTTCTGCGGGACAACATCTATGCTTAAGATAAGTCACCTAGAACACATTAAGATAATAAATCAACCTGCCGTGCAGAATAGAAAAGTATTGCATCTTCATGGAGTGGTGTTAATTAAAGTAGGGATATATTTCTCTCAGTTAAGCAACAACTTGTCTCCCAATTCTAATTCACGGGATCTCCTATCACATAGAATGGTTTACCACTGTGAAAAACACATATTGTGGGTCTCATACCCATCTCCTTCAATGAATTTTCTATCACATTGCGTGATAGACCCTTTGTGAAGGGATCTGCCAAGTTTTTAGATGTTTGGATATAACCCAATGCAATAGCTCCGGAGTTTCACATTTTCCTGACAGATTTCAGTCTCATCTTCACATGTCTTGATGACTTCATATTATCCTTAGAACTATTTACTTCGAAAATCTCTGTTTGACCATCACAATTCATAAGGATTGCGGGTATTGGTTTTTCAACCACAGGTAAGTTCATCAAGAGTTCACAAAGCCACTCTGCTTCAACTGTGGTTGTGTCTAATGTTGTGAGTTCTACTTCCATAGTTGACCTCGTTAAGATGGTCTGCTTGCAAGACTTCCAAGAAACACCGCCAACACCATGTGTGAATACATATCCACTCGTGGCCTTTATCTCATCAGCATCAGATATCCAATTTGAATCACTATAACCCTCTAGTACCCTCTGATACCCGACATAGCGAATGACATAGCTCGTATTGCCTTTTAGATAGCGCATAACTCTCTCAAGAGCATGTCAGTGATCATCTGCTGGATTTGAAACAACATGACTGAGTTTGCTTACAGCAAAAGTGATGTTAGGCCTCATGGCGCTAGCTAAATACATAAGCGAGCCACTAATTTGAGAGTATCTCAGTTGGTCTCTAGTATTTCCTCGATTCTTTCGAATCATCACACTAGGATCATATGGTGTAGGAGAAGGCTTGCGGTCGCTATACCCGAAACGACTCAAGACCTTTTCCACATAGTGAGACTGAAGCAATGTAATCCCACCATCATTATCTCTCAATAGCTTGATGTTCAGGATAACATCAACTACACCTAGATCCTTCATCTCAAAGGAACGAGATAAGAAATCCTTGACTTCCTTAATTGCATTAAGGTTGGTTCCGAAAATCAGTATGTCATCAACATACAAACAAAAGATTACTCCTTCTCCCCCACCATGGCGATGGTACACACAGTTATCAGCTTCATTTACAACAAAGCCTGCAACAGTTAAAGTTCTTTCAAACTTCTCACACCACTGCTTAGGGGCTTGTTTTAGGCCATATAAAGACTTCAACAATTTGCACACCTTTCCTTCTTGACCATTTACCACAAAGCCATCTGGCTCATCCATGTAAATTTCCTCATCCAACTCTCCATTTAGGAAAGTTGTCTTAACGTCCATTTGATGAACGAGAAGACCATGAGAGGCGAACAATGAATGTAGTACTCGAATGGTGGTCAATCTGGCAACATGTGAATAAATGTCAAACAAGTATTCACATTCTTTTTTAGTGTAACCCTTGGCCACAAGCCATGCCTTCTACTTCTCAATAGTACCATCATGCCTAAGCTTTTTCTTAAACACCCATTTACATCCTATAGGTTTGCACCCATAAGGACGATCAGTGATCTCTCATGTTCCATTGTCTAAGATGGAATCCATCTCACTATGGACGGCTTCCTTCCAGTAGTCAGCAGCAGGAGATGCATAGGCTTCTGAAATGGAAGTGGGAGTATTATCCACGAGGTACACAATGAAATCATCATCAAAGGACTTTGTAGTCCTCTATCTCTTGCTTCTTTTAGGAATTTTATTATCATTCTCCTTAGGATTTTCAACATGTTCAATTCGAGTGATGGGTTCAGAATTTGTAGCAAATTCCTGACTCGATGAACTAGGCATCTCCTGATTTGATGAGCTAGGTATATCCTTCATAGGAAAGATATTCTCAAGGAAAGTTGCATCCATCGACTCCATAATTGTACCGACATGCATGTCAGGTACCTTGAATTTTACTATCAAGAATCTATAACCAATGCTATGGAAAGCATAACCCAAAAATACATAGTCAACGGTTTTTGGTCCAAGTTTGCGCTTCTTGGGAATTGGCACATGAACTTTTGCCAAACATCCCCAAGTCCTTAGGTAAGAGAGTTTTAACCTTTTCTTCTCCCATTCTTCAAATAGAGTAATTTCTTTGTTCTTCGTGGGAACTCAGTTTAGGACAAGACCCGCAGTTAATAGAGCCTCCCCCCACCATTTCTTAGATAGACCTGATGTATCTAACATGGTGTTAACCAAATCTGTTAGAGTACGGTTATTTCTTTCAGCTACACCATTTGACTGAGGTGCATAGGGAGGCATCCTATCATGTATTATACCATGTTCCGCATAAAAGGAATCAAACTCGTTGGAAAAATACTGTCCACCACGATCTGACCTAAGCCTCTTAATCTTTCGATCAAGTAAGTTGGTTTTCTGCTTCAGCTTTATAGATTTTGAAGAAACTCAAAGCCTCATCTTTTTATTTCAGAAGATATACATGACAATATCTCGTAGGGTCATCGATCAATGTCATGAAATATTTCTTTCCACCTTTTGTCAATACACCATTCATCTCACAAAGATCAGAATGTATGAGCTCTAGTGGTGTTAAATTTCTCGCTTCTACAGTCATATTTGACTTGCGAGGTTGTTTTGCTTGCACACAGACTTGGTACTTAGATACCTAACAGTAGTGAAATCAGGGATTAAATTCATTTTGGCTAGTCGCGTCATACAACCAAAATTAATATGGCAACGAAGAGAATGCCAGACATTTGATTCAAAATTCGTGTAAATATGATTAACAACTTTATTACAAACGTCTAACAAAGATAAGCGGAACAAGCCTCCACACTCATAACCTTTCTCAACAAAGGTTCCATACTTAGAATTTACAAATTTATTAGACTCGAATACAATCTTGTAGCCGTCTTGACACAGAAGAGATCCGCTAAAAGGATTCTTATTTATTGAGGGAACATGATGCACGTTTTTCAGGCGCACGGTCTTTCCCGAAGTGAACTTCAGATCAACCGTACCAACACCATGAACAGAAGCGTGCGGGTCGTTCCCCATCAGCACGGTTTGAGTCCCTCTGACCTGATATGAAGAAAACATGGAGATATCAGAACATACATGTACATTAGCGCCCGTGTCAATCCACCAATCAGGAGAATGACATAATGAAAGGATATTAGGTAATATAACATACCCAACATCTTTCATCTCAACGTCGTTCATGACAACATTAGCAGTCTTGCTGCCCTTCCCATGCTTGCGCTTGTCAAAGCGGTTGAGACAAGTAGGAGCCCAATCATCAGGATCACCGCACACATGACATGCACCTTCCTTCTTATTAGTCTTCTTCTTGAAGCTGGTAGACTGTGAAGTCTTGTTCTTTCCATCGAACTTTCCTTTGCCATTAAACTTGCCCTTATTCTTGAACTTGTGAGGCTGGAAGTTCTTTTTCTGTACCAGGTTGGCATTAGAACCTCCCTTGGTACCTCAAACACGTGTGTCTTTTGCTCTCGCCTTCTCTTCCACATCAAGAGTCCTAATAAGATGCTTCACGGAGAACTCTTATCTCTTGTGCTTCAGAGAAGTAGCAAAATTCCTCCATGACTGGGGAAGCTTGGCAATAATGGCTCCGGCAACAAACTTGTTCGGTAACACATAAGTGATGTGCTCAAGCTCCCCGGCAAGTGACATTATTTCATGAGACTACTCCACAATGGAGCGGTCATCAACCATCTTATTGTCACAGAATTATTCCATGATATACAGTTCACTGCCAGCATCGGAAACTCAATATTTTCTCTCGAGCGCATCCCACATATCCTTGCCATTGCTACATGATAGGTATGAATCGACAATATTGTTGCCAAGGTTGGGGATCAAAAGGCAGCCTTAAATGTGGTATCAAGTTTTTGAAAGGCCTCTTCCTGAGCAGGATTAAGATCTCCCTCAGGTGTCCCATAGATGATGTTATAGCAGCTCATGGTCTGAAACCAGAGCACTGCCCTCGCATGCCATCTTTTGTAATTTACACCTTCAAACACAGGTGGCTTCGTAGTTGCAACAAAGCCCCTTGGAGCAAATGCCTATAATAAGGTTTTTTGGATTATTGAGAAATAGAGCAATTTACCCAAGATAAATGCTAAATAAAACATGAATAGAATAACAGAAGTTAAACTAATCATATGATTTAGCGGATACAAATTAAGGCAGATATCAAAGAGAATTGCAAAGCATATAACTTGAGATAAGATCAGAGCAAGATCTGTAGCAAACCAAAAGGAATGACATACTATCTGACTAAGATAAACAAGATTAAGTAAGGGAATGTACATCACAGCAGAGGGACCGCTAGAGGAACCGCCGGTGTTGGCGTTGGCACCGTCGTCAGCCATGCCGTTGAGGAAGAGGTTGCTGATGTCAGGGAAGAAGTCCTCGTTGGGGAAGACGTCGTCAGCACAGTCGCTATCCATGAAGGAGTCCGTGATAAAGCCAATTGTCACAGCTAGCAGTGCACGCTGCAAGACTGAATGGGGAAGAACGGAACGGCAGCGTGACGATCTAGAACTGGAGGCGAAGCGTATTTCAGGAGAGGAGCGACCTCTCACTCTTATAGGCACATGCGAACGGACATGGTTGGGAGAGGAAACAACCTCCATTAAGTTCGAATTAAACCTCAGAGGAAACGTCCGAATTAAATCTCAGATGAAATGTTCGAATTAATTCTCTGAGGAAACATTCGAATTAAATCTCATTTTAAACACCCACTTGCGCAGACTGTTCAGATTGTTAATCCATTCGTGCGTAGCAAAAAGAAAGGAAAGCTCTCGGTTCGAGGCATTCCCGTAACCCATGGCGCGCGCGTCGTGATGAGGAGGAGCGCGCGTGTACGTCTCTCCTTCTCACATTTTTACTAAGTGATGGAAGAACCCCTTATAAGGTAGTGAAATCTTTCTTCAACTAGCAACGTGAAACTAAACATTTATCCCACCTCTTGCCATGTATAAATGGGTCGCATAAGCCTCTAAAACTTTCAGGAATTATTAAAATAGAATATGGACCGGGCCATTTTAGGCAAGAATTCCAACAATCAGTAAGTCCATTATTGGATAGGATCAGGTTTAGACATCAACTCGACCGCCATATCGATCAATCTTTTGAGGTAAAGCGACGCGAGGTCTTTTTCCGGATGCCTACAAAATCTGCTAGCTGCATGGGTGCGTATATTTTTCATGTGCTAGTAGTAAAGAAGACTGATCAACGCACGGGGATAACCTATTCTTATAGTAAATTTATGTCAAGCGGCCGGGCTCCGGCGGCTGTTGGGTCAGCTGTGGAGCTACGTGCGCGCTGTTTTCCCTTGCTTTGCACGTAGAGCGCTGTACAAATTGCGGCCGTCCAGTAACAACACGGGACCGGCCATTTGGGGAATAATTAAGCGCCAGTTGACATGGCGATATGCTAGAGGAAATCTAATTATAGAGGGAAAAATAGGGTTGCCATAAGATAGAGACGTTAAGCCAACGATGAAACGGCTTTTGTCTCTGAAAAGGAGGTCTGCATCGAAAAGATACATACAATGTTTATTTAATTTTTTTTCAAAAAAAAGTCTTAGAAAGGCATACATCAAAATAACACGAAGCCACCAGGCCACGCCAGCAAACCCGGCAGTAGGGGAAGATCGTGCCACCAGGGTCTTAAAACATCTCGCCGTCCCCAAACGGCATCCGACGCAGGCCTCGAATGGGCTGTTTGGGTGGGGAGGGGCGCCAGTTGCATGGGGGGCGTCGGTTCCCTTCCGCACCCCGGATAAGAAATTTCAAAAAAACAAAAAAAAAATGAACTGTATTCTTGCAAACACGGCAATTTTTTACAAATGCGATAAAAGTACGGTAAAAGCTTGAATTCGAAACCTAAACTACCACATGCAGAAGTAGTGGTACATCCCGTAGTAGTTGCCTGTGTCGGCGTCGCTATCGCTCGGAGGCTCGTGCTTCGGCGCCGGGTGGCTACAGCCCGGATGTTCTCTTTGCGCCCACTGACGTGGTTACCTCCGCCTAGTTTCATCGTCGTCATCATCAAGGACGACGATGTTGCTGGCTTGGCGCAGCATGCTCCAACGGGCGGCAATGTTGCTCGTCCTCCTCCCTCTCCGCCTCAGCCTTCGACCAAGCCAACGTGAACTCCACCGATGTTGGCGGAACCTCCTTGAAAGGAGGCGCACTCGACCATCCTCTGGTCGAGGAACTCCTCCGGGTCCACAAGCGCCTGGAAATGCAGCTGCCGGGCGGAGTACTCGGGCGACGGCTGCAACACCTACTGCTTTGGCTCTAGCCTCCTCGCCCAGGATGAGAACGGCCGCGAGGGTGCGACCTGATGTGTCCCACCAGAGCTTGCGGCCCTTCGCGTTCTTCTTCACCAGTGGCGGGTCGTCTCCCTCGTGTTGGGTGAGCTCCAAGTCCTGGCATTGGTAGGATCCCACGCTGGATCTGAGCGCTACTCCACCGTGATCTGCTCATAGTAATGGCGGTGGATGGCCTCCTTCAGCTATGCGTCGTGCGACACCGAATGGATTAGGATCCCGCTGGCGCTCAACCTCCAGTCACCGGGACAACGCATGCCTCACAGCGCTAGGTAGTAGGCCTCAGAGAGCGCGCGTGCCTCCCACTCTATATCGCCGCCGATCTAGGTGAGTGGATCTGGAGGCAAGAAGGCAAGTAATGGCAAACTGCGGCTTGGGCGAGGTGTAGATATAGGGGCGGGAGAGGTGTAGAAAGCACGGGAAGGCGCTAGAAGTGGAGGGAGCGGTGTAGCATTGGAGGAAAATATACGTCACTGCGTGCCTCGTGATTTGATGTGTCGGACACTCGCCTGAAAAGCTGACTGGCGGCAGGGCCATTAATTTAACGAGGCGCGAGGCGCGGGAGACG
This sequence comes from Avena eriantha, assembly GCA_910589775.1. Taxonomy (NCBI): domain Eukaryota; kingdom Viridiplantae; phylum Streptophyta; class Magnoliopsida; order Poales; family Poaceae; genus Avena; species Avena eriantha. The sequence goes on from OU342743.1 coordinate 184,603,300, forward strand.
AGGTGTGGGCAACAATGAGGCTCTCTCACTGCTAGGGCGGGGCCACTAGGCACTGAACCGTTATACATGTTTTCCCTTCATTCGACGCCCCTGCTCACCCCTCCCCCATGGTTTGGGTTTGGCCAAGGTGCGCCAAATATAAAAATAGCCCGCACCATATGAAAACAGCATTAGTTGCGGCTGTGCGAGATTTTTAGCACTGATGCCCCAAAGGCCGTTGGAGGATCGGGGGAGGTGAGTGGAGATGCTCTTATGCCCAAAAATCACAAAATACCCCACTAGCTAGACGCCGAGGTTATCACCAAGACATCTTAGGACTAACTGGGAGCACTCATGTAGTCATATGGACTCTAAGTGAGTGCGTCCCCACATATGCTCTAGAAAGCCTCACCGTTGTCAAACCGCCGAGCTTGGCGAAGATCCTCGTAGTCATTTCCAGGCCTAGTGTCGACGCCACCACAGTGCCAAACATCACCCCTTTCCTGCATGAGTCTATCAAGTCACATCCAACACTGTAGCACCCCGGTAAAACCACTACTAGAAAATCGCTGTGTTTTTGTTTTGTGCATCATCATGACCGCATGCTCATGTCATCATGTCACATTGCATTTGAGTATCGTCATGTCATCATGCATTTGTTTCCTAAAACTATTTTCCAAAAGCCTATCTGTGTTTTCTAAATACCCCCTCTGTATTTCAAATGTAAAACCCGGTCTCTTCTGGATCTTTTATTTGCTAAACTATTTACCAAAATAATATTTAAAACAAAATAAATAAACAAAAACATATTTTATAAAATTCCGGGGAGGCAGTCCAGCTGTTCAGAGAAGAGGTCTAACCGGGCCAGACTACCTACTACCCATGCCGTCTAAAACCTAACCCAGCTAAACCCTAGTCTGCCCAAACCCTAGACCCACACCTGATCCTACCCACTCCCTCCACCTGCCGCCGCCACACCCTAACCTGGTCAATCGACCCCGCCACACCACACGCTCCACCCCTGGCCCTGCACACCGACCGACCCACCCCGCTCCCTTGCATCACGACGCGACCGCCCCACCGACCACACTCGCTCGCTACATGATGCATGACCACGCGAGTTCTGCGGCGCCACCACTCCCCTCGATGTGCCTCTCTCCCCCGCGATCCCCTCTCTTCGATCGATCCCCAACCCGTCTCCTCCTTCACCACCGGCCATGCCGTCCTGCGTCTCCCATCCCACCGACGAGCCCGTCCTCGACCTCGTCGCCCTACGCTGCCTCCGCCGCCTCGCGAGCCCCTCCCCATCATCAAGCTCCAGTCGCCTTCCTCGCTGCCAGCTGCCCCTGCTCTTCCCCGAGTCCCGTGCCCTAGTTCCCGTCATTGTAGAAGAGCTTCTCCCACCTCGATCTCTGACCTGGCGCCGCCGCTTGATGTCTACTCACTTCTATTCTTATAGACAGTTGTTGGGCCTCCAAGCGCAGAGGTTTGTAGAACAGCAGCAAGTTTTCCCTTAAGTGGATCACCCAAGGTTTATCGAACTCAGGGAGGAAGTGGTCAAAGGTATTCCCTCTCAAGCAACCCTGCAATCAAGATACAAGAAGTCTCTTGTGTCCCCAACACACCCAATACACTTGTCAGGTATATAGGTACACTAGTTCGGCGAAGAGATAGTGAAATACAAGTGGTATGGATAATTATAAGTGGTAATTGTGCCAGAAAATAGCTTTGATGGCGCATGGAAGAGACTAAAGGTAAACTGAAATAAAGATGGAAGCAAGCAAACATGTAACAGATCTAGTTGCAAACGGTGTTTCAATGCTTAGAAACAAGTCCTAGGGATCATACTTTCACTAGTGCACACTCTCATATAAATATCTTCTCTTTATGATACTACTCTGAACTACTCTCCAGTTGGACACTCTAATCCATGGTAGGGCTATAGCATCACTCCTCAAAGTTCGCTTTCCCCATCTAGATAACCCCACACTGTCACCTTGAGCTCTAGATGGTTCCAACAAACACCACAATTTCATAGAAACATCCAACTCCAAATATAACTCATAACAAGTAATTGTAATATCTAGCCTAAGTGCCACCATGGTGTGCACGCTGTCACTTTCACACACATGGGCAGAGCAGAGATCTATTAAAGCACTTGAGTAGCAAGGTAGATCTACTTGATTACAAAGCTCATGATCACAATATGATCATGCATAGAGAGATAGATGAACACATAGCTACCGGTCGAACCCTTAGCCTCGAGAGAGAACTACTCCCTCATCATCATGGGAATCAACAACGATGATGGAGATGGTGGTGGAGATCGATGGAGATGGCTCTGGGGGCACTTCCCTGTCCCGGCAGGGTGCCGGAACAGAGACTTCTGTCCCTCGAATCTCCTCTTCGGTGGTGGCGGCGCTGCGGAACTTTTCGTGGCTGGAGGCTGTTCGATTTAGGGTTTTTGCATCGGAAGGCATCTTATAGGTGAAGAGGCAAGGTCGGTAGGCGGCCAGGGGGCCCAAACCACCTGGTGGTGTGGCCAGGGCTAGCCCGCGCCACCATAGGTGTGCCCACCTTGGTGCCCTACTCCGTCTCTGCTTCGTGTTTCTGTGTTGCTCTGGGAAAAATAGGCATATTGGCTTTTGTCCCGTCCAATTCCGAGAATATTGATTTTCTGCCTTTTCTGGAACCAAAAACAGAAGAAAACATGCAACTAGCACTTTGGCATCTTATTAATAGATTAGTCCTAGAAAACATATAAAAATACCTTTAAGTGTTGACAAAGCAAAGCAAAGTAGATACTAAACAAGCATGGAACATCAAAAATTATAGATACGTTTGCAAAGTATCAACATCCCCAAGCTTAACTCCTGCTCGTCCTCAAGTAGGTAAGTGATAAAAAAAAGAATAATTTTTGAGGAGACATGCACCATCATAAACTTGATCAAAGTATTTGTAAAACATAGATAGCTGGGATCATAGTACTTCAACATAGCATGAAAGATAAAGTTCTAACAATAAGACATAGCAAGTATGTTGTAACAAGAAAAGGCACAAACAAAAGATTCGTGAATAACAATGCTTCAAGACGTTTGTTTGTTTCACATAAAGAAGACATAGCATAGTGGAATTCAGCTTGTCCCTCATAGAGTAGCAAACATAAATGTATAGGACACCTTCAAAGTTTATAAGGGTGACTAGATAAAAATAGTTTAAGAACAAGCAGTATAAAAGTTATGCATCAATCAACAAGTCTTGGGACAATGCACATTAAACTAAGAATGGCCACTGTGCTCTCTCAATAGGTGCATAAAGATAGAAGGTGGAGACTCAATATAGAAGTGGAAGAAAGGCCTTCATAGAAGGAAGCAGGGATTCAAGTTTCATAAAGAGTTTCCAAAAATTATGGTACTTATTAGCTTTCAGCTCTCATCGCCCCTATCATAAGCATCTTGAAGTTATTAAGGTTAAAGTGAACAAACTATGGAGTATATGCTTGACAAAGTATAAGTTGGAAATCTCATGTCCCTTGAATACGAGGGCCGCTCCTCATGCTACTCAAGTTTAGTTACCGGTAAGTTCTTGTCATAGTAAGTACATGTGTATCATAGAGAACAGCCAACGGGGTACCCCTTGCCCGATGATATGGAAGAATCCCCATATCAAAATGACAAGGCAAGCAGACAACGAGCATCTCAGCAATCTTCTTATTTACCATGGGAAAATGGTGCTTTTTTCTCTCTTTCCTTTTTTCTCATATCTCTTTTTTTCTTTTTCTCTTTTTTTCTCAATATCTGACTCTTTTTTACAAGAAGAATGCTTCATAGACAGCTCATTATGGTTACGCTGCAGGTTTCCACCATGACAGCATGGATTAGACCGGCGGCCCAGGTGTTTCTCTAACACACATACATAACTCCATGGACTTAGAAGCTCCCCTTTCATTTCACACCGACGACATCCATAGACAAAAGAGCATGATATCAACTAGGTACAAAGTACAAGTGCAATGTTGAAAGCGTTCCCCATGACAGCATGGTTCTGCTAATCCCTAACATATAAGTGCAAGCATATACAACATAGACGACACAATGATTCAAGTTTATTAAGGGCAAGAAAAGTAAAGTGTGCCATCAAGTTCGTGAGAGCTTTAATCACTAGTTTTCTCATAACAAGTTGATGACCCACAAGTATAGGGGGTGTACCGCAGTATTTTCGATAAGTAAGAGTGTCGAACCCAACGAGGAGCAGAAGGTGCTGGCTAGTGGTATGGATCAGGAATTCTCTGCAAATACTTAGCAAACGGATTTTTAGGGGTTTTCGATAAAGCAAGTAAACAAAGTACGAGTAAATAAAAGACAGTAGGAATAAATGCAGCAAGTGGCCCAATCCTTTATGCAGCAAAGGACAAGCCGGTTGTATTTCTTAAGATGACCAAACATTCTCGAGGACACATGGGAAGACTGTCAAGTGCTTTCGCTTCATATAGTCGATTAATCTTCTTTAGCTTGCTAAGTGTTGTGTGGGTGAACCTATGCTAATGTACCGCCCCATCCAAGACTAATACATACTTGTGATTAAACCCCTTGCAAACATCCGTAAGTACAAGAAAGTAATTAAGGTTAAAACCTAACCACAACTTTAAACTCTAAGACCCTTACGTCCCTTGTGCAATGGTTTCCTAACGGGGGTTCAGGTTTCTGTCACTCTGGCAACCCCTACGATTAGTAGCCAAATACACAATGCATTCCCCTAGGCCCATATAGGTGAAGTGTCATGTAGTCGACGTTCACATGACACCACTAGAAGAAGTACACCACAACTTAAATAACAATATATTGAATCTTTCTCAATGCAACTCCACTACTAACAACAAGACTTCTCCCATGTCCTCAAGAACAAAATGAACTACTCACAAGACATCATATGGATCATGATCAGAGATGGAATAATGATGTATAACAATCTGAACATAAACAATAATTCAATGGTTCACTCAATAGCATCAACTACAAAGAGTAATCAACACCGGGAAAGTTTCCCCTATGAACTATGCAAGATTCAACTCAATTGTTACAGCAATATGGAGATGGTGATGAGGGTGCTGAAGGTGATGATGGTTGTGATGATGGTGATGATGATCCCGATGAAGTCCAACTTGATGGTGGTGTTGATGGTGACGATCTCCCCTCTCCGGGAAGGAATTCCCCCGGCAGAAATCTGTCTGCCGGAGAGATCTTTCTCTCTCGGTGTTTTCCGCCCCGCAGTTGCGGCGGAATCTTTCTGTGGTCGCTCCCCGATTCTTAGGGTTTCGGGAGGATGATATACGCCAGAGGGGAGAGGCTGGAGTGGGCCAGGGCGGCCACACCACCTCCAGGCGCGGCCTAGGCCTGCCCGCGCCATGAGGTGGTGTGGGCCCCTTGTGGCCCACCTCCACTCCATCTTCTGGCATCCTTAGTCTTATGAAAAAATAGGATTTTCCATATATTTTCCTGGATTTTCTGATCTTCGCGAATTTTGCCTCCAAACAGCATCTTTTCCATCAGAATCCTGACTGCAGCGGTCCATGCTCCAAAAGTCATCAACCATGCAAAAAATAGATGAAATAACATAAGTATCACCTCTCAATACGAAATATATCAATGAATAATAGTGAATTAAGACATAGAATAGTGATGCAAAATGGACGTGTCACAAGTTTAATTCAGAAGGTAGATAAAAACATGAATATACTTGGAATATCAAAGGCTAATAGGTAGGTATGGTGGACTCTTGGGAATAACTTGGTTTAATGAGTTGGATGCATGAGTGGAACTCATACTTGGTTATGGAGGCTAGCAAAAGACTGGGAGCGACCAACTAAGAGAGCAATAATGGCCATAATCATGCAAAGCGACAAAACATCATTAATTAAAGAATAAAGTGATATTACAAGTTGAAAACTAAAGGATCATAAAGGCTATGGTGACTTGGAATAGTCATAACATGGTGTGAGCATGTGCCAAGTCAACACAAATAAAACATCAAAGGAGAATACCACAATACTATGCTTTAATATGCTAAAACAACGCATAATTCTTCAAAGGCACATTAAGAAATCTCAATTGTTTATAACATGTCATGAAACATCAAAAATCACTAAGCATAAAGCCAAAACAATATCAAGCATGACCTGACAAAGCATAGGCCACAGTCAAAAACAAGCTCCTTTTTACCACTTAAGCATGAACTTTTCCTACTCTTTTCCAATCCAAACCAATCTATTTGAAAACTAATGTATGAAACAAGGGGTCCAACCAATTTATTCAAGCAAACTAAGCAAATGAAAACTAAAACGAAGACGCTCCAAGAACAACACAACTGTGCATGAAACAATAAAAATGAAGTGTTTGGAAGAAACCTCAAATTTTTATTGATGAAGTAGGGGATGCCTTGGGCATCCCCAAGCTTTGATGCTTGTACTTCTTGGATATTTCTTGGGGTGACACGGGTGGCATCCGCAAGCTTGAGCTTTAGTCCATTCTTTATCTCATTACATCATTCTCTCCATACAGCTGAAATTTTTTCCTTCATACAAAACTTCACACAATCTTTATTAGCAACATTACTGCACTCAAGATAATAAGTCTTTGGGTTCAGTTTCAACACCAATAAAACTTCCATTAAAACACAAGCTACTGTAGCACTTCCCTCAAAAAGCTCAATTCCCCAAAAAAACTCAAAAAGGAATCAACAAGAAGCAAATGCAAATAATGGCAGAAATCTGTCAAAATAGACCAGCAGGTAAAACCCATTTTTTCGAAGAACTTCTGTTGCTCAAATCGAAAAGTGTTGAACTAACGAAAGTTAGATAACAACCTAGGGCAGAAGCACAAAAATTCACGCCTCAAAATGACGTACAAAGATTTTACACAAAGTTTTACAGTGAAGCACAAAAATATGTTTCGGGACAACAACTTTCCCAAGCATTACTTCTCTCTCATTAGAGGTTACTCTTGGCACAAAAAGCAAATAAAAAGGATAAGGAGCGGTTATTACTGAAGTAATAACTTCCAAGACTCATCTAAAACTTTTTGGTTATCTCCCAATAAGTACTTTTCTTTAACGCCTTTAAGTTAGGCTTGATAGTTTGAGAAGATGCTCACATAAGAAATATGAATTGAAGTAAAAGGTAGCATCAAGAAGAAAATTCAAAGCACATTTAAGTCTAACCCACTTCCTATGCATAGGAATATTGTAAATAAACAAGTCATGAAAGCACAAACATAGGAAAGCAAAACAAGTGCAACTTCAAGACTTTCAACATAAAGCGGGGAAACTTAATATTATTGAGATGCATATTTCCATGTTTCCCTCTCTCATAATAGCTTTCAGTAGCATCATGAATAAAATTAATAATATAACTATCTCATAAAACATTCTTATCATGAGCCACATGCACATAATCATTATTAGTCTCCACATAAGCATAGTTATTCTAATTAATTGTAGTGGGAGCAAATTCAACAAAATAGCTATCATTATTTTCTCATCACCATAATCATCAAATATAGGAGGCATATTGTAATCATAATTAATTTTCTTGTCAATAGTAGGTGGAATGAAAATATCATATTCATCATTGTAATCATCATATATTGGAGGTTTGGTATCATCATAAGCAATAGAATAGCTATGTTCCAAAGCTGGGAACTAAAAAGATCATTTTCATAAAAACTAGCTTCCCCAAGCTTAGACTTCTCCATAGCATTATCAACAATGGTGTCCAAAGAATTCATACCAACAACATTGCTATTAGAATGCAAATAAAGTTCCATAGGTTTTTTAATTTTCTCTACAAAGACTTCATGTCCTAACTCAATATAAATACTATAAAGCTCTATAATATTTTTGTTGTTTTCCATTAAGCCTAACTAGTGAAAATAAGAAACAAAAAGACAAAATTGCAGAATCTAAAGGAAATAACTTCGAGCACTCACACCGGAGGATGTGAGTACCTTTTACCTTACCTCCCCGGCAACAACGCTAGAAAATAGCTTGATGTCTACGCACTTCTATTCTTGTAGACAGTTGTTGGGCCTCCAAGTGCAGAGGTTTGTAGAACAACAACAAGTTTTCCCTTAAGTGGATCACCCAAGGTTTATCGAACTTAGGGAGGAAGTGGTCAAAGGTATTCCCTTTCAAGCAACCATGCAATCAAGATACAAGAAGTCTCTTGTGTCCCCAACACACCCAATACACTTGTCAGGTGTATAGGTGCACTAGTTCGGTGAAGAGATAGTGAAATACAAGTGGTATGGATAATTATAAGTGGTAACGGTGCTAGAAAATAGCTTTGATGGCGCGCGGAAGAGACTAAAGGTAAACTGAAATAAAGATGGAAGCAAGCAAACATGTAATAGATCTAGTTGCAAACGGTGTTTCAATGCTTAGAAATAAGGCCTAGGGATCATACTTTCACTAGTGAACACTCTCATATAAATATCTTCTCTTTATGATACTACTCTAAACTACTCTCCGGTTGGACACTCTAATCCATGGTAGGGCTATAGCAACACTCCTCAAAGTTCGCTTTCCCCATCTAGATAACCCGACACTGTCACCTTGAGCTCTAGATGGTTCCAACAAACACCACAGTTTCATAGAAACATCCAACTCCAAATATAACTCATAACAAGTAATTGTAATCTCTAGCCTAAGTGCCACCATGGTGTGCACGCTGTCACTTTCACACACATGGGGAGAGCAGAGATCTATTAAAGCACTTGAGTAGCAAGGTATATCTACTTGATTACAAAGCTCATGCTCACAATATGATCATGCATAGAGAGAGAGATGAACACATAGCTACAGGTAGAACCCTTAGCCTCGAGAGAGAACTACTCCCTCATCATCATGGGAATCAGCAACGGTGATGGAGATGGTGGTGGAGATCGATGGAGATGGCTCCGGGGGCACTTCCCTGTCCCGTCAGGGTGCTGGAACAGAGACTTCTATCCCCGAATCTCCTCTTCGGTGGCGGCGGCGCTGCGGAACTTTTAGTGCCTAGAGGATGTTCGATTTAGGGTTTTTGCATCAGGAGGCATCTTATAGGCGAAGAGGCAAGGTCGGTGGGCAGCCAGGGGGCCCACACCACCTGGTGGCGCGGCCAGGGCGAGCCCGCGCCACTTTATGGTGTGCCCACCCTGGTGCCCTACTCCGTCTCTGCTTCGTGTTTCCGTGTTACTCCGGGAAAAATAGGCATATTGGCTTTTCTCCCGTCCAATTCCGAGAATATTGATTTTCTGCCTTTTCTGGAAGCAAAAACAGAAGAAAACAGGCAACTGGCACTATGGCATCTTGTTAATAGGTTAGTCCCAGAAAACATATAAAAATACCTCAAAGTGTTGACAAAGCAAAGCAAAGCAGATACTAAACAAGCATGGAACATCAAAAATTATAGATACGTTTGCAATGTATCACCGCTCCTCGAGCCCAAGCCCCGCCACCTCTTCGCCGTCCTACTACGTCGTTGCCACCACGAGCGCCAGCGTGCCCTTCCTCCTCCGTGCCGCCTCGCGCCGCTAGCCGTAGTGGCTCGGTCTCGCCACAGCCGCCCAGCACTCGTGGCTGCCTCTCTGCAGTCAGCTGCCCCGCGTCGTCACTGTACGTTGTCCTAGCATCGCCGCCTCGTCCTGTCCTGCATGTGCGCGTCAAGCACAGCCTCACAGGCAACGACCCATTTCCCCTACAAGCCGTGTCCCCAAGTTCGCCCAGTGCCACATCTCATCATGCTCCACTCGATCTCGTGTGTGTGCTGACGGTATGGTGTTGGACTGTCTGATGTGATTCTCCATGTCTCGCCACTGCCTCGTGTAGCACATGCCAAGTTATGTTGCACACCGACGCTCTTGCTTTGGCTCTGCTATACCTTTAGGTCAAGTTTATGTGGTGTTCGTGTGATGTTCGTGTGAAGAGGGTGCGGTAACACCACAAGATCATCGTCCCGGAGCCCGATGTAGCACTCCAAGGCCTCCTTCTTGGATTAGACGGAACCTCGAGAACAACATCGACATGGACCGATGGTCGAGACCCCAAAGACCGAACCTGAACCCCATCGAACCCCCCCGGTGAACACCAAGATTGTCGATACGAATGTGATCCCCTTTCTGAGACCCCCTATTTTTATAATATCTGGCATATGCTTGTTGCATGTAAACATTCATACTCGCATACATATAGTGATTGCTTGGGGGCATTATGCCGATTCACCTCATAATTAAATATGGAGACTATATGCGGGTTATTCTAGTATTATATTTGCCTCCATTTAAATTTGCATAGCGAACCGATAACATGTTTTGCCTTGTTAAGACAACATTTAAATTGCGGGGTATATAAACAACTTAAATCATATAATTAATTGTCAGGACCCCTGTTCCACTTAATATTGCCTAGTTGCATCGCATCTTGTCATGTCATGCATCATATCATGATCATGTTGGTTCTTCCGCATTAGTTATAATTGTTGCGTCGTTATTCCTTTTAGTGTTTTGCTTCTTCTGGGATAGGACGATGAGATGTTGCGAGCTTCGACCCGTTCTTCAAATGAATCTTCGGCAGTGTTTCCCAGGCGAGCAATCTCCCCCTTTCTACCTATTTTGCATTTATAGTCTTTACTTCCTCCTATTGATCTATTGCTATCCATGTTGCGATGCTTTTAGTTTACGTGCACCATTTATATTCCTTGAAGCCTTTATATTGCCTTGGACACATCCTATTGCATGTTGTTTGATAGATAGTCGGCCTTGCGAGTCGTAGTTTCTCGCTCAGGTGCTGCTTCACGTCGTTGTCGTTCCACCATTATTGGAAGGTTGGAACATGTTTAATGGTGGAGATAATCATGGCTTTCAATATCACTTGTTAAATAAAATGTTGGGAATAGATATAACTAACGCAGAGGCACTGGTGGGCAATAAATAATATTTGGTTCTTCCACGCTCATTTGTGTCCCGTAGGACCCCGAGTACTTGATACCTGTTCCTTAACTATTGCACTATCCGCATGTGGGACCATGAATCCCCTTAGCCAGAGCTTGATTCATTTCTTATTTCTTGGGGCCACAAACTAGTTTGGGGCTTTATTACTATCCTGTACCTATGCCATGCTTTACTGCTTTATTTGTTGGGTCCGCAACATAGAAAATTTCCTACGGTGTGAACTACACGATAAGATCTATCTACTAGGTACAAAGCAACGGGTGGACATACATCCAACAAGAACTTACCCTCGAAGACAACGAGTTTTGTTAACGAGTAGGAACTCGTGGTTGATGTAGTCGTACACTTGCCGATCTCAAGATCGTGAGGAAGTCCAGCAGGTCCGGCTCCAGCACGTCCATCAGATCCAGCTGCAGCACCACCAAGTCCAGCACCACAAAGCAGCGGTGCATCCGTGATCACACACACATCCGGTACCCTGACAACCTCCATCCCTCGCTCCAGCAAAGCGGGGGAAGCAACAACTCCTTTCCAGATAAAGCCACCGGGAACATGTATCTCGCTAATCCGAGACCATGGGGGAATAATACTAGAGGGGGAGAGAGATCCTTCACAAGGAGGTGTGTTTTAGAAGTGAGGAGAGGGTGGCCTTTTATAGGAGGAGGGGGGTGCCCCTCCTTCATGGCCGGCGCATGGAGGAGGTGTCTCTTCACCTCCTCCATTCATGTGGTGGTAACCCCTCCACAATAAAATGCCTCTTCACATTCCCTTTTAAAGTCTCCACTTTAAATGCATTAAATTTCTCCAAATTTAATGCTCTCTCATTTAATAAAACTCTTTTATTATTTTTTATTCATAATTTTGTTAATTACTTTAATTAACAAACATTCATGTAAAACCCCCTACAACATTTCAATATTACATGCAGAACCAGTTTCAGCAATTTCACCCGAAACAGTTTCGGTGTCTATTGAACTAATTCCAGCGCTTTCTTAAATCTTTATCTGAAACATATTTGCTCCAAATGGTGTCGGTATCCCTTAAGTCTGTCACCCTACGGTTCGCGAATAATACAAACATGATCGAGACCCCTCTCCGATCAATAATCAGCAGCGGGACCTGGAGATCCGTACTGACTCCTACACATTCAACGATGACTTCTGTGGTCGTGAGAACCTTTAACGCTAGTAACTAAATCCCTTTGTCTCGCGATATATTACATGTCCGAGATTCGATCATCGGTATCTCCATACCTAGTTTGATCTCGTTACCGGCATGCACTCTTTTTTCGTTCCCGTGATATAACATTCTAGTGATCACATCACTTGCTTGCAAGCGATCTTAATGTGATATCACCGAGAGGGCCCAGAGTATATCTATCTGTCATCGGGATTGACAAATTCCACTCTTGATCCATGAGCCTCAACATAACACCTTTGTAGCACTGAACCCACCTTTATAGACACCCTGTTACGGTGTGACGTTTGGTGTTATCAAGATACTCTTATGGTGTTAGAAATTAACATGATCTCATGGTCTAAGGACTAAGATTACTTCGTATGATGTTATAGGAATATAAACATGATGACTTGATCGTAATGCTATACTTCGGATGAATGTTCATCACATTATTCCACCAATGTTGTGACCTCGTTATTAACAACATCCAATGTCCATGATCAGGAAACCTTGATCATCTTGTTAATCAACGAGCTAGTCAATAAGAGAGGCATAACTAGGAACCTTTTATTTGTTTATTAAACACACATGTATTGACATTTCCGATCAATACAATTATAGCATGCAAAATAAACATTTATCATAAACATGGAATAAGATAATAACCACTTTATTATTGCCTCTCGGGCATATTCCCTTCAGTCTCCCACTTGCACTAGAGTCAATAATCTAGTTTGAAAAACTTTGCGTATTGAACACCTATGGCTTTTTGGTGTTGCATATACGCTATTGCTAGTGGTTAACATAATCTCCGGATCTGACAGTTTCAGGTCCGTGGGTATTTGCATGTCTTTGCGTCTCTACGCATCACTCATTCTCAAATGAGATGGCATTGTATAAATTTGGTCCTTTGGTGAGACCTTGAGTTCGTTCCGGTTAAAATATGTTGATATTATTGTCACACAATATATCTTCATAGTATTAGCCCTCTTTGAACCACACCTAGTTTGATAACAAACTACTTAACACAAATGCCCTCCTATGCTGCTACTATAGCAGTCAAATACTTAGCCTTTTGTTGTAGTATCCGTCACAATGTCTTAACTTTGGAACTCATCCAAATCTATCATGGAACATCCTTTCCATTACATTGTGCCACCCATAGTCTAAATTGAGATAAATTTAATTTGTATCTTGTGACAAAACTAGTATCAATGTAACACTTTACAATGAACTACCTTTAACTATTTGTCACTTATACATTATATATTATTAGTTCTTCCAAAGCTCATAAGAATATCTTTACTATCGTCCAATGATCATCTCATGAATCATTCTGGTATGTGCTCATAACATTTAGAGCATAGGACATTCTGGATATATACATATCATGGTATAATCGATCAAAATCTTCATATGATTTTACTCACCAAGTGTTGAAACACTTGAATTTTGATACAATCCTTTCCATGCAGCAAGAACCTTTCTTGTCGTTTTCATATTGAACTCTTTCAATATCTCATATATGTATGTCTGGCACAACCATATTAGTGCCTTAATCTATCCATATAGATATTGATGCCTAATATTCCGGTTTTACCCAAGTCTTTCATTGAAATCTTATTTTAATGAAATTCTTAACTTGCGTCAGTACAAGATACATCATTTCCAATCAACAATGTCATCTACATAATGTATTGGAAATATGTCTCAGCGCTCCCACTTAATTTCTTGCAAATGCAAGCATCTTCATCATCTCCGATGAATATAAACTCTTTTAACAGTTTCATCATGGTGAAGATTCCAACTCCGCTATGCTTACTTCAACTATTGAAGTTTGCATGCCCTTTTAGCACCCTTTGAATTAACAAAACCCTTTGGACCATGTCATGTACACGTCCTAGGTAACCGTTCTATTAGAAGAACATTGTTTTGTTTATTCTATTACCATATACCAAATTATATGTAGTGGTTGCTACATTAATCCGTCAAGACTAAATATCGCTATGAAAGATCAAGTCTTGTCATAGTCAACTCCTTGAACATTGTCGTAAACTTATTTCTGACATGTCGAATATTTCATAGATGTTAAACATCCATGTCTATTTCTTTATAGATCCAAACACAACCGATAGGGTTCACGCCTTTCCGGAGGGTCTTCCAAGTTCAGAAACTTGATTTCTCGTGTATGGATACTATCACGGATTCTATGACTTCTAGTCATTTTATGGAGTTAGGGCCCATCATCGCTTCTTTGCATGTAGTCGGTTCATCATTGTCAAAACAATAACGACTTGCTTATCAAATCTTACTATTTGATTCTTACCGACCCACACGGTTCTATAGGAACTCTAATCTTCGAGATCACACCTTTTGTAATCACGAGAGCAATGAGCATTGTGGCTACCACCGGGACACTTTCCAGTGCTGCGCTACTTAGCACATATAGCTAAGGTTCAACAACCTTACAAAGTTCTATTGTCCTCCCACTTAACTTTTCACGAAAAATTCCTTCTCAAGAAACTTGACGTTCCAAGTAACAAACTCTTTTGTCGTCGGTGTTATGGAGAAATTCCCAACAAATTCTTTGGGATAACCTACAAAGACATGCTTATCCGACTTTGGTTGTAAACATTTTACTTATGCATAGCATACCAAAATTTAAGAAAAGACAATTCGGGTTTTATCCCAAACCATAACTCATATGGTGTCATTTCAATGGATCACGATGGTGCTCTTTTCAGTGTAAAAGCGGTAGTCTCTAAAGCTTCAATCCTTAAAACATAATGGCAGTTTTATAAATGACACCTTTGATCTTACCATGTCAAACATGGTTTGATTTCATCTCTCGAACATACCATACTCCTGTGGTTTATCGGGAAATCCAAATTCGTGGAACAATTCCTCAAATCTTAGGTGTTTTGCTAAACATGTAACTCAAATATATTCCTTTATGATCGAATCATAAACTCTTTATTTTCTTGTTACAATGATTTTCCACTTCATCTTGAAAGTCTTTGAACAACTTTCAAATGTTTCATACTTCTTCCTTATTAAGTAAATATATAGACATATTCACTCAAATTTTTGAAGAAAGCATATGAAGCAAAAAGATCCATCACATATGGCTACACATAATGGACTATGCACATCAGCATGCACAATTTCCAAAAAGCTAGTCATCCGTTCCTCTCTGTCCTATGGACGGAGTTTCAATTATCTCGAGGAAAGTCTCACATGCGTCAATTGATCAAAATCAAAGACTCCAAAAATCCATCAACATGGAGTTTCTTCATGTTTTCTTTCCAATATAATTTAAACAGCGATGTCACTTCATAAGTGATCTTTCAATCATTTGTCTTGTGACATTTTAGCAATAGTGTTTATGGATGTGATTTCTCCCACTAGACTTGTAAAAGTTCATCCATCCTTTATGGAATACGGTAATTATTTGAACAACCATTGTTCTCGTAATACCGGAACAAAATAACAATTATTAAAACAAATCTTGAAGGCTAGGTTTGACGACAACGAAAAGGCACAATAACACTTTATTTGTTTTCGATGATCATCATCACTTATTCTCTTGCTAGTTACTTAGGCCATTGCAGTTCATGAATTGCGTTGTCCTGTATGACACTTCATACCAACCAATTCGGTATCCAATACCGGTATCCAATACCTAAGAACCACATCATTTAATAAGCAAGCAATACAACCATAACATGTATATCTTCTATATACCCAAGTTGGACATCTCCAACCTTTATTTTTTGCCAAATATTTTATAGATTCTCTTTCAGCAATTCCTTTTCTTTTAAAAGAATCTATCAACATCAATAGTGGTGTCATCAACATGACACATGGTACAAAGCTTGTATATAGTCAAATACTAATACCTTTGGACTTGCACTTTGAAGTGGATCACCATCATCAAATGTTTGGCATTCTTCCAAAAATCCATTCTTTAGTAATCTATTAGTGTAGTAAACATTTTACTTACATCTTCTATTCATCCTTATCATGACAACTTTCACGATCAAGCTACTATAGCCTATAAGGAAGAATCGTGAGTATAATATCAGTTCCCAAAACCTTTTTGGTAGATTCGGATGCCTAGCATCTCCAACCTTCACAAATTCTCATACAATATGAGAACATGTATTTTGCTAAATTATACTCTATCATAATGCAACCAAAAACATTGTTTCAGATATCACAATATCTTTCACACATGATGGTTTCTGAAACAATTTTCAGCTCCAATATAATCTTGATATTAATACAACTTTTGAATATCAATAATCATGGAGGCAAACATGATACTTTAGATACTAACATTGGAATTCTTACTCTTGATTTAATACTACTTATTAAACTTCATGGAGTAAATAGAGTTTGCTGAAAGTTTGCAATAGGACTTATAAACTTTAAATTGACATTCAAAACAATACGATACCAGTTCGTAAAGTAAATATCCAGAATTCTATAGTTCTATTATCTCAAATAAAAACTAATCGTAAGGTAGAAAACGAATGCTAATGACTACAACAAACTATGCAAATTCACTTTGATTTAATTTATGACAAATTTGGTTCGACTAATCCAAATTAGAAATGAACTCCCACTCAAAAACGACATCCCTCGTGCCTTTTTGGTGATTACATGAACCAAATCCAATACACCAAGTCCGATCATCATGTGAGTTGATGTAGCTTCAAAGGCGAGCATCTATATGGGCATAATATCAACTATATGACTCATGCTTAACCTTTCAGTCCGTGTTCCGAGGCCATGTCTGTACATGCTAGGCTCGCCAAGTAAGAACCTTAGTATTCGCGTGTGTAAAACTATCTTACACCCGTTCCTATGAAAGCGTAGAGTCGAGTACACCCGATCATCACATGATGTCTCGAAACACGATCCATAAAACGGTGCATACTTAAGGAAGAACACATTTTATCTTGATATTTAAATGAGGGATCATCTTATAATGCTACCAAAAGCGCCAAACTAGCAGTATAAGATGCTAACATCTAATGTGTAAAGTGAGATGATATGGTCCATGCATTTGATCTCTATCATTTGCATCGTGGTATGATCTCTATCATTCCTTTGTGTGTAAGGCCAAGGTCTATGGAACTTACACGTTAAGTGTGTTGTAAGAGTATCTATCATACATCTACTTACAACAATACCATATCAATACACTAGCCTAGCAACGATCTAAACTAGACGCCTCTAATTTATCAATTGCAAGTTTTACGTGGCTTAGGGCTTTCGGAGATAGAACCGTTCTTACCTACAAACATGAACCACAACGAGGATAACCAAGTTATTAGCAACTCGTTGTAAATCAGATATTGACTATAGTAGGAGAGATAGAAACCCTCCAGCCACTTATGCAAAACAAGTTGCATGTCAGTCGTGGAACCGGTCTCATGTACGATGACATGTAAGGTTGGTCCGGGCCGCTTCATCCCACTATGCCACCAATATCCAAAATACATAGAAGATGCAATAACATGATCATCATCGCCCACATTTAAACATATGTGTACTACCCGTGCAAAGCACCTACGCATAGATCAGGCTCTGATACCACTGTTGGGTCCACAACATAGAAAACAAAAAATTTCCTACGGTGTGAACTACACGCTAAGATCTATCTACTAGGTAAAAAGCAATGGGTGGACATACATCCGACGAGAACATACCCTCGAAGACAACGAGTTTTGTTAACGAGTAGGAACTCGTGGTTGATGTAGTCGTACACTTGCCGATCTCAAGATCGTGATGAAGTCCAGCAGATCCAGCTCCAGCACGTCCATCAGATCCAGCTCCAGCACCACCAAGTCCAGCACCGCAAAGCAGCGGTGCATCCGTGATCGCACACACATCTGGTACCCCGACAACCTCCGTCCCTCCCTCCAGCAAAGCAACGGAAGTAGCAAATCCTTTCAAGATAAAGCCACCGGGAACATGTATCTCGCTAATCCGAGACCATGGGGGAATAATACTAGAGGGGGAGAGAGATCCTTCACAAGGAGGTGTGTTTTAGAAGTGAGGAGAGGGTGGCCTTTTATAGGAGGAGGGGGGTGCCCCTCCTTCATGGCCGGCGCATGGAGGAGGTGTCTCTTCACCTCCTCCATTCATGTGGTGGTAACCCCTCCACATTAAAATGCCTCTTCACATTCCCTTTTAAAGTCTCCACTTTAAATGCATTAAATTTCTCCAAATTTAATGCTCTCTCATTTAATAAAACTCTTTTATTATTTTTTATTCATAATTTTGTTAATTACTTTAATTAAACATTCACGTAAAACCCCCTACAACATTTGAATATTACATGCAGAACCAGTTTTAGCAATTTCACCCGAAACAGTTTCGGTGTCTATTGAACTAATTCCAGCGCTTTCTTAAATCTTTATCTGAAACATATTTGCTCCAAATGGTGTCGGTATCCCTTAAGTGTGTCACCCTACGGTTCGTGAATAATACAGACATGATCGAGACCCCTCTCCGATCAATAATCAGCAGCGGGACCTGGAGATCCGTACTGACTCCTACACATTCAACGATGACTTCTGTGGTCGTGAGAACCTTTAACGCTAGTAACTAAATCCCTTTGTCTCGCGATATATTACATGTCCGAGATTCGATCATCGGTATCTCCATACCTAGTTTGATCTCGTTACCAACATGCACTCTTTTTTCGTTCCCGTGATATAACATTCTAGTGATCACATCACTTGCTTGCAAGCGATCTTAATGTGATATCACCGAGAGGCCCAGAGTATATCTATCTGTCATCGGGATTGACAAATTCCACTCTTGATCCATGAGCCTCAACATAACACCTTTGTAGCACTGAACCCACCTTTATAGACACCCTGTTACGGTGTGACGTTTGGTGTTATCAAGATACTCTTATGGTGTTAGAAATTAACATGATCTCATGGTCTAAGGACTAAGATTACTTCGTATGATGTTATAGCAATATAAACATAATGACTTGATCGTAATGCTATACTTCAGATGAATGTTCATCACATCGTTCCACCAATTTTGTGACCTCGTTATTAACAACATCCAATGTCCATGATCAGGAAACCTTGATCATCTTGTTAATCAACGAGCTAGTCTATAATAGAGGCATAACTAGGAACCTTTTATTTGTTTATTAAACACACGTGTATTGACGTTTCCGATCAATACAATTATAGCATGCAAAATAAACATTTATCATAAACATGGAATAAGATAATAACCACTTTATTATTGCCTCTCGGGCATATTCCCTTCATTATTTACGATTGTGCATGGAGAACCTATACTGTTTTGGATCGTGACACGTTTTCGCTGTATCGACAAGCCCAATCACACTTTCGGGTTCCTAGTCGTTTATCGCCGTCTACACAAACCCTGGGTCCGTCTCGGAGCTGGCCAACTTCGTTGCGGGTAGCTTAGTGGGTTGGCCCCCTGAAATATTTTATGAATCCTGTGATTGCTTTGTCGTGAAAGCCTCGTTGGGTTTTTATTTGGTTTTTCTGAGGTTGATCGTGCGTGTGTTGCTATTTGTGCACCCTTGCAGGGTAAATCTTTATGGAAGCCGTGTCCGCGGTTATGGACGACTTGGGGCACAGTTTCTCGATCATAGACAACTATAACTAAAGTAGTGTTGTGAATTTGACTTAATATATGACTAGATATCAGCTTTACTATAACGGAATGGATATAAAAGTGCCAACAACTGGAGGAATTGGGGTGTATCATGTCATGTTATACCTGCCTAGTAAGTATTGCAACTACAACAGAACGGTTAAATAAAACTGCCCACTACTTATGCTATCAGGATGACTCACACTATCTATATCTGACTAGTAAATGCTGCAACTATAATGGAATGAGTAAAACTGCCAACTGTATGAGTTCCTCGGTTTGACTTCCTTGTTTGGTCTCGAGGGGGACTACCAGGATGGGTATGTTTGGTGTTAGTATCAGGTTGGGTTCCGAATAGGTCTTTCTTACCCCTCTCTAATAGCCGACAGTTGTATTGAGTCTCTATAGGTTTTATAGTGCATGCTTTGCTGCCGCTTCAGTCCACCATACCTATGTAGGTGAGAGCCACCGAATTCTAGCCTCGCCGTGTACTGGCCTCAGTACTGACCACTCCCTTTTTTCCTTTGCCCTTTGTCGGCACCCCTTTCGTTTAACAGGTATAAAGCCGACGTCGTTAGCAGGGTTATCCTTCCGACTTGGCCTGGGAAGGATTATGGATGCCATTGGTTATTCTTCAGGGCTCTTCTCCCAATTTGCTTCTTATCCGTACTCGGACATTGTATCGTTTTCAAGGTGATTTTGATCTTTGTATTGTATATCCGTATTATTGACTCATGGAGTCATTGTTGTATATATATGTTCTATGGAATCCATCATGGACTATTCTGTAATGGTATTACTTTGTTTTCCACCTGCACGCAAGTGCCTGGTGGGCATCTTTGAATTGTTTCTATGCGGGTTTGGCGGGAATCGCTAAAACTTGCATAGGGCTGATTCGAGGGTGTTACAAACACAGAGACCCCAGTGTGCTTCACCACTAAGATGCATTGTCGCCGACACGGTAGATGCAACGCCGCTCCACCTCATGCCACCTAGCGCCTGCTCCAAAAAAGATGTCCTAGGGAGGGAGAGAGATGAAGAAAGCAACACCATTGTCTTATCTGCAAGCATAGTTTTAAAAACCAGACCGGTTCGGTGGTCCGACCAGAAAAATCCTGAACCGAAGGCCTCACCTTTTTTAAGAGGTAGCGGTCCAAACAGGAAAAAACTAGTGGAAAAAATATGTTGCAACATGAATCGAACTTACAACCTTCTGCTAGGAAGAAACAACACCAACTAAGGCCCAATATCACTTGGTCTCTCCATTTTTCATGATTACACATTGAAATATACCCTAGGTATACATTTTATGATTATTTTATTCTAAAATTTGATTAAATTTTAATTAAAAATACCCTTTTTGTCGCCATCGAACATGAAGAACTGGTGGTCTGACCAGCGAGCCAATGAACTAGTCATCTAACCGGTTCGATCACTGGTCCGGTTTTTAAAACTATGTTTGGGAGACCTAGATCTAGAGTTTTCCCCTAAGCAGTCCAAGTGAGAAAGTAGTGGCTGCAAAGACGATGCCTTCAACAACTTAATGGTTATCAGACGCTGCTATCACCCGCTATGACCGCATTCGGAGCTCGATTTTCACCTATGGATGTGCCTCCCCAGCTTGATCGCATCCAGGACTTGTGGGATATCGAGATTTGCCACAACTGGCCACTAGCCATCCAATATCCTCTAGTGATGAGGATCTGCCACCACCTTGCCCAGGGTCACTACCCCAGAGTCCATGTACAGTGGGAAAGGGACACGCCCATGATCACATCCGCGTCACTGCCAAGAGGAGCAGCGGGAAAAATGGCCAAGGCCTATAGTCACCCAACATCACGCCCAGGTCGATGCCTTCTCGTTACAACACCATCGATTAGGGGTTGTGCACCGCACGGGCTTTGTCTGGCAACTTCCCCGACGGCGGCATGAGGAGGGGGGATGTGGGAGAGTGCTCGAGGCAGCACGGACGCCCCTAGCTGGTATGGCCTGACGCGGCCACACGGGAGCGAGAGGGAGGGGTCAGGCGTGCACTCTATGAGGTAAATCTCGGGAGCGAGGTTTTTGTCTATCTACACATAAGTTATGTTTTGGGGGGTTTCATATACCTATTAGTGGAATACCGAATATTAAACCTATATATCAGGCACTCAGGGGGTTTTCTCATAGCTGTTAGGGAGAGGGGTTTCTGTTGGGTTCGCAGCATAGAAAACAAAAAATTTCCTACGATGGGAACTATACGCCAAGATGTATCTACTAGATACAAGCAACGAGTGGATATACATCCATAGAGAACTTACCCTCGAAGACAATAAAGCTTTGTTAAGAGATGGAACTCGTGGATGATGTAGTCGAACGCTTGCCGATCTCAAGATCGTGTGGAAGTCCTAGCGCCGCAAATCAGCAGCACATCCATCCTCGCACACACGTTCAGGCCACCGAACAACCTCCACCTCCTCGCTCCAACGAATAAGCGGAAGCAACAACTCCTTCCAGACGAAATGCCACTGAGAACATGTATCTCGCTAATCCAAGACCATGGGGAAATATATGTAGAGGGGGAGAGAGATCCTTCACGAGGGGGTGTGCTTTGTGAGGAGGAGAGCGACACTTTTATAGGAGAGGGGGCTTCTACCCTCCCATGGCCGACCCCCATGGGGGTGCCCCCACCTCTTCCTTATTCATGTGGTTGAAGCTCCACTCACATCAATTTTGCCTCCACTCAAAGTTCCACTCACATGCATTAAATTTCCACCAAATTTAATGCAACTCTCATTTAATAAAACTCTTTTATTTATTTTATTCTGAATTTTGTTAATTACTTTAACTAACAAACATTCACAAAAAAACCCTGCAATATTTCAATATCACATGCAGAACCAATTTCAACAATTTCACCCGAAACAATTCTGGTGTCCATTGAAATTATTCTAGCGCTTTGCAATTCTTTCGTCTGAAACATATTTGCTCCAAATGGTGTTTGGCAACCCTTAAGTGTGTCATCCTACGGTTCGTAAATAGTGCATACATGATCGAGACCCCTCTTAGATCAATAATCAGAAGCGGGACCTGGAGATCCGTTCTGACTCCTACACATTCAACGATGGCTTCTATGACTGTGAGAACCTTTAATGCTAGTAACTTAATCCCTTTGTCTCGCGATATATTATATGTTCGAGATTCGATCATCGATGTCCAAATACCTAGTTTGATCTCGTTACCGACATGCACTTCTTTCTCGTTCCCGTGATATAACATTCTAGTAACCACATCACTTGCTTGCAAGCTATTCTTAATGTGATATCACCCAGGGGCCCAGAGTATATCTATCCATCATCGGGATGGACAAATCCCACTCTTGATCCATGAGCCTCTACATAAAACATTCGTAGCACTGAACCCACCTTTATAGTCACCCTTTTACGGTATGACATTTGATGTTATCAAGATACTCTTCCGGTGTTAGTGATTAACATGATCTCATGGTCTAAGGACTAGGATTACTTTGTATGATGTTATAGCAATATAAACATAATGACTTGATCGTAATGCTATACTTCAGATGAATGTTCATCACATCGTTCCACCAATTTTGTGACCTCGTTATTAACAACATCCAATGTCCATGATCAGGAAACCTTGATCATCTTGTTAATCAACGAGCTAGTCTATAATAGAGGCATAACTAGGAACCTTTTATTTGTTTATTAAACACACATGTATTGACGTTTCTGATCAATACAATTATAGCATGCAAAATAAACATTTATCATAAACATGGAATAAGATAATAACCACTTTATTATTGCCTCTCGGGCATATTCCCTTCATTATTTACGATTGTGCATGGAGCACCTATACTGTTTTGGATCGTGACACGTTTTCGCTGTATCGACAAGCCCAATCACACTTTCGGGTTCCTAGTCGTTTATCGCCGTCTACACAAACCCTGGGTCCGTCTCGGAGCTGGCCAACTTCGTTGCGGGTAGCTTAGTGGGTTGGCCCCCTGAAATATTTTATGAATCCTGTGATTGCTTTGTCGTGAAAGCCTCGTTGGGTTTTTATTTGGTTTTTCTGAGGTTGATCGTGCGTGTGTTGCTATTTGTGCACCCTTGCAGGGTAAATCTTTATGAAAGCCGTGTCCGCGGTTATGGACGACTTGGGGCACAGTTTCTCGATCATAGACAACTATAATGCTATACTTTGGATGAATGTTCATCACAATATTTCACAAATGTTGTGACCTCGTTATTAACGACATCCTATGTCCATGATCAGGAAACTTTGATCATCTTATTAATCAACGAGGTAGTTTAAAGAGAGGCATAACTAGGAACTTTCTATTTGTCTATTATACACACATGTATTAACATTTTCGTATTAATACAATTATAGCATGCAAAATAAACATCTATCATATAGTTGGAATATACATAATAACAACTTTATTATTCCCTCTCAAGGCATATTCCCTTCAATGTTACCATTGGGGAATGTAGTTTTGACATCCATATGCGATATCTCATAATCAAAATAAGCAGCAATTGCTAACATAATCCTAACCAACTTTAGCATCGCTACGGGAGAGAATGTGTCATCGTAGTCAACTCCTTGAATTTCTCGAAACCCCTTTGTGACAAGTCGAGCTTTATAGATGGTTGCATTACCATCATCATCAGTTTTTCTTTTGAAAATCCATTTATTCCCAATGGCCTTTCGGTCGTGAGATAAGTCCACCAAGGTCCAAACCTGGTTTTCGTACATGGATTCTATCTCGGATTTCATGGCTTCTAGCCATTTTTTTGGAATCCGGGCTCATTGTCGCTTCTTCATACGTCACAGGGTAATCTATTTCATCAACCATGAAATTCATAACAGGATTTCCATACAGTTCTGGAGCTGCACGTGTCCTTCTTGGCCTGCGAGGTTCGGTAGTGTCCTCTTTTGGAGTTTCCTAATCATTATCATTAGTTCCCTCTTCATTTGGTGAAGTCAACTCCAGAACAATTTCCGACACTGTGCTACTCGCCATTGTATGAAGAGAAGGTTCAATAACTTCTGCAAGTTCTACCTTCCAACTACACACGCCTTTCACGAGAAACTCTTTCTCTAGAAAGGATCCATTCTTGGCAACAAAGACCTTGCCCTCTGATCTGTGATAAAAGGAATACCCAATAGTTTCCTTAGGGTATCCTATGAAGATGCATTATTCCACTTTGGGTTCGAGTGTATCCGGTTGAAGTTTCTTCACATAAACATCGCAACCCCAAACTTTAAGAAATGATAGCTTAGGTTTGTTTCCAAACCATACTTCAAACAGTGTCGTTTTAACGGATTTAGATGGTGCCTGATTTAAAGTGAATGCAGCAATTTCCAGTGCATAACCCCAAAATGACAGTGGCAAGTCAGTTAGAGACATCATAGATCGAACCATATCTAATAAAGTACGATTAAGACGTTCCGACACACCATTACATTGTGGTGTTTAGGTAGGTGTGAGTTGTGAAAATATTCCACACTCTTTCATATGTGTTCTAAACTCGTAACTTAGATACTCACCTCCACGGCCAGACCGCAAAAATTTGATCTTTTTATTACGATGATTTTCCACTTCATTCTGAAATTCCTTGAACTTTTCAAAGGTTTCAAATTTGTGTTTCATCAAATAGATATACCCGTATCTACCCAAATCATCCGTGAAAGTAACACAATAACGATATCCACCTCGTGTCGACACACTCATTGGACCGCATACATCAGTATGTATGATTTCCAACAAATCTGTCGCCCGTTCCATTGAACCGGAAAATGGCATTCTAGTCATCTTGCTATAAGGCATGGCTCACATGTATCAAATGATTCAAAGTCAAGTGATTCCAAAAGTCCATCATAAATGGAGTTTCTTCATGCGTTTAACACCAATATGACCTAGATGGCAGTGCCACATATATGCAGATATATCATCATCAAGTTTAATCCTTTTAGCATCAACATTATGAATATGTGTAACACTATTATCGAGATCCAACAGAAATAAACCATTCATCATAGGTGCATGACCATAAAAGATATCATTCATATAAATTGAACGACCATTGTTTTCGGACTTAAATGAATAACCACTTCGCATTAAACAAGATCCGGATATAATGTTCATGCACAATGTAGGCACCAAATAACAATTATTTAAGTTTATAACTAATCATGACGGTAGGTGAAGAGGCAACATTCTGATGGCGATCACATCAACTCTTGATCCATTGCCGACACGCATCGTGACCTCATCCCTTGCTAGTTGTCACTTGTTCCACAACCCCTGAATCGAGTTACATATATTAGCAACCGAATCTGTATCAAATACCCATGTGCTACTGCGAGTACTAGTCAAGTACACATAAATAACATGTATATCATATATAAGTTTGTTTGCCTTGCCAGCCTTCTTGTGTGCCAAATACTTGGGGCAGTTGCGCTTCCAATGGCCAGGCCCCTTACAATAGTAGCACTCGGTATCAGGCTTAGGGCCATCTCGGGATTTCTTTCAGGTGTGGCAACAGATTTGCCACCCTTCTTTCCCTTTTTCTTACCCTTCTTGTCTTTCTTGAAACCGGTGGTCTTATTTATCATCAACACTTGATGTTATTTCTTGATCTCCAGCTCTGTAGTCTTAAGCATTAACAGAAGCTCGAGGAGATACTTCATTATGAAGCTCTTGTAGCTAGGTGGGAGAGATTGGAGAACACGATATATGCCTAAGTCAATGGCAATCTTTATTCCCAAGGACACGAGCCTATCGGCGTACCCAGACATTTTTAGTACGTGCTCGCTAACGGAGCTATTTCATACATTGCAAATGTATCTATAATTTTTGATGTTCCATGCTTGGTTTTATCTACTTTCTTATGTTTTGTCCACACTTTGGAGTACTTTTCATATGATTTCTTGGACTAACCTATTAACAAGAGCCACAGTGCCAGTTGCCTATTTTCTGCTGTTTTTGGTTCTAGGAAAGTCAGAAAATCAATATTCTCGGAATTGGCCGGGACAAAAGCCAAAGTTCCTATTTTACCGGAAGACTCACGGTGCCCGAAGCAGAGACGGAGGAGGGCCAGGGCCTGGCCACACCATATGGTGGCCCGAGCTAGCCCTGGTCATGCCACCAGGTGGTGTGGGCCCCCTGGCACTCCATCGACCTTGCCTCTTCGCCTATAAGAAGCCTCCCGATGCATAAATCCTAGATCGTCAATCAGAAATCCACAAAAGTTCCGCTGCGCCGCCACCACCGAAGGGGAGATTCGGGGGACAGAAAGTCTCTGTTCCGGCACCCTGCCGGGACGGTGAAGTGCCCCCGGAGCCATCTCCATCGATCTCCACCACCATCTCCATCACCATTGCTGATTCCCATGATGAGGAGGGAGTAGTTTTCTCTCAAGGCTAAGGGTTCTACCTGTAGCTATGTGTTCATCTCTCTCTCTATGCATGATCTTATTGAGATCATGAGCTTGTAATCTATAGATCTATTTTTCTACTCAAGTGCTTTAATGAATCTCTGCTCTCCCCATGTGTGTGAAAGTGACAACGTGCTCACCATGGTGGCACTTAGGCTAGAGATTACAAATACTTGTTATGAGTTATATTTGGAGTTGGATGTCTTTATGAAATTGTGGTGTTTGTTGGACTCATCTAGTACTCAAGGTGACAGTGTGGGGTTTTCTAGACGGGAAAGGCTTACTTTGAGGTGCGCTGTTATAGCCCTACCATCGATTAGAGTGTCCAATCGGAGAGTAGTTCAGCGTATTATCATAAAGAGAAGATATTTATATGAGAGTGTTCACTAGTGAAAGTACGATCGCTAGGCCTTGTTTCTAAGCATTGATACACCGTTTGCTATTAGATCTATTACATGTTTTCTTACTTCTATCTTTATTTCAGCTTGCCTTTAGTCTTTTCCACGCCATGAAGTTATTTTCTATCACCGTTTCCACTTATAATTATCCATACCATTTGTATTTCACTATCTCTTCGCCGAACTAGTGCACCTATACACCTGACAAGTGTATTGGGTGTGTTGGGGACACAAGAGACTTCTTGTATCTTGATTGTAGGGTTGCTTGAGAGGGAATACCTTTGACCACGTCATCCCTGAGTTCGATAAACCTTGGGTAATCTACTTAAGGGAAACTTGTTGCTGTTCTACAAACCTCTACACTTGGAGGCCCAACAACTGTCTACAGGAATAGAAGTGCGTAGACATCAAGCTATTTTCTGGCGCTGTTGCCGGGGAGGTAAGGTAAAAAGTACTCACATACTCCGGTGTGAGTGCTCGAAGTTATTTCCTTTAGGTTCTGCAATTTTGTCTTTTTGTTTCTTGTTTTCACTAGTTAGGCTTAATGGATAACAACAACAAAATTAGAGAGCTTTATAGTATTTATCTTGAGTTAGGACATGAAGTGTTTGAAGAAAAGATTAAGAAACCTATGGAACTTTATTTGCATGCTAATAGCAATGTTATTAGTATGAATTCTTTGAACACCATTATTGCTAATGCTATGGAAAAGTCTATGCTTGGGGAAGCTGGTTTTGATGAAGATGATCTTTTTAGTCCCCCAAGCATGGAGGAGAAAATTTACTTTGATGATACTATGCCTCCAATATATGATGATTACAATGACGAGTATGATATTTTCAGTCCACCTACTATTGAGGATAAAATTAATTATGACTACAATATGCCTCCTATATTTGATGATTATGGTGATGAGAATAATAATGATAGCTATTTTGTTGAATTTGCTCCCACTACAATTAATAAGAATGACTATGCTTATGTGGGGAGTATTAATTCTTCTATGCATATGGCTCATGATAAGAATGTTTCTTGTGATAATTATATTGTTAATTTTATTCATGATGCTACTGAAAGTTTTTATGAGAGAGGGAAACATGGTTTTATGTGTCTCAACAATATTAAGTTTCCCCTCTTTATGTTGAAAATTTTGAAGTTGCACTTGTTTTGCTTTACTATGCTTGTTGCTTTGTGATTTCATGACTTGTTTCTTTACAAGATTTCTATGCATAGGAAGTGGGTTAGACTTAAATGTGCTTTGAATTTTCTTCTTGATGCTCTATTTTACTTCAATTCATATTTCTTATGTGAGCATCTTCTCGAACTATCATGCCTAACTTAAAGGCGTTAAAGAAAAGTACTTATTGGGAGATAACCCAAAAGTTTTAGATGAGTCTTGGAAGTTATTACCTCTGTAATAACCGCTACTTATCCTTTTTATTTGCTTTTTGTGCCAAGAGTAACCACTAATGAGAGAGCAGTAATGCTTGGGAAAGTTGCTGTCCTGAAACAGATTTTTGTGCTTTGCTGTAAAAATTCGTGTAAAATCTCTGTAAGTCTATTTAGGCTGTGAATTTTTGTGCTTCTGACCCAGGTTGTTATATAACTTTCGTTAGTTCAACAACTTGTCGATTTGAGCAACAGAAGGTCTTTCAAAAAATTGGTCTTTAACTGCTGGTCTGTTTTGACAGATTTCTGCCATTATTTGCATTTGCTTCTTGTTGGTTCCTTTTTGAGTTCTTTTGGGGAATTGAGCTTTTTGAGGGAAGTGCTATAGTAGCTTTTGCTTTAATGGAAGTTTTATTGGTGTTAGTATTGAACCTAAACACTTATTATCTTGAGTGCACTAATGTTGCTAATAAAATTGTGTGAAGTTTTGTATGAAGGAAAAATTTCAGGTGTACTGAAGGAATGAGTAATGAGATGAAGGATGGACTAAAGCTCAAGCTTGGGGATGCCACGCGTGTCACCCCAAGAAATATCCAAGAAGTACAAGCGTCAAAGCTTGGGGATGCCCAAGGCATCCCCTTCTTCATCAATAAAAATCCCAGGTTTCTTCCAAACGCTTCATTTTTATTGTTTCATGCACAGTTGTGTTGTTCTTGGAGCGTCTTCTTTTTCATTTTTTTTTTGGTTTTTCGTTTGCTTGGTTTGCTTAGTTTTCTGAATAAATTGGTTGGACCCCCTCTTTCGTACATTGGTTTGCAAATAGTTTGGTTTGGTTTGGAAAAGAGTAGGAAAGTTCATACTTATATGGTAAAAAGAGCTTGTTTTTGACTGTAGCCTATGCTTTGTCATGCCATGCTTGATATTGTTTTGGCTTTATGCTTAGTATTCTTTGCTGTAGCATGACTTGTTATAAACAATTGAGATTGCTTAATGTGCCTTGGATGAATCATGTGTTGTTTTAGCATATTAAAGCATAGTATAGTGGTATTCTCCTTTGATGCTTTATTTGGGTTGACTTGGCGCATGCTCACACCATGTTATGACTATACAAAGTCACCATAGCCTTTACGATCCTTTAGTTTTCAACTTGTAGTATCACTTTATTATTTGATCAATGATGTTTTGTCGCTCTGCATGATTATGGCAAGTATTGCTCTCTTAGTTTGTCGCTCCTAGTCTTTTGCTAGCCTCCACCACCAAGTATGAGTTCCACTCATGCATCCAACTCCCTAAACCAAGTTATTCCAAAGAGTCCACCATACCTACCTACTAGCTTATGCTATTCCAAGTATATTTATTCTTTTGTTTACCTTCCAAATTAAACTTGTTATGAGAAAACTAGTGATTAAAGCTCTCATGAACTTGATGGCACACTTTACTTGTTTGCATCTAATAAACTTGAACCATTGGGTCCTTCTTTGTTGCGTATATGCTTGCGCTTTATATGTTGAAATTAGCAGAACCATGTACCATGGGGAACGCTTCCAACATTGCACTTGTACTTTGTACCCCGTTGATATCATGTTCT
Organism: Avena eriantha; assembly: GCA_910589775.1. Lineage (NCBI taxonomy): Eukaryota > Viridiplantae > Streptophyta > Magnoliopsida > Poales > Poaceae > Avena > Avena eriantha. The sequence goes on from OU342743.1 coordinate 184,633,925, forward strand.
TTTGCTTACGGATCCCGGCGGTGTGAAATAAAAGTGGAACTTGTAAGATCATGGAGTTTGTATGTGTGTTAGAGAAACGCCTGGGCTGCTAGCCTAAGCCATGCCTAATCATGGTGGAAACTTGCAGCATCACCATAATGAGCACTCTATGAAGCATCCTCAATAAAAACCTATGCAAATAGCAAATAAAAAGATCACTAAGATGCTCATTGTCTGCTTGCCTTGTCATTTTGATTATGGGAAAGCTCCCGTATCATGTGCAAGGGGTACCCCGTTGGCGGTTCTTAATGATACACATGTACTTATAATGACAAGAGCTTACTCGTGACTAAAGTTGAGTAGCATGAGGTTCGTTCTTCGTAAGTAAGGGGCATGAGATTTCGGTTTATAACTTGTCAAGCATATCCTCTTAGTTGTCACTTTAACCTTGATCACCTTAAAGATGCTTATGATAGGGGCAATGAGAGCTGAAAGCTATAAGTACCATAATTTTTGGAAGCCCTTTATGAGACTTGAATCCCTACTTCCTTTTACAAAGGCATTTCTTCCACCATTACATTGAGTCTTCACCTTCTATCTTTATGCACCTACTTTGAGAGTATAGTGACCATTCTTAGTTCTATGTGCATTGTACCAAGACTAGTTGATTGATGCATACTTTGATATTGCTTGTTTTAAACTATTGTATCTAGTCACTCTTATGAACTTTGAAGGTGTCCTATGCATTTATGATTTGCTACTCTATGAGGGACAAGCTGAATGCAATTATGCTATGTTTTCTTTATGTGAAACAAACAATCGTCTTGCAAAGCATTGTTATGCATGAATCTTTTGTTTGTGCCTTTTCATGTTTCAACATAGTTGCTATGTCTTATTGCTAGAACTTTATCTTTCATGCTATGTTGAAGTACTTTGATCCCAGCTTTCAATGCTTGCAAATGGTTTGATCTTGATTGTGATGGTGCATGTCACCTCAAAAATTATTCTTTTTTTTATCACTTACCTACTCAAGGACGAGTAGGAGTTAAGCTTGGGGATGTTGATACATTGCAAATGTATCTATAATTTTTGATGTTCCATGCTTGGTTTTATCTACTTTCTTATGTTTTGTCCACAGTTTGGAGTACTTTTCATATGATTTCTTGGACTAACCTATTAATAAGAGCCACAGTGCCAGTTGCCTGTTTTCTGCTATTTTTGGTTCCAGGAAAGTCAGAAAATCAATATTCTCGGAATTGGACAGGACAAAAGCCAAAGTTCCTATTTTACCGGAAGACTCACGGAGCCCGAAGCAGAGACGGAGGAGGGCCAGGGCCTGGCCACACCATATGGTGGCGCGGGCTAGCCCTGGCCGCGCCAATAGGTGGTGTGGGCCCCCTGGCACTCCACCGACCTTGCCCCTTCGCCTATAAGAAGCCTCCTGATGCATAAACCCTAGATCGTCAATCAGAAATCCACAAAAAGTTGCGCTGCGCTGCCGCCACCGAAGGGGAGATTCGGGGGACAGAAAGTCTCTGTTCCGACACCCTGCCGGGACGGGGAAGTGCCCCCGGAGCCATCTGCATCGATCTCCATCACCATTGCTGAATCCCATGATGAAGATGGAGTAGTTCTCTCTCAAGGCTAAGGGTTCTACCGGTAGCTATGTGTTCATCTCTCTCTCTATGCATGATCTTATTGAGATCATGAGCTTGTAATCTATAGATCTATTTTTCTACTCAAGTGCTTTAATGAATCTCTGCTCTCCCCATGTGTGTGAAAGTGACAGCGTGCTCACCATGGTGGCACTTAGGCTAGAGATTACAAATACTTGTTATGAGTTATATTTGGAGTTGGATGTCTTTATGAAATTGTGGTGTTTGTTGGACTCATCTAGTACTCAAGGTGACAGTGTGGGGTTTTCTAGATGGGAAAGGCTTACTTTGAGGTGTACTGTTATAGCCCTACCATCGATTAGAGTGTCCAACCGGAGAGTAGTTCAACGTAGTATCATAAAGAGAAGATATTTATATGAGAGTGTTCACTAGTGAAAGTATGATCCCTACGCCTTATTTCTAAGCATTGATACACCATTTTCTATTAGATCTATTACATGTTTGCTTGCTTCTATCTTTATTTCAGTTTGCCTATAGTCTTTTCCACGCCATCAAGTTATTTTCTATCACCATTTCCACTTATAATTATCCATACCATTTGTATTTCACTATCTCTTCGCCGAACTAGTGCACCTATACACCTGCCAAGTGTATTGAGTGTGTTGGGGACACAAGAGACTTCTTGTATCTTGATTGCAGGGTTGCTTGAGAGGGAATACCTTTGACCACTTCCTCCCTGAGTTCGATAAACTTTGGGTAATCCACTTAAGGGAAACTTGCTGCTGTTCTACAAACCTCTGCACTTAGAGGCCCAACAACTGTCTACAGGAATAGAAGTGCGTAGACATCACCATTCTCTTCCATCATGCAGATAGAGAACTTTTCAGAAGTTTTATAACTCTCTATGGTAGCATGGGTATCGAAATTCATTTTCAATTTACCCATGGTATCAAAGGCATTTCCATTTTCGAAACGCTTTCGAAGTTCTGGCTCTAGCCCATACATTATGCCGCAATGAACTAATTTATGGTCCTCCTGATGAGTTAGATAGACGTTCTTTTCCTTGTCAGGGGAATCAGGAGCTGGTGGGGCGCCTAGCGGTGCTTCTAGCACATATATCTTGTGTGCAGCACTGAGGAGAATCCTCAAATTCATGGCCCAGTCGGTAAAGTTGCTAACATTTGTTGCAAGTTTCTCTTTATCCATGAACACATTGAAATTAAAAGTAGGTGATGGCATCTACAACAGAATTTGTAAAGTTTAGACTAAATTTATGATAGATCGAGTTCAACTAATCTAAATTACAAATGAACTCCCACTCAAAAACAACATCCCTCGTGTCTTTTTGGTGATTACATGAACCAAATCCAATACACCAAGTCCGATCATCACGTGAGTCGGTGTAGCTTCAAAGGCGAGCATCAATATGGGCATCGTATCAACTATATGACTCATGCTTAACCTTTCAGTCCGTGTTCCGAGGCCATGTCTTTACATGCTAGGCTCGCCAAGTAAGAACCTTAGTACTCGCGTGTGTAAAACTGTCTTACACCAGTTGTATGAAAGCGCAGAGTCGAGTACACCTGATCATCACGTGATGTCTCGAAACACGATCCATAGAATGGTGCATACTTAAGGAAGAACACATTTTTATCTTGATATCTAAATGAGGGATCATCTTATAATGCTACTAAAACGCCAAACTAGCAATATAAGATGCAAACATCATATGTGTAAAGTGGAATGATATGGTCCATGCATTTTATCACCATCATGTGCATTGTGGTATGATCTCTATCATTCCTTTGTGTGTAAGGCCAAGGTCTATAGAACTTACACATTAGGTGTGTTGTAAGGGTATCAACTATACATCAACTTACAACATTACCATATCATGACACTAGCCCAGCAACAATCAAAACTAGACGCCTCTAATTTATCCATTGCAAGTTTTACGTGGCTTAGGGCTTTCAGAGATAGAACTGGTCTTACCTACCAACATGGAACCACAATGATGATAATTAAGTTATTAGCAACTCGTTGTAAATCTGATATTGACTATAGTAGGAGAGACAGACACCCGCTAGCCACTTATGAAAAACTAGTTGCATGTCAGTCGTGGAATCGGTCTCATGTGCGAGGACATGTAAATCTGATATTGACTATAATAGGGCATCGTTTTGTAGCAGAAAACACCAAAGGGTGTCGTGAACGCTGTTTTCTCCTGGTATTCCTCCTTCATTCGAATCTGATTGTAGCCTGAGTAGGCATCGAGGAAGCAGAGGCGCTCGTATCCCGCAGTGGAGTCGATTATTTGATCGATCCGTGGCAACGGGAAGTGATCGTTGAGGCAGTGCTTGTTCAAGGAGGTGAAATCACACACATCCACAGGATGTCCGTGTCCTTTTTAGGCACGAGCACCAGATTTGCAAGCCAGGTGCTTTCCTTGATCTCGCGAATGAATTTCGTGTCAAGGAATTTGTTGATCTCCATACCGGCTGCTTTTTCTCTTGGTTCAGACAGTCGCTGTATCGTTTGTTTGGCTTTGCGTCTGGATTCATATTGAGTGAGTGCTCGGAGAATTCCCTGGGAACTCCTGGCATGTCCGCTAGACACTAGGCGTAGATTTCCTAGTGCTCATGGAGGAATTCGACGAGCGCAAGTTCCTATGTGGGACTCAAGGTGTTGGCGATGAGGGTCGTCTTGGTCGGGTCCGTTGGGTGGACCTGGACTTTCTTGGTGTGCACCGACGCGTCGAAGGATTGGTCGGCTGAGCTTGGCTTACTCAGGGGAGGCAGACTGTTGTCTGTCGACTCCTTTAACCTCGCGAGTTCCTCTTGCATGCCGAAGGACTGGGAGATTCTGTTGAATTCCCTATCGCAGCTGTCAGACCTCTTGAAGCTTCCATTGATTGTGATGACGCTGTTTGGGCCCGGCATCTTCATCTGCAGGTAGGCGTAGTGTGGTACCGCCATGAACTCGAATGCGACACGTCCGAGGATGTAGAGGTACTATGAAGGTCAGTCGACAACTTTGAAGTCGATGCGCTCTCGCTGAAAGTTTTGCGGCATGCTGAAGATGACGTCGAAGTTGATCTTGCCTAGGGGGTACACGCCCTTCCCTGGAATGATGCCATGGAACGTCGTGTCTAGAACTTCCAGACATGTCAGAGGGATCCTCATTGCTCGCAAGGTAGTTGCGAACATGAGGTTGATGCCGCTCCCGCTGTCCATGAAGACACGACTCATCTCGAAGCCTCTGATCTGTGCCTCAAGTACCAGGGGATAGTGGCCCGGGCGAGGTACTTGACCCAGGTGGTCGCTCTTGTCGAAGGTGATGCAGGACTCACTGCCACTGAGGTACTCAATGGTGGAGGGAGGAGAATTCATCGCCATATTGACTTGGCGAGTGATCGATTTCTATACTCGATTTGAGGGACGACCCTTCTAGATCATTCCCATATTTCATAGTGGTCGAGGGTATGGTTCACCTCCATGATTCTGGACTGGTGCAGCCGCATGTGGTTTTGGACCTGGTGGTGGTGGAGGAGCTCCATGTGCCATAGCGCCCGGGGAAGCTCCGTAGCCTTGGTTAATCACGTCACGATTCACCTGGGCCAGGCCCTCATGGAGATTGAGGAATTCGCGGCAGTCCTTTAGGAGGTGGCTTAACTTTTTCTTGCCGTCGTGTTTGTCGATGTAGAAGTGCATGTTGCATGGCCCGGGCAGCTTGTCCTGGATGGATGTTGTAGGTGCCTCATCGCGAGTGCGGTGCTGCCACACTTGCGTGGTTTTCCCGCTGTCACGGTATCCACCGCTGTGGTATCCGCTGTTGCGGTTGTCGTCGCGTTTGTCGGTGTAGCCAGCCGCTACCATGTCAACCTCTTCGCGGTCCTCGTAACCGTGCATTCGATGTTTCCCTCGGCGGCCGCGTCTATGCCCGAGGTCGTCATCATCATTGAAGTAGGCGTGGTTTTTCACCGAGTCCTCTCCATCAGCCCACCTACTCGCGATCTCCATCAGGTGGTCGATTGTCTTGGGCTTCGAGCGGCCCAGCTCCTCCTTGAGCTCTCTACGGCGCACGCTACCGTCGAACGCGTCGATTGCACGATCCTCGGAGATGTCTTCTGCAGAGCGGCCCAGCTCCTCCTTGAGCTCTCTGCTGAGCCCGTCGAAGACTCGACTCGTCCGCCGCGCTTCTGCGTGCTTCGAGTTGCGCGATCACTTGTTGTTGGCGCTTGTATTCTTCTTTGAGCAGCCAATGGTAACCCATCAACATGTCTTGCAATGATTTTGCGGGCAGAGGGTTACCCCCACAGAGCTTCTCGACAGCGAGCCCACTCATTGTCATTGAGGTGGATCTGCACGCGCTCCCCGACATGCTCATTCATCGTGAGGTGCGGTTCTCCTCCCATCCCGTTGTTGGTCGGTGCGCTATTGGCGGAACTACCGTTTGCGACTAGGATGGCGCCGTTGGTCGGACTAGTGCCGGCGTTTTCGCGACTAATGCCAGTGTCGCCTGCGTTGATGACGGCGCACATGTAGTGATTAGGGAAGCTCTTGCTTCCGCAGCTTTCAGATCCAGAGCCATAGGCTCCGTCTTCAGTGGCTAGATCGCCAAGATCGGATCCGCGACTGTTGTCGCTGATCGCATTCCCGACTGTTGTCAGGGCGTTGAGATCGCTCAGGGTGCCGATCGGCGGTGGAAACCACGATGCTGGAGCAATCGCGGGAACTGCGGGCTGGTTAGGGAGGCGGAGCGTGCCCAGCTGACCAACTCGGAAGCATAGGCTCCATATCGCCAGGCCGATTCCCTTGCCCACGGACTCGAAAGCCGGGCGAGTGGCCAGCGTGTGGACGGTGAAGTCAAAGGCAACAAAGATGAGGCGAAACTCTGCTGTTGCAGAGTTGTAGATCGCGTTTGACGGGGCCAAAGAAGCCGCGACATCAGCACTCCCAGTTCCCACAGACGGCGCCAATTGATGAGGGTTGAATTCATCAATGCCCATTATTATGGACTTGGGTTTTGGAGAAGGAGGGAGCGCTGGAGGCATCAATCGGCTAGCAAACAAGCACACAAGGACACAAGGTTTACCCAGGTCCAGGCCTCGTAGAGGTCCCTACTCCTGCTTGTCTTCTCCTGGGATTATCGAGGGACTCGAAAGTTACAGGGGTGCGTAGATGCAATCAGGCGAGGTTGTGGAAAGTAGGGTTGTGATTGTCCCTCTCGCCGCCCCCCTCTAGCCATTATATAGATAGGATAGGTCTCAGGTAGCAAGTCGAGTCGCTTACAAGTTAGGGTTCGCCCTTTAAACTTTCTATCTTAGGCTTTGCCTTGTGTTGCAAGCAGTCGGAGTCTCCGTAGGTCACGTGAATCCTAGATTGGGGCCTTGGTAACACCATGGGCTTCTGCCAGATCAGGCCGTATATACCAAACTCGAGTACCTACAAGGTATGGCCATGTCACTTTGTCTCGCGATATATTACATGTCCGATATTCAATCATCGGTATCTCAATACCTAGTTTGATCTCGTTGCCGACATGGACTCTTTTCTTGTTACCGTGATATAATATTCTAGAGATCACATCACTTGCTTGCAAGATATTTCAATGTGATGTCACTGAGAGGGCCCAGAGTATATCTATCCGTCATCGGTATGGACAAATCCCACTCTTGATCCATGAGCCTCTACATAACACCTTCGTAGCACTGAACCCACCTTTATAGTCACCCTTTTATGATGTGACGTTTGATGTTATCAATAAACTCTTCTGGTGTTAGTGATTAACATGATCTCATGGTCTAAGGACTAGGATTACTTCATATGATGTTATAGCAATATAAATATAATGACTTTGATCATAATGCTATACTTCGGATGAATGTTCATCACTTCATTCCACCAATGTTGTGACCTCGTTATTAATGACATCCCCATGATCAAGAAACCTTGATAATCTTGTTAATCAACGAGCTAGTTTATATGAGATGCATTACTAGGAACTTTGTATTTTGTTTAGTGAACACACATGTATTAATGATAACCCACAAGTATAGGGGATCATGTGTATCCTTTTCGATAAGTAAGAGTGTCGAACCCAACGAGGAGCTAAAGGTAGGATAAATATTCTCTCAAGTTCTATCATCCACTGATACAACTCTACGCACACTAAACGTTTGCATTATCTAGGAAATAAAACTAGAGCAACAATACGAGTAATAGAGATAACTTTGCATGATAATAAATAACAAGAAAGTAAAGCTAGTTGCTGCAGCAATAAAATACACTAAACTAACAGAACCATGAGTGTGGAATAGTGGTGGTAATTGTGGTGGCTTTGTCCAAGTTTAAATAGCGAATAGATAAGGTTCATTGTCTTCGATGCAGTTTTCTGTGTGGGAGAGGCTAAATATACATGCGCTTCACTACTTGGAATTACATGTACTATATGATTGGATTGTTAGCAAACATCCGTAAGTACTAATCAATGCATTAAGGTTTCCCCAACCATAGCCTTAAGTTTAATGGTCCTCTTACTCCCATAAGTGCAACATTCCGGTTCACGTCCTCAGGTTTCTGTCACTCCGACAGAACTTCCCCCTTCCTCTTACACATACTACAAACCCTATGAAGTTTAATCCATGCATGCACAAATATAATGGACACCAAAGGACTGTACCATATCAACATACAACTCTAATGAACCAAAGACGTTCAACCATTCAATCTAAGAACAAAGAAACTACACAAACATGACATAGATCATAGGATTATAACTTATAGCATCAAGCACCATGTTTACATAGGACGGTACAGAGGTGTGTGGGAGGATGAACCACTGCATACTAGGAGGATTAGGTGATGGATATGGTGGTCAAGATGGTGAAGAGGGCGGCGGCGTAGGGGACTCCTTCCCCGCGACCGGTATTGGGGGAGCACCGCCCCTTAGCCCCCTTCCTTCATGGATTCTTGGGAGCCCTCCCACATGGAGATGGGATCCATGGGGGACGCAATAAAGTGGCTTTGGTGGCTGGAAATTCGTGGGTGGAGATGCCCTAGGCGAATTAGGTTTCTTCCCTTTATATAGCTTCTTGAATTCCCGTCACCCCATCTTGGGCTGCAGTAAATCGGGCCTAAAAGTCCCGTCCGGACTTGGAACCCGCTAAATTTTATATCCAGAAGGTTTATCGTGAAATTTTCAACAACTTTATAGTTGAAGAGTTTTCCGTTTGACGCCGTCTTCGACCCGAAACGTGACCATCTTAAAAAAGTGTTTTGAGACCGATTTGTGGAAAAATCCCAATTTGACTCCAACAAGGTTTCCACTTATATTCTTGGTAATTCCTACACATCAAAGTGTAAAACAAGAACATTGTGCACTTTTGCAACTATTAGTAGGTTAGTCCAAATAAATCATAAACTTTATACAAAAAGGAGTGTCGAAAGCATATTATTAGCATAAAACCATCAAAAATTATAGATACGTTATGGACGTATCAACATCCCCAAGCTTAGTTCCTGCTCGTCCTAGAGTAGGTAAACGATCAAAACAATATAATTTTTGATGTGACATGCAGACCACACAATGTTGATCATCATTATTGTAAAAGCATTGATAGCTGGGATTAAGGTACTCTAAAGATGAATCATGAAAGATAGAGTTCTAACAATAAGACATAGTAACTATGTTGTAAAATGAAAAGGCACAAACAAAAGATTCATAAATAACAATGCATTGCAAGAAGTTTGTTTGTTTCACATAAAGAAAGCATAATGAGAATGATATTCAGCTTGTCCCTCATAAACTAGCAAAACATAAATGCATAGGACACCTTAAAAGTTCATAAGGGTGACTAGATACAAATAGTTTAAGAACACGCAATATCAAAGTTATGCATCAATCAACAAGTCTTGGGACAATGCACATTAAACTAAGAATGGCCACTATCTCTCTTAATAGGTGCATAAAGATAGAAGATGGAGACTCAACATAAAAGTAAAAGAATGTCCTTCTTGGAAGGAAGCAGGGATTCAATTCTCATAAAGAGCTTCCAAAAATTATGGTACTTATTAGCTTTCCACTCTCAAATTGCCCCTATCATAAGCATCTTTAAGTGATTAAGGTTAAAGTGACACAACTAACCGGATATGCTTGACAAGTTATAAGTTGAAATCTCATGCCCCTTACTTACGAGTACCGAACCTCATGCTACTCAACTTCAGTCACAAGTAAGCTCTTTTCATTGTAAGTACATATGTATCATAGAGAACCGCCAACGGGGTACCCCTTGCACATGATACAGGAGCTATCCCATAATCAAAATGACAAGGCAAGAAGACAATAAGCATCTCGGCGATCTTTTTATTTCCTATTTGCATAGGTTTTTATTGAGGATGCTTCATAGAGTGCTCATTATGATTATGTTGCAAGTTTCCACCATGATTAGGCATGGCTTAGGCTAGCGGCCTAGGAGTTTCTCTAACACACATACAAACTCCATGATCTTACAAGTTCCCCTTTTATTTCACACCGCCGGGATCCATAAGCAAAAGAATCATGATATCAACAGAATATAAGTGCAATGTTGAAAATGTTCCCCATGATACATTGTTCTACTAACTTCAACTTATAAAGCGCAAGCATATACGCAACAAAGATGGACACAATGGTTCAAGTTTATTAAGTGCAAGAAAATAAAGTGTACCATCAAGTTTGTGAGAGCTTTAATCACTAATTTTCACATAACAAGTTTAAAAGCATGAATATACTTGGAATAGAAAATCCTAATAGGTAGGTATGGTGGACTCTTTGGGATAACTTGGTTTTATTTGGAGTTGGATGCATGAGTAGAACTCATACTTGGTTATGGAGGCTAGCAAAAGACTGGGAGCGACCAACTAAAAGAGCAATAATGGCCATAATCATGCAAAGAGACAAAACATCATTAATTAAAGCATAAAGTGATATTACAAGTTGAAAACTAAAGGATCACAAAGGCTATGGTGACTTGGGATAGTCATAACATGGTGTGAGCATGCGCCAAGTCAACCCAAATAAAGCATCAATTGAGAATACCACAATACTATGCTTTAATATGCTAAAACAACACATGATTCTTTCAAGGCACATTAAGAAATCTCAATTGTTTATAACATGTCATGCTACAGCAAAAATCACTAAGCATAAATCCAAAACAATATCAAGCATGACATGACAAAGCATAGGCCACCGTAAAAACGAGCTCCTTTTACCACTTAAGCATGAACTTTTCCTACTCTTTTGCAATCCAAACCACACTTATTTGAAAACTAATGTATGAAAGAGGGGGTCCAACCAATTTATTCAAGCAAACTAAGAAAACCAAGCAAACGAAAACAAAAACGAAGACGCTCCAAGAACAACACAACTGTGCATGAAACAATAAAAATGAAGTGTTTGGAAGAAACCTGAGATTTTTAAGGCATCCCCAAGCTTTGATGCTTGTACTTCTTGGATATTTCTTGGGGTGACACACGTGGCATCCCCAAGCTTGAGCTTCAGTACATTCTTCATCTCATTACATCACTCTTTCCATACACCAGGAATTTTTCCTTCATACAAAACTTCACAGAATCTTTATTAGCAATATTAGTGCACTCAAGATAATAAGTCTTTTGGTTCAGTTCCAACACCATTAAAACTTCCACTAAAACACAAGCTACTGTAGCACTTCCCTCAAAAAGCTCAATTCCCCAAAAAGAACCCAAAAAGGAATCAACAAGAAGCAAATGCAAGTAATAGCAGAAATCTGTCAAAACAGACCAGCAGTTAAAGACCAATTTTTTTTAAGACCTTCTGTTGCTCAAATCGACAAGTGTTGAACTAACGAAAGTTAAATAACAACCTGGGTCAGAAGAACAAAAATTCACAGCCCAAATAGACTTACAGAGATTTTACACGAATTTTTACAGCGAAGCACAAAAATCTGTTTCGGGACAGCAACTTCCCCAAGCATTACTGCTCTCTCATTAGTGGTTACTCTTGGCACAAAAAGCAAATAAAAAGGATAAGGAGCAGTTATTACAGAGGTAATAACTTCCAAGACTCATCTAAAACTTTTGGGTTATCTCCCAATAAGTACTTTTGTTTAACGCCTTTAAGTTAGGCATAGGAGCAAGATTCAAGTATTTTCGAATGAATAAGCATTAAGATCAATACCAGAAATATCTTACTTTTTCAAGGCTTCATGCATTACTATAAGTTTTTAACTAAAAAGATTCCATGAAAATATTTGTTTTGGTTTCATAGGCATGAACACAAGTGTTCAAGGTCGACCCCCACTTAACCATTACTCATCTTTCCAATCACTTTCCTTTTTGAAAATGTTTTTAGGTAATAAGTACAACTAATTTTTTTTTGTAATTCGCATTCATATCCATACTAAGATAGAGAACAACTTAAAACTGAAAGTAAAACCTACTTAGAGATAAAGCAAACAAGTGCACACAAGAATATTCACCCACACGCTATTGCTCCCTGGCAACGGTGCCAGAAAAGGTCTTGATAACCCACAAGTATAGGGGATCGTGTGTAGCCTTTTCGATAAGTAAGAGTGTCGAAACCAACGAGGAGCTAAAGGTAGGATAAATATTCTCTCAAGTTCTATCAACCACTGATACAACTCTACGCACACTAAACGTTTGCATTATCTAGGAAATAAAACTAGAGCAACAATACGAGTAATAGAGATAGCTTTGCATGATAATAAATAACAAGAAAGTAAAGCTAGTTGCTAAAGCAATAAAATACACTAAACTAAAAAAACCATGAGTGTGGAATAGTGGTGGTAATTTTGGTGGCTTTGTCCAAATTTAAATAGCGAATAGATCGGGTTCATTGTCTTTGATGCAGTTTTCTATGTGGGAGAGGCTAAATATACATGCGCTTCACTACTTGGAATTACATGTACTACATGATTGGAACATTAGCAAACATCCGTAAGTACTAATCAATGCATTAAGGTTTCCCCAACCATAGACTTAAGTTTAATGGTCCTCTTACTCCCATACATGCAACATTCCGGTTCGCGTCCTCGGGTTTCTGTCACTCCGGTAGAACTTCCCCTTCCTTTTTACACATACGACAAACCCTATGATGTTTACTCCATGCGTGCACAAATATAATGGACACCAAAGGACTATAACATATCAACATACAACTCTAATGAACCAAAGACGTTCAACTATTCAATCTAAGAACAAAGAAACTACACAAACATGACATAGATCATATGATTATAACTTATAGCATCAAACACCATGTTTACATAGGACGGCACAGAGGTGTATGGGAGGATGAACCACTGCATACTAGGAGGATTAGGTGATGGAGATGGCGGTGAAGATGGTGAAGAAGGCGGCGGCGGGGTGGACTCCTTCCCCACCGCCGGTATCATGGGGAGCATCGCCCCTTAGCCCCCTTCCTTCATGGCTTCTGGGGAGCCCTCCCCCATGGAGATGAGATCCATGGGGGAGGAAAAAACGTGGCTTTGGTGGCTGCAAATTCGTGGGTGGAGATGCCCTAGGAGAATTAGGTTTCCTCCCTTTATATAGCTTCTCGGATTCCCGTCACCCCATCTTGGGCTGTAGTAAATCGGGCCTAGAAGGGCTGCCTGGACTCGGAATCAGCTAAGCTTTATGTCTAGAATGTTTGTCGTGAAATTTCCAACAACTTTGTAGTTGAAGAGTTTTCCGTTTGACGTCGTCTTAGACTCGAAACTTGATCATGTTCAAAAAGAGTTCTGCGACAGATTTCTGAAAAAATCCCAATTTGACTCCATAAAGGTTTCCACTTGTATTCTTGGTAATTCCTACACATCAAAGTGTAAAACAAGAACATGCTTCCAACTCCAAATAAATGCTAGGATATTACACGATGCTTTAGTTTCCATACCATTTATACTCCTTTCATCCTATATTGCCTTAGTCACTTCCTATTTCCCGTAGTTTTTGCATATAGTTAGCCTTGCAACTCGTAATCAGGTGTCAGTTCAAGTTATCTAGTTCCACAGTTGTTGGGAGGTTGACACATGCTTAATGGTGGAGATGATCATGGTTCTAATTACAATTTTATAATTGAAATGTTGGGAATATATTGAAACTAATAAAACAACACTAGTGGATAATAGTTGAGATTTAGCTTTTATCCCGCCCACTTGTGTCCACTTAGGACCCGAGTACTTGATGCATGTTCCTTGACTATCACACTATTCACATGTGGGAGACTTTATGGATCTCCCTTCGCCCGAGCTTGATTCACATCTTATTTCTTGGGGCAACAAACTAGTTTGGGGCTTTACTACTATCATGTGCTTATGCCATGCTTTACTGTTTTATTTACTACTGTTGCTCGAGGAGCGGCTTACTACTGTATAATTTCGGACATGTGCCACATGTTTGAGGTATCTCCAAGCCTAATCACATGTTTGAGTTCCCAGTTGTTTACATCCATCGCCACAAACCATGGGTCTGTCTCAGAGCCGGCCGACTTCATTGCGATTACCTTAGTGGGGTGCCCCCCTGAAATAAATTTTGAATCTTGTGGTTGCTTTGGCATGATGCCTCAGTGCTTTTCATTTGGTTTTTCCCGAGGTTGATCGTGTGTGTGTTTCTATTTTTGCACCCCTGCAAGGTAAACCTTTTCGAAAATACGTGTCTGCAGTTATGGACAACATAGTGTCTCGACCATAGATAACTCAAATTAAAGTAGTGTTCTAAATTTGACTTTGGCATGACTAGTAATCAGCTCCACTACAATATAATGGTTAATTAAAAGTTCCAACATCTCGTGATATTGGGATGTCTTATGCTATATATATCTCACTAGTAAGTGATGCAACTTCAATGGAAAGCTTAAATAAAACTACCAATTGTGTGAGTTCCTCATAAGGACTTCCTCGTTTGGTCTCGAGGGGGAAACTCCAGGATGGGTTGTAATTTGTGTTAGTATCAGGTTAGTTCCGTATAGGTCTCTCCTATCCCTCTCTAATAGCTGATAGTTGTATTGAGTATCTATAGGTTGTTTAGTGCATGCTTTGCTCTCGCTTCAGTCCACCATACCCGTGTATTGGCCTCAGTATTGACTGCTCATTGTTTCTTTTTCCCTTTGTCGACACCCCTTTTTCTTTGACAGGTATGAGTTCGATGACATTAGGAAGGTTACCCTTCTGGCTTGTCCTAGGCAAGGTTCTAGACGCCATTGATTATTTTTCAGGACTCTTAGTCCCATTTACATCTTGTTCGTACTCGGATGTTGTATTGTTTTCAATATGGTTTGGATCTTTGTAATGTATATCTGTATTCTTGACTCAGTGGGTCGTTGTTGGATATATATGTTCTTTTGGGTTCCATCGTGGACTATTGTGTAATGATATTACTTTGTTTTCTACAGCACACAAGTGCATGGTGGGCATCATCGAATCATTTCTATGCGGGTTTGGCGGGAATATATGAAATATGCATAGGGCCAATTCAAAGGTGTAACCCCATCGATATACTGATAGACCTAATGGCACTCTTGAAAGGAGTTGTTTGATTGAATTAAAGTCTAGTGGCGATTGTGATTGATGCCAAAGCTAAAATGATTGGGGATCAAAATGTGATATTGTTTTAAAGTTCATTCATATTTTTTTGATGCACACCTTTGGATGCCAACAACTCCATTAGCCTACGAATGATCAATGGTACAACCCCTAATTTCGGTTATGAGTTGACTACATATGTAGAACTTGTTACCATAATGGGAAAAGTATTAATACTCTTGAAGGTTATGCAAACCGTTGCTAAAAGATCACTCAATGATCCTTATTGGAAACTATCTTTGTAAAATAAAGCTTCAAACAAAGTAGTCTTTGGCATGGTCTTGTTACTACTTTATGAATTTTCTTGAAAGACAATGAATGGAATAATAGTGTTTGATTATCTTGATCTATTGATGTGGGCTTCAACAAGACACTTCACTGCTATGCTACTTAGGACTTGATCTCTCATAATTAATTCTACTTTTATGAAATATTCTAGTGTTCCTTGGAAAGATGAGAGTTAAATAGAGGAATTGGAATGATTGTTAAACCTCTATTTTTTTATACTTATATCAAACTATATTTTGATTCTTTTGAGTTAAGAATGCTTGTATAGTACTCTTGGCACTTCTCTAACTTT
Organism: Avena eriantha; assembly: GCA_910589775.1. Lineage (NCBI taxonomy): Eukaryota > Viridiplantae > Streptophyta > Magnoliopsida > Poales > Poaceae > Avena > Avena eriantha. The sequence goes on from OU342743.1 coordinate 184,649,721, forward strand.
GATGAGCCTTTCAAATGGAAGAAGTTCTAGATGCATATAACTACCAACCGTAAGTGAATTCATCTTCTCATTATTTCAGTTTGAAATTTGAATTCTTTATGGTTTTGTTTGTTTCTTGCTCGAGGAAGATCAAGGTTTGAGCTTTGGGGAATTATATGTTTGTGAAATTAGCCATATTTCTCTGTGTTTAAATCACAATTTTAGTCAAACAATTGACCAAGAATCTCTCTAGCCTTGCTAGTAATGGACAATTATTGGACAGATGTGCAATCCTTTGTCTTGAATTGTGTTGTGTGGGAAATCAAACTTTTAAGGCAAAATTAGGAACATTTATTGAAGATTATAATGTTGCCTACTCAACTAAGCTATCTAGGGTCAAAAAAGAAGCATTCTTCAATCTTAACAACTTGTAGTATGGGCAAGCCCACCTGTACCATGTGGCAGCGGCTCTACTAGGTCAACGCTGCAACTTTCGTGAAGGTGCCTATATATTTCGAGACTCTAGGCCGGAGCTGCCATCCTCAGATTGCATCACAACACCACCGAAGGAGATCCACCACCACAGTTCATCGTCTCCACCCTCCATTCACTTCATAGCCATAGCCATCATCTTGTATTTGATATCTCCTTGTGAATTGGTGACTATTGTAAGAAAATTTGATTTTAATCTAAGTATTTTGCACAATGTTTTATATCCTTGATCTTATTGTCATGAGTGAGTAGTCCTCATGGGCTACTGGTTGGGGTGAAACCTCACAGCAATTAGCTGCATCTAATACATGGGAATATTGTGTGGTGATTGAATAGAGATTTGTATCTTTGTCTCTTGTATCGATCTATGGACTTGTAGGTACCCAATATCCCAAGGATTCGTAAAGACTCGAGGTGAGATGAGTGGTGAACATTGACTTCATGCGAGACCTAATGACAATAAGGGGAGCACAGTCTTAGTTTAGGGATCCACTTGGGAGTACAGCAACATCACTTCTTAAGGCTTTGATTTGTATTTCACTTAATAATTTTTATAGCCTGGTGTTGTGTGATATAATGGTTGGATAAAAAGACTATTGCTATGTATGTCGCTCATAGGGTCTTTAGTATATTTGGATGTGTTACCCACTTAAGGAGATATGCCCTAGAGGAATATAATAAAGGTGTTTATTATCATATCTCATTAGTTCATAATAGTTTTATATCATGATATAACTGTATGAAGAGGAAACACTGATACGTGTGTGGTATATAAACAAACTAGAAGTCCCTAGTAGCCTCTATTCAACTAGTTCATTGGGCAGCTAATGATCATGGTGCATTTATGCTAACTGACAATGAAGTCATATCATCTAGAGATGATGTGATGGACATTACTCATCGATGATTGTTGCAACACGATCATGTCATGTCGTGGTGGTGTCACGGCAGATGCCATGGATAGGCTAAAGGTGGGGACTAAATGCACTAGAGGAATCCAGGGAGGGATAGTGTGGTGATTCCACACACAGTTGCTTTGTATTCAATGAGATTCCAAGGTTACAAGTGCTCCTTGAGCTGAATTGGGGAGAGGAGGAAGAAGGAACTCTCTTACTCTCACCACTGGCTAGCTCTCAGGAAACTAGAAATGAACCAGTAAAGACCAACCCCTTCTACAAAGGCCCTAGCCCTCCTTATATAGGGGTGGCTAGGTCTCCAATTAGGGCATACGTGGAGGCATATTCCAAGGAATATGCCTCTTCCCAAAATAGTAAACCGACCGGGTCACTTTCCCTGTCGTAAGCCATGCAGGGGCTACGTGAGCCTCTGCGGCGCCAGCTTCATCCGACATAGGCAACGTCACCCTTGTCAGCCACGCCTCGGTGGTCCTAGCATGTGTCCACTTCGCTCATGCTCTGCATACAGTGACCTCCTTTTGACCAGCGAGATACCTTCCTTCTCTTGCAAGCCTGATATAACCCGGATCATGCCTGGTTAATCCGGCCACATCTGCACCTGCATACAAGTTAGATATATCATGCCGACATATGACATAAGTCGGCTGAGACCCAGTTAGGTGGACATCCCTGGTCCGGGTTACTCCGTGATTCGGCCTGCCTTGAGGTGACTCGGCCAACACTTGCTTTGACCTTGTCGTACCTCGGCTAACTCGGCCTTTATACCCCGGTGTGACCCTACCCGGGGGTATCCCCCCAACATGTCACATAGTTCATAGTTGCAATTTTCTAAAACTAAGTGTCTTAATCCTTAGATTGTGAGATCATATTTATCACTATCACCCAAGGATTTCTTTGACTGCATCAACCGTTATTTCCGTAACTGGGTGACCACAAAGGTAGGTTGGGTACTCCCAAGGGGCATGTTGAGGCCTATGTATCAAGATTGGGATTTGTTCACCTGTGTGATGGGAAGATACACTGGTCCCACTTGGTGAATTACATCCATAAGTTGTGGAGCGTATTACTAGGTCATGGGGATGGAATATCACTTGAAATAGTAAAACACTACTTGTTGGAAAAGAGATTGAATAAGGTATCATGATACCGATCATCAGAACTCAGACAAGCAAGTATCTAATTAACAAGGGAATTGGATACGAAGTTTATGGTTTGACATGATGTAGTCTCGTGGAATGCATGGGGGTCATTATGGGCATCCTGGTCCCGCTATTGATCATTGATTCGAGATCATCTCAATCATGACAGTTCCATTCCCGAACCATAGGGTAACACAGATAAGGGCATTATGATACTTAGAGAGCTTACTGTAAGATGGAATTATAGAAGAGAGAGACACCGGAATTGTTCCGAAGAGATTCTAAAATTGTTCGGATGAAGGAGAAAGAAAGGAAAATATCGAAAAGGGCAGCAAACTACAACACAATGTGTGGGCTAGGTGGCCCACATAGACAGATGGGCAGGCAGGACTGGGCACCACGTAGGCGGTTGATGTCTACGCACTTCTATTCTTGTAGACAATTGTTGGGCCTCCAAGTGCAGAGGTTTGTAGAATAGCAGCAAGTTTCCCCTAAGTGGATTACCCAAGGTTTATCGAACTTAGGGAGGAAGTGGTCAAAGGTATCCCTCTCAAGCAACCCTGCAATCAAGATACAAGAAGTCTCTTGTGTACCCAACACACCCAATACACTTGTCAGGTGTATAGGTGCACTAGTTCGGCGAAGAGATCGTGAAGTACAAGTGGTATGGATAATTATAAGTGGTAACGGTGCCAGAAAAGAGCTTGACGGGTAGGAAGAGACTAAAGGCAATCTGAAATAAAGATGGAAGCAAGCAAACATGTAATATATCTAGTTGCAAATGGTGTTTCAATGCTTAGAAACAAGGCATAGGGATCATACTTTCACTACTGAACACTCTGATATAAACATCTTCTCTTCATGATACTACTCTAAACTACTCTCCGGTTGGACACTCTAATCCATGGTAGGGCTATAACAGCACTCCTCAAAGTTCGCTTTCCCCATCTAGATAACACCTCACTATCACCTTGAGCACTAGATGGTTCCAACAAACACCACAATTTCATAGAGACATCCAACTCCAAATATAACTCATAACAAGTATTTGTAATCTCTAGCCTGAGTGCCACCATGGTGTGCATGCTATCACTTTCACACACGTGGGGAGAGCTAGAGATCTATTAAAGCACTTGATTAGCAAGGTAGATCTATTTGATTACAAATATCATGATCACAATATGATCATGCATAGAGAGAGAGATGAACACATAGCTACCGGTAGAACCCTTAGCCTCGAGGAAGAACTACTCCCTCATCATCATGGGAATCAACAACGACGATGAAGATGGTGGTGGAGATTGTTGGAGATGGCTCCGGGGGCACTTCCCCGTCCTGGCAGGGTGCTGGAACAGAGACTTTTTGTCCCCAGAATCTCCCCTTCAGTGGCGGCGGTGCTGCGGAACTTTTCGTGGGATTCTGATTTGGTACTTAGGGTTTATGTATCGGAGGCTTCTTATAGGCGAAAGAGGAGGCCGAGGGGGTTCCCGAGGCGGCTGCACCACCCCTAGGCGCGGGCCATGCCTGGCCCCACGACCAGGTGGTGTGGCCGGCCCCTTGCCCCTCTCCGTCTCATCTCCTGGCTCCATGTTCCCCTTGGTGAAATATTGACTTTGGATTTTGTCCCGTCCAATTCCGAGAATATTCATTTTCTGACTTTTCTAGAACCAAAAGCAGAAGAAAATAGGCAACTGTCACTGTGGCATCTTGTTAATAGGTTACTCCCAGAAAGTGTATAAAAATACTCCAAAGTGTGGATAAAACATAAGAAAGTAGATATAAAACAAGCATGGAACATCAAAAATTATAGATACGTTTCCAACGGATGAACATCCCCAAGCTTAACTCCTGCTCGTCCTCGAGTAGGTAAGTGATAAAAAGAAAGAATAATTTTTGAGGTGACATGCACCATCATAATCTTGATCAAAGTATTTTTTTGAACATTGATAGCTGGGATCATAGTAGTTTAAACATGAGAAGAAAGATGAAGTTCTAACAATAAGACATAGTAACTATGCATGCAACATGAAAGGATACAAAGAAAGATCATGAATAACAATGCATTAAAAGATGTTTGTTTGTTTCACATATAGAAACCATAGCATAGTGGTATTTAGCTTGTCCCTCATGGAGTAGCAAAACATAAATGCATAGGACACCTTCAAAGTTCATAAGGGTGACTAGATACAAATAGTTCAAGAACAAGCAATATCAAAGTGATGAATCAATCAACAAGTCTTGGGACAATGCACATTAAACTAATAAAGGCCACTATGCTCTCTCAATAGGTGCATAAAGATAGAAGATGGAGACTCAACATAAAAGTAAAAGAAAGGCCTTCATAGAAGGAAGTACGGATTCAAGTCTCATAAAGAGCTTCCCAAAATTATGGTAATTATGAGCTTTCAGCTCTCATTTCCCCTATCATAAGCATCTTGAAGTAATTAAGGTTAAAGTGAACAAACTATGGAGTATATGCTTGACAAAGTATAAGTTGGCAATCTCATGTCTCTTGAATACGAGGGCGTTACTAGTATCTAGTTAGTAGTAGTGCACTGGCTGGTGCGCCACTATTGTTGTTCCTGTGGCGCATGACATAGTGCGCTACTAGTATTTGACCACGTGTGCCACCAACGTAGTGCGCCACTAACCACGTATATGTGCGCACGACTGAGCTTTTCAAAAAAAATACTCAATACAGATGATATTCAATACAGATTATATACAATACAGCTGATATACACAGATATACAGTACAGAAATAAATACACAGATATACAAATATAGAAATAAATACACAGACAAGATAGAAACAAATACATATAGATAAGTCACATACACACACAGTATAAGTTATATTATTTCGTTCAAGTTACAAAGTAGCTAGTGATGACATGAATACATGTCTCAACCAAGTGAGAGCTCGCAGAAGCTCGCCTAGACATCTAAAGTAGGAACATGCAGGACAGACAACCAAGGACGATAACCATCACCGCGACGGAGGTATAGGTCTTCATCCGGTTCCTCGTCCTAACTCCCGCTAGATAGCGCGCGTATCTAGCTTCCGCCTCTGCCATAGTGTTGTACCCTTTGTAGCTATTGCCGCTGAAACGGTGCACCTGTCTCCGGCAGTCTTCCCAATCATCATAGACTCTGGGAACCCGTCCCTTGTACATGACGTACCACGTCATCTAAAAGTTGGCAATAATAATTAAATGGTGGTGAAAAAACAAGTAAAAATTGCATATAAAGATATACTTATCAAATAAGGTAACAAAGTAAGCAAAAAATACCAAGTAGTAGCATGTACATGTCGACACAAACAAGTACACGTGGGGATAAAGAAATACAACTAGACCAACACATCAAGACTTCTGGCTCGGCTCAGGGAATGGGAGGATGCCTTGTTTCGTCATGAACGCCCTATAGTCACCCTGCATCTTTAGGCGATCTACTACGTCACGGTTATTCGGGGGATTGCCTCCGTAGAAGACCCCCCTGAAGTCATGACATCACGGCTAATGATTGCCCCAAACTGTTGTTGGATGCGATACATCTCTTGTCTAATATCTGAATCATTGATCTTGGCCTTGACTTTGGCCCACCGTTTGAGATGATCTGGCAGCGTAGAATTATGTTGCTCTAGTAGGAACGCCCTCATGTGATGGAGTGCATAGTAGGCTTCCTTCTGACTGCCTGCCGGCTACTTCACGCAGGGGAATTCCGTCACATGGGTGAAGACGTGCTTGCCAAACTTGAGCTTCTTACGCGCGAAGGTGGCGCCTTCCGCTGAGGCATAGCCGGTGAGAGCATCATCCAGAACTTCCTTGATCTTGTCGTAGTTTTTCTTCTTTTCTTGACTCCCTGAGTTGAAATACGTGGCTTGCGAATGTTTCAGCGACAAGCAGATGAGTGTGTAGTGTTGATCTCTGCGCAAAACAATTCAAACGGAATGTGTTGGAAAAAGAATGATGAAAATCTAATAAAGCATGTTATGGCGGCGAGTGAATAATGACTTACTCGGGAAAGAAAGGCACGAGAATGTATTCCTTTGTCTTGTTCGCCACCAAGATGCCTTGGAGGTACAAGGCCACGAATCGCCGTTCAATGGCGCTTCCCAAGCAGCCATCACGCATGTAGTAGGGGTCCACTATAGCGATGCCCGGGGTGTTATCTCTAATGATCTGAATGGCCAGGCTGAGAGAAAACAGGCGTACCATGGTATAGTGCAGCGGATACAGGTGGAACATATTGAAGATGCCGTCAAACCGCAGGAAGAACAGATCCGCGGGGACATTATCAACGAAGACCAAGCCTCGTGGCACCTTAACCACGAATACTGGGTGCGAGGGATCTTTCTCCGCAAGAAGGCGTCTCTCTATCGTCAGCACACAGTCATGCACACTCCTCATTTCTGAAGTGGCGAGCCTGAGCAATTTCTTAGTTAGCATGGGCTCACCTGCCACATGCATCCTCCACATAATACCCTTTGGTATTGGTGGCCCGTCCTGAAACCTGATCGGATTCGCAGTTGACACCACTGGCTGGCTCGAGCTATGAGATTTTCTTTTCCTGGTCTTCTTGCCTTTTGGGAAGTGGGTAGGCACCGCAATCTGAGCATCGATTGCCCTATGTAGTGTGTCAGGGCTTAGAACAAAGGGCCGGTTGGATGTGTCCGCTGGCTAGGTGAAGGTGCAAGCTGGAGGCGTCTCTTGAGAACCAAAGAGACGTTTGTTGCAAGTGGATTTCTCTGCGGGGCCACCAGCTAGGTCTTCGTTTAGGTCGTCGGGAAAAAGATTAGTGTTGATGAAATCATCGAAGTAATCTTCGTCATCCTCGTTCGGATCCTGCGCCATGGTCATGTCAATATGACCAGCCGAACAATCGCGTGGAGGTGACCGCGGTAGCGGTGTGGGGGTCTTGCCATGGCTTGGCGCTGGCACGACAGGCAGTGTTGTTGTCTGTGGGGTGATGGCCCCGGCCGTCCCCAAACGAATCATGCTCTTTGTCCATAGCAGGAATAAGCCGAAGCAACTTCTGAGGACAGCCAGCTCTTCTTCATCCGCTCCTGGGGGTTGAATGGGAGGTTCTAGGTCATCGCAGCCCCTTAGCACCCGGATAATTTTAACCCTATGCACGCTATCTGGCATCGTCTTTGAGTGGAACGTGCGGTGCAAGGTTTGAATGATGGTACCCTTGCCAACATCCCTCAACTCGTTGTTCAACAGCCCGAGATATAGATTGATGTCGGTACCAGGTTGTTTTGGCCCTTGAATTAGCATACTCATTTGTATGTACTTCTTTTTCATGCACAACCAGGGAGGGAGGTTGTAAATCCATACAAACACGGGCCAAGTGATGTGCGTGCTGCTCTGGCTACCGAACGGTTGAGTCCATCGGTGCTTGCACCTAGCCTGATGTTTCTCAAATCTCCACCGAATTCTGGGAATTTGAGGTCAAATGCTTTCCACTGGCTACCATCTAAAGGGTGCGTCAGTAGCTCGTCCTTTTCAGGGTCATCGTCATTTGCTGTCTTCTTTCTTTCCGCATGCCAGTGCATGAGATTTGCTTCCTTAGGGTCTGCGAAATAGCGCTGCAGAAGAGGAGTGATAGGAAAGTACCATACCACTTTTTGAGGAGCTTTCTTCCCTTTCTTGTATCGACTAACACCGCACACCGGGCATGTGGTTTTCTCTGCGTCCTCGCCCCGATAAATGATGCAATCGTTGACGCAAACGTGGTATCTAATGTGCGGTAGATCAAGAGGACACGCGATTTTCTTGGTGTCCTCGATACTAGTTGGACACGTGTTCCCCTCCGGGAGACGATCGTGCCAGAATGCCATGATATCGTCGAACCTTGCATCGGTCCATTTATGTTTTGCCTTCATCTCCATAGCCTTGAGCGTTACATTCAACCGGGTATCATCGGGCTTGCATCCTTCATACAATGGAGTAACCGCGTCTTTCTCAAGTTGCGCAAGCTTGGCTTTCTCTCTAGCGGCAGCCCTGGCGTTACTCGTCTGCTTGAGAAGCAGTTCTTGAACATAAGGGTCCCGCACCCAGCCTAACGTTGTTCCATTGTCTGCTCCGGCATCTAGATCATCATCATCTTGGTCTGCTTCCGCACCTTCACCAGCTCTAGGAGACTCTTCTTCATCTCGCCCGTCCTTGCCATGATCATGATCATGTTTCCCGCCTTCCTCATTTTTCGCCGCCCCATTTACGGCCTCATCGTCTTCGTCATCACTTATCCACCGAGTGTAGTCATCCATGAAACCATGGCGGAGTAGGTGCGCCTGCAGATTTCCGGAATCTGGGTCGATCAACCAATTGAGTTTGCATCTTCTGCACGGACATCTTATCTCCGTCATGTTATGTCGTATTATGTCGGCCGTCGCGCATTTCAAAAATCTAGCCACAATGCCTTCGCTCATTATGCGGACCATGGTTGCCTACACGGTGTACACGGTAGAATTAGAAGTTTATTACAACCACAGAACCAATGCATACATGCAATGGTCGATGGAAAATTTCGGCATGACCTATCCTAAAATCGGACCTTTGCGAAATGCCAAAGTCTTGCCAAAATGGAAATAAATCAACATTTTGGCAAAACAATGCCAATATATGAGAGAGCATGCATGCATGCTCTCCAAACACATGAGAGCATCGATCCTCTCCATAGATATGCAACAATATCATCCATACACATAAACACATCCCTCTTACATAGACAACTTACCGAGACGAGAGACCGCGAGAAGATCTCGAAGGAGAGGTGAGAGACCGAGAGATGGTGGCCGGAAGGAGAGCCTTCCTCTATTATGAATGTAGCATCCAAGGTAACTTTTACAAGCTACAAATGGTGAAAGAGTGCAGAAATTGAGGTGGTAAGGAGGAGGGGGCGAGATCCAAAGAGGAAGAAGGAGGGGAAAGTGAAGTGGGAGATGGTGGATCTAGGCAATGTGCAAAAGGCTATCTGCCAAAATGAGCAGGCAGCACGCACATCCGTGGCGCACGTGGCGTGGTGCGCCACAAGCATAACAAACAGCCGTGGCGCACATACACCCATGCGCCACATAGTTGTTTTCCCAGTTGCACATCAGTGCAGCCGGATTTGATCTATAGCGCATGGTGCCCAAGTGCGCCACAACTACCAGTCACACTCAAAGCGCACTAGCCGTAGGTGTGCTGCGGCTATGTGGTATACGGCCGGCAGTGCCCTGGCCCACACACATCCGTGGCGCACCGCGCATATGTGTCCCACGCTTACTGCAGTTACCCGTAGCGCACCTCTATGTAGTGCGCCACGCCTATTTTAGCCGTGGGGCACCACTGGCACGTGTGCCACGGATGTGCGTATTACCTATAGCCGTTTTCCTAGTGGTGTATAATGTACAAGTGCAATGTTGAAAATGTTCCCCATGACAGCATGGTTCTGCTAATCCCAACGTGTAAGTGCAAGCATATACAACATAGATGACACAAAGATTCAAGTTTATTAGGGGCAAGAATAGTAAAGTGTGCCATCAAGTTCGTGAGAGCTTTAATCACTATTTTTCACATAACAAGTTTAATTCGGAAGGTAGATAAAAACATGAATATACTTGAAATAGCAAATGCTAATAGGTAGGTATGGTGGACTCTTTGGAATAACTTGGTTTTATTTGGAGTTGGATGCATGAGTGTAACTCATACTTGGTATGGAGGCTACCAAAAGACTGGGAGCGACAAACTAAGAGAGCATTAATGGCCATAATCATGCAAAGCGACAAAACATTATTAATTAAAGCATAAAGTGATATTACAAGTCGAAAACTAAATGATCATAGAGGCTATGGTGACTTGGGATGGTCTTAACATGGTGTGAGCATGCGCCAAGTCAACCCAAATAAAGCATTAAAGGATAATACCACAATACTATGCTTTTATATGCTAAAACAACGCATGATTCTTTCAAGGCACATTAAGCAATCTCAATTGTTTATAACATGTCATGCTACAGAAAAAATCACTAAGCATAAAGCAAAAAACAATATCATGCATGGCATGATAAAGTCTAAGTCACAGTCAAAAATAAACTCCTTTTATACCACTTAAGCATGAACTTTTCCTACTCTTTTCCAATCCAAACCAATCTTATTTGAAAACTAATGTATGAATGAGGGGACCCAACCAATTTATTCAAGCAAACTAAGCAAACTAAGAAAACAAAAACTGAGAACGAAAACGAAGACACTCCAAGAACAACACAATTGTGCATGAAACATTAAAAATGAAGTGTTTGGAAGAAACCTGAAATTTTTATTGATGAAGAAGGTGATGCCCAAGGCATCCCCAAGCTTTGACGCTTGTACTTCTTGAATATTTCTTGGGGTGACACGGGTCACATCCCCAAGCTTGAGCTTTTGTCCATACTTCATCTTATCACATTACTCTTCCCTACACTTTAAAATTTCCTTCATACAAAACTTCACACAATTGTCATTAGCAACATTAGTGTACTCAAGATAATAAGTCTTTTGGTTCAGTTTCAACACAAGTAAAACTTCCATTAAAATAAAATCTACTGTAGCACTTCCTTTAAAAAGTTCAAATAATCAAAGAGAACTCAAAGAGAAAGATATTAAGAGGCAAATGCAAATAATGGCAGAAATCTGTCAAAATAGACCAGCAGGTAAATACCGATTTTTTCGAAGACCTAATGTTGCTCAAATCAAAAAGTGTTGAACTAATGGAAGTTTGATATCACCCTGGGGCAAAAGCACAAAACAATACAGCTCAAACCGACGTACAGACATTTTTCACCAATTTTTACAGCGAAGCACAAAAATCTGTTTCAGGACGGCACTTCCCCAAATCTTACTTCCCTCTCATTAGAGGTTATTCTTGGCACAAAAATCAAATAAAAGGGATAAGGAGAGGTTATTACAGAAGTAATAACTTCCAAGGCTCAATAAAACTATTGGGTTATCTCCCAAGAAGTACTTTTCTTTAACGCCTTTAAGTTAGGCATGATAGTTTGAGAAGATGCTGACATAAGAAATATGAATTGAAGTAAAAGAGAGCATCAAGAAGAAAATTCAAAGCACATTTAAGTCTAACCCACTTCCTATGCATAGGAATCTTGTAAAGAAACAAGTCATGAAAGCACAAAGTAACAAGCATAGTAAAGCAAAACAAGTGCAACTTCAAAACTTTCAACATAAAGAGGGGAAACTTAATATTATTGAGATGCATAAAACCATGTTTCCCTCTCTCATAATAACTTTTAGTAGCATCATGAATAAAATTAACAATATAACTATCACATGAAACATTCTTATCATGAGCCACATGCATAAAAGAATTAATACTCCCCACATAAACATAGTCATTTTTGTTAACTATAGTGGGAGTAAATTCAACAAAATAGCTATTATTATTATTATCATCACCATAATCATTATATATAGGAGGCATATTGTAATCATAATTAATTTTCACCTCAATAGTAGGTGGACTGAAAATATCATATTCTTCATTGTAATCATCATATATTGGAGATATAGTATCATCAAAGTAAATTTTCTCCTCCGTGCTTGGGGGACTAAAAATATCATGCTCATCAAAACCAGCTTCCCCAAGCTTAGACTTTTCCATAGCATTAGCAATAATGGTGTTCAAAGAATTCATACTAATAACATTGCTATTAGCATGCAATAAAGTTCCATAGGGTTTTTAATTTTCTCTTCAAACACTTCACGTCCTAACTCAAGATAAATATTATAAAGCTCTCTAATTTTGTTGTTGTTTTCCATTAAGCCTAACTAGTGAAAATAACAACAAGAAACAAAAAGATATAATTGCAGAATCTAAAGGAAATAACTTCGATCACTCACACACCAGCAACAGTACTAGAAGATAGCTTAGTAGCTAGAAGATGTGAGTACCTTTTACCTTACCTCCCCGACAACATCGCCAGAAAATAGCGTAGTTGTTGGGCCTCCAACTGTAGAGGTTTGTAGAATAGCAGCAAGTTTCCCTTAAGTGGATTACCCAAGGTTTATCGAACTTAGGGAGCAAGTGGTCAAAGCTATCCCTCTCAAGAAACCCTGCAATCAAGATACAATAAGTCTCTTGTGTCCCCAACACACCCAATACAAATGTCAGGTGTATAGGTGCACTAGTTTGGCGAAGAGATAGTGAAATACAAGTGGTATGGATAATTATAAGTGGTAACGGTGCCAGAAAAGAGCTTGACGGGTAGGAAGAGACTAAAGGTAATCTGAAATAAAGATGGAACAAAGCAAACATGTAATAGATCTAGTTGCAAATGGTGTTTCAATGCTTAGAAACAAGGCCTAGGGATCATACTTTCGCTAGTGAACACTCTCATATAAATATCTTCTCTTCATGATACTACTCTGAACTACTCTCCGGTTGGACACTCTAATCCATGGTAGGGCTATAACAGCACTCCTCAAAGTTTGCTTTCCCCATCTAGATAACCCCTCACTATCACTTTGAGCACTAGATGGTTCCAACAAACACCACAATTTCATAGAGACATCCAACTCCAAATATAACTCATAACAAGTATTTGTAATTTCTAGCCTAAGTGCCACCATGGTGTGCACGCTATCACTTTCACACACGTGGGGAGAGCCAGAGATCTATTAATGCACTTGAGTAGCAAGGTAGATCTACTTCATTACAAAGCTCATGATCACAATATGATCATGCATAGAGAGAGAGATGAAAACATAGCTACTAGTAGAACCCTTAGCCTCGAGGAAGAACTACTCCCTCATCATCATGGCAATCAGCAACGGCGATGAAGATGGTGGTGGAGATCGATGGAGATGGCTCCGGGGGCACTTCCCCGTCCCGAAAGGGTGCTAGAACAGAGATTTTTTGTCCCTCGAATCTCCCCTTCGGTGGCGGCGGCGCTGCAGAACTTTTCGTGGGATTCTGATCTGGTACTTAGGGTTTCTGTATCTGAGGCTTCTTATAGGTGAAAGGAGAGGCCGAGGGGGTGCCCGAGGCGGCTGCACCACCCCCAGGCGCGAGCCAGGCCTGGTCGCGCGTCCAGGTGGTGTGGCTGGTCCCTGGCCCCTCTCCGTCTTGTCTTCTGGCTCTGTGTTCTCCTCGGTGAAATATTGACTTTGGCTTTTGTCCTATCCAATTCCGAGAATATTCATTTTCTGACTTTTCTAGAACCAAAAAAAGCAGAAAACAGGCAACTGGCACTATGGCATCTTGTTAATAGGTTAGTCCCAGAAAGTGTATAAAAATACTCCAAAGTGTGGACAAAACATAAGAAAGTAGATATAAAACAAGCATGGAACATCAAAAATTATAGGTACGTTTCCAATGTATCAGCGGCATTAGCCAACCACCACTGCAGGATGCAGCCACCTGGCCCACCTGGGAAGGCATAGGTGCAGGCTGGCGCCAGGCGCCACTGGGCCGCGAGCCCACCCACCCGGGCCACTATATAGTGGCAGGCCCCGCGGGCGGGTACCGGCCCACTCGAGCCAACGTTGCTGCTGCTAGGAGCTAGGCCGCGGTCGTGCAGCCAGCCCACCCTGCCGACGCTACGCTACTACGCTACTGCAAGCTGATGCCGTTGTTGGATCGTTGCGGCTTGGCCCAGCTAGCTGGCTGTTTTTCCACCTTTATTCCTTTGTCTTTTATTAGTACCACATGGGAAAGCCTTTGGGAATGGTACACCCCTTCCACCTATATGAAGGGGTTCCCATGGGAGGGAATAAATACAATAATTAAGATATCTCTCTAAGGAAGTTTCCTTAGAAAAATATCCCCCTCTCTCTCATTGCCTTTGCGGTGGCACGGTCCTAAAGAAAGACTGTACACGCAAACACAACACTGCTATGGCATGTTGTTGTGTTGTAGGGATTCCATCCAGGAGATCTACTTCCACAACATCAGCAGGGATCAGAGCCCGGGTGTTATTGTCTGGCACCATACTTGTGCGAAACCTCGGGGGTGCTGGCATTAGTGGCACTGGAGCATCATATGAGGACCTGGACAAGGGGTGATGTGCGAGGAGCCGCGCGACCTTGAGGTCGGACATGTACGACTACATCATCCACATTCCTACATGAGAGTTATACGCTTACGGTCTATAAGGGTATGTTACCGCTGTCTTCTTCTGTTACTGTATTACTTCCTAGATAGATCTTGGCTAGGTGTGTTCTTGCGTAGTAATTTTTTTGTTTTCCGCCATGGAACCCGTTCAGTGGTATCAGAGCCGATCTATGCGTAGTATGCTAGTACGGATAGATACGTGTTGAATGTGGGCATTGATACTCTAGTTTTTACCTTCCCACGTGTATTTGTTTATATCGTAGCACTATGAGATGAAGCGGACCGGACCGACCTTACGCGTAATCTTACGCGAGACTGGTTCCACACTCGACATACAGCTTGTACCGTATGTGTCTAGAAGGTGTATGTCTCTCACAGTAGCTGATATAGCATCCACAACGGAACTCCCCGAAAGGGGCGTAGTATAGACAACTATTGGATCCATGTTGTGGTTGGAGGTTCATAGGTATAAATAGTTCTATTTCGAAATACTAACATCCATGTAAAAACTGCAAAATATAAAGTAGAGGTGTCTAACTTTATGTTGCAGGGAAGGCTTTATGATGTGATATGGTTATAGTCGTGAATAAGGTATGGTAGTTTACTTTTCCTATTACTAAGTTGTATAGTAGTAGTCATCCTGATGATGAAAGACAAGACTGGTGGCGTTGTGGACTTGGCATCAAACTGGTGGCCTGATGGAGATCATGTTGGAGCCCATGATGGAGATCAAGGAGCACGAAGACAACCGTGTCATATCACATTTACATTACATGTGATGTTTTATCTTCATGTGCATCTTGTTTGATAGCTAGTATTAGATACACAATGGTAGCATTAAATAAGATGATCCCTAATTAATACCAATGTAAGTGTTCTCCCATTAGTGCAGAACCACCAAGAAAGTTTGCAGTTATGAAGAATGCTATGATGATCAGGTGCTATACATCTCTTCGTTTGCATACAATGGGTGCAAGCCATGTATGCACAGTGAATACACTTTGGTTGAGTTGGTGATCCTAGCATGCATAGACATGGCCTCAGAACACAATAGATGAAAATACCAAGCATGAGTCACATGGATGATGTGATTGACGGATATAGTCCGCCCAGGCAGCTGCATCAAAGGCTGTGATGATCGAGGATGATGTGTTGTAGAGGGATTGTGTAATCACTAAACTGTCTTTAGGGATGGTAGTTTAAGTGGGAGCTCATTTTTTAATATGATTGCAAATTAGAACTCATATTATGAATTTAGTCTAAGTTTGTTTGCAAATGGCTTGTAGATTATGGCCATTCCCTTTGTTGAGGACACCTTTGGTCTATTTACGAATGGGGAGAAACTTAATCTAGATGGGTCAAATTTCATTGACTGGTACCAATGCCTCGGGAGGACCCTCATATAAGACCATCTCCTCTATGTCCTTCATGAACCCCTGGAAGATTTCCCCGACGACTCCAATGACGGAGAAGATGCGATTGTTCATGGTTGCTGTGACACGTTCATGACTGTAAAGTACACCATTATCCATTCCATGGAATCTGGCTTAAGAATGCACTTCCATGAAATCGACGCATTTCATATCCTCTATGGATTGAAGATCTTGTTCCTAGAACAGATCAGGCGCATGCGATATGAGTACATGGACGAGTTTACTTCTATCAAGATCAAAGAAAACTCTAGCTTGGAAATCCACCTAGCCAACATGGTAGAGATCCATGGACGTCTTGTGGATCCTATGGATGATTGGTTGGCCGATGACTTTGCGATACATGGGGTGTTGCGTACGCTTCCTCCCATCTACAAAGACGTCGTCACCGACTATGTCGTGAAAGGGATATATTATACCTTTCATTAGTTTATAGCAAAGCTGAGGACTATCAAGGTCGAGCCCGAAGATAGGATCGTTGTCAACGGAGAAGGTATATGTTGATATACAAGTAAAAATGTTCCCATGAAACACTTATGCAGTTTTCCAAGTATTGGATACTTACTCTTGTTTTATTCAAACCAGGACCCTCTGCGTGAGAGTTATGGAATGGAAAGAGGCGATGATGGCGTGATGATGGCGAACAATCTGGTTGATGGCCAACGTCACGCATTCCCTTGAAGATTATCATTAGGATTATAAGATTTGAATAAGGCTTTGTAATCAAGCCTATGAACCGTATTAGTGTGTCTTTCTTATTGCTAGACGGTTATTCGTATAAATGAGAAACAATTAAGTTGTTCTTTTTCTATGAATAATTTCTTTATGATTCACATTGGGATTATGAACAAGTTATTCTAGTATTTATCTATATGATAATAGGGCATTTATGAAAATTGCCAAAAGATGTCAAGGACCTTCAAAGTCAAGGTAGATATACAAAATTAACAAGAATTTCAAAGTCTACGATTTGATCAAAGTGATTATGAATTCAAGTTACTAACAAATTGGCATAAAATGACTTGTGAAAAACTATTTCACAAATTAAGATGATTTGACAAATAAAATCGTATTGGTAAGTCTGAAACATCATAGTGTATGAGATACATATGGCCCGAAATGGTCTTCTAATGGATTAGCATAAAAAATAGAGTATGAGACTGAAATAGTAAACACTCAATTAAAAGTATAAGGAACATCTAAAGATTCGTGGAAACAACACCATATGAGATATGGCAAGTTCGAGTTTCTAGACATTTCGATAGTTCGCGATCGTTGCGAATATTAAACCTTTGTGGTGTATTTTTAGGAAACTGTGAATAAATTCCAAACTAAAACCAAAGAAGACAAAACTTGTACTATATTTATGTGGTACTTCTTTGAGAAAATGCATTCTTATAGAAGTGTTAGTGGAAAAGCATAAAGTGTATGCTAAGGTTTGACCTAACCTCCGAGTTATTGAGTAAGTAGAATGAAATTTTATCCGGGAGACAAACTCTACAAATAGAGGGGAAACTATAATGATACAATCATAAATGTTTTAGCTAATACTTTATAAAACTAGGATTCAAGAATTTGTTCTGCCACTTGCATGATTTCACTCTTGATTCACTTGTCTTATTGAAATAACACATACTTAAGAACTACAATGAAAATATTGATGGACCTAAGTGGAAGAAATGAGTTAGAGTCATGAAATCCAAATTAAGTTGCATTTGAGATTGCAACGTAAAGTTACTTGATATCATTAAGTTTATTGCATTTACTTAGTCCTTCCCAGTAAACTGCAAAGTTGAAAGGCAAGAAATGATACTTAATAGGAAGATATAAAAGCTCGATTTGTCACAAAAGATGTTGTTAACAAATGCTTAATGTATATCGGATTTGAGTCAGCAATTATTCCAATTTGGACACTGGTAATTCAATGTCCAAAACAACAAAGTCTTCAAAGTTTTGAAGAAAAGGTTGTAACTAGAAAAGTGGGCAGGTTTTGACCAATCGTGAGATTGCTGATATATTGTAATGAAAAATTCCTGATTTGATGAAATATCAAAGAATTTTGGATCTACCAAGATTATCGAGAAAATCTATAAATTGAGTGGGAGCTAAGAAGTTTTCCAAGTGGAATATGTGGACGACATATTTGAGTGGGAGATGAGTGTATCCTAGCATATCAAATATTGATGATATATTTGAGTGGGAGCGTAACAATGTTCTTGAATATGAAATTGACATATCAAAGAGTAATGTATTGGTATTAGAAATGGTTAGATCATTAGATGGATGAAAATTAACTTACATTAAACATGGAGGATCTATATGAATAGATCAAGATGTCTAATATACATGAAAATGTCAAAATACTTCAAGTATTCTAAAGGAAGTTTTGAGTGTCCTAAGTTGAGATTCTGGAAAAGTTCAGAATGGATTCAAGTGAAGAATTAATTCTTACTTGAGAAATTAGAAGAACTATTGAGTAGTGACTCAGTATTCATGAAAATGGTTCATAAGAAAGAGAGATGCGTTGCATCATCTGTGCCTTGGCCATAGGTTTTCCAGATGACCCATGTTGCATGTACTTGACATAATGTGACCCATGTTCTTAAATGTTAGAATAGGTTCATGAGTGACTAAAGTTAATCAGCGAACCAGAATTAAGTTTACCACGAAGGAAGAGTGGTCAGGGATCAAAGTTGTAAATATTCCACTTTGATCAAAGTATATAGATACATAAGTATTAGAATACTTCATAATCAGCAAGAATGGTTTTGGTTTAAAGAAACTTTGACTTTTGACTAAGTGTGTTTTATAGATACACATGACGTCTTGAAAAGTCCAATTGACTGATTAATCGTCATGGTATACTAGAAACAGAAGTCTCACTTTGTCACCAAAACGAAATGCTGTAAATGTCAAATAGATGACATTTAATGATTTGAAAATCGAACCTGATGAATATGGTAAATAAGATTTAGGACAGGAAATCCTCCATGAGCAAGCATGATCAATAAACCCATATGAGATATGGTTTATAATTGGTAGCTAAGCGACTAGATTATTTGTACTCTAGTGAAAGTGGGAGAGTGAAGGAGATATGGCCTAGAGGCAAATAATAAAGGTGTTTATTACCATATCTCTTTAGTTCATAGTAGTTTTATATCATGCTATAACTGTATCAAGAGGAAACACTGATACATGTGTGGTATATAAACAAACCAGAAGTCCCTAGCAGCCTCTGTTCAACTAGTTCATTAGGCAACTAATGATCAAGGTTTCCTGATCATGGTGCATTTATGCCGACTGACAATAAAGTCATATCATCTAGAGATGATGTGCTAAACATTACCCACCAATGATTGTTGCAATTGTCTAAAACTGAGTGTCTTAATCCTTAGACCATGAGATCATATTAATCACTATCACCTGAGGATTGCTTTGACTGCATAGACCATCATGTTTGTAACTGAGTGACCATAAAGGTGTATGTTGGGTATTCTAAAGGGGAATGTTGATGCCTATCTATCAATATCGGGATTTGTTCACCTGTGTGATAGGAAGATACATTGGGCCCACTCGGTGAATTACATCCATAAGTTGTGCAGCGTATGACTAGGTCATGGGGATGGAATATCACATGAATGAGTAAAAAAATACTTGTTGGAAATGAGATTGAACAAGGTATCATGATACCGATGATCAAATCTCGGTCAAGTAAGTATTGAAGTAACAAGGGAATTGGATACGTAGTGTATGGTTCGACACAACGCAGTCTCGTGGAATGCATGGGGGTCATTATGGCATCTCGGGTCCGACTATTGATCATTGATTCGAGATCGTCTCAATCATTACCGTGTCATTCCCGAACTATAGGGTTAACATACTTAAGGGCATTATGATTCTTAGAGATCTTCATGTAAGATGGAATCATAGAAGAGCAAGAAACCAAAATCGTTTCAAAGAGGTTCCGAAGTTGTTCGGATGAAGGAGAAAGAAAGGAAAAGACCGAAAGGTGTTTCGGATAAATGGCAATTTGTAATATATATGTTAATTATGAATTAATATATACTAAATTAATATTTAAATTGATATTTAAAGGGAAACTTCCTCAATAGGGACAAAACCCCATAGGGCATCGGCCCAGGAGGAAGCTACCCGAAAAGGGCAGCAAACAGCCGCACCGAGTGTGGGCCAAGCGGCCCAACTAGGAAGATGGACGGGTGGGGCTAGGCACCGTGCGGGCAGCAAAGAGCCAGCCGCCGCAGCAGGCCGCAGCCACCCGACCCACCGGTCAGGCATAGGCACAGGCTAGCGCCAGGCACCAGTAAGCCGTGAACCAGCCCACCCGGGGTTTTGTCTCCACTCCACCTTGCTGCCTTGGGTCGTTGTACGCTGGTAGGCCATGCGGGCGGGTAGACGGCCCAACCGGGCCAATGCTGCCACCCCTGCAAGGTGGGCCGTGATCGTGCCGCCAGCCCACCCTGCCGACGCCAGGCTGATGCGCTGCTGCAAGCTGCTGCCGGTGCTAGGCTGTTGTGGCTTGGCCCATCCGACTGGCTGTTTTTCCCCTTTATTCCTTTGCCTTTTATTAGTCCCACATGGGAAATCCTTTGGGAAAGGTACAAACCTTCCCCCTATATGAAGGGGTGCCCATGGGAGGGTTTAAACAGAACAATTGAGACATTTCTCTAAGGAAGTTTCCTTAGAGAACTCTTCCCTCTCTCTCATTATCTTTGCGGTGCCACGGTCCTGGAGAAGGATTGTACACTCAAAGAAAACACTTTTGTGCTATAGGGATTCCGTCCAGGAGATCTACTTCCGCAACCTCGGCAGGGATCAGAGCCCGGGAGTCTTTGTCTTGCACCGTGCGTGTGCGAAACCTCGATGGTGCTGCCATTAGTGGCACTGGAGCGTCGTATGAGGACATGGACAAGGGGTGACGTGCGCGGAGTTGCGCGACCTTAAGGTCGGATGGGTAAGACTACATCATTCATGTTCCTGCATGAGCGTCATACACTTATGGGCTGCAAGGGTATGTTAGTGTTCTTCCTCTATTACTGCATTACTTCCTAGATAGATCCTGGCTAGATGTGTTCCCACATAGTAATTTTTTTGTTTTTTGCCATGGAACCCCTTCACCCACAACCTTATTTTTGTTAAATCATTTCGCATGTGTCCGCATATTATTATCTTTATGCCATATGATGTGCATGTGAAGGTGAATCTTCAACCCTGGCCTATTTCCATCCATTGCAACAACCAACGATTCAAAGTAAACTAGAAATATCCGGTAAAAGTAAGGTAAAACGAGTAATCAAGTGTTGTAGACGTGCCTCATTTATTTTCAACTTTGCATTGTTTTCCAAGGTTCGATTAAAGCTAGGTATACTAGGGAAAAATCTACTATACGGCATCTGTAAACCCAGATCAAAGGTAGCACTATTCATGTACCTTTTTTTATTTTTTAAACTTCTTTATAAGAGGATTCCCTCATCACCTTATTAGTTTTTCTGTGTGGATTTTAAAGTGTGGTGGAAGCCTGTTTTGAGGAAGTGTTTCAGTATGGCAATGGTTATAAACATGATAAGCAAAAGAGGACGAATGAACAAAAACATATGCATGTCACACAATATTTTTTAACAAATTCCATCTTGTAGTATGGACAACAACATCTCATGAACACAAAGAAAACACTTCCGGCACCAATAGCCACCTAGGCTAAACAATTATACCAACTAAGCCTGAACAAAGCTTAAACTTAAAAAGAGGAACATGTTTTATCATCATTTCATCAGGATTATGATGAATACTAATCCTTCATAACTTTAGTACCTTGAGAAACAATGTCTCGAACATAATGGTACTTCCCATCAATGTGATTAGTTTTCTCATGAAACATATAATTGTTTCTAAGGTCTGCAGCACTTTGACTATCACTAAACAAAGTAATGCAGGTATTATATCTAATAAGCTCTACAAAGAGACATTTCAACTAAATATCTTTGACAGCTTTAGCAACAGCCATGTACTTTCAGTGATTGATTGGGCAACAAGATCTTGCAACATTGTTTGCCTTCTAACGACACACCTACCAACAGTAAATACATAATCCATGAGGGACCTTCTCTTATCCAAATTAAATCAGCAACAAAAATTCGAATCCATGTTACAAATGAGTCCCTCACCTGTCTTGATTAGTTTCTAACAAACATTTTAAGTGCCACCAAGGTACCTGAAAACCCACTAAACTACATTTCAATGTTATTTACCAGGATTTTTCATGTAACTACTAATAAAAATCATTGCATATGATAAATCAAAATGAGAACAAACCATGACATACATCAAAGAACCAACAACATTAGAATATGGAACTTTTGACATGTACTGGAACTCTTCATCAGTATTAGGATATTGAGAAGCCGACAACTTGAAATGAGGAACAATAGGAGTACTAACATACTTTGCATCATTCATATTAAATCAATGAAGAACTTTCTTAATGTAACTCTACTGACTAAGAAACAACAAAATTGAATTTCTATCTCGGGTAATCTTCATATGTAATATCTTCTTAGCAACACCAAGATCGTTCATCTCAACATACTAATTATGTGTTTCCTGAAAGTAGTGATTATTTCTTGCTCTTCCGAGAAATCAACATATCATCAACATACAAATAACAAGTATATAAGTGATTGATTAACAAACTTAATTCCAACACATATATCATGTTGTGATCACTTGAAACCAAGCGAGATCATAAATGAATCAAACTTTTTATTCAACTGTCTTGCAGATTGCTTTAAACAAAAAGTGGTATATTCAACTTCCACACAAAATCCTCTTTATCAGGCCCTATGAACCCTTCAGGTTTTTCCATATATCTCTTCCTCAAGTTGTACATGTAAAAGAAGTTCGTACATCTAACTGCTCAAGCTCAAGATCATGTATACCAGCAATATCTTAAAAATGTACAATTGAAACTGTCTTTTACCACTAAATAGAACACATCATTATAATCAATACCCGATACTTGACTGAAACCTTTAGCCACTAAACTTTCCTTATACCTCAAACGCTCATTACAAAAAAACCTCCATTTATCTAGTATATCCATTTTCGATAGGCAACCTTATTTTGTTTAAGCAAGCGCACAACATCCCATGTGCCATTATTCTCAAGGGATTGTGTCTCACTAGTACAAAGCGATGCTATGAACACGTGTCAAAAAACCCTTCGGCAATGAAAAAGCCTGTGTTTCCATAAACCGGCCATTTATGTGAAGACCTCTATTGCAACAGAGGCAAACCCCATCCCCAATAAGGGGGGTTAAAAATGGCAACTGTTTTTGTCTTGTGCTCATTTCATTTGTGTGGTGATCCTCAGTTACGGTTCCATTGCTTTCACTCGTTCGCACCGAGATTTTTATGGTTACTTCTCTACCAATGGTTGTATTATATTATTGGGATTTCTATTTTCGTGCCCCTGGTTCATTAGTTGTACTCAGTTTTCCCCAGTTGCTTAGTTTTCCTCACTTTTCCCCTCCCTCCATTCTGAAACCCTCACATGCGCTCGGACGGGTGGATGTCGTCAAGTCGAAGGCTTGACCGTTACATGATGACAGGTGGGACCGTGTTGGGCGGGTCCTACGTTGAGAGTTACGTTACGTCGCCTCGACTGTTACATGCTGACAGGTGGGGCCATGTTGGGACGGGTCCTGCATATGTGGTGAAGGGTAGGGCCACGTTGGGACGGGTCTTGCGTACGTGGTGAAGGGTGGGGCCGCATGGAGACACGTCATACTAGCCATTCTCGCTCCGATCCTGGAACAGCTCCCACACCGCCCCTTCGCTCTGCTCCCCCGCTATCGTGCCCTCCTACCTTATGTCGTCCTCAGCCCCCGAGCCGCCCCCTCCCCTAGTCATGGATCCCACTCTAGCTTCTCTTCCTCCCCCGCTAGATCTACCCCTTTCACGGAATAGTATGTGATGCCGGTGGGTGTACTGGTCCTCCCCGTCGAGCGCGAAGAAGATTGGGTTGAATCGGAGGGATCTAACGCATGGATTCCATCTGGGTAACTATTGTTTCCCTTTGTGGATTGATTATGGGAAGTAATTGAGCACGAATCATCGGTGCTCAGCTAACTGCCTTGCTTTTCGAATAGGATTGATCCAGCGCTGGCATTTCGACTGGCTGTTAAACTGGATACTAGCGTAATTCGTGGTTGTGAATGGTATCTCTCTGGATTTTACTTCCCAGTGGTGGTTGAAACCTCCATAACTCTTAGAGATTTGAAAGATAAAATATATTCTAAATTCCCCTGGAGCAATGGCAATTCAGTTGATTTGCAATATTTCAACATTAGCGAGCAAAGATTGCTCCCACTAACTAGTTGATCTGGTAATGCTTTTCTGTTTGAATGCTGCCGAACGTTTTGGTGGAATTCATCTTCATGTGCAACCTAAATCTGAACACATGGGAAAGAGGGCTAAAGCATCATCTGGTGGTTAGCCATCATCAGGTGGTCGGGCATCATGTGTCTCTGTTGTCTCTGCTAATAGTGTGTTCCCCACACTCCTTGTAGGTCCACAGAAGTACCATCTGTTTGCACTGCGAGTGTAAGCCAAATCGCTCGTCCGGACGATGTGGAGGATGAAGCAGACCTTGCTGAGGGAGCGCCTCCACTAGATGATTAGGATGAGTTGATGTTTCCTAAATTGGTAGATAGATTCAGTAAACATGTACTAGAGGATCAATACACAGAATAATTGGCCAACGGTGCTAGATTTGATGACACTGATGAAGAAGAGATCGAGGAGAACACTGACAGTCTCATTTTAGCCAAGTACGATGGTGAGGACTTGCTAGTAATTGAGTGGGACAGGAACGATCCTAAGATTTCAGAAGGCACCGTAGTTGAAACGATGCGGGACTATCGTAATGCCCTTACTACATATTGCATCTGCACCAATAATGATTATGTTGTTATTAAGAGTGAGCCAGCAAGTCTCACAGTGAAATGCCCATACAAGAGGGGGAGGGGGAGGATGCACGCATCCACTATGCTCACGAGCAGTTTGGTTCAGGTATTACAGCCAGTTGTGTAGAATTTGTTAACTGTACCTGACATTTTCATTATGCTTCAGATAAAAGGTAACCAGTTCGAACATTCTTGTCCACCTCAAGGGGGACAACCAAAGTACAAAACAAAACAAGCAAAGACTAGGTGGTTGGCAGATGCAATCATGGATTGGATGAGAGCGAACCCATCACTTGGTGCAACAACGTCCATAAAAAAGTTTCTGAAAAGTTTAATATTATAGTACCTTACATGAGGATATCCTATGCAAAGGAAATGGCTCTTGACAGGATCAATGGTCCATGGAATGAAAGTTTTCAGTTGCTTTACAGCTACAAAGCTGAAGTGGAGATGGCTAGTCCAGGTAGTGTTGTACAGATAGATAGGCATACAGTTCAATACAAAATAAGAGGGAAGACAATGGAGAAGGAGTGCTTTAGAAGGGCTTTTGTTTGTTTCAAAGCCTGCTGGCAAGGGTTTCTGGATGGTTGCAGGCCTTATTTGTCCATGGATGCAACAACTCATCATGGTAGATTTAAAGGACAACTAGTAGCTGCTACTGCAGTTGATGGCCACAATTGGATGTTCCTTGTTGCTTTTGGAGTTTTGGAGATTCAGTCAGAGGAAAGTTGGACTTGGATGCACATGTAGTTTGAGGAAGCATTTGTATCATTTGGAAGTGTTGTATAAAAAAACCTACGGCGAAGGAGTACTTGGATGCACATCATGGAATGGTGTGGTCAAGAAGCTAATTCAATGAAATTTGCAAGGTGGACTATGTGACAAGTAACCTTGTAGAGAGTTTCAATGCAAAGGTCAAGTCATTGAAAGGGCTTATGCTGTGGAAAATATTTGATAAGATTAGGCATATGATCATGATAAAGATTGATTTGCATCAAAGAATTGCATCAACAGTATATGCTGGCCATCTCATCCTCCCATCTTTGATTAAGGCATTGCATGCCAGGGAAAAACAATTGAAGAAGAAATGCATTAGAAAAGGAATGGAGGCTGAGGTAACATACACTGACAGTAAAGATAGGGAATCGAGGTGTAACATCCCAAAACTCTAATCCAAGGTTATTAAGGTCCAAATCATCAAAATTTAGAGTTAACAAAAACTTTTCCATTTAAAAATATTAAAGAATTCATATGTGTGTGCATTTAAATAGGAGTTGTTTTGAATTGCCATGATTAAGTGATCCATTGATTGTAAAATGATTCTTAGGTGAATTAAACATCATCTAGATCATTCCCAAACAAATCCCAAAGAAAAACAAATCAAAATGAATAAAAGAAGGAAATGGTCATTTCTGCCATTTTAATCATCATGCCTACTTTGGCTATTCCAAGAACTCAAATCCTAACAGAAATAAATGTGGATGCACCCCTTGCTAGTAAAAGTAGTGATGTACCAAGGCCCACTTTGTTTCACCCCAAAATCTTTCAAACACTAAATTTAAATGACATTTGAAAATTGAATGTAGTTCATATGTATAGATCACACTTATTCAAAAACCACTCAAATGAATTCCATTTTCAAATCCCAAGCAACCAGAGATGCTCAAGCGTGTGATCAACAATTCCACCAAAATTCACCTAAAAATTCAAAAACTTTTCTCATGCGGCCATTGTGTCGAACACCTGGCAGGCAGAATCAAATTAGCCTAACTATTACTGTTTCTGATCAAATCTTGTTGAGGAATTTGAGTTGCATTGATCATTATTGTCTCCCCTGAGTCCAACCAGACCAAAACCCACCCTAGTTCTAGCCCCTGGCACCAGTGCTACGCCGCCCCGATGCCATGCTCGCCGGCCAACGTTGCTAACGCAGCAGCAGACCGCCAGCCCCTCTCCGCCCCTCCAGGAAGCAAGACGCCACCCTACCGCCACCCACGGTCCATCACACGGCCACTGCCAGCCACTGGACCACTCCCCAGCACCGCCGCCCATTCTCTCTGCACGTAGCCAGAGCGCCCTCACCGCCAGCATGCCACAGACCGCCCCTCGACCCAATACCGTGCACGCCGCCCTGCCTCGACCCCACCACCCCACCACCCCGCCAGACACGGCCATGCGCCGCCGCGCGACCCACAATCGCCGAGCGCCGCGTCGAGCACCGCCTCTGTCTCCCAGAGCGCGTGACGCTCCCGACAAAACGCCACCGCCCCTAGCCGCGCCATTAAGCCGTAGAGCACCGCCAGGAGGCAAGCCACCGTCCGCCTACCTCACCCACGCTGATAGCCCCTTGTACCGCCCTCGCCAGAGACGCCTGCCCACACCGCTCGGTCTCACCGTCGAGCCTATAAAAGGAGGCCACCCCAGCACAAACTCCTTACACCATTCCACTCCCCTCTTCCTCCTGAGCATTTCCCCTCTCTCACCACAGCCGCTCGAGCCCTAGTTCGCCGGAATTGCACCGGAGGAGCCCGCTGCAGAGGAGAAGTCCCTGTCGATTTCGTCCACCCCTGGAGCTGTCGCAACCTCGCCTGAGTCTGCCGTCGCCGTCCAGTCTATTTGCCCGCCTCGCCGCACTAGCTGGAGCCCTGGTATGCCCTCACCATAGCCCCACTGGACGTTTAGGGTTCGGTCTTGCCGGCGACGAGTCCGTCGTCGATGACGACCGTGGACCGTTGATCTCTATTCTAATCGTAGCGCCCAGATCGTCCCATATCGTTTTGGGTTTTAAGTCTCGCTGACAAGCAGGACCAACCTGTCAGCCGCCCTCTGCGCCGCTGAGCGTCATTACGCCAGCCCATTTCCTTTCCCGCGTGACCCAGTTAATTCAAATCTAGAATTTTCTATTTAGGTTTGAACTCAATTTTGTCCCTTAGTTTAAAAATCAATTCAAAGAGTTTTACTAAACCAAATTGAGTGATTCCAATTTTGTTAGAAAGCTACTGAAAAGATATATCCACGCCTATTGGATTTAATTCATTTAGATTTAGAGATCTCTCCTAGTTAAAATAACAAGACAGAAGCATTTGCACATTCAAACATTTTTATAAAGTCAACCATGATAGCTTTTGAGTTGATTCCAACTATCAAAAATCACATTTAACCATACCTACCTAAATATGGAATTAATTTAAGGTTTACATGCAGTGACTTTGGACTAGTACCAAAATAATGCTATATAGGCATTTCTAGTCACTTTAAATCCTTAATTATTAAACTTAAACTCAATTAAAAGTGATCCAACCCTTAAATCACATTCCCATATGTTAGAATATGTGGTGATGACATGTGTCCACATGATCCCATATTTTAATTGGAGAATATTAAATCTTAGTTATTTTCTATGAGTAGAAATTACTTTTCTCAAATAAAAAGAATGAATCTAGTTAATTAAACCTTGTGATGCTTGTGATGATAATAGATCATCAAATGTGTGCTTTAGAGTGCTAAGTAGACTAGTTAAGTATTGTTTGGTGATTGTGTACTCCGTATGTATTTATAGAAGATAGTACCGACCAAGCCTACGAGGATGAGGAAGAAAACTTCAACCACTGGACTACCCAAGGCAAGCTAGCACTATACCAGTGAACCCTTGCAAGCTAACACTTGCAATCTAGATAACCTAAGCAAGATGCATTAGGCATGCTTGGTTATACCACTTTGACTATTACCTACCCCAAGTTTTATTTCCAAGCTTTTACTTCTTTACTTTATTAAAGTCCTTTACCTGTTTTTGAAGGTAGCATAAAGAGTAAAAAACTTGACCTATCTAGATACCCTTAGATGTCATTCTATGGCATGATATTTATCTTGGCATTCCACATTAGTCAACACTCTTCACCAAGTAGTTAGAGCTAAATCAAAACTTGACTCACCTTAAATGGGAACACTTGGTGAAAATGATTTATGAAAACCTTGGAATGATGAGTCATTCTATTGAGATGTTTTGACATGTGTTGAGAAACACAAATGGTTTATGATGATGGAAATGTTGAGGCATGAGCCTTAGCCCTTTTTACAAAAACTAATGGTTGGATTCGGATGCGATACCATTCCAATTTTACCGTACAACCACAATACCTGAATTGGGTAAGTCTTAGCCGGAAGTTTATATGCATTAGTATTAGTTCCCTCGTGGGAGAGGTTTGAGCTGAGGCTATCTCTCAATGTTGTCAACCTATGCAGTGCCCAAGATGACAGATGGTCATGGTTGGGAGGCCATACTCATAGGAGAGGTGCTTATACTAGAGTGTGTAAAGGAAAGGTTATGTTTGATTATCTGCATACTAAGTATGATAATTCAGGGTTATCCCTGACAGGTGTATCGAATCTTGTGGTGAAAGTGTACCACCTCTGCAGAGTGTCAAACTATTCGAATAGCCACGTCCGCGGTTATGGATAGTTGGAGTGGCCATATTGTTCCGTTGTCAGATGTTTTCAAAACAACTTGTGAAATGAATTGTGACATGACTTGACCACAACATGGTTGTGACTATGATGACTAAGTTCCCACTTAGGTGTTTTCAAACTTTATTTTATCTTTCTTTGTTTTAGAACTCAGCTTAGGTTTCAAACGTAACTTTATAAGTAAACTTAGAGTTAGCATTTACACTAGAACTATACTACTTGCTAGTGGTAGTTTGCGAGTACTTAAAGAGTACTCATGGCTTTTGTCCCTGGCTATTCCTATGGCTAGACTATGAAGGAGACTACCAAGATGAAGGACAGCAGGACAGCTATGATAACTAGGACTATCTTCCATCGTCAGCATTGCCTGTGACTCTGAAGATGGACCCCATCGCTATGCTATTTATTCCGCTACTTGTTTGTACTAAGACTAGATCATGAGATCCTTTATTTGTGTAAGACCTTATTATGGTTTGTAATGGATGATGTACTGTGATATCCAATCTGTTATGTCTCTCAAAAATGGTAATCCTGGGATTGCGATGTATGGCATAACAGGCATCTGGGATTAAAAATCTGGGTGTTGACAAGTTGGTATCAGAGCCATCCTAACCATAGGATACCCTAGTTAGAATGGACGTCCGAACAAAAACTTAATTTCAAAAACCAAATTGAGTACTTATGAAAACTATTTCCTCTCTTACCCTTGGGAATTCACTCTTTCTCTCAAAACAATTCATGTTCCTCCAATTCTTACATTACTACATAAAATTTGACACACTAGATCACTCACTAACTTTCTCATCCTTAATTCTTGTAGATGGAGACTCAGTTCAGCAAGTTCTACCAGTTGGGCAACGGAGGCCAACCGATCTTCGAGAGGGATCTAGATTCACTGTCCGAGTTATTGGGACGCCCACATCCGGAGTTTCTTGGAGCTCAACTTCCTAGACCCACAGGAGGAGATTTACAATGGCTAGTCCCCGCTGATCTTCGAGGAAGCATAGAAGCACCAATGTCCGGGAGAATCCAGTTCTCCGTAAGGGAAAACAATTGGCAAGATGGATTAGCCAGGGCAATGCATGAAGCTCTCGCATGTCTATGTGCCCTCAGTGTCAACCAAATCCAAGGAACCCGTTTTGCTCACTATGCAAGACGTGACTTCATGGGAGTGCCAATGGAGATGCCAAGTCACCCGGAGTTGAAGCGTCAAGTGGAGAACCTTGACTTCCTGATGTATGATCGCCAGAAGTAATTGGACAATGCCATGGAGTTTGCCAACCACAATCGTGCCATTGCCGCCCAGAATGCCCAGACTTTCTCACTGCTTGTCAAGGATCATCAGTCTCTTTGCCTCCAGCGCGAAAAGAAGGATCGCACCATCGCCCGTCTTCACAAGAAGGTGGCCGACCTCGAGAAGACCGTTAAGGAGCAAGAAGCTCAGCTGGCAGCAAAGGAGGAAGAAGAGGAGGGTGAAGACATCCAGGGAGACATGGATTCTTACCTCAGCAATGATGATGACTTTCTGGAGGAGGATGCCATCGAATTCTACACTGATGATGAGGACTCTGACTTCATCGACGATGAGTAGAGGCACCAGATCACTGTCGTAGCATGAGATGTATCGGTCCCATTGTATCATAGCTTGCAGAATGATTCTTAAAACCATTTGTTTCCCTTTGATGTTGTGGTGTGTGTGTGTTTGTATCATGAACTTGTTTGAATGAATGAATGAATGGAGTTAGTTGCAAAACCTGAGTCAAACTCAAAGTTTTAGCTTTGAAACCAAAACCATAAACCTTAGAACTTTCCCCTTACCCCTTTATCTATCTCAATCTTCAGATGACTCGTGGAAACTGATACGTCCAAAACGTATCTACTTTCCCGAACACTTTTGCTGTTGTTTCTCCTCTATACTTGTGTGATTTGGATGCAACTAATTCGAACTAACGCTATTTTCAGCAGAATTGCCTTGGTGTCTACTTTTTGTGCAGAAAATCAACTATCAGGAAAAATCCCGGAAAATATGCCAAAAATCCTATTTCACTCGAAGACTCCAGGAGCCAGAATACGAGACGGAGAGGAGCCCTAGGGTGGCCACTCCACCTGGTGGCGCAGGCCAGGCCAGGCCACGCCAGGGGGTGGTGTGGGCCCCAGGCACCCCCCCGGCCTCTCTCTTCGCCTATAAGGAGCCTTCTGACCTAAAAACTTCGGGGGGTTCGACGTTTTTCCAGAAGGAGTTCCACTCCGCCGCCACCACCACATTCCACGAAACAGCACCAGAAACTCCGTTCTGGCACCCTGCCGGGATGGGGAATTGGAGGAGATCATCGCCATCATCATCACCATTGCTTCTCCATCGACCATCCATGTTTCCCCCATCTATGAGTGAGTAATCCCCGCTGTAGGCTATGGGGATGGTAGGGATTGGATGAGATTGTTCATGTAATGGCATCAGATTGTTAGGGCATAGTGCCTAGTATCTTTTATTAGTGCTTTATGACTTTGTTGCGACTTGTTGTGCTTAATGCTTGTCACTAGGGCCCGAGTGCCATGATTTCAGATCTGAACTTATTATTGATTCATTATGATAGTATTGTTTTGGGTCTTATCTACAAGTTATATACACGCGTCGTTGTCCGGAACCTATGGTCCCGAAGTGACAGAAATCGAGGTAGCCGGAAGGGAAAGGCTTTGATGTGAGGATCACATGTGTTCACGGAGTGTTAATGCTTTGCTCCGGTGCTCTATTAAAAGGAGCACCTTAATTGCCAGTAGTTCCCTAGAGGCCCCGCTGCAAACGGGCTAGCAGGACAAAAGATGTTGTGCAAGTTCTCATTGCGAGCACGTATGACTATATATGGAACACATGCCTAGGGTTGTCTAGTACTTGGGTGCTTTATCTTATTTATCTGCAATTGCCCTATGTTCTGATTGCTATGTGAATTGTCTTGTCCATGCAACACCCGTCCATCCATCCCTATGCCTACCGCACTCGATTCCCACTGTTTACTGCTTTTGTTACTACTGTCTTTGCTTTGCTACTACTGTTACTTTACTATTCCTACTACAAAATTGTTGCTACTGATAAACTGCTGTGAGCAAGATTGTTTCCAGGTGCAGCTAAATTGACAACTCAGTTGTTAAGGCTGATAAGTATTCTTTGGCTTCCCTTGTGTCGAATCAATAAATTGGGTTTCACTTTCGTCGAAAATACTGCGATACACCCCCTATACTTGTGGGTCATCAAGACTATTTTCTGGCGCCGTTGCCGGGGAGATAACCCAAGACTATTTTCTGGGGCCGTTCCCTCAAAAAGATTATTATAAGGAACACCGCTTGTCACAAAAAGGGAAACACTTATGGGAACAAATTGATATATTGTATACCATTGCTAGGAACGTGTGCTCTACTTATAATGTTACTTATTGCTGTGATGAGTCTTGTTGCAGAAAGAGGTATAAACACCTCCCTTTTCAGTGTGAGTATAGTGATAATGATACCATATGTTCCTATGCGAAAGGAATTTATGACTTTGATGATGCGGAACAAATTGAAGAATTTATTGCTTGGAAGGGTGCTTTTGAACTTGCTAGTTTGCTTGAAAATATTGATGATTCACCTTACAAATATGAGGTGTATGGTATACTTAAATTTTGCTTTGATAATTACAAGGATGAAAATGGCTATATTCTTGAATATTTTAATAGATGCTTTCCACAAATGGAAGAGACTAATGCCTTGCAGGATCCTATGGAAGAAGAAATTGATGAACCTGAAATCCCATTAGATGAAAAAGAGGAGGAGAGTGATGAAAAAAAGGAGGAAGAATGGATTAGCTACCCATGCCTACATTCTAATGAGAGTAACTCTGTATCCCTTACATTATTTGATTGTCTCCCTTACTTACTAAAGGAGAATGAATGTTATGTTCCTGAGGTTTCTCTTGAAACTGTTTATAATAAAGCTCTAGTGCTTGTAGATCATGAAGAGCATGCTTTATGTGATAGTTATATTGTTGAGTTTTTGCATGAGGCTACTGAAAATTATTATGAGAGAGGAAAATATGGTTGTGGAAGTTTTCATGGTATTGAAACACCTCTCTATGTGCTGAAAGTTTTGAAATTACTCCTGTTTTATCTTCCTATGCTTGTCACTTTGTTCTTTGTGAATTTATTTGCATACATGATTCCTAGGCATAGGAAGTGGGTTAGACTTAAATGTGTTTTGAATGCTTCTTGATGCTCCCTTTTACTTCAACTCATATTTCTTATGAGAGCATCCTCTCAAACTTTTATGCCTGAAGATGATAATATGCCTATTATTCTTGGGAGACTTTTTCTTAAATACTGCAGGAGCTGTTATTAATTGTAATCAAGGAAAGGTGACCTTCAATGAACACATTGTCTATTTCCTCAAGAAGATTGAAAGGCCTTATGGATTGAATTCAATTGAACATGTTGAGGGCATTCAAGTTGGAGAAATATATTGTCCCATACGAAGAGAAAAATGTGAAACTATTATGATTGGGACCATTGCTATCAAAGTTGAGGTAACATAATCATTAGTGGGATACAAAGTTTTGTCTCATATGGAATTTTTTTGGTAACAAGACCTGATCAACCTTGTTAACAAAAGGATTTCATTGAACAAAACAATATTTTCACCATGATTATCTCCGTTTACTTCTATTCTATCCATTTTAGTTTTTGCTTCTTATGCCTAAGTTAAAGGCGTTAAAGAAAAGTACTTGTTGGGAGATAACCTAAGAGTTTTAGATGAGGCTTGGAAGTTATTACCTCTGTAATAACCGCTCCTTATCCTTTTTATTTGCTTTTTGTGCCAAGAGTAACCTCTAATGAGATTGAAGTAATGATTGGGAAAGTTGCTGTCCCGAAACAGATTTTTGTGCTTCACCGTAAAAATTCCTGAGAGAGCTCTGTATGTCGGATGGAGTTGTAATTTTTTGTGCTTCTGTTTCAGGTTGTTATCTATCTTTCGTTAGTTCAACACTTGTTGGTTTGAGGAACATAAGGTCTTCCAAAAAAATTGTCTTTACCTGCTGGTCTGTTTTGACAGATTTCTGCCATTTTCTGCATTTGCTTCTTGTTGGTTCCTTTTTGAGTTCTTTTGGGGAATCGAGCTTTTTGAGGGAAGTGCTACAGTAGCTAGTGTTCTAATGGGAGTTTATTTGGTGTTAGAACTGAACCTTAGGACTTATTTATCTTAAGTAAACTAATGTTGCTAATAAAGATTGTGTGAAGTTTTGTATGAAGGAAAAATTTCAGGTGTATGGAAGGAATGAGTAATGAGATGAAGGATGGACTAAAGCTCAAGCTTGGGGATGCCACGCGTGTCACCCTAAGAAATATCCAAGAAGTACAAGTGTCAAAGCTTGGGGATGCCCAAGGCATCCCCTTCTTCATCAATAAAAATCTCAGGTTTCTTCCAAACACTTCATTTTTATTGTTTCATGCACAGTTGTGTTGTTCTTGGAGCCTCTTCTTTTTCATTTTTGTTTTGGTTTTTAGTTTGCGTGGTTTGCTTAGTTTTCTGAATAAATTGGTTGGACCCCCTCATTCATATATTGGTGTTCAAATAGTCTGGTTTGGATTGGAAAAGAGTAGGAAAGCTCATGCTTAAGTGGTAAAGAGAGCTTGTTTTTGACTGTGGCCTATGCTTTGTCATGCCATGCTTGATATTGTTTTGGCTTTATGCTTAGTATTCTTTGTTGTAGCATAACTTGTTATAAACAATTGGTATTGCTTAACGTGCCTTGGATGAATCATGCGTTGTTTTAGCATATTAAAGCATAGTATAGTGGTATTCTCCTTTGATGTTTTATTTGGGTTGACTTGGCACATGCTCACACTATGATATGACTATCTCAAGTCACCATAAGCCTTTATGATCCTTTAGTTTTCAACTTGTAGTACCATTTTATGCTTTGATCAATGATGTTTTGTCGCTCTGCATGATTATGGCCATTATTGCTTTCTTAGTTTGTCGCTTCCAGTCTTTTGCTAGCCTCCACAACAAAGTATGAGTTCCACTCATGCATCCAACTCCCTGAACCAAGTTATTTCCAAAGTGTCCACCAAACCTACCCATTAGCATCACTTTCTACTTCTGTGCATTTTCAATATGCCTTGTTTTCTTCCGAATAAAATGTTTGCTTGTTATGAGAAAGTTAGATAGTAAAGCTCTCACGAACTTGATGGCACACTTTATTTTCTGCACTTAATAAACCTGAACCATTGTGTCCTTCTTTTTTGTGCATATGCTTGCGCTTTATGAGTTGAAGTTAGCAGAACCATGTATCATGGGGACCGCTTTCAGCGCTTCATAGGTACTTTGTACTTAGTTGGTATCATGTTCTTTTGCTTATGGATCCTGGCGATGTGAAATAAAAGTGGAACTTGTAAGATCATTGAGTTTGTATGTATGTTAGAGAAACACCTGGGCCACTAGCCTAAGTCATGCCTAATCATGGTGGAAACTTGCAGCATAACCATAATGAGCATTCTATGAAGCATCCTCAATAAAATCTATGTACATAGTAAATAAAAAGATCGCTGAGATGCTCATTGTCTGCTTTCCTTGTATTTTGATTATGGGATAGCTCCCGTGTCATGTGCAAGGGGTACCCCGTTGGCGGTTCTCTATGATACGTATATACTTACAATGACAAGAGCTTACTTGTGACTGAAGTTGAGTAGCATGAGGATCGGTCTTCGTAAGTAAGGGGCATGAGACTTCAATTTATAACTTGTCAAGCACATCCTCTTAGTTGTGTCACTTTCACCTTAACCACATTAAAGATGCTTATGATAGGGGCAATGAGAGCTCAAAGCTAACGAGTACCATACTTTCAGCATTTGGAAGCCTTTCAAAATTATTCAAAACCTTTTTTTTCTTCTACTTGTTGAGTCTCCACATATTCTTTGAGCACCTTCTTGAGAGCATTAGTTGTCATTTTTTGTGTTTGTTCCATTACTTGATTATTTGTGTTATGACTTTGATGCTTGTATCTTTGATATCTTTACTTCTAGTCATCACTTGAACTTCAGAGGTGCCTTGACATTCATAATCCAAGGCAAGCGAGATACCACTCTATCATACCTTTCTATGAGCATTGTAATGTTGCTTATGTTTGTGCTTCGTGCTACTTATTATTCTTGAGTTGGAATCTCTTCATAGCCTGCAATGACTATTAAGTAGACTCAGTTGCATACTCTTTATTATGAATTGTCTAAGTAGTTGATCACATTGCTGAGATTATTTACATCATATGAAGCAAATGTGTTCGTGAAAGTTCTTTTATCGCACCCAGTTTTCAACTGAATTGCTTGAGGACAAGCAATAAGCTAAGCTTGGGGGGAGTTGATACGTCCAAAACGTATCTACTTTCCCGAACACTTTTGCTGTTGTTTCTCCTCTATACTTGTGTGATTTGGATGCAACTAATTCGAACTAACGTTGTTTTCAGCACAATTGCCTTGGTGTCTACTTTTTGTGCAGAAAATCAACTATCAGAAAAAATCCCGGAAAATATGCCAAAAATCCTATTTCACCCGAAGACTCCAGGAGCCAGAATACGAGATGGAGAGGAGCCCTGGGGTGGCCACACCACCTGTTGGCGCGGGTCAGGCCAGGTCACGCCAGGGGGTGGTGTGGGCCCCCCAGGCACCCCCTCGGCCTCTCTCTTCGCCTATAAGGAGCCTTCTGACCTAAAAACTTCAGGGGGTTCGACGTTTTTCCAGAAGGAGTTCCGCTCCGCCGCCACCACCAGATTCCATGAAACAGCACCAGAAACTCCGTTCTGGCACCCTACGGGGACGGGGAATCGGAGGAGATCATCGCCATCATCATAACCATCGCTTCTCCATCGACCATCCATGTTTCCCCATCTATGAGTGAGTAATCCCCCGTTGTAGGCTATGGGGATGGTAGGGATTGGATGAGATCGTTCATGTAATGGCATCAGATTGTAAGGGCATAGTGCCTAGTATCTTTTATTAGTGCTTTATGACTTTGTTGCGACTTGTTGTGCTTAATGCTTGTCACTAGGGCCCGGGTGCCATGATTTCAGATCTGAACTTATTATTGATTCATTATGATAGTATTGTTTTGGGTCTTATCTACAAGTTGTATACACGCGTCGTTGTCCGGAACCTATGGTCCCGAAGTGACAGAAATCGGGGTAGCCGGAAGGGAAAGGCTTTGATGTGAGGATCACATGTGTTCACGGAGTGTTAATGCTTTGCTCCGGTGCTCTATTAAAAGGAGCACCTTAATTGCCAGTAGTTCTCTAGAGGCCCCGCTGCAAACGGGCTGGCAGGACAAAAGATGTTGTGCAAGTTCTCATTGCGAGCATGTATGACTATATATGGTACACATGCCTAGGATTGTCTAGTACTTGGGTGCTTTATATTATTTATCTGCAATTGCCCTATGTTCTGATTGCTATGTGAATTTTCTTGTCCATGCAATGCCCGTCCATCCATCCCTATGCCTACCGCACTCGAATCCCACTGTTTACTGCTTTTGTTACTACTGTCTTTGCTTTGCTACTACTGTTACTTTACTATTCGTACTACAAAACTGTTGCTACTGATAAACTGCTGTGAGCAAGATTGTTTCCAAGTGCAGCTGAATTGACAACTCAGTTGTTAAGGCTGATAAGTATTCTTTGTCTCCCCTTGTGTCAAATCAATAAATTGGGTTTCACTTCCCTCGAAAATACTGCGATACACCCCCTATACTTGTGGGTCATCAGAAACCCAGGAGGGAGCAACTCATCGCAAGACCCAATGCTGCAGATCATGCCGATGTTAGTTGCAGATCGTGAAGCAAGCAAGGGTAGAACGCTAGTCCAACTTAGCAACACTGCAGCAGCTCGCCTAGATGGCCCAAAACAACCAAGGGCATGGAAATCAGGATCATTAAGGATCCAAGCTGAAAAACTTCCAGAATACCAATCCCCTAATCTTTAGTACTTCAGAGAACCCATTGGATGCTGATGACTGGTTGCAGGCAATGGAGAACAACTTAGAAGTAGCAGAAGTGGATGAAAACGAGAAGGTTCTTTTTGCCACCCACTACTTGGCAGGAGATGCAAGAGCATGGTGGAACAATATCCGCACAATGAACCATGGTCAAGTGATGACATGGGAAGCCTTCAACATCAAGTTCAGCCACACCCACGTGCCACAGGGCCTAGTCACCGGAATGAGAGTTGAAGCAAGGGAGAATGACTTTCGAGAGTTGAAGCAAGGGAGAATGACTGTGGTGGAGTACCGTGATAGATTCCTATCGCTTGCAAGGTATGCACCTGATGAAATCAACACGGAAGGAAAGAAGAAGGAGAGATTCTTGGACGGACTGCATGATGAGATGCAGACTGTCCTCGTCAACATCCGTTTCTAGGTTCTCGAAGAGCTAGTCGACTCTGCCATTCAGATGGATGGAAAGATTAACCAGACAAACGACAACCGAAAACGTCGTATGATGCAGCAATCCATATCCAACAGTCACCAGAAGTACCATGCCAACCCCTCACCAGGATATGCACCAAGGAACAACCGACCCCCAATGTCTCGCCCAAACTACCCCAACCGTAGAGGAGGCAATGTGAAGTCCGGAGGAAACAACAATCACTCCGGCAACACCAGCAATTTCAACCATGCCCTTCCCAAGAGCAACAACAACAGAAACACTGCACCCAGAACTGGAAGCAATGTTGTGCCCGTGGCAGCAAAAGACAAGTCCCAGATCACTTGTTTCGAGTGTGGAGTGAAGGGTCAGTATTCAAATGAGTGCCCCAAGAAGATTGCCGCCACTGCCAATGTGAATGCCCCAGCTCAACAGCAGTGTCGTGTTCAACCAGGAAGAAGATTTGCCCCAGGGAATCCTCACAACCGCAACGGTCGTCTCTTCCACATGAACGCCGAAGAAGCCCAAGAAGCGCCAGATGTAGTGCTGGGTATGTTTTCTGTCAACCTAGTTTTAGCGAGAGTGTTATTTGATTCTGGAGCATCACATTCATTTGTCACTGAAGAATTTGCATGCACTAGTAAGATTCACCCAACCAATTTGAAGCATGTCATGATAGTTCAAATTCCCGGTTCAACTACAAAAGCTAGAAAAATTTGCAAAGTTGTGCCTCTCAGAATACATGGAATAGATTTTTATGCCAACCTAATAGTACTTGGAACCAAAGGATTGGAAGTAGTACTAGGTATGGACTAGATGTCAAGGCATAAAGGACTGATAGACTATGCTAAGAAAGCCATCACCAAGACCAGTAGCTTCGGAGTAATAGTAGAGCATATCTCTGAAACCCTGCCCCGTCAATTCAAGTGCAACAAGAGTTTAGCCCTGCCCACCATTGACCAAGTCATAGTAGTCTGCGAATACCCCGACGTATTCCCAGGTGAATTGCCCAGTATGCCCTCGGATAGGGATATTGAGTTCATTATCGAACTAATCCCCGGAACCGGACCCATAGCCCAGAGACCCTATAGCATGAACCCCTCAGAGTTAGTGGAACTGAAGAAGCAGTTGTATGCCATGTTAGCAACAGGCTTGATTCAACCAAGAGTATCACCATGGAGATCACCAGTGTTATTTGTCGACAAGAAAGATGGAGGCAACCGTTTGTGCACCGATTACAGGAAGCTGAATGACGTCACCATTAAAAACAAGTACCCTTTGCCAAAGATAGAAGATCTATTTGACCAGTTGACTAGTGCCCAGGTATTCTCAAAGATTGATCTTAGGACTGGTTATCACCAACTTAAGATTCGTGCCATAGATATTCCAAAGACCGCCTTCACTACTCGCTATGGTTTATACGAGTATACGGTTATTTCTTTTGGATTAACCAATGCCCCTGCTTATTTCATGAATCTCATGAATAAGATCTTTATGAATTTCCTGGATAAATTTGTCGTTGTGTTTATCGACGATATCCTTATCTACTCCAAGTCAGAAGAAGAGCATGAGAAACATCTGAGAATCATCCTAGAAACCCTGAGAGAGCATCGGTTATATGCCAAGTTCAGCAAGTGTGAGTTTTGGCTAAAAGAAGTAGGATTCCTAGGAGATATTGTGTCTGCCGGAGGAGTCTCTGTTGATCCCGCCAAAATTAAAGATGTCGAAGAATGGGAAGCCCCGACCACTCAAACCCAAGTCCATGCATTCCTCGGATTAGCGGGATACTACCGTAAGTTCGTGGAAGGATTTTCTAGCATCGCCAGACCCATGACCCAATTGTTGAAGAAGGACAAAAAGTTTGAATGGACTGACAAATGTGAAGCCAGTTTCCGAGAGCTGAAGAAGAGATTGATATCAGCCCCAATACTGATCATGCCAGATATCAAGAAGCCGTTTGATGTATATTGTGACGCATCCAAGATTGGTCTCGGATGTGTATTGATGCAAGAAGGCAAAGTCATTGCTTATCTGTCTCGACAACTGAAGCAGCATGAGCAGAATTATCCGACCCATGATCTTGAATTAGCAGCCGTAGTTTTGGCATTGAAGACATGGCGTCATTATCTGATGGGTAATCGCTGTGAGATTTACTCAGATCACAAAAGCTTGAAGTATATTTTCACTCAGAAGGAGCTGAATATGAGGCAAAGAAGATGGATAGAGTTAATCAAGAATTATGACCTTGACATTCACTATCACCCCGGTAAAGCCAATGTGGTAGCGGATGCTCTTAGCAGATTGCCGTGTAGGCTAAACACTATGATCGAGGAGAAGCAACCAAGTTTGTATGAGGAGTTGGAGCAGTTTAGAACTGAGCTAGTTAGCAAAGGATTCTTAGCTAGCAGTGAACTTCAACCCACTTTGATTAGCCAAATCAAGGAAGCCCAGAAGGGAAATGAAAGTATCGACGAAATCGAAAGTCGTATTGGTACGGGAAAGGTACCTAGATTCACTTAAGACGAAGAAGGAGTTTTGTGGTACAAAGGTCGTATCTGTGTGCCAGCAGATTCGGAGCTAAAGAAACTTATCATGCAGGAAGCTCATGATACTCTTTATGCTATCACCCTAGAGGAACGAAGATGTATCAAGATTTGAAAGAACAATTTTGGTGGCACAAGATGAAGAGAGCAATCGGAATCTACATCGCCAAGTGTGACATCTGTCAAAGAGTCAAATCAGAGCATCAGAGACCCGCAGGACTGTTGCAACCATTCAGATTCCGGAATGGAAATGGGATTCCGTCGGAATGGACTTTATCACCGGTTTGCCTACTTCGAGTAGAGGAAATAACTCAATTTGGGTCATTGTTGATAGACTTTCCAAGGTAGCTCACTTTATACCTGTCAAGACCACCTACCAGAGTTCGAAGCTAGCAGAGCTGTATATTGCTAGAATTGTTAGTTTGCATGGAACCCCCAAGACTATAGTATCAGATCGAGGAACCCAATTTACCCCGAGATTTTGGTAGAAAGTCCAAGAAGGATTGGGAACCAAGTTGAATTTCAGCACTGCTTATCACCTGCAAACTGATGGACAGACTGAAAGAGTCAACCAAATCCTTGAAGATACGTTGAGAGCTTGTGTGTTAGAATATGGATCAAAATGGGAAGACTGCCTGCCTTTCGCAGAATTCTCATATAACAACAGTTATCAAGCTAGTCTGCAAATGGCACCATTTGAGTTCCTGTATGAAAGAAAATGTCGTACCCCTTTGAATTGGTCGCAAGTAGGAGAGAGTCAGATCTTTGGACCCGACATTCTCCGAGAAGCTGAAGAGAAGGTTCACAAAGTCCGTGAGCACCTAAAGACTGCCCAGTCCAGACAGAAGAGTTATGCTGACATGAGAAGGAGAGACCTGACTTTCAATGTCGGAGATTTTGTATATCTCAAGGTGTCGCCATTAAAGGGAACGCAACGCATTAGTCTGAAAGGAAAGTTAGCCCCCAGATATATCAGGCCCTTCAAGATTCTGAATCACCGAGGAGAAGTATCGTATCAACGAGAACTGCCAGAGGAGATGTCGGCCATCCATAATGTGTTCCATATCTCGTTACTTCGCAAATGCCTAGAAGTGCCGGAGAAGACCGAACTTTCAAGAATATCGATCACCGAGCTATTGAAATCAACAAGGACCTGACGTATCGTGAAGTAACCATCCGTATCATAGAGGAAGCCTACAGAACCACTAGGACCAGGAGTATCAAGTTTCTCAAGATTCAATGGAGCAACCATACCAAAGAAGAAGCCACCTGGGAGTGAGAAGATTACATTAGGACAGAGTTCCCAGATCTCTTTAGTTCCTAGTTTTCTTTCGTAAATCTCGGGACGATATTTTTTTAAGGGGGGAAGGTTTGTAACATCCCAAAACTCTAATCCAAGGTTATTAAGGTCC
This sequence comes from Avena eriantha, assembly GCA_910589775.1. Lineage (NCBI taxonomy): Eukaryota > Viridiplantae > Streptophyta > Magnoliopsida > Poales > Poaceae > Avena > Avena eriantha. The sequence goes on from OU342743.1 coordinate 184,692,607, forward strand.
AAATCATCAAAATTTAGAGTTAACAAAAACTTTTCCATATAAAAATATTAAAGCATTCATATGTGTGTGCATTTAAATAGGAGTTGTTTCGAATTGCCATGATTAAGTGATCCATTGATTGTAAAATGATTCTTAGGTGAATTAAACATCATCTAGATCATTCCCAAACAAATCCCAAAGAAAAACAAATCAAAATGAATAAAAGAAGGAAATGGTCATTTCTGCCATTTTAATCATCATGCCTACTTTGGCTATTCCAAGAACTCAAATCCTAACAGAAACAAATGTGGATCTTTGCACCCCTTGCTAGTACAAGTAGTGATGTACCAAGGCCCACTTTGTTTCACCCCAAAATCTTTCAAACACTAAATTTAAATGACATTTGAAAACTGAATGTAGTTCATATGTATAGATCACACTTATTCAAAAACCACTCAAATGAATTCCATTTTCAAATCCCAAGCAACGAGAGATGCTCAAGCATGTGATCAATAACTCCACCAAAATTCGGCTAAGAATTAAAAAACTTTTCTCATGCGGCCATTGTGTCGAACACCTGGCAGGCAGAATCAAATTAGCCTAACTATTACTGTTTTTTGTCAAATCTTGTTGAGCAATTTGAGTTGCATTGATCATTCTTGTCTCTCCTGAGTCCAACCAGACCAAAACCCACCCTAGTTCTAGCCCCTGGCGCCAGTGCTACGCCGCCCCGACGCCATGCTTGCCGACCAACGTTGCTAACGCAGCAGCAGACCGCCAGCCCCTCTCCGCTGCTCCAGGAAGCTAGGTGCCACCCTACCGCCGCCCACGGTCCACCCCACGGCCACTGCCAGCCACTGGACAATTCCCCAGCACCGCCGCCCATTCTCTCTGCGCGTAGCCAGAGCGCGCCAGAGCGCCCTCACCGCCAGCACACCACAGACCGCCCCTCGATCCAATACCGTGCACGCCGCTCCGCCTCGACCCCAGCACCCCGCCAGACACGGCCGTGCGCCGCCGCGTCGAGCACCACCTCTGTCTCCGAGAGCGTGCGACGCTCCTGACCAAACGCCACCACCCCTAGCCGCGCCATTAAGCCGTAGAGCACCGCCAGGAGGCAAGCCACCGTCCGCCTACCTCACCCACGCCGATAGCCCCCTGTATCGCCCTCGCCGGAGACACCTGCCCACACCGCTCGGTCTCACCGTCTAGCCTATAAAAGGAGGCCATCCCAGCACAAACTCCTCACACCATTCCACTCCCCTCTTCCCCCTGAGCATTTCCCCTCTCTCGCTGGAACCGCTCGAGCCCTAGTTCGCCGGAATTGCACCGGAGGAGCCCGCTGCAGAGGATGAGAAGTCCCCGTCGATTTCGTCCACCCCTGGAGCTGCTGTGACCTCGCCTGAGTCCGCCGTCGCCGTCTAGTTCATTTGCCTGCCTCGCCGCACTAGCTGGAGCCCTGGTATGCCCTCACTCTACCCCCACTGGCCGTTTAGGGTTCGGTCTCGCCGGCGACGAGTTCGTCGTTGACGACGAATGTGGACCGTTGATCTCTATTCTAATCGTAGTGCCTAGATCGTCCCATACCATTTCGGGTTTTAAGTCTCGCTGACAAGCGGGACCAACCTGTCAGCCGCCCTCTGGGCCGGCCTATTTCCTTTCCCGCGTGACCTAGTTTATTCAAATCTAGATTTTTCTATTTAGGTTTGAACTCAATTATGTCCCTTAGTTTAAAAATCAATTCAGAGAGTTTTACTGAACCAAATTGAGTGATTCCAATTTTGTTAGAAAGGTACTGAAAAGATATATCCAAGCCCGTTGGATTTAATTCATTTATAGTTAGAGATCTCTCCTAGTTAAAAGAACACGACAGAAGCATTGGCACATTCAAACATTTTTATAAAATCAACCATGATAGCTTTTGAGTTGATTCCAACTCTCATAAATCACATTTAACCATACCTATCTAAATATGTAATAATATTAAGGTTTGCATGCAGTGACTTTGGACTAGTACCAAAATAATGCTATATAGGCATTTCTAGTCACTTTAAATCCTTAATTATTAAACTTAAACTCAATTAAAAGTGATCCAACCCTTAAATCACATTCCCATATGTTAGAATATGTGGTGATGACATGTGTCCACATGATCCCATATTTTAATTGGAGAATATTAAATCTTAGTTATTTTCCATGAGTAGAAATTACTTTTCTCAAATAAAAAGAATGAATCTAGTTAATTAAACCTTGTGATGCTTGTGATAATAATAGATTATCAAATGTGTGCTTTAGAGTGCTAAGTAGACTAGTTAAGTATTGTTTGGTGACTGTGTACTCCGTATGTATTTATAGAAGATAGTACCGACCAAGCCCACGAGGAGGAGGAGTTCTACCAAGAGGAGGAGGAAGAAAACTTCAACCACTGGACTACCCAAGGCAAGCTAGCACTATACTATTGAACCCTTGCAAGCTAACACTTGCAATCTAGATAACATAAGCAAGATTCATTAGGCATGCTTGGTTATACCACTTTAACTATTACCTACCCCAAGTTTTATTTCCAAGCTTTTACTTCTTTACTTTATTAAAGTCCTTTACCTGTTTTGAAGGTAGCATAAAGAGTATAAAACTTGACCTATCTAGATACCCTTAGATGTCATTCGATGGCATGAGATTGATCTTGGCATTCCACATTAGTGAACACTCTTAACTTAGTAGTTAGAGCTAAATCAAAACTTGACTCACCTTAGATGGGAACACTTGGTGAAAATGGTTTATGAAAACCTTGGAATGATGAGTCATTCTATTGAGATGTTTTGACATGTGTTGAGAAACACAAATGGTTTATGATGATGAAAATGTTGAGGCATGAGCCTTGGCCCTTTTTACAAAAACTGATGGTTGGATTCGAATGCGATACCATTCCAATTTTACCGTATAACCACAATACCTGAATTGGGTAAGTCTTAGCCGGAAGTTTATATGCATTAGTATTAGTTCCCTCGCGGGAGAGGTTTGAGCTGAGGCTACCTCTCAATGTTGTCCACCTATGAAGTGCCCAAGATGACAGATGGTCATGGTTGGGAGGCCATGCTCATAGGAGAGGTGCTTATACTAGGGTGTGTAAAGGAAAGGTTATGTTTGATTATCTGCATACTAAGTATGATGATCCAGGGGTTATCCCTGACAGATGTATCGAATCTTGTGGTGAAAGTGTACCACCTCTGCAGAGTGTCAAACTATTCGAATAGCCACGTCCGCGGTTATGGATAGTTGGAGTGGCCATACTGTTTCGTTGTCAGGTGTTTTCAAAATGACTTATGAAGTGAATGATAAATCTTGACTTGACCACAACAGGGTTGTGACTTTGATGATTAAGTTCCCACTTAGGTTTTTTCAAAAAAAAATTATCTTTCTTTGTTTCAGAACTCAGCTTAGGTTTCAAACTTAACTTTATAAGTAAACTTAGATTTAGCATTTACACTACAACTATACTACTTGTTAGTGGTAGTTTGCGAGTACTTAAAGAGTACTCATGGCTTTTGTCCCTGGCTATTCCTATGGCCAGACTATGAAGGAGACTACCAAAATGAAGAATAGCAGGACGACTATGATAACTAGGACTATCTTCCATCGTCGGCATTGCCAGTAACTTTGAAGATGGACCCCACCGCTACGCTATTTATTCCGCTACTTGTTTGTACTAAGACTAGATCATGAGATCCTTTATTTGTGTAAGACCTTATTATGGTTTGTAATGGATGATGTACTGTGATATCCAATCTGTTATGTCTCTCAAAAATGGTAATCCTGGGATTGTGATGTATGGCATAATAGGCATCTAGGATTAAAAATCCGGGTGTTGACACGAGGTATCTAGTGAGTTTGGCTGACAGGACATGCCATTGCAGGCAATGGAAGCTCCATGGGAAACCCTGCATACATGCATTGTTTTTCATGGGTGTTCTAGTAGGTGAAGAGGGTGAAGTTGATCAGTACGTGTCAGAGTATTTATCCGTTGCCAATTTTAGGGCAGCATATGCTCAGAATATTCCAGTCTTGTTGGGAGAAGACCAATGGATGGAAGTGAATCCAGGCTTCAATCTATACCCTCCAGTTTTTACTAGACCAGCAGGGGCAGAATAGGAAGAATAGGCTGAGAGCTAGTGCAGAAGGTGGTGCACCACCTCGACGACGTAAGTGCAAATATTGTGGGATCCTAGGGCACATTGCTTTGCCTTATAAAAATGTAGTGGGCCCAGCATATGGAATGGATGATCAGGCAGGAGCATCAAATGCAGATGAGAATGAAGTATCTGAACGGGAGGATAATGAAGCAATGTATACATTGCAGATTGAACCAACGGATCGAGATGAGATTGAACCAGATGCAGGGGAGATTGAACCAGATGCAGGGGCGATTGAACCAATGGATCAATAAGAGATTGAACCAAATGAAGGGGAGATTGCACCAAATGCATGCGGGATTGAAGCAATTTATTCATTGGAAGCAGAGTTCAAAAGTAAAGGAATTACACAAGAGGATATTAAAGAAATGATGCCAATGTGTTTTGAACCTTATGAACCAATGAATTGAAATGTGGTTGAACCAATTGTACGACAGACTGAAGCACTTGATTCATTTGATGCAGAGAAAAATAACAAAGGGAACAAACGGAAGAAGCTGATGGTGGACTCCGAGAATATTCCAACCAGGATCACCCGGAGCAAGGTGGTGAACTCGGAGAATATTCCAAGGAAAAACACTAGGAGCAAGAAAAAATGAATTTGAATTATTAATTTGAATTTGTATGATGAATTTGAACTACTATTAATGTTTTGAATTTGAACTACTGTCAATGTTTGTGACGCTTCCAAGTTTGTATGTTAGATAACCCCATAATGTATGTGTTATTGCAAGTTTCTATTATCATGCACCTAGTTTCTTAGCACTGCTCAGTTTTGCCCTCGTCACGTGGTCAACATATGGGGTTTAGCTAGTTCATGGCTTAAACCATAGCAAACATTGACCAATTGATCCAAAATTTGGCACACTTGTGTATCCTGGATAGATTTACCATATGGAATTGGAAATTTTCGATTTACTTGTAATCAACCACATTGTCCTTTTTCTAAGTGATTAAATTCAAATAAATGGTTTTAGGGTTAGTTTAATTCAAAAAAGAAGTCAAAACATAGTGCAACCTTCGCATGGAGTCTTGTTATGTTAACTAAAACCTAGCATGAATAATAAAGGAAAAGGAAATAAAGAGAAATGGACTGCTCCCCTAAACCACTTCTTGGAATGAACTACTAGCTATGAAGATGCATGGCTTTCTACTCCGTCAACCTCCAAGATAACCCATCTCAAAACATACTTTGTCTAAATGAGGCCAAATTTGGCACACTTGTGTATCTTTGAGTTGCAAAGAATATAATGTCAGCCAAGATGGATTATTTTGTTCAAATAACACATTTTCCATTTGTTATGCCAAAAACTTGAATTTCTCTTAGTCATTTTTTATCCGAGCGCCCTTGTTTTCCTTAGCTCTACTCAGTTTTTCCCTCCCGCTAAAGTTTTCCTTAGTTTCCCCTCCTGCTAAAGTTTTCCTCACTTTTCCCCTCCCGCTAAAGTTTTCCTCACTTTTCCCCTCTCTCATGTCTCAGTTTGGCTAGCGCTCTGATTGGTCGAGATGTATGTCACACGGATCATGGCTAACCACCATTGGATACATCATGATCCGACGGGCTGGAGGTCTCTCTCTCCCGATGGGCACACCTAACCTTGAACGGTGAGGAGATCCTGATAGGCTGGATGTCTCTCCCTCCATTTCCCTGTCGCACGTATACCAGCTGCATCAACTAGCGCTCAGTTTGGCTGCGCTCTGATTGGTCAAGATGTATGTCACACGGATCTTGGACAACCACCGTTGGATACATCATGATCCGGAGGGCCGCATCTTCCTCCCCTCCTATCGACATACGGCTTTCGGCAGCGCGAATATAAGCGCGTGGGGGTCGGAACAGCTTGCGGCGGCATGGATCTAAGCGCGGCTACTAGAACGACGTGCGATGGTGAGGATCTAACCGTATGAGAGACACTGATGCAAGCCATCATCTGCAACATCAGTGCGACGGCGGTGGTGCCGACAGTGGCCATCGACGAAAGACACCGATGGAAGCCATCATCCGCTCACATCTACGGTTGTGGTGCCAATAGTGGTCATCGATGCGATAATGATTGAATCCATCATCTGTAACATCAATGGCTGTGGTGCCGATAGTGGTCATCGATGCGAAGACGATTGAAGCCATCATCCGCAACAACACTGTGATGGCGCAGATCAAGTCCTCATGAACCGAAGATGTGGGAGGCAGGCCGCGACCGCGGCTGGCACGTCGATGGTGAAGGCCAGATGGGAGCACTTTACCTGTACTTCTTGGAATATACATACGGCGTGGAGGGCGGCTAGCTCACCTTCCACTTAAAATTGGGACAAATTTAAGCCCAATTTGAACCAAAATTCCGTGACTTAAAATATATGTATGATTTGAATAAATTTGACATGTATTTGAGCCGTGAGACCGGTGGATATGCTCTAAAGCTGATTCATAAGTAGTAGTACTTGGTTTGACAATCTCCGGTGGGCTTGTATAAATTTGATTGAAATATGTATGACTTGAATCAAAATTGATATGTATTTGAGCAGTGAGGACGGTGGATATGCTCTAAAGCTGATTCATAAATAGTACTCCCTCCGACCCAAATTAGTTGATTTAGATTTGACTAGATTCGATTGTATCTTGAGGAATTTGAGTCAACTAACTTGGATTGACAATATCAGCCACTAATTTGGAACGGGTAATGGATGCTGACGCCAATGCTGCAACTCTACATGGCAGCCACGATGGCAGCGACAGAACAGTCAAAACTGATAGGCCCCAACTTGACCCTCTAGGCATTTGGCACGCCAACTATGGGCCGCTAGATCCAATGACAAGACACTCGGGTAGCGCAATGCATTCTCTTGACTACTTTGGGACCGCTAGATCCAATGGCTAGCAAATCGGGTACCGCAATCCATTCTCTCAACCACTTTGGGACCGCTAGATCTAATGGCAAGCAACTCAGGCACCGCAATGCATTCTCTCGACAACTTCGGGACCGCAAAGTGACTAAATTAGCAGGAACTCACAACCATCCATTGAATAACAATTCAACTCTCTAAATTAACTATCTATTCAACTAATCATTACACGTGGCACCCTTCACCACATCCGCATACAGTAACTGCTAGGACGCGGATGAAAACTACTACCCCCCTCCCGCTTCACTTGAATTTCATGTTTTAGATTTTCTACGACTTGATCAGATACGGAAAGGTCAACCTCAGGTGTCAACTTCTCTTTGCGAATAAGCTCTAAATTCTTCCACGACAGTACGCTTCAGCTCGAATATTAACAGGTTTTTACAGGGCCAATTCATCACCTAACTTGGCAACCATCTCCTCCAAATCCATCCTATGGATAGACCACTGAGTTGATTCATCTTTGTATGCAATGTACCATGGATCATCGCCCTGCATAGCACACTGTAATAATCCCAAAAAAAACTAAATTGGAATCAGTCCGACAGGTCATGTCTGCACTTCAAATTCAATGGTAGTACAAAGAGAAGGAGCTACATGCACTTCCGACGTGGTAGGAGAAGGAGAATGTGTCCACGACATGATCGATTCCCCACCCTCGCCGGTGTTCCCGCTATGACCAAACATTGAGGACTATTTTGCACCTACAATATCAAGGAAATTACGGGAACTGAATCGATTAGGGTGGGCGGCGGACCTGCCTGCGGTCAGTACTACCCCAACGTATAATTCGTGCGGACAAAATAGGCGTCGGAGCCATGGATGAGGTGCACCGCGAAAATCCGTTCGATACCGTTGTAGGACAAATCCGGCGACACGCCGATGCACCGACGATGGTTGCTCTGTCCGCCGGTGGGATAGGAGCTGCTCGGGACTGGGGGCTGGGAGCGGATGAGAGACAGAGAGCCGACGTGTCATACACGACCCCACCTGTCAATTATTTCATACTTTCCAATTTTGCATATCGGCCAAAAAAATTCTTTAAAATTTGCATATTTGCCACATGACCACCACATGTCAGTGACACACAAAATGGCAAATATGCAAGTTGCAAAGTAAAACGTGGCAAATTTGCAAATCCCCCGCAAACCCACATGACGGCCCCACCGGTCATTGGCTACGATGACCCCACAGAACGGCTCCACATAGTGGCCCCATCGTTCATTAGCTTCGACGCCCCCACAGAATGGCCCCATTTGTCATTGGCTGCACCGGCCACACAATCAGGAAAAATGGAGCCCACAAGTCAGCGAGAGATGGATGGCTGGTCCGCCGTGTATCCTGGCCCCATCCGTCAGCATGTAACGGTCGAGGCGACGTAATGTAACGCTCAACGCAGGACCCGCCCAACGTGGTCCCACCTGTCAGCATGTAACAGTCAAGCCTTTGACCTGACGGTATCCACCCGTCCGAGCGCATGTGAGGGTTTCAAAATGGAGGGAGGGGAAAAGTGAGGAAAAACTAAGCGGCTGGGGAAATCTGAGTATAACTAACGAACCAGGGGCATGAAAATAGAAATCCCTATATTATTTGCATCGCATTAAAGTGTCATACGTCACCAGTACAAAAATTGTCACATGTTTTATTTAATCATATAACATACAATTTCCACCATTACATTGGAAACACAATATGACATAATCTATAGCTTTTCTTCATTTTGTATTTGTCTGTATGATACCGATGTACCTTGCAAAGATATATTTCTTCGTTTATCCTTGAGATCTTACAAGCATTGTACAAAGTGCTTCCAAGTATTAGAATTCTAAGCACATATAGAAAAGATCAATTGTAAACACAACTAGATATGAGAACATTTTTCTCACAAGATCCTGGTTTAAATACATCTTCTCGAGATGCTCGATCCAAATACTTACTTATGCACTGTGCTAGAAATAAACTCATAATTTCAAACGAGCCCTGAGTTAGCAAAATACATGCACACAAACAAAACAAAAAAACATAAATATAGAGATAAATTTGAGAAGAAGATGATCTAACACAAAAAAAATCATGTATAATATGCTTTTCTATAGAATAACGTAAAAAAATATTGATGGATAAACAAAACAGAAATAGTAAAAAACAACTAGACAAAACCCTAGTTCATCGCTAGGAAAGATGGTCATAGAAAGATTTATCCCTTTGTGTTAGCGGGAGTTCCTTGTAATCGTTGTACGGATCGAGGTTCCATGGGATGGAGGAAACATCGGTGCCGGTGCCCGACACCAGCCAGATGTAACCACACCCGGATGCGCTCAATACTGGCTGGATGCAACCATAGCCTGTGGCTACTTCTTCAATGTCACCTTCGAGGGAGAAGAGGACGAGGATCCATGATGCGTGACTAGATCTAGACGAAGAGGAGAAGAGGAGGAGGAGCCAACATGCCTTGAGCCGATCTAGACAAGGAGGAGAAGAGGACGAGGAGCCGTCCTGCCTTCACCAGATCTAGCTGAAGAGGAGAGGATGATGAGAGCATCACTACTTCCTGATGTTGGGAGAGAGTGAGAGGTAGGTTTTTATTGAGGATTAAGGGGCATTATATAGAGGGTTGTGAAACATCGACAAAGGTCTATTTTGAAAAAAAACATTATCATAGAGGACCAAAAAAGATAACTTTCAGTAAGATATTAGTGAAGGAGATAGAAATTTCTCCTTGGACTACAATGCGCTACCATATCGGGCAGGCCTGGTCAGCCACACACAACTTTGTTTCTCTGGACGCCGTATCACTGCCATTTTCGATGGGGGCCCTTAGTGTTTCTCTATACTAGTGGCTCATCATGCATTTTGGACAACCATTTTTCACTATCTAAAGCCAAAACTTGAGTGTATGTGGCTTGTTCGAGATCATTCTCCGCCTATTCTGCAATACTAAGAGCAAACTAAAAAACGCTATACTCTTCATTAAACATGGATAGGGACCAAATTTTTATTTTTCCTACAATGTGGTTGCTGCAAAACAGTAGGCAAGGGAAAAACAACATAATCATCATTATTTTTATATTGCATATCTTTAATAACATCATCAATTTAAACACTTTCCTGCAGGTTCTCCACCTGCACACAGAATTTCTCATCTCTAACATGAAAGGCATCTATAGACAAGCTTTCATGATACATAAGTTATTCATAGAAAACAATATTCCTACTCAGTAAAATATTTTAGTTTCAGGATTTCACAACCTATATACTTTAACTCCGGAATCATAACCAAGGAATGTACAATTAACTGCTCTGGCCTCTAGCTTTCCTTTATCAACGTGAGCATATCTAGTGCAATCAAAAACTCTCAAATGTGAAAAAGTAGCGGATGAACTAAACCCTACCTCAATAGGAGTTTTCTTATTGAGTGAAGTAGATGCTCACTCATTGATGAGGTAGAAACTGGTGGAGGCTACTTCAAACCAAAAACGTCTACCCATACCAGCATTGGAAAACATGCAGCAAGCCCTCTAGATGATGGTTCTATTCACGTGCTCAGACACACCATTATGTCGAGGAGTGTACGGAATGAGTGTGGTGCCTAATCATGTCATCGTTTCTGCAATAATCCTCAAAAACATTTGAACATAATTTAATACCATTGATAGTACATAATACATTTACCTTCCTCTCAGTTTGCTTTTCTATATTTACTTTCCACTTCCTAAAATCATCAAAAACATCAGATTTATGTTTCAAAAAATAACGCCATACTTTTCTTGAGTAATCATCAATTATTGTAAGCATATAATTAGCACCACCTATAGAACTTTTACAGAAAGGTCCCCATACACCAGTATTAACATAATCTAATATGCCTTTGGTGGTATGAGTGGAAGCATTAAATTTTTTCCCTCTTATGCTTACCAAAAATGTAGTGTCCATAGAACTCTTACTTGCTCATATTACATCCATCTAGAATATCTCTCTTGATTAACTCTCTCATGCCATGTTCACTCATATGTGCAAGGCGCATATGCCATAGATTAGTTTTACTAGGATCATCATTCTTAGAAACAGCCGCAACACCGTATATCCATGATAGTTCTTCCTTTAAAAATATGTAATTTTGCTGAATTCAAGTCACCTATCATGTGGACGAGAGAACCTTTTCACCTTTAGAACTCCGCGTGAACCATACTGCTTGTACCCTTCAACATCAAGGGTATGTGTCTGACTTCTGTCAACATGTGTATCATACCAACATCATCCTAATTTGAACAGAACCAACAACCACAATCTCGTGTGGGTTGATGTCTCCCATACGCACCACATCTCCATTTTGCACAAACTCATAAGAACTAAACCAATACTTGTTACAAAAAATATGAAAAAAGAAAGAAACATCAAGAACTCATTCATCATTGGCAGTAACACAACCAACAAAAAACAAGAGCCTCACCATCACAATTATCACTAGAAGCAACAGAAACCTTTCCATCACCATTAGATTTTTTACGATTGGTAAGTACTGTTCTTTTTCTCCATGTTTTGCAACTTCCAACAATCCTCGATCAATGTAATTGTTTTTCTTACAATACCTGCAGAACTTGTTCTTTCTCATGGACTTCAAACGACCTTGGTCGTTCTTTCTCTTGTTCTCTGTTGGCGTTTCTTTGCTCAGTCATGCCTAAAACTTGTAGTGCTTCTTCCTTCGATGGCAACTCCCTCTGTTTGTACCATAGTTTTCATATTTTCCCTATGTTTGAGGGCCTCTTGTACTTTGGGTTAGTTCATCATGGATTAACAATATTGTATCTCAGAAATTTGTGAAGGAACTAGGCAATGAGAATAAGAGTAGAAGAGCTAGATCTTCATCATCACATTTTACCTCATGGATTGCTGATCTCCCTAAAGATCGGTAGACAATTCATCACCAACCAACCTTCGTGTAGCTTGTGCGTGAACAACTTCATATTCACATGCATCTTCCTAGTTAGATCTTTTGACATGCAAATCAGTTCTAGTGTCAGTCGCAGGGCCGCTGCAGTTTTTCCTGTAACACTTCCCATAAAATATTATTGGACAAATGAAATAAAAAAAGTCCAAACGGTCCTTCTATTTCTCCTCATCGTACCATGCCTTTGCATCTTTCTTATTGAATCCATCCAACGTTTCATCTAGATCAGAAGATTGGGTGAGGATCACCAATATCTTCACTTATCATAGAGAGAACCGTGTGGTGTAGTCTAGGTTGCGGTTGATCGAACTTCAAAATGACATGTCACATACCATAGATTGAACCACGGGCTCTGATACCACTTGTTTATAAGACATGCAAAAGAACAAAGAACAAACAAAATCACATGGTAGGGGACATAATCTTTTTAATAGCAAAGACATGGTTTTTGATGTAGGGTTCCTTATTCTGCCAACAATATATTTCTTCCTCCATGTGATACTCCCTCATGCACACTCCTAGCCTGTTAAACATTTCCTCCTTTGGCGACTGTGCTTCCACCATTAATGCCACAATGATACATATAAGATTGCTTTAACGAGAAGAGTTTGGATGGGGAATTCTTTGTTACCCCGAACTTGGAGCGGTGGTATATCTACACTCATCTAGGAAGGTGAACAACATATATCGGGTCTCTTCGTACTTGTTCTTGATTTGAACTATACTTATGTTTATATGGCACTACATGATCATACCAGTGATGCGCACCTGGATGGCAGCATGATGACCCACAAGTATACGGGGTGTATAACAGTATTTTCGATAAGTAAGAGTGTCGAACCCAACAAGGAGCACAAGGTGCTGGCTAGTGGCTTGGAGCAGGAATTCTCTGTAAATACTTAGCAAACAGATTTTTAGGGGTTTTTGATAATGCAAGTAAATAAAGTACGAGTAAATAAAAGACAATAAGAATAAATACAGCAACTGGCCCAATCCTTTATTCAGCAAAGAACAAGCCGGTTGTATTACTTAAGATGACCAAATGTTCTCGAGGACACACGCGAATATCGTCAAGAGCTTTCGCTTCATATAGTTGATTAATCTTCTTTAGTTTGCTAAGTGTTGTGTGGGTGAACCTATGCTAATGTACCAACCTTCCTAGGACTAATACATACTTGTGATTATACCCCTTACAAACATCCGTAAGTATAAGAAAGTAATTAAGGTAGAAACCTAACCACAACTTTAAACTCTAAGACCCTGACGTCCCTTGTGCAATGGTTTCCTAACGGGAGTTCAGGTTTCTGTCACTCCGGCAACCCCTACGATTAGTAGCCAAATATAGAATGCATTCCCCTAGGCCCATATAGGTGAAGTGTCATGTAGTCGACGTTCACATGACACCACTAGAAGAAGTACACCACAACTTAAATATAAAACTATTGAATCTTTCTCAACACAATTCCACTACTAACAACATGACTTCTCCCATGTCCTCAAGAACAAAACAAACTACTCACAAGACATCATATGGATCATGATCAGAGATGGAATAATGATGTATAGCAATCTAAACATAAAAAATAATTCAACGGTTCACTCAATAGCATCAACTACAAAGAGTAATCAACACCGGGAAAGTTCCCCCTAAGAACTATGCAAGATTCAACCCAATTGTTACAGCGATATGAAGGTAATGATGATGGTGCTGATGGTGATGATGGTGGTGATGATGATGATGATCCCGATGAAGTCCAGCTTGATGGTGGTGTTGATGGCGACAATCTCCCCTCTCCGGGAAGGAATTCCCCCGGCAGAATTCTGTCTGTCGGAGAGATCTTTCTCTCTCGGTGTTTTCCGCCCCGCAGAGGCGGCGGAATCTTTCTGTGGTCGCTCCCCGAGTCTTAGGGTTTCGGGAGTATAATATACGCTAGAGGGGAGAGCCAGAGGTGGACCAGGTCGGCCACACCACCTGGTGGCGCGGCCTAGGCGGGCCCGCGCCAGGGGGTGGTGTGGGCCCCTGTGGCCCATCTCCGCCTTACCTTCTGGCTTCCTTCGTCTTCTGGAAAAATAGGATTTTCCATGTATTTTCCTGGATGTTTTGATCTTCGCGAATTTCGCCTCCAAATAGCACATTTTCCATCAGAATCCTAACTGCAGCGGTCCATGCTCCAAAAGTCATCAACCATGCAAAAACAGGTGAAATAACATAAGTATCATCTCTTAATATGAAATATATCAATGAATAACAGTGAATTATGATATAGAATAGTGATGCAAAATGGACGTATCAACTCCCCCCAAGCTTAGACTTTGCTTGTCCCCAAGCGAAACTGAGCTCAATAAACATGACCTCAGGTTTATGGAGTGAAGAGTCTTTAAAAGAATACGGACAAGAAGCATCATATTCATCAATACATAAGTCATAATAGAAGACAACTCACTATTATATAACTTAACTTGCAATAAGTAAAAGAAACACAATAAAGATACATAAAGTGAATCATAATTGGTAATGGCAAACTTAGCTCTTGGTCGAAGAATAGTTGATAATTTGCTAGAGCTCATAAATAACTAAATTTCAATGATAGCTTTCAAAGTAGTAGACACTAAGATAAGAGCAAAGTGGAAAACAAGGAAAATAAGAAACATGATTGAATAAATCATCATATAAATGAATGAAACACGACAACTCAAAATGTTTGCTGAGGTAGAGGGGAATAGGTTTTGCTAACTCAACTAAAAAGTAAAAGAAAGGCCCTTCGTAGAGGGAAGCAGGGATTTCAAGTTTCATAAAGAGCTCCCAAAAATTATGGTACTTATTAGCTTTCAGCTCTCATTGCCCCTATCATAGGCATCTTTAGGTGATTAAGGTTAAAGTGACACAACTAAGAGGATATGCTTGACAAGTTATAAATTGAAGTCTCATGCCCCTTACTTACGAAGACTGGACCTCATGCTACTCAACTTCAGTCACAAGTAAGCTCTTGTCATTGTAAATACATATGTATCATAGAGAACCGCCAACGGGGTACCCCTTGCACATGATACAGGAGCTATCCCACAATCAAAATGACAAGGCAAGCAGACAATGGGCATCTCAGCGATCTTTTTATTTGCTATTTGCATAGGTTTTTATTTAGGATGCTTCATAGAGTGCTAATTATGGTTATGCTGCAAGTTTCCACCATGATTAGGCATGGCTTAGGCTAGCGGCCCAGGTGTTTCTCTAACACACATATAAACTCCATGATCTTACAAGTTTCCCTTTTATTTGACACCGTCGGGATCCATAGGCAAAAGAATCATGATATCAACGAGGTACAAAGTACCAATGCAATGTTGAAAGCGTTCCCCATGATACATGGTTCTGCTAACTTCAACTCATAAAGCGCAAGAATATACGCAACAAAGAAGGACCCAATGGTTCAAGTTTATTAAATGCAAGAAAGTAAAGTGTGCCATCAAGTTTGTGAGAGCTTTAATCACTAATTTTCACATAACAAGTTTAATTTGGAAGGTGGATAAAAACATGAATTTACTTGGAATAACAATAATGCTAATAGGTAGGTATGGTAGACACAGATGGCATAGGTTTGGTTTAAGGATTGGATGCACGAGAAGTATTCCCTCTCAGTACAGGTTTTTGGCTAACAAGGCTGGGTAGCAAGTACAAGAGTTGAAGGAACCAAACAAACATACAAGTGATAAAGAGAAACATGCAATCTTCCTGGGAAGCACAAAAGATCTTAACCAGAGAATACTAAACTTATGAGAAAATCAAGAAAGAAAGATGATGAAATTATATTTCTTTAGAGTACTTTTATCTTTTTCAATCAATTCTCAAAATAGTGTTGCCGTTGAACGAGCCAGGTTTGCCAAAACCAACTAAATTAACTCAATGATCCCAAAGTGATACCAATACTAACAACAAGATCAATCATATAACCACGAATTGAAAACTAATATAAGATATGCAAAAGAGTAAATGATAGAACTTCTCATTAATATTCCATAACGACAACTCACACCAAGGGATACATATCTAACGAGAGAGGGGACACTTCCATAATGCAAACCATCCTACATGATCACTTCTCTATTCATGATATGACTCTACTAAAAAGGTAAAAAGATAGAAGATAGTGATGTGATACCGCGGCACTCCCCCAAGCTTGGAACAAACCAAGGAGATGCCAAACCTGATAACGAATTACTCCATCGGTGGTGGTGGTATTCCCTCGGTTGGTGTGAGGAAATCTTCCAGCATCTTGCGAAGCCTGTTATTCTCGTCTTGAAGCATATCCACCTTCCTCCTCAAGATTCGGTACTTTTCGCAGAACTCATCAGTGACTCGTAGAGCTTCCACTGTTGCAGGGCAAGAACTGAGATCTAGAGTCAGAGGTATCAGCCCCTTCATGCCTGTTGTCATGTCCTTTACTTCCTCCCTGTCGTTCTGTTCCATGTCTTCGCGCTCAAGATTGTGATGGAGCTCGCGATGGCATCGCAGCTCGTAATCCTTTGAAGATGAACCCCTGAACGACATCTAAAGAAAATAGACCGAAACAAAAACATGACGAGAACACGAAATACGAACCTCGGGAGATCCGAGGGATTATATATTACGAAGTTTCACAACAAAAGGAAGGTATTGGGAGAAAACGGGTCGGAGACGGATTCCGAGGTGGCCACACCACCTGGTGGCGTGGCCAGGGGTGGGCCGGCGCCACAGGGTGGTGTGAGCCACCCTGGCTCCGTTTCCGTCCCTCTTTCGCTTCGTAGCTTTCCTTGTTGGATAAAAACTGTAAAAATATAACTGGACAAATCTTTCGTAGAACTTTTCTTACCTGAACTGTTACCTATTTGAAAACAGACTCTGTAGGTCTCTGAATTTGGTATTTAGTAGATTCTTCCGGAGTCACCACTTGAATAACATCAATATCTTCATCTTCATACACTTATTGCTTGAGTCATCGGACCTTTCACTTCCTTATTACACCATTATCTCCACTACCTGGAAATTTCTTTCACACAAAACTTCACACAGTTCTCATTAGCAACATTAGTATAAGTGAAGTGATAAAACCTTTTGAGTCCAATTTCAACTGAAAACCATCAAACCATAAGCTATTGTAGCAACTCCTTCCTAAAACCCAAAAATAATTCAAAAAGGAAACCGATTAAAGAAGCAAATGCAAGAGTGGCAAAATCTGTCAAAACAGACCAGGAGGTAAAGATCGATTTTTTCGAAAATCTTTTGTTACTCAAATCAAAAAGTGCAAAACTAACAAAAGTTAAATAACATCCTGGGGCAGAAGCAAAATAAATTACAGCTCAATCCGACATACAGAGATCTCTCACGAATTTTTACGGTGAAGTACAAAAATCTGTTTCAGGACAGCAACTTTCCCAAATCTTACTTCTCTCTCATTAGAGGTTGATCCTGACACAAAAACCAAACAAAAGGATAAGGAGAGGTTATTACCGAAGTAATAACTTCCAAGTCTCAAAGAAAAACAAAAACAAGCTGAAAGCAAGAATAAATTGGGTTGTCTCCCAAAAAGCTCTTTCTTTATAGCCATTAAGATGGGCATGATAATTTTGATGACGCTCACTTAGGAATATGAATTAAAGTGAAAGAGAGCATTAAGAAGCAAAAATACACACGTTTAATTCTAACCCACTTCCTATGCAAGGGAATTTTGTAAACAAACAAGTTGTTGAAACTAGAGGCTACTAGCATAGGAAAGTAAAAGAAGTGCAACATAAAAACTTTCAGCATAAAACGAGGAAACTTGATATTATTGAGATGCATAAGAACACTTTTCCCTCTCTCATAGTAAATTTCAGTATCATGCATAAGCATAACAATATAACTATCACAAGCACCATCGTAACAATGATCACTTATTCTAACAGAAAACACAGGAATACTAGTTCTTATGATACTACTTTGTGAAACAATATTAGAGGTATCCTTACAAAGGATAGTGTGTCCCTCTTCTTCATATTTAGTGACAAAACCTTTCACATTTGCTATTATAGGTTCATAATTTATTTGTTTATCAGGTTCAACAGCTTTACTTGTACTTTCATTAACCATACTAGCTATCATAGAATGTTCTTTTATCTTAACTGGGAAAGGGATTTTCTCAATGTAAGGTTCAGGTAAAACATGATTAGCAGTATAAACTTCAGTATTTCTTGCAGGAACACTCTTAGCAATATCTTTATAAGGTTCATGATACTTATTCCACTTCTTTTTAGGCACTTCAATGTAGGAGGAGAAATCCTTAAAATAAGTTGCAATAGCTTGAGAGTCTAGACCATAAGCATTTTTAATATTTTGAAAGTCGTCAGTTCCCATAAAAGATTCAATGCATTCATAATCATAATTTATACCTGACTTTCTTCCTTTGTCATTCTCCCATGGTTCAGCATTATCTTGAATACGGTCCATAAGATCCCATTTAGCTTCTTCTTCCATGCGAGTGAATGATCCAGCACAAGAGGCATCCAATAAATCCTTATCATGAAGAGAAAGCCTTGCATAAAAGTTATTGATAATAATATTGTTGGGGAGCTCATGAATGGGACATTTGAGCATTAGTAACTTCAATCTCCCCCAAGCTTGAGTTGTACTCTCTCCATCAAGAGGCCAAAAGTTGTATATTTGATTCCAATCTTTATGAATCTCACTAGGAGGATGAAACTTTGAATAAAAGAGAGGTACTATTTCCTCCCATTTAAGAGCTTGACCATTCTTCAGCAGCTTATACCATTCCTCAGCTCTTCCTTTCAGTGATAATGAGAATAACTTCTTCTTAACTTGATCTGTAGTAATACCTGCACACTTGAACAACCCGCATAATTCGTGTATAAAGAATAAATGATCACCGGGATGGACAGTTCCATCCCCAACATAATAGTTATCCATAACACGATCAATAATTCTCGTAGGTATTTTAAATGTATCATTCTCAGCAGGTGGTGGTTCATCTACTACCTTAGTAGTGGTAGTAGCATTACGAAATAAGAAACTCAACGAATTATCCATATTGAAAATAAAGCGACTAATAGAAGTAAACAATACTCACAGTAGAGGTTTCCTTTACCAGTTCCACTCTCCAATAGCGCTTCACTCCTCGGCAATGGCGCCAGAAAATAGTCTTGATGACCCACAAGTATAGGGGGTGTATCGCAGTATTTTCGATAAGTAAGAGTGTCGAACCCAACGAGGAGTAGAAGGTGCTGGCTAGTGGCTTCGAGCAGGAATTCTCTGTAAATACTTAGCAAACGGATTTTTAGGGGTTTTTGATAATACAAGTAAATAAAGTACGAGTAAATAAAAGACAATAAGAATAAATGCAGCAAGTGGCCCAATCCTTTATTCAGCAAAGGACAAACCGGTTGTATTACTTAAGATGACCAAACACTCTCGAGGACACACGGAAATATCGTCAAGTGCTTTCGCTTCATATAGTTGATTAATCTTCTTTAGTTTGCTAAGTGTTCTGTGGGTGAACCTGTGCTAATATACCGACCTTCCTAGTACTAATACATACTTGTGATTATACCCCTTGCAAACATCCGTAAGTACAGGAAAGTAATTAAGGTAGAAACCTAACCACAGCTTTAAACTCTAAGACCCTGACGTCCCTTGTGCAATGGTTTGCTAACGGGGGTTCAGGTTTCTGTCACTCCAGCAACCCCTACGATTAGTAGCCAAATACACAATGCATTCCCCTAGGCCCATATAGGTGAAGTGTCATGTAGTCAACGTTCACATGACACCACTAGAAGAAGTACACCACAACTTAAATATCAAACTATTGAATCTTTCTCAACACAATTCCACTACTAACAACATGACTTCACCCATGTCCTCAACAACAAAACGAACTACTCACAAGACATCATATGGATCATGATCAGAGATGGAATAATGATGTATAAAAATCTGAACATAAACAATAATTCAACGGTTCACTCAATAGCATCAACTACGAAGAGTAGTCAACACCGGGAAAGTTTCCCCTAAGAACTATGCAAGATTCAACCTGATTGTTACAGTGATATGAAGGTGATGATGATGGTGCTGATGGTGGTGATGATGATGATGATCCCAATGAAGTCCAGCTTGATGGTGGTGTTGATGGCGACGATCTCCCCTCTCCGGGAAGGAATTCCTCCAGCAGAATTCTGTCTGTCAGAGAGATCTTTCTCTCTCGGTGTTTTCCGCCCCGCAGAGGCGGAGGAATCTTTCTGTGGTCGTTTCCCGAATCTTAGGGTTTCGGGAGGATAATATACGCTAGAGGGGAGAGCCAGAGGTGGACTAGGGCGGCCACACCACCTGGTGGCGCGGCCTAGGCTGGCCCGCGCCAGGGGGTGGTGTGGGCCCATGTGGCCCATCTCCGCCTCCCCTTCTGGCTTCCTTCTTCTTTTGGAAAAATAGGATTTTCCATGTATTTTTCCGGATTTTTCTGATCTTCGCAAATTTCGCCTCCAAACAGCACATTTTCCATCAGAATCCTGACTGCAGCGGTCTATGCTTCAAAAGTCATCAACCATGCAAAAACATGTGAAATAACATAAGTATCATCTCTTAATATGAAATATATCAATGAATAACACTGAATTATGATATAGAATAGTGATGTAAAATGGACGTATTACAACACCCTTCTTATCTTAGGCCTAGGTCCACGACCCGCAGGAGGCCGCACTAGGACTAGTGGTTGGTGATGAATTTCTTGAACCGTTACCTTTTGTATTAATAAATTAACGAAGTAACTATAAGCTAGAGTGCTCGACATAGTCCACAAAAGCGTCTGCGACAGAGAACATTACATTGCTTAATGTGTGTGGTCGTACCTTACCTGAGGTGCCTCATGTGATTGGCATGTCAGCTCTACATGAGTAGACCCTCATGATTATGGGATCAACGTTGATGTCAGTCGTCCCTAGGCGCGACTAAGAAAAGTGTGGTGCGTGCATGGTTGTAGCTGTGTGTCTACTGTCTAAGTCCCATCGGGGCCATGCGCATGCGGTTGTGTGATGATGAATCGGCAATAGTGGTAGCGCAGGACGACTTCAGTTTGGTGATGCTCTTTGAGTGTTGGATCTTGCAGAGGTGAAAGCTCTAGGCCAGAGCTTCAACGGTTGAACCTTGTAGTGGCGGCGTTCATATTGTGTTTTCTTGTTGAATGCTTTGCCTGAAATTTGCTCAGACTTCTCTTCAGGGGTGAAAAACCATGATCTTACCTCCGTGGTTGAAACTAGCGATGTGGCGTCACAATCGTTTTCGTCTTAAAGGCGTAGTGTTGGAGCACCTCTCCTGCTACCATAGAGTTGGTACCGTTGGTGGCTGATGCTACTGCTACTAATAAAAAAAATCAAGAAATTGGTCGTGTGCATCTTCGATTCTTGACTAGCTATTGATATTGTGCACTAGCTTAGCTCATTTTAATTTGACTGGAGGAGAATTTCACTAAACTCAGCTAGCTTCTGGGTTTCAGTTTTTGTGAATTCATATATTTGTTGTATCCTTACAATTTTCTTCAAAGAGGGACTGCCTCAATCGGTCCCCTTAAAAAACATAAAAGGATTCTAAAAATAGCATAAAAGGGAGATTTCTTATTATTCGAGAACATGTACAATACTGACAATGATCTTGGTTTTTGTTGTGAACATGGAAACAACACGCGGTGTAGAAATTGCTCGGTAGAGTCGCCTATTAGTCCTCCGGCGGAGAAAATGCTCATTTAGGACATTAGCACCCTAGGAGCAGTCTCATGTCCTCATCCTACATTCGTGTCCTGATCATGCACGAGAGACTAGAAATACCCACGGCCGTAAGTTATAATACACTGTAGGTGTAGCTGGGCTCATCAGTTGTTTTTTCAGAATTATTAGTTGTTGTTGCTGCTGCTGTTGCTGCTGCTGTGTTGGTGTAGTGCAGAGTTGAGACTTCCTACTATCTCCTCTGTCTTGACGGTAAAGCCCTCCTGCATCTGAAAGTGGAAGAACGTCAGTAAGTCGATCCACACAAATCTAAAGCGTGTTAATTTCCTTTTTAAGAAGCTCCAATCCGGACAGACATGGCGGCCAATACACATATAAAATCCACGATGCAAAAAAATTTAAGTAGTAATATTTTTCCATGTTGCTCTGAGAAAGGAGAAATGCTTTCAAGCATGGCTGCTATGCTGAATATATTAGAGCCGGCACTAGCTCCCGATGGAAAGGTTCCAGGCATAACATAATGTGTCAACAGAGTGTGGTCGTATTCTACAAGGCAATCTCATTGCGCCACCATTCTAACTATCCAGCTAATGGTTGACTCTCAAAATAACGTGTACAATTTATAGATAACAGAAGAAAATATATTGGCTAAATGAGAAGAGAACAAGTAAACAATTCTTATTAAGAATCCAGAAAAATCTTAATATATAAGAAATTGAATAATGTCACTCCTCAGTGTATAGAGTCATACCCATCGGGCTCTCAAGGCGGCATATCTAAGATGTGGCAGAGACAGATAGAACATTAAGATACTCAACATTGAAACTACCCTTATGCAATATAAAATCCATTTGAGAAAACCAACAAGGTCTAACTACCAAAGGAGAAAGCTAAAGAAATAGAGAGGATCTAGTTGTAGATGACATGAATTGTGAATATTGTA
This sequence comes from Avena eriantha, assembly GCA_910589775.1. NCBI lineage: Eukaryota > Viridiplantae > Streptophyta > Magnoliopsida > Poales > Poaceae > Avena > Avena eriantha. Next base: position 184,715,312 of record OU342743.1, read on the forward strand.
TCTATATAATGATTGCTACACATTTACATGCGCCCTAATGGGACTCCATGGAAAACCAGATGGAAATCCACTGCGAATAGTGACGAAAGTATAAATTTAACATATTTTTAGAGCTTGTAATAAGATGCAAATTTGGCCACTACTTTATTATTCACACATGTCTCACTATTTTGACACCCAGTGTAATGAGTAGTTATTCTACACCCTCATGTTTCCTCGCAGTGGCACATGATTTTTATATCACATAAATGTTGTCTTAAGTGGGAAGTCAATAAGAATGTAAGAAAGTATAAACATGACATAATATTTTTATGTGACCTAAAAATGTCGTAGTATACATAATCTATGATGTTTTTGTGGGTTTACTTTGATATGACTCGTATATTGTGTTTTGATGCTAATTTTCTCGTTTTTTGGGTCAACATGATCGTAACTATTGTGTATCAATCACACAAAAAATTATGTAATGACATAAAACCATGTGCGCAACATAACTTCTTCTGCATCTTGGGTGCCGAATAGCATGTATAATTGGGTAGCTTGGCTAATATGCCAATGAATCTCTCGAAGAATAGATAGCAACTCTCAGAAAGGATAAAAAAGGGAGAGAAATGTAGCAATGTGGTAAGCGCACAGTATATAGAGCTAGCAAACTAGCAGAGAATCTAAAGTGTAAATTAGATAGTTAATTAAGAGACAGATGTATGTTGTATCCCCTCCAAAACTACAGATGATCAAAGTACACATAGTATATGGTTATTAGTAAATCTTAGCGGATAAAATATGTACCTGCAATTAAATAAACATTGGTGCGCTTTAGGCTCTGTTTGGTAGCTCATTATTTTCAAAACCAAAGTATTCCAACGCCAGGCAGGGAAATACTACAGTATTCCTCCTTTCTCAGTTTTAGAATAAAGAGGGTTGGACCTCTTTGTCCAATACTCAAAATAAAACCCACAGTTTTAGAGATACTTTGGTTTTTAAAACTTCAATATTTGTTTAAGTCAAACACCACAAAATATTTTAGGCCGTGGCATTTTTATAAACCGCATTAATATTATAAGAAAACTTAAAAAATACTGTGTTGCCAAACGACGCCCTTAGTTGTCTGGTACTCTTTTCTAGCATGTCATTATATAATTTAGCCATTTTATATATAGTACATGCATAACTGTATGATATGTATATCTGTCAAATTTCGTGTTTATATATCATAGGCAACATATGCAAAGATAAGCGGGGATATCTAGCATAAATGGAGATGCATGTGCAATTATGCATGAAAGGATTAAAAATGAAAACTGGAGAAAGAGATCGAGTGTATACTTAATGATGCATATTGTTATAGACACTTATCAGGTTTTTGTTTTTTCAGTTAATTTGCAATGAAAAAGGTACTGCTTCAGTTCCTTAATGTAAAAACTTCTGGCAGTTTAATTTGTGGCCAAAACATCTTATGTTTAGGAACAGAGGGAGAACATGTCAATTAGTATTTCATCGCATGTGCACCTTATTAGGTTGTCGTTGGTTGCTTTGATGGATGTGTGCTTGATGGAAGGGTAAGCTGAAGTTATCGCGCTTATTTCAGTAAAATGAATGGCACTGCCTTTTCCCTTCGATCACGTTCCTACAGGGTTGATAATAATACTGTATGTGGAGTATAACTTTTTGTTTGAGCTTCAGACATCTGCAGAGATCTTCCACACAAGCACTTAGAAACCAAGCAAATGATTTTAACCGAGTTAATGTTAATCGATACAGCTTTATGCAATTACTGGATCCATGGTATATATGAAGCACTGGTCAAATTCATAACACAGCTAGTATATATACAAACATCAACTGAGGAATGGATTAACTTGCCTTTGCCATGATAGTTATGATCACGGTGGACGCCGTGAACGGCATGACATTGCTGTTCACGATGCGGAGGTGGAGCTCCTCGATCTCGGCAAGCACCCGCACGACCAGCCCCTTCCCGTTCTCGCAGTGGATCCTCACCATCATGTTATTATCCGAAAGCTTCGCCTCGATCTCCGGCAGTGGGCTCCTCGCCGGTGTCCCAGACGCCGCGGAGAAGGACCGTGCCAGGGAGCTATGATCATCACCCGGCGCGACTACGAACGCCTTCTTCTTGACGAGCACCACGGTCTCAATGCTCCTACCGTTGCTGGCGCCGGCCGCCGCCTCCAGGGACTTGACCCTTTCCTGGAGCTCCTTCACGTGTCTCACCGCCTCTGTAAGAATAGTCGCCTTGTCCATCTGATCGATGGAACATTAACCACCAAGATGATGACACTGATTGTTAAGAAGTTTGGAGGACAAAATTCACCTTCTTGAGGCCGGGGATGACGGCGGAGAGCTCTATGAAGCACTGGTTGATCTTCTCTCGGCGCTTCCTCTCTGCCATGATGTGGTCCTGCGCATGCGCCCTCCTCATCGGCTGCAGTCCGTACACCATCTCCGTTGTAGTGGCGGCGACGTCCAGCGTACCGCCGCCACCGCTACTCGGTTGCGCCGAAACATCGCTGAAGTTCCAGCTCATGGGCAGGACGCTGCCGATGCTTCTGGGCACAGACGTCCTGCCCGAGTCCGGTGGCATGGACCAGACACAACCGATTGCCATACCGCCACCGGTGTCGCCGGAGTTTTCAGTTACTTCTACGAGTTCCGTCGGTTCTAGGACCACAGCAGCTGCTTTGGAGGTTTGCCGGAGGGCTACGAGAGATGGGAAGACGGTGTCCTCGGCGGCGGCGGCCAAGACTCCCGGATCGTGGTACTGCAGCGAGTTCACAGCCCACTGCAGGAACAGGCTTGAGTCGTCCATGCCGTCCGTGGGCAATCTACCTCTACCTATGTCACTGACCTCGCGCACGGATGCATTGGAATTTTTACCGCATGTTAATGCTTGCAGATGTTATGTGTGGGTAGACGAAACCTGTAATATGGAGTATTTACTTATAGCGAAGCACATGCCATCAATCCAATCATATCCCCTTCTACCTAGCTAGCTAGCATGGAGAATTAACAATCCCCTCGTTGGATCCGGGCTATCTGGCCTAGATCCATAGATCTAGTGGAAATGATTTTCTAAACAACAAAAGGCGCATGCTACCAAAATTACTGATGGAACCATAAGAGGCCCCCCTTTTCGGGGTAGGACCTAGGCTCAAAGCTGTCAGATCTCATATGGCATACATGTCACACGGGCTCATAAGCAGGATTAATAATGTTCAAGAAAAAACGAGAACTAATAATAATTGGACAATAATTAGTGAGTGTTTTGCATGTGTGGAATTCTATAATCTGAATCACTCAGTTATGAAAACCAAGATTTTGAGTTTATGTGAAGCGCGTTTTGAGAAAAATCATCCGTGGATTAGCATGGTATTGTTAATTATTAGAATGCCACTTATATAATTTGTGAGGAGAACATGTGATGAACCAATAAACTATCACCAACTCGCTTCTAATAATACATATTGTTGTAATAGTGTTGAATATGTGTATAGGCTACAAAAGGACTTCGATTACGCGAAAAGTTAAGTGTTTGAGTTGGACACTTGTAATCCTTTTTCGACAAAGGGAATATATTGATATTGAGAAGATACCAATTACGCCTATTCTTTGCAACAAAACAATGCCCTAAAGGCATTATATATGCACACAACCGTAAAAGAAAAAGAAAAAGAAAAAGAAAAAGAAAAGAAAAGCCCCGCTAGAGTGATCTATTCCTTGTAGTAGCAAAACAAACACCACTAAGACAACACCAGAAGTCCAAATTCTCCAAAAGCGACATCTTCAAGAAGGAAACAATGCATAAGCATCGTTGTCGCCCAATCATAGAACATAGGTTTACACCCAGGAGAAATTATGTGCTCTCAAAACAATGCCTTCAACAAGATCATTGACATGCACAACCAATTAAAGACAAACCTTGAATTTTCACTTTAAAAGATATGTCTGTTGTAGCACCCTGGTAAAACCACTACTAGAAAATCACGTGTTATTTTTATTTTGTGCATCATGATGAATGCATGCTAATGTCATCATGCCACATTGCATTTGAGCATCATCATGACATCATGCATATATTTGCCTAAAACTAGTTTCTAAAAGCATATCTTTGTTTTCTAAATATCCCCTCCTTTATTTCAAAATATTAAACCCTCGGATCTAATTGAATATTTTATTTTTCTAAAAACTATCTAAAAAGTCTTTTAAAAATAAATAAAAAATAAAATGTTTTGTACGGGGAGGCATCCCAGCCCGTAGGCCAGGCTACCTATTACCCCGGCAGCCCAAAACCACCTAGCCCGTCTACACCAAACCCTAGCTAGACAAACCCTAACACCTACCCCACCACTAGATCCACACCCGACCGCACTCGTCGCACCCTACCTTAACACGATACACACCGCACACTACGCCACACCCGCCGCACTCGACAGCATTGCACGCACACACCAGGGATGCACGCGATCGATGTGAGGCCCGACCCCACCCTGTGACCCCGCTCTCTCGATCCCCTCTCCCCACCTACCCCGCTCGCCTTCCATCTCTGCTCGCTGCCTCTCCCAAGCGTGCCGCCCCACGCGGTCCCCGTCGTCGTCACCCCTTCCCACTGCCGCACTCTCCGACCGAGCTCGTCCTCCCGTAGAACCATCGACCTCGCCGCCTCTCCGCTCCCTCCCTCCCCACGAGCCCATCGTCCCATGCAGTTCGTTGCCGTCCGGAGCTCCACGCTGGCCCCCGTCGACCTCGTCGCCCCTCTGCCTCCCCGCGGCTTGTATGTCCCGCATCCGGACGCCTCGGACCACCGCGCTGCCACCGAGTTCGTCCCCGGCGAGCCTTCTTCAATATCCCTTGCGAGCCCCAATCGCCACCGCCTCGCGCCATCGTCGACTCCTCCCCGCGCTCGCGGCCCCCGCTCCTACAGCGAGCCCAACATTGTCCCGCGCCCAGCTCCACGTCGAGCTCCCCGCTAGGAAACCCACCCTCCCCCGGCAGCCACTGATGCGCTCGGACACCTCCTTCCCAGGGGACACGTTGACTCCCCTGCTCTTGTCCTCGGCCGCTGTTGCATGTGTGCTTGGGTGTGTGCTAGCACAGTGGGTGTTGATCTGAATCGCATTTTGTGAAGCCTGTGATCCATCGCATGTTGACGTAACCTTCTCGTCGACGAGATCCACATAGTACCAAGTCGACCACCCGCCCGATGAGGAAGATGCCCGGGAAGACCATCGGAACACGACGCTATGTGAGGACCACTGACCACGAAACCAAGTCCGTCACCGACCACCTTGTCGAATCCGAACCGCAAGATCTACATCCGGGATCATCTAGAACTTCGACATGTATCAACAAGACCTCCATCATGGACCCGAATACGCGAAACCCCGAAGCCCCGATCTGATGACCGATCCCGAACCTCGTCGAACCCTCGGAACCCCAAGATCATCGAGTCCCTGATGTGTGACCCCTATCCGAGACCCTATTTTTATACTATGACATTATCACTTGTTGCATATTAAATTGCTCATTCTCACAACATATTCATTTGTTTGGGGCTATTTTGTCGACTCACCTAATAATTAAATATGGAGACCATATGCGGGCTATTCTAGTATTATATTTATTCCATTTAAATTTGTGTAGCGAACCGATGCCATATTTTGCCTTGTTAAGAAAACATTTAAATTGTAGGGTATCTAAATAACTTGAACCTTCTATTTAATTGTCGGGACCCCGGTTCCGCTTAATATTGCCTAGTAGCATCGCATCTTTGCCATGTCATGCATCATGTCAAAATCATGCCGAATCTTCTGCCATAGTATTAAATAGTGTATCCAGTGTTTCTTTTCGTGTTTGTTTCTTCACGGATTAGGCCGTTGAGTGGATGCGAGTATCGACAAATTCTTCAGATATGTATCTTCGGCAGTGTTTTCCAAGGCGAGCATTCTCCCCCTTTCTACCTATTTTGCATTTTACTCTTTACTCCCTTCCCGTTGATCTATTGCTATCCGTGTTGTGATGTTTTAGATTCCGTACCATTTATATTCCTTGCAGCCTTTATATAGCCTTGGACACATCATATTACTTGTTGTTTGATAGACAGTCGGCCTTGCGAGTCGTACTTGCTTGCTCAGGTGCTGCTTCGTGTCATTGTCATTCCACCATTGTGGGAAGGTTGGCACATGCTTAATGGTGGAGATGATCACGGCTTCAATTACAATTTGATAATTAAAATGCTGATAATAGAGATATCTAATGCAGAGGCACCAGTGGGCAATAGCTAGTATTTGGTTTTTAACCGCTCACTTGTGTCCCGTAGGCCCCGAATACTTGATACATGTTCCTTGACTATCGCACTATCCGCATGTGGGACCATGAATCCCCTTAGCCAGAGCTTGATTCATTTCTTATTTCTTGGGGCCACAAACTAGTTTGGGGCTTTATTACTATCATGTACTTATGCCATGCTTCACTGCTTTACTTACGATTGCGCGTGGAGCGCGTGTAATGTTTACGACTTGTGACATGTTTCCGCTGCATCGACAAGCCCAGTCACACTTTTTGGTTCCCAGTAGTTTATAGCCATCGACACAAACCCTAGGTCCATTTTGGAGCCAGCCAACTTCGTTGCGGGTAGCTTATCAGGGTGGCCGCCTAAAATAATTTATGAATCCTATGAATGCTTTGTTGTGATGCCTCACTGGGTTTTATTTGGTTTTTCCGAGGTTGGTCGTGTGTGTTGCTATTTGTGCACCCCTACAAGGTAAATCTTTCTGAAAGCCGTGTCCCCGATTATGGACGACTTGGAGCATAGTATCTCAATCATAGACAACCATAACTAAAGTAGTGCTATAAATTTGACTTTGACTTGTCTAGTAATCAGTTTCACTACAATGGAATGAGTAAATGAGAGTGCCAACAATTGCTGGATTTCGGATGTCTCATGCTAATTGTATCTGACTAGTAAGTATTGCAACTACAACGGACTAGTGAACTAAAACTGCCCACTGCTTACGATATCAGGATGACTCATGTTATCTGTCTATGACTAGTAAGTGCTACAACTATAATGCAATGAATAAAACTGCCAACCGTGTGAGTTTTCTCGGCATGACTTCCTCGTTTGGTCTCAAGGGGGAAATACCAGGATGGGTATGATTGGTGTTAGTATCAGGTTGGTTCTGAATAAGTATTTCTTATCCCTCCTTGATAGACGACAGTTGTATCGAGTCTCTATAGGTTGTTTAGTGCATGCTTCGCTGCTGCTTCAGTTCACCATACCTATGTAGGCGAGAGCCTGATACATTACAAATGTATCTATAATTTTTGATGTTCCATGCTTGGTTTTATCCACTTTCTTGTGTTTTGTCCATACTTTGGAGTACTTTTCATACGATTTCTTGGAATAACCTATTAACAAGAGTAACAATGCCAGTTGCCTATTTTCTGCTTTTTTTGGTTCTAGGAAAGTCAGAAAATGAATGTTCTCGGAATTGGACGGGACAAAAGCCAAAGTGCCTATTTTTCCGGAAGTCATCAGATGCCAGAATACGAGACGGAGAAGGGCTGGGGTCCGGCCACACCACCTGGCCCGCGCCAGGGGGTGGTCTGGCTGACCCCAGCACCCCCTCGGCCTCTCCTTCCGCCTATAAGATGCCCTCGGGACAAAAACCCTAAGAACCCGATCAAAAATCCACGAAAGAGTCTGTAGCCGCTGTCATCTCCATCCCTAGATCGGGAGGGATCTGAAACTCTTCTCGGCACCCTCTCAGAGAGGGGAATTCACCTTGGAGGCCTTCTTCATCACCATGCAAGCCTCCGGTGTGATGCGTGAGTAGTTCATCCTTGGACTACGGATCCATGTAGTAGCTACATGGCTGGTTCTCCTCCTTTGTGCTTTCATGTCTAGATCTTGTGAGCTCCATTCATGGTCAAGATCATCTATTTGTAATTCTGTATGTTGTGTTTGTGGGGATCCGATGGATATTGAGATGCTATTTCAGATTGATTATTGATTCTATCATGTCTTTGTTATTTGTGATCTTGCATGCTTTCCGCCGTTAGTAGCTATCTTGGCCAAGTAGATGCTAGCAACTCCAAGAGTTAGTATTTATGCTCGATAGTGGGTTTATGCCTCTGGTAATCTGGGGAAGTGACAGAAATCTCTAAGGTACTAGATGTGATGTTGCTACTAGGGAGAAAACAACAATCCTTTGTTCATAGAACAATCGTATTGTTTACATTACACACAATTCGTAAAGCAATAATATGTTGCTTGAAACTTAATACTGGAGGGGGTTCAGATGATAACCTGAAGGTGGATTATTAGTCATAGATGCAGTTGGATGGCGGTCTATGTATAATGTTGTAGTGCCCAATAGAATCTCAAAGGAGTCAAGATGATTAGTATATGCAAGTATTGCTTTATCGATGTTTGTCAATTGCCTCGTTGTAATTTGTTCACCCAACATGTTATCTATCTTAAGGAGAGCCACCTCTAGTGAACTATGGATCCCGGTCCTTTCTTTTACATACAATCTATAAACTGTTTACTGCTTTGTGTTTACTTTCTGCAAACTATTACTTCCTTCCATTCCATACGTTTAATCCTTTGTTTTCAGCAAAACAAGTGAGATTGACAACCTCATCGCAAGTTGGGGACAGAGTTCTATGGTTGTGTTGTGTAGGTCTCCACGTTCCTGCTGGCACCGGTAGTGCGCACTGCCATCGTTCAGCTAGCTACACCTTTGGGGTGTTTCCTTGCTCCTATTGGATTGATAACCTTAGTTTCGTACTGAGGGAAAACTTGCTGCTGTGCTCATCATACCTTCCTCTTGGGGTTTCCCAACGAGCTCGATATAATTTGGGCCATCAAGCATATTTTCTGGCGCCGTTGTTGGGGAGTCAAGGACATCTTCACAAGGGGAGTCCCTCATAACCAATCTCTTTACTTTGTTATTTTTGTTTTGCTTAGTTTGCTTGTTTCTTTATCAAAAACACACAAAAATTAGTTTTACTAGTTTTCTTTCTTATTTGAAAACACACAAAAAATGACTACCCTTGAAAACACTAAGTTGTGTGACTTCACTAGCACCAACAACAATGATTTTATGAGCACACCTATTGCTCCACATGTGCCTGAAGATACTTTCTTTTAGATAAAACCTGCTTTACTCAATCTTGTTATGAGAGAACAATTTTCTGGTATTGGTAATGAAGATGCTGCTGCCCATCTAAATAACTTTGTTGAACTTTGTGAGATGCAGAAGCATAGGGATGTAGATGGTGATATTATTAAGCTAAAATTGTTTCCTTTCTCTTTGAGAGGAAAAGCTAAAGAATGGTTGAATTCCTTAACTAGGAATAGTATTGATTCTTGGACTAAGTGCAAAGATGCTTTCATTGGAAAATACTATCCTCCTGCTAAGATTATATCTATGAGAAGTGAAATAATGAAGTTTAAACAATCTGATAATGAGCATGTTGCTCAAGCTTGGGAAAGAATGAAATCTTTAGTTAAGAATTGTCCCACTCATGGACTGACTGCTTGGATGATCATCCAAACTTTTTATGCAGGATTGAACTATTCTTCAAGGAACCTATTGGACTCTGCTGCTGGAGGTACCTTTATGACCATTACTTTGGGTGCTGCAACGAAACTTCTGGACAATATGATGGTTAATTATTCTGAATGGCATACTGAGAGAGCTCCACAAGGTAGGAAGCTAAATTCTGTTGAGGAAACCTCCTCCTTGAGTGATAAGATTGATATTATAATGTCTATGCTTGTGAATGGGAAAGCCCATATTGATCCAAATAATGTTCCTTTAGCCTCTTTGGTTGCTCAAGAAGAGCAAGTTGATGTGAACTTCATAAGAAATAACAATTTTGGCAATAATGCTTATAGGAATAATTTTGGTAACAACAATTATAAGCCATATCCTCCCAACAATGGTAATGCTTTTATGCAAATTCTTACAACAATAATAGGAGTGATCCCTCTAAACTTGAAGTTATGCTTAAAGACTTTATTAGTAAACAAACTGCTTTCAATAAAAGTACTAAGGAAAAATTCTCTAATGTTGAAAGAAATATAGCATCTTTGGCTGAAGCTCAATCTTCTTTCAATAAAATGGCTGCTAAACCTGAAACTAATGATAATCCCTTTGCGGCTACTAATGCTACTAATGCTATACAAGTAAGAATTGATGAAAATGTTAGACTATTAGCTGAATTACATGCTAAGTGGGAAAGAGAATATGAAATTGCTAGAAAAATTAGTGTTTCTACTATCACCACCACTAGTGTTGAGGCTAGTAATAGTTCTACTACTCTAGATGATAAATTCGATTTTGATCTTGATGGTTGCAATATCTCTGTGGTTATCAAGTTCCTACAAAAGCTTGCTAAAAGTCCTAATGCTAGTGCTATGAAACATGGCCTTTACAAAACACATTACTGATGCTCTCATAAAGATTAAAGAAGAAAAGATGAAACATAAAGCTTCTATTCCTATAAAACAAGAAGATGGTTGGGAACCCATCATTAATATGAAAGTGCATGACTTTGATTTCAAAGCTTTATGTGATCCTGATAGTAGTGTTGCTGTTATGCCTAGAAGGATTTATGATATGCTTGATTTGCCTCCTCTTGAAGATTGTTATTTGAATGTCCTACTTGATGATAATGCTAAAAAAGAAACTCATGGGGAGTCTTAATGATGTTCTTATTATGGTTAACAATGCCTATGTCCCCGTTGATTTCTATGCACTACTAGGAAACAGCTCTTCTGTGGCGCATGAAATTACTTCTTCTGTGGCGCTTATCCTAGTCGTCACTGTTATCTCGTCACTAATATCTGCTTCCTGTGGCGCATATAGACATGCGCCATAGAAGTCCCAGACTTCTGTGGTGCATTTCTTCATATGCGCCACAGGAATAACTTCTGTGGTGCATTTACACATATGCGCCACAGAAAACCATGTGCCACTGACTATATAATTATATGCGCCACTGATTTTGTAACACGTCTTCAAAGTAAAATACTTTCCTGGTGTATAATCAGGTATTTATACATGATCTATACAGTATTTGTCCAGATGAGTATAAAATACATTGCACAAGTAGTAGATGCATGAAAACCGACATATATATAATACAAACACTTAGAGCCCGATCGAGATACATATATAGTGTCAAGTGCCAATTTTTTACGCAAGCGCCGAATACAAAGTTCATATCATCTCACATTACAAATATGAAGTGGCCACCGCCGCCTACACTAGGATCAAATAGAATACAGCTATGATAATGGTGAGCAAGAGCATTAGCCTGACCAATATCTTCATCCGGTTCTTCTTCCACAAGTGGTTTATCCACTTGGCTATCGCCTCCTCTCTAGTCGCGTATCCTTTGTAGATGTTGCCCCTGAATGTGTTCACTTGTTTGTGGCAATCCTCCCACTCCTCGTAGACTCCTGGAACCCTACCCATGTACACCACATACCACCTCGTCGCCATCTCTATAAACGACAAGGCATATTAGTAAAAATACAACGAAAAGAATGAATAAAGGGTTCACATCCATATATATATATATATGTTCACAGAATATAAAACAAATGATCCATAAACCTAAAAGTTAGATCATCATAGAAGCAATAAGTTCAACAACAACACGACCACAAGGTAGTTTAAGTCTAACAACAATGACCATTTCGACCACGAGATAGTAAAGTTTATGACACACACACTAATACAGCACGCGTCCATCAAGAATATACACACACTGGATCATGCTAGAGGCACACATCGATCATGATGAAGACTTCCTCTTCTCGCTCGACTTCAGGAATGGTAGATATCCCTCTTTCGTCATCCACGTCCTTGTGTCACCCTGCTTACGGAGGCATTCTTCGATCTCCCTCTTACTCAACCCTCTGGCTTGTTGTAGGGGACCGCCCCTTGTGTTGACATCTTCAATGATGATTTGCGACAACTTCATCTGAATGCGATTTAAGTCTTCTCTAAGATCAGCATCATCAATTTTCACCAAAGTTTCGGCCCATCCTTAGAGACTAGATGGCAGCGTTAGGTTCTGGCAATCCCGAACATAGCCTTTAAGGTGATGGAGGACGTAGAAGGCCTCCTTGGCACCAGTAGTCGACTGATTGATGCAGGGGAAGTCGAGCACGTGCTTGAACACGGGTTTGCCATCCTTGATACATTCCCCCTTATCACGAAGGTGCATCCCTTCTTGGTGTAGCCCTCGACAGCCTCATTGAGAACACCCCTTATTTTGGTGTAGTATTTCTTCTTCGTCAAACTCCCCGAGTCAAAATACGTGGCTAGCGAATACCTCGGGGAAAGAACGATGAGTGTGCAGTACTTGTCTCTGCACAACACAATTGGAATGGAATGTTGTAAAAAGAGCAAAGGAAGAAATCTATAAGAAATGCATAAGTTACGGCGGTGATGAGCGAGTGTGTGTACTTACTCGGGAAAGAAAGGCAAAAGAAGTGTGCCCTTCCTCTTGTTGTCCACCATGAACTTCTCGAGGTACACCGTCGCCTTGGTCCGTGTCTCTGATCCTTTGACCAACTGGCTGTCCCGCATGTAGTAGGGATCCACTATCGCGATTTCCGGGGTACTTTCTCTCTTGATCGTGAGCGCCAGATTGAGTGCGTATAGGCGGACCAAGTTATAGTCCAGCCGTTTCGTGAGAAACAACTTGAATATGTCCTCGAACGCTATGAAGAATATATCCGCGGGGGGTTCATCGATGAAGCCCACGTCCAATGGCACCTTGGCCATGAAAACTGGGTAATTTGGATCTTCGTCTTTAAGGAGGGCCTCTAGTGTCTTGACACCCTCGTGCAAAGTTAACATGGCTCCAACCGCAATGTGGATCATATCCGGAGTCAATATCGGATCACCAGCTACATGCACTCGGGGCAAGCCAAATTGTGTGGATGGTACAACGACGGCGTCCTAACTTTGGATCCTCTTTGGAAGAGGCTGGCTCGCACCCTTCTTCTTATTATTATTATTACCTCTCTTCATGTAGTGCTTCTTCTTCACAACAGTGTCAGCCACTGTTATCTGCTCATCAGTCGCCTTTCGGAGTGTGTTGGGGCTGAAAACCAATCCCGGTTTCTCTTGTGGTGGATCGACGGCCGGAGGCGTCTCTTGAGAAAGACCATGGAAGACCAGGCGCTGCGTGCATGTATTGGGCTGACCAGCTTGATGGTTGTCGCGAGCTGCGAAGGGTTCTTCATCCACATAAGGCATATACAATCCTTTGGCGGCGCCGGTGTTGATGAAGTCGTCAATGTTGACCAATTCATCATCATCTTCATGGGTGCCATCATGTGGTGGTGGTAGCGGGGGCGACGGCGGTTGCGGCACAACGTCTTTGCCATGTGGCGGTGCACACGTTGCCAAGAGTTGATGGTGATGGCTGGTGGTGGCGACGATGGTGGCTACTGGCTTCCGAGGTGGTGGTCGGGCGATTGGTCGAGAGGTGGCGCCGGTGCTCCCCCCCCCCCCCCCCCCCGCAAGACGAATCTGGGTCTTCGGCCATGTCAAGGGCCAGTTGTAGCATTCCCCAAGGGTCTTGTGTTCGTCGGCTCCCTGAGGTTGAAAGGGGGGTCCATGTCATCGCACCCTGGCAACACCCGAGCCAACCTGACCCTCATCACGTCATCATCCATTGGATTGTTGTGCATCGTGCGGCTCGCCGGTTGTATAAGAGTGCCCTTGGCAACATCCTTCAACTCACCGTCGACATCTTTAAGCAGGAGTACGCAAGAAGTATCCTGAGGCAAAAACATATTGTTGGGCGTCATGAGATGGAGCAGTCATGCATCAAAAGCATAAAGGATATGACGTGCACTAACTAATTAGTTACCTTGGTGATGGCGTGGATCTCGGCTAATGTAGAGACACGGCCGATGCCGACGGCCGGCCTATCATCATCTGGAATCTCCCGCTCGGGTGCCTCACAAAGCACCACCGCCGTTGGCTGTGCCTTATTGGTATCTTTGGCGGGAGGGGGCGTCGGTGTGACCAAAACGAGCAGTTGTATCCCGACGTTGACGGCCGGCGGGGTCACCAGGTCCGGCGACACGGTAACATTGATGCCCGAGTTGCTGCCGCTTAAGCTGGGCAGATGTATCGGCCCCTGTCGACCTCCCGCATTCCAAAAAACTCAGGGGGGGTCATCGAGCGGAGCTTCTCTTCCACTAACTTGTCCACCGTTTTCTCGTCCACCGCCTTCTCCTCCAGTGTCTGCACCTTCATCTTCAGCTCTGCAACAACGGCTTTATCCTGGTTCTTCCTCTCCCTTCATTTCTTGGCGTCCTCTTTGTAGTACTCCTTGAACTTCATGCTCGTACCAAAGCCGGACACACGGCCAGCTGAGGACGGCGGCAACCCCTTGTCGCTCTTCTTGTAAGCATTGGTCGCCCTATTTAAAACCGTGTCCCACGGCTCCGTCGAATCCTGGGACGACTATGTGGCAGTAGCGTTCAGTTCATCCTCTTGCAGAGACAAGGAAAGGTGAACCCATTTAGATTCTTGACTTCATTATCTTAATTAGAACGCAATAGTCTTGAGATCGGCGATAAATTCCTTACCAGCTTCTTCTCAAATGCCTTCACCTCCGGATCGTCGTTGATGAACTCCCCTGTTTCCTTGTCCAGGTAGTAGCGGGCCCAAACAAATTGCCTAAGCTGCAAGTCCGTGATTTTAAGCCAAGGGTTGTCTTTACCAAGGCGTTCAAGCTCGGCGTCCTCCTTGTCCCAAATGGCATGTTTCCCCCTGTAACCGCCGCTTCCAAGGCGGTGGTTACCTATGTTCTGTTCCCGCATACTCCTTCCCCATTGAGTCCATTTTATAGCGTCAGCGGTAGCTATATCCGCCTTGAATATCCTAAACTCCTTTTCGTCGAGCATCGGATTTTTCTTACTAATAACCTCCCAGCTTTCACCTTTGTTAATGCTATTCTTCACCCGGGTTTTCCAGCTGCTCAAGGCGTTGCTCATCTTCGTGAGGGCTAGTTTGTTCACCGGGTTATTTCTCTCAAGGTTTCTAAACCGCTCTGGGAATCTGTATCGCTTGTGAAGCTTCTTAAGGAGGTTATCGACCAAAGCTGCATGGTCAGCATGTCTGATGTACTTCGTGTTGATCGACATGCTTTCCTGGACGATGCACCCGAGTTGCAGGCCGTACCCTTTAGCAATCGCCTCTGGCGCAATGGGTTGGCCACTTTATGTGACCTCACTGAACTCATCGTAGACGGTGGCGAGCACTGGCACCTTCCGCTCCTTCTGTTGCTTCTTCTTCTTCTGAGAAGCGGCCGGGTTGCCGCTACCGCCATCCGTGCGCTTGCCGCCATCGGTGCGGGCGCCGCCATCGGTGGTGTCATCCTCTTTGCCGCCGCCTTCACTAGTTCCATCGTAGTCATCTTTGTCCCCCTCGTAATCAGGATCTCCGCCCTCATTGGCCCCAGCAGCTCTGGCGACCGTCGCCTCCTCCTCCGGTGGTGGTGTCATCCTCATCGCCTCCTCCTCCTCCTGTTGGGACCCCCACCAGAATGACTGGTTGGCCTGTCTAGCTTGTTCTTCGACGCTGATCATGTGCTTAGAAGGGCCAGACTCCTTGTTGCCCAACATGTTTGCACTACTCTATTTAAAAGAGGCAAAAAGTTAGCACAAATCTCGGCCGAAAAATTCAGCATGACCTTTGCTAATTTTTTGACCTAGGAGTACCCATTTCTCAACCGAAACGGAAGTGAATCGATACTTCGGGAGAAATGGGCAACTCAAATGAAGAAATATATCCCTGCAAGACAAAAGACCCCATCCCCATATTGACAGCCCCATGCATTGACCCCAGTATCCATCATCCATCATCCATCATCCACAGTACATTTCAACATCAGGTACCATCATCCCCATACAGCATGTATAACAGATATATATAACGAGCTCTAATTCTGGCATAACAGATATGTATAACAGATATATATATATATAACAGATATGTATAACAGATATATATAAGAGCTCTAATTCTGGCAAAAATGTGGTTCACCCTGCTTGTGCAATGTGCACACACAGACATGCTAACACACACACATGGGCACACAGACACATGCAAACAGACATGCAATGGGTGGATAATGGGCACACACAGACATGCTAACCCAGCATTGTGCAATGCCTCCACATTCCCCACTCTGATACATGAGCATTGAAGTAGGCAGAGGTTAAATAAAAAAGAGCTCTAGCTATTTAAACAGTAGATGTATTAAAGTATCTATTTAAACAGTAGCTATTTAAAAAAGAGCTCTAGCTATTTAAACAGTGGCTATTTAAAAAAGAGCTCTAGCTATTTAATCCAGATGAATCAAAGTATCAAACAATCATAAAAGACATGTATACATGCACACTTTCCATTTAAGTCAGATTGGAGGCTCAGGTCCCATGCTAGATCAACACGTGCAGCAAGTAGAAATTACTTAGGAGAGTTTGAAGCCGGCGCATCGCAGAGCTACAGCCTGGCAACCCCAGGCAACTGCCCGGGCTTTGCAAGCAAAACAACATTAAAGTTATAGCAAGGTTTAGGATTTATTCAGCTGAATTTGTGGGCAAAAGTTGGATCAAGTGATATTAGTGAAAAATTTCCCAGGCTCTATGAGTCAGCTAGCTCCGCCACTGAATATTAAGCATTAGGCCATTGTTATTGTCTTACTGATGCAATCTTCAAAAAAATGCCCAAAGAATAGAAGTATATTAATATGATCTCCTAAATCCTATTTCATCATGATTGAGCCAACCATGCAATGACTTAGTCAAATTCAAATAACTGTTGTATATTTCAAATGGGAGCTGCCAACACAGCAAGATCCTATTGGATGGTTCCCAGAGGGTCGTCTCCTCTAACTCTCACTAGCAGCCAGGTAAACTACAAATTTAAAGGTCTAAGATGCAATTTTTGGTTAAATTTCCATCTAACACGATGTGCCGGCCGAGATGAAGCCTGGGCGCTTGTAGGGGCACTGGGTCTGCCACTGCTAAGACTGACAGTTCCGCACCTCCCTCTGGCAGCCCCTTTCTCTTCACCACCCAGGCACTGCCACCCCCGCCTCCCTCTGTAACAGCTGCCGGCGACCTCACTGTCTTCATTACTTTTTATTGAGTACAAAGAAAAATTACATGGACGATGAATTGGTATTGGTTCCTAGTGGAAAAAGTAATGCATTTAGGAATAAATGGGAGAGAAAGGGGAAGAGCATCAGAGGGGGTGGGGTGGGGGTGGGGGACGAACTTGCTGTGGTGGTTGACGATGACGAGGGTTGCGGGGTCCGACGCGGCGGCTTTCCGGCGGCTCCTCCTCCACGGGCTGCAGGGCGGCTCCTCCTCCGGCGGCTCCTCCTCCACGGGCTGCAGGGCGGCTCCTCCTCCGGCGGCTCCTCCTCCACGGGTTCGTCAGACGGCTCCTCCTCCACTGGTTCGCCGGGCGGCGCGGCGGTGGTGGCTCCGGCAGCAAGGGCTAGCGCGGCGGTGGCGGCTCTGGCAGCGAGGTCTAGGTCTAGGGCTAGCGCGCGGCGGTGACTGAATATGGGGAGAAGGGGAATGCAGGCCGAACCGTTTATTTCGCTAAGTCCACAGGTTATGTGGCGCATTTCGGCAATATGCGCCACAGAAGTTTTTTGTGGTGCATATTGCCGAAATGCGCCACATAACAAGTGGACTTAGTACAAAACGTGGCGCGCATGGTAGTATGACATGATCACACACTTGCCTTAGTGGTCTCTGCTGCTTGCTTGTGCCATTCTAAACCTAGGGCAGCCAGGTTCGAATCCTGGCAGTCTCACACTTTTTTATTTTTTAAAAATATATTTTTAATTATAGATCTGTTTAAAAATAAAGCAAGAACATATTTTTAATTATATATCTGTTTAATTATAGATCTATTTTTAATTATATATTTTTAAAAATAAAGCAAGAACATATACAAACATTCATATTTATTCAAAAAACTCTCTCCCCGAACATATACAATCATGTAATGTGTTTTTAATTATATATATGTCTAAAATAAAGCAAGAACATATACAAACATTCATATTTATTCAAAAAACTCTCTCTCCGAACATATACAATCATGTGATGTGTCGAGCTAGTGTCTCTTCACAATCTTCTTGCCCTTTTTCGCCGTGGTTGAATACTTTAGCCCGTGCACTTTGAGATTTCTTCTTGTGAATGGACAACCTTTAGTAGGTAGTGTGGTCTTCCTTCTTACTTTAGTAGTAGTACGCATGTCGAAGTACTTGTCGAATTCCTCTTCGATCTTTGGGTCGCCGTTTTTGTCGAAGTTTTGCTCGTTGGCGGCTCCTTCCATTCCGATGATGCTCCTCTTGCCCCTCCTAACTACAACATGGTTGGGCTTTGACGGAGCGGTAATAAAAAAGCATTGATCAACTTGGCTAGCGAGTACCCAAGGCTCATTTTTTGCAGAGGCGTTCTTCGTTGATTTGGCATCTGGTATAACCATTGTGGTGAAATAGCGGCCTTCTTTTCCACGTTCTTGGCCCATCTAACACGGAACATCAGTACGATCTCTCCATAGTAGTCGAGCTCCCATATCTCCTTGATCCTTCCGTAGAATCTTTCCATCACAGTAGTCTCGTCATCAGCAAAGGATAACATAGTTACTCCTGAGTTTTGATATTCTCTATTCTTGTCCTTTTCCTCGGTGTAGAATCTGTAACCGTTCATGTCGTATGACTGATAGGTCCTTAGGTTGTGCCCTGGGCCCTACGACAAGGAGAATATGAGTTTTTGATCTTCTGTAGAAGGCGTCTGTGGGGGATTGTCTAGTTGCCTTTTCTTGAACCAACCCGTGAAGCTGGAGTTGTGCTCTCTGGTTACGTCTCCCTTCTTCCCCGACCGGCCTGGTCGACGTACTCCTGCTCGATTAAGCTTCTGTGCTCTTCGACCCAAGGGCCGACCACTTCAATGTGTTGTAGCGCGACTCGGTGTGCCCTTTCAAAATCAGTGCGTCAACCATCAATGCCGACATGTAGTGAGTGGCAGCCCTCGCGGTGACCATATCCACTGAGCCTGCCGAGGTGCTTGTTTGTGGGTATTCCAACATCCTCGTTCTCGGTGGTTAGATAATTCTGGCAGAAGGAGATGCACTCGTCGATCAGAAATCCCTTGGCTATGCTTCCATCTGGACGAGACATGTTGTGAACGAATCCTTTGATGACACCGTTTAGCCTTTCAAACGGCATCATGTTGTGCAGGAATGTCGGCCCGAGCTGGATGATGTCGTCCACGACATGTACAAGCAGATGCACCATGATGTCGAAGAATGCGGGCGGGAAGTAAATCTCAAGCTCGCATAGTATCATCACGATCTCTTCCTGTAGCCTGTCGAGCTGCTTCACACCGATCGACTTCCTAGATATGACGTCAAAAAAGTTACAGAGGCCAAACAACGTCTCATGGACATGCTCGTCCATTATCCCACGAATCGCAACAGGGAGTATCTGCTTCATCAGCACGTGACAGTCATGAGACTTCATACCACTAAACCACTTCTTCGCCACATCCAGATATCTGCTAATCTTCCTCGAGTAACCGTGAGGAACTTTCACTCCTAACAGGCACCTTAAAAACTGCTCCAGCTCCTCCAGACTCAGAGTGAAGCAGGCAGCGTGAAGCACCACCTCATTCTTCTTAACTCTTTTACGGCGACCTTGAGTCCCTTCTGTCTGATCATCATCATCATCATCATCATCATCATCACTATCAGGGTACTGAAGATCTTTCTTTATGCCAAGCAATTTAAGGTCCTTTCTTGCTTTCGGCCCATCCTTGGTCCTCTCCGGCATGTTCAGTAGAGTGCCAAGCAGACTCTCGGTAACGTTCTTCGTGATGTGCATTACATCGAGGCTATGGGGAGTGTGAAGGACCTTCCAATACGGCAGGTCCCAGAAAACAGACCTTGCTTTCCATACACCCAGCATCGGCTTTCTCCTCGGTCGTTTTTTTCCAGGCGCGGGGCAATCTACCCAATTATTCAAAAGCTCCTCGATTTCTTCGCCGCTCCTCGGACGCAGGGCTCTTTTGAGCTCGTCCTTACCATTGAACAGGTCACCACGTTTTCTCCACGGGTGATCCATGCGGAGCCACTTTCAAGTACCTTGGAACACGGTTTTCGAAGACCCGGGATCCCTTGGTAGCTGGAGATGCAGTGTCTCATCCATGCACTTGACACATACATTGTGTCCGTGGTTCACCTGGGCTGATAAATATGCGTAACCAGGATAGTCCTGCATGGTCGTGAGCAACGCGGCTCTTGGATGGAAATATTCTTTAGTGTAGGCGTCCCACGTACGGGCTAGTGTCTCCCACAAGCTGGCTAACTCCTCTCTCAATAGCCCGAGATACAGATGCATATTGATACCTGGTTGTTTCGTCCCCTGAATAAGAATGCTCATGTGTACATACCTTTGCTTCGTGCATAGCCACAGGGGGAGGTTGTACGACCATACAAACACATGCCAGGTGCTATGCGTGCTACTCTGGTTTCCAAAAGGATTGAGTCCATCGTTGCTCATACCCAGCCTGACGTTCCTTGCATTGCCCCCGAACTCTTCGAACTCTATGTCTAATGCATTCCACTAGCTAGCGTCTGAAGGGTGTGTCAGGATCTTGCCCTTCTCTAGATCATCTTCGGGTTTCTCTCTTTCCGCGTGCCATTGCATGAGCTTTGCTTCCTTAGGATCTACGAAATATCGCTGCAGACGAGGGGTGATAGGAAAGTACCATACCACTTTTTGAGGAACTTTCTTGTTCCCTCTCTTGTACTGTCCTTGGCCACACACCGGACATGTGGTTCTATCCGCGTACTTGTTCCGATAAAGTGCGCAATCATTGATGCATGCGTGGTATTTAATGTGTGGTAGGTCGAGAGGGCACATGATTTTCTTGGCCTCCTCGATACTTGTTGGCAATGTGTTCCCCTTAGGAAGTCGGTCGTGCCAGTATTCCATGTTCGCGTTGAAGCTCACATCGGTCCATTTCTGTTCGGCCTTCATCTCTAGAGCCTTGAGCGTTACACTCAAACGTGTATCCTCGAGGCGACACCCAGGATACAATGGAGTCATCCCGTCTACCTCCATTTGAGCCAGCTTGGCTTTCTCTCTGGCTACAGCTTTGTCGTTGCTCGTCTCCTTGAGGAGCAGTTCTTGAACATGAGGGTCCTGCAAGACCGAAGTTAGCAGCGTCTGTGTGTTCGCGTCTTCTCCTTCTTCATGATCATGATCATGCCCATCGCCATCTCCTTCTCCATGTTGATCATGCCCGCCGACATCTCCTTCGTCATGATGATCATGCCCGCTGGCATCTCCTTCGTCATGCTGATCATGCTCGGTAGACTCTTCGTCTTCTCGCCCGCCCACGTCTTCGTGACCACCACCATGTCCTGTCGGCGCCTCATTGAGGTCTCGCATGAAACCGCGCCTGAGCAGGTGACCCTCCAATTGTCCAGATTGAGGGTAGATCCAGCGCTGCAGTTTGCATGTTCGACATGGACATCTTATCATGGTCTTGTTGTTCAGAATCATGTCCTCCTTCGCGCCTTTCTTGTACCTAGCAATTCGACCTTCGCTCATCGTGAGGACCATGGTTGCCTGAGCGGTCAAAACAGAGAGTATAGGTGAGAAACACACCATATGAACACACACATGCATGAATGCTAGCCGAAAACATTCCACATGACCTTTCCTAAAATTAGGACATATGGGTAGTGCAAAAATTTGCCGAAATGGAAATGAATCAACATTTCGGCAAACATCCATGCAACCACACCGGCCGAGCCCGACAACAACAAGCAACCAACAAAAAACTTCCTCCCATTGCAAACATTCATGCACCACACAAGCATCGTCTTGCCATGGATCGCGCACACACACCGCCCGCGCGACAAGCTTCACCTACATGTTCATGGCCAAGTACTCACCTAGTAGACACAGTAATAGCGAGACGAGACCGCGCGATGAGAGAGTGTGGACAAATAGATCTACAATGCAAGTTGGTGGAGAGGAAATTAGTAAACAAATAGAGATGTGAGAGAGAAAAGTAAGAAACTTTTAGATCTAGAAGTTGGAGCGAAGCTTCCACTTACCAATCTATGGGTTAAAGTAGGTTTAGTTACAAGAAAATGGAGAAACTATGGGCAAGATGGGGTGTGAGGGAGGAGGAAGACGAGTTGGGAGGAGGTAGAGATGTGAAATGGGTGGTGGTGGATAGATAGATAAGAAAGCTAGCTTTTGTCACCTTTTTAACATGGATCTGGACGCCCTCATTTGTGGCGCATATGGAGGAAATGCGCCACAGATGCTGAAACTTCTGTGGCGCATAAGTCCATATGCGCCATAGAAGTGGGTGAATCAGATTCCCTCTGTGGGTCCCACCTCCAAGTTTTGTGGCGCATGTTGGGATATGCGCCACAGAAGTGCAACACATCTGTGGCACATATCAGAACATGTGCCACAGAACTTGGGTGAATTAGATTCCGTGGTGGGGGCCCCCCTCCATGTTCTGTGGCGCATAAGAAAATATGCGCCATAGAAGAGCCAACTTCTGTGGCGCATACCTCAGAATGCGCGGCGCATACCTCAGAATGCGCGGCGCATACCTCAGAATGCGCCACAGATTGGATCAACCCACCCCGTCTGGCGGGTCTCACCAATCTTCTATGGCACATACTCTGGATAATGCGCCACATAACTTCCAATCTTCTGTGGCGCATGCTTTCTGGTGCGCCACTGATGTTTTCCTGTGGTGCATGGTTTCGCATATGCGCCACTGAACATCTTGTCTATCTATAGGTTGTTTCCTAGTAGTGATGTTTTGGATGTTGAATGCAATGCTTCTTGTCCTATTACTTTGGGAAGACATTTTCTTAGAACTGTTGGTGCCATTATTGACATGAAAGAAGGCACCATTAAATATCAACTCCCACTCAAGAAAGGTATAAACACTTCCCTAAGAATAGAGAGAAGATTTCTTTTGCTCCTCCTATGAAAACAAAATTTGGTCTTAATGCTTCTTCATTTGAGAACACTTGATTCTTCTTTTTGCTTCTTATGCCTAACTTAAAGGCGTTAAAGAAAAGTACTTATTAGGAGATAACCCAAAAGTTTTAGATGGGTCTTGGAAGTTATTACCGCTCCTTATCCTTTTTATTTGCTTTTTGTGCCAAGAGTAACCTCTAATGAGAGAGAAGTAATGATTGGGAACGTTGTTGTCCCGAAACAGATTTCTGTGCTTCACCGTAAAAATTCGGGTAAAACCTCTGAACGTCTTTTTGAGGCGTGAATTTTTGTGATTCTGCCCCAGGTTATTATCTAACTTTCGTTAGTTCAACACTTTTTGATTTGAGCAACAGAAGGTCTTCGAAAAAATTCGTCTATACCTGCTGGTCTGTTTTGACAGATTTCTGCCATTTTCTGCATTTGCTTCTTGTTGGTTTCTCTTTGAGTTCTTTTGGGGAATTGAGCTTTTTGAGGGAAGTGCTACAGTATATAGTGTTCTAATGGAAGTTTATTTGGTGTTGGAACTGAACCTTAAGACTTAATTATCTTGAGTGCACTAATGTTGCTAATAAAGATTGTGTGAAGTTTTGTATGAAGAAAAATTCCAGGTGTATGGAAGGAATGAGTAATGAGATGAAGGATGGACTAAAGCTCAAGCTTGGGGATGCCACGCGTGTCACCCCAAGAAATATCCAAGAAGTACAAGCGTCAAAGCTTGGGGATGCCCAAGGCATCCCCTTCTTCATCGATAAAAATCCCAGGTTTCTTCCAAACGCTTCATTTTTATTCTTTCATGCACAGTTGTGTTGTTCTTGGAGCGTCTTCTTTTTCGTTTTTGTTTTGGTTTTTCGTTTGCTTAGTTTGCTTAGTTTTCTGAATAAATTGGTTGGACCCCCTCTTTCATACATTGGTTTGCAAATAGTTTGGTTTGGATTGGAAAAGAGTAGGAAAGTTTATACTTATGTGGTAAAAAGTGCTTGTTTTTGACTGTGGCCTATGCTTTGTCATGCCATGATTGATATTGTTTTGGCTTTATGCTTAGTATTATTTGCTGTAGAATGACTTGTTATAAACAATTGAGATTGCTTAATGCACCTTGGATGAATCATGCGTTGTTTTAGCATATTAAAGCATAGTATAGTGGTATTCTCCTTTGATGCTTTATTTGGGTTGACTTGGCACATGCTCACACCATGTTATGACTATCTCAAGTCACCATAGCCTTTATGATCCTTTAGTTTTCAACTTGGAGTATCACTTTATGCTTTGATCAATGATGTTTTGTCGCTCTGCATGATTATGGCCATTATTGCTCTCTTAGTTTGTCGCTCCCAGTCTTTTGCTAGCCTCCACAACCAAGTATGAGTTCCACTCATGCATCCAACTCCTTAAACCAAGTTATTCGAAAGAGTCCACCATACCTACCTACTAGCTTATGATATTCCAAGTATATTCATGCTTTTGTTTACCTTCCAAATTAAACTTGTTATGAGAAAACTAGTGATTAAAGCTCTCACAAACTTGATGGCACACTTTACTTTTCTTGCCCTTAATAAACTTGAACCATTGTGTCGTCTATGTTTTATATGCTTGCACTTATTTGTTGGGAATTAGCAGAACCATGTTGTCATGAGGAACGCTTTCAACATTGCACTTGGTACTTGTACCTAGTTGATATCATGCTCTTTTGTATATGGATGTCGTCGGTGTGAAATGAAAGGGGAGCTTGTAAGTCCATGGAGTTATGTATATGTGTTAGAGAAACGCCTGGGTCGCTGGTCTAATCCATGCTGACATGGTGGAAACCTTTAGCGTAACCATAATGAGCTGTCTATGAAGCATTCTTCTTATAAAAAAAGAGTCCTATATTGAGAAAAAAAGAGAAAAAGAAAAAAAGAGATTATGAAAAGAGGAAAGAGAGAAAAAAGCACCATATTCCCATGGTAAATAAGAAGATTGTTGAGATGCTCGTTGTCTGCTTGCCTTGTCATTTTGATATGGGGATTCTTCCGTATCATCGGGCAAGGGGTACCCCGTTGGCGGTTCTCTATGATACACATGTACTTACGATGACAAGAAATTACCGGTGACTAAACTTGAGTAGCATGAGGAGCGGCCCTCGTATACAAGGGACATGAGATTTCTAACTTATACTTCGTCAAGCATGTACACCATAGTTTGTTCACTTTAACCTTAATCACTTCAAGATGCTTATGATAGGGGCAATGAGAGCTGAAAGCTATAAGTACTATAATTTTTGGAAGCTCTTTATGAGACTTGAATCCCTACTTCCTTCTATGAAGGGCTTTCTTCCACCATTATATTGAGTCTCCACCTTCTACCTTTATGCACCTACTTTGAGAGCATAGTGGCCATTCTTAGTTCTATGTGCATTGTCCCAAGACTAGTTGATTGATGCATACCTTGATATTGCTTGTTTTAAACTATTTGTATCTAGTCACTCTTATGAACTTTGAAGGTGTCCTATGCATTTATATTTGCTACTCTATGAGGGACAAGCTGAATACTATTATGCTATGTTTTCTTTATGTGAAACAAACAAAAGTCTTGCAAAGCATTGTTATTCATGAATCTTTTGTTTGTGCCTTTTCATGTTGCAACATAGTTTCTTTGTCTTATTGCTAGAACTTTGTCTTTCATGTTATGATTGAAGTACTATGATCCTAGCTTTGAATGTTTTACAAATACTTTGATCAAGTCTTTGATGGTGCATGTCTCCTCAAAAATTATTATTTCTTTTTATCACTTACCTACTCGAGGACGAGCAGGAGTTAAGCTTGGGGATGTTGATACATTGCAAATGTATCTATAATTTTTGATGTTCCATGCTTGGTTTTATCCACTTTCTTGTGTTTTTTCCACACTTTGGAGTACTTTTCATATGATTTCTTGGACTAACCTATTAACAAGAGCCAGAGTGCCAGTTGCCTGTTTTCTGTTGTTTTTGGTTCCAGGAAAGTCAGAAAATGAATATTTTCGGAATTGGACGGGACAAAAGCTAAAGTGCCTATTTTTCCGGAAGTCATCAGATGCCAGAATACGAGACGGAGAAGGGCTGGGGGCCGGCCCCACCCCCTGGCCGCGCGGCCAGTCCTGGCCCACGCCAGGGGGTGGTCTGGCCAACCCCATCACCGCCTTGGCCTCTCCTTCCGCCTATAAGATGCCCTCGGGACAAAAATCCTAAGTACCTGATCAAAAATCCACGAAAGAGTCTGTAGGCGCCGTCATCTCCATCCCTAGATCGAGAGGGATCTGAAGCTCTTCCCGCCACCCTGCCGGAGAGGAGAATTCACCCTGGAGGCTTTCTTCATCACCATGCAAGCCTCCGGTGTGATGCGTGAGTAGTTCATCCTTGGACTACGGATCCATGTAGTAGCTAGATGGCTGGTTCTCCTCCTTTGTGCTTTCATGTCTAGATCTTGTGAGCTCCGTTCATGATGAAGATCATCTATTTGTAATTCTGCATGTTGTGTTTGCGGCGATCCGATGGATATTGAGATGCTATTTCAGATTGATTATTGATTCTATCATGTCTTTATTATTTGTGATCTTGCATGCTTTCCGTTGTTAGTAGCTATCTTGGCCAAGTAGATGCTAGTAACTCCAAGAGTTAGTATTTATGCTCGATAATGGGTTCATGCCTCTGGTAATCTGGGGAAGTGACAGAAATCTCTAAGGTACTAGATGTGTTGTTGCTACTAGGGAGAAAACAACAATCATTTGTTATAGAACAATTGTATTGTTTACATTACACGCAATTCAAAAAGCAATAATTTGTTGCTTGCAACTTAATACTGGAGGGGGTTCGGATGATAACCTGAAGGTGGATTATTAGTCATAGATGCAGTTGGATGGCGGTCTATGTATAATGTTGTAATTCCCATTCGAATCTCAGAGGACTCAAGATGATTAGTATATGCATGTATTGCTTTCTCGATGTTTGTCAATTGCCTCGCTGTAATTTGTTCACCCAGTTTGTTATCTATCTTAAGGAGAGCCACCTCTAGTGAACTATGGATCCCGGTCCTTTGTTTTACATACAATCTATAAACTGTTTACTGCTTTGTGTTTACTTTCTGCAAACTATTACTTCCTTCCATTCGATACGTTTAATCCTTTGTTTTCACCAAAACCTGTGAGATTGACAACCTCATCGCAAGTTGGGGACAGAGTTCTGTGGTTGTGTTGTGCAGGTCTCCACGTTGCTGCTGGCACCGGTAGTGCGCCATGCCATCGTTCAGCTAGCTCCTATTGGATTGATAACCTTGGTTTCGTACTGAGGGAAAACTTGCTGCTGTGCTCATCATACCTTCCTCTTGGGGTTTCCCAACGAGCTCGATATAATTTGGGCCATCAAGCATATTTTCTGGCGCCGTTGCTGGGGAGTCAAGGACATCTTCACAAGGGGAGTCCCTCATAACCAATCTCTTTACTTTGTTATTTTTGTTTTGCTTAGTTTGCTTGTTTCTTTATCAAAAACACACAAAAATTAGTTTTACTAGTTTGCTTTCTTATTTGAAAACACACAAAAAATGACTACTCTTGAAAACACTAAGTTGTGTGACTTCACTAGCACCAACAACAATGATTTTATGAGCACACCTATTGCTCCACATGTGCCTGAAGATACTTTCTTTTAGATAAAACCTGCTTTACTCAATCTTGTTATGAGAGAACAATTTTCTGGTATTGGTAATGAAGATGCTGCTGCCCATCTAAATAACTTTGTTGAACTTTGTGAGATGCAGAAGCATAGGGATGTAGATGGTGATATTATTAAGCTGAAATTGTTTCCTTTCTCTTTGAGAGGAAAAGCTAAAGAATGGTTGAATTCCTTAACTAGGAATAGTATTGATTCTTGGACTAAGTGCAAAGATGCTTTCATTGGAAAATACTATCCTCCTGCTAAGATTATATCTATGAGAAGTGAAATAATGAAGTTTAAACAATTTGATAATGAGCATGTTGCTCAAGCTTGGGAAAGAATGAAATCTTTAGTTAAGAATTGTCCCACTCATGGACTGACTGCTTGGATGATCATCCAAACTTTTTATGCAGGATTGAACTATTCTTCAAGGAACCTATTGGACTCTGCTGCTGGAGGTGCTGCAACGAAACTTCTGGACAATATGATGGTTAATTATTCTGAATGGCATACTGAGAGAGCTCCAAAAGGTAGGAAGCTAAATTCTGTTGAGGAAACCTCCTCCTTGAGTGATAAGATTGATATTATTATGTCTATGCTTGTGAATGGGAAAGCCCATATTGATCCAAATAATGTTCCTTTAGCCTCTTTGGTTGCTCAAGAAGAGCAAGTTGATGTGAACTTCATAAGAAATAACAATTTTGGCAATAATGCTTATAGGAATAATTTTGGTAACAACAATTATAAGCCATATCCTCCCAACAATGGTAATGCTTTTATGCAAATTCTTACAACAATAATAGGAGTGATCCCTCTGAACTTGAAGTTATGCTTAAAGACTTTATTAGTAAACAAAATGCTTTCAATAAAAGTACTGAGGAAAAATTCTCTAATGTTGAAAGAAATATAGCATCTTTGGCTGAAGCTCAATCTTCTTTCAATAAAATGGCTGCTAAACCTGAAACTAATGATAATCCCTTTGCGGCTACTAATGCTACTAATGCTATACAAGTAAGAATTGATGAAAATGTTAGACTATTAGTTGAATTACATGCTAAGTGGGAAAGAGAAGATGAAATTGCTAGAAACATTAGTGTTTCTACTATCACCACCACTAGTGTTGAGGCTAGTAATAGTTCTACTACTCTAGATGATAAATTCGATTTTGATCTTGATGGTTGCAATATCTCTGAAGTTATTAAGTTCCTACAAAAGTTTGCTAAAAGTCCTAATGCTAGTGTTATGAACATGGCCTTTACAAAACACATTACTGATGCTCTCATAAAGATTAAAGAAGAAAAGATGAAACATAAAGCTTCTATTCTTATAAAACAAGAAGATGGTTGGGAACTCATCATTAATATGAAAGTGAATGACTTTGATTTCAAAGCTTTATGTGATCTTGATAGTAGTGTTTCTATTATGCCTAGAAGGATTTATGATATGCTTGATTTGCCTCCTCTTGAAGATTGTTATTTGAATGTCCCACTTGATGATAATGCTAAAAAGAAACTCATGGGGAGTCTTAATGATGTTTTTATTATGGTTAACAATGCCTATGTCCCCGTTGATTTCTATGTTTTGGATGTTGAATGCAATGCTTCTTGTCCTATTACTTTGGGAACACCTTTTCTTAGAACTGTAGGTGCCATTATTGACATGAAAGAAGACACCATTAAATATCAACTCCCGCTCAAGAAAGGAATAGAACACTTCCCTAAGAAGAGAGAAGATATCTTTTGCTCCTCCTATGAAAACAAAATTTGGTCTAAATGCTTCTTCATTTGGGAACACTTGATTCTTCTTTTTGCTTCTTATGCCTAACTTAAAGGCGTTAAAGAAAATTAATTATTGGGAGATAACCCAAAAGTTTTAAATGAGTTTTGGAAGTTATTACTTCAGTAATAACCGCTCCTTATCCTTTTTATTTGCTTTTTGTGCCAAGAGTAACCTCTAATGAGAGAGAAGTAATGATTGGGAAAGTTGCTGTCCCGAAACAGATTTCTGTGCTTCACCGTAAAAAATCGTGTAAAATCTCTGAATGTATTTTTGAGGCGTGAATTTTTGTGCTTCTGCCCCAGGTTGTTATCTAACTTTAGTTAGTTCAACACTTTTTTATTTGAGCAACAGAAGGTCTTCGAAAAAAATCGTCTTTACCTACTGGTCTGTTTTGACAGATTTCTACCATTTTCGCATTTGCTTCTTGTTGGTTCCTTTTTTAGTTCTTTTGGGGAGTTGAGATTTTTGAGGGAAGTGCTACAGTAGTTATTGTTCTAATGGAAGTTTATTTGGTGTTGGAACTGAACCTTAAGACCTATTATCTTGAGTGCACTAATGTTGCTAATAAAGATTGTGTGAAATTTTGTATGAAGAAAAATTTCAGGTGTATGGAAGGAATGAGTAATGAGATGAAGGATGGACTAAAGCTCAAGCTTGGGGATGCCACATGTGTCACCCCAAAAAATATCCAAGAAGTACAAGCGTCAAAGCTTGTGTAATGGTATTACTTCGTTTTCCACCCACACACAAGTGTCTGGTGGGCATCTTTCAAGCGTTTCTATGTGGGTTAGGCGGGAAGCGCTAAAATCTACATAGGGCCGATTCGAGGGTGTTACAAAGTGGTATCAGAGCTCAGAAGTTGCGATACCCCACTGGTCTAGCCTGTAGGATAACCTAGCTAACGAACAACGTAGAGTGTCAAAACTATTTTGCAAAAATCGGTTGGATAGATCTGATTAGGTCTACTTTTACTCCTTACCCCTATGACGTTCTCATCTTACCTCTGCGTGTTTTGAATCTTCTCTCTTACCTTTCTTCGAGTACAGGATTTCTCGTGGTTGGGTTTCCATCGTACCTTCAGGGTTTCGCTTCCTCCCCTTTATAACGGCGGTGCTATAATCAACATTCTGCATCTTGTTTGTTGTACCCTTCATCCAATTTTTTCCTTGAACTCTTTAACTGTATGTGCCCCTTGATGGATATTCGTATCATTGAAAAACATATGAGAAGGATGAGCATTGGTGAAGTTGGAGTATACCTTGAGCATGTGTTGTTCATGCCAATGGAACCATCGTGGATCCTAATCATTGTGTCTTTTCATACAATTTCCTTTGTATCTTCTGGAGGTTTCCAAAGCAACGACATCATCTACATCATAAGAGCCTACATCAATCCTTTGTTTACGAACATCGCTTGAAAAGTTCTTCAGACTGAATTCCGAGAGTTGTTTGTGTGATTCTTTTCTTCATGTACAGAGTAATGCTTTGAGTGCGGGATGGAGTAGCTACCATACCACTACTCTTATCATTCTCTCGTGTACATTTAACTGGGGAATCAATGTGACTTTTACTCCTTTCATGGAAGCTAGAGGTGGCCTTATCTATTAAGACATCTACTTTCATCCTTTGTTTCTCCGGAATGTTCTCTCAATGAATGTGAGCAATGACCTCTTGTTGGTGGTGTCGTCGATTTCAAGATGGAACAAGGATCTTTGTTAGTGGTGTCGCGAGGATCTACATGAAGCGAGAAGATTCAAATCGTCGGCCTTCTTCCCCGTATCATGAGGCGAATCTCGAGGGCGAGATCCATTGTAGTGGTGTTGAATTGTAGCACCCCGGTAAAACCATTACTAGAAAATCACGTGTTGTTTTTATTTGTGCATCATCATGACTGCATGCTCATATCATCATGCCACATTGCATTTGACCATCATCATGACATCATGCATATGTTTGCCTAAAACTAGTTTCTAAACGCCTATCTTTGTTTTGTAAATACCCCCTCCTTTATTTCAAAATACCTGGGTCTACCTGGATATTTTATTAGTCTAAAAACTTTCTACAAAAGTCTTCTAAAAATAAATAATAAATAAAATGGTTTGTACCTGGGAGGTAGCCCAGCCTGTAGGCCAGGCTACCTACTACCCCGGTAGCCCAAAAGCACCTAGCCCATCTACCGCAAACTCTAGCTAGACAAACCCTAACACCTACCCCACCACTGGATCCACACCCGACCGCACGCATCGCAACCCACCTTAACACGATACACACTATACACTATGCCACACCGCCGCACTCGACAGCATCGCGCGGGATCGACGTGAGGCCCGGCCCTACCCCGTGATCCCGCTATCTTGATCCCATTTTCCCTACCAACCCTGCTCGCCTTCCATCTTTGTTCGCTACCTCTCCCGAGCGTTCTGCCCCATGCGGTCCTCGTCGCCGTCAACCCCTTCCCGCTGCCGCACTCACCGACCGAGCTCATCCTCCTGCAACATCGTCGGCCTCCCTGCCTCTCCGCTCCCCCGCGAGCCCATCATCTCATGCAGTTCGTCGTCGTCCGGAGCTCCACGCCGCCCCCCGTCAACCTCGCCGCCCCTCTGCCTCCCCACGGCATGCGCACCCCTCATCCGGCCATCTTGGACCACCATGCCACCCACGATTTCATCCCCGGCGAGCCTTCATCAAGATCCCCTGCGAGCCCTAGTCGCTGCCGCCTCACACCATCGTCGACTCCTCCCCACGTCCGCGGACCCCGCTCCTACAGTGAGGCCAGGGCCGTCCCACGCCCAGCTCCAAGTCAAGCTCCCTGCTAGGAACCCCACCCCCGGCGGCCACAGATGCGCCCGACCACCTCCATCCCAGGGGACACGCTAACTCCCCTGCTCTTGTCCTTGGTCGCTGCTGCCTGTCTGCTTGGGTGTGTGCTAGCACAGTGGGTGTTGATCTGAATCACGTTTGGTGAAGCCTGTGATCCATCGCATGTTGATGTAACCTTCCCATCGATGAGATCTACAAAGTACCAAGTCGACCACCCGCCCGATGAGGAAGATGCCCGGGAAGACCATCGGAACACGACGCTATGTGAGGACCACCGACCATGGAACCAAGTCCATCACCGACCACCTTGTCAAACCCGAACCCCAAGATCGACATCCGGGATCATCAAGACCTTCGACACGTATTAACAAGACCTCCACCGTGGATCCGAAGATGCGAAACCCCGAAGCCCCGATCTGAAGACCGATCCCGCCAAGCTCGAACCCTGTTGAACCCTCGGAACCCCAAGATCGCCGAGTCCCCGATGTATGACCCCTATCCAAGACCCTATTTTTATAATATGACATTATTATTTGTTG
Organism: Avena eriantha; assembly: GCA_910589775.1. Classification (NCBI taxonomy): domain Eukaryota; kingdom Viridiplantae; phylum Streptophyta; class Magnoliopsida; order Poales; family Poaceae; genus Avena; species Avena eriantha. The sequence continues at coordinate 184,748,245 of OU342743.1, forward strand.
CATATTAAATTTATCATGCTCACATACATATTCATTTGTTTGGGGGTATTTTGTCGACTCGCCTAATAATTAAATATGGAGACTATATGCGGGCTATTCTAGTCTTATATTGGCTCCATTTAAATTTGTGTAGGAACCGATGCCATTTTTTTCATTGTTAAGACAACATGTAAATTGTGGGGTATCTAAATAACTTGAACCTTCTATTTAATTGTGGGGACCCCGGTTCTGCTTAATATTGCCTAGTCACATCGCATCTTTGTCATGTCATGCATCATACCATAATCATGTCGAATCTTTTGTTGTAGTATTAAATAGTGTATCCGGTGTTTCTTTTCGTGTTTTCTTCTTCACGGATTATGTCGTTGAGTGGATGTGTATCGACAAGTTCTTCAGATATGTATCTTCGGCGGTGTTTCCCAGGTGAGCATTCTCCCCATTTCTACCTATTTTGTAGTTTAGCCTTTACTTCCTTCTTGTTGATGTATTGATATCCGTGTTGTGATGCTTTAGATTCTGTACCATTTATATTCCTTGCAGCCTTTATATAGCCTTGGATACATCCTATTTCCTATTGTTTGATAGACAGTCGGCCTTGCGAGTCGTAGTTGCTTGCTCAGGTGCTGCTTCACGTCGTTGTCGTTCCACCATTGTGGGAAGGTTGGCACATGCTTAATGAAGGAGATGATCATGGCTTTAATTACAACTTGATAATTAAAATGCTGGGAATAGATATAACTAATGTAGAGGCACTGGTGGGCAATAGCTAATATTTGGTTTTTAACCGCTCACTTGTGTCCCGTAGGCCCAGAGTACTTGATACACGTTCCTTGACTAACGCACTATCCGCATGTGGGACCATGAATCCCCTTAGCCGGAGCTTGATTCATTTCCTATTTATTGGGGCCACAAACTAGTTTGGGGCTTTATTACTATACTGTACTTATGTCATGCTTTACTTCTTTACTTACGATTCTGCGAGGAGCGCGTGTACTGTTTCGTACTTGTGACACGTTTCCACTGTATCGACAAGCCCAGTCACACTTTCGGGTTCCCAGTCGTTTATAGTCATCGACACAAACCCTGGGTCTGTCTCGGAGCTAGCCAACTTCGTTGCGGGTAGCTTATCGGGGTGGCCCCCTAAAATAATTTGTGAATCCTGTGAATGATTTGTCATGATGCGTCGTTGGGTTTTATTTGGTTTTCTGAGGTTGATCGTGCTGTGTTGCTATTTGTGCACCCATGCAGGGTAAATCTTTCTGAAAGTTGTGTCCGCGATTATGGATGACTTGGATCAGAGTATCTCGATCATAGACAACCATAACTAAAGTAGTGCTATAAATTTGACTTTGACATGTCTAGTAATCAGTTTCACTACAACGGAATGAGTAAATAAGAGTGCCAACAGTTGCTAGATTTGGGATGTCTCATGCTAATTGTATCTGACTTGTAAGTATTGAAACTACGACGGAATGGTTAACTAAAACTGCCCACTGCTTATGATATTAGGATGACTCGCATGCTATCTGTCTCTCACTAGTAAGTGCTAGAACTATAATGGAATGAATAAAACTGCCAACTATGTGAGTTTTCTCGGCATGACTTCCTCGTTTGGTGTCGAGGGGGAAATACCAGGATGGGTAAGATAGGTGTTAGTATCACGTTGGTTCTGAATAAGTCTTTCTTATCCCTCTCTAATAGCGGACAATTGTATCGAGTCTCGATCTATAGGTTTAGTGCATACTTCACTGCCGCTTCAGTCCACCATATCTATGTAGCCGAGAGCCGCCGAATTCTACACTCGCCATGTACTGGCCTCAGTAATAATGACTCCTCCCTTTTCCTTTTCCCTTTGTCGGCACCCCTTTTGCTTTGATAGGTACGAGTTTTACATCATTAGCAGGGTTACCCTTCCGGCTTGGCCTGGGCAAGGTTATGGACGCCGTTGGTTATTCTTCAGGACTCTTAGCCCAATTTGCTTCTTATCTATACTCGGATGATGTATCGTTTTCAAGGTGATTTGGACCTTTGTATTTATATTTGTATTCTTGACTCGTGGAGTCATGGTTGTATATACATGTTTTGTGGGTTCCATCATGAACTATTGTGTAATGGTATTCTTCGTTTTCCACCCGCACACAAGTGCCTAGTCGGCATCTTTGAATCGTTTCTATGCGGGTTTGGAGGGAAGCGCTAAAATATGCATAGGGCCGATTCGAGGGTGTTACATCTATGTACTTCCAATGTGCTTCTACCCCTACTTGTCGATGTCGCTACTACGAGTCACAAATCACCAAGAAAATTGATCATTTCCTCGAAAACTAGAAACACCATTACTAGTCCTCACATCTCAGCCTCCATGAAATTATCTACCTATGACTTCACCATAGAATGCAAAATACATGCCCCTAATGGCAATAGATAGCGAAGCTTTGCATCGCTCTCGCCTGAAACCGGATGGTCAGAAAACCAAGAGTGCACATGACCAAATTCCATCCGATCCAACAATCCCGATGCATGAGGCGTCCAATGGAGATAGCCCACAAAGCCTTCCAAAACTCTTCACCGGCTAGATCAACAAGGGCAAGCTTCAAGAAGAACACCATCTTGTCGCAAGAAGAACCCTAGGACTTCCACATAAAGACGGTGCCCATGTGTTGATACGTTGGAAACGTATCTATAATTTTTGATGTTCCGTGCTTGTTTAGTATCTACTTTCTTATGTTCAATCCACACTTTCAGGTATTTTTATACATTTTATGGAACTAACCTATTAATAAGATGCCACAGTGCAATTGCTTATTTTTTGCTGTTTTTGGTTCCAGAAAAGCCAGAAAATGAATATTCTCGAAATTGGACCAGACAAAAGCCAAAGTCGATATTTTACTGGAAAACTCACGGAGCCAGAGATGAGACGGAGAGGGGCCAGGGGCTGGCCACACCATGTGGTGGCACGGGTCCCCCAGGCCACGCCACTAGGTGGTGTGGGCCCCTGGTCCACCCTCTGACATCGCCCTTTCGCCTATAAGAATCCTTCGATGCCGAAACCCTAAATAATCCACCCTCCAGCCATTAAAAGGTCCACAGCACCGCTGCCACTGAAGGGGAGATTCGGGGGACAGAAAGTCTCTGTTCCGGCACCCTGCCAGGATGGGGAAGTGCCCTCGGAGCCATCTCCATCGATCTCCACCACCATATCCATCGCCGTTGCTGATTCCCGTGATGATGAGGGAGTGGTTCTTCCTCGAGGCTAAGGGCTCTACCGGTAGCTATGTGTTCATCTCTCTCTCTGTGTGCATGATCATATTGTGATCATGAGCTTTGTAATCAAGTAGATCTACCTTGCTACTCAAGTGCTTTAATAGATCTCTGGCTCTCCCCACGTGTGTGAAAGTGATAGCGTGCACACCATGGTGGCACTTAGGCTAGAGATTACAAATAATTGTTATGAGTTATATTTGGATTTGGATGTATCTATGAAATTGTGGTGTTTGTTGGAACCATCTAGCGCACAAGGTGATAGTGAGGGGTTATCTAGATGGGGAAAGCGAACTTTGAGGTGTGTTGTTATAGCCCTACCGTGGAGAGTTATCCAACCGAAGAGTAGTTCAGAGTAGTATCATAAAGAGAAGATATTTATATGAGAGTGTTCACTAGTGAAAGTATGATCCCTAGGCCTTGTTTCTAAGCATTGAAACACCGTTTGCAACTAGATCTGTTACATCTTTGCTTGCTTCCATCTTTATTTTAGATTGTCTTCAGTCTCTTCCTACTCTTCAAGCTCTTTTCTGGCACCGTTACCACTTATAATTATACGTACCACTTGTATTTCACTATCTCTTCGCCGAACTAGTGCACCTATACACCTGACAAGTGTATTATGTGTGTTGGGGACATAAGAGACTTCTTGTATCTTGATTGCAGGGTTGCTTGAGAGGGATACCTTTGACCACTTCCTCCCTAAGTTCGATAAACATTAGGTAATCCACTCAAGGGAAACTTCTTGTTGTTCTACAAAACTCTGCACTTGGAGGCCCAACAATTGTCTACAAGAATAGAAGTGCGTAGACATCAAGCTATTTTCTAGCGTCGTTGCCGGGGAGGTAAGGTAAAAGGTACTCACATCTTCTGTCTACTAAGCTATCTTCTAGAATTGTTGCTGGTGTGTGAGTGCTCGAAGTTATTTCCTTTAGATTCTGCAATTATATCTTTTTGTTTCTTGTTTTTATTTTCACTAGTTAGGCTTAATGGAAAACAACAACAAAATTAGAGAGCTTTATAGTATTTATTTTGATTTAGGACATGAAGTGTTTGAAGAGAAAATTAAAAACCTATGGAACTTTATTTGCATGCTAATAGAAATGTTGTTAGTATGAATTCTTTGGACACCTTTATTGCTAATGCTATGGAAAAGTCTAAGCTTGGGGAAACTAGTTTTTATGAAAATGATCTTTTAGTTCCCCAGCTTTGAAAGATAGTTATTCTATTACTAATGATAATACCAAACCACAAATATATGATGATTACAATAATGAATATGATATTTTCAGTCCACCTACTATTGAGGAGAAAATTAATGATTACAATATGCCTCCTATATTTGATGATTATGGTGATGAGAATAATAATGATAGCTATTTTGTTGAATTTGCTCCCACCACAATTAATAAGAATGACTATGCTTATGTGGAGAGTAATAATTATTATATGTATGTGGCTCATGATAAGAATGTTTCATGTGATAGTTATATTGTTAATTTTATTCATGATGCTAGTGAAAGTTATTATGAGAGAGGGAAACATGGTTTGATGTATCTCAACAATATTAAGTTTCCCCTCTTTATGTTGAAAGTCTTGAAGTTGCACTTGTTTTGCTTTACTATGCTTGTTGCTTTGTGCTTTCATGACTTGTTCCTTTACAAGATTCCTATGCATAGGAAGTGGTTAGACTTAAATGTTCTTTGAATTTGCTTCTTGATGCTCTCTTTTACGTCAATTCATATTTCTTATGTGAGCATCTTCTCAAACTATCATGCCTAACTTAAAGGCGTTAAAGAAAAGTACTTCTTGGGAGATAACCCAAAAGTTGTAGTTGAGTCTTGGAAGTTATTACTTCAGTAATAACCTCTCCTTATCATTTTTGTGTGGTTTTTGTGCCAAGAGTAACCTCTAATGAGAGAGAAGTAAGGCTTGGGAAAGTTATTGTCCCGAAACAGATTTTTGTGCTTCGCTGTAAAAAATCGTGAAATATCTCTGTACGTCGGTTTGAGCTGTAGTTTTTTGTGCTTCTGCCCCAGGTTCTTATCCAACTTTCGTTAGTTCAACACTTTTCGATTTGAGCAACAGAACCTCTTCGAAAAAATTGATTTTTACCTGCTGGTCTGTTTTGACAGATTTCTGTCATTATTTGCATTTGCCTCTTTATCAATTTCTTTTTGGGTTATTTTTGGTGAATTGAGCTTTTTGAGGGAATTGCTACAGTATCTTGTGTTTTTAATGAAAGTTTTGCTATTTTTAAAACTAAACCCCAAAGGTTTATTATCTTTTGAATGCACTAATGTTGCTAATGAAGACTGTGTGAAGTTTTGTATGAAGGAAATTTTCAGGTGTAGGGAAAGAATGATGTAATGAGATGAAGAATGGACAAAAGCTCAAGCTTGGGGATGCCACCCCTTGTCACCCCAAGAAATATTTAAGAGGTACAAGCGTCAAAGCTTGGGGATGCCCAAGGCATCCCCTTCTTCATCAATAAAAGTCTCAGGTTTCTTCCAAACACTTCATTTTTATTATTTCATGCATAATGGTGTTATTCTTTGAGCGTCTTTGTTTTTGTTTTTAGTTTTCTTTTGCTTTGTTTGCTGCAATAAGCTGGTTGGATCCCATCACTTCTTTTAGAGAGAGAGCCACCCCGTTATTCATTGCCTAGAACACTCTAGTTTTCAGTCTTATTGTTCTGTGAGTGTTCTCATTTGCTAGCACTACGTTTAGCTTTAGTTTTCGATTGGTGTTGGAAAAGAGTAGGAAGTTTCATGCTTATATGTGGTACAAAAGGAGCTTGTTTTTGACTGTGGCCTATACTTTGTCATGTCATGCTTGATATTGTTTTGGCTTTATGCTTAGTATTCTTTGCTGTAGCATGACTTGTTATAAACAATTGAGATTTCTTAATGTGCCTTGGATGAATCATGCGTTGTTTTAGCATATTAAAGCATAGTATAGTGGTATTCTCCTTTGATGCTTTATTTGGGTTGACTTGGCGCATGCTCACACCATGTTAAGACTATACCAAGTCACCATAGCCTCTATGATCATTTATTTTTTGACGTGTGGTACCACTTTATGCTTTGATTGATAATGTTTTGTCACTCTGCATGATTATGGCCATTATTGCTCTCTTAGTTGGTCGCTCCCAGTCTTTTGCTAGCCTCCATACCAAGTATGAGTTCTACTCATGCATCCAACTCCAAATAAAACCAAGTTATTCCAAAGAGTCCACCATACCTACCTATTAGCATTTGCTATTCCAAGTATATTCATGTTTTTATCTACCTTTCGAATTAAACTTGTTATGTGAAAATCGGTGATTAAAGCTCTCACGAACTCGATGGCACACTTTACTTTTCTTGCCCCTAATAAACTTGAACCATTGTGTCATCTATGTTGTATATGCTTGTACTTATACGTTGGGATTAGCAGAACCATGCTGTCATGGGGAACGCTTTCAACATTTCACTTGTACATTGTACCCAGTTGATATCATGCTCTTTTGTTTATGGATGTCATTAGTGTGAAATGAAAGGGGAGCTTGTAAGTCCATGGAGTTATGTATGTGTGTTAGAGAAACGCCTGGGTGGCTGGTCTAATCCATGCCTAATCATGGTGGAAACCTGCAACGTAACCATAATGAGCAATCTATGAAGCATTCTTCTTATGAAAAAAAGAGATAGAGGCTGAGAAAAAGAAAAAAAAGAGATGAGAAAAGAGGAAAGAGAGAAAAAAGCACCATTTTCCCATGGTAAATAAGAAGATGTTGAGATGCTTATTGTCTGGTTGCCTTGTCATTTTGATATGGGGATTCTTCCGTATCATCGGGCAAGGGGTACCCCGTTGGTGGTTCTCTATGATACACATGTATTTACTATGACAAGAACTTACCGGTAACTAAACTTGAGTATCATGAGGAGCGGCCCTCGTATTCAAGGGACATGAGATTGCCAACTTATACTTTATCAGGCATATACTCCATAGCTTGTTCACTTTATCCTTAATCACTTAAAGATGCTTATGATAGGGGAAATGAGAGTTGAAAGCTAATAAAGTACCATAATTTTGGAAGCTCTTTATGAGACTTGAATCCCTGCTTCCTTCTATGAAGGACTTTCTTTTACTTTTATGTTGAGTCTCCATCTTCTATCCTTAGGCACCAATTAAGAGAGCATAGTTTTCATTCTTAGTTCTATGTGCATTGTCCCAAAACTTCTTGAACTATTTGTATCTAGTCACCCTTATGAACTTTGAAGGTGTCATATGCATTTATATTTTGCTACTCCATGAGGGACAAGCTGAATGCCACTATGCTATGTTTTCTATATGTGAAACAAACAAATGTCTTTCAATGCATTGTTATTCCTGATATTTGTTTGTATCCTTTCATGTTGCATGCATAGTTACTATGTCTTATTGTTAGAACTTCATCTTTCATGCTCATGTTTAGAGTACTTTGATCCCAGCTTTCAATGCTTGCAAATGGTTTGATCTTGATTGTGATGGTGCATGTCACCTCAAAAATTATTCTTTTTTATCACTTACCTACTCAAGGACGAGCAGGAGTTAAGCTTGGGAATGTTGATACGTTGGAAACGTATCTATAATTTTTGATATTCCATGCTTGTTTAGTATCTACTTTCTTATGTTTAGTCCACACTTTGAGGTATTTTTATACATTTTCTAGAACTAACCTATTAACAAGATGCCACAGTGCCAGTTGCCTATTTTCTGCTGTTTTTGGTTCTAGAAATGCCAAAAAATGAATATTCTCGGAATTGGACCGGACAAAAGCCAAAGTCGATATTTTACCGGAAGACTCACGGAGCCAGAGGACGAGACGGAGAGGGGCAAGGGGCTGGCCACACCATGCGGTGGCGCGTGTCCCCCTGGCCACGCCACCAGGTGGTGTGGGCCCTTGGTCCACCCTCTGGCATTGCCCTTTCGCCTATAAGAAGCCTCCAATGCAGAAACCCTAAATAATCCAGCCTCCAGCCACAAAAAGTTCCGCAGCGCCGCCACCACCGAAGGGGAGATTCGGGGGACAGAAAGTCTCTATTCCAGCACCCTGTCGGGATGGTGAAGTGCCCTCGGAGCCATCTCCATCGATCTCCACCACCATCTCCATCGTCGTTGCTGATTCCCATGATGATGAGGGAGTAGTTCTTCCTCGAGGCTAAGGGCTCTACCAGTAGCTATGTATTCATCTCTCTCTCTCTATGCATGATCATATTGTGATCATGAGCTTTGTAATCAAGTAGATGTACCTTGCTACTCAAGTGCTTTAATAGATCTCTAGCTCTCCCCACGTGTGTGAAAGTAATAGCGTGCACACCATGGTGGCACTTAGGCCAGAGATTACAAATACTTGTTATGAGTTATATTTGGAGTTGGATGTCTCTATGAAATTGTGGTGTTTGTTGGAACCATCTAGTGCTTAAGGTGATAGTGAGGGGTTATCTAGATGGGGAAAGTGAACTTTGAGGTGTGTTGTTATAGTCCTATCATGGATTAGAGTTATCCAACCGGAGAGTAGTTCAGAGTAGTATCATAAAGAGAAGATATTTATATGAGAGTGTTCACTAGTGAAAGTATGATCCCTAGGCCTTGTTTCTAAGCATTGAAACACCGTTTGCAACTAGATCTGTTACATGTTTGCTTGCTTCCATCTTTATTTCAAATTGTCTTTAGTCTCTTCCTACCCATCAAGATATTTTCTGGCACTGTTACCACTTATAATTATCCATACCACTTGTATTTCACTATCTCTGTCGAACTAGTGCACCTATACACCTGACATGTGTATTAGGTGTGTTGGGGACACAAGAGACTTCTTGTATCTTGATTGCAGGGTTGCTTGAGAGGGATACCTTTGACTAGTTCCTCCCTGAGTTCGATAAACCTTGGGTAATCCACTTAAGGGAAACTTGCTGCTATTCTACAAACCTCTGCACTTGGAGGCCCAACAAGTTTCTACAATAATAGAAGTGCGTAGACATCATGCGCCCAATAGGGAAAACCGGGCATGTCATATTCTGTCCTCAACCCGCCTGTCCAGGGAGGCCATACGTAGGTAATGTCAAGAGGACGCCTTGAATGCGCTGGACATGGCCTCCTCCACGCACCGCTAGAAGGTCCACTATCTCGACGATGGGTCTTATGCGACCAAGATCTGCACCATTGCCCCTCCATAGATCGCTGATGTGCACCGTTGAAGGAGGAGATCAGTGATGTCGCCTAGACCGGGGATCTCCGCCCTAGTCGCCACTCGTGACGGGAAGCCTGACACCACCCCTAGCCTTGCTCGAGAGCCATCTCCGCCTTCTGCCCGCAACACCTTCTGCCCTGGGGCCTGCCACCGTAGATAATGCCGGTGGTAGTGGCAGCGAAGATCTGCTTGGGTAGGGGCGGTTTGGTGGTGCAAGGGTTAGCGCCTCCCTCGGGAGATACGCGAGAGGCACTCCTAAACTCTTTTCTGAACTTCCTAATATATACAAGCACTAGGAGTACCAAAATAAACCACATAAAAGATAGGTTAGACATAAGGTCGAGTTTTCAGAATAGTCTAGTGCCCATGGCAGGGGCGCTGGACCGGCATGGCATTGTAGAGCTGATGTGCCTGTACACCATGGTGGGATTTTCATCGACGATACTATAAATGTGTACACAGGGAGGATCTCTCATAAAGAATGCCCCAAGATGTAGGCGTTTACCGCTGAACTATGTTACCAAACATTGTCCCCATGTACTTTCTGCAATGATCTAATCATTAATATGCTAACAAGTGGTATTTAGAGCCCCAGGTTACAGATTGTCTTCATGGTTTGGATGATCTAGAGGAAGGTGAGGTGATGGTGGTTCTAGTGAGTGGAAGACTTCAGTCGTCGCTCCGGCCTCTGCTTCGCCCGTCCATTATGCGTACGGTACGCATTGTTGATGATGGTGGAACGCCATCAACAAATGATGGAATTGATTACGGGCGTGGCAACACGTTGCGTCCATGTGGTCGAAGCTGATACGATTGGCAAGAACCAATAGCTGGATGGCTTGGCACGCAAGTTGGGGGAAATTGTATCGACTGATGTGGTGCAACAGGTTCAAGTGGTTAGACCAGTCGGTTCAACCAGAGAGGCCAGCTCGATTAGAAGAGACTAGGTGTAGTTTGACAAGGACATGTGTTCCGATGTCATCATGGTTTTGGTATCTAGTGCACGTACAACCAGCATGTGGGTGTGGCTCTAAGATTCGGAATATCTAGTGGGTTTCTTCATGGTTTCGACTTAACAAAGGCATGAACTGAATTATTTTTGGGTGCTCACAAGGGAACAAAGGAAGGCATATTTGGATGACACAAGGAGTGACTTGGAGCTCAGGAGAGTCACGTGGGGTCAGATTGAAAGTGGAGATGGATATGAACTATCTCCGAGGTCAATAAAAGGAGGGATGCAGGGTGCAATGGAAAGAGCTCTCGTGTTGCCCCTAAATCCTGAGCACGGAATTTTGGGAGCGAGGGGGTGCATGCGAGAATGTTTTGTTGAACCAAAAGAGAGGCTCGGGTCAGTTTGATAGCTCTAACATAAGCGATCTGGTCAGTGGTTGTTCATGGGAGAGTAGTAGGAGGACAAGATGTCTTCCACAACAAGGCCCGAGGTGAGGAAGTTCGATGGTACAAGAAACTTCCCTCTATGGCAGACGAGGGTAAAGGATTTGATGGGGTAGCAGGGACTCCTAAGTACAATCAAAGTTGATGTAGTAAAGCCTTCCAAGATGGATGTTGATGACTAGGCTGAGATGCAAATCAAGGCTGCTGGCACTATATAGTCTAGATGATCAGGTCATGGATCATGTGATGGATGAGGAGTCACGGAGTCTAATCTGGAATATGTTGGAGGATCAGTTCCTGGACAAGACCACTCCCAATAAGTTGTATCTAGAGCAGGAATTGTATGGCATGAGGATGCAAGAAGGGGTGGACCTTACTGAACACATCAATGCATACAACTGTGTGGTCTTAGATTTGGAACATATTGGGGCAAAGGAGGATGACGAGGATAGGGATTTGCTTGGTTGTTACCTTAGCATACATAGTCAATATCATTTCAAGTGAGGTACATAATGCACTATTATCTTAGGATGAACGAGATAGGAAAACTTTTGAGGAAGGTTCTTCTGCTGGTGCTAGTTATGGACATGGGCTGGTGGTCACAAACAGTAAAAGTGGGAAATATGGAAATAATAATAAAGGAAAGCCCCATTGTGATACCTTCGATCTGGTTCATGAATGTAGTGTAGCTTTCCCTTTTCCCTAGAAGACCTAGCTTTATGAAACCTTGGAAAAAATTCACATAGTATAAGATTATGTCGAACAAGACCTTGAGAACTTGCACTATCTCAGTTTATTGTGCATTTCATGTTTTCTTTCTTTTGTGTATAGATGGATGGAGATAATCTAGGTCTAAGGATTCACATGCAGCGGTGCACACACGTATGGGATAAAAATAACAATAAGCCCATACGTGAGTTGTGATCTAATCTAGATAAGTATTGTGGGCGATACGTCCGTAAATAGTATAGAATTTGCTAGACACAAACAATATAGACTTTTTGCCAATGAATACACCACCATCGTGCTAGGTTACACATTTATTAAGTAAAACATATCAAAGCCTTATGTTCTATGAAGTTACCATGATTCACAAATTGATATCAAATCAACTAATGTACTCACCTTTCTATCACTAGGTTTTGCGCATAGCAGCATATTACCATTCATCTTGCATCTTGACCTTAATCAATCATCGTGGTCTTGGGTACCTAAAGCCCTAAGGTTGAGATAAGAGACAATGATACAAATGAACAATCTAGTATTAAATCACAACACTCCCATGTTAGAATATGCACATATAGTTGCTAGGATATACCTTATCCCGCAACCCATCGGGACTACTTACTCATAATGAGGTCACCAATCATAACCGTTGTACAGAAATTCCTAACATGAAAACCAAATAGTCTTATAATGTCACCAATCGCGGGCGATGAGATAAAGATTACAAGTAGATGTCTATTGCTATGGAGGGGGAATGGAGAAGGAGGGATGGATATGGTGATGGTGATGGCAGCGTCTTAGTGGTGGATAATCCTCTCCGTAGATGTGTTTTATGTGAATGGTTTAATATGCATTGCATTAGGGTTTCTGACAGTTCCGATGTGAATAATATATAGGTGTCTTCATAGAAGTTGCTTGGTTTGACTCGACAAAGGCGGTGGCACACGATATGTATGCATAGTACGAGGGAGGGTCTCTGCTCGTACATACGCTCGTTAAAACTCCCGGAACACCTCTTCATGGCCTCTTTGACTTGGGAAAATTGGTGACGAGGGGTAACCTCGCCAATGCCCATGGTGATGGACTTGGGGTTTCGTGGAAAAGAGAATGCTGGGGATTTCGTCGGATGTTAAGGAAACAATGGAACCAAAGTCGCTTGAATATTAAGAAAACACACTATTACAAGTTGTCCTCTAGATTTTCGTAGCCTTGCTTGGGCTTCTCTCGTCCTATATATAATAGGCTGGGTCTCAAAGCTGTATGCGAATAGGTTTCATACACATGTGATTACAATACCAACACCATGTCGATTCTTGGTTTCTTTCCTAATACAATCAAAGTCTTTGTCGGTCACTTCCTTGGGCTGTTATCTAGAATCTTCATGGGCCGTAGGACTTTTATCCAATGGAGGGTAGCGAATAATGAGCATCCGAGTAATCATACCCATGTCAGTATCCCCCGAGACTCTGCCTGAACCGCAGTTTCAGGCTAAGTCTCAAAGTTTCCTTTTCCTTTATCTTTATTGCTTTTTATATTTTGTAGGGATTTGGTACAACGAGTCTGATGCTTCCGACGGATCGGGCATCAATTAATTGCTCCTGGGCAAAAACAAGGTTGGCCTACATCAAATTCAAGTCCCTAGGCTTGAATCCGGAATTTGTAACTGGCGTAATTCAGTTTGGTCCGCTGAGGTCTTACCGAATAATGAATTCCAGTTCTTTATTTTTATCGGGTACCCAACGCGTCCGTCGGGATTTTTCATCGTATTGTTGATACGGAATTTTTACTAGCAGAGCGCATTTTTGTGTGATTACCAGGCCGCACAGGACGAATCCTGGGGTCTTACCTTCATGTTTCTGAACACGGCATTCAGATTTTTTGTCACGTCTGAGCGTGATCCGAGGTTTTTGGATTTATTGGCGGTTGGCCTGCTGGGCCGCCAATCTTTCTGATTATATCAGATATTTTTATTATTTTATACTATCTCCTGATGGGAGTAACACATTTTTGAGGATACACTAGTGTAAAACTCAAAAGGTTTTTGCAATTATCAATATACTTCATACACAACTGAATTTTTATCGGGTGCGCGCAAGCGCTCCCGATGGGAGTAGCCCCCGAGGCTATGTTCGGATGCCTGTATCTGGACATAGGCTCATAGTTGCTGTTAGCTTGATGGAAAGCATTGATCTTTGGAAAAAATATTAAACTACAAATAACTTATCTCTTTATATATAAGGCGAGAATTGATGGTACATTATTCTTTGAGTGGATGGCTGTTAGCCTTTATCCTGGACATCTTGGCTTAATAAGCCGAACTGTAACTCTTATCATATTGCACATAATTTTATGCGTAAAAGCATCATAGTTGTGCTACGTTCCATGGATTTGAGTAATTTACTCATGTCTTCTTCTCTTGTATTCGATATGCTCCTCCGGGAATAACTTTTGTAACGATGTATGGTCCTTCCCATGGCGATTCTAGCTTCTTGTGACCATCTTGCTTGATGCGAAGAACAAGGTCCCCTACTGCGAAGGACCTAGGCCATAATCTTCTGCTATGATAATTGTGCAGGTTTTGCTGGTACATAGTTGCTCTTTTGAGGGCTTCGTCTCGAGCTTCTTCAAGCGCATCCACATCATCTTCAAGTGCTTCTATTGATTCTTCTTCATTATATGCAGCTACTCTTGGAGATTCGTGTGATACCTCAACTGGAAGCACGGCTTCCGCACCGTGGACCAAGAAAAAGGCGTCTCTTGTGTTGAATTATTTGGAGTTGTACGTAAACTCCATAATACGGATGGCAATTCATCCACCCATGCTCCTTTTGCTCTGTCAAGTGGTGCCAGTAGTCTCTTTTCAAGTCCAGCGGTAACTAGTCCATTGGCTTTTTTGACCTGTCCATTTGTTTACAGGTGAGCTACCTAAGCGTAGCTTATTTTGATGCCCATCTCCTGACAGTATTCCTTGAAATCATTGGACGTGAAGTTGGTCCCATTATCCGTGATGATGCTGTTCGGTACGCCAAACCGAAACACTATGGATTTGATAAAATTCACAGCCGAAGTTCCATCTTGGGTGGTCACAAGCATTGCTTCAATCCATTTAGTAAATTTGTCGACTGCTACTAGCAGAAAGACGTGTCCTCCTGGTGATGATTTGTGAAGTTTTCCCACCATGTCGAGTCCCCACTGAGCGAAAGTCCAAGCCAAGGGTATGGGATTCAGCTCAGCGGCGGGTGCTCCAGGCTTTGTTGCTAATCATTGACATGCCTCACATGTTATGACAATGTCTTTTGCATCTTGTACTACAGTGAGCCAATAAAATCTATCCTTGAATGCTTTTGCAGCAATTGCTTGGCTACTAGCATGGTGACCACAGACTCCTTCATGTATATCTTTCAGTATAATTTTTCCTTCTTTGGGTGTTCCGCAATGTTGCAACACACCCGAAATACTTCTTTTGTATAGTTCTCCTTTGATTATCCTGAAGGCCTTCGATCATCAGGTGATTCGCCAGGCTTCTATCACATCCTCTGGTAGCTCTCCTTTAGTCATATATGCTATATACAGCTGCATCCAGGTTGGTTCAATTACCATGAACTCTTTGATTTCTTGTTTTTCTTCTTCGATGGCTTCTTCTATGCTCTTGGTTTCTGAAGGATCCCCTGACTCTTTTTGCGGATGTTTCTTTTTCCCTGTTTTTG
Organism: Avena eriantha; assembly: GCA_910589775.1. NCBI lineage: Eukaryota > Viridiplantae > Streptophyta > Magnoliopsida > Poales > Poaceae > Avena > Avena eriantha. The sequence goes on from OU342743.1 coordinate 184,763,545, forward strand.
GTGCTACAACCTCGGAGACTCTTTTTGCTTTGATCGATCGCTCCACTATCTCCTCCCAAAAAACTCCTGGTGGTATTGGTAAACACAATGATCTGATGTTTGATAGATTGTCGGCTTCCTCATTGCTTGCTCTTCCTATGTGTGATACTTCACACCCATAAAATTGAGCCTCCATGATGCTATATAAGTCGTGATAAGCAATCATATTTTCGCTGACAGTATCACACTTGTTCATTGCCTGCTGTGCACAAGATTGGAATCTCCAAAGATTTTGAGGCGAGTTGCACCACAAGCTTTGGCCATCCGCATGCCATGCAACAGGGCCTTGTATTCCGCTTCGTTATTGGATGCGTTTGTAAAGCTCATCCGAAGAATATAGCGCATTTTGTAGCCTTGAGGTGATATTAGTACGACTCCTTCTCCTGCTCCCTGCATTCTTTTTGATCCATCAAAGTACATTGTCCAGGCACTAGAAAGGTCTGGTGGACCCGCACATTGCAACTCCGTCCACTCTGTGATGAAATCTGGCAGAACTTGTCACTTAATTGCTTTTCTCTTCTCATAAGTGATATCCCTAGGGGATAATTCGATGCTCCATAGAGAAACATGCCCAGTTGCTTCTAGATTGTTGAGGATGCTTGACAAAGGTGCTTTATTGACCACTATGATCGGGTGCTCCGAAAAATAGTGGCATAGTTTTCGTGCCGTCATAAATACTCCATATGCTAGTTTCGGGTAGTGTGGGTACCTTTGTTTAGATGGCAATAAAACCTTGCTCAGGAAGTAAATTGGCATCTGCACGACGTGGGTCTTTCCTTCTTGGGTCGCTCTACGACCAGGACTGTGTTGACCACCTGATGTGTGGCAGCAATATAAAGGAGTAAAGGTTCCTTCTATTTTGGCGACACAACGATAAGGGATGTCGAAAGTGGTCTTTTAAGATCTTCAAAGGCATGCTGAGCTTCTTCCGTCCATTCGAATTTTTCTTATTTCCTCATGAGGGCGTAGAATGGCAGCACTTTTTCTCCTAATCTTGCAATAAAATGACTTAGTGCCACCACTCGTCCCGCCAGTTGTTGTACGCCACGTAGATTTGTTGGCTTCTTCATTGTGAGGTTTGCTTGTATTTTTTTGGGATTAGCCTCGATCCCTCTAGATGATACCAAATACCCGAGGAGTTGCCCTGCCAAAACTCCAAATGAACATTTCTTTGGGTTCGGTTTTATGCTAAACCTGCCGAGATTTCTGAATGTTTCTTCTAGGTCCTTGATCAGCGCAGATCGTTGACCTGTGGTAACTATCACGTCAACAATATGCACTTGCACGCTTGTACCTATTTGGCTTCCCAGGCACTTCTGCATCATCCGCTGATATGTTGCTCCAGCGTTCTTGAGGCCAAGCGGCATTGTTGTGTAGCAAAATATGCCATAAGGCGTAATAAACACCGTTTTCTCCTGATCTTCTTCCTTCATCTGAATCTGGTGGTATCCTGAGTAACCGTCCAAGAAAGAAAGACGTTCGCATCCCGCAGTTGCATCGATGATTTGGTCGATTCGCGGCAATGGGAAGTGATCTTCTGGGTAATGTTTGTTCAGTGCAGTAAAGTCAATGCACATCCGAAGTTCTGTAGTGTTTTTCTTTGGAACACATACTGGGTTTGCGAGCCACTCTGATTTCGTTAGTTCTTTGATAAAATTGGCATCAGTTAGGCGATGGAGCTCTTTTCCAATGGCCTTGCACTTTGGTTCTGCGAAGCGTTGAAGCGGTTGTTTTACCGGCTTCGCCTTTGGATCTAGATTTAATGCATGCTCAGCGAGTTCCCTGGGGATTCCCGGCATGTTGATACATTGCAAATGTATCTATAATTTTTGATGTTCCATGCTTGGTTTTATCCACTTTCTTGTGTTTTGTTCCAACTTTGGAGTACTTTTCATATGATTTCTTGGACTAACCTATTAACAAGAGCCACAGTGCCAGCTGCTTGTTTTCTGCTGTTTTTGGTTCCAGGAAAGTCAAAAAATGAATATTCTCGGAATTGGACGGGACAAAAGCCAAAGTGCCTATTTTTCCGGAAGTCATCAAGTGCTAGAATACGAGATGGAGAGGGGCTAGGGGGCCACCACCCCACCTGGCCGCACGGCCAGGCCTGGCCCGCGCCAGGGGGTGGTGTGGCTACTCTCGGCACCCCCTCAGCCTCCCCTTCCGACTATAAGATGCCCTCGGGACGAAAACCCTAAGTACCCGATCAAAAATCCACGAAAGAGTCTGTAGCCGTCGTCATCTCCATCCCTAGATCGGGAGGGATCTGAAGCTCTTCCCGCTGTTAGAGTATATATGTGTGTATTGTATTTCCCCATATGTTAGGGGGCTTTCTGTATATTTGCACCTATACTTGTACTATATATTCTGGCCTTTGGCCCTCTAGCAATACAAGATCTATTGCCCTAACATGGTATCAGAGCTGTAAGGCTTTTTTTCTATCTCTTCTCCCGTCGCGGCCGCCGGCCGCCGCCGCCGCCCCAGGCTCTCCCGCCGCCGGCCCGACCCCACCCCCGTCCAGGCCCGCCGCCGCCGCCGGCCCCGGCTCTCCCGCCACCGCCGCAGACCGCCCCGGACCCCGCCGCCCGTCACCGCCCTGCCGCCCCGGACGCCCGCCGCCGGCCCCGCCGCCCCGTCACCGCCCGTCCCTGCCCGCCGCCGGCCCGCCGCCGCCCCAGGCTCTCCCGCCGCCGGCCCGACCCCGTCCCCGCCCAGGCCGCGCCGCCGCCCGGATCCCGCCGCCAGATTCAGATCTGACTAGATCTGGTTTGTAAAAAAAAAACATGTCTTCCTCCTCGGGCTATGTTGCGATTCCTCGCTGCCCGGTGATCTTTGACGGCGCGAATTATCCTGATTTCGCTGCCTTTATGCGCGTTCATATGCGCGGTCTTCGTCTTTGGGGTGTGCTTTCTGGTGAGGTCTCCTGTCCACCGCGCCCCGTTGTGCCTCCAGTGCCTCGTGCCCCGACACCCATTCCCCTTGCCCCCGATGCTACTCAGGCGGTCAAGGATGCAGCCCAGAGTGCTGATGATTCTGCTTGGGCTGACTATGAGCGCCAGGTTCAGGCGCATTCTGCTGCTACTACGGCCTACCGGCTGGATCTGGCCGACTACACTCAGTGGATTGATGAGGATGCTCGTGCTGCTGCTGTTCTCACTTCCACTGTTCTGCCTCAGTATGCTTCTGAGTTCATGGGTCTTCCCACTGCTGCTGCCCAGTGGGCTTTTCTTTGTCAGCGCTATCAGCCATCTGGAGATGCTCTTTATCTGTCTGTGGTTCGTCAGGAGCATGAGCTTAAGCAGGGTGATTCTACTATTGATGATTTCTACACTCAGAGTGCTGCTATTTGGCGTCAGCTTGATTCTCATCGTACAGCAGTGTGTAACACCTGTCCCTGCTGTCTGATTGTGCGCGCGGATCTGGAGTTTCAGCGCGTCTTCGAGTTCTTGTCACGGCTCCGCAAGGAGTTTGAGCCGCGTCGTGCCCAGCTGCTTGCCCGCGGTCGTGTTCCGCTCTCTGAGGTACTGGCTGAGCTTCGTGCTGAGGAGACTCATCTTTGTGGTGCTGGTCTTCTTGAGGTTCCGTCTATGCTTGCTCCTCATGGTCCCCCTGTGCCGCCGGCTTCGTCGCGGTCTCTCGCACCGCCACTACTCTCCACTCCACCGGCCCAGGGTCAGCGTCAGTCTCAGCAGCCTCGTGGTTCTCGTCCTCCCTGTGCTCACTGTGGCAAGCCTGGCCACGACATCTCTGGTTGCTGGACGAGGGATCCACGCTTACGTCAGCAGTACCTTGCTCGTCGACAGTCTGGGTCATCAGGATCTTCTGTCGTTGCCTCTGGACCTCCTACTGGTGCTTCTGGACCTCCTGCTGGTGCTCTATCTGATCAGGACATTATTCGTGGTCTTCGTAGTCTGCTCGCTGCTACAGGCTCCTGCTCGTCGGGTTTTGCTAGTTCTGTGACTACTTCTTCGGGCACTGCGCGACCATCATCTTCTACATAGTCAGGTACGTCATCCCCGTGGTATCTGGATTCTGGAGCTTCTTTTCATATGACTTCTGCATCTTCTATTCTTTCTGCTCTTCGCTCTCTTCTTTCTCCTATCCATGTTACTACGGCTGATGGTACCTCTCTTCCTGTTTCCAGTCGAGGCACCCTCTCTACTTCTTCCTTCTCTGTTCCGGATGTTTCTCATGTTCCCAGTCTTACGATGAATCTTTTCTCTGCTAGTCAGCTTACTGATTCTGGTTGTAGGGTCATTCTTGATGTTGATTCTTGTGCTGTTCAGGACCGTCGTACACAGGCTCTAGTTGGAGCTGGCCCTCGGAGCATTGAGTCTCCTGGGCTCTGGGAGTTAGACTGGCTTTGCGTTCCTTCTGCCGAGACTTCCTCTGCCACTTCTCCTGCGGTTGCTGTGTCTGTCACTGGCTCTTTTCAGCAGTGGCATCATCGGCTGGGCCATCTTTGTGGTTCCCGTTTATCATCCTTAGTTCGTCGTGAGCTTCTGGGGCTTGTCTCAGGAGATGTATCGTCGCTTCATTCGTGTCAGGGTTGTAGGTTAGGTAAACAGATTCAGCTTCCCTATCCTACTAGTGTGTCTGTATCTCAGCGACCTTTTGATTTAGTTCATTCAGATGTGTGGGGTCCGGATCCCTTTGCTTCAAAAGGGGGTCATCGATACTATATTTTGTTTATTGATGATTTTACACGGTACACCTGGTTATTTTTTATGCGCTCTCGCAGCGAGGTGCTTGCTATTTATCAGCGTTTTGTGGCTATGGTTCGTACCCAGTATTCCACGCCTATTCGTGTTTTTCGTGCTGATTCTGCAGGAGAGTATATCTCTCAGCACCTGCGTGGTATCCTTGCTGAGCAGGGCACCCTTGCTCAGTTCTCGTGTCCCGGCGCCCATGCTCAAAATGGTGTCGCCGAGCGTAAGCATCATCATATTCTTGAGACTACCCGTGCTATGATGATTGCTTCCTCTCTTCCGCCGCATTTCTGGGCTGAGGTTGTCGCTACGTCGATTACCTCATTAATATTCAGCCTTCTGCTGCTCTTCAGGGTGGCATTCCTCTCGAGCGTCTCTCTGGATCCTGTCCAGACTACTCGGCTCTTCGTCTATTTGGCTGCGTTTGCTATGTCCTCCTCCCTCCTCGTGAACGCACCAAACTAACCGCTCAGTCTGTTGAGTGTGTTTTTCTTGGCTACAGTGATGAGCATAAGGGATATCGCTGTTGGGACCCTGTTGGTCGTCGTATGCGCATCTCTCGTGATGTCACGTTCGATGAAACGCGTCCTTTCTATCCTCGCCCCACCTCTGGTACTTACCCAACGGATGATCTCTCTTTTCTTTTTTTTCCCGATACACCTTCCGCTGTCTCTTCTCCTTCGCCTCCTCCTTTAGCTGCGCCTCCTTCTTCGGCGCAATCCTCTCCTCCGTCTAGTTCCCCTAGTTCTCCTCGGTCTCCATCCTCGGCTCCTTCCTCTGTGCCTCCTTCTTCCTCCTCTTCGGATGAGTCATCTTCCGCGGATGAGCTTCCTTCCTCACGACCTGTTCGTCAGCGTCGTGCTCCAGATCGTTACTCCCCTAGTCAGTATGGTCTCTCTGTAGTTTCCGAGCCGACTTCTTATCGGGATGCTGCATGTCATCCTGAATGGCAGCTTGCCATGGCTGAGGAGATTGCTGCGCTTGAGCGCACAGGCACCTGGGATCTTGTCTCTCCTCCTTCTGGTGTTCGTCCTATCACATGTAAGTGGGTCTATAAAATTAAGACCCGCTCTGATGGATCTCTTGAGCGCTATAAAGCGCGTCTTTTGGCTCGTGGTTTTCAGCAGGAACATGGTCGTGACTATGATGAGACCTTTGCTCCTGTGGCACATATGACCACTGTGCGTACTCTTCTTGCTGTTGCTTCTGTCCGACGCTGGTCTGTGTCCCAGCTTGATGTTCAGAATGCTTTTCTTAATGGCAAGTTGAGTGAGGAGGTTTATATGCAACCTCCTCCTGGGTTTTCTGTTCCTGATGGGATGGTTTGTCGTCTTCGACGTTCTCTTTATGGCCTGAAACAGGCCCCTCATGCCTGGTTTGAGCGTTTTGCCTCTGTGGTGACTGCTGCTGGTTTTTCTCCTAGCTCTCATGATCCAGCGCTTTTTGTTCACACTTCTCCTCGTGGACGCACTCTTCTCCTTCTCTATGTTGATGATATGATCATTACTGGTGATGATCCTGAGTATATTGCCTTTGTCAAGGCCCGTCTTCGTGATCAGTTTCTTATGACTGATCTTGGTCCTCTTCGCTATTTTCTTGGGATTGAGGTTTCATCCACTTCTGATGGGTTTTCTATTTCTCAGGAAAAGTATATTCAGGATCTCCTTGCTCGGGCTGCTCTTGCAGATGAGCGCACCATTGAGACTCCTATGGAGCTTCATGTTAAGCTTCGTCCTACGGATGGTGATCCTCTTCCCGATCCCACTCGTTATCGCCATCTTGTTGGGAGTCTTGTTTACCTTGCTGTCACCCGTCCTGATATCTCTTATCCTGTTCATATTCTGAGCCAGTTTGTCTCAGCTCCTACCATTGTCCACTATGATAATTTCCTCCGTGTCCTTCGCTATCTTCGTGGCACGATTACTCGTTGCCTTTTCTTCCCTCGTTCTAGCTCTCTCCAGCTCCAGTGCTACTCGGATGCTACGTGGGCGAATGATCCTACGGATCATCGTTCACTTTCTGCTTACTGTGTGTTTCTTGGTGGTTCGCTTGTTGCTTGGAAGACGAAGAAACAGGTAGCGGTTTCCCGTTCGAGTGTTGAAGCTAAGTTGCGGGCTATGGCTTCTGTGACTGCTGAGGTGACCTGGTTACGATGGTTGCTTGCATATTTTGCGTCTCTGTTACGATGCCCACTCCACTTTTGTCAGACAGTACAGGTGCTATCAGTATTGCACGTGATCCGGTCAAGCATGAGCTGACCAAGCATATTGGTGTTGATGCGTTTTATACACGTGCTCAGGTGCAGGATCAGGTTGTTGCGCTCCATTATGTGCCTTCAGACTTGCAGTTGGCAGATTTCTTTACAAAGGCACAAACTCGCGCTCAGCATGATTTCTTACTCTCCAAACTCAGTGTTGTGGATCCACCATGAGTTTGAGGGGGGGTGTTAGAGTATATATGTGTGTATTGTATTTCCCCATATGTTAGGGGGCTTTCTGTATATTTGCACCTATACTTGTACTATATATTTTGGCCTTTGGCCCTCTAGCAATACAAGATCTATTGCCCTAACACCCACCACCCTACCGGAGAGGAGAATTCACCCTAGAGGCTTTCTTCATAACCATGCAAGCCTCCTGTGTGATGCGTGAGTAGTTCATCCTTGGACTACGGATCCATGTAGTAGCTAGATGGCTGGTTCTCCTCCTTTGTGCTTTCATGTCTAGATCTTGTGAGCTCCGTTCATGATCAAGATCATCTATATGTAATTTTGCATGTTGTGTTTGCGGGGATCCGATGGATATTGAGATGCTATTTCAGATTGATTATTGATTCTATCATGTCTTTGTTATTTGTGATCTTGCATGCTTTCCATTGTTAGTAGCTATCTTGGCCAAGTAGATGCTAGCAACTCCAAGAGTTAGTATTTATGCTCGATAGTGGGTTCATGCCTCTGGTAATCTGGGGAAGTGACAGAAATCTCTAAGGCACTAGATGTGTTGTTGCTACTAGGGAGAAAACAACAATCCTTTGTTCATAGAACAATCGTATTGTTTACTTTACACGCAGTTCGTAAAGCAATAATCTGTTGCTTGCAACTTAATACTGGAGGGGGTTCGGATGATAACCTGAAGGTGGATTATTAGTCATAGATGCAGTTGGATGGCGGTCTATGTATAATGTTGTAATGCCCAATCAAGTCTCAAAGGAGTCAAGATGATTAGTATATGCATGTATTTCTTTCTCGGTGTTTGTCAATTGCCCCGCTGTAATTTGTTCACCCAGCATGTTATCTATCTAAGGAGAGCCACCTCTAGTGAACTATGGATCCCGGTCCTTTGTCTTTTACATACAATCTACAATCTTTTACCGTTTTGTGTTTACTTTCTACAAACTTTTACTTCTTTCCATTCGATACGTTTAATCCTTTGTTTTCCGCAAAACACGGTGAGATTGACAACCTCATCACAAGTTGGGGACAAAGTTCTGTGGTTGTGTTGTGCAGGTCTCCACGTTGCTACTAGCACCGGTACTGCGCCCTGCCAAAGGTCAGCTAGTAACACCTTTGGGGTGTTTCCTTGCTCCTACTGGTTCGATTAAACCTTGGTTTCATAACTAAGGGAAACTTGCTCCTGTGCTCATCATACCTTCCTCTTGGGGTTCCCAACGATCTCTACATCAACCACGCACCAGCACTTTTCTGGGCGCCATGCATTGAGCCATCACATGTGAGAAGGTAGCCATGCGAAAATCTCCCAGTGCTCATGGAGGAACTCGATGAGCACGCTTTCCTATGCGGGATCAAGGTTAGAAGCCACGAATGTTGTTTTCGTCAGGTCGGCGAGGTGGATCTGTACTTCTTTTGTGTCTTTTGTTCTGTCAAAAGCCTGATCGGGATTGACACGTGTTACTTCCAGAGGTTGTGTGTTTGCTGAATTTTTGAGTTTCTCAAACTCCGTTGCCATCCCGAAAGATTCAGAAATTTTGTTGAACTCCCGATCATAGTTGTCAACACGTGTGAAGCTTCCTTATACCGTGATAATTCCCTTTGGTGTTGGCATTTTCATTACTAAGTATGCATAATGCGGCACTGCCATAAACCGTGCAAAGGCTGGTCGTCCCATGATTGCATGATATTGTGATGGCCAATCCATGAATTCAAATTCAAGTCTTTATCGCCTGAAATTTATCTTGGAACCAAAAACAACATCAAGAAAAACTTTGCCTAAAGGGATTTCGGCTTTACCTGGTACTATTCCGTGGAAAGATGTTTCTGTTGGGGCGAGATTATCCAAGGGGTAGCCTATTGTTCTCAACGTTTTTGCGTAGATCAGATTTATGCTACTTCCTGCATCCATGAAGACCTTGCTCATATCGAACTCGCCAATTTGTGCTTGGACTATCTGGGCTGAGTGACCCGGTCGTGGGACCCGAAGTGGGTGATCGGCTCTGCTGAATGTGATTTCTTGCTCTGACCAATGGGGATATTCGAGTGTAGCCGATGTTGTTGTTTCCGCCATATTGATTTGTCTTGTGGTGAGCTTCTGAATTCTGTTGGATGGACGCCCTTTCTGAATCATAGACATTGCTCCTTTTGATCTGGGGTACTCGTTGTTTTGATCGTTTGTGTTTTGTGGTGGTGCTACTGGTGGTGCTGGTGCACCGATGGCTAGTGCACCAAGCGTGGATGTGTATCCTCGATTTGCTGCTTCAGTTTCCTTTGCGTTGCACAACTCTTGCATCTTCAGGGATGTTCGACAGTCTTTCATCAGGTGATTGGATTATCGTCTGCCTGCTGAGTCGACATAAAAAATGCATATTGCAGGGCCCTTCCAGAATTTGCATTGCGGACATAGGTGGGTCTCGTGCTCTTGGATGATACCGTTGTGCGGACTGGCTTCCTCTAACGTCGTCCCTGTTCTGGCGGTATCCACCATTGTGGTCGTTGCTTCTGTTATTACCTTCACCCGAAAAATCTGTTGCGACGTAACTTGGTCATGCATTTCCATCGTTGTTCCTTCTTATTCTATCCTTGCCGCGTTTATCCCTACCTTCCTCGGGTGACCATGCGCTCTTATTATGTAGCGCGTCCTCTCCGCCAGCCCAGCGTTTTGCTATCTCCATTAACTGTGATACTGTCTTTGGTTTAACCCGTCCCGGTTCTTCTATGAATTCTCGGCGACAGAGGCCATCGTTGAAGGCGTCGATGGACCTTTCGTAGGATATGGATTCAGCTGAGTTTTTTATAATATTCCACCGCTATATGAACGCTCTTATTGATTCTCTAGTTTTTTGTTTGCACGCTCGTAACTGCTCCAAGGATGCTGGTCGTTTGAATGTAGAATTGAAATGTCGGATGAATTTATCTTCCAGATCATTCTAGCTGCCAATTGAATCTTCGGGTAACTGCCTCAACCATGATCATGCAACACCGGTGAGATGTAGTTGTATACTTTGCATTGCGGTAGTTGTGGAGCCACCCTGTAATTTGACGGTGGCCAGGTAGTCTGCTAACCAAGCTTCGGGTTCCTGGAGTCCATCATATTTGTGGCGGTCATGTGGAAGTTTGAAGTCCTTGGGTACTGAGGCCTTGTGAATCCTCTGTGTGAAACAGCTGGCCCCGCATAACTCGTAATCATCTTCGTCGTATCCATCCTGATATTGTCGATTGTAGCTTTCATATCTGCGTCCGCTGCTCCTATGCTGGGTGTTGTCGTTTCTTGTATTGCTTCGCGGCTCGGATCCTGCAAGATGCGCCTGGTGTGGTGATCGAAATCATCGGGTGTGTCCTACTTGCCGAGGACTGTTGTGATGGCGTGGGGATCTTTGTGTGAGTCCTTGTTCTGCTTCCGCAAGTGAGGCTCCTACCATCCCGAGGTTCCTCAGGGCGGAGCGGTGAAGGGCCGCACACGGATCGTCGGGTGCGGGTTGAGTGGTGATCAGATATGTTTCCGTGGCCACAATGGCTGCCTAGGCTATTGTTTCCTTGATGTCTCATGCTTGATCAATTGACATGAATAATAGGTCGAGATCTCGGATGATTCCACTTCTTCCTGCTTCGGGAATATTCTGTAGTCGAGATGTTGGCCTTCTTGGTGCTGCTGCTCCTGTTACACTCCTTGATCCTCGAGTAGAGCTTAATTGTGCCTGTCGTAAACTAGATTCGTCGGCTAATCTTTTTCTGTCATCGAGCTGTCTTTGCATCTGGAGTAGGTCTCTCTTCTTGTGGTGGAGCAGATATTGGTATGCCAATAGATCCTCATGTGAAGCATCCGCTGTCATTGGGACTCCTCCCAAAATTGCCTCCCTTGCTTTTTGCCATGCCGACGCTATTAGCCGAAGTCCTTGTCTCTCTCCTATGTGAGGTTCTCCGCCTCCTCCTTGGACTATACAATTATCTGTTGTTTCTCCTCCGTTTTCGTGTTCTCCTTCATTGTCGTGGTTTCCTGCATGGTCATCTGATAAAATATCATCGGGGTTGAGGATAGGATTACCGTTTTTGTCGCGTGGTGTTGAGGTATCTCCGTTGATCATGTACACTTGGTGTCGTGTTGTGAGTGGCCTAATGGTGTCGTCTTTTGCTTCTACAGGTGTGTTGGTAGTACTCTGAAATCATAGTTCTGGATAGATTGCTGCCATCCTTTCTTCAAAGTCGATGTTTTCACTGCTTTCTTCGGGTTCTGAGTTTGCTGGGTTTGCTTTGTGTGGTGGGATTGGTTGGTGGCCTTCTTCTCCTGCTTTGATCCGTGTTGTGATGTTCGTGGAGGATCCAACTGACAATGTTGGTACCGCTATGGGTGTAGCTTTTCCCACCGACGGTTCTGATGCGATCAGGGCCGAAGGGTGTGATTCTTGCATGTTGTCTGCTTGGAAGTGAAGGCTTCCGATTATTAGATCGGATCTGCCATTAAATTCGGCAGGTACCAATATAAGGGTTGGCGGGCATGGTTCTGCTTTCGTCGAGTTGATGCTTGGTGGAGAGTGTTCCGTCGAATCCGTGCTTCCAGCATTCAAGTTTCCCATAGACGGCACCAATTGACGAGGGTTAACCTCGGCAATGCCCATGGTGATAGACTTGGGGTTTCGCGGAAAAGAGAACGCTGGGGATTTCGTCGGATATTAAGGAAACAATGGAATCAAAGTCGCCTGAATATTGAGAAAACACACTATTACAAGTTGTCCTCTAGATTTTCGTACCCTCGCTTGGGCTTCTCCCGTCCTATATATAATAGGCCGGGTCTCAAAGTTGTATGCGGATAGGTTTCATACACGCGTGATTACAATACCAACACAATGTCGGTTCGTGGTTTCTTTCCTAATACAATCAAAGTCTTTATCGGTCGCTTCCTTGGGGGCTGTTATCTAGAATCTTCATGGGTCGTAGGCCTTTTACCCAATGTAGGATAGCGAATAATGAGCATCCGAGTAATCATACCCATGTCAATTGGCGACTTGCAAATCTTCATTAATTAGCCTAGATTCCACCATAAAAGTGTCCATTTCTATAGGGAGAAAAATTAAACAAAAGATTTGCGCATACAAGCAGTAATTAGTCATTAGTAGCAAGGTTAGAGAGATATTTCATCAATTACTTGACTTATATGAGATTTAAACATAGATAATATGGTTGTATTTCATAGCCATCAACTTCCCTAAGATTAAACCTTTATTGTCCTTGAGCAAAAAAACAAAAACATAAGAAACTCAGCGTTCAAACCAAAACAACGAGAAGGCAAGTTCACTTAAAGTTGGTATTCTCATGCAACCACCACTTCTTCAATCTGAAATCTTAGCATAGATAGAGCAATACCAAGAGAATATCATACATGCTTTTCTAAGTCAAGACACTATAAATATTTTATCAACAAGGATAACTAGATGAATAAACAATTATTCTATTTTCTCTAGTTAGCTTGCCAAGAAATACATGGAAGATTCATATTTAACAATTAAGGGTGAGATATCATATCAAAATAAGCATAGCATTAGAATATCTAATTTGAACACCCATATTAATAAATTAGGGATATCAAACACTTCTTTTTCATTCTTTCTCCTTCTAGAACATTAGTTCTAAAATAATTAGATAATGCCAAAACTTGGTGTGTTCAATCAGATTGTGTAACCTAGAACGGACACTCGTGACAGCCATTAAGTTATTTTTTCTTTAATAACGATATATTGTAGCATGTCAGATGAGTATTCCAATTTTTATTGCAACGTGGTCCCATGATATTGCCAAAACGCTTACCCATTATAGCATTGCGGCTACGAATATTTAATCAGATCATAGTCGAAATCTAAGATACTCTATACGGATCGTTCGTAGGTCAGATGAGTCGTAGTCATACCATGGATTGTGATAGTGTTGTAGACATGCGTAAAGCTATACCATAATTTAATCAACTTGTCAAATTTTGGCATGTATCTCAATAATCGATAAACATCATTTCCTTAGGACAAATCAATTTAAGAGTGTTACAAAGTTTATCATTAAATATATGGGGTTGAGTATCTCTAATGCTAAACTCTTAAGACAATTAAACATCAGCCAAGCCATTATTTAGATACTTTCTCTGGTTCTATTTGTTTGGAAAAATTATTTCCAAGGCAATACTCGCTTAACTACAAGAACTAGAGTAAAAGCTTACCTATCTAATAACTGGACTTCTCTCTGCACCCTCAAACATAGAGTTGGTTATTGTATGAGTTATGCATATCATCTATGGACAATAAGTATGTAAACGTATAAACATAAAAACTTTGGAAATCTAATCTAACTCTAGCTAAAGCTAAATCTGCCTAAAACTTTCGTCATTGAGTCTGCTTCGGTGTCGTTGGTACATATATTTGTCTCTTCTTGGAAGGAACAACATGCTTGCTTTGGCTCCCCTGCTTCTCTCGATGGCGTTTTAGCTGCTCCAGCTTATCTCAGTGGGTTCGAACACACCGCTCGTCGGCACAGAAAGAGAAAAAATAGTCAGTTGTTAAACATATACATGTTACCCGAAAAAATAAACGATGTCGTACCTGCATGCTCAACTTTCACGTTGTCGCAGTGATGTGGTGGGCATAGCAATAGCCAACGACGAAGGAATGCACACGCATGCCACCGATGCAACTCTCCCGATGCGGAAACCTGCACGATACAAAGAATATGATTTAAAAGAAAAAACGGGCTACCTGGGTGCTGGTGACTCGAGCTATGAAGACGCACAACCGCGCCCACCGAGAATGCATGACACTATTCCCGTCTACTTGTGGCCGCCGTCTACAAAGCCATTGATCTCCTGTTGATCTCCGCATCTTGTGAACTGCCAAAGAGAAAAAGAGCGTTAGGTAACCTAGGATGCGAACATACCTAAGAGTCGGAAACGTCGCTGCAGCGTCTCACCGTGTCCTTGTCCACTGATGCAAGAAACGTTACACAAGCTCCACCACCAAAGAAGAATCGTCTACCTGCAGGATCGTCTCTCGAAGAGAATGACGAAGGAGATGCTGAAACCGAAGAGGGTACTTACCTCCTTCCGCAACCTCCACCACAGGCGATGTAATCCGAACAAAATAAGCGAGACCAAGTCCCATCCTACAACCGCACCAAAGCGCATGAGGCTGGTTCCTAGTGAGGCTAATTTGCCTCCCAGGTCTCGCGTCATACATCACTGAAGCTGAATCTTCCGTTTATCCCATCACCTACCAGCATCGCCACGGCATTTTGCATCACCGTCGTGGGCACCATCATCGCTGGATATGGGTATCCTCACTGTACCGACGCATGCGGATGACCACGGGGATGTGGTGAAGCAGGTCATACGTGGGGGAGGAAAGGACCTAGCTAACGAAATGCGTACACAACTAACCAAGAGAATGATTTTATATCGGACACGTCTCTCACTAAAACCTCACATTAGCGGGACACACTGCACGACATCACTGAGATAATGTTGCCAACTGAGCTAGCGCCTGCGAGAACACGCAAACGCGTTGATTCTACGTTGTTAGCTTGCTATCATCCTTTGTACGTGAGAAGTGGCGGTGCCACGTCTACCGCCTAGGCTTCTAGCTCGACAATGAACAGGCCCCACACCCGTGAGAAATCGCGACCAGCTTTGGCTTACAGCACCACGCCGGCTCTAGCCGGGCCCCACGGCCGTGAGAAACCGAGGCCATTATGGGCTCATGGCGCCATGTCGAATTTCGGCGGGCCCCATTACGGCGAGAAACCGCGACCGTCATGGGATTACGGTGGCACATCGTCTTTGGACGGACCCCGTGTATGCAAGAAACTGTGGACGTCTACGGTCTACGGTGCCATGTCCGCTCTCGATGGGCCCCATGACCGCTAGAGTCTGCAGCTGGCATGGGCTCATGGTGCCACGTCCGCTCTCTGTGGGGCTCGCCACCCGCTGGATGCGGAGGCGTGTCAAGCCTAGAATGCCTCACACAGAGCCTAGTCCGGCCCACACATGCTGGCGACGGGTCCATGTCGCGCGTGCGGTCCACCGGCAAGCGACGAGTGGTATAGCGGCGCGTGGTACACCTGTCCGCGGTAAGGAATCTTTCTCCCTAGCCAACAGCAGGGCCCGCCTCATTAAGAGTACGAAAATCAATATATCACTCACCTGCCAATGGTTGTAGATTACCTAGGTCGATGTGAAGAGCATTGGCATGAGTCCTCCGCATATAATGGTTCCATAGGCTTGAAGAGCTTGATAGTTCAAATAGAACAAAAGAATGTATCCCACGTCGGTGTTAAGTTACTGTTTAGGCAGCTTCTACGAGGACCATCATGTCCTCCTCATTCACTCTTGTAATTTCACCACGTGTCTGCAGTGTGTTAGCAATAACATAGTATAAATAGTGAACTACGGGACACTCTATATGACTACCCTTCGAAGAGGTTTAATGATACTCATCATATCAAAATATTGATAAGGCATAGGATTTATCATCTAGCTTGTGTAGTGGATGCTGGTGTTGTTCTTGATGAACCCAAAGTGGTTGCACCACTCGGTAAGGGTCATGTCATACTCTTGCTTCATGGGGGGAAGGTGATCATGTCACTTCCTTCACACTCCTCCTCATAGCGATAGTTTACCTCGAATATATGAATCATTGTGCTAAAGAACTCGAGCAATAACTGGTGGTAGATTGGAAATCCTTATAGACAAACGGAAGCAAACCAACTTTATTGTAAAGTAAATTGAAATCATTAGCCAAGCCTAGTTGATTAAGGATAATATGGTATGCGCACTTAGTGGGCTTGATCTCGTGGTTCTCGAGCCTTCTAAACCTGTTGGAGTTGATGTCCTCGATGAACTTGATGCCCATGAGTTTATTTCTCGAGGCAGTGGCACGAGAGGTGCCCGCAGCAGCCTGCACACATGTTCGGCTCCTTGTGTTCATCATCTAGAATTTCAAAATTTGCATAATTTTAATCAATGTTTCTTTATGCTTTCTACAAAAGAAACATCGCTACAAAATGTGAGCATCAAGAAAAATGTTTTATAATAGACCTAGGTCTAGATTTATAATGCAGGAGATAGACCATGGTTTTTGCAGAAAGTAAATCGGGGATCAGAGGATAAACATACCATGAATAGATGGTGTGCGAGAAATCGAATAAAAACAAGTGGAGGTGAAGATCTCTTAAAGTTTTGGGAGGTTTGCAGGAAGAAAAAATAAAAGAGGGAGTATTTTTAATCTTCATTACCTTGCCCCAGAGGCTGATATCGTAGTCGTGGCGGTGGTACACGTGGCGGTAAGGGGACACCCTGCCCATACCAGCGTCACTCACCGCGAGTTAAGGTTTCAACCTTGGTGATGTATGCGGTATGGGCACGTCTACTTGTACCGATTCTTGTTAATTTTTTAGTAACTTCTCTAGATTTCATCGTCTAGGTTGTGTACGTGGTACAGATGTGTGGTATAGGCGCATCATGTGTGTATACATGTTCATTAAAATTCCTTACTTCTTTTTCCTTGGATATTTTTCTCATGACCTCAAATATTAGTGAAGCCTCCAGAACAACAGTAATATTTAGAATAGCCTCAGTATTTTAGTTAGCCATATATCAGTGAGTAATTAGGAGAAAGTTTATCTTGTCTTCTCCTCTCCTTTTCAGATCTTTGTACACTCTTTATTTTTGTAAAATGAAAACAAACAAAAACTAAGCTAAACACTTACTAAATTCTGTTTCACATGCGGTTGCCTCCCATAAAGCACTTTTAGTTTTGGTCTTTTAACTCGGCTATGAAGGTGATCATTTGAGTTTGGGAAGTGGGAATCCCAGTCCAAAATATTTTTCCTTCAATGTGATGATCCCATCATCATATTTCTTGACCTTGTTTTTCCTTAGGAAATTAAAAAACGAAAGGATCTTGTGAGGGTAGTTCAAACCTCATGTTCCATTCGTGGAGATTAATTATAAGACCTTAATAGTTCTTAGAAATAGTCTACCAAGAATAATAGGTGATATAGGATCTTCAGGCATGTCAACTATGACAAGATCAATAAGTGCTGAGAACCCTTTGATTTGCACAACATTGTTCTCTTGAATACCCACACCTTGTTTAAATGTAGAATCCGCTAGATGAAGATTAAGTTTAGTTACTTCAAATGAACCAAGGTTAATCCTATCAAATAAACTTTTATAAATAGTTGAAATGCTTGCACCAAGATCACAAATTGGATCCATCTCATTAAATTCTACATGAATATTAATAGTAGGTTAAAATATATCTTCTAACTTTGCAACTTTTATGATTTTCTTATAGCTCATGTACCATAGTAGCAACTTGATTGATGAATTGTTGGTATATAGCTTCATTACCTCCCTCGGTGTTGGGGTTCTTCAAAGTGATCATTTCACGAGGTCCTCCATGGTGTAATCCGGGGATGGAGCATTACTATAATCTAGCTCTTTGGGTTCTACGTATTTATTTTCAACCCTCATCAGCTTAACTTCTTCAACCAAGTTAGGCTCGGGCTTTCCTGCAAACCTTGCAAGTCTGAGAGTTTGACTCTCAGCTATCTTACCCAGTTCTGCCTCCATGCTCTTTGTTTTTTCATGTAGAGCCAGCATAGCATTTCTAATAGCACATAAAATTTACCAATAATATTATCATGCTTGTCCATTATTTTGATAAGAATATTATTTTTCTCACTTTGAGATTTCATAAAGGCTTTGAAAGAGTTTTCAAGTATTGGGAGATTACCATGAGTTGCTCCATTATTATTATTGTTGTTTGGAGCATCTGCAGGATTCGGATATGGTTTCTGAAGTTTCGAGGCATAGTTTTGATACTTCCATGCAGGAATATAAGGATTATGAGAAATGAATTTCACTTCTTCATAATTAGTGTAGGGTATGGCATTACTTTGGGCTTCTTCCTTACCTTTAATTATATCTATAGGCTCATTTACCTTTGAAGTGAGTCTTCATTCTTCTCCTTATTAACTGAGTTTTAACTTTCTTGAGTAGGATCTTTTCACAAGCGATTGGGCATGGTTGTTCTACATATCATCAAAAAGCTTCATGGCAATTTCAACTTGTTTTCCCATGAATGCGCCTTCATCTTTAGTGTCAAGCATAGGATTAGACATAGGATTAAGATAGTTATAAAATAAGTGGAGGATTAACCACCCTTCCATCCCACAGTTGAGATAGTTTCCTATGGACTCCTTCATACCTTTTCATGCAAGTGCTAGTGGCTCACGGTCTTCTTGACTGAAACTTGTCATGTTAGATTGTAGTTGCATAGTCTTAATAGGGGAGGAAAACTTAGTCATAAAAATATTAGCGCATTCCTCCCATGGAGTTATAGTGCCTTCAGGAAATGGTAGCAACCAATCTTTTGCCTTCCTCTAAGTGAGAAAGGGAAAAACGTAGCTTGAACGCATTGGGGTCAATATACTTTATGTGCATCATGTCGCATATCTTAGTAAAGGTGTTTAAATGCATACCCGAGTCCTCAGCAACTAAGCCTCCAAATTGGTTCTATTGAACCAAACTCAAACAGCTAGGCTTAAATTCATAGTTCTTCATTGTGACAGCGGGCTGAGTAATAGGTGCACGTAAATAATCATCATTAGGAGTATCTGAAGGGAATATGTCCTGAGAGGCAATAATAAAGTTGTTATTATATGTATTCCAAGTATATGATAGATGTTTATTTTGCATGCTAAAATTGTATTAATATGGAAACGTTAATACATGTGTGTTTAATAAACAAATAGAAAGTTCCTAGTTATGCATCTCTTTGAACTAGCTTGTTGATTAACAAGATGATCAAAGTTTCCTGATCATGGACACTAGATGTCGTTAATAACGAGGTCACAACATTTGTGAAATGATGTGATGAACATTCATCCGAAGTATAGCATTACGATCAAATTCATTGTGTTTATATTTCTATAAAATCATACAAAGTAATCATAGTCCTTAGACCATGAGATCATGCTAATCACAAACACCGGAAGAGTATCTAGATAACATCAAACGTTACACCGTGAAAGGGTGACTATAAAGGTGGGATCAGTGCTACGAAGGAGTTATGTAGAGGCTCATGGATCAAGAGTGGGATTTGTCCATACCGATGACGGATAGATATACTCTAGGCCCTCTTGGTGATATCACATTAAGAATAGCTTGCAAGCAAGTGATGTGATCACTAGAATGTTATATCACGGGAATGAGAAAAGAGTGCATGTCAGTAACGAGATCAAACTAGGTATTGAGATACCAATGATCGAATCTTGGACATGTAATATGTCGCGAGACAAAGGGATTAAGTTACTAGCGTTAAAGGTTCTCATGATCATAAAAGTCATCGTTGAATATGTAGGAGTCAGAATGGATCTCCATGTCCTGCTTCTGATTATTGATTTGAGAGGGGTCTCGATCATGTCTGCATTATTCGCGAACCGTAGGGTGACACATTTAAGGGAAACCAACACCATTTGGAGCAAATATTTTTCAGACAAAAGAATTGAAAATCGCTAGAATTATTTCAATGGACACCAGAATTGTTTCGGGTGAAATTGCTGAAATTGGTTCTGCATGTGATATTGAAATATTGCAAGGGGGTTATGTGAATGTTTGTTAATTAAAGTAATGAACAAAATTCTGAATAAAATAAATAAAATAGTTTTATTAAATGAGAGTTGCATTAAATTTGGTGGAAATTTAATGCATGTGAGTGGGAATTTGAGTGGAGGCTAAATTTATGTGAGTGGAGCTTCACCACATGAATGAAGGAAGAGTTGGGGGCACCTCCCCTTGGCACCAGCCATGGGAGGGGGCTACCCCCTCTCCTCCCTCTCAAAGTACACGTCCTCATGAAGGATCTCTCTCCCCCTCTATATTTATTTCCCCATGGTCTCAGATTAGCAAGATACATGTTCCCGGTGGCATTTCATCTGGAAGGAGTTGCTGCTTCACTAGAGAGAGGAGGTGGAGGTTGTTCGGTGGCCTAGACGTGTGTGTGAGGACGGATACACTGCTGATTTGCGGTGGTAAGACTTCCACACGATCCTGAGATCGCCAAGCGTTCAAATACATCATCCACGAGTTCATTCTCGTTACACTTTGTCGGTCTTCGAGGGTATGTTCTCTATGGATGTATATCCATCCATTGTTTGTATCTAGTAGATAGATCCTGGCGTATAATAGTTCCCATCGTAGGAATTTTTTCTTTTCTATGTTGCGATCCCAATAGTGGTATCAGAGCCTGATCTATGCGTAGATGCTTTGGACAGGTAGTACACATGTGAGTATGTGGGCGATGATTATCATGTTATTGCTTCTTTCATGTATTTTGGATATTGGTGGCATAGTGGGATGAAGCGGCCCGGACTAACTTTACATGTCCTCGCACATGAGACCAGTTCCACGCTTGACATGCAACTACTTTTGAATAAGTGGCTAGCGGGTGTCTGTCTATCCTACTATATTTACAACGAGTTGCTAATAATTTAGTTATCATTGTTGTGGTTCCAGGTTCATAGGTAGGACCGGTTCTATATTCGAAAGCCCTAAGTCACGTAAAACTTGCAACGGATAAATTAGAAGCGTCTAGTTTAGATTGTTGCTGGGATAGTGTCATGATATGGTAATGTTGTAAGTTGATGTATAGATGATACTCTTACAACACACCAAACGTGTAAGTTCCATAGACCTTGGCCTTACACACAAAGGAATGATAAAGATCATACCACGATGCACATGATAGTGATCAAATGCAAAGACCATATCATTTCACTTTACACATATGTTGTTTGCATCTTATATTGCTTGTTTGGCATTTTAGTAGCATTATAAGATGATCCCTCATTTAGATATCAAGATAAAAATGTGTTCTCCCTTAAGTATGCACCGTTTATGTTTTTCCGCTTCAAGACATCACATGATGATCGGGTGTACTTGAATCCATGATCATATTTTGGGTGTAAGACAGTTTTACACACGCGAATACTAAGGTTCTTACTTGGTGGGCCTAGCATGTACAGACATGGCCTCGGAACACATACCGAAAGGTTAAGCATCAGTCAAATATTTGATATGATGCCCATATAGATGCTCGCCTTTGAAACTACACCGACTCACGTGATGATCGGACTTGGTGTAGTGGATTCGGTTCATGTAATCACCAAAAAGACATGAGGGATGTTGTTTTTGAGTGGGTGTTCATTCGTAATTTGGATTAGTTGAACTCGATTTATCATAAACTTAGTCTAAACTTTACAAATTCTGTTGTAGATGGAACCACCTGCTTTTAATTTCAATGTGTTCATGGAGAAAGAGAAACTTGCAACAAATGGTAGCAACTTTACCGACTAGGCCATGAATTTGAGGATTCTCCTCAATGCTTCACACAAGCTATATGTGCTAGAAGCACCGCTAGGCTCCCCACCAGCTCCTAATGCCCCTGACGAGGAAAAGAACGTCTATCTGACTCGTCAGGAGGACCACAAATTAGTTCATTGCAGCATACTATATGGGCTAGAGCCAGAACTTCGAAAGCGTTTCGAAAATGGCAATGCTTTTGACACCATGGGTGAATTGAAAATGATTTTTGATACCCATGTTGCCGTAGAGAGTTATAATGCTTCTAAAAAGTTCTTTAGCTGTATGATGGAAGAGAACAGCTCCGTTAGCGAGCACATTCTCAAATGTCTGGGTACGCCGATAGGCTTGTGTCCTTGGGAATAATGATTCCCATTGACTTAGGCATACATCATGTTCTCCAATCTCTGTCACTTAGCTACAAGAGCTTCGTGATGAACTATAATATGCAGGGCATGAAGAAGTCTTTCCCCGAGCTTCTGTCAATGCTTAAGACTGCAGAGGTGGAGATCAAGAAAGAACATTAAGTGTTTGATGATCAATAAGACCACCGGTTTCAAGAAAGACAAGAAGGGTAAACATAAGGGAAAGAAGGGCGGAAAATTTGTTGCCGCACCTGAAAAGAAATCTTGAGCTGGCCCTAAGTCTGATACCGGGTGCTACTATTGCAAGGGGACTGGCAATTGGAAGCGCAACTGCCCCAAATATTTGCTAGACAAGAAGGGCGACAAGGCAAAAAAAAGGTATATATGATATACATGTTATTGATGTGTACTTGACTAGTACTCGAAGTAGCACCTAAGTATTTCATACTAGATCGGTTGCTAATATATGTAACTCGAATCAGGGGTTGCGAAACAAGCTACCGCTAGCAAGGGGTGAGGTCAAGACGCGTGTTGGCAATGGATCAAGAGTTGATGTGATCGTCGTCGGAACGCTGCCTCTCGACCTACCGTCGGGATTAGTGATAAATCTAAATAATTGTTATTTGGTGCATGCACTGAGCATGAACATTGTATCTGGATCGTGTTTGATGCGAAGTGTTATTCATTTAAATCTGAAAACAATGGTTGTTCGACTTATATGAATGATATCTTTTATGGTCATGCACCTGTGATGAATGGTTTATTTCTATTGGATCTCGATAATAATGTTACACATATTCATAATGTTGATGCTAAAAGGATTAAACTTGATGATGACATATCTGCATATATGTGGCACTGCTGTTTAGGTCATATTGGCATTAAAGGCATGAAGAAAATCCACTCTGATGGACGTCTGGAATCACTTGATTTTGAATCATTTGATACATGTGAGCCATGCCTTATGGGCAAGATGACTAGAACGCTATTTTCCGATTCTATGGAACGGGCGACAGATTTTTTGGAAATCATACATACTGATGTGTGTGGTCCAATGAGTGTGTCGGCGCGAGGTGGATATCGTTATTTTGTTACTTTCATGGATGATTTGAGTAGATATGAGTATATCTATTTGATGAAACACAAGTCTAAAACCTTTGAAAAGTTCAAGGAATTTCAGAGTGAAGTGGAAAATCATCATAATAGAAATATCAAATTTCTACGATCTGACCATGGAGGTGAGTATCTAAGTTACGAGTTTAGCACACATATGAAAGAGTGTGGAATAGTTTCACAACTCACACCTGCCAGAACACCACAGCGTAATGGTGTGTCGGAACGTCGTAATTATACTTTATTAGATATGGTTTGATCTTTGATGTCTCTGACTGACTTGCCACTGTCATTTTGGGGTTATGCACTAGAAACCGTTGCATTCACTTTAAATCGGGCACCATCTAAATCCGTTGAAAAGACATTGTATGAATTGTGGTTTGGAAACAAACCTAAGCTATCATTTCTTAAAGTTTGGGGTTGCGATGTTTATGTGAAGAAACTTCAGCCAGATAAACTTGAACCCAAAGCGGAAAAATATGTCTTCATAGGATACCCTAAGGAAACTATTGGATATTCATTCTATCACATATCTGAGGGCAAGGTTTTCGTTGCCAAGAATGGATCCTTTCTAGAGAAAGAGTTTCTCGTGAAAGGTGTGTGTAGTCGGAAGGTAGAACTCAAAGAGGTTATTGAACCTTCCCTTCATGAAACGGCGAGTGGCACAGCGTCGAAAATTGTTTCGTAGTTTACTTCACCGAATGAAGAGGGAACCAATGATAATGATCATGAAACTCCGAAAGAGGATACTACCGAACCTCGCAGGTCAAGCAGGACACGTGTAGCTCCTGAACTGTACAGAAATCCTGTTATGAATTTCATGGTTGATGATATAGATGACCCTGCGACGTATCAAGAAGTGAATATGAGCCCGGATTCCAACAAATGGCTATAAGCCATGAAATCCGAGATGGAATCCATGTACGAAAACTAGGTTTGGACCTTGGTGGACTTACCTCACGACCGAAAGGCCGTTGAGAATAAATGGATTTTCAAAAGAAAAACTGATGTTGATGGTAATGTAACCATATATAAAGCTCGACTTGTCGCAAAGGGGTTTCGACAAATTCAAGGAGTTGACTATGATGAGACATTCTATCCCGTAGCGATGCTAAAGTCGGTTATGATTATGTTAGGAATTGTTGCATATTTCGATTATGAGATATGGCAGATGGATATCAAAACTGTGTTCCTCAATGGCAACATGAAATAAGAGTTTTATATGATACAACCAAAGGGTTTTGTCGATCCTAAGGATGCTGACAAGGTATGCAAGCTTCAGGGATCCATCTATGGACTAAAGCAAGCATCCCGGAGTTGGAATCTTCGCTTTGATGAGGTGATCAATGAGTTTGGATTTGTCCAAACTTATGGAAAGGCTTGTATTTACAAGAAAGTGAGTGGGAGCAATGTGGCATTTCTGATATTACATGTGGATGACATATTACTGATAGGAAATGATGTAGAAAGTGAGTGGGAGAAATGATGTAGATCTTTTAAACAGTGTTAAAAGTTATCTAAACAGCAAATTTTCGATGAAGGACCTAGGTGAAGCATCATGCATATTAGGCATAAAGATCTATAGATATAGATCAAGGCACCTAATAGGGTTATCATAGAGTACATAACTTGATAAGATTTTAAAGAAGTTTAAAATGGATGGAAGTAAGAAGGGGTTCTTTCTTATGTTGCAAGGCAAGACATTGAGTAAGACTCAAAGTCTGGCTATGATGGAAGAAAGAGAGATAATGGATAATATCCCCTATGCTTCATCCATAGGCTCTATAATGTACGCCATGCTATGTACGAGACCGTATGTGGCACATGCTATTAGTTTGACTAGTAGGTACCAATCTGATCCAGGTACGGAACACTGGATAGTGGTCAAGAATATCCTTAAGTACTTAAGAAGAACTAAGGAAATGTCTCTTATATACGGAGGTGAAGAAGAGCTGGTCGCTAATTGTTATGTCGACGCTAGCTTTGACACTGATCCGGATGACTCTAAGTCTCAATCCGGGTACGTATTTCTCATGAACGAAGAAGTAGTTAGTTGGAGGAGCTTCAAACAACCTGTGGTGACAAGATCAACGATGGAGGCGGAATATATTGTTGCTTCGGAAGCAGCGCACGAAGCGGTTTGGATGAATGAGTTCATAACCGAACTGGGTGTGGTTCCTAGTGCATTGTACCCAATGGTTACCTATTGTGACAACAATGGAGCCATAGCCAACGCCAAGGAACCAAGATCTCACAAGAATTCCAAGCATATTAAGCGCCGGTTTCACTCCATCTGTGAACATGTCAAGGATGGAGATATAAAGACTTTCAAAGTACACATGGATCTCAATGTAGCAGATCCATTGACTAAAGTTCTCCCTAGGGCAAAACATGATCAACACCAGAACTCCATGGGTGTTAGATTTATCACTATGTAACTAGATTATTGTCTCTAGTGCAAGTGGGAGACTGAAGGGAATATGCCCTGAGAGGCAATAATAAAGTTGTTATTATATGTATTCCAAGTATATGATAGATGTTTATTTTGCATGCTATAATTGTATTAATACGTAAACATTAATACATGTGTGTTTAATAAACAAATAGAAAGTTCCTAGTTATGCATCTCTTTGAACTAGCTTGTTGATTAACAAGATGATCAAAGTTTCCTGATCATGGACATTGGATGTCGTTAATAACGAGGTCACAACATTTGTGAAATGATGTGATAAACATTCGTTCGAAGCATAGCATTACGATCAAAGTCATTGTGTTTATATTGCTATAACATCATACGGAGTAATCCTAGTCCTTAGACCATGAGATCATGTTAATCACTAACATCGGAAGAGTATCTTGATAACATCAAACGTCACACCGTGAACTGGTGACTATAAAGGTTCAGTGCTACGAAGGTGTTATGTAGAGGCTCATGGATCAAGAGTGGGATTTGTCCATCTTGATGACAGGTAGATATACTTTGGGCCCTCTCGGTGATATCGCATTAAGAATAGCTTCCAAGCAAGTGATGTGATCACTAGAATGTTATATCACATGAACGAGAAAAGAGTGCATGTCGGTAACGAGATCAAACTAGGTGCTGAGATACCAATGATCGAATCTCGGACATGTAATATATCACGAGACAAAGGGATTCAGTTACTTGTGTTAAAGGTTCTCACGATCACAGAAGTCATCGTTGAATGTGTAGGAGACAGAATGGATCTCCAGGTCCCGCTACTAATTATTGATCTGAGAGGGGTCTCGATCATGTCTGTATTATTCGTGAACCGTAGGGTGACACACTTAAGGAAAACCAACACCATTTGGAGCAAATATGTTTCAGACGAAAGAATTGCAAAGCGCTAGAATTATTTCAATGGACACCAGAATTGTTTCGGGTGAAATTGCTGAAATTGGTTCTGCATGTGATATTGAAAATATTGTAGGGGGTTTTATGTGAATGTTTGTTAATTAAAGTAATTAACAAAATTCTGAATAAAATAAATAAAATCGTTTTATTAAATGAGAGTTGCATTAAATTTGGTGGAAATTTAATCATATGAGTGGGAATTTGAGTTGAGGCTAAATTTATGTGAGTGGAGCTTCACCACATGAATCAAGAGGTGGGGGCACATCCCCTTGGTGCCGAACATGGGAGGGGGCTATCCCCCTCTCCCTATAAAGGCCCCCCTCTCCTCCCTCTCAAAGTATACCTTCTCGTGAAGGATCTCTCTCCCCCTCAAGATTTATTTCCCCATGGTCTTGGATTAGAGAGATATATGTTACCGGTGGCATTTCGTCTGGAAAGAGTTGCTACTAGGCTGGAGTGAGGAGGTGGAGGTTGTTCGGTGGCCTGGACGTGTGCGCGAGGACGGATGCGCTGCTGATTTGCGGTGCTAGGACTTCCACACGATCCTGAGATCGGTAAGCGTTCGACTACATCATCCACGAGTTCATTCTCGTTACGCTTTGTCGGTCTTCGAGGGTATGTTCTCTATGTACGTATATCTACCCGTTGCTTTTATCTAGTAGATAGATCCTGGCGTATAATAGTTCCTATCGTAGGAAAAAAATGTTTTCTATGCTACGAACCCAACAATATCATACTCCCCAATCTTCTTTTATGCCATAGATCCAATCTTTTTAGGGTTTTTTATTAAGACTAGTAATAAAAATATAAGTAATTTTTTTGGTTTTCCAATAGATAACAAAAAGTAAACTAATAACATTAAAAAGTAACTAGCAATGTCTCTAATAATCTCACCAGGGTAGCGAGAATTGCTTCCTCGCAATGGCGTCATAAAAAAGGTTGATACCTTTGATCTGGATTACAGATGTTGTACAACTTGCTTTTTCCCTATAAGACATAGGTTTTTGAACCTTGGGAAGAATATTATTTGTGTAAGATTATGTCGAACAAGATCTTTATAACTCGTAGTATCTTTGTTTACCGGACCTTTCACGCTTACTTTGTTTTGTGTACCGATGGATGGTGATATGAAAGCTAAGGATTCACCTGCAGATGTGCACACACATATGGGATAATAATAATAAAGTTCATTCATGAGTTGTGATCCAATGTAGATAAGTATTATGGGTGGTACGTCTTTAACAACTATAGCATTTGCCAGCCATTAACTCTATATATTTTTATCCAACCATTAAACCACCATCGCGCGGGGTTACTCAGTTATTAAGTAAAACAAACCAAAGTCTGGTGATCTATGAAGTTAGCGTAATTCCCAAATGTATCTCAAATCAAATAATGTGCTCCCTATTCTATCATTGGATTTCACGTGTAGAATCAGATTACCATTCATCTCACCTCATTACCTTTATTAATTCTTGGGGTCTTGGGGTACATGACAAGTACTAAGATTGAGGTAAGAGACAATGGTACAAAATATGAATCCAATATTCAATCACAACATAATGTCCCATGTTATAAGATGCACATACCACTGATAGGCTCTACCTTAGCGCGCAGCCCGTGGGGACTACTCGCTCATAATAAGATCAATAATCATAAAAATTGTATAGAAATTCTTAAGAGAATACCAAATAATATTACAATGTCTCTGATCGCGATGAGATCAAAACTACAAGTAGATGACTATGGCTATGGAGGGGGATGAAGAAGGAGGGATGGCTACGGTGATGGTGATGACGGATTAGCAGTGGATCTCCTCTCCTCAAATGTGGTTTCTGCAAATGGCTTTGGATCTTTTGAGTTAGAGTTACCGGTGGCTCGGATGCAAATTTTATGAAGACATCTTCAAGAAAGTTTCTTGGTTTGACTCGCCAAAGGCATTGCTACACGGTATGGGCACATGGTACGAGCAGGCTTTGCTCGTACCTACGCTCTTTAAAACTCCTAGAACATCTCTTCATGGCATCTTTCACTTAGGAAACTAGTTAACTCACAAATCTTCATTAATTATCCTAGATCCCGCATAAAAGTATCCATTTCTACAGGGAGGAAATTCAAACAAAGGATTTGCACATCTATTTTATTAGTAGCAAGGCTAGGGAGATATTTCGTCAATTACTTGACTTATATATGATTTATACGCGCAGAAAATTGTTGTATTTCATAGTCATCACAATGTTTTCATAGTAAGGAGTGGGGTCACATCCGAAAGAACTATCAAACGTACAACAAAATTCATGGAGCTACAAATATTGTTGTTAAGTCTACAGTTGATTCTAATAGTGAAGTACTAGTCTTAGTAAGAGATTTTTTTATGAAGTGTGTGGGTGTTGAATTCAGTGAGCTCTTACCGTGTGATGTCTAACAAGGAGTGGTTATCTAACTACAAGACTGGTGATTTTGGAGTTGACTATCAAGTCGATCGTGCACCTCATCGCACTGTAGGCATGGGAGATATCAAGATCAAGATTAAAGAGGGTAATGAACTAGTGCTCCAGGATGTTAGAAATGTGCCACATGCTCTGAGGAATCTAATATCACTACAGGAACTCCATGTCCACATTTATGTCTACCATGTTGACAGGGACACTTTGACTATGAGAGTCAAGAAGGACAAGAAGTTGGTGTTGCAGGGCAAAAGGACTAAGAATAACATATACAAGGTGCATGTGAGCATTATATTGTTCCAGGTGGAGCTGAATAGGAGAAATATGAGGAGGAAAGATCAACCTAGGAAACCGAATCCAACGAGGATTCAGACACTGACTCATGCAAGTGAGCAAGAACAAAAACGAGTTCAAAATTGTTGGGTTCACAACATAGAAAACAAGAAAAATCCTACGATGGGAACTACTAAGCACCAGGATCTATCTACCTAGATATAAACAACGGGTGGATATACATCCATAGAGAACATACCCTTGAAGACTGACAAAGTGTTACGAGTTGAACCCATGGATGATGTAGTCGTATGCTTGCCGATCTCAAGATCAAGAGAAAGTCCAGTACGCAAATCAGCAGCGCATCCATGATCACACACACGTCCAGTCCACCGAACAACCTCCACATCCTCACTCTAGCGATGCAGTGGAAGCAGCAACTCCTTCCAAAATAAAATCCACCGGGAACATGTATCTCGCTAATCTGACACCATGGGAGAATAATTCTAGAGGGGAGAGAGATCCTTCACAAGAAGGTGTGAGATGAGAGGAGGGGTTTGGGACTTTTATAGGGGAGACAGGGCAGCCCCTCCCATGGCCAGCGGCCAAGGTGTGTGCCCCACCTCTTCCTCATTCATGTGGTGGAGCTCCTACTCACATCAATTTTGAAGGGAATATGCCCGAGAGGCAATAATAAAGTGGTTATTATCTTATTCCATGTTTATGATAAATGTTTATTTTGCATGCTATAATTGTATTAATTGGAAACATTAATACATGTGTGTTTAATAAACAAAATACAAAGTTCCTAGTACTGCCTCTCATATAAACTAGATAGTTGATTAACAAGATGATCAAGGTTTCCTGATCATGGACATTGGATGTTGTTAATAATGAGGTCACAACATTGGTGGAATGATGTGTTGAACATTCATCCAAAGTATAGCATTACGATCAGAGTCATTATGTTTATATTGCTATAACATCATACGAAGTAATCTTAGTCCTTAGACCATGAGATCATGTTAATTGCTAACACCGGAATAGTATCTTGATAACATCAAACGTCACACCGTAACAGGGTGACTATAAAGGTGGGTTCAGTGCTACGAAGGTGTTATGTTGAGGCTCATGGATCAAGAGTGGGATTTGTCCATCCCTATGATAGATAGATATACTCTGGGCCCTCTCGGTGATATCACATTGAAATACCTTGCAAGCAAGTGATGTGATCACTAGAATGCTATATCACGGGAACGAGAAAAGAGTGCATGTCGGTAACGAGATCAAACTAGGTATTTGGATGCCAATGATCGAATCTCGGACATGTAATATATCGCGAGACAAAGGGATTTAGTTATGACGTTAAAGGTTCACACGATCACAAGAGTCATCGTTGAATATGTGGGAGTCAGTACGGATCTCCAGGTCCCGCTGCTGATTATTGATCGGAGAGGGGTCTCGATCATGTCTGCATTATTCGTGAACCGTAGGGTGACACACTTAAGGGATACCGACACCCTTGGAGCAAATATGTTTCAGATAAAGATTTAAGAAAGCGCTGGAATTATTTCAATAGACACCAAAACTGTTTCGGGTGAAATTGCTGAAATGGTTATGCATGTAATATTGAAATGTTGCAGGAGGTTTTATGTGAATGTTCGTTAATTAAAGTAATTAACAAAATTCTGAATAAAATTAATAAAAGAGTTTTATTAAATGAGAGAGCATTAAATTTGGAGAAATTTAATGCATTTAAAGTGGAGACTTTAAAAGAGAATGTGAAGGGGCATTTTAATGTGGAGGGGGTTACCACCACAGGAATGGGGGAGGTGAAGGGACACCCTCCCCTCCTCCTATAAAAGGCCCCCTTCTCACTCCTTCTTCCACACACCTCCTCGTGAAGGATCTCTCTCCCCCTCTAGTATTATTCCCCATGGTCTCGGATTAGCGAGATACATGTTCTCGGTGGCTTTATCTGGAAAGGAGTTGCTGCTTCCGCTGCTTTGCTGGAGCGAGGGACGGAGGTTGTCGGGGTACCGGACGTGTGTGCGATCACGGATGCACCGCTACTTTGCGGTGCTGGACTTGGTGGTGCTGGACTTGCTGGAGCTGGATCTGATGGACGTGCTGGAGCCGGACCTACTGGACTTCATCACGATCTTGAGATTGGCAAGTGTACGACTACATCATCCACGAGTTCCATCTCGTTAACAAAGCTTTGTTGTCTTCGAGGGTAAGTTCTCTATGGATGTATATCCACCTGTTGCTCTGTATCTAGTAGATAGATCTTGGCGTATAGTTCTCATCGTAGGAAATTTTTTGTTTTCAATGCTGCGAACCCCAACAGTGGTATCAGAGCCTAATCTATGCGTAGGTGCTTTGCACGGGTAGTACACATATGTTTATATGTGGGCGATGATGATCATGTTATTGCATCTTCTATGTATTTTGGATATTGGTGGCATAGTGGGATGAAGCGGCCCGGACCAACCTTACATGTCATCGTACATGAGACCGGTTCCACGACTGACATGCAACTAGTTTTGCATAAGTGGTTGGCGGGTGTTTGTCTCTCCTACTATAGTCAATATCTTATTTACAACGAGTTGCTAATAACTTGGTTATCCTCGTTGTGGTTCATGTTCATAGGTAAGAACGGTTCTATCTCCGAAAGCCCTAAGCCACGTAAAACTTGCAATTGATAAATTAGAGGTGTCTAGTTTAGATCGTTGCTGGGCTAGTGTCTTGATATGGTATTGTTGTAAGTAGATGTATGATAGATACTCTTACAACACATTCAACGTGTAAGTTCCATAGACCTTGGCCTTACACACAAAGGAATGATAGAGATCATACCACGATGCAAATGATAGAGATCAAATGCATGGACCATATCATCTCACTTTACACATTAGATGTTAGCATCTTATACTGCTAGTTTGGCGCTTTTTGTAGCATTGTAAGATGATCCCTCATTTAGATATCAAGATAAAAATGTGTTCTTCCTTAAGTATGCACCGTTTTGTGGATCGTGTTTCGAGACATCACATGATGATCGGGTGTACTCGAATCTACGCTTTCATAGGAACGGGTGTAAGATAGTTTTACACACGCGAATACTAAGGTTCTTACTTGGCGAGCCTAGCATGTACAGACATGGCCTCGGAACACGGACTGAAAGGTTAAGCATGAGTCATATAGTTGATATGATACCCATATAGATGCTCGCCTTTGAAGCTACATCAACTCACATGATGATCGGACTTGGTGTAGTGGATTTGGTTCGTGTAATCACCAAAAAGGCACGAGGGATGTCGTTTTCGAGTGGGAGTTCATTTCCAATTTGGATTAGTCGAATTCAATTTGTCATAAACTAAATCGAAGTGAATTTGCATAATTTGTTGTAGTCATTGGCGTCTGTTCACTACCTTATGCTTAGTTTTAATTGAGATAATAGAACTATAGAATTCTGGATATTTACTTTACGAACTGGTATCGTATTGTTTTGAATGTCAATTTAAAGTTTATAAGTCCTATTGCAAACTTTCAGCAAACTCTATTTACTCCATGAAGTTTAATAAGTAGTATTAAATCAAGAGTAAGAATTCTAATGTTAGTATCTAAAGTATCATGTTTTCCTCCATGATTCTTGATATTCAAAAGTTGTTTTAATATCGAGGTTATCTAGGAGCTGAAATAATTGTTTCAGAAACCATCATGTGTGGAAGATATTGTGATATCTGAAACAATGTTTATGGTTGCAATATGATAGAGTGTAATTTAACAAAATACACGTTCTCATATTGTATAAGAATTTGTGAAGGTTGGAGAAGCTAGGCGTCCTAATCTCCCAAAAGATTTCGGGAACTGAAATTATACTCGTCATTCTTCCTTATAGGCTATAGTAGCTTGATCATGAAAGTTGTCATGATAAGGATGAATAGAATGTGTAAGTAAAATGTTTACTACACTAAAAGATTACTAAAGAATGGATTTTTGAAAGAATGCCAAACATTTGATGATGGTGATCCACTTCAAAGTGCAAGTCCAAAGGTATTAGTATTTGACTATACACGCTTTATACTATGTGTCATGTGAATGACACCACTATTGATGTTGATAGATTCTTTTAAAAGAAAAGGAATTGCTGAAAGAGAATCTATAAAATATTTGGTAGAAAATAAAAGGTTAGAGATGTCCAACTTAGGTATATAGAAGATATAAATGTTATGGATGTATTCCTTGCTTGTTAAACAATGTGGTTCTGAGGTATTGGATACCGAATTGGTTGGTATGAAGTGTCATACAGGACAACGCAATTCATGAACTGCAATGGCCTAAGTAACTAGCAAGAGAATAAGTGATGATGTTCATCGAAAACAAATAAAGTGTTAATGTATTTTTTTTGTCGTCAAACCTAGCCTTCAAGATTTGTTTTAATAATTGTTATTTTGTTCCGGTATTACGAGAACAATGGTTGTTCAAATAATTACCGTATTCCATAAAGGATGGATGAATTTTTACAAGTCTAGTTGGAGAAATCACATCCATAAACACTATTGCTAAAATGTCCCAAGACAAATGATTAAAATATCACTTATGAAGTGACATCGCTGTTTTAAATTATATTGGAAAGAAAACATGAAGAAACTCCATGTTGATGGAATTTTGGAGTCTTTGATTTTGATCAATTGACGCTTGTGAAAGTTTCCTCGAGATAATTGAAACTCTGTCCATAGGCAAAAGAGGAACAAATGACTAACTTATTGGATATTATGCATGTTGATGTATATAGTCCATTGTGTGTAGGCATATGCGATGGATCTTTTTGCTTTATATGCTTTCTCCAGAAATTTAAGTGAATATATCTATATATTTACTTAATAAGGAAAAAGTGTGAAACATTGTTCAAAGACTTTCAAGATGAAGTGAAAAATCATTGTAACAAGAAAATAAAAGAGTTTATGATTTGATCATAAAAGAAGATATTTGAGTTACATGTTTAGCAAAACACCTAATATTTGAGGAATTGTTCCATGATTTGTGTTTCCCAATAAACCATAGGAGTATGGCATATTTGAGAGATGAAATCAAACCATGTTTGACAAGGTAAGATCAAGGGTGTCATTTATAAAACTACCATTATATTTTAAGGATTGAAGTTTTAGAGACTACCGCTTTTACACTGAAAAGAGCACCATCGTGATCCGTTGAAATGACACCATATAAGTTATGGTTTGGGATAAAACCCAAATTATGTTTTCTTAAATTTTGGTATGCTATGCATAAGTAAAATGTTTACAACCAAAGTCGGATAAGCACGTCTTTGTAGGTTATCCCAAAGAATTTGTTGGGAATTTCTCCATAACACCGAGGACAAAAGAGTTTGTTACTTGGAACGTTAAGTTTCTTGAGAAGGAATTTTTCGTGAAAAGTTAAGAGGGAGGACAATAGAACTTTGATAAGGTTGTTGAACCTTAGCTATATGTGCTAAGTAGCGCAGCGCCGGAAAGTTTCCTGGTGGCAGCCACAATGCTCATGGCTCCCGTGATTACAAGGATGTGATCTCAGAGATTAGAGTTCCTATTGAACAGTGTGGGTTGGTAAGAATCAAATAGTGTGATTTGATAAGCAAGTCGTTATTATTTTGACAATGATGAACCGACTACATGCAAAGAAGCGATGATGGGCCCTGACTCCATAAAATGACTAGAAGTCATAGAATCCATGATAGTATCCATACACGAGAAATCAAGTTTCTGAACTTGGAATACCCTCTGAAAAGGCGTAAAGCCTATCGGTCGTGTTTGGATCTATAAAGAAATAGACATGGATGTTTAACATCTATGAAATAGTTGACATGTCGGAAAGAAGTTTACGACAATGTTCAAGGAGTTGACTATGACAAGATTTGATCTTTCATAGTGATATTTAGTCTTCACGGATTAATGTAGCAACCACTACATATAATTTGATGTATGATAGTTGAACAAACAAAACAATGTTATTCTAATAGAATGGTTACCTAGTACGTGTACAAGACACGGTCCGAAGGGTTTTGTTAATTCAAAGGGAGCTAAAAGGGCATGCAAACTTCAATAGTTGAAGTAAGCATAGCTGAGTTGGAATCTTCACCATGATGAAACTGTTAAAAGAGTTTAAATTCATCGGAGATGATGAAGATGCTTGCATTTGCAAGAAATTAAGTGGGAGCGTTGAGACATATTTCTAATACATTATGTAGAGGACATATTGTTGATTGGAAATGATGTATCTTGTATTCACACAAGTTAAGAATTTAATTAAAATAAGTTTTCGATGAAAGACTTGGGCAAAACCGGAATATTTTGCATAAATATCTATATGGATAGATTGAGGCGCTAATATGGTTGTGCTAGAGATACATATATGAGATATTGAAAGGGTTCAATATGGAAACAACAAGAAAGGTTCTTGCTGCATGGAAAGGATTGTATCAAAATTCAAGTGTTTCAACACTTGGTGAGTAAAATCACATGAAGATTTTGATCGATTATACCATGATATGTATATATACAGAATATCCTATGCTCTAAATGTTATGAGCACATACCAGAATGATTCATAAGATGATCATTGGACGATAGTAAAGATATTCTTATGAGCTTTGGAAGAACTAAGAATATATCATGTATAAGTGACAAATAGTTAAAGGTAGTTCATTGTAAAGTGTTACATTGATACTAGTTTTGTCACAAGATACAAATTAAATTTATCTCAATTTAGACTATGGGTGGCACAATGTAATGGAAAGGATGTTCCATGATGGATTTGGATGAGTTCCAAAGTTGAAACATTGTGACGGATACTACAACAAAAGGGTAAGTATATGACTGCTATAGTGGCAACAAAGGAGGGCATTTGTGTTAAGTAGTTTGTTATCAAACTAGGTGTGGTTCAAAGTGGGCTAATACTATCAAGATATATTGTGTGACAATAATATCAACATATTTTCACCCGAACGAACTAAAGGTCTCACCAAAGGACCAAAATTTATACAATGCCATCTCATTTGAGAATGAGTGATGCGTAGAGACGCAAAGACATGCAAATACACACGGACCTGAAACTGTCAGATCCGGAGATTATGTTAACCACTAGCAATCGCGTATATGCAACACTAGAAAGCCATAGGTGTTCAATACGCAAAGTTTTTCAAACTAGATTATTGACTCTAGTGCAAGTGGGAGACTGAAGGGAATATGCCCGAGAGACAATAATAAAGTGGTTATTATATTATTCCATGTTTATGATAAATGTTTATTTTGCATGCTATAATTGTATTAATTGGAAACGTTAATACATGTGTGTTTAATAAACAAAATACAAAGTTCCTAGTACTGCCTCTCATATAAACTAGCTTGTTGATTAACAAGATGATCAAGGTTTCCTGATCATGGACATTGGATGTTGTAAATAACGAGGTCACAACATTGGTGGAATGATGTGATGAACATTCATCCGAAGTATAGCATTACGATCAGAGTCATTATGTTTATATTGCTATAACATCATACAAAGTAATCTTAGTCCTTAGACCATGAGATCATGTTAATTGCTAACACCGGAAGAGTATCTTGATAACATCAAACGTAACAGGGTGACTATAAAGGTGGGTTCAGTGCTATGAAGGTGTTATGTTGAGGCTCATGGATCAAGAGTGGGATTTGTCCATCCCGATGACGGATAGATATACTTTTGGCATCTCGGTGATATCACATTGAAATAGCTTGCAAGCAAGTGATGTGATCACTAGAATGTTATATCACGGGAACGAGAAAAGAGTGCATGTCGGTAACGAGATCAAACTAGGTATTTGGATGCCAATGATCGAATCTCGGACATGTAATATATCGCGAGACAAAGGGATTTAGTTATGACGTTAAAGGTTCACACGATCACAAGAGTCATCATTGAATATGTGGGAGTCAGTACGGATCTCCAGGTCCCGCTGCTGATTATTGATCGGAGAGGGGTCTCGATCATGTCTTATTCGCGAACCGTAGGGTGACACACTTAAGGGATACCGACACCATTTGGAGCAAATATGTTTCAGATAAAGATTTAAGAAAGCGCTGGAATTATTTCAATAGACACCAAAACTGTTTCGGGTGAAATTGCTGAAATTGGTTATCCATGTAATATTAAAATGTTGCAGGAGGTTTTATGTGAATGTTCTTTAATTAAAGTAATTAACAAAATTCTGAATAAAATTAATAAAAGAGTTTTATTAAATGAGAGAGCATTAAATTTGGAGAAATTTAATGCATTTAAAGTGGAGACTTTAAAAGAGAATGTGAAGGGGCATTTTAATGTGGAGGGGGTTACCACCACATGAATGAGGGAGGTGAAGGGACACCCTCCCCTCCTCCTATAAAAGGCCCCCCTCTCACTCCTTCTTCCACACACCTCCTCGTGAAGGATCTCTCTCCCCCTCTAGTATTATTCCCCATGGTCTCAGATTAGCGAGATACATGTTCCCGGTGGCTTTTTCTGGAAAGGATTTGCTACTTCCGATGCTTTGCTGGAGCGAGGGACGGAGGTTGCTGGGGTACCGGACGTGTGTGCGATCACGGATGCACCGCTGCTTTGCGGTGCTGGACTTGGTGGTGCTGGACTTGCTGGAGCTGGATCTGGCGCACATGCTGGAGCTGGACCTGCTGGACTTCATCACGATCTTGAGATCGGCAAGTGTACGACTACATCATCCACGAGTTCCATCGCGTTAACAAAGCTTTGTTGTCTTCGAGGGTAAGTTCTCTATGGATGTATATCCACCCGTTGCTCTGTATCTAGTAGATAGATCTTGGCGTATAGTTCTCATCGTAGGAAATTTTTTGTTTTCTATGCTGCGGACCCAACAAATTTAGCCTCCACTCAAAATTTCACTCATCCCTATTAAATTTCCACCAAATTTAATGCAAACTCTTATTTAATAAAACTATTTTGTTTATTTTATTCAGAATTTTGTTAATTTAATTAACAAACATTCACATAAAAACCTCTGCAACATTTCAATATCACATGTAGAACCAATTTCAGCAATTTCACACGAAACAATTCTGGTACCCATTGAAATAATTCCAGTGCTTTGCAATTCTTTTCTCTAGAACATATTTGCTCCAAATG
Organism: Avena eriantha; assembly: GCA_910589775.1. NCBI lineage: Eukaryota > Viridiplantae > Streptophyta > Magnoliopsida > Poales > Poaceae > Avena > Avena eriantha. Next base: position 184,801,882 of record OU342743.1, read on the forward strand.
GTGTCAGTATCACTTAAGTATGTCACCCTACGGTTCGCGAATAATGCAGACATGATCGAGACTCTTCTCCGATCAATAATCAGCAGCGGGACCTGGAGATCCGTACTGACTCCTACACATTCAACGATGACTTCTGTGATCATGAGAATCTTTAACGTTAGTAACTAAATCCCTTTGTCTCGCGATATATTACATGTCCGAGATTCGATCATCGGTATCTCCATACCTAGTTTGATATCGTTACCGATATGCACTCTTTTCTCGTTCCCGTGATATAACATTCTACTGATCACATCACTTGCTTGCAAGCTATCTCAATGTGATATCACCGAGAGGGTCCAGAGCATATCTATCCATCATCAGGATGGACAAATCCCGCTCTTGATCCATGAGCCTCTACGTAACACCTTCGGAGTATCTGAACCCATCTTTATTGTCACCCTGTTATGGTGTGACGTTTGATGTTATCAAGTTACTCTTCTAGTGTTAGTGATTGACATGATCTCATGGTCTAGGGACTAGAATTACTTCGTATGATGTTATAGCAATTTAAACACAATGACTTTGATCGTATTGCTATACTTCAGATTAATGTTCATCACATCATTTTACCAATGTTGTGACCTCGTTATTAACAACATCCAATGTCCATGATCAGGAAACCTTGATCATCTTGTTAATCAACGAGCTAGTTTATAAGAGAGGCATAACTAGGAACCCTTTATTTGTTTATTAAACACACATGTATTTACGGTTCCAATCAATACAATTATAGCATGTAAAATAAACATCTATCATATACTTGTAATAATATAATAACAACATTATTATTTCCTCTCGGGCATATTCCCTTCAAAAATACACAATTGCTCGCGTGAAGATGATGATTTCAAGTTTGGGGTATATTCACCAAGGCGGAGATTGATGGAAATAGTATCAAATATGTGTATAGGCTACAATTGAACTTGGATTACACGGAAGGTTAGGTGTTTGATTCGGACACTTCTAACCTGGCCTAATATATAAAAGCACCGGTAGTAGCCAAAATAGACCAGACACAAGCTAGGTTAGACAGAAGGTTGAGTTTTGGGACGGTCTGACACCCATGTCAGGGGCGCTGGACCGGCCTGACGTTGTAGTTTTGATGTGTCTGTACACCATGATAGGCTTGACATCGATGGTACTATGATGTGTACCTGAGGAGGAGCACATGTAAAGCATGCCCGCAGAGTATGGCGACAGATGTAGGGGTTTATCGCTGAACTGCGTTACCAAACATCATCGTTAAGGAAAGACATGTTAGGCAATTAGACTTGCTTCATCTCAATTTTTAGAGATAAGTGTGTTGCCTAAGATTAACGAGCCAACAAGATCCAACATATTAGTCCTGTCTTTCTTCTCAACATTAGCTTCAAAATTTTCACAAAGACAGTAACCATTGGGATAAATTCGGTGGTTGGTCATGTTTTTTGAGCCACTCAAGCAAGAAAAAACACGCTAGATGGGGTAGTAATCCTACATGGAACATTCCACAAATTACACATCAAAATAAAATGGGATGATATTAAAATTTGACTTTGAAAAAGCATATGATAAAGTCAATTAGTGTAATTCAATACATTAAGTCCACTTTAATGACGTTAGAAAAGTTACTCAGCACGGAACCATCTGATCCCAGTGCTTTGCTATGGTCCATCTAAGAAATAGCTTCCCAAACCTCCTTCTCATCAAAGTCAGTTGTTAGAAGAACATTTTCCTCTGTGGATAGCTATGAATATCATCTATTCGGTCCTCAACCATAGAGCAACCATTTCGTTCTGAAGCTCCAAATGTTTTTTTTATAAAATTCAGTAATATAGACCTTCGGATTTTTCTCACTTAGTATAGTTCCTTCATCTTGCTCGAGTTGGAAAATGTTTTTATTTCTATGCTTTTCATTCGTAATAAGGTGGAACTATTTAGTGTCACCCCTTCTTGAACATATTTAACCCTAGCATGTTGAGCATGCCAGTCTCTTCATCCCGTCTACGTTTGTTAACATGTTCATTCGCATCTCTCATGTCCTCCATTTCGGAAGCACGAAGAGGGTCAGAGATCTAAATCCTCAATAATGGTTAATAATCTTTATTTATCTCTCATATTGATCGTCTATAGCACAAATACATGTGGTGATTAGGAATGACTAGGAATAGTAGCTCTTGTGTGTTTTTCCCGTCCATCGTCATGTGACAATACAAATGGTATGTATAATGAAATAAGAATAAGGTTAATGAGATGTAAGCTTTTCTAATAAGAGGGCGTATGCATTTATTGCGTCAACATGATACAAAATACACTAGATTTATGTAATACCATATCATAAAGAGTCGACCAAGATATCAAGGACGATGCAGATAGCGAAATTATGTTGAGAAACATGGTAAACGACCATGGGAACGCTCTCGTGATGAATATAGAACTGAGAGAAAACAAAGCTCTCGCGACAGGCTCACCCCCCGCTCGGGCGGCCGGCCGCGCCCACAATCCCCGCCCGCCCCCGAGCTCTCCCCACCTCCTCTCCCATGCCGTCATCGGCGTGGGTCGCTGGGCTAGTCCTAGGCGGAGCGGGCCCTCGGTCTTTACCCTCCTAGAGGTGCGCATTCGTGGGGGAGGGTGGCGGGAGGTACGGCTCAGGCGGTGGCGAAGTGGCATGGCGATGGGGCGACCTGAAGCTGGCGAGGTGGGTTGTACACGGTGGAGCCGCCGGCTTGGTGGCGATGGTGGCTGGGCAGGGGCTGGCCAGTGGTTGCCTTCAGGCCCAGATTTAGGCCCTCCGAGCCCGATCTAGGTCAGGGTGGGCCGGACTACGCTTCGCCGCCTTGACTGACAAGGAATCTATGACGGGGGTGGTGGCAACGACACCGCGCTGGTTGCAGCGTGGCAGCTAGAGCTTCACGGGAACGTGTGGGTCTGGTCGGGCCTATGGTGACGATGTTGAGCACAGCGGCGGCATGACCTACATGCAGCAGCATGGCGGCGGGAACTTTACGGACCCCTCTGGGGACCGGCCGGGCCTACTCGGCATGGTTGCTCCTGCTGCCGCGTCCGGTCGGCACCCGCCGATGGCGGTGGAGGATGACCTCCGGGTGGTTGTGTTGATGCCATCCTCCGGATCCAGTGGCCTAGTATGCTCTTGCAGCTCCGTCCGGTCGACTACCGTCTAGGGTGATGGAGGTTGTTCCCTCCCGCGTGGCGGTGTTCCCGCTGCCCTTTGTCTACAGATGTTCCTTGTCGGTATGTCCGGCCTCGCAGTGTTTCCTTGTTGAAATGGAAACCCACTATAGTGCACTGAATGACTAAACGTAGGAGTACTAAGTTTGTACCAGTGTTACTTAAAAAAAAATAGCCTATTGAATTCTAAGCAAGTACTATTACGATTGTGTTTTGCATGTTCAAGAATTGGAGAAATAGAAATATTATCTTATACAACGACAATAATTTCAGTACAATACGGTTAAACTGCACCATTATGAAGCACGTTCTAAACGGTGCAAAACCACGTACGTGTGATTTGTTACACACGCAAGAGAAGCAAAGCCGCTGTTCAAACAACGGCGGTAACCCAAATACCCAATACACAAGTAGGAATTCGGCTCGTGCAAAACATCATGTTTACCAGTAAACGTCAAAATGTTTTCACCTTTCTCAACTCACCATTAATTAATTTTGTCGTCGTCGGTGTCACCGTGACAGCTGAAGAGAATACAATATATGGTGACAGTTGCCGTTGCCATTGCCAGTAACATGCATTATCTCTCCTGTTTTGTGCGGAAAAGGTCATCTTTGCAGGAATAAAGAACATTTGCGGCATTTCGTTGACAGGGATGGTTTACTAATAATAGGATATAGAACGAGTACGGATACGGCAATATATGGCTTGTTAGTAGCTACTGTAGCTTACAAATGATCCGCTCCATCACCCACAACAACAAGTGGGCTCTGCCTCTCGAGGAGAAAAAAGAAGTACAAGTGGGTTCTGCAGTCAACATACCAACGCAAGCCGCTGCTTGATTGTCACGTACCAGTCATATTCCAACAATTTTACAAAAACTAGTGATAGTTCGTACGCACAATTAGTACATGCATGCGCACTTTCCTCACTGTCGTTAGTGGTTGATATGCAAATGCCAGGTGACGTGTTCCCAATAATTAAAGAACTCAGTGCACTACTATGAGCTACCAGTAGGCTGGTTCTAGTGAAAGTATCATAACTAGTACTACCTCTGTTTCACAATCTCAGCTTTTTTTTAAAGAAATCTAAGCCTTTTTAGTAAGCTATTTTAACTTTCTAAAAAGACTTATATTATGGAACAGAGAGAGTGTCGTGCATGATATGTTGGCAAAAATATGATGTGCCATGTCAATTAATGAAGAAAAAGATGGTGGTGGTATCATATTATGATACGGTATCATAGCACATAAAACTACAAATTTTTCGGGTATATTTTAGTTCCAAATAAATTATATACACATATTTGTATTGGATTCTATAAACAATTAAATACTACACAACTATGATACTACTGTCATATGCAAAGTATCATATGCTACAAACAGGACGAGTGAGTAGAAGAAAGAAATATTTAATTGCTACACCTAAATATGATCGCCGGGAATTTACCGGGGCAACCTCGATCAACTGTTTGTTGTCTAGCAACCTTTTGCCTTTATGCAGAGAATGAGATGTTGAGGGATAGTACATAACTTTCGCAGCTAGAGTTGTTTAGTAGCTACTGAATCTAGTGCGACCACTATTTAAGAGGGTGATGTTTTATAACATTAGTAGTATCTTTTGGCCGAAGCGGACAAGAGCTCTGCATCACGCCTGGGTCTCTTCCATGCTTTGCCTCAATCTAGTTGTTGAACTGTCTACAGCGCATATTGAGTGTATTTGTTGAAATTATTAAGCTATGGCACCGACTAGCACATGCGGGTCCAGCATCGTCAGGGTATCATCACAACATATATATCAGCGAGGAAAACTAAAAATGTAAAAGAAAAAAAATCATATAACCTAGGAGAACTTTCTAGATCAGCCAGACGACTTGCTTTGTATTTTTAGCAAACATTAAACTTACTATAGTTAGATTTGCGGTGTGAAGTTTGACACCCTCGCACGGTAAAATCCTATATTCACACATACTACAGGAACAACATACTACGCCGAGGGCCAAAAGCCGCCGGCGTAGCCCCGATCCCCGTCGGCGTAGGCTACGCCGGGGGCTGCCCTCGGCGTAGCGCATAAAGGTTGTCGACATAGGCTACGCCGACGGCTTCCCTCGGCATAGAGGCCGTCGGCATAGTCTAACGGTCGGTTGCAAAAAATATTTTAAAAAAAACAATTTAAAAAAAATCGAATTTTTTCTCTATTTTTTAATGTTGAATTATTTGACTCGTTAATCTCTCACTTGAAATATTATTAACACTAATTACACTTAAGCTTTGATCAAATTGCAGTCTTGGTTAAACTTTCCGGTCGGTCACCCATCCTCACTACTCCACCCCCAGCACGCTTAACTTCTCTGTTCCTTCAGAATCGGTTCCCGCAATGTAATTTTTAATTTATTGTCAATACTATATATCAATCCTATTAACTCTTATATCATTATGCCACATATTTGTATATTTTGAAATTACAAACAATTATTTAAGTAAACAATGGTGAATAAGTAAAAATATTATTGAATTCAAATAATTACTATTGAATTCAAATAAAAATATAATAATTTTACTTTTTGTATTTTTCTATTTAATATGGAATAATTAATATCTTTAAATCCGTAATCAGAATTTGATAAATAATATGTCTAAATTGATCATAAAAATGAAAGGAATCGAAATATGATATCCATATCAACTAATCACAAACCCACCATTTTTGAATTAGCTATTTGTTGGTTGCTTTAGAAAATTCCCCTTTTTGCACTCAGAAAATTAAAAATGGTTTTTTGGTACGACGAAAAGGAAAACTTGCATTGGATCTTTGATAAAATAGCATATTGTGAACCTAAAAATGATTTTGTAAAAAAACATGAGCATCGGATCATGTACCTGTAGTTCATATCTGACACACTTCCTACCGATTCGGCAGGAATTTATCTTTTTCACCAGGGGTGGACGGAAAGGTTTTGGATCCCCCTATTGAGACATTGTACATATAAGGTGGTCTAGTATTTTTATAAAATATGGTGGTAGCATTTTGAATTAGCTATTTGGTGGTTGCTTCACAAAACCATCCGTTTTTTGTGCTCGGAAATAAAAAATAGCTTTTTGATGCGACGAAAAGGAAAACTTCCTCCTGCAACATTGTTCACCATCCCATGATACACATGTATGCATAATATAGACACATTATCACAAACTATGCCTTGATTTTAGCCATAACATTGGTCATTTGACCCGAAAGATAAGAAACCTCGAATGAGATAGATCATTTTGTGAAGGTTTTTTCAGACATAATCAATATACCAGGTTTGATATTTTTCCTTATAACTATGTCACATAATATGACACCATGCGAAGGTTTTGCATTGTTTCGATCGTCTTTGAATTTTTTATGCCCGTTTTAAATTACCGTCAAACTTTGTCGAACAACGGGCATAAAGATTCTTAGCTCGGGACCGAGCCTCGCTCAGGTTGCATTAGATCTTTGATAAAATAGCATATTGTGAACCTAAATATGATTTTTTTTAAACATGAGCATCGGATCATCTACCTGTAGTTCATATCTAATCCACTTCCTACCGATTCGGCAGGAATTTATCTTTTTCACCAGGGATGGACGGAAAGGTTTCGGATCCCCCTCATTGGGACATTGTACATATAAGGTCGTCTAGTATTTTTGTAAATTTGCGGTGGTAGCATTTTGAATTAGCCATTTGGTGGTTGCTTCACAAAACCGTCTGTTTTTTGTGCTCAGAAAATGAAAAATGGTTTTTTGGTGTGATGAAAAAGAAAACTTCCTCCTGCAACATTGTTTGCCTCCCATGATGCACATGTATGCACAATATGAGTATATTATCACAAACTATGCCTTGATTCTAGCCATAACATTGATCATTCAACCCGAAAACCAAGAAATCTCGAATGAGATAGGTCATTTTGTGAAGGTGTTTTTCAGACATAATCAATATACCAGGTTTGATATTTTTCCTTGTAACTATGTCACATAATATGACACCACGCGAAGGTTTCGCATTGTTTGGATCGTTTTTGAATTTCTATACGCGTTTTAAACTATATATAATGTTTTATGTTTCACTTAATATATTTTTATAAATATGTAATATTTGAGTGTAGATAGATAGATCTTATTTTTCTGCAAATTTTGATATATTATTTGTATTTTTCCGAATTAGAATGATTTATTTGTGTTTAAAGTTTAATGAGGTAAAAGGAAAAATAGCTACGCCGAGGACAGCCGTCGGCGTAGGCTACGCCGAGGGCAGCATAGGATACGCCGAGGGCAGGTGTACGCCTACGGCCGCGGAGGGGAGCTGGTTTGGACGATGGCTACGCCTTCGGCCCCGACGTTTGGCTATCGGCGTAGCTTCCAGCCCTCGGCGAAGCTTCCTATTCCTATAGTGACACTTTTTTTACGTCATGTATTAGTAGAACAGGGCTATCATTTTTGAGGTGGTTATCAGCAAACCAAGAAGTGTGAACCGTGGAATGAGCCACGGAAAAAACCGAGCCCAGGCCAGCAAGAGTAATCATTTTATTTCTAAAACTAACAGGAGCAATCCTGAAAGCGTGTCACTACTCATGTTGTAGCAACATGAAAACTCCAGCGCATCTGAACCAATTTCTCAAGATTTGGAGGCTATTGCAGGATGTGACCCTTGAGCACGGTCCGGACCTGATCACATGGCGATGGACTTCTTCCGGCATCTACTCGACGGCATCGGCGTACCGGTGCCAATTCAGCGGCTCTTGCGAACCTTTCAAAGCTGGCAAGGTTTGGAGGGCCGATGTGGAGCCGAAGTGTCGGTTCTTTTCTTGGCTCGTGTTGCATGGGAAGATCCTCACCGCGGACAATTTAGCGATTAGAGGGAGGTCGCACAACCCAACATGCAAGCTTTGCATGATCCACCCTGAGACAACCCAACACCTGCTTCTCGACTGCTCCTTCTCTTCCGCCGTGAGGGAGCAAATATTTGCATGGAATGGCACGATCGGCGTCGCTACGCCTCCGGCAGGTCGAAGCATTAATCTATGGTGGGAGGAAACTATTGCTGCCTTGCCAAAGGCTAAGAGAAGGAAGGCGAGTGGCGCATTCATCTACGCCATGTGGGGGGTATGGAAAGAGAGAAACATGCGAGTTTTCCACAGCACGGCGCTCCTACCTGATGACATGGCGGCTCTGGTCCGGAAGGACATCGCGCAGAGGGCGTACGCGCACACCCAGGACCCCGGAGACGGGGGTGTAGCTGTGTAGGCATGGTGGGGCTGAGGGTGACCTATCTGGTTCGTGTGGTGGCCTCTATGCCTTGTGTTTGGAATTCGGTTTTGTAAACCTCCTGTACATAACAATTTTTTCCTCTAATCTAATCGGACGGCAGATCGACTGCCTTTAACCTAAAAAAAACATGAAAACTCGAGTAATCAAGCCGGCACCCGAGCTCATTGGAGTTCGTTTGGAAAAAAGAAACTTCACTTGGAGAACTAGAAAAGACTGAAATAAATTCTCTTTCCGATCCAAATTAACATTCTCACATTTGTCTAGATTCGAATGTATCTAGTCATATTTTAGTGCTAGATACATCCGATCTAGCCAAATCTGAGAACATTAATTTGGATCGGAGAGAGTAGTATGTATAGATGTCTAGTAAGCACGAGTGCACAACTAAGTTTCGTCGATGTATCTTTTCAGCCGTGATCTGCGCAAACAAAAGTTGGAGAGAGAAATAAATGTTTTTCTTGGCATTCTTGAGGTACAACTTTTTTTAATTCTTCTTAACTCAAAATACGACATTATTTAAAAGAACTTTACAGAAAATGTAGAACACACGTGTATCTTCCCATGGAAAATGGAAAAAAAAAACTTATAAGACAATTTTATATTTTTATAATAATAGGCTCCAGTGATCCGGGGAACCAAAATGTAGAAAGTTGCCCTACTTTCATTAATCAACGATGATGTCAACTGATAAATTGGACATAACTATTGCCAACATCATTTTTTGCTGAAAAGTTTGGTTGTTATTTTCCTTTTACTTCCAAATGCCTTTTAAACCATCCGGTATAGCACGGTACCCCTTTGGGGGCGATTAGCAACGACAAAGAAAATTGTATGTGCACAGAAAAGTTTTTTCCATGATAGATAGAATTTTCTTGGCACGTGATAAAGTCATCATCGAAATAGTCGTAGTATATATTTCCATGGTGCTAAAATGTGACACGGTTGTTTTAACCCGCCCATGTCGATAATTAGTAATTGTTGGCCTAGCCAGTTCAAATTGAATTGCCAAATTAGAACGGAGGGAGTAGATGTCAGGCTACGGCTACGCAATACATTTTTATGAAACAAATAGCATTATAATTCTGATTACTCGTAGCCTACTTTTATAGCGGGGGATTAGTCGTAGCAAGCCCAAGCAAGAAACTTTTAAGAAAAGATGAAAATGGGAGAGACAGAGAATTCCAGCTATTGAAATTTTGTCATTTGCATTATTGTCTTTTGGGTTTGGTCTTTTTGTGCTAGTACTATTTTAGTTGGATTTATCTTTTTTTCTCCATTTGTAAAACATATTACTACGTATATTTAGATTTGAAATTTCATGGGATTATAACGCCTCTTTTATCCAAACCTGGCCAACGGGCCGCCTAGCACTGGCACATGCACGGCCTCGTGCTTCACAGGTCTGGCATGGTCCGGCACGCGGTGGCCCTTTTAACGAGCGGGCTATGCCGGGGCGACCCCATGCCGAGCTTCCCGGTCCGAGCATTGTTATCTTAATCAGATGAGCTATTTTTTCTTAAAAAAAGGAAAACCAAAAAGAAATAAAAGACTAAACCGACAGTGGCGGGCCGACACACGTGCTCTAGGTCTAAGCTCAGGCGTGGCCCAGGCAACACCCGTCGGCTTGTTTAGCACATGCCATGCTAGGCTTTTATCGGGATGGCCTGGCATGCTTCGGACCCGCATGATGGCCAGGTTTTCTTTCATTCCACTCTTTTTTCTTGGCAAATGCCATTTATCGTTCAGCTCGCACGGGGCGTGCGATATGCCGCTTCAACGCGGCGCGCGTCGCACCGCCTTAAGGCCTGCTAAGTGGGCCGGCCCAGTTGACGGGATTTCCTGTTTTTTATTTTTTGTTTAAACTATGAATATTCTCTATAATAATTATTTAAGAACTGTGAATAATTTTGAAGATATTTTCAATATCATGAATACATTTTTCAAAATTATTATTTTTTATCAAAAATCGTAAATAAAAAATCGAAAATTATGAGTCAATTTCAAAAAAGTCATGAACCATTTAAAAAAATCATAAACCAATTTAGAAAACATGAACCAATTTCAGAAAATTTATAAATCAATTTCAAAAACCATGAACCAAAAATTAAAAACATGAACCAATTTTAGAAATCATGAACCAAAATTCAGAAAAACATAATATTTTTTCAAAAAAAATGTACATCTTAAAAAAATATGTTTCTAAAAAACATAAACAAAAAGAAACAAAAAATAAAACCAAAAAAGAAACAGAAAAAGGAAAACAGAAAAGAGAAAAAAAAAAGAAATCGTAAAAGGAAAAGGAAAAGCCTAACGCGAACTGGGCCGGGCTAACAGGACTTCTGCCCTGTGCGGCGTTATCCGCTCGCGCCGCCTGCGGGCGGCAAATAGCATTCGCGAGCGCGCATATTTATAGACTCTGCTCATGCGGGGGCACGCGTTGGGCCGGTCCATTTAATTGTTTTTATCTTTTTCTGTTTCTTTTTTCTGTGTTTCTTTTCTCTTTTTTCTGGTTCTTTTTCTTTTTTGTTTCTTTTGCTTTTCTATGTTTTCTGAACATTTTTAAAATATAAACATTATTTGAATTTGAACAGTTCTTGAATTTGAACAAATTTTAAATATTAACAGTTTTAGAATTTGATTATTTCAAATATCCACGAAAACTGTTTAAATTCTAAAACTATTTAAACTTGAAAACTGTATAAATTCAAAAGGCTAAAAAATACTTGTTAGTTTGTGCTGCTTTCCCACGAAGAGGAAGCTACGTGTTGAGCGAGCATAGTGCGCGCATGAGGCGGAAAATAGCAGCCCCCATTTTTTTCCCGCAACACTGAAATTTCCGACGAACAGTTTCCAAATGTTTTGGATCGACCCACATGTTCCTCCTTTAGAAAAAAAAGGCGACTATAAAACAATAAAAAAGGCTACTCTGCATCATCCGAAAGATCAAGCGCAAGGAGAAGGAGATGCGCATTCTCATGGTGTAGGTCCCCTCCGCCATCCGCACCATTTCTCTCGATTCCTAGTTCTGGATCTAGTAGGGCTTGTGTTGTTGGTTGCTGATGCCATCTGAGGTTTATGAGTTCGTCTCAGGGGCCTGGACAACTCAGGGCAGACGACAATCGTGCTCAAGATCAAATGAGCGTCATCAGCCCCACCCTTGGCTTCAACATCAAGATCATCAAGTACCACAAGTCCGTGCCATTGTCCTTTCTGCTTCCTTATAGTCTATTTCTTCAGTTGCCCTTTTGTTCACTATGATGTGCTATATAAATTACTTGATGGAGTATTATGTATGTGTCATATATCTCCTGCTGATTTTTTTCATTTCAACCTTAGTTTAGATTGTTGTGGGGTTCGTCAGATGTATGACACAGATTTTCTCTCAACGTCAGTATACTTATTGCAAATTTCTTAAGACAGCCTTATAGGCTAAAGCAGGTCGCATGTTGGAGAAATTCAGCAAATGCTGCAGCACAATCCTCAGGTGTTATGACACCAAATAAACGCTCCACTTGCATTACTGTAGAACCATGAAACAAAAATGCACTGGCTACTCTAGTTAGTTGATACTTCAGTTTTGTGCTCCATAAGAAATGGTAATATTCTGCTCCCTTTTCATTTATTTTTTCTGTTCAAGAATGCCTAATCACAGTAGTGCAGAGGGATGCATGGGATTTACATATTGAGAGCTAGACCCCTAACAGAAAAAAAATAGATGCCAAGTGGCTGAATCTTGTTGGCAACTTGTCATGAGTTCAGACTTTCTGGTTAAGTAACTTGCAACTTTCTGGTGATAACATCCTTCTCGTTTGCCAAAACACTAGGTTTATCCATTCTGCGGATATTACCGCCGGTGAAACTAATTGATGGTATATCTTTGGTGATTTGGCAGATACTCCTTGAATATTTGGGATGTAGGAGGACAGAAGACTATACGGTCTTTTTAGAGGAATTACTTTGAGCAAACTGATGGACTAGTTTGGGTAGTTGATAGTTCAGATATCCGGAGGCTTGATGATTGTCGTGCTGAACTCCACAATCTCTTGAGGGAAGAGGTACATTTGTGGGGCAATAAGCGACGCTGATGATTTCTGTCCTTCAATATTATTTTGCAGATTTTGTGAATACTAGCATTGAAAGTGCTAGAGTTCCATGCTATGACAAAGATGATTTCCAATAAGTACAGACATTTGATAAGTAGAATATCCCTTTGCTTTTGGTTTAGGGCCCTCTGTTGATTAATTCATAACTTGCAAAAATATCACCTATTTGATTAGCATGGCCTTTATGGACACAATGGAACAATGGGGGTACTATTAGGAGTGCATTTGGATTTTCATCTTGCATGTTGTACTGAACTAAATCATACTACTACTAAAAAAAAAACACACTATGAATTTTCCACTCTATTGATAGCTCAAATGCAGCTATAGAAAACTACACCTCTTTTCCTATCTATCCTAGGAATTTCAGTTTTTCTGGACTGTTCTTATTGATTCTTGAACTTTGATTGAACAGAGACTAGTTGGAGCTTCATTGCTGGTGTTTGCAAATAAGCAAGACATTCAAGGTGCTCTTAAACCTGCAGAAATTGCCAAGGTTAGCAAATTTGCAGAGTATATGGTACATGTATAGTAGAATCTATGTGGCAGACTCTAACATGTTTCTCTTGGACTTGGGCGACAAACATCTGATGGATGTCATCAATCCCGTTATTTTCTGCTAAAATAATTTTGCAATACTACTATATAGTCAAATCACATCATTCAATTTTTGTTGTCATATTTGAAAAGTCTTAATAATTTAGATATTAGCCATCATGGACCCAAAATACTTTGTAAGATGCGTGCAGATCTTCAGTTATGCTCCCAGAAATAGACGATCGGTGTTTTCAACTTTTACTAGATGGTTGCGCCTTGTTGGTGTCCATTTGTGATCATTTATGAGTTTCTTAGTTACCTCAGTTTCAGATTCAGCACCTATCTATAAGGTATATAACTAAATTCAGAAGTATGCAACTCCCAGTTTTCTTGGTATGAAGCATGTTCCATGTGCAAATGGTTGTTCTCAGGTAGCTACTATGATGAAGAACATGGTTGCTGTCAGTCTGTCACTGGGACAAAATAACAACAACTCATGGATAGGATAGGACCGCTAACTTATACTCCAGGGTTTGATCACTGAGTGACTCTTGGGTCAGGAAGCCAATGTTAGATCACTAAACATTGGTCATGCACATTTGTGTGTGACCACGGGCGGATCCACCCTCCCTCCTGCACAGGTGGCCACCCGGGCTTGCTGGCAGCGCTACACCGTGTGTAACATGAATTTCTATAGAATTTTGACTCAAAAAAGGCATCAATGACACATTTGCCTAGGCTTCTAGAAGTTTCTGGGCCACCACTCTGTGTGACTGATCAATCTTCACACACTTGCTTTCAGATCCTGAACTTGGATGCCATGGATGGAAGCACACACTAGCAAATCGTAGGCTGCAGCGCCTACACTGGAGATGGGCTCCTCGACGATTTCGACTGGCTGGTTCAGGATATTGCTTCTCGGATTTACGTTTTGGACTGATTCTTTGTTTGCATGCTTCTGGTGATATACAAAGCGGTCGAAAAGCGATTGTATCTTTGCCCATTTTGTTGTGTGTCAAAATAACGCACTTATACAGTTGATAGCTTTGGGCGATAACAGCGGCCCAATAACTTTCCATTTGTATCAGAATATCAACAACTTGGCCCCAACTTTAAACAAAATATCTTGGATCTGCTGTGAGGTTCATTAGATATATGACACAGGTTCTATCTCAACATCATTATAGTGGCCTAGTCAATGTTAATTGCGTAAGACACAGCCTTATAGGCTAAAGCAGGTCACATATTGGAAACTAAATCATGTAACTTGAACTCTTCCACAGCTTGAAAGAGTAACTAATAATATAATAGGGACAGGAGATTGCCGCAATGGAGAAATTATGCAAATGCGGCAACACAACCCTCAGGTGTTATGACATCAAACAAACATTTCACTGGCATTACTGTAGAACCCTGAAATATGAACACAGTCTAGTTTAGTTAGTTGATACTTTAGTTTTGTGTGTTACTTCATATGAGAAATAGGAACCTTGTGCTTCCTTTTCATTTTTCTGTACTGGAATGCCTATTCACAGTAGTGTAGAGGAATGCACAGGATTTACATGTCGAGAGATAGGCTCCTAACAAAACAGAAAACAAAAGTAGATCTCAAGTGGCTTAATCCGGTTGGCAACTTGTCATGGGTTCAGGCTTTCTGGTTAAGTAACTTACAACTTTCTAGTAATAACATCCTTTTCATCTGTCAAAACATTAGGTTTAGCGACCCCACCGTTATTACCGCAGGTGAAACTTATTCAGCATATACATCTTGAACATTTATGATGTTGGGAGGCAAAAGGCTATCAGGTCTTATTGGAGGAATTACTTTGAGCAGACTGATGGACTAGTTTGACTAGTTTGGGTAGTTGATACTTCATATATCCGGAGGCTATATGATTGCCGTGTTGAACTCCATAATCTCTTACAGGAAGAGGTACAACTTCTGGGGCAAGAAGAGACAGTGATGAGTTTTGTCCTTGAAAGCATGCAATTTGAATTACTTTGCACAATTTTCTGAATACTAGCATTGGAAGTGTTGAGTGTCATGCAATGAAAATGATGATTGCCAATAAATACAGACATTTGATAAGTAGAATATCACTTTGCTTTATATTTAGGGCCCTCTGTTTGTTAAATGATAGCTTGAACAAAAATCTCCTATTGGATTATCATGACTTTTATGGGTTATGCAACAGTGGGTATTATCAGGAGTTATTGTTTTATTTTCAGCTAGCATGTCTTACTGAACTAAATCATACTACTCCCTCCGTTTCAAAATATAAGACGTTTTAGCTTTATGAATGAAGTGTATCTAGACCTCTTTTAGTGTCTAGGTTCATTTAGATTTGGAGTGAACCTAGACACTAAAAGGGGTCTAAATACACTACTTTCATAAAGCTAAAACATCTTATATTTTGAAACGGAGGGAGTACAACCGAACAGAACCACTATGAATTTTCCACTGTGTTGATGGTTCAAATGCTCCTAGGAACTTCACCTCTTTGGACTGCTATTATTGATTCTTGAAATTTGATTGAACAGAGACTAGTTGGAGCTTCATTGCTGGTGTTTGCAAATAAGCAAGACATTCAGGGTATTATTAAACTCCTCGGCTACATACTTGACAATCTCCAACATTTTAATCTTGGAATTGGGGTACAAAGATGAGCCTGAGTATGTAAGTTGACATGTTCAAAGAAAAAGAGTTACTCCTAAGTAACATGAGTGGAGTTACGCTCAGATATGCTCCCCCAAAAAAGATGTTCTTCATTTTCTACATACTACATGGCTGTCAGTGTTCATGTTGTGAGTGTCAGATTCTATCACTAACCATATTTAGAAGTATGCAAGTCTCAATCTCAATTCTCTCGGTGTATTTTAAAGACTAAAGATTCAGATTCATCACCCGTGCGTCTGGAGTATGATCACAGTGGATTTTTTTTTGAATCACGGCAGAGGAGCTGTCGTATTTCATTGCAATAGTGGAAGTGATTACAGGAAAGTAAAAAAAAATTGGTTTGCTTAGATCTAAAGCTACCCCGCAATATCTGAAATATTACAACCTGGGGCGAGCTCACACCATCAAAACCACCAACCCATGTGCCCAGCCACGCCGCAACATGGCCGGACGCCGGCCCCTAAGCTGCGCCGCAATTTGGCCGGTCGCCGGCCCCTAAGCTGCGCCGCAATTTGGCCGGTCGCCAGCCACCTTAGCCACGCTGCAATATGGACCCTCGTTAGCCACGCCGCAATATGGCCGGTCGCCGGCCCCTCAACACCGCAAAATGGCCGGTCGCCGGCCTACTCAGCCACGCCGTGAAATGGCCGGTCGCCGGCCTCCTCAGCCACGCCGCGAAATGGCCGGTCGCCGGCCCCTCATCCACGCCGCGAAATGGCCGGTCGCCGAACTCCTCAGCTGCGCCGCGATATGGCCGGTCGCCGGCAGAGCGCAGTACCACCACCCTGGAAACCACTCGTTCGCTAGTAGGCATCTACCCCAAAGACAAAGCCTTCAAGAAGGGGAATGGCGCAAAGCATCATCATTGTCCCATCCAGAGAACTGAATCTGAGGTTTCCCTCGGGGTAAGAACATAGGGAGGAAGAGGGGATCATGCCACCACAACAACGCCTTCAAAAAGATAACGGCATCCACGGATGTCGCTGTTGTCGGCTCCGGTATAGCACCGGAGACTAGGCTTTCACCCGGCATGAATTCCACTCCTCATCCCAAACCGACTGCCCCCTAGCGCCCCCCTGCCCATCGCCGCATCAAGCTCCTCCGCCGCACTTTCCTCTGTTCCCATCTCGCCCCAAATTGTCGGCCACCATCCGCTGCTCCCGTTCGATGCAGCAATGGCGGAGCCGCAGCGACCACAGTGGCCACCATCCACTCCCCTCGACCACAAAGCAACCCCACACATCTGCCGCAACCTGTCGCACCACCAGGTCAAGGACTCCAAGGCGGCGCCTTCAAGAAGGCAGCGGCATATATGTCGTCGTCGCCCGCTCCAAAGATCTTGAGTTTTCACCCTGAGATCGCATGACTTGCCGCGGTAGAGGATATCTCCACGATGATGCGTTCAGAAGAAATGCGACTCCCAAGGGCACCGCCGCCATCGACACTGGCCGGAGCCGGAGCAAAGCTTTCGCTTGGAGTAGTATCCGCGCCATCGGGCCACGCATGGGAACCCGAAGAACAGGAGCGCCACCAGCTGAGCAAAGGACCTTGCAGTCGACACCAGCCGCACCAGTATGCTACAACGGCCATGGCACCTCACACCATAGTAGCCTCGCTGTCATGGCCGCCGTTCATCCGCTCGAGATGCCGTTTGGCCAAGATGCCGGTTGGATGCTGGCCGTCTGCTCAGGTTGCCGTTTAGCTGCCGTTTGGCCGAGATGCCGCTTGGCCGCCGTCAGCCCGACCGCCCGAGTCGCCGTTTGGCCGCCGTCTACCCAGGTTGCCGCTTGGCCACCGTCCACACCTGGAAAAGGGAGCCAATTAGTGGACCGCCAGATCCCCACACGATGCGGCCGTCAGTCACACCGCCGCAAGCCGTCGCCATGCCCAGGGCCGTCGCCCCGGCATCCACGCGCTGCCTTTGGAGCTTGCTGATGCGCCCGCAGCAGCCGTGGCCCGCCCAGCCCATCGATGCCCAGATCGAGCCCTCAACGTCGTGCCACCGCTCGCAGCATCGCCCCGCGCCCGCTGCCTATCAACCTGCGAGCACACCGCCTCCACGCTGCGCAGACGCAACGTGGCACGCCATCCCGCGCCGCCACACGAAAGATCCGAGGAAGCCCATGCCAGGCCCGCCTGCTGCGAGCCTGCCCACCACGGCCCCTCGCGCCGCCACGCGTTTGTGCGCCGCCCGGACCACCGCGCGCATGCGCCCTGCCGCACACAAACCTCGCGCTCTTGCACAGAGTCCCGCTCCACCACATGGCCAGCTGCCCAGCCCGGCTTGCCGTGCAGTCGGGAGAAGAAGGGCCCACCGCCGCCGATGCCGCGCAGGCTTTGCCCGCCGGCGCCGGGGAGGGACGGGCGGGGGGCGAGGCTGGTTCCCGGTGGCTGGGTGGATCCCGGGTCAGCCCAGGGGGAGCGCCACGGGAGTGATTTTTTTTTCATGATCACAGTGGATGTCAGGAAAGAGATTTACAACCGCTTGGAAAGCAGTTGTATATTGACCAGAATATCACAAGAGCATCTCTCAAAAATAAAATCCTTGCGAGCAATACCAGTGGCACGAAGGCCTTTCCATTTGGATCTAACAACCACTTACCAAAAGTTGGAACAAAAATATAAACAACCATCGCAAGAAACTAGAAAAAAACAGAGCATACAGACGAGCACGAACAGATATGCGAACAGAACTAGGCCACTCATTTTCTCATTTCAATTCTCAGGATGATAGCGAACGGAACAGTGACACAGGACACGGATGGTAACAGGAACAGTAGCACGAACACCCTAGTGGTAACCATAATCATCTCAAACCCTAAGCGATGGAGTGAGACCTAGGATACTCTGGAGCGATAACAAGACACACAAACGATAGCTAGGATAACTGGTCATGGGGGGGCCCACCATTCAGTTCCTCCGGTCGCTGCCGCCGTAGCCGCTGCCACCACCATAGCCGCCACCGCCCTCACGGCGCTGGTAGCCGCTGCCGCCACCGTGAGTCCATATCAATCACTGTCACTCGAGCATACTTTGATAGCATCAAATGTCACTCGGTTAAACGGTGATCATAAATGTGTGTTCAGATATTCAGAGGGGCATGTAGAGACATTAGGTGTCAAGGGCGGGATCTGTCCATCCGTGTGACGAAAAGATACTCGAGGGACCACTCAGAGAAGTTATATCCATAAATCTGTGCAGTGTGTGACTAGGTCATGGGGATATCACTTGTCGGAACGAGTTAAGTAGCATTTGTGAGTAACGAGATTGAACACGATATGGTGATGTAAATGATCAAATCTCGGACAATGCAAGTATCACAGAGACAAAAGGAATATGACATGACGTTCATGATTCAACGACAAAGATTCGTGGAATGCACAAGGGTCATCATGGCATCCAGGTCCCGCTAATGTTCATTGGTACGAGAGGGGTATCGACCATATTTGGAGCGTTCCCGAACCGTGGGGTATCATGCTTAAGAGTTTGATGATGTTCGGAGATCGTTTTGGTGCAGAATCACCGAAGAATAGAAAGAGAGAAAACCGAAAGGGTTCCAGAAAGTTCGGAGGATGTCCGGAGTGGGATGGAAGGAGTTCCATAGCAAAGGGGGTTGAATGATATGTAAGTAAATGTTAAATATTGATTTAATCATTTATTTATATTTATTTAATAAAATAAAAGGAATTAAACTGGTCAAATTCACTATTGGGCCAAAATCCCTAGGGAAAAAGGCCCATGAGGGAAAAAACCAAAAGGGAGAAAGGGAGGAGGGGCCGCATGGGCCCCATGCACCCGTCGGCTGGGCCCAAGGGGGGCCTTGGCCGTCCGGCCACCCCTCCCCCTTTACTCTCCTTTGTTTAGTCCCGCTTGGCTAAGCTAATTAGCTATGGGGCGCCTTTTCAACTACATATATTGAGAGGTATCTTGAGAAAATAAATATATAATAATCAATAAAGGTTCTGTCTTTGGGGGAGAGCTCCAGTTGATATTCTCTCTTTATCTCTCTCTCTCTATATATATATATATATCTCACTCTCTCTCTCGTGACCGTGGTCCCAAGTCTGGACTGCGCGATCAGGAGACTTCTTCACCGCAGAGCACCATCGTGATGCAGGATTCGGATCCAGAAGGTCTACTTCACAACTACTACTGGATTGGAGGAGCGGGAGTCATCATCAGGCACCGGACATGTGTAACTCCCTCGGAGGTGCAACACTTGGGGCACTAGAAGTCGTTGGAGCCGTAGGAGCTGCAAGACTTCAACACGAACCCGAGGTCGGCGCTGGTACGACTACATCAACCACGCTCTCCTGAGCGTTGACAATGCTTTTCGGTCTTCAAGGGTAAGTTCACGAAAAGCTCCTCCCATTACTGCATTACTAATAGATAGGTCCTGGCCTTAGGGTTCTTGGGTAGGAAAATTTATTGTTTTTAGGCTTGGAACCCCTAAGTGGTATCAGAGCTAGATCTATGTGTAGTATTGCTAGTACGGGTAGAACACACGAGTTGGAGCATGTGGGTGTTGATCTTATAGTTGTTACCTTCCCACGTGTACTTGTGCATACCACAGTAATGCTTGATTAAGCGACCCCCAACCAACTTTACGCGTTAATTCATGAGACTAGTCCACGCTTGACATACGGCTTGTATCGTATAAAGTGTCTTTGGGGGTGTTTGTCTCTCTCGCATTAGTTGGTATGCCATTTGCAAAGGAGGACCCCGAAAGGGGTGTAGCATAGGCAACTATTTGATTAGTGTTGTGGTTGAAGTTCGTAGTTAAGAACGATTCTTGCAAAATCCCTAATAGCCACGTAAAACATGCAAAGATAAAGTAGAGGCGTCTAACTTTATTTTGCAGGGGTGTTGTGATGTGATATGGTCATAGTCAAGGTAAAGTAGTTTATTTTATGTTGTTAAGTAGTAGTAATGGTCATCATGATGGTGGACTACAACACCGGAGGCGCCGGTACCCTGGTGCCGAATCCGAAGACGCGGGATGGAGATCACAATGCCAAGGTCCATATCGCATCGCATTTACATTCAATGTTTATTGTATGTGCATCTTGTTGTGTGATAGTATTAGATACTCGACGGTAGCCTAATAAGATGATCCCTAAACAAAATACCAACAAAAGTGTTTTCCCTTAGTGTGCACCACCAAGAAAGTTCTCCGTTATGAGGCATTCCGTGATGATTGCATGTCAGACATATCTGCGTTCGCATATAGTGGGTGTAAGCCATGTTGCACGGCAAATACATGTAAGGTTGAGTTGGCGAGCCTAGCATGTGTAGACATGGCCTCGGAACATGGATGATCAAAAGATCAACCACGAGTCGCATGAATGATGTGATCGATGTTTCGGCGTCCACCTTTGCAACTATATCGCTGGTCATGACGATCGGGGGCGGTGTAGTGAATGGGGATCGTGTAATCACTAAAACATTTTTGGGGATAGTAGTTTTAGTGGAGTTCTTGTTTAACTTTTATAATTATAAACTTAGTCTAAAAACCTTTTGCAATTGTAAATGTAGAAATGGCTCACCGTGAAGCTTCCTTTAAGATTGTTGAATGGGTAGTTGCTGAAAAGCATAAACTTGATGGATCCAACTTCCCTGAGTGGCTTGTTGATGAGTGCATATTTGCAGCATGTTTTACATTATTATATTGCATTGTATATGTAGGATCTTGGTATTTTACGGTGCTCGCGCACACATTTTATGTTTGTTTTCACTAGGATCAGGACAGATGATGGATCCAATTGATACAATTCTTGGAGCAGTTGTACTATGGAGAAAAGGAGTCAAAAACAACGTAAATCGCTTATTTGGGAAATATTAATAATACCAGAAGAAAACCAGAAGCGAACAAGGGAGGCAGAGAGTTCAACGACCAACTATACGGGCGAAGCAACTTTTCTGGCCGTATAGCTCCGGCCGTATAGCTGGCGCCGCCTCCGCCTTGTCAAATAGTTTCACCCCCGTGCAATTGGTTCGGGGAGACGACATACAGAACACCTAGAACTCGCAGAAACCTCACCTCCGGAAGACATTTGGAGAGGGAACTCATCCATAAGGGATCCATCTTTGCCCTGCGCAGATCCGGGAGGCTAAGGCATCGATCATCATCATCCACCGCTGCATCACCACCATCTCCATCCATCCTATCTACATCTTGTCTAGATCTTGTTGTAATTCCTATACTCGTTGTGGATTTATACCAGTACTATTCATCTATGATTGTTTCCATTACCGTTGGTATGATGTTGATTGCCTCCATGTCTGAGTAGATCTCTAGTTCTTGGGGAGATGGAGAAACCCTAGCATATGACTGAGATACGATATAGATTATTATATTATACATCATTATGTGTACGTGTTAATTGTCTTCATCTTGATGTTGGGAGTTGTGCACATCCTTAATATTTGCCTCCTATGGGGACTCGATGAAGGGGATTACTTGTTGGTAGACGGAGGGATGATATCACTTACTGTGACTATAGAGTCATTGTCATTCCTTACGTACTAACTTGGAGAATCAAGGAGAACTCACAAATCCATGTCCATGCCACGGGAGAAATCCCTTAATAGCGCAGTAACACGATGGTTGTCGATTATTGTCTGATGTGGTTATGAGGATGATGCGCGCAGCGGTTGCTGGCTATTCATCCATATATGGAGCTTCTCCCACATATATACACATTATGAGAATATTCGTTATAATACTCTCGACCAATTAGTCTAAATTGCTAGCGGTGTATCCACTATTCCTGAGAACGTGTTTTCCTTATTATAGTTCCAAAGTTCTATTACACACGCGATTCTTACTTTCTGCATTAAGTTTTTTTTTACTTTAAATCACCTTGTTCAACCAAAAACCCAAAAACAACTCTACTTTACTTGCATCTTAAAGTTATTTCTTAAGCACTCCATTTAGTTATAGTTAAAAGCATTTTAGTCTTTCGCCTACTGCTTCCTGTGGGACTGATATCTTTATTTCGAAACTAGCTACAAACGATCTGTGCACTTGCATTCATCAAGCTATTTTCTAGCACCGTTGCCGGGGAGTTTAAAGCTATAAGTCACTTTACTTTTAGTTATTTACTTTTGTTGTACTAATTTTTACTT
Source organism: Avena eriantha (assembly GCA_910589775.1). Classification (NCBI taxonomy): domain Eukaryota; kingdom Viridiplantae; phylum Streptophyta; class Magnoliopsida; order Poales; family Poaceae; genus Avena; species Avena eriantha. The sequence goes on from OU342743.1 coordinate 184,824,827, forward strand.
GAGTTGCAGGACCGCAACAATGGACAACACTCAGCATTTAAATCAGCTTGAGGCAGTAAGGAAAATGGGTTCGCCCATGGACGCTTTTATAACTGTCAACAAATGCATAAATCCGGATGGAGTCGAGATCCATCCTATGTTATTTGAGTTATTACACTCTAAGAAATTTGCAGGAACCAATGAAGAAAGTCCATATGGACACTTACAATTCTTTGAAGATATTCTTTCCTTTATTTTTGATGACTGTAATCTTGGTATGGTTAAAACCCAGTTGTTTAGACAAACTCTCTCTAATAATGTTTACGACTGGTACAGATCTTTTTGTGCAGAAGCACCAAGGACTTGGGAGGAATTGACAACCAAGTTCCTATCAAAATATTATTCTGAAAGCAAAGCTCACATGATGAGAGGTATTATTATCAGTTTCAAAATAAATCCTAGTGAGGGCTTATATGAAGGATATCTAAGGTATAAAAGCTACCTAGATGATTTCCACCATCATCGTTTACCTGATTGGTTAATCACCCATACCTTTTATGGAGGGCTAAGTATTGAAAATAGAACGAATCTAGATACTGCTTCTAATGGCATTTTTCTATCTTATACCTATGATGAGGCTTGGAATCTAATAATAAAAATGAAAGAAGCAACTGAAAATTTTAAAGAAAAGGAAAATACTACAAATAGTTTTTCTGAATATGCTTGCATTAACAATTTCCTTGCAGATGAGAGGACATATACAATGATTAAAACCCTCGGTATTGATTCTTACTCAGTAAAGAAAATTATTGGGAATTATGCAGGGCATTTGCAGGTACCTGCAGAATGGGAACCTCCTAAACTCCTCGAAGAGAAGAAGCGTGCAAGAGCACTAATCGAAGAGTCCTCCTCGATACCTATACAGGGGATCTTTGAAAAAGACATAGAGAGGAAGAACAAATAAAGAAGAGACCAAAGAAACCAGAAAGGAATTCTGAAGCTACAAATAAAAATAATGTTATAATGAAGGATCTTATGGAAACACGAATAGTGGAAGATGAAGTGGTTATGTTAGACCTTGAAACCTTAGAATTCATCAAAGGTAAGGTTTGAGGTAACGAAACTTCTAAACCTATGACCCCTATATATTGTGAGAAACTTTCTTATATGGAATTTGTGAACCAATATCCACTATAAATATTATGCCTTCATCACTTTATGAGGAACTCCGCTATAATTTAAATAATGCAGATGTGGAACTGGTGGACACTATTATCAAATTGTCTAATAGAACTAATATAAAACCGGAAGGAGTAATCAGAAATATCTATGTCTTTATCAGCTCACTCATGTACCCCTTGATTTTCATATAGTTGATATGCCTCGAGATTCTTTTTATCCTATTATTTTGGGTAGGCCTTTTATTTTCATGACCAAAGCTCGAGTAGATAATTAGAAGGAAACTATTTCACTTAAGTTTGGAGAAGAGGAAATGACATTCCACTTCGCCAAACTAAAAAAGAGGCCATATGAAGTGGAGGATATCAAGGAAGAAAAGACGATTGCCGAATTAGCGGCAATTCATTTCAGTACTCCATAGGATGAATTAGAAAGAAGCTCGATTAATTGGGAAGAAGCACCAGATGATGAGAAGAAAGAAGACATGGATGATTACCTTGATTCAATTCCGGAAGCACAAAATCCACATGACTATGAAGAATTGGTAAGAACAGGAGATGAAGAACCTCCACCAATAGAATTGAAAAAACTTCCAGACAATATGAGGTATGAATTTTTAGATAATGAAAATAAATGTCCTGTTATTATTAGCAAGAATCTATCCGAAAATGAAACAAATAAACTCATTTTAGTTTTGGCTAAGCATCGTGAAGCCTTTGGATATACATTGAGTGATATTAAAGGAACAGATCCATCTATTGTAACGCATAAGATTACCATGCTTGATGATGCCGAACCCGTAGTAGATACGCAAAGACGGCTTAATCCTAAGATGAAGGAAGTAGTAAGAAAAGAAGTTATACGCTTATTTTATGCTGGCATAATATATCCTATTTCTGACAGTAAGTAGGTTAGCCCAGCTCACTGCATACCAAGACAAGGTGGTCTTGATGCTACTATGAATGAGGATGGTGAGCTATTTCATGTTAGGCCAATTGTAGGATATTGTATGTGCACTGATTTTAGGAAGCTAAACCGTGAGACACAGAAAAAATCATAAACCTATACCATTCATGGATAAAATTTTAGAAAGACTTAGTAATAATTCTTACTTTTGTTTTCTTGATGGTTATTCTGGATACTCTCAAATTGCCATACAACCGTAAGATCAAGAGAAAACAACTTTCACTTGTCCTTATGGCATATATGCTTATAGATTAATTCCATTTGGCTTATGTAATACAACAACAACTTTTCAGGAATGTGTTCTAAAGATTTTTGATGATTTTGTTGAGAATACTATGGAAGTCCTAACAAATGATTTTGTCGTTTGTGGAACAACTTTTGATAACTGCCTCTACAATCTGAGCAAAGTTTTGTAGAGATGCAGGCAATCAAAGTTGGTTTTGAATTGGGAACAATGCAGTTTCATGGAAAGAGAAGGTAAAGTTTTCGGGAACAAAGTTTCTAAGAAGGGAAAAGAAATAGATAAAACTAATATAAATGCTATAGAAAATCTCCCCATACCTCAGGACATTAAAAACTTAAAAATGTTTCTGGGACATGCAGGTTTTTATAAGCGGTTTATAAAAGATTTTGCCAAGCTAGCTATGCCCCTCACCAATTTTCTTGATAAAGAAACTCCATTCTATTTAGATCATGACTGCATTGCAGCTTTTGAGAACCTCAAGGATAAACTAGTTTCAGCACCTATCATGCAATCTCCAAAGTGGGATGAACCTTTTGAAATTATGTGTGATGCTAGTGATTATGCTTTCGGGGCAGTTTTGGGTCAACGAGATGGAAAGAATTTGAATGTTATATATTACGCTAGTAGACCTCTTAATAAGATTCAGAAATATTATGCTACTACACAAAAAGAGTTTCTAGCTATAATTTTTTCTTGTGACAAATTTAGATCTTACATAATTAATTCTAAGATAATAATTCATACAGATCATCAAGCTTTGCGTCACCTCCTTGTGAAAAAGGATGCTAAGCCCAGGTTGATTAGGTGGGTTTTATTACTACAAGAATACGATTTGCAAATAGTAGATAGGAGGGTTAAGGATAATCCTGTAGCAGATCATCTCTCTAGGATGGAGGGAATAATTAATGACCCCGTACCTATTAATGAATCATTTCTGGGAGAATATTTAGCAAAATTAGAAATTGCTGATCCATGGTATGCAGATTATGCTAACTATCTAGCAACAAAATTTATACCTCCCGGTATGTCAAGAAATCAAAGAATGAAATTCTTTAATGATCTTAAATATTACTTTTGGGATGATCCGTATCTATATCGTCATGGACTTGACGGAATGATTCGGAAGTGTGTGCCTAATCACGAAATGAATACAATATTGAAGGCTTGTCATGACAGTCCATATGGAGGGCATCATGCAGGTAAAAGAACTATTGCAAAGGTACTTCAATTCGGATTCTACTGGCCCACCTTACTCAAGGATGCACGCAAGTACGTGGAATACTGCGATGCCTTCCAAAGAAGAGATAATATAGGCAGGAGACAAGAAATGGCAATGAATTATTGTCTCATAATTGAACCCTTTGATGTATGTGAATGGATTACATGGGACCATTTATAGAGTCAAATGGTTATACTCATATTCTTGTTGCTATTGACTATGTTACTAAGTGGGTTGAAGCTATCCCAACAAATCATGCAGATGCAGCTACCTTAGTGAAGATGATCAAGGATGTCATATTCCCCAGGTTTGGAGTGCCTATATTTTTAATTACTGATGGTGGTTCTCATTTTATGAAAGGGACTGATACATTCCAAATGTATCTATAATTTTTGGTGTTCCATGCTTGGTTTTATCTACTTTCTTGTGTTTTGTCCACACTTTGGAGTACTTTTCATATGATTTCTTGGACTAACCTATTAACAAGAGCCACAGTGCCAGCTGCCTGTTTTCTGCTGTTTTTGGTTTCAGGAAGTCAGAAAATGAATATTCTTGGAATTGGACGGGACAAAAGCCAAAGTCACTATTTTACCGGAAGACATCTGGAACCAGAATACGAGACGGAGAGGGGCTGGGGCCCGGCCACACCACCTGGCCGCGCGGCTAGGCCTGGCTCGTGCCAGGGGGTGGTCTGGCCGACCCCAGCACCCCCTCGGCCTCTCCTTCCGCCTATATATTGCCTCGGATACCAAAACCCTAAGTACCCGATCAAAAATCCAAGAAAGAGTCTGTAGCCGCCGTCATCTCCATCCCTATATTGGGAGGGATCTGAAGCTCTTCCCGGCACCCTGCCAGAGAGGGGGATTCACCCTGGAGGCCTTCTTCATCATCATGCAAGCCTCCGGTGTCATGCGTGAGTAGTTCATCTCTGGACTATGGGTCCATGTAGTAGCTAGATGGCTGGTTCTCCTCCTTTGTGCTTTCATGTCTAGATCTTGTGAGCTCCGTTCATGATCAGGATCATCTATTTGTAATTCTGCATGTTGTGTTTGCGGGGTTCCGATGGATATTGAGATGCTATTTCAGATTGATTATTGATTCTATCATGTCTTTGTTATTTGTGATCTTGCGTGCTTTCCGTTGTTAGTAGCTATCTTGGCCAAGTAGATGCTAGCAACTCCAAGAGTTAGTATTTACGCTCGATAGTGGGTTCATGCCTCTGGTAATTTGGGGAAGTGACAGAAATCTCTAAGGTACTAGACGTGCTGTTGCTACTAGGGAGAAAACAACAATCCTTTGTTCATAGAACAATCGTATTGTTTACTTTACACACAATTCGTAAACCAATAATCTGTTGCTTGCAACTTAATACTAGAGGGGGTTCGGATGATAACCTAAAGGTGGATTATTAGTCATAGATGCAGTTGGATGGCGGTCTATGTATAATGTTGTAATGCCCAATCAAGTCTCAAAGGATTCAAGATGATTAGTATATGCTTGTATGCTTTCTCGATGTTTGTCAATTGCCCCGCTGTAATTTGTTCACCCAACATGGTATCTATCTTAAGGAGATCCACCTCTAGTGAACTATGGACCCCGGTCCTTTCTTTTACATACAATCTACAAACTGTTTACTGCTTTGTGTTTACTTTCTGCAAACTATTACTTCCTTCCATTTCGATACGTTTAATCCTTTGTTTTCAGCAAAACCGGTGAGATTGACAATGTCATCGTAAGTTGGGGGCAAAGTTCTGTGGTTGTGTTTTGCAGGTCTCCACGTTGCTGCTGGCACCGGTAGTGCACCCTGCCAACGTTCAACTAGCTACACCATTGGGGTGTTTCCTTGCTCCTACTGGATTGATAACCTTGGTTTCATACTGAGGGAAAACTTACTGATGTGCTCATCATACCTTCCTCTTGGGGTTCCCTAATGAGCTCGTTAATACACAAGTCAGCAAGTACTTTTTCTGGCACCTCTGTTGGGGATCAAAAGAAGAAGAGACTATAACGAGCACATCAAGATTTTCTCTGGCGCCGTTGCCGGGGAGTCAAGGACATCTTCACAAGGGGAGTGCCTCATAACCAATCTCTTTACTTTGTTGTTTTTTGTTTTGCTTAGTTTACTTTTGTTTTGTTTGCTTGTCTCTTTATCAAAAACACAAAAATTAGTTTTACTAGTTTGCTTTCTTTATCAAAAACACAAAAAAATGTCTACTCTTGAAAACACTAAGTTGTGTGACTTCACTAGCACCAACAACAATGATTTTATGAGCACACCTATTGCTCCACTTGTGCATGAGGCTACTTTCTTTGAGATAAAACCTGCTTTACTCAATCTTGTCATGAGAGAACAATTTTCTTGTATTGGTAATGAAGATGCTGCTTCCCATTTAAATAACTTCGTTGAACTTTGTGAGATGCAAAAGCATAGGGATATAGATGGTGATATTATTAAGCTGAAATTGTTTCCTTTCTCTTTGAGAGGAAAAGCTAAAGAATGGTTGAATTCCTTAACTAGGAATAGTATTGATTCTTGGACTAAATGCAAAGATGGTTTCATTGGAAAATACTATCCTCCTTCTAAGATTATATCTATGAGAAGTGAAATAATGAAGTTTAAACAATCTGATAATGAACATGTTTCTCAAGCTTGGGAAAGAATGAAATCTTTGGTAAAGAATTGTCCCACTCATGGACTGACTGCTTGGATGATCATCCAAACTTTTTATGCAGGATTGAACTATTCTTCAAGGAACCTATTGGATTTTGCTGCTGGAGGTACCTTTATGACCATTACTTTGGGTACTGCAACAAAGCTTATGGATAATATGATGGTTAACTACTCTGAATGGCATACTAAGGGAGCTCCACAAGGTAAAAAGGTAAATTTTGTTGAGGAAACCTCCTCCTTGAGTGATAAGATTGATATTATTATGTCTATGCTTGTGAATGGGAAAGCCCATATTGATCCAAATAATGTTCCTTTAGCCTCTTTGGTTGATCAAGAAGAGCAAGTTGATGTGAACTTCATAAGAAATAACAATTTTAGCAACAATGCCTATAGGAATAATTTTGGTAACAACAATTATAAACCATATCCTCCCAACAATGGTAATGATTATTCCTACAACAATAATAGGAGTGCTCCCTCTGAACTTGAAGTTATGCTTAAAGACTTTATTAGTAAACAAACTGCTTTCAATAAAACTATTGAGGAAAAACTCTCTAATGCTGAAAGAAATATAGCATCTCTGGCTGAAGCTCAATCTTCTTTGAATAAAATGGCTGCTAAACCTAAAACTAATGATAATCCCTTTGCAGCCACCAATGCCATACAAGTTAGAATTGATGAAAATGTTAGACTATTAGCTGAATTGCATGCTAAGTGGGAAAGAGAAGATGAAATTGCTAGAAACATTAGTGTTTCTACTATCATTACCACTAATGTTGAGGCTAGTAATTACTCTACTACTTTAGATGATAATTATGGTTTTGATCTTGATGGTTGCAATATCTCTGAAGTTATTAAGTTCCTACAAAAGCTTGTAAAAAGTCCTAATGCTAGTGCTATGAACATGGCCTTTACAAAACACATTACTAATGCTCTCATAAAGATTAAAGAAGAAAAGATGAAACATAAAGCTTCTATTCCTATAAAACAAGAAGATGGCTGGGAACCCATCATTAATATGAAAGTGAATGATTTTGACTTCAAAGCTTTATGTGATCTTGATAGTAGTGTTTCTATTATGCCTAGAAGGATTTATGATATGCTTGATTTGCCTCCACTTGAAGATTGTTATTTGAATGTCCCACTTGATGATAATGCTAAAAAGAAACTCATGGGGAGTATTAATGATATTCTTATTATGGTTAACAATGCCTATGTCCCCATTGATTTCTATGCTTTGGATATTGAATGCAATGCTTCTTGTCCTATTACTTTGGGAAGACCTTTTCTTACAACTGTTGGTGCCATTATTAATATGAAAGAAGGCACCATTAAATATAAACTCCCACTCAAGAAAGGTATAGAACACTTCCCTAAGAAGAGAGAGAATATTTCTTTTGCCTCTCCTATGAAAACAAAATTTGCTGTTAATGCTTCTTCATTTGAGAACACTTGATTCTTTTTCTTGCTTCTTATGCCTAACTTAAAGGCGTTAAAGAAAAAATACTTATTGGGAGATAACCCAAATTTTTAGATGAGTCTTGGAAGTTATTACTTCAGTAATAACCGCTCATTATCCTTTTTATTTGCTTTTTGTGCCAAGAGTAACCTCTAATGAGAGAGAAGTAATAATTGGGAAAGTTCTTGTCCTGAAACAGATTTCTGTGCTTCACCATAGAAATTCGTGTAACATCTCTGTACATCATTTTGAGGCTTGAATTTTTGTGCTTCTTCCCCAGGTTGCTATCAATCTTTCGTTAGTTTAACACTTTTTGATTTGAGCAACAGAAGGTCTTGAAAAAATTCGTCTTTACCTGTTGGTCTATTTTGACAGATTTCTGCCATTTTCTGCATTTGCTTCTTGTTGGTTCCTTTTTGATTTCTTTTGGGGAATTGAGATTTTTGAGGGAAGTGCTACAGTAGCTAGTGTTTTAATGGAAGTTTATTGGTGTTAGAACTGAACCTAAAGACTTATTATCTTGAGTGCACTAATAAAGATTGTGTGAAGTTTTGTATGAAGGAAAACTTTCAGGTGTATGGAAGGAATGAGTAATGAGATGAAGAATGGACTAAAGCTCAAGATTGGGGATGCCACGCGTGTCACCCCAAGAAATATCCAAGAAGTACAAGCTTCAAAGCTTGGGGTGCCCAAGGCATCCCCTTCTTCATCAATAAAAATCCCAGGTTTCTTCCAAACGCTTCATTTTTATTGTTTTATGCACAGTTGTGTTGTTCTTGGAGCGCCTTCTTTTTCGTTTTTGTTTTGGTTTTTCGTTTGATTTGTTTTCTTAGTTTGCTGAATAAATTGGTTGGACCCCCTCTTTCATACATTGGTTTTCAAATAGTTTGGTTTGGTTTGGAAAAGAGTAGGAAAAGCTCATGCTTAAGTGGTAAAGAGAGCTTGTTTTTGACTGTGGCCTATGCTTTGTCATGTCATGCTTGATATTGTTTTGGCTTTATGCTTAGTGTTCTTTGTTGTGGCATGACTTGTTATAAACAATTGAGATTGCTTAATGTTCCTTGGAAGGATCATGCGTTGTTTTAGCATATTAAAGCATAGTATAGTGGTATTCTCCTTTGATGCTTTATTGGGGTTGACTTGGCGCATGCTCACACCATGTTATGACTATCCAAAGTCACCATAGCCTTTATGATCCTTTAGTTTTCAACTTTTAGTATCACTTTACGCTTTGATCAATGATGTTTTGTCGCTTTGCATGATTATGGCCATTATTTCTCTCTTAGTTTGTCCCTCTCAGTCTTTTACTAGCCTCCACAACCAAGTATGAGTTCCACTCATGCATCCAACTCCCTACACCAAGTTATTCCAAAGATTCCACCATACCTACCTACTAGCTTATGCTATTCCAAGTATATTCATGCTTTTGTTTACCTTCCGAATTAAACTTGTTATGAGAAAACTAGTGATTAAAGCTCTCACGAACTTTATGGCACACTTTACTTTTCTTGCCCTTAATAAACTAGAACCATTGCGTCCATCTTTGTTGCGTATATGCTTGCGCTTTATAAGTTGAAGTTAGCAGAACCACGTATTATGGGGAATGCTTTCAACATTGCACCTGTACTTTGTACCCTGTTGATATCATGTTCTTTTGCTTATGGATCCCGACGGTGTGAAATAAAAGTGGAACTTGTAAGATCATGGAGTTTGTATGTGTGTTAGAGAAACACCTGGTCCGCTAGCCTAAGCCATGCCTAATCATGGTGGAAACTTGTAGCATAACCATAATGAGCACTCTATGAAGCATCCTCAATAAAAACCTATGCAAATAGCAAATAAAAAGATCGCTGAGATGCTCATTGTCTGCTTGCCTTGTCATTTTGATTATGGGAAAGCTCATGTATCATGTGCAAGGGGTACCCCGTTGGTGGTTCTTTATGATACACATATACTTACAATGACAAGAGCTTACTTGTGACTAAAGTTGAGTAGCATGAGGTTCGGTCTTCGTAAGTAAGGGGCATGAGACTTCGGTTTATAACTTGTCAAGAATATCCTCTTAGTTGTGTCACTTTAACCTTAATCACCTTCAAGATGCTTATGATAGGGGCAATGTGAGCTGAAGCTATAAGTACCATAATTTTTGGAAGCTCTTTATGAGACTTGAATCCCTACTTCCTTTTATAAAGGCCTTTCTTCCACCATTATATTGAGTCTCCACCTTCTACCTTTATGCACCTACTTTGAGAGCATAGTGGCCATTCTTAGTTCTATGTGCATTGTCCCAAGAGTAGTTGATTGATGCATACCTTGATATTTCCTGTTTTAAACTATTTGTATCTAGTCACTCTTATGAACTTTGAAGGTGTCCTGCGCATTTATATTTGCTACTCTATGAGGGATAAGCTGAATACTATTATGCTATGTTTTCTTTATGTGAAACAAACAAACGTCTTACAAAGCATTGTTATTCATGAATCTTTTATTTTTGCCTTTTCATGTTGCAACATAGTTTCTTTGTCTTATTGCTAGAACTTTGTATTTCATGTCTTGATTGAAGTACTATGATCCCAGCTTTGAATGTTTAACAAATACTTTGATTAAGTCTTTGATGGTGCATGTCACCTCAAAAATTATTCTTTCTTTTTATCACTTACCTACTCGAGGACGAGCAGGAGTTAAGCTTGGGGATGTTGATACTTTGCAAATGTATCTATAATTTTTGGTGCTCCATGCTTGGTTTTATCTACTTTCTTGTGTTTTCCACACTTTGGAGTACTTTTCATATGATTTCTTGGGACTAACCTATTAACAAGAGCCATAGTGCCAACTGCCTTTTTCTGCTGTTTTTGGTTTCAGGAAGTTAGAAAATGAATATTATCGGAATTGGACGGGACAAAAGCCAAAGTCACTATTTTACCGGAAGACATCTAGAGCCAGAATAAGAGATGGAGAGGGGCTGGGGCCTGACCACACCACCTGGCGGCGCGGCCAGGCCTAACCCGCGCCAGGGGGTGGTCTGGCCGATCCCAGCACCCCCTTGGCCTCTCCTTCCGCCTATATATTGCCTCCGATACCAAAACCCTAAGTACCCGATCAAAAATCCACGAAAGAGTCTGTAGCCTGCGTCATCTCCATCCCTAGATCGGGAGGGATCTGAAGCTCTTCCCGGCACCCTGCCGGAGAGGGGGATTCACCCTGGAGGCCTTGTTCATCATCATGCAAGCCTCCGGTGTGATGCGTGAGTAGTTCATCTTTGGACTACGGGTCCATGTAGTAGCTAGATGGCTGGTTCTCCTCCTTTGTGCTTTCATGTCTCGATCTTGTGAGCTACGTTCATGATCAAGATCATCTATTTGTAATTCTGCATGTTGTGTTTGCGGGGATCTAATGGATATTGAGATGCTATTTGAGATTGATTATTGATTCTATCATGTATTTGTTATTTGTGATCTTGCATGCTTTCCGTTGTTAGTAGCTATCTTGGCCAAGTAGATGCTAGCAACTCCAAGAGTTAGTATTTATGCTCGATAGTGGGTCCATGCCTCTGATAATCTGGGGAAGTGACAGAAATCTCTAAGGTACTAGATGTGTTGTTGCTACTAGGGAGAAAACAACAATCCTTTGTTCATAGAACAATCGTATTGTTTACTTTACACGCAATTCGTAAACCAATAATCTGTTGCTTGCAACTTAATACTGGAGGGGGTTCGGATGATAACCTGAAGGTAGATTATTAGTCATAGATGCAGTTGGATGGCGGTCTATGTACAATGTTGTAATGCCCAATCAAGTCTCAAAGGAGTCAAGATGATTAGTATATGCTTGTATGCTTTCTCGATGTTTGTCAATTGCCCCGCTGTAATTTGTTCACCCAGCATGTTATCTATCTTAAGGAGAGCCACCTCTAGTGAACTATGGACCCCGGTCTTTTTTCTTTTACATACAATCTACAATTTGTTTACTGGTTTATGTTTACTTTCTGCAAACTATTACTTCCTTCCATTCGATACGTTGAATCCTTTGTTTTTAGCAAAACTGGTGAGATTGACAACCTCATCGTAAGTTGGGGGCAAAGTTCTGTGGTTGTGTTGTGTAGGTCTCCACATTGCTGCTGGCACCGGTAGTGCGCCCTGCCAACGTTTAGCTAGCTACACCTTTGGGGTGTTTCCTTGCTCCTACTGGATTGATAACCTTGGTTTCATACTGAGGGAAAACTTACTACTGTGCTCATCATACCTTCCTCTTGGGGTTCCCCAACGAGCTCGTTAATACACAATGCAGCAAGTACTTTTTCTGGCACCTCTGTCGGGGATCAAAAGAAGAAGAGACTATAATGAGCACATCAGGGACTTTTAGGAAAATCCTCAGCAAGTATGGAGTAACTTACCACGTTGCTTCACCATATCATCCCTAAACAAGTGGTCAAGTGGAACTCTCTAATAGAGAACTGAAGACCATACTCGAGAAGATGGTGGACAAATCGAGAAAAGATTAGTGATACGTTGCTAACGTATCTATAATTTTTGATGTTCCATGCTTGTTTTATATCTACTTTCTTGTGTTTTGTTCATACTTTGAGATACTTTTATGCATTTTCTGGGACTAACCTATTAACAAGATGCCATAGTGCCAGTTGCCTGTTTTTTGCTGTTTTTGGTTCCAAGAAAGTTAGAAAATGAATATTCTCGGAATTGGACAGGATGAAAGCCATAGTCGTTATTTTCCCGGAAGACTCACGGAGCCAGAGGAGAGACGAAGGGGGGCCACTAGGTGGCCACACCACCCCTGGGCGCGGGTCCCTCCTAGCCGCACTAGGGCATGGTGTGGGCCCCTTGGCCAGGTACCGACCTTGCTCCTTCTCCTATAAGAAGCCCCCGATGCAAAAAACCTAAATCGAGTAGCCTCCAGAAATCCACGAAAAGTTCCGCAGCGACGCCGCCACCGAAGGGGAGATTCGGGGGATAGAAAGTCTCTGTTCCGGCACCCTGCCGGGATGGGGAAGTGCCCCCAAAGCCATCTCCATCGACTCCACCACCATCTCCATCGCCGTTGATGATTCCCATGATGATGAGGGAGTAGTTCTTCCTCTAGGCTAAGGATTCTACCGGTAGCTATGTGTTCATCTCTCTCTCTCTCTATGCATGATCATATTGTGATCATGAGCTTTGTAATGAAGTAGATCTACCTTGCTACTCAAGTGCTTCAATAGATCTCTGCTCTCCCCATGTGTGTGAAAGTGACAGCGTGCACACCATGCTGGCACTTAGGGTAGAGATTACAAATACTTGTTATGAGTTATATTTGGAGTTGGATGTCTTTATGAAATTGTGGTGTTTTTTGGAAGCATCTAGCGCTCAATGTCGTCGGATTGATGACAAGTACGCCATGAGGGGATCCTCGAGGCGTGTGGAAGAGAGGGGTGTGAGGCGTACGGTGTTCCGAGACGGTGAGCGCACAAGTTTACCCAGGTTCGAATCCGCCGGCTTTGGACGGACCCTACTCCTGCTATCAATCCATTAATACGGCAAAGCCGGAATATGGGTTACAAGGGTTTCGCCTGTGCGAGTTGAGATTGTAGACTATTGGTCGTGTCTAGTGTTATCTGATCTTGCCCTAAAGGCTCTCCCTAGGACGGCTTATATAGATATCCGGCCTAGGGTTTACAGGAGAGATCAATCCGGCTACGACTAAGAGTTGGTTACAGAGTACATCTTGAACTACAAGTAAAATTATGGGCCTAAGTCGGTAAGTCTTTTGGGCCTTCCCGTAGCCGGATGGGACTCCGTCTTCTCTCTCTAACTGGGCCGCCCGTGAAGCAAAGCTCTAACCCGAAGCGGGCCACCCTGGTCAGTGAGGAACGTTGAGGATACCCGGAAAGTATATCCCCAACAGTAGCCCCCAGAGGCCTCCAAGATCCGAAGTCGGATTTTATCATCGTCTAGCTTGATCTTCGGCTTGCAGAATCTTGAAGGGTTCCTAAAACTTTATAACAGAAAGTACGATCTGGGTCTTCAAAAGTAAGTCGGACCTTTCAATTAGTTAGTCGGATTTTCCAGCTCGCTTTTAAACTAAGCCGGAAATTGGTCTCTAACGCCACCTGACACAAGCATGGTCAAGTCACGTCATCTGACAGACGTTCCGTCAGAACGACCGTTGGTGGGTCCGCAGTTCGCGGAACCGAGGCGCCGTTTCAATGCGTGCGTGGAGATCGAGGCGTCGCAATCATCGCGTGGGCCCTTCCCAGTTCTTTCCACGACGCGTGGCAGTTACACTGTAGCGTTTGCACGAATCTTGGCGCAGGTAGGTAGATATAAGGGGTCTAGATTTTTTCTTCTCCTCTCCACCTGCCTTTCGCCGTTCCTTTCTTCCCAAATCTCCAGCGCGCCTAGAGCCCTTTCGTTTTCCCCCCACAGAGCTCCTAGCGCCACCACTTTAGGGTCACCCCCTTTCCACCAGAGAGAAAATGGCTTCATCCTCTTCTTCCTCTCTGGCGGCGGCGGCAGCGTCGGCAGAAGCAGCTGCAGAAAAAGAAAGTTTCCGGGGAATCTGGATCCCTTGCGCCCTCGACGAGGCGGCGCTCAAGAACGTGGAGAAGGAGGGGCTTCTCGCCGCCGGTGACTGGCGGAGCGGTTCCGGCGAAACCATCCCCAATCCGCGCGAGGGCGAGCGCGTCCACTTCGGCACCCATCTGGACCGAGGTTTGTCTTTTCCTCCCTCGGAGTTCTTCTCCGAGGTGATTGACCATTATGGAGTTCAACTCCATAATCTTCCTCCCAACTCCCTTCTAGAGATGAGCGCGTTTGCTGTGCTTTGCGAGGGCTTTCTCGGCATTAGGCCGAGTTTGCTCCTTTTCCGGTATTACTTCCATGTCCAGAGAAATTCTATTACCGCCAGTGTTCCTTATATCACCGGTACTATTAGTTTTTCTGTTAGACGAGACCGGTCCTATCCCAAAATTGCTGCCAGTGACTCGGTCAAACAATGGCTAGCCACCTTTTTCTATCATAGGGATATTTCGGCTCCCGACAAAGCTACTGCTTTGCTGGCTTTTGTCGACGGAGCCGCCACAGCCCAGCCTTCCCGGGATGAGGCTGCTCCGGCTCTTACGGACGATCTGATCCTCGCTAAGAGGCGGATCGAATATCTTATCAAGCACAAAGGTCTGAGGGGATCTGACTTAGTCCAGTGCTGGGTCGCACGTCGGATCCAGCCACTTCAGTACCACGGGGATAGACTGATGCACTCCATCACATCTTCCAAAAAAGATTCTCTCCGCATCAGCCCCAAGGCCTACACCAGCCAAGGCTATATAAGCCAGATCAAATGGCTGATTAAAGAGCGGATCGAGAGGAAAATTCCGGAGATCTCTCTGGACATGCACACGGCGGAAAACCCCGTGGTAGCGGTAAGCTTCCATCAGTACACTTTTTACGTGTTTCAATCTTTTAAGTCATACATTGCAATGCTGATATGTTTTCTTGTTTTCAGCTTGCCGAACTCCCCGAGTCGGAGCTTGCTCCACTCGAAGGATATCCTCCTGAGTTTTCTCAGGAAGCTGAAGTGGTACCATTGTCGGACCTTGCGCTCAGGAAGCGCAAAGCTCCGACAGTGGCAGTAGGCACAAAGGAAGTGCCCGTTGTGAAGAGGTAACTTTTATTCACAATTTCCTCCTTTGTACCCTTCTCGAATTTCTTTCTGAGATGTAATGTTTCCGACTTTATTACATTCTCAGAGCAAAGCTTCTCATCAAGGGTAAGGGGAAGGGGATTCCTGCAAAGCCCCTGCGACAGATGAAGCTTACCACAGCTTCCCCTTTCATGGCTCCCTCGACTCCTGCCCCTCAACCTTCTGCAACACCGGTGATTACTCCTTCTCCGGCTATTGCAGAAGATCCGGCTCCTCCAACGGCGCCTGTGATCCTTGGATCGCACACTAACGTCACCGTGGGTGCGTCTGCTCAAGATAAGGGTGAACCCTCTTCAGGTAATGATCCCTCGGCTGAAGTCTTCGCCGACAACCTCCTCAGCAACCCCGGACTTGCCAAATTTGGCTTATCCCGGAAGTCGGCAGAGGAGATCCAGCGGCTGGCCAGGCAAGTCCTGGACAAAAGCCATCTATCCCCCAAAGAGGAAGCGCAAGAAGCAGAGGACGTCAAGTTCTCTGACCTTCTCGCCCAAGTCCGCCTTCGCGACGAGAGGATCAGGACTGGAGAGCTTCCAACAGCCCCAGTAATTCCTCTTACTCTTGCCGAGAAGGTGGCAGTTGAGGTGAACGCGGGTTTAGACAAACTCAACCGCGAGAAATATGTAAGTCGGAATTCCAACTCTTGTTTTTTACCTTATGTTATATCATATCCTCTAGCCCCCAAGCATGAAGTAGGATATAGAAATCCGAGTTTATGCTTTCATTTGGATGCCAAAGAACGAACTAGTGTAGCCCCCAAGGCTCGTGCTGATATTTAGCAAAAAATATTAGCCCGAGTCTTAAGTAGCTTTCTGACTTTGGGTATTCTGACTTACAGAAAGTGTATTCCTATAACCAGGAATTGTTAAAAAATGTCTGTGATAAGCGGAGAGAAATCAAAGCTCTCCGTCTTAAAAATGCTGAGCTCAAGCTAGCCAAGGATGAAGCCGAAGGTAACATTTCGAGATTCAAACCTTGTCTTTTACTTTTCCAATATCGAATTTTTCTGAACTATTGTTCTTTTTGACTTACAGCGTTGGTGAAACAATCCATCGCTATGATTGAAGAGGCCGAGAACCTCAAAACCTTAGTGGTGGAGAACAAGGGACTTCGCCAAGAGCTGGATAAGCTTAAGGCTGATCATGAAAGGAGCATAGCTCAAGTTCTCGAGTCCTCCTCCATGGCCACTGAAGAGCGCGATCTCAAGATTGCCGCTCAAGATAAGGTTATCTCGGACCTCAAAAATGAGGTTGGCAGAGAGAAGGATATCTCTGATGCGCTCCGGGCTGAACTCCAGAGTCTTCGGGAAGAGAAAGCCAAGATTGATGACGTCATTCTTGGTATGTTCCATCCATCTGATTTATTCTTTCTTCGACTTTCATCAATGTCAGATTTTCATTGACTTGTTTTGTGTGTAGGTCCTCTAAACTTGACGGACTCCTCCTCGTCCGAACCCTGCACTCACCGGCTTACTCAAGTCGGTGATCTCATTCATGACTATCGCCAGTCCCTTGAGGACATTGGCGAATCTCTTAGGATTCCGGACATGCCAAGCATGTCGGACTTCCAAGTGCGGGAGAAGGCCAAGGAGATGCCGCAGCTTGTTCGGGACTAGAACATGTCCTACACGCGGACCGCTGCGCAGAACGCTCTCACCATGGTCATGAGCCACCATGGAAACATGGAGATATGGCAAGTGACCAGAGGGTACTACAAAGTAGACGAAGACGGCCAGGAGCAAGATCTTCAAGCTATCATGCACTCCTGCGCCGGATATGGGTGTCACGTAGCTGATCTGACCAGCTATGAGACGCCCTTCTTCACCCGCGTGGATACTCCGCCGCCTCCTCCAGAAGATGCCAAAGAAGTTTCCGACGATGAACAGACCATCTCGGATCCGGACATCTCGGCAAGATATCAAGGCGGAGTAGCCAGCGAGCCGACAGATCCTTCATCTCCTCCTGCATCATAGACCAGAAAACTGTGTACTATTCCGGGAAAAAACCTGATGCGATTGTAAATACTAAGTACTATGATTTTGCTAGTGCCAAGTTTTTTTATCTATTCAGCACTTTTGTCTTAGATTATTTGCGTGCCTGAAATGTTTGCATAAGCACTTGAAATTTTCCGCCTTCACTTATCGTTTATCTGGCTTTCCGCCTCGTCCCTTTCGTGAGCCGGCTAAACCTTCAGCCGGAAACTTTGCCGAGCAACGGAGCTCAATTGCTAAACCAGTTTAAACTCGAAAACAAAGCCGGCTTCCAGTACCAACAATTCACTACTCGGAAGATACCCGCATCCAGCAATCAGACAAAATAACCCAAGTAAAGACTAGAATTTTTTAGAGTTATACCCGAAGGTAGCAGTTTTAGAATCGGAAATCTAAACCAGAACGAACATGCATAAAGTACTTTCAAGCATTCTGGGATTTTCGACTATGACATGATCATTAGGAAATAAGATGGTAAAAACTTCTCAGGAAAACTTTGAGGTAACCAAAACTTTTATTTCTCACAGAGCATGTACATATGTATAATTACAAAGAAAGATAAAACTAAGAATAAAAGGGACGTAGCTGAGCAATATTCCACGGTCTGTCTAACTCATCCGGATTTGTACTGCCTCCATCTCTCTTTCTCTTCTTAGTAGAAGGTCTTTCTTTGACTGGCCTCATGTCAGTTAAGTAGTATGACCCATTGTGCAATACTCGACTAACCAAAAAGGGCCCTTCCCATATTGGGGAAAGTTTGTGCTTTCTTTGTTGCACAAGCCGGAGAACCAAATCACCTTTATTGAAAGATCTAGTTCGGACTCTCTGGCTATGATACTTGCGTAACTTCTGCTGATAGGCTGTAGATCTCATTTCAGCAACGACGCGAACTTCTTCGACTAAGTCGAGATCATTTTGTCGAGAAATCTCAACATCCTCTTCAATATACGCGGCCACTCTCGGAGAAGTATGAATCAAATCACTAGGAAGAACTGCTTCTGCACCATAGACCAAGAAGAAAGGTGTATATCCTGTTGACCTGTTCGGAGTTGTTCGCACACTCCAAATTACAGAGGGTAGTTCCTCTGCCCAAGCCCCCTCAGCACGTTTCAGTGGTGCTTCGAGTCTTGGTTTCAAGCCTTGTAGAATTAAACCATTTGCTCTTTCGACTTGTCCGTTAGCCTATGGATGTGCGACTGACGCAATGTCAAGCCGGATATTTTGCTCATCGCAGAATTCAGCCAACTCTCCCATGGAAAAATTACTCCCGTTGTCCGTGATAATGCTATGCAGATAACCATACCGGATTATAACATTCTCGACAAATCTTTTGGCTGTTTCTCCATCACAACTAGTGATAGGTTTAGCCTCGATCCATTTCGTGAATTTATCCACCATCACTAAGAGGTGAGTAAATCCACTTGGAGCTCGTTTAAAAGGACCTACCATATCAAGCCCCCAGACCGCAAAAGGCCATGTTATAGGTATTGTTCGCGGCTGATCAGCCGGAATATGAGCTTGCTTGGCGTACTTTTGGCAGCCTTTGCATGTCTTGACTAATCGTTCGGCATCTGCCTGAGCTGTAAGCCAGAAAAAACCATGTCAAAAAGCTTTTGCCACTAAAGATTTGGCTGCCGCGTGGTGACCACACTCGCCTTCGTGGATTTCTCTTAAGATTTCCACTCCTTCTTCCGGAGATACACAGCGGTGAAAAACCCCAAAAACACTCCGTTTATGGAGCTCAGCTTTGACAATAGTATAGGCTTTTGCTCGTCGGATAATCTGCTGGCTCAGCACCTCGTCTTCGGGTAATTTTCCATCTACCAAGTAATCAAGGTAGGGTTGAGTCCAACTGGGAATTACAGCCAGAACTGCTATTAAAGGTGAGTCGGATTTGGTCGGATACTCCTCATCTACTCCCTTTATCGAGGGAACTTTGAGGTGCTCTAAAAATGCGCCATCCGGAACCTCTTTCCGCGCAGAACCTATTCGAGATAGTGCATCTGCTTCCTCGTTTTCTGCTCGAGGGATGTGTTGAACTTCAAACCCCTCGAACGATTTAGATAGATCATCCACGACAGCTTTATATGCTGCCATGTGCTTATTTGCATTACAAATATCCGACACTTGCTGAGCAACAAGATCCGAATCTCCATAACACATCAAACATCAGATGCCAATATCCTTAGCAATCCGGATTCCATGCAGCAGTGCTTCATATTCGGCAATGTTGTTTGTTGCTGTGAAGTGGATCTGCAGCACATATAAAAGTTTATCTCCTTGGGGTGATTTGAGCACCACGCCAGCCCCCGAGCCCCCCCTAGCCTTGGATCCATCAAAAAAGAGGGTCCAATATTACGACTCTGGGAGGACCATGTTCTCCTTGGTCTCTGTCCAATCAGCGACAAAGTCGGCAAGGATCTGGGATTTGATTGCTGTCCGGGGTTTGTACTCAATATCGAAAGCTGCAAGCTCTATGCCCCATTTGGCGATGCATCCTGTAGCATCGCTGTTATTGATTATATCTCTCATGGGAGCTTTGCTCACCACGGTAATTGCGTGCTCCTGAAAATAGTGTCGTAACTTACGAGATGCCAGAAAAACACCGTAAGCCAACTTTTGATAGTGCGGATATCGCTGTTTTGATTCTGTCAGGACCTCGCTGACAAAGTATGTCGGACGCTGCACCAGGTGCTCCTGATTTTCTTCTGGTCTCTCCACCACCATAACTATACTGATAACCCTATTTGTCGCAGCAATGTAAAGCAACATCGGTTCCTGAGGTTCCGGTGCTGCAAGGATAGGAGCAGATGAGAGTACTTTCTTCAGGTCTTGTAGTGCAGTTTCGGCTTCGTCAGTCCAGACAAAATCCTTGGTTTTCTTCAGGAGTTTGTATAATGGTGTGGCTCTTTCACCAAGCCGGCTTACAAATCGGCTGACCGCGGTGATGCAACCAGTTAATCTTTGTACATCCTTCAGGCGAGTTGGCCTGGAAATATTGAGAATAGCCTTGATCTTGTCACGGTTCACCTCTATGCCTCGTTGAGACACAATAAAACCTAACAATTTTCCGGCTGGTATTCCAAAGAAGCATTTCTTCGGGTTAAGCATGATGTTGTATTTTCGTAAATTGGCGAACGTCTCCTCTAAGTCGGAAACCAGTGTTTCCTTCTTTTTGGACATGACCGCGATATCATCCACATATGCATGCACATTGCGCCCGAGTTGATCATGGAGGCAACGCTGCATCGTGCGCTGGTACGTAGCTCCTGCGTTCTTCAGCCCAAAGGGCATCGTAACATAACAGAAGGTTCCGAAAGGGGTTATGAATGAAGTCTTGATTTTGTCAGATTCCTTCATCCGGATTTGGTGATAACCGGAATATGCGTCAAGAAAACAGAGGAGTTCCGAGCCTGCCGTAGAATCGATAACTTGATCAATTCTAGGCAGAGCGAACGGATCTTTTGGACAAGCCTTGTTCAAGGCAGTATAATCAACACACATCCTTAAATCAGTAGTGTCCTTTTTAGGGACCATTACAGGGTTGGCCGACCATTCAGTATGGATGACCTCTTCTATGAATCCGGCTAACTCGAGCCGCGCTAGTTCTTTAGCTATTGCCTTACACTTTTCGTCACCAAACCGTCATAAGGACTGTTTGACGGGTTTAGCATTCGGGTTTACATTTAGAGAGTGCTCGGCAAGTTCCCTAGGTACTCCGGTCATGTCAGATGGCTGCCATGCGAAGATATCTTGATTTGCTCGGAGGAACTTGACGAGCGCGCTTTCCTATGCGCTACTTAGGCCTGCGCCTATCTGGGTCACCTTGGAGGGGTCATCATCCTTCAATGGTGTCGTCTTTGTCTCTTCTGATGCCTTGAACTCCGGATTTGGTTTTGTCACCTCCTTCTTTGTCGCGGGCATCTCGGACGGATCTATGCTCTTCTTGATCTCCTCGTACTCCTGGGCGTGCAGCACGGCTTTGGCAAAGGCGGCATTTCCGTCCTCGCACTCTCGCGCTTTCTTCGGGTCTCCCCTGATGGTGATCACGCCGTTGGGACCTGGAATTTTCATCATATTGTAAATGTAACACGGGCGAGCCATAAAAGCCCAGTAAGCCGGACGTCCAAATATAGCGTGGTATGCGCTCTTGAACGGGACCACTTCGAAGGAAAGTGCCTCCGTTCGATAATTTTTTGGTGTTCCAAAGGTAACATCCAAAGTGATCTCTCCCAGGGAATTAGCTTGTCTTCCTGGTACAACCCCGTGAAAAATCACAGAGCTATGGTTAAGCTGTGTTTCCGAGATCTTCATCCGGCGTAGCGTTTCTACATAGAGAATATTGATGCTACTACCACCGTCCATGAGGGTCTTGGAGAAACCATAACCGTCAATAAGTGGATTGACGATTAAGGCGTATTTTCCTCGCCTATGCAACTTAGGCGGATGATCAGCGCGGTCAAATGTGATTGCCACCTCCGACCAGTCCAAATACTGAGGGACAACCGGAACTATTGCGTTGAGCTCGTGGAGAACTGCTTTCTTGACCTTTGCTGGTTGAGATCCGAGGAAGGTGACGTAAGTGTCCTTCTTGGTGGGAAATGTTTTCTTCCCTTCCGACCTGGGATTTGAAGCGTCGGCTTCCTCCATGTCGGAATCTTCCTTGGTCTCTTTTTCTTTTTCGGGATTTTTCTTTCCCTTCTTCCGCTTAGCTTTGTAGACCGCGGTATCATCTCTCTTGATGTCGTCGTTAAAACGACATTCAGCGTTGGTGTGGGATGAGCCCCCATTGGCGTCTAAGTGATGCACACATGGGTTATTGGCAATGTCGGCCCAAGTGTAGGTTTTGCCTGGTTGTTGCTCTCCTCTACCTTGGACCCTTGATGTCCCACGGCCACGCCCGCGGCCTCCGCCACGTCCTCCTCGTCCTCCAGACCCGAAAACAGTAGTGACTACTGCTGTCTCCGCGTTGGGTTTTTCTTCCGAGGTGTTTTTGCGTTTCTGAGCCTGTTGCTTTGTCTTTGCTGACTGTGGTACAACCAGGACATTAAGTAATCCCTCTGCATCGTCGTCAGCATCTGCATACTTGCTCGCTGTTTCTATCATCTCTCCCAGGTCAGTAACCTTGTCACACTTCAAGCGATGGCGCAGTAATCCAATTGGGAGACCTGAAATAAAAGCTTCAATCGCAGTTTGATCATTTACTCCCTCGCAGGAGTTCTTGGTGTCAATCCATCGTCCGAGATAATCTCGGCAAGTTTCTCCGGCTTTCTGGGTGCAACGCTGTAGCTCTCCAACCGTACAGGGCCTCCGATATGTGCCTTCGAAATTCTGAAAGAACGCACTTTGTAAGTCATACCAGTTGTGGATGGTGTTTGCCGGAAGTTCATTGAGCCATGATCGCGCCGTCTTCCGCAACATAAGTGGGAGATATCGGGTTGCGACCAGGCTGTTTCCGCCTTTAGCGATGCAGCAAGCTTGGAAGAAGTCCTGTAACCAGGTGTCTGGCCGAGCAATGCCGTCGTAGGCTTGAATATGTCTTGAGATAGCAAATCCTTCCGGGAATTTTGTAGCTCTGATGCATGGTCCAAAGCACTTTGGGCCCATGTACACGTCATCGTTTTCGTAGCGCCGAGCCTCTATGTTGGAGTTGATCCTGTGCCTTGCGTCGTTCGGGGATAGGGATCGTCCCGGATATCGGCTGTGGCTACGGTGCCTTGGAGCCGGACTTCGGCTTCTGCCACCACCTCCTCCGTCATGTCGTCCTCCTTGACCTCCTTGGGGGCCGTTGTGATAACTGTGCCATGGAGAGGGTGGTGCAGCTGGGTTGTTTCCGGCTGATCGCCAGCCTCCGTCCGGAGCATCATTATTCCGGTTCCGGGGAGGTTCTTGACTGTGACGAGCCCCCTGCCGGCTTGTACCAGCATGGTTTCCGTCGTTTCTTCGTCGTCGTTCCCACCATGGTAAGGTTCAGCCGGACGGTTTTCATGTCTAGGAGGTGGCATTTTCTGACGATCCTCCTCCCGATGTTTTTCTTTGTGTTCTCCCCTTCAGGAAGGATTCCTTGGATTGAGTGCAGTGATTGCGTCTTTCTCAGCTACTGGAGCGACGTTGTTCCAGTTATGTGTAGCCCTGCGGTGCTGCCCCGTCGATCCGGTTCTTGAATAATTGTCTTCCCTGCGTTCGGGGTTATGATACTGCGCCCGAACATAGTGGGATCTTACGTCAGCCCATGCCAGATCTGTGCGACATTGGTCGGAATCCGAGACCAGCTTTTGGCTTCCCGACAGGGCGACCTTTTGCTGCTCCAGTCCCTTGTTGAGTAGCTTGATACCCAAACGTATCTCTTCTGGTCCTGGATTAGCTGATAGAATTTCGCGAGCTGCCACAGTATTTTGCACTGGTGTTGGGTAAACCCAATCTCCATTGATGTCCTTCCGTGGCTTTCCCATCTCATCTCCAAAAAGGACGGCACGGACACGCGGGAATTGGTTGTCATTTACGCGACGCTTCCGTGTCTTCTGATGCAGACGGGACATGTATTCCTTGTTTGACATGCGCTTCTTCTCCACCTCGATGTTTTTGGCTTCATCAAGGAGTTGTTGACGACGCGCTTCTAGGGCTTGGGCCCTTTCGTCTAGCTCATCTGCGGTAAGTTCTGCAGTTGTAGGGATATGTGTGGTTAATGCGGCATCGATGAGTTTACGCGCACCTTCAGTGATCACGTGCCCATCCACCGATGCTTCTTTTTTCAGCTCGTCTGGGATAAGTGCTCCATCCGAGTCTTCCTCGTATTCCTCGGCAATTACTTCCTCTGTCAGAGGGTCTTTTGCCGGGGTCTTGTTTTTCTTCTTTGCCCTCTTGGCGGCGGCGGTAGCAAAGACGGCTTTGGGTCCGTTTCTCATAGTCAAGCTCTGAGCGGTACTTTCGGACATCTGGAGTTCGGGATTGTCTCCGACCTCCATATCATCCTGCGCTTTGGGAGAGTGCTCCCCGGATCCTTCGTCCATGGCTTCTCCGTCTTCTGCAGCTTTGGAGTTGTACTCCTCGTCATATTCCGCGGAAAATTTTCGGAAATCTGCCGACGTCATGGACTCATCCGAAGATGCGGGAACGTCGGCATTTGTTCCAATTTCCTCCAGCACCGAGTCGGTGTTTTCTCCAGCATCGGCAGAGCCGGATCCGGATCCAACGTATCCGATGAAGTGCGATGCGTGCTTCCTGAGGTAAGGCTTGTCTGTCCCGACATCATCAGAGTCGGGATCAGTGTCGTTGATGTGCTCCGCCTGGATTTCGACTTCCACGGGTGGGTCGATCTGGGATCCGGCTTCTCCAGGGAGATCCACTCCGGATTCGACTTGGTCCGCGAGGTTTTCTTCAGGCTCAGATTTCTCCACTATCTCCACAACTGGTGCGGGCTGGGTGGGATTAGGGTTTTCTGAGATCCAGAACTCTGCCGCCTCCACGGACAAAGGGGACCTAGAGGTTTCTTCTGCCTCTATCATCACCGCTGGGGTGGGTTGGGCAGGTTCAGCGAAACCGATGTAAACATTGATCTCGCCAAAAGACATGATTGTATAAGCAGTCACGGCCTCCCTAG
This sequence comes from Avena eriantha, assembly GCA_910589775.1. Lineage (NCBI taxonomy): Eukaryota > Viridiplantae > Streptophyta > Magnoliopsida > Poales > Poaceae > Avena > Avena eriantha. The sequence goes on from OU342743.1 coordinate 184,849,823, forward strand.
CCGGAATCCAAGTCTCGTCGAGAACGATGAGAGGGACGTCGCTGGCGTAGAGGATGCGACCGACGGTGATGGTCTCGCCGATTCCGATTCTTGCGGATTCCGCTCGGAACGTAGATCCGAAGCTCACTTGCCCCACGGTGGGCGCCAACTATCGTCGGATTGATGACAAGTACGCCATGAGGGGGTCCTCGAGGCGTGTGGAAGATAGGGGTGTGAGGCGTACGGTGTTCCGAGACGGTGAGTGCACAAGTTTACCCAGGTTCGAATCCGCCGGCTTTGGACGGACCCTACTCCTGCTATCAATCCAGTAATACAGCAAAGCCGGAATATGGGTTACAAGGGTTTCGCCTGTGCGAGTTGAGATTGTAGACAATTGGTCGTGTCTAGTGTTATCTGATCTTTCCCTAAAGGCTCTTCCTAGGACGGCTTATATAGATATCCGGCCTAGGGTTTACAGGAGAGATCAATCCAGCTACGACTAAGAGTTGGTTACAGAGTACATCTTGAACTACAAGTAACATTATGGGCCTAAGTCGGTAAGTCTTCTGGGCCTTCCCGTAGCCGGATGGGACTCCGTCTTCTCTCTCTAACTGGGCCGCCCGTGAAGAAAATCTCTAACCCGAAGCGGGCCACCCTGGTCAGTGAGGAACGTTGAGGATACCCGGAAAGTATATCCCCAACACTCAAGGTGACAGTGTGGGGTTATCTAGATGGGGAAAGTGAACTTTGAGTTGTGCTGTTATAGCCCTACCATGGATTAGAGTGTCCAATCGGAGAGTAGTTCAGAGTAGTATCATGAAGAGAAGATATTTATATGAGAGTGTCCACTAGTGAAAGTATGATCCCTAGGCCTTGTTTCTAAGCATTGAAACACCGTTTGCAATTAGATATGTTACATGTTTGCTTGCTTCCATCTTTATTTCAGATTGCCTTTAGTCTCTTCTTACCCGTTAAGATCTTTTTTGGCACCGTTACCACTTATAATTATCCATACCACTTGTATTTCACTATCTCTTCGCCGAACTAGTGCACCTATACACCTGACAAGTGTATTGGGTGTGTTGGGGACACAAGAGACTTCTTGTATTTTGATTGCAGGGTTGCTTGAGAGGGGATACCTTTGACCACTTCCTCCTTGAGTTCGATAAACCTTGGGTAATCCACTTAAGGGAAACTTGCTGCTGTTCTACAAATCTCTTGATACATTGCAAATGTATCTATAATTTTTTATGTTCCATGCTTGGTTTTATCTACTTTCTTATGTTTTGTCCACACTTTGGAGTACTTTTCATATGATTTCTTGGACTAACCTATTAACAAGATGCCACAGTGCCAGTTGCCTGTTTTCTGCTGTTTTTGGTTCCAGGAAAGTCAGAAAATGAATATTCTCGGAATTGGACGGGACAAAAGCCAAAGTTGATATTTTACCAGAAGACTCATGGAGCCAGAATACGAGACGGAGGAGGGCCAGGGCCTGGCCACACCATGTGGTGGCGCGGGCTAGCCCTGGCCGCGCCACCAGGTGGTGTGGGCCCCTCTGGCCTCCACCGATCTTGCCCTTTCGCCTATATATTCCCCCCGATGCGAAAACCCTAAATCGTCAAGCCTCCATCCATGAAAAGTTTGGCAGCGCCGCTGCCACCGAAGGGGAGATTCGGGGGACAGAAAGTCTCTGTTCCGGCACCCTGCCGGGACGGGGAAGTGCCCCCGGATCCATCTCCATCGATCTCCACCGCCATCTCCATCACCATTGCTGATTCCCATGATGAGGAGGGAGTAGTTCTCCCTCGAGGCTAAGGGTTCTACCGGTAGCTATGTGTTCATCTCCCTCTCTATGCATGATCTTATTGAGATCATGAGCTTGTAATCTATAGATCTATTCTGCTACTCAAGTGCTTTAATGAATTTCTGCTCTCCCCATGTGTGTGAAAGTGACAGCGTGATCACTGATACATTGCAAATGTATCTATAATTTTTGATGTTCCATGCTTAGTTTTATCCACTTTCTTGTGTTTTGTTCCAACTTTGGAGTACTTTTATTATGATTTCTTGGACTAACCTATTAACAAGAGCCACAGTGTCAGCTGCCTGTTTTCTGCTATTTTTGGTTCCAGGAAAGTCAGAAAATGAATATTCTCGGAATTGGACGGGACAAAAGCCAAAGTGCCTATTTTTCCGGAAGGGATCAAGTGCCAGAATACAAGACGGAGAGGGGCCAGGGGCCGGCCACACCACCTGGCCGCGCGGCCAGGCTTGGCCCGCGCCAGGGGGTGGTCTGGGCGACCCCAGCACCCCCTCGGCCTCTCCTTCCGCATATAAGTTGCCTTCGAGACGAAAACCCTAAGTACCCGATCAAAATTCCACGAAAGAGTCTGTAGCCGACATCGTCTCTGTCCCTAGATCGGGGGGATCTGAAGCTCTTCCCGGCACCCTGCCGGAGAGGGGAATTCACCCTGGAGGCCTTCTTCATCACCATGCAAGCCTCCGGTGTGATGCATGAGTAGTTCATCCTTGGACTATGGATCCATGTAGTAGCTAGATGGTTGGTCTCTCCTCCTTTGTGCTTTCATGTTTAGATCTTGTGAGCTCCGTTCATGATCAAGATCATCTATTTGTAATTCATACATGTTGTGTTTGCGAGGATCCGATGGATATTGAGATGCTATTTCAGATTGATTATTGATTCTATCATGTCTTTGTTATTAGAGATCTTGCATGCTTTCCGTTGTTAGTAGCTATCTTGGCCAAGTTTATGCTAGCAAATCCAAGAGTTAGTATTTATGCTCGATAGTGGGTTCATGCCTCTGGTAATCTGGGGAAGTGACAGAAATCTCTAAGGTACTAGATGTGTTAGGGAGAAAACAAAGATCCTTTGTTCATAGAACAATTGTATTGTTTACTTTACATGCAGTTCGTAAAGCAATAATCTATTGCTTGCAACTTAATACTGGAGGGGGTTCGGATGATAACCTGAAGGTGGATTATTAGTCATAGATGCAGTTGGATGGCGGTCTATGTATTATGTTGTAATGCCCAATCAAGTCTCAAAGGAGTCAAGATGATTAGTATATGCATGTATTGCTTTCTCGATGTTTGTCAATTGCCCCACTGTAATTTGTTCACCCAGCATGTTATCTATCTAAGGAGAGCCACCTCTAGTGAACTATGGATCCCGGTCCTTTTACTTTACATACAATCTACAACTGTTTACTGCTTTGTGTTTACTTTCTACAAACTTTTACTTCTTTCCATTCGATACGTTTAATCCTTTGTTTTCCGCAAAGCACGGTGAGATTGACAACCTCATCGCAAGTTGTGGACAAAGTTCTGTGGTTGTGTTGTGCAGGTCTCCACGTTGCTACTAGCACCGGTAGTGCGCCCTGCCAAAGCTCAGCTAGTAACACCTTTGGGGTGTTTCCTTGCTCCTACTGGTTCGATTAAACCTTGGTTTCATAACTGAGGGAAACTTGATGCTATGCTCATCATACCTTCCTCTTGGGGTTCCCAACGAGCTCTACATCAACACCGCCATCAAGCATTTTTCTGGGCGCTGTGCATTGAGCCATCAAGCATTTTTCTGGCTAAGTGCAAAGATGCTTTTATTGGAAAATACTATCCTCCTGCTAAGATTATATCCATGAGAAGTGAAATAATGAAGTTTAAACAACTTGATAATGAGCATGTTGCTCAAGCTTGGGAAATAATGAAATCTTTGGTAAAGAATTGTCCCACTCATGGACTGACTGCTTGGATGATCATCCAAACTTTTTATGCATGATTGAACTATTCTTCAAGGAATCTATTGGATTCAGCTGCTGGAGGTACCTTTATGACCATCACTTTGGGTGCTGCAACAAAACTATTGGACAATATGATGGTTAATTATTCTGAATGGCATACTGAGAGAGCTCCACAAGGTAAGAAGGTAAATTTTGTTGAAGGAACCTCCTCCTTGAGTGATAAGATTGATATTATTATGTCTATGCTTGTTAATGGGAAAGCCCATATTGATCCAAATAATGTTCCTTTAGCCTCTTTGGTTGCTCAAGAAGAGCAAGTTGATGTGAACTTCATAAGAAACAACAATTTTGGCAACAATGCTTATGGTAATAATGCTTATAGGAACAATTTAGGTAACAACAATTATAAGCCATATCCTCCCAACAATGGTAATGCTTATGGAAATTCTTACAACAGTAATAAGAGTGCTCCCTCTGAACTTGAAGTTATGCTTAAAGAGTTTATTAGTAAACAAACTGCTTTCAATAAAACTATTGAGGAAAAACTCTCTAATGCTGAAAGAAATATAGTACCTTTAGCTGAAGCTCAATCTACTTTGAATAAAATGGCTGCTAAACCTGAAACTAATGAGAATCCCTTTGCAGCCACTAATGCCATACAAGTAAGAATTGATGAAAATGTTAGACTCTTAGGTGAATTACATGCTAAGTGGGAAAGAGAAGATGAAATTGCTAGAAACATTAGTGTTTCTACTATTACCACCACTATTGTTGAGGCTAATAATAGTTCTACTACTTTAGATGATAAAGCTGATTTTGATCATGATGGTTGCAACATCTCTGAAGTTATTAAGTTCCTACAAAAGCTTGCTAAAAGTCCTAATGCTAGTGCTATGAACATGGCTTTTACAAAACACATTATTGATGCTCTCATAAAGATTAAAGAAGAAAAGATGAAACATATAGCTTCTATTCCTATAAAACAAGAAGATGGTTGGGAGCCCATCATTAATATGAAAGTGAATGACTTTGATTTCAAAGCTTTGTGTGATCTTGATAGTAGTGTTTCTATTATGCCTGGAAGGATTTATGATATGCTTGATTTGCCTCCTCTTCAAGATTGTTATTTGAATGTCCCACTTGATGCTATGCTAAAAAGAAACTCATGGGGAGTCTTAGTGATGTTCTTATTATGGTTAATGATTCCTATGTCCCTGTTGATTTCTATGTTTTGGATGTTGAATACAATGCTTCTTGTCCTATTACTTTGGGAAGACCTTTTCTTAGAACTGTTGGTGCCATCATTGATATGAAAGAAGGCACCATTAAATATCAACTCCCACTCAAGAAAGGTATAGAAAACTTCCCTAAAAATATAGAAAAGATTTCTTTTGCTTCTCCTATGAAAACAAAATTTGGTCTTAATGCTTCTTCATTTGAGAACACTTGATTCTTTCTTTGGTTCTTATGCCTAACTTAAAGGCGTTAAAGAAAAGTACTTGTTGGGAGATAACCCAAGAGTTTAAATTGAGTCTTGGAAGTTATTACCTCTGTAATAACCTCGCTTTATCCTTTTTATTTGCTTTTTGTGCCAAGATTAACCTCTAATGAGAGTGAAGTAATGATTGGGAAAGTTGCTGTCCCCAAACAGATTTCTGTGCTTCACCGTAAAAATTCGTGAGAGAGCTCTGTACGTCGGATTGAGCTGTAATTTTTTGTGCTTCTGCCCCTGGTTGTTATATAACTTTCTTTAGTTCAACACTTTTTGATTTTAGCAACAGAAGGTCTTCGAAAAAAATTCGTCTCTACCTGCTGGTCTGTTTTGAAAGATTTCTACCATTTTCTGCATTTGCTTCTTGTTAATTCTTTCTTGAGTTCCTTTGGGGAATTGAGGTTTTTGAGGGAAGTGCTACAGTAGCTAGTGTTCTAATTGAAGTTTATTTGGTGTTAGAACTTAACCTTGAGACTTATTTATCTTAAAATGCACTAATGTTGCTAATGAGATTGTGTGAAGTTTTGTATGAAGGAAAAATTTCAGGTGTATGGAAGGAATGAGTAATGAGATGAAGGATGGACTAAAGCTCAAGATTGGGGATGCCACGCGTGTCACCCCAAGAAATATCCAAGAAGTACAAACGTCAAAGCCTGGGGATGCCCAAGGCATCCCCTTCTTCATCAATAAAAATTCCAGGTTTCTTCCAAACGCTTCATTTTTATTGTTTCATGCACAGTTGTGTTGTTCTTGGAGCGTCTTCTTTTTCGTTTTTGTTTTGGTTTTTAGTTTTCTTGGTTTGCTTAGTTTTCTGAATAAGTTGGTTGGACCCCCTCTTTCACACATTGGTTTGCAAATAGTTTGGTTTGGTTTTGGAAAAGAGTAGGAAAGTTCATGCTTATGTGGTTAAAAGAGCTTGTTTTTGACTGTGGCCTATGCTTTGTCATGCCATGCTTGATATTGTTTTGGCCTGATGCTTAGTATTCTTTGCTGTAGCATGACTTGTTATAAACAATTGAGATTGCTTAATGTGCCTTGGATGAATCATGCGTTGTTTTAGCATATTAAAGCATAGTATAGTGGTATTCTCCATTGATGCTTTCTTTGGGTTGACTTGGCACATGCTCACACCATGTTATGACTGTCTCAAGTCACCATAGCCTTTATGATCCTTTAGTTTTCAACTTGTAGTATCACTTTATGCTTTGATCAATGATGTTTTGTCACTCTGCATGATTATGCCCATTATTGCTCTCTTAGTTTGCCGCTCCCAGTCTTTTGCTAGCCTCCACAACAAAGTATGAGTTCCACTCATGCATCCAACTCCCTAAACCAAGTTATTCCAAAGAGTCCACCATACCTACCGACTAGCTTATGCTATTCCAAGTATATTCATGCTTTTGTTTACCTTCCACTTGTTATGAGAAAACTAGTGATTGAAGCTCTCACGAACTTGATGGCACACTTTACTTTATTGCCTCTAATAAACTTGAACCATTGGGTCCTTCTTTGTTGTGTATATGCTTGCGCTTTATAAGTTGAAATTAGCAGAACCATGTTTCACGGGGAACGCTTTCAACATTGCACTTGTACTTTGTACCCCGTTGATATTATGTTCTTTTGCTTACGGATCCCGGCAGTGTGAAATAAAAGTGGAACTTGTAAGATCATGGAGTTTGTATGTGTGTTAGAGAAACGCCTAGGCCGCTAGCCTAAGCCATGCCTAATCATGGTGGAAACTTGCAGCATCACCATAATGAGCACTCTATGAAGCATCCTAAATAAAAACCTATGCAAATAGCAAATAAAAAGATCGCTGAGATGCTCATTGTCTACTTGCCTTGTCATTTTGATTATGGGAAAGCTCCCGTATCATGTGCAAGGGGTACCCCGTTGGCGGTTCTTAATGATACACATATACTTACAATGACAAGAGCTTACTCGTGACTGAAGTTGAGTAGCATGAGGATCGGTCTTCGTAAGTAAGGGGCATGAGATTTCGGTTTATAACTTGTTAAGCATGTCCTCTTAGTTGTGTCACTTTAACCTTAATCACCTTCAAGATGCTTATGATAGGGGCAATGAGAGCTGAAAACTACAAGTACCATAATTTTTGGAAGCTCTTTATGAGACTTGAATCCCTACTTCATTTTACAAAAGGCTTTTCTTCCACCATTATATTGAGTCTACACCTTCTAACTTTATGCACCTACTTTGAGAGCATAGTGGTCATTCTTAGTTCTATGTGCATTGTCCCAAGACTAGTTGATTGATGCATAACTTGTTATTGCTTGTTTGAAATTATTGTATCTAGTCACTCTTATGAACTTTGAAGGTGTCCTATGCATTTATATTTGCTACTCTATTGAGGGACAAGCTGAATACTTTTATGCTATGTTTTCTTTATGTGAAACAAACAAACGTCTTGCAAAGCATTGTTATTCATGAATCTTTTGTCTGTGCCTTTTCATGTTGCATCTTAGTTTCTTTGCTTATTGCTAGAACTTTGTCTTTCATGTTATGATTGAAGTACTGTGATCCCAGCTTTGAATGTTTTGCAAATATTTTGATCAAGTCTTTGATGGTGCATGTCACCCCAAAAATTCTTTCTTTTTATCACTTACCTACTCGAGGACGAGCAGGAGTTAAGCTTGGGGATGTTGATACATTGCAAATGTATCTATAATTTTTGATGTTCCGTGCTTAGTTTTATCCACTTTCTTGTGTTTTGTTCCAACTTTGGAGTACTTTTATTATGATTTCTTGGACTAACCTATTAACAAGAGCCACAGTGCCAGCTGCCTGTTTTCTGTTGTTTTTGGTTCCAAGAAAGTCAAAAAATGAATATTCTCGGAATTGGACGGGACAAAAGCCAAAGTGCCTATTTTTCCGGTAGGGATCAAGTGCCAGAATACGAGACGGAGAGGGGCCAGGGGCCGGCCACACCACCTGGCTGCGCGGCCAGGCTTGGCCCGCGCCAGGGGGTGGTCCGGTCGACCCCAGCACCCCCTCGGCCTCTCCTTCCGCCTATAAGTTGCCTTCGGGACGAAAACCGTAAGTACCTGATCAAAATTCCATGAAAGAGTTTGTAGCCGCCATCGTCTCTGTCCCTAGATCGGGGGGATCTGAAGCTCTTCCCGGCACCCTGCCTGAGAGGGGAATTCACCCTGGAGGCCTTCTTCATCACCATGCAAGCCTCCGGTGTGATGCGTGAGTAGTTCATCCTTGTACTATGGATCCATGTAGTAGCTAGATGGCTGGTCTCTCCTCCTTTGTGCTTTCATGTTTAGATCTTGTGAGCTCCGTTCATGATCAAGATCATCTATTTGTAATTCATACATGTTGTGTTTGCGGGGATCCGATGGATATTGAGATGCTATTTCAGATTGATTATTGATTCTATCATGTCTTTGTTATTTGAGATCTTGCATGCTTTCTGTTGTTAGTAGCTATCTTGGCCAAGTAGATGCTAGCAACTCCAAGAGTTAGTATTTATGCTCGATAGTGGGTACATGCCTCTGGTAATCTAGGGAAGTGACAGAAATCTCTAAGGTACTAGATGTGCTGTTGCTACTAGGGAGAAAACAACGATCCTTTGTTCATAGAACAATTGTATTGTTTACTTTACACGCAGTTCGTAAAGGAATAATCTATTGCTTGCAACTTAATACTGGAGGGGGTTCGGATGATAACCTGAAGGTGTATTATTAGTCATAGATGCAGTTGGATGGCGGTCTATGTATGATGTTGTAATGCCCAATCAAGTCTCAAAGGAGTCAAGATGATTAGCATATGCATGTATTGCTTTCTCGGTGTTTGTCAATTGCCCCGCTGTAATTTGTTCACCCAGCATGTTATCTATCTAAGGAGAGCCACCTCTAGTGAACTATGGATCCCGGTCCTTTTACTTTACATACAATCTGCAACTGTTTACTGCTTTGTGTTTACTTTCTGCAAACTTTTACTTCTTTCCATTCGATACGTTTAATCCTTTGTTTTCCGCAAAACACGGTGAGATTGACAACCTCATCGCAAGTTGGGGACAAAATTTTGTGGTTGTGTTGTGCAGGTCTCCACGTTGCTACTAGCATCGGTAGTGCGCCCTGCCAAAGCTCAGCTAGTAACACCTTTGGGGTGTTTCCTTGCTCCTACTGGTTCGATTAAACCTTGGTTTCATAACTGAGGGAAACTTGCTGCTGTGCTTATCATACCTTCTTCTTGGGGTTCCCAACGAGCTCTACATCAACACCGCCATCAAGCATTTTTCAAGGCGCCGTGCATTGGGCCATCACTCACCATGGTCGCACTTAGGCTAGAGATTACAAATACTTGTTATGAGTTATATTTGGTGTTGGATGTCTTTATGAAATTGTGGTGTTTGTTAGACTCATCTAGTACTCAAGGTGACAGTGTAGTGTTTTCTAGATGGGAAAGGGTTACTTTGAGGTGTGCTGTTATAGACCTACCATCGATTAGAGTGTTCAACCAGAGAGTAGTTTAGAGTAGTATCATGAAGATATTTATATGAGAGTGTTCACTAGTGAAAGTATGGTTCCTAGGCCTTGTTTCTAAGCATTGATACACCATTTGCAATTAGATATGTTACATGTTTGCTTGCTTTCATCTTTATTTCAGTTTTACTTTAGTCTTTTCCACGCCAACAAGCTATTTTCTATCACCTTTACCACTTATAATTATCCATACCACTTGTATTTCACTATCTCTTCGCCGAACTAGTGCACCTATACACCTGACAAGTGTATTGGGTGTGTTGGGGTGATTCGTCCATTTTGCATGACTATTCTATATCTTAATTCACTATTATTCATTGATATATTTCGTATTGAGAGGTGATACTTATGTTATTTCATCTATTTTTGCATGGTTGATGACTTTTGGAGCATGGACCGCTGCAGTCAGGATTCTGATGGAAAAGGTGCTGTTTGGAGGCAAAATTCGTGAAGATTAGAAAATTTGGGAAAATATATGGAAAATTCTATTTTTCCAGAAGACTCAGGATGCCATAAGATGGAGTGGAGGTGGGCCACAGGGTGCCCACACCACCCCATGGCGCGGGCAGGCCTAGGCCGCGCCTGGGAGTGGTGTGGCCGCCCTGGCCCACTCCAGCCTCTCTCCTCTGGCGTATATCATCCCCATGAAACCCTAAGACTCGGGGGGCGACCACAGAAAGATTCCGTCGCCTCTGCGGGGCGGAAAACACTGATAGAGAAAGATCTGTCCGGCAGACAGATTTCTGCCGGAGGAATTCCTTCCCGGAGAGGGGAGATCATCGCCATCAACACCACCATCAAGCTGGGCTTCATCGGGATCATCATCATCATCACCACCACCACCACCATCATCACCATCAGCACCCTCATCACCATCTCCATATTGCTGTAACAATTGGTTGAATCTTGCTATAGTTCATAGGGGAAACTTTCCCGGTGTTGATTACTCTTTGTAGTTGATGCTATTGACTGAACCATTGAATTATTGTTTATGTTCAGATTGTTATACATCATTATTCCATCTCTGATCATGATCCATATGATGTCTTGTGAGTAGTTCGTTTTGTTCTTGAGGACATGGGAGAAGTCTTGTTGTTAGTAGTGGAGTTGCGTTGAGAAAGATTCAATAGATGGTTATTTAAGTTGTGGTGTACTTCTTCTAGTGGTGTCATGTGAACGTCGACTACATGACACTTCACCTATATGGGCCTAGGGGAATGCATTGTGTATTTGGCTACTAATCGTAGGGGTTGCCGGAGTGACAGAAACCTGAACCCCCGTTAGGAAACCATTGCACAAGGGACGTAAGGGTCTTAGAGTTTAAAGCTGTGGTTAGGTTTCTACCTTAATTACTTTCTTGTACTTGCGGATGTTTGCAAGGGGTATAATCACAAGTATGTGTTTAGTCTTGGATGGGGCGGTACATTAGCACAGGTTCACCCACACAACACTTATCAAGCTAGAGAAGATTAATCGACTATATGAAGCGAAAGCACTTGACAGTCTTCCCATGTGTCCTCGAGAACGTTTGGTCATCTATAGAAATACAACCGGCTTGTCCTTTGCTGCATAAAGGATTGGGCCACTTGCTGCATTCATTCTCACTGTCTTTTATTTACTCGTACTTTGTCTACTTGCTTTATCGAAAACCCCTAAAAATCCGTTTGCTAAGTATTTGCAGAGAATTCCTGATCCATACCACTAGCCAGCACCTTCTGCTCCTCGTTGGGCTCGACACTCTTACTTATTGAAAATACTACGATACACCCCCTATACTTGTGGGTCATCATGGGGACACAAGAGACTTCTTGTATCTTGATTGCAGGGTTGCTTGAGAGGGAATACCTTTGACCACTTCCTCCCTGAGTTCGATAAACCTTGGGTGATCCACTTAAGGGAAAACTTGCTGCTGTTTTACAAACCTCTGCACTTGGAGGCCCAACAACTATCTACAAGAATAGAAGTGCGTAGACATCAAGCTATTTTCTGGCGCCTTTGCCGGGGAGGTAAGGTAAAAGGTACTCACATCCTCCGGTGTGAGTGCTCGAAGTTATTTCCTTTAGATTCTGCAATTTTTTCTTTTTGTTTCTTGTTTTCACTAGTTAGGCTTAATGGAAAACAACAACAAAATTAGAGAGCTTTTTAGTCTTTTTCCCAAGTTAGAACTCGAATTCTTTGAAAAGAAAATTAAAAAACCCTTGGAACCTTCCTTGCATGCTAATAGCAATGTTATTAGTATGAATCTTTTGAACACCTTTGTTACTAATGCTATGGAAACGTCTAAGCTCGGGGAAGTTGGTTTTTATGAAAATGATCTTTTTAGTTCCCCAGCTTTAAAGAAGAAAATTTGCTCTGATGATACTTTATCTCCCATATGTGGTAATTCTGATGATACTTGTGATATTTTAAATCCACATACTGAAAGCATCCCTTTTAAAATACCTATAAAAATTGTTGAACGTGTTATGAATAACTGCTATTTTGGAGATGGAACTGTCCATCCTGGTGATCATTTACTCTTTATACATGAATTATGCGAGTTGTTCAAGTGTGCAGGTATTTCAATGAACCAAGTTAATATGAAGCTATTCCCTATTTCACTTAAGGGCAAAGCAAGGGAGTGGTATGAGCTAATAGATGATCCTCATCATTTGGAGTGGAAGGAACTTGAATCTCTCTTTTACTCTAAATTTTATCCTCCTCATGAAATTCATAAAGATAGGAATTACATTTATAATTTTCATCCTCATGATGGAGAAAGTATTGCCCAAGCATGGGGGAGATTGAAGTCACTAATGCTCAAATGTCCCATTCATGAGCTCCCCAAGAATATTGTTATTAATAATTTCTATGCAAGGCTTTCAGGACATTACAAGGACTATCTAGATACTTGTTTAGAGGGATCCTTCACGAGTAAGGAAGTCAAAGCTAAGTGGGATCTTCTTGAAACAATTCAAAGCAATACCGAAGATTGGGATAACAACAAAGGTAAAGAACCAGGTATAAACTATGAGTATGATTGCATTAAGTCTTTTGCTAAAACTGCTGATTTTCAAGAGCTTAGTGCTAAATATGGTCTTGATCCTCAAATTCTTATTGATTGTTTTAAAACCTTTGCTTCTCATATTAATGCTCCTAAAGAAAAGTGGGACATGTATCATGATCCTTTTAAAGACACTTGCATGGAAAATGAAATTGTTGTTAATGATAGCAATAAATATGCTCAAACCTCTAAAAGTACTATTTCTTATAAGCATGTTAATTTTTGTGGGATACATAGACCTTGTGAGAGTAATCGAGTTGAAGAAGAATATTGTATCACCCACAGGAATGAAAAAACTAGAATGTGGTATAGGGCTCTAAATGATCTTGGTAAAAAAGTTTGTGCCCTCTATCCTTTTATTTGTGAACTTTGCTTTGAAGTGGGTCATTTCAATTTCCAATGCTCAGGCCATAATAATAGCCCTTCTAATCCAATGAGTACTGAAAGTTTGTATTGTGATGACATGATCACTCCTAATCAGCATGATGAACTTACATTATTTTTGGGGTGTGAAGAGTTATCAAGAAAAACCTCTTTGGTAGATATGGGTGCTTTTGATATGAATAGTGTCCTGCATGGTTGTCATCTTTATTGTGTTGATAATTGTCACACAAATACTTACATACAAAATATTATAGAAGATGAGATTTTACCAAAATATGATAGGACTAATATGTGTTTTGATCTTATTAATGAAAAGAAGGAATCCTAAAAAGTTTCTTCTATTGTCTCTAACAATGAACCAGGGTATATGGAGAAGCTTCCTTTCAAGCCTCTCCCTCCTAAAGAGAAGAAGCTAAAGAAGAAAAGGAGGAGTAAAAGGAGGGAGGAAACGGTATTTTCCCCTAAGCATGTAGCTCCTATTATAGTTTTTGATGAGTCTGAACTCGATGATGTTCCTATGCCTGTTACCTATAGTAGTGATCATGATTGGGAAAAGCACACTTCTTTTGATATTGAAAATCTCTTTGGTACCAATTCTGAAAATGATGATATTAATAATTGTTGTACTATTAGTGCTATCCATGATCCTTTCAATGATGATATGTTTACAAATGAACACACTTTGGAAGATAATTATTCTATTGCTTATGATGATACTACACCTCCAATATATGATGATTGCAATGATGATTATGATATTTTCAGTCCACCTTCTATTGAGGAAGAAATTAATTATGATTACAATATGCCTCCTATATTTGATGATTATGGTGAATAATAATGATAGCTACTTTGTTGAATTTGCTCCCACTACAATTAATAAGAATGACTATATTTATGTGGGGAGTATTAATTCTTTTATGCATGTGGCTCATGATAAGAATGTTTTATATGATAGTTATAGTGTTAATTTTATTCATGATGCTACTCAAAGTTATTATGAGAGAGGGAAACATGGTTTTATGTATTTCAATAATATTAAGTTTCCCCTCTTTATGTTGAAAGTCTTGAAGTTGCACTTGTTTTGCTTTACTATGCTTGTTGATTTGTTCTTTCATGACTTGTTTCTTTACAAGATTCCTATGCATAGGAAGTGGGTTAGACTTAAATGTGTTTTGAATTAGCTTCTTGATGCTCTCTTTTACTTCAATTCATATTTCCTATGTGAGCATCTTCTCAAACTATCATGCCTAACTTAAAGGCGTTAAATAAAAGTACTTATTGGGAGATAACCCAAAAGTTTTAGATGAGTCTTGGAAGTTATTACCTCTATAATAACCGCTCCTTATCCTTTTTATTTGCTTTTTGTGCCAAGAGTAACCTCTAATGAGAGAGAAGTAATGATTGGGAAAGTTGCTGTCCCGAAACAGATTTCTGTGCTTCACCGCAAAATTTTGTGAGAGATCTCTATATGTCGGATTGAGCTGTAATTTTTTTTCTTCTGCCCCAGGTTATTATCTAACTTTCGTTAGTTCAACACTTTTTGATTTGAGCAACAGAAGGTCTTCGAAAAAATTCGTCTTTACCTGCTGGTCTGTTTTGATAGATTTCTGCCATTATTTGCATTTGTTTCTGGTTGGTTCCTTTTTGAGTTCTTTTGGGGAATTGAGCTTTTTGAGGGAAGTGATACATTATCTTGTGTTCTAATGGAAGTTTATTTGGTGTTAGAACTTAACCTTAAGACTTATTATCTTGAGTGCACTAATGTTGCTAATAAAGATTGTGTGAAGTTTTGTATGAAGGAAAAAATTTCAGGTGTATGGAAGGAATGAGTAATGAGATGAAGGATGGACTAATGCTCAAGCTTGGGGATGCCACGCGTGTCACCCAAAGAAATATCCAAAAATTACAAGCGTCAAAGCTCGGGGATGCCCAAGGCATTCCCCTTCTTCATCAATAAAAATCCCAGGTTTCTTCCAAACGCTTCATTTTTATTGTTTCATGCACAGTTGTGTTTTTCTTGGAGTGTATTCTTTTTCGTTTTTGTTTTGGTTTTCGTTTGCTTTGGTTTGCTTAGTTTTCTAAATAAATTGGTTGGACCCCCTCTTTCATACATTGGTTTTCAAATAGTTTGGTTTGAATTGGGAAAGAGTAGGAAAGTTCAGCTTATGTGGTAAAAAGAGCTTGTTTTTGACTATGGCCTATGCTTTGTCATGCCATGCTTGATATTGTTTTGTATTTATGCTTAGTATTCTTTGCTATAGCATGACTTGTTATAAACAATTGAGATTGCTTAATGTGCCTTGGATGAATCATGCGTTGTTTTAGCATATTAAAGCATAGTATAGTGGTATTCTCCTTTGATGCTTTATTTGGGTTGACTTGGCACATGCTCACACCAGGTTATGACTATCCCAAGTCACCATAGCCTTTATGATCCTTTAGTTTTCAACTTGTAGTATCACTTTATGCTTTGATCAATGATGTTTTTTCGCTCTGCATGATTATGGCCATTATTTCTCTCTTAGTTTGTCGCTCCCAGTCTTTTGCTAGCCTCCACAACAAACTATGAGTGCCACTCATGCATCCAACTCCCTAAACCAAGTTATTCCAAAGAGTCCACATACCTACCTACTAGCATATTCTATTCCAAGTATATTCATGTTTTTGTTTACCTTCCAAATTAAACTTGTTATGAGAAAACTAGTGATTAAAGCTCTCACGAACTTGATGGCACACTTTACTTTTCTTGCCCTTAATAAACTTGAACCATTGTGTCTTCTATGTTGTATATGCTTGCACTTATTTGTCGGGAATTAGCAGAACCATGCTTTCATGGGGAACGCTTTCAACATTGCACTTGGTACTTGTACCTAGTTGATATCATGCTCTTTTGTATATGGATGTCGTCGGTGTGAAATGACAGGGGAGCTTGTAAGTCCATGGAGTTATTTATATGTGTTACAGAAACGCCTGGGCCGTTGGTCTAATCCATGCTGACATGGTGGAAACCTGCAGTGTAACCATAATGAGCTGTCTATGAAGCATTCTTCTTATAAAAAAAGAGTCCTATATTGAGAAAAAAGAGAAAAAGAGAAAAAAAAAGAGATACTATGAAAAGAGGAAAGAGAGAAAAACGCACCATATTCCCATGGTAAATAAGAAGAATGCTGAGATGCTCGTTGTCTGCTTGCCTTGTCATTTTGATCTGGGGATTCTTCCGTATCATCGGGCAAGGGGTACCCTGTTGACGGTTCTCTATGATACACATATACTTACGATGACAAGAACTTACCGGTGACTAAACTTGAGTAGCATGAGGAGCGACCCTCGTATACAAGGGACATGAGATTTCTGACTTATACTTCGTCAAGCATGTACACCATAGTTTGTTCACTTTAACCTTAATCAGTCCAAGATGCTTATTATAGGGGCAATGAGAGCTAAAAGCTATAAGTACCATAATTTTTGGAAGCTTTTTATGAGACTTGAATCCCTACTTCCTTTTATAAAGGCCTTTCTTCCACCATTATATTGAGTCTCCACCTTCTATATTTATGCACCTACTTTGAGAGCATAGTGGCCATTCTTAGTTCTATATGCATTGTCCCAAGACTAGTTGATTGATGCATACCTTGATATTACTTGTTTTAAACTATTTGTATCTAGTCACTCTTATGAACTTTGAAGGTGTCCTATGCATTTATATTTGCTACTCTATGAGGGACAAGCTGAATACTATTATGCTATGTTTTCTTTATGTGAAACAAACAAACGTCTTGCAAAGCATTGTTATTCATGAATCTTTTATTTGTGCCTTTTCATGTTGCAACATAGTTGCTTTGTCTTATTGCTAGAACTTTGTCTTTCATGTTATGATTGAAGTACTATGATCCCAGCTTTGAATGTTTTACAAATACTTTGATCAAGTTTATGATGGTGCATGTCACCTAAAAAATTATTCTTTCTTTTTATCACTTACCTACTCGAGGACGAGCAGGAGTTAAGCTTGGGGATGTTGATACATTGCAAATGTATCTATAATTTTTGATGTTCCATGCTTGGTTTTATCTACTTTCTTATGTTTTGTCGACACTTTGGAGTACTTTTCATATGATTTCTTGGACTAACCTGCCAGTTGCCTGTTTTCTGCTGTTTTTGGTTCCAGGAAAGTCAAAAAATGAATATTCTCGGAATTGGACGGGACAAAAGCCAAAGTTGATATTTTACCGGAAGACTCACGGAGCGAGAATACGAGACAGAGGAGGGCCAGGGCCTGGCCACACCATGTGGTGGCACGGGCTAGCCCTGGCCGCGCCACCAGGTGGTGTGGGCCCCTCTGGCCTCCACCGACCTTGCCCTTTCGCCTATATATTTCTCCCGATGCAAAAACCCTAAATCGTCAAGCCTCCATCCACGACGGGGAGATTCGGGGGACAGAAAGTCTCTATTCTGGCACCCTGCCAGGACGGGGAAGTGCCCCCGGAGCCATCTCCATCGATCTCCACCGCCATCTCCATCACCATTGCTGATTCGCATGATGAGGAGGGAGTAGTTCTCCCTCGAGGCTAAGGGTTCTACCGGTAGCTATGTGTTCATCTCTCTCTCTCTATGCATGATCTTATTGAGATCATGAGCTTGTAATCTATAGATCTATTTTGCTACTCAAGTGCTTTAATGAATCTCTGCTCTCCCCATGTGTGTGAAAGTGACAGCGTGCTCACCATGGTGGCACTTAGGCTAGAGATTACAAATACTTGTTATGAGTTATATTTGGAGTTGGATGTCTTTATGAAATTGTGGTGTTTGTTGGACTCATCTAGTACTCAAGGTGACAGTGTGGGGTTTTCTAGATGGGAAAGGCTTACTTTGAGGTGTGCTGTTATAACCCTACCATCGATTAGAGTGTTCAACCGGAGAGTAGTTAAGAGTTGTATCATGAAGATATTTATATGAGAGTGTTCACTAGTGAAAGTATGGTTCCTAGGCCTTGTTGCTAAGCATTGATACACCGTTTGCAATTAGATATGTTACATGTTTGCTTGCTTTCATCTTTATTTCAGTTTTACTTTAGTCTTTTCCACGCCAACAAGCTATTTTCTATCACCGTTACCACTTATAATTATCTATACCACTTGTATTTCACTATTTCTTCGCCGAACTAGTGCACATATACACATGACAAGTGTATTGGGTGTGTTGGGGACACAAGAGACTTCTTGTATCTTGATTGCAGGGTTGCTTGAGAGGGAATACCTTTGACCACTTCCTCCCTGAGTTCGATAAACCTTGGGTGATCCACTTAAGGGAAAACTTGCTGCTTTTCTACAAACCTCTGCACTTGGAGGCCCAACAATTATCTACAAGAATAGAAGTGCGTAGGCATCACCTCTTCACTTAGAGGCCCAACAATGTCTACAAGAATAGAAGTACGTAGACGTCAAGCTATTTTCTGGCGCCGTTGCCGGGGACTAAAAGAAGAAGAAGCTCCCACGTCAACCATGCGCCAGCAACTATTTTATGGCACCGTTGCCGGGGAGGTAAGGTAAAAGGTACTCACATCCTCCGGTGTGAGTGCTCGAAGTTATTTCCTTTAGATCCTGCAATTTTATCTTTTTATTTCTTGTTTTTATTTTCACTAGTTAGGCTTAATGGAAAACAACAACAAAATTAGAGAGCTTTATAGTATTTATCTTGAGTTAGGACATGAAGTGTTTGAAGAGAAATTTAAAAAACCTATGGAACTTTATTATATGCTAATAGCAATGTTATTAGTATGAATTCTTTGAACACCATTATTGCTAATGCTATGGAAAAGTCTAAGCTTGGGGAAGCTGGTTTTGATGAGCATGATATTTTTAGTCCCCCAAGCACGGAGGAGAAAATTTACTTTGATGATACTATGCCTCCAATATATGATGATTACAATGATTATATGCATGTGGCTTATTATCATATATTGCAACATGAAAAGGCACTATGTTGCAACATGAAAATGCACAAATAAAAGATTCATGAATAACAATGCTTTGCAAGACGTTTGTTTGTTTCACATAAAGAAAACATAGCATAATAGTATTCAACGTGTCCCTCATAGAGTAGCAAATATAAATGCATAGGACACCTTCAAAGTTCATAAGAGTGACTAGATACAAATAGTTTAAAACAAGTAATATCAAGGTATGCATCAATCAACTACTCTTGGGACAATGCACATAGAACTAAGAATGGCCACTATGCTCTCAAAGTAGGTGCATAAAGGTAGAAGGTGGAGACTCAATATAATGGTGGAAGAAAGGCCTTTATAAAAGGAAGTAGGGATTCAAGTCTCATAAAGAGCTTCCAAAAATTATGGTACTTATAGCTTTCAGCTCTCATTGCCCCTATCATAAGCATCTTGAAGGTGATTAAGGTTAAAGTGACACAACTAAGAGGATATGTTTGACAAGTTATTAACCGAAATCTCATGCCCCTTACTTACAAAGACCAATCCTCATGCTACTCAACTTTAGTCACAAGTAAGCTCTTGTCATTGTAAGTACATGTGTATCATAAAAAACCGCCAACGGGGTACCCCTTGCACATGATACAAGAGCTATCCCATAATCAAAATGACAAGGCAAGCAGACAATGAGCATCTCAGCGATCTTTTTATTTGCTATTTGCATAGGTTTTTATTGAGGATGCTTCATAGATTGCTCATTATGGTGATGCTGCAAGTTTCCACCATGATTAGGCATGGATTAGGCTAGCAGCCCAGGCGTTTCTCTAACACACATACAAACTCCATGATCTTACAAGTTCCACTTTTATTTCACACCGCCAGGATCCGTAAGCAAAAGAACATGATATCAATGGGGTACAAAGTACAAGTGCAATGTTGAAAGCATTCCCCATGATACATGGTTATGCTAATTTCAACTTATAAAGCGCAAGCATATACGCAACAAAGAAGGACCCAATGGTTCAAGTTTATTAGATGCAAAAAAGTAAAGTGTGCCATCAAGTTCATGAGAGCTTTAATCACTAGTTTTCTCATAACAAGTTTAAATTTGGAAGGTAAACAAAAGCATGAATATACTTGGAATAGCATAAGCTAGTAGGTAGGTATGGTGGAATCTTTGTAATAACTTAGTTTAAGGAGTTGGATGCATGACTAGAACTCATACTTGGTTGTGGAGGCTAGCAAAAGACTGTGAGCGACAAACTAAGAGAGCAATAATGGCCATAATCATGCAAAGCGAAAAAACATCATTGATCAAAGCATAAAGTGATACTACAAGTACAAAACTAAAGGATCATAAAGGCTATGGTTACTTGAGATAGTCATAACATGGTGTGAGCATGTGCCAAGTCAACCCAAATAAAGCATCAAAGGAGAATACCACTATACTATGCTTTAATATGCTAAAACAACGCATGATTCATCCAAGGCACATTAAGCAATCTCAATTGTTTATAACAAGTCATGCTACAGCAAAGAATACTAAGCATAAAGCCAAAGAAATATCAAGCATGGCATGACAGAGCATAGGCCACAGTAGAAAACAAGCTCTTTTTACAACATAAGCATGAACTTTCCTACTCTTTTCCAAATCAAACCAAACTATTTGCAAACGAATATATGAAAGAGGGGGTCCAACCAATTTATTCAGCAAACTAAGAAAACAAAGCAAACAAAAAAACCAAAACGAAAACGAAAAAGAAGACGCTCCAAGAACAACACAACTGTGCATGAAACAATAAAAATGAAGCGTTTGGAAGAAACCTGGGATTTTTATTGATGAAGAGGGGGATGCCTTGGGCATCCCCAAGCTTTGACGCTTGTACTTCTTGGATATTTCTTGGGGTGACACGCGTGGCATCCCCAATCTTGAGCTTTAGTCCATCCTTCATCTCATTACTCATTCCTTCCATACACCTGAAATTTTTTCTTCATACAAAACTTCACACAATCTTTATTAGCAACATTAGTGCACTCAAGATAAATAAGTCTCAAGGTTCAGTTCTAACACCAATAAATTTCCATTAGAACACTAGCTACTGTAGCACTTCCCTCAAAAATCTCAATTCCCCAAAAGAACTCAAAAAGGAACCAACAAGAAGCAAATGCAGAAAATGGCAGAAATCTGTCAAAACAGACCAGCAGGTAAAGAATTTTTTTTTCGAAGACCTTTTGTTGCTCAAATCAAAAAGTTTTGAACTAACGAAAGTTAGATAACAACCTGGGGCAGAAGCACAAAATTTCACGCCTCAAAAAGATGTTCAGAGATTTTACACGAATGTTTACGGTGAAGCACAGAAATCTGTTTCGGGACATCAACTTTCCCAATCATTACTTCTCTCTTATTAGAGGTTCCTCTTGGCACAAAAAGCAAATAAAAAGGATAAGGAGCGGTTATTACTGAAGTAATAACTTCCAAGACTCATCTAAAACTTTTGGGTTATCTCCCAATAAGTACTTTTCTTTAACGCCTTTAAGTTAGGCATATGAAGCAAGAAAAAGGATCAAGTATTCTCAAATGAAGAAGCATTAAAACCAAATTTTGTTTTCATAGGAGAAGCAAAAGAAATCTTCTATCTCTTCTTAGGGAAGTGTTTTATACCTTTCTTGAGTGGGAGTTGATATTTAATGGTGCCTTCTTTCATATCAATAATGGCACCAACAGTTCTAAGAAAAGGTCTTCCCAAAGTAATAGGACAAGAAGCATTGTATTCAACATCCAAAACATAGAAATCAATGGGGACATGGGCATTGTTAACCATAATAAGAACATCATTAAGACTCCCCATGAGTTTCTTTTTAGCATTATCATCAAGTGGGACATTCAAATAATAATCTTCAAGTGGAGGCAAATCAAGCATATCATAAATCCTTCTAGGCATAATAGAAACACTACTATCAAGATCACATAAAGCTTTGAAATCAAAGTCATTCACTTTCATATTAATGATGGGTTCCCAACCATCTTCTTGTTTAATAGGAATAGAAGCTTTATGTTTCATCTTTTCTTCTTTAATCTTTATGAGAGCATCAGTAATGTGTTTTGTAAAGGCCATGTTCATAGCACCAGCATTAGGACTTTTAGCAAGCTTTTGTAGGAACTTAATAACTTCAGAGATACTGCAACCATCAAAATCAAAATCAAATTTCTCATCTAGAGTAGTAGAACTATTACTAGCCTCAACACTAGTGGTGGTGATAGTAGAAACACTAATGTTTCTAGCAATTTCATATTTTATTTCCCACTTAGCATGTAATTCAGCTAATAGTATAACATTTTCATCAATTCTTACTTGTATAGCATTATTAGCTGCAAAGGGATTCTCATTAGTTTCAGGTTTAGCAGCCATTTTATTAATCAATGAAGATTGAGCTTCAGATAGAGATGATATATTCCTTTCAGCATTAGAGAGTTTCAATTGTAAACTAGGAATTTCCCTATGTAGACTCTCAAGTTGATGGCTAATGTTCTTCAAATGGTAGATTGTTCCTCCATAGTTTTAGTGAATAGTTTATTTTTCTCATATTGCATTTGCATGAAGTTTTTAGTGGCACTTTCAACTTCTAAAATTCTTCCTTCACTAGGTAATTCAGGTTTACCATTATAGCCATAAGTATTATTAGGAGGGTAGGGCCTATAATTTTTATTACCATAAGCATTGTTGCCAAAATTGTTATTTCTTATGAAGTTCACATCAACTTGCTCTTCTTGAGCAACCAAAGAGGCTAAAGGAACATTATTTGGATCAATATGGGCTTTCTCATTAACAAGCATAGACATAATAACATCAATCTTATCACTCAAGGAGGAGGTTTCCTCAACAACATTTACCTTCCTACCTTGTGGAGCTCTCTCAATATGCCATTCAGAATAATTAACCATCATATTGTCCAGAAGTTTCATTGCAGCACCCAAAGTAATGGTCATAAAGGTACCTCCAGTAGAAGAGTCCAATAGGTTCCTTGAAGAATAGTTCAATCCTAGATAAAAAGTTTGGATGATCATCCAAGCATTCAGTCCATGAGTGGTACAATTCTTTACCAAAGATTTCATTCTTTCCCAAGCTTGAGCAACATGCTCATTATCAGATTGTCTAAACTTCATTATTTCACTTCTCATAGATATAATCTTAGCAAGAGGATAGTATTTTCCAATGAAAGCATCTTTGCACTTAGTCCAAGAATCAATACTATTCCTAGTTAAGGAATTCAACCGTTCTTTAGCTTTTCCTCTCAAAGAGAAAGGAAACAATTTCAGCTTAACAATATCACCATCTACATCCCTATGCTTTTGCATCTCACAAAGTTCAACAAAGTTATTTAGATGGGCAACAGCATCTTCATTACTAATACCAGAAAATTGTTCTCTCATAACAAGATTGAGTAAAGCATGTTTTATCTCAAAGAAAGTATCTTCAGGCACAGGTGGAGCAAAAGGTGTGCTCATAAAATCATTGTTGTTGGTGCTAGTGAAGGCACACAACTTAGTGTTTTCAAGAGTAGTCATTTTTTTTGTGTTTTCAAATAAGAAAGCAAACTAGTAAAACTATTTTTTTGTGTTTTTGATAAAGAAACAAGCAAAACAGCAAAAAGAAACTAAGCAAAAGAAAAACAACAAAGTAAAGAGATTGGTTATGAGGGACTCCCCTTGTGAAGATGTCCTTGACTCCCCGTCAACAGTGCCAGAAAAATGCTTGATGGCTCAGTGTTTATGTAGAGCTCGATGGGAACCCCAAGAGGAAGGTATGATGAACACATCAACAAGTTTCCCTCAGTTATGAAACCTAGGTTTAATCGAACCAGTATGAGCAAGGAAACACCCCAAAGGTGTTGCTAGCTGAGCCTTGGCAGGGCGCACTACCGGTGCTAGTAGCAACGTGGAGACCTGCACAACACAACCACAGAACTCTGTCCCCAACTTGCGATGAGGTTGTCAATCTCACCGTGTTTTGCTGAAAACAAAGGATTAAACGTATCGAATGGAAGGAAGTAATAGTTTGCAGAAAGTAAACACAAAACAGTAAATAGTTTGTAGATTGTATGTAAAAGAAACGACCAGGATCCATAGTTCACTAGAGGTGGCTCTCCTTAGGATAGATAACATGTTGGGTGGACAAATTATAGAGGGGCAATTGACAAACATCGAGAAAGCAATACATGCATATACTAATCATCTTGACTCCTTTGAGACTTGATTGGGCATTACAACATTATACATAGACCGCCATCCAACTGCATCTATGACTAATAATCCACCTTTAGGTTATCATCCGAACCCCCTCCAGTATTAAGTTGCAAGCAACAAATTATTGCTTTACGAATTGCGTGTAATGTAAACAATACGATTGTTCTATGAACAAAGGATTGTTTTTTTCTCCCTAGTAGCAATAGCACATCTAGTACCTTCGAGATTTCTGTCAGTTCCCTAGATTACCAGAGGCATGAACCCACTATCGAGCATAAATACTAACTCTTGGAGCTGCTAGCATCTACTTGGCCAAGATAGCTACTAACAACGGAAAGCATGCAAGATCACAAATAACAAAGACATGATAGAATCAATAATCAATCTGAAATAGCATCTCAATATCCATCGGATCCCCGCAAACACAACATGCAGAATTACAAATAGATGATATTGATCATGAACGGACCTCACAAGATCTAGACATGAAAGCACAAAGGAGGAGAACCAGCCATCTAGCTACTACATGGATCCGTAGTCCAACGATGAACTATTCACACATCACACCGGAGGCTTGCATGGTGATGAAGAAGGCCTCCGGGGTGAATTCCCCTCTCGATCCGGCAGGGTGCCGGGAAGAGCTTCAGATCCCTCCCGATCTAGGGACAGAGACGATGGCGGCTACAGACTCTTTCGTGGATTTTTGATCGGGTACTTAGGGTTTTCGTCCCGAGGGCATCTTATAGGTGGAAGGAGAAGCCAAGGGGGTACTGGGGTCGGCCAGACCACCCCCTGGCGAGGGCCAAGCCTGGCCGCGTGGCCAGGTGGTGTGGCCGGCCCCTGGCCCTTCTCCGTCTCATATTCTGGCATCTGAGGACTTTTGGAAAAATAGGCACTTTGGCTTTTGTCCCGTCCAATTCCGAGAATATTCATTTTCTGACTTTCCTGGAACCAAAAACAGCAGAAAACAGGCAGCTGGCACTGTGGCTCTTGTTAATAGGTTAGTCCAAGAAATCATATGAAAAGTACTGCAAAGTGTGGTAAAATACAAGAAAGTGGATAAAACCAAGCATGGAACATCAAAAATTATAGATACATTTGCAATGTATCAGGACTAACCTATTAACAAGATGCCATAGTGCCAATTGCCTGTTTTTTGCTATTTTTGGTTCCAGGAAAGTCAGAAAATGAATATTCTCGGAATTGGACCGGACAAAAGCCAAAGTCGTTATTTTCCTAGAAGACTCATGGAGCCAGAAGGAGAGACAAAGGGGGGCCTGATACATTGCACATGTATCTATAATTTTTGATGTTACATGCTTGGATTTATCCACTTTCTTGTCTTTTGTTCCAACTTTGGAATACTTTTCATATGATTTCTTGGACTAACCTATTAACAAGAGCCACAGTGCCAGCTACCTGTTTTCTGCAGTTTTTGGTTCCAGGAAAGTCAGAAAATGAATATTCTCAGAATTGGACTGGACAAAAGCCAAAGTTCCTATTTTTCCGGAAGTCATCAGATGCCAGAGTACGAGACGGAGAGGGGCCACCACACCACTTGGACGCGTGGCCCAGCCTGGCCCGTGCCAGGGGGTGGTGTGGCCGCCTCTGGCACCCCCTCGGCCTCCCCTTCCGCCTATAAGATGCCCTCGGGATGAAAACCCTAAGTACCCGATCAAAAATCCATGAAAGAGTTTGTAGTTGCCGCCATCTCCATCCCTAGATCGGGAGGGATTTGAAGCTCTTCCCGGCACCCTGCCAGAGAGGGGAATTCACCCTGGAGGCCTTCTTCATCACCATGCAAGCCTCTGGTGTGATGCGTGAGTAGTTCATCCTTGGACTACGGATCCATGTAGTAGCTAGATGGCTGGTTCTCTTCCTTTGTGCTTTCATGTCTATATCTTGTGAGCTCTGTTCATGATCAAGATCATCTATTTTTAATTATGCGTGTTGTGTTTGCGGGGATCCGATGGATATTGAGATGCTATTTCAGATTGATTATTGATTCTATCATGTCTTTGTTATTTGTGATCTCGCATGCTTTCTGTTGTTAGTAGCTATCTTGGCCAAGTAGATGCTAGCAACTCCAAGAGATAGTATTTATGCTCGATAGTGGGTTCATGCCTCTGGTAATATGGGCAAGTGACAGAAATCTCTAAGGTAGTAGATGTGGTGTTGCTACTAGGGAGAAAACAACAATCCTTTGTTCATAGAAAAATCGTATTGTTTACTTTACACGCAGTTCGTAAAGCAATAATCTGTTGCTTGCAACTTAATACTGGAGGGGGTTCGGATGATAACCTGAAGGTGGATTATTATTCATAGATGCAGTTGGATGGCGGTCTATGTATAATGTTGTAATGCCCAATCAAGTCCAAAGGAGTCAAGATGATTAGTATATGCATGTATTGCTTTCTCGATGATTGTCAATTGCCCCGCTGTAATTTGTTCACCCAGCATGTTATCTATCTTAAGGAGAGCCACCTCTAGTGAACTATTGATACATTGCAAATGTATCTATAATTTTTTATGTTCCATGCTTAGTTTTATCCACTTTCTTGTGTTTTGTTCCAACTTTGGAGTACTTTTATTATGATTTCTTGGACTAACCTATTAACAAGAGCCACAGTGTCAGCTGCTTGTTTTCTGCTGTTTTTGGTTCCAGGAAAGTCAGAAAATGAATATTCTCGGAATTGGACGGGACAAAAGCCAAAGTGCCTATTTTTTCGGAAGGGATCAAGTGCCAGAATACGAGACGGAGAGGGGCCAGGGGCCGGCCACACCACCTGGCCGCGCGGCCAGGCTTGGCCCACGCCAGGGGGTGGTCTGGCCGACCCTAGCACCACCTCAGCCTCTCCTTCCGCCTATAAGTTGCCTTCGGGACGAAAACCCTAAGGACCCGATCAAAAATCCATGAAAGAGTCTGTAGCCGCCGTCGTCTCTGTCCCTAGATCGGGGGGGATCTGAAGCTCTTCCCGGCAACCTGCCGGAGAGGGGAATTCACCCTGGAGGCCTTCTTCATCACCATGCAAGCCTCCGGTGTGATGCGGGAGTAGTTCGTTCTTGGACTACGGATCCATTTAGTAGCTAGATGGCTGGTCTCTCCTCCTTTGTGCTTTCATGTTTAGATCTTGTGAGCTCCGTTCATGATCAAGATCATCTATTTGTAATTCATACATGTTGTGTTTGCGGGGATCCGATGGATATTGAGATGCTATTTCAGATTGATTATTGATTCTATCATGTCTTTGTTATTTGAGATCTTGCATGCTTTCCGTTGTTAGTAGCTATCTTGGCCAAGTAGATGCTAGCAACTCCAAGAGTTAGTATTTATGCTCGATAGTGGGTTCATGCCTCTGGTAATCTGGGGAAGTGACAGAAATCTCTAAGGCACTAGATGTGCTGTTGCTACTAGGGATAAAACAACAATCCTTTGTTCATAGAACAATTGTATTGTTTACTTTACACGCAGTTCGTAAAGCAATAATCTGTTGCTTGCAACTTAATACTGGATGGGGTTCGGATGATAACCTGAAGGTGGATTATTAGTCATAGATGCAGTTGGATGGCGGTCTATGTATTATGTTGTAATGCCCAATCAAGTCTCAAAGGAGTCAAGATGATTAGTATATGCATGTATTGCTTTCTCGGTGTTTGTCAATTGCCCCGCTGTAATTTGTTCACCCAGCATGTTATCTATCTAAGGAGAGCCACCTCTAGTGAACTATGGATCCCGGTCCTTTTACTTTACATACAATCTACAACTGTTTACTGCTTTGTGTTTACTTTCTGCAAACTTTTACTTCTCTCCATTCGATACGTTTAATCCTTTGTTTTCTGCAAAACACGGTGAGATTGAAAACCTCATCGCAAGTTGGGGACAAAGTTCTGTTGTTGTGTTATGCAGGTCTCCACGTTGCTACTAGCACCGGTAGTGCGCCCTGCCAAAGCTCAGCTAGTAACACCTTTGGGGTGTTTCCTTGCTCCTACTAGTTCGATTAAACCTTGGTTTCATAACTGAGGGAAACTTGCTGATGTGCTCGTCATACCTTCCTCTTGGGGTTCCCAACGAGCTCTACATCAACACCGCCATCAAGCATTTTTCTGGGTGCCGTGCATTGAGCCATCAACTATGGATCCCGGTCCTTGTCTTTTACATTCAATCTACAAACTGTTTACTGCTTTGTGTTTACTTTCTGCAAACTTTTACTTCTTTCCATTTGTTATGTTTAATCCTTTGTTTTCCGCAAAACACGGTGAGATTGACAACCTCATCACAAGTTGGGGACAAAGTTCTGTGGTTGTGTTGTGAAGGTCTCCACGTTGCTACTAGCACCGGTAGTGCGCCCTACCAAAGCTCGGCTAGTAACACCTTTGGGGTGTTTCCTTGCTCCTACTGGTTCGATTAAACCTTGGTTTCATACTGAGGGAAACTTGTTGCTGTGCTAATCATACCTTCCTCTTGGGGTTCCCAACGATCTCTATATCAACATCGCACCAGCACTTTTCTGGCGCCATACACAGAGCCATCAGGGCCATAGGGTGGCCACACCACCCCTGGGTGCGGGTCCCCCTGACCGCGCTAGGGCATGGTGTGGGCCCCCTGGCCAGCCACCGACCTTGCCCCTTCGCCTATAAGAAGCCCCCGATGCAAAAACCCTTAATCGAGGAGCCTCCAAAAATCCACGAAAAGTT
Organism: Avena eriantha; assembly: GCA_910589775.1. NCBI lineage: Eukaryota > Viridiplantae > Streptophyta > Magnoliopsida > Poales > Poaceae > Avena > Avena eriantha. The sequence continues at coordinate 184,878,877 of OU342743.1, forward strand.
CTGCAGCGCCACCACCACCGAAGGGGAGATTCGGGGGACAGAAAGTCGCTGTTCCGGCACCCTGCCGGGACGGGGAAGTGCCCACAGAGCCATATGCATCGACTCCACCACCATCTCCATCGTCGTTGCTGATTCCCATGATGATGAGGGAGTAGTTCTTCCTCAAGGCTAAGGGTTCTACCGGTAGCTATGTGTTCATCTCTCTATGCATGATCATATTGTGATCATGAGCTTTGTAATCAAGTAGATCTATCTTGCTACTCAAGTGCTTCAATAGATCTCTGCTCTCCCCATGTGTGTGAAAGTGACAACGTGCACACCATGCTGGCACTTAGGCTAGAGATTACAAATACTTGTTATGAGTTATATTTGGAGTTGGATGTCTTTATGAAATTGTGGTGTTTGTTGGAACCATCTAGCACTCAAGGTGACAGTGTGGGGTTATCTAGATGGGGAAAGTGAACTTTGAGGAGTGCTGTTATAGCCCTACCATGGATTAGAGTGTCCAACCGAAGAATAGTTCAGAGTTGTATCATGAAGAGAAAATATTTATATGAGAGTGTCCACTAGTGAAAGTATGATCCCTAGGCTTTGTTTCTAAGCATTGAAACACCATTTAAAATTCGATCTGTTACATGTTTGCTTGCTTCCATCTTTATTTCAGATTGCCTTTAGTCTCTTCCTACACGTTAAGCTCGTTACCACTTATAGTTATCCATACCACTTGTATTTCACTATCTCTTCGCCGAACTAGTGCACCTATACACCTGGCAAGTGTATTGGGTGTGTTGGGGACACAAGAGACTTCTTGTATTTTGATTGCAGGGTTGCTTGAGAGGGGATACCTTTGACCACTTCCTCCCTCAGTTCGATAAACCTTGGGTAATCCTCTTAAGGGAAACTTGCTGTTGTTCTACAAACCTTTGCACTTGGAGGCCCAATAATTGTCTACAAGAATAGAAGTGCGTAGACATCAATTGGTCATACAAGTCAAAATAACACTCTATGGGCATACCATACTGTGTTCAAAAATCCAATGGGTATGACACCTTATAAAATGGTGTCCGGTAAGGCATGTCATTTACCTTTAGAACTAGAACACCAAGCTTTTTGGGCAATCAAGAATCTAAATTATGATCTCAAGGCAGCGAGGGAAAGCGTTTATTAAATATGCATGCTTTAGATGCGTTTAGAAGTGAAGCCTATAAGAATGCTAGGTTGTTTAAGGAAAAAGTTAAAAGATGGCATGATAGAAAAATAGAGAATAAAACTTTTAAAAGGGGAGAGAAAGTGTTACTCTATAATTCTCATCTTAAGTTGTTTCCAGGAAAACTCAGATCGAAATGGGAAGGTCCATATGTAGTTGAAGAAGCCTATTCGTTGGGAGCAGTGAAGCTCCAAGGAAAACACCCTCTGTTGCATGGGTGGTAAATGGACAATGCTTGAAGCATTATCGGGTGAAAGAAGATATAAGTGCAATCACCATAGAATTGAGCACCCCCGAAGAAGTAATAAAGCGAAGATATATGAAAAACAACAATTACAAGAAGAATGGACTCAAGATGGAATGAGTGGTACTACGGTCACAATATTGACCATAAAAGAGCGCTTCGTGGGAGGCAACCCATGTGAAATAAAGGTTTGAGTAAGTTTTTAAATTTTTAGCTAAAGTCTAGTTTTAGTATTGTGTTAAAAGATAAACAATGCATGCTCTAGCAAATAAGAAGGAAGATTGATGATGCCAAAATTGGTCGAAAATTTAATCTGACATTTCTCCATCAAAACTCGATATTTCGTTAAGTTTCAGATTAATAAAGAACTCTTGGAGAGGCAGGAATTTTTTGGTGGACACAGAAGGTTTAACGACCAACTATACGGCGGGAATAAAAATTCCGGCCATATAGTTCCGGTCATATAGTTGTTGTGAAATCAACACTTCCATCCATAAAAGATACTGAGAGTTTAACGACCAAGTATACGGCCGGAACGAAAATTCCGCCCGTATAGTTGTCAATGCCTTTGACAAAATAATTTCTGGGTTATGGAGAGTTTAATGACCAACTATACGGCCGGAATAAAAATTTCCGCTCGTATAGTCGCGGTTGTATAGTTGTCGACCCTTCTCCAATTTTTTTATCCAGGATACAGAGAGTTTAACGACCAACTATACGGCGGGAATTAAAAATTCCACCCATATAGGTCCGGCTATATAATTAGGATCCACCGTAGATTTAATCTATAATCGGTTCATAACTATACGGTGGGAACTATACGGGCTGCGCCCATATAGTTGGTCAATACGCAAGGTGGCTAGGGTTTTTGACCCCTCCTTTTAAAGCTGATCGCATCTAACCTTTTTCATTAAGATTTCACAGAGCTACAACCTCCAGCCTCAAAAGATCTTCGTCATACCTATACATGTCCCTTTGACAACATATGTACAGTGAAGCCATGCAACCCTTCCATGTCAACAAGATCTGGAAGAAGAAAAGCCCGTGAAGAGGATCGAACAAGCAGAACCAAAAGGATCGTCGTCATCATCCGGCTCGGAGATCAAGCCTCTCCCAAATTGGGAGGACATGTTCCCGTAAAGGATGGAGATGATGAGACAAGCTGAGCAGGGAAGGAACAAGGATGAGTACCTCACTAATCCTTATCGTTACAACATAGGATCCTATTATAAACCTCCTCTTGGTCCATCACCTCTTAAACCTAAGAAGGTGCAGCAAGATGATATTCATGATAAGATCTATGAATTGGAAAAGCCTTCTAAGAAATGTGTTAAAACAATTGGAGAAGGGATTGACTCCTACTGGATGATGAGCAAAGACCTTGAGAAAAAGTCTGATGACATCGATGGTAGAGTTGGTTTCTTAATTAAAACTATCTTTGAGTTGACAGATGAGAAGAAATTCCTCAAGAGAAAAATGTTGAAGCTCCAATACGACATGGCAGAGCTCAGCATTCGCTTTGCAAGCATAGTTAAAGAGGGCAACGTGAAAGAAGAAGGCGACGCTCTTTCTACCCAGGAGGAAGAATAGGTACCAACAAGAACTTAATTGATCCTATCTGGCTTGATTCCAAGCTTGGGGAGATCTTTAAAGACCTTGTAATCTTTCTTACAAATTTTATATTATCGTTTTTACATTAGTTCAAACTACAAATAAAGTTTGCATCATTAGGATTCCCTTCAGGAATAGTCGATCCCTTTTATGAAATTCCGAGTTTATTATTATATATGGAGCAACTTTGAGTTTGTGTTTTTTTTATTGATATATGAATGGATTTAGTATAATTTTACTTGCACTTGATGATAGCAATAGGAGTCTTCCACATGATTGGTATTAATGGAACACCTAAAGATAATTTGGTCAATATACTATAAATCTATGGTTTGATTTATAAAGAAAAATTATCTATATGATTAAACTGAAAAAGAAATCTTGAACAAAGGAAAATGAAAGTGTTATCAAAATAGAATGAGAACAAGTGGAGGTAGAATCTTCAAGTCATAAGTATGCTTTATATACAATTGGAATTTGGTAACCGAGATCGTTAAACTTTGAATTCCTGCATGAAGTGGAATGTATGGCTAGCTCCTTTGCACAACACTTAAACAAAAAGTCTGAGCATATATACAAAAGAAAAGAAAACAAAAAGAGCGAGTGTGCAAAGAGCAAGTAGTCATATACCACTGTGTTGTAGTATTACAAAGAGATACTTTCGAGATTATAAAGCTCAAGTGAATACGTTGATCCAAAAACACTTGGGACTACCTCGCTAACTCATTCGGTTGAACCGGATTCTTTTACATTATGTTGAGATTCATCTTTTATGAACTATTGATCACTAAGGTGTGGAAGCCTTCTAATACTATTCCGATGGTTCGAGTAAGGTACTATTCATGAACTTATTCCTATGTACTCCCTCTATCCCAAGGCTTAAGGCATATAATTTTTTTGAAAAGTCAAGGTATGAAAAGTTTTACCATTTTTTTGAAAAAACTATCAAGAACTATGATATTATATAAATATCACATGAAAATATGTTTCATGATGTATCCAATTGTATATATTTCATATTGTAAATATGAATATTTTTTCTAAAAACTTGGTCAAACTTTATATGGTTTGACTTTTTCAAAAAATTATATGCCTTAAGCCTTGGGACGGAGGTAGTATCGTACATGATAAACACATGCTGCAATTTTCTCATTTATTTTATCGACTCAGCTTCATGAATATGAGCATCATATCCATTAAGCTAAAAACTTGCTCGGGACGAGCAAGAGTCTAAGCTTGGGAAGTTGATAAGTGCAGATTTGCATCATGTTTTACATTATTATTTTGCATTGTAGATGTAGGATCTTGGTATTTTACAGCGCTCGCGCGCATATTTTATGTATATATTCACTAGGATCAGGACAGATGATGGATCCAATGGATACAATTCTTGGAGCAGTTGTACTATGAAGAAAAGGAGTCAAAAACAACGTAAATCACTTATTTGGGAAATATGAATAATACTAGAAGAAAACCAGAAGCGAACAAGGGATGCAGAGAGTTCAACGACCAACTATATGGGCGGAGCAAATTTTCCGACCGTATACCTGGCGTCGCCTCCGCCTCGTCAAATAGTTTCACCCCGTGCAATTGGTTTAGGGAGACGACATACAGAACACCTAGAAATCGCAGAAACATCATCTCCAGAAGGCATCTGGAGGGGGAACTCATCCACAAGGGATCCATCTTCACCCTGCGCAGATCCGGAAGGCTAAGGCATCGATCTTCATCATCCACTGCTGCATCACCACGAACTCCATCCATCCCATCTACATCTTGTCTAGATATTGTTGTAATTCCTATACTCGTTGTGGATTTATACAAGTACTATTCATCTATAATTGTTTCCATTACCATTGCTATGATGTTGATTGCTTCCATGTCCGAGTAGATCTCTAGTTCTTGGGAAGATGGAGAAACCCTAGCATATGACTAAGATGAGATAGAGATTATTATATTATACATCATTATGTGTACGTGTTAATTGTCTTCATCTTGATGTTGGGAGTTGTGCACCTACTTAATATTTGCCTCCTGTGGGGACTCGATGAAGGGGATTACTTGTTGGTAGATGGAGGCATGATAGCACTTACTGTGACTATAAAGTCGTTGTCATTCCTTACGTACTAACTTGGGAAATCAAGGAGAACTCACAAAACCATGTCCATGCCACGGAAGAAATCCCTTAATAGCGCAATAATACGATGGTTGCTGGTTATTGTCTGATGTGGTTATGAGGATGATGCGCGCAACGGTTGCTGGCTATTCGTCCATATATGGAGCTCCCCCCACATACATACACATTATGATAATATTGGTTATAATACTCTCGACCAATTAGTCTAAATTGCTAGCGATGTATCCACTATTTCCTGAGAACGCATTTTCCCTATTATAGTTTCAAAGTTCTATTACACACGTGATTCTTACTTTCTGCATTAAGTTTTTGCTTTACTTTAAATCACCTTGTTTAACCAAAAATCCAAAAACAACTCTACTTTATCTGCATCTTAAAGTTATTTCTTAAGCACTCCGTTTACTTATAGTTAAAAGCATTTTAGTCTTTCGCCTACTGCTACCCGTGGTATCCTTATTTGAAAACTATCTACAAATAATCTGTGCACTTGCAGTCATCACTTGTGCGTCTGAATGATCTCCTTAGTGAAATATTATCGTAGAGTATGGGCATATCATACTTAATAGCTTAGAGTTAGTTAATTTTCTTGTATGAGAATGAAATAAATATCTTGTATGAATTGGTTAGAAGAAAAGGGATTCACAAACCTAGGGAAAGGAAGCAAACCCAAGGTGGAAAGTCAAGTATAATCTAGCAAGGACCTCACGCACTGCCGACACACGCTGCGTCCCCGAGATGTGTCACCGTGAGACGCCGAAGAGAGGACGTGCTGCCACTGACACGCTCCACCGCCGGTCGAAGAGGAGGCCGGCGTCTAGAGGAGGCGGGGGGAGGAGGTGACGGCGACTCTGGGTGGGGGAGAGCGAGAGCGGGTTTGAGGCAAATGAGGTGGGAGACGGTTGACCCATGTTGGTCTCGTCGAGGGGGGATTCCGGGCGAGCTCAGTCCTGCCCAACAGCGAAGCTCGTTTTCGGCTTCCCAACCAGGCAGTGCCTAGAGGCCTTTTTCGTATGAGGTGGGCAGTGTCCCAGACCACCGAGCCGACCTAACAAACACGCAAATTCGGTCCGAGGTGGGAGATTCTGGGTGGAGCAGGGCTACCAAACACACCCTTAATGCAAATGAGACCTAAGTCGGGACGACCTAGTAGTATCCTACAAATTCCATCGGACGCGTTGAACAAGCTTCCCAGTTGTAAAAAAAAGTTTGTTCAAAGACCATATCAAACCAGCAATAGCCTCGATCACTGGCATCTAGGGTGCATGATTAATTTGAGTAGGTACTTCTTTTGTGTATCTAGACAAAGCTAATTAAGTCTGTTAATTTGGAATGGAGAGAATACAATATAAGGTGATGCTGACATTGCCATTAACATGCATTATCTCCGGTTTGTGCCGAAAAGGTCATCTTTCCACTGGCAGGAATAAAGAACATTTCCGGCATCTTTTTGGTAGGGATGGACTTCTAATAATAGGATAGAACGAGTACGGATACGGCAATATATATGACTTGTTAGTACTAGCTACTATAGCTTACAAATGATTCCCCAACAAGGGTTTGTTTATTCATAGGAATTACATAGAAATTGTGTAGGATTTAAATCCTATGGAATTTTTTTTATGTTAATTGTTTGATTCATAGGAACACATCCTATAAATCCTATAGGAATTAATCCTATAGGAATCTTGTAGTACAATTCCTATAGGGAGGAAACATTAGATCAGACCTCTTGGAAAAAATTTCTTTTCTACATCAAACAGAATTTCTCTTATGTACAATTTAAGTTGGCATGACATCTTAATCCTATAATTTTTTCTTTTCCTATACTTTTCATATTCTATGAATAAAACGAGGCCCAAGTGGGATCTGCCTCTTGACAAAAAAGGTAAATTACAAGTGGGCTCTGCAGTCAACGTGCCAACGCAAAGGCGCTGCTTGATTGTCACTTACCAGTCATATTTCCAACAATTTCAAAAAAAAAAAAACTGGTGATAGTTAGTACACACAATTAATGCAGGCATGCGCACTTTTCCTATGGGGAGTGCTACGCGTCCCACGGGGATATTTGCCATGGATCCCGGGTCGACAACGCGACACGTGTCCCTCCAAAATAGCATCTCCACCCGCTTTTGCTACATTAAGTCTCGTTTTGCTACAAATTGTCCCGCTTTTGCTACGTGTAGCAAAAAATGGTTCGATCCAGAAAATAGAAAATAGACTGGACCTCGCCGGAGACCGCGTAGCAAAAAAGTTGTGCTAATGTAGCATATTCGACCTCGCCGGAGACACGTCGGAGGCTTTCGCCGGTAGACCTCGCCGGAAACCGTGTAGCAAAAAAATTAGGCTATTGTAGCAAAACCGCAGATCGGTTGTAGCAAAAAAACTTATATTGTAGCAAACCCCCACTTCACCGGACACCTCGCCGGAGACATTGTAGCAAATCCCACGATACGCTTGTAGCACCGCCGCCGGTCGCACGTAGCAGCGTTGCCAACCCCGTGTAGCAAACCTCGACGTCGTAGGTAGCAGCGGCGGTGGCAGTAGGTAGCAGTGTCGCCAAACCCATGTAGCAAACCTCGACGCCGTAGGTAGCAGTGTCGGTGACGGTAGGTAGCAGCGTCGGTGGCCGTAGGTAGCAACGTCGTTGGGGGCAAAACCAATTGGGCTCGTCTCCGGTGAGAGGAACGGCGAGGATGGGGGAGGCGGGCGTGGAGGCCACGGCTGGACGGCGGCTGGGCGGGGTCGTGCGGCTGGGCGCGCTGCGGCGGCGCGGCTGGGCGGCGGCGGCGGCGGCGCGGGCGCGGACGCGACGCGGACGAGGCGACCCGGGGGATCAAATCACGGGATCCCGGGGGAGTAGTATCATTTCCCTTTGTCATTAGTGGTTGGTATACAATGCCAGGTGACGTGTTTTCCCAATAACTAAAGAAGAACTGAGTACGACAGTACGAGTGCATAGAAGATAGAAATATCTAATTGCTACACCTAAATAAGATCGCTTGGACGGGGAAACCTCGATCAACTGCTTGGTGTCTAGCTACCTTTTGCCTTTATGCAAAGAATGAGACGTTGAGGGATAGTACATAACTTCCGCAGCTAGATTGATTTTTAAGGTTAACTAGAGTTCATTAGTACAGCTACTGAATCTATTGTGACCACTTCCTCATGTTGGTGTATTCCTATTTGTAACTTTTATTATTCTTGGAGCTCATTTTGCACACACAATATTAGTTAGAGGGTGACGTTTTATAATATAGTAGTATTATCTTTTGGCCGAAGCGGACAAAAGCTCTGCATCACGTTTGGGTCTTTGCCATGGCTGCCTCAATCTAGTTGTTGAACTGTCTACAGCGCATTTTGCGTGTATTTGTTGAAATTATTAAGCTATGACACCGACTAGGATGGGAAGATCCAGCATCGTTAGGGTGTCATCAGAACATATATATCAGCGAGGGAAAATGAAAATGTAAAACAAAACTGCTCATATATTCCACATAGCAGAACTTTCTAGATCTGCCACTGCCAAAACTAACGTTGTATTTTTTTGAAACAAGACAAACGATTTATCATTTTATTAATTAAGAAGGAAGTTTTTAGAGGTCTTACAAATTCAATCCTGGCAAAAGCCAAGATCCAAAAGAAACACAAGTCTACTCTTACGGTATTATATTACACAAATCCTTTGCACCGACAAGGCACTACAAGGGCACCTCATTTTTAATTTTGGAGACTAGCATTGTCGATCTTGATGCTTGATTGTGGAAGACACGGGTGTTTCGATTCCTTCCAAACTTTCCATGAGACTAATGTGCAAGGGAAACCATGGCTTTCCTTGACCCTCCTCTTTTGTGGGCTCCTAGCGCCCACCAATTCTTGACCGAATTTATAGCATGTCAATCCCTTGGTTAAACATCGTCAAGGACTAGCCAAACTTTCATATCGCCCCACACCCGGGTAGTGAAACGACACTAAAACAAAAAATGGGCGGGTGTTTCTTGCAATTGGTTGCAAAGCTTACATAACCCACAATTTGGTCACCCTCTTTTTTGGAGTCTATTTGCCGTCCAAACGCGGTTTTGAATGATCAACCAAGCAATTTTTTGCATTTGGGAGGTTCCCAAGGCTTCCACATGATGAAATTGCATCTTGTATGTTGACCAAGCCGAGTAGCACCCTATTTGCGAGCTTCCAAGTCATCGAGTCTAGGATATCATTGTTTGAATGGGTATTTTGGAGCATCTCCCAAATCTTGTAGAATTGTAGAATGTGGTCAACGGATAGACCCTTATGGGTATTTATTTGGGTGACCCAAAAGTCATTCTCCAAAGATTTTGCAACCGACGTCTTCTTTATTTTGGAGAGATCGAAGATGAGGGTAGTAATATCTTTTGGTCTCAAATCATCAAACCATGTGGCTTCCCATAGCGCTTTCTTCCCATTCCCAATGGTTACACAAGTACCCGCGGCGAAGAGGTTGTGGTCCTTGGGGTGCAAGGGTTCCCAAGGCCAACCCAAGGCTTGCTTCCATCATTCCACTCTTGCCAAAGCCATCTCATGCGGAGCGCTGTAGCGAACTTTGGAAGAATAAGGATCCCAAGTTTGTCTTTATCTTTAGGCTTTCAAACTATTTTCCAATTAACCTTACATTTTTCTTTGGTTACTTTGTCACACGCCTCCCAAAGAAAGGCTCTCCTTAAACTATCAATCTTCATGAGCACTTATTGACATGGGTATGACTTATCGGGTTCCCATAACTAGTATATGTGGTACATACTTAAACTACGGCCCAAGGCCCACAAGGAAATAAGGAGTTCTGGTGACATCCAAAGCCAAGGAACTAGGCATGTTGATCAAATATAGAAATACGGACCGGCATAGTAGGGTAGATGTAATTAAACTTGTAACTAGTCCGAATTGGATTCTGAGACCCAGTCTCTCATATAAGGGCTGTGAGGAGCCGATGGAGAGGGTACCATAGCTTTTGACTAAACACAACCCCACTATGAGTTAGATTGCATCTAGCGAAGCGACTACTTTGTAATCATCTCTTTACAATAAAGCTCAGACATGATTGACTCCCTTGTTTGTCTGACAGGCCGACAAAATCTCCAACGCTCTCGTTTTCATCAAACCCAAGTCCATAACTATGGATATTGTCGAGGTCACCTCTCGACAATTGGCACTATCTGTGGGTACTTTGAGCACTGGAGTCATGAATTCAGCGGCTTCAACTTCACCAAGAAGCAACCTAACGATTGAGGTCGGCGAGATCCATCATGATCCTGTCGATCTTGATTCCCGCCCGCGCACCCCTCTGCTAGAAAATTTCGATGAGGAGATAGATCTCATGATCAGAAACCTCCACTTTCGCATCAGAATAGAGGAAGTTCTCAGCCTTTTGGATCCGATCTTGTCGGGTCCGTCGGTTCCAATCATAGCACCTGAAGCAACACTAGCATCCTCTATCGGCTCCACTAGAAGGGCCACCTCGCACTCGATGAGCACCAAAGACAACATCGGCCACGCCACGAATCTAGGGATTTGACCGACCTCTATGATGGCCTCTCCTTCGGATCTGATTCTGAAACACCATCACCGGCAGGAACAAACCTGACAAACGACAAACCTGAGAAAAGCATCGACTTTGAGATAAAAAAAGTAGATTCATACCCAGAGCAAAACCTGCAGGATCTCACTCGTCCTCAGGAAAGTGTCTCCTACAGCTCCGACAATTGCAGCATCAAATCATACATGGAGCGCCACCAGGTGTGCGTGATCATAGGAGCAACAAGAGGTGATGAAGAAACCTCTATAAAGGCACTCAAAGATAATATGGATGCACTCGATGAAGCTCGAGGTGTCGCCCTTGCAAGAGCAACCGTGTACCAGCAAATCCTGCGCAACTATCATCGCCATCGGCTGCGTCCTAGGTCCTTCGCTATAGGGAACCTAGTCCTTCCCATCAAACAACATGGCCATCGCAAACTCGAGTTACCATGGGAAGGGCCCTACATCGTCACAGAACCAATCTCTGGCGGAGCATATCGCCTCCAAGACAAAAAGACCAGAGTCAAGTACTCCAATCATTGGAACGTTGCGCAGCTGTGACGATTCTATGCTTAGGAGATTTCCTTCCTGTAATTTACTTTTAATAAGGTTAACAACCAGGCTACTCAGCCGAAAAACCTACGTTTACCATCAATAAGGCCAACGGATGATAATAATAAAACTAAGTCCTCTCAACTGAGTCTCAATTTCATTAATCCACTTTGTGCCACACCCGATACTCGAGGGCTCAGTCGAAGCAATAGTCTCACTCGGGGGCTTCGCTACTCAGTACAAAATTAAAAATTATTTGGCTCAGCCATGAAGTACGTTAAAAACACGCTTTGACCCGAGTAGCTGATCCATCCTAATGGGCATGAGGCTAACGAAAAGATCTCGCGAGGGGCGCAACCGCAATAGCCATCGGCAAAAAATCAAGATCCCTATTCTATCTATATAGAGAAATTTAGAAAAAACGCTTGGTCTATGTCATGAGCCACTTGAATGATCGTCAAAGCCAACAGACGTCACCACTGAAATGTCCTATCGGGAGCACTGGAACGTGACTAAGGCACACCATCATCATCAGTAATGACGTCATGGAAATCAATGAATAAACTTCGAATGCATTAAACAAAGAACCCGAGAAAGTAACTACAAGAACTGAGTCAAAGTAATTCCTCATATGAAAGACTTGAGCCAACACTCAAATACATATATTCGACTGTAGCCTCGGGGACTACTCCCATCGGGAGCACTAACCGTGCACCGAATAGAATACTAGAAAAAGAAATCCGGAGATGAAAAATTTCCTCAGATGATAAAGACTTGAGCCTACACTCAAATACACATATTCGATTGTAGCCTCGGGGGCTACTCCCATCAGGAGCACTGGCAGCGCACTCGATAGAATAAAAGTGAAAATCCTCTAATGGAGACAATAAAAACTCATGAGCATTACACAAATCTATCCTCAGACGGTTACTCCCGTCGCGAGTGCTAAAAGAAAGATAAATAAACAAGCTGACAACTTCAGCAATTCCAACAGCCAAACAAGACAGTCAATAAATTATCAAACATTCTCGGATCGCGTCCACCGCGATAATATGTCTAAATGCTGTGTCTCTCAACATGAAGGTAAGGCTCCAGGATCCATCTTGTGAGGCCTAGTGATGGCACCCGAATGCGCTCTGCTAGTTATTATCTGTATCCACAATACGATGAAAAATCCTAACGGAGGCATTGGGTACCCACAAAACATGAGCCTGGAATTCAGTACTCGATAAGACATCCGCGGCCGAACTGAATTACGCTAGTACATACCGAATTCGAGTCCGGAGACTTGAGTTTGAAGTAGGTTCATGATATCTTAACCCAAGAGCAATTAACTGGTTCCCGATCCATCTGATACACCAGACATGTGTTACCCAAAATACCCATGATAAAAATATCTATGAATAAAAAAGTTTACTCGAATAAAACTTTGGCCAAACACCAAAAATATCTTTGAGACTCAAACCGAATCTACAATTCGGATGGAGTCTTGGAGGCTACTGACATGGTTATGGCTTATTGGGTTCCCATAATTGGTATACCTGGTACATAATTAAACTACGGCCCAAGGCCCACAAGGAAATAAGGAGTTATGGTGGCATACAAAGCCCAGGAACTAGGTGTGTTGATCAAAGATAGAAATACAAACCGACATAGTCGAGTAAATGTAATTAAACTTGTAACTGATCTATATTGGACTCTGAGACCCAGTCTCCCATATAAGGGTTGGGAAGAGCCGACGGAGAGGGCACCATAGCTTTTGAATAAACATAACCCGTCATGATTTAGATTGCATCTAGCGAATCGACTACTTTGTAGTCATCTCTTTGTAATAAAGCTCAGATAGGATTCGACTCTCTTATTTGTCTGACAAGCCGACGAAATCTCCAGCGCTCTTGTTTCCATCATACCCCAGTCCATAACTATGGACATTGTCATGGTCACACCTCGACACTTATATAGGAACATCAAGAACAGTGATAAAGTATATGACTATGCTTGTATGAACCAACTTCACTAGAGTTGAACGACCTGTCACGGTGACATGTTTCCCTATCCAAGGGACTAATTTGGTGGCAACCTTGTCTTCCAAAGGTTGAGAGTGGATTCTCTTGAGCCTTGTGACTAACAACAGAAGGCTGAGATATCTAATCGGGAAGTTGGCTCGAGTTGCTGGGAAAGCTTGGAGGATAACATCAAGGTCTAGTCCTTCACAACTAATAGGGGCTACTTGAATTTTAGCACAATTAGTCACAAGACCGGTGATGTCGCCAAAACTTGCCAAGGTGGAAGCTAATAAATTGATGTCATTTTTGTTTGGAACAATAAATATTGCAGCTTCATCGGCATATAGAGATGTGTGAACCATGGGAGCTCTCCCATGAAGCTTCTGGAGTTTTCCTTGCTCGGTGGCTTTGGAACAATGTGATGTAGAGGGTCAATTGCCAAAATAAAGAGAAGCGGTGAGAGTGGATCTCCTTTCCTAAGCCCTCTCCCATGCCTAATAGGCTCTCTGGCTATCCCATCGAGAAGAACCCGTCAGGAAGATATTGTTGGGTTCGCAGCATAGAAAAGAAAAAAATTCCTACGATGGGAACCATACGCCAAGATCTATCTACTAGATACAAGCAACTAGTGGATATACATCCATAGAGAACTTACCCTCGAAGACAACAAAGCATGTTAATGATATGGAAATCGTGGATGATGTAGTCGTACACTTGCCGATCTCAAGATCGTGATGAAGTCCTTCAGGTCCAGCAGTTCCAGCACCATCAGGTCCAGCACCATCAAGTCCAGCACCGCAAAGTAGCGGTGCATCTGTGATCGCAGACACGTTCAGTCCACCGAACAACCTCCGCCTCCTCGCTCCAGTGATGCAGCGGAAGCAGCAACTCCTTTCCAGATAAAGCCATCGAGAACATGTATCTCGCTAATCCGTGACCATGGGGAATAACTAGAGGGAGAAGAGAACCTTCACGAGGAGGTGGGGCAAGAGGAGAGGAGCCATGGGTCTCCTTTTATAGGGGAGGGGCGCAGCCCCAAGGCCATGGCTCGCCAGCCATGGTGGGTGCCCCCACCTCTCCCTCATTCATGTGGGTGGAGCTTCCACTAAGCCCACTCACATCAATTTCAACTCCACTCACTTTGCATTTAATGTCCACCAAATTAAATGCATTTTCTCTTTAAATAAAACACTTTTATTTATTTTATTCAGAATTTTGTTAATTACTTTAATTAAAAAACATTCACATAAAACTCCCTGCAACATTTCAATATCACATGCAGAACTAGTTTCACCAATTTCACCCAAAACAATTCCGGTTTCCATCGAAATGATTCCAGCGCTTTCTTAATCTTTATCTGAAACATATTTGCTCCTAAATGGTGTCGGTATCCCTTAAGTGTGTCACCCTACGGTTCGCGAATAATGTAGACATGATCGAGACCCCTCTTTAATCAATAATCAGCAGCGGGACCTGGAGATCCGTACTGACTCCCACATATTCAACGATGACTCTTGTGATTGTGTCAACCTTTAACATCGTAACTAAATCCCTTTGTCTCGCGATATATTACATGTCTGAGATTCGATCATCAGCATCCAAATACCTAGTTTGATCTTGTTACCAACATGCACTCTTTTCTCGTTCCCGTGATATAACATTCTAGTGATCACATCACTTGCTTGCAAGCTATCTTAATGTGATATCACTGAGAGGGCCCAAAGTATATCTATCCCTCATCGGGATTGACAAATTCCACTCTTGATCCACGAGCCTCAACATAACACCTTCGGAGTATCTGAACCCACCTTTATAGTCACCCTTTTATGGTGTGATGTTTGATGTTATGAAGTTAATCTTCCGATGTTAGCAATTAACATGATCTCATGGTCTAAGGACTAAGATTACTTTGTATGATGTTATAGCAATATAAACATAATGACTCTGATCGTAATGCTATACTTTGGATGAATGTTCATCACATCATTCCACCAATGTTGTGACCTCGTTATTAACAACATCCAATGTCCATGATCAGGAAACCTTGATCATCTTGTTAATCAACGAGCTAGTATATATGAGAGGCATTACTAGGAACTTTGTATTTTTTTTATTAAACACACATGTATTAATGTTTCCAATTAATACAATTGTAGAATGCAAAATAAACATTTATCATAGACATGGAATAAGATAATAACCACTTTATTATTGCCTCTCGGGCATATTCCCTTCAGTCTCCCACTTCCACTAGAGTCAATTATCTAGTTTGAAAAACTTTACGTATTGAACACCTATGGCTTTCTGGTGTTGCATATACGCGATTGCTAGTGGTTAACTTAATATCCGGATCTGACAGTTTCAGGTCCATGTGTATTTGCATGTCTTTGCGTCTCTACGCATCACTCATTCTCAAATGAGATGGCATTGCATAAATTTGGTCCTTTGTTGAGACCTTTAGTTCGTTCGGATTAAATTATGTTGATATTATTGTCATACAATATATCTTCATAGTATTGGCCCACTTTGAACCACACCTAGTTTGATAACAAACTACTTAACACAAATGCCCTCCTTTGCTGCTACTATAGCAGTCATATACTTAGCCTTTTGTTGTAGTATCCGTCACAGTGTCTCAACTTTGGAAATCATCCAAATCCATCATGGAACATCCTTTCCATTACATTGTGCCACCCATAGTCTAAATTGAGATAAATTTAATTTGTATCTTGTGAAAAAACTAGTATCAATGTAACACTTTACAATGAACTACCTTCAACTATTTGTCACTTATACATGATATATTCTTAGTTCTTCCAAAGGTCAAAAGAATATCTTTACTGTCGTCCAATGATCATCTTATGAATCATTCTGGTATGTTATCATAACATTTAGAGCATAGGACATATCTAGATATATACATATCACGGTATAATCGATTAAAATATTCATGTGATTCTACTCACCAAGTGTTGAAACACTTGAATCTTGATACAATCCTTTCCATGCAGCAAGAACCTTTCTTGTTGTTTCCATATTGAACCCTTTCGATATCTCATATATGTATGTCTGGCATAACCATATTAGCGCCTCAATCTATCCATATAGACATTGATGCCAAATATTCCGGTTTTTCCCAAGTCTTTCATCGAAATCCTATTTTAATGAAATTCTTAACTTGTGTCAATAAAAGATACATCATTTCCAATCAACAATATGTACTCTGCATAATGTATTGGAAATTTGTCTCAGCGCTCCCACTTAATTTCTTGCAAATGCAAGCATCTTCATCATCTCCGATGAAATTAAACTCCTTTAACATTTTCATCATGGTGAAGATTCCAACTCCGCTATGCTCACTTCAACTATTGAAGTTTGCATGCCCTTTTAGCACCCTTTGAATTAAGAAAATCCTTTGGACCATGTCAAGTACACCTCCTAGGTAACCATTCTATTAGAAGAACCTTGTTTTGTTTATTCAACTACCATATACCAAATTATATGTAGTGGTTGCTACATTGATCCGTCAAGACTAAATATCGTTATGAAAGATCAAAACTTGTCATAGTCAACTCCTTGAACATTGTCGTAAACTTCTTTCGACATGTCGACTATTTCATAGATGTTAAACATCCATGTCTATTTCTTTATAGATCCAAACACAACCGATAGGCTTCACGCCTTTCCGGAGGGTCTTCCAAGTTCAGAAACTTTATTTCTCGTGTATGGATACTATTACAGATTCTATAACTTCTAGTCATTTTATGGATTCAGGGCCCATCATCGCTTCTTTGCATGCAGTCGGTTCATCATTGTTAAAACAATAATGACTTCTGTTTCAAATCTTACTATTTGATTCTTACCGACCCACATGGTTCAATAGGAACTCTAATCTCCAAGATCACACCCTTTGTAATCACGGGAGCCATGAGCATTGTGGCCGCCACCGGGACACTTTCCGGCGCTGTGCTACTTAGCACATATAGCTAAGGTTCAACAACCTTATCAAAGTTCTATTGTCCTCCCACTTAACTTTTCACGAAAAATTCCTTCTCAAGAAACTTGACGTTCCAAGCGACAAACTCTTTGTCCTCGGTGTTATAGAGGAATTCCCAACAAATTATTTGGGATAACCTACAAAGATGTGCTTATCCGACTTTGGTTGTAAACATTTTACTTATGCATAGCATACCAAAATTTAAGAAAAGACAATTCGGGTTTTATCCCAAACCATAACTCATATGGTGTCATTTCAACGGATCATGATGGTGCTCTTTTCAGTGTAAAAGCGGTAGTCTCTAAAGCTTTAATCCTTAAAACATAATGGAAGTTATATAAATGACACCTTTGATCTTACCATGTCAAACAAGGTTTGATTTGATCTCTCGAACGTAACATACTCCTGTGGTTTATCGGATGCAAATTCAAGGAACAATTTCTGAAATCTTAGGTGTTTTGCTAAACCTGTAACTCAAATATCTTCTGATGACCCACAAGTATAGGGGGTGTATCGCAGTATTTTCGAGGGAAGTGAAACCCAATTTATTGATTCGACACAAGGGGAGCCAAAGAATATTTATAAGCCTTAACAACTGAGTTGGCAATTCAGCTGCCCCTAGAAACAATCTTGCTCACAACAGTTTATCAGTAGTAACAGTTTTGTAGTAGGAATAGTAAAGTAACAACAGTAGTAAAGCAAAGACAGTAGTAACAAAAGCAGTAAACAGTGGGATTTGAGTGCGGTAGGCATAGGGATGGATGGACAGGCGTTGCATGGACAAGACAATTCACATAGCAATCAGAACATAGGGCAATTGCAGATAAATAAGATAAAGCATCCAAGTACTAGACAATTCTAGGCATGTGTTCCATATATAGTCATACGTGCTCGCAGTGAGAACTTGCACAACATCTTTTGTCCTGCCAGCCCGTTTGCAGCGGGGCCTCTAGGGAACTACTGGCAATTAAGGTGCTCCTTTTAATAGAGCACCGGAGCAAAGCATTAACACTCCGTGAACACATGTGATCCTCACATCAAAGTCTTTCCCTTCCGGTTATCCCGATTTCTGTCACTTCGGGGACATAGGTTCCGGACAACGACGTGTGTATACAACTTGTAGATAAGACCAGAAACAATACTATCATAATGAATCAATAATAAGTTCAGATCTGAAATCATGGCACTCAGGCCCTAGTGACAAGCATTAAGCACAACAAGTCGCAACAAAGTCATAAAGCACTAATAAAAGATACTAGGCACTATGCCCTAACAATCTGATGCCATTACATGAACGATCTCATCCAATCCCTACCATCCCCATAGCCTACAGCGGGGGATTACTCACTCATAGATGGGGGAACATGGATGGTGGATGGAGAAGCGATGGTGATGATGATGGTGATGATCTCCTCCAATTCCCCGTCCCGACAGGGTGCCAGAACGGAGTTTCTGGTGCTGTTTCGTGGAATCTGGTGGTGGCGGCGGGGCGGAACTCCTTCTGGAAAAACGTCGAACCCCCCGAAGTTTTTAGGTCAGAAGGCTCCTTATAGGCGAAGAGAGAGGCCGAGGGGGTGCCTGGGGGGCCCACACCACCCCCTGGCGCGGCCTGGCCTGGCCCGCGCCACCAGGTGGTGTGGCCACCCCAGGGCTCTTCTCCGTCTCGTATTCTGGCTCCTGGAGTCTTCGGGTGAAATAGGATTTTTGGCATATTTTCCGGGATTTTTCCTGATAGTTGATTTCCTACACAAAAAGTAGACACCAAGGCAATTCTGCTGAAAACAGCGTCAGCTCGCATTAGTTGCATCCAAATCACACAAGTATAGAGGATAAACAATAGCAAAAGTGTTCGGGAAAGTAGATACGTTTTGGACGTATCATCTTCCTTTATGACCAAATCATAAACTCTTTTATTTTCTTGTTACAATGATTTTTCACTTCATCTTGAAAGTCTTTGAACAATTTTCAAATGTTTCATATTTCTTTCTTATTAAGTAAATATATAGATATATTCACTCGAATTTCTGGAGAAAGCATATGAAGCAAAAATATCCATCGCATATGGCTACACATAATGGACTATATACATCAACATGCATAATATCCAATAAGTTAGTCATCCGTTCCTCTTTGGCCTATAGACGGAGTTTCAATTATCTCAACAAAAGTTTCACAAGCGTCAATTGATCAAAATCAAAAGACTCCAAAAATCCATCAACATGGAGTTTCTTCATGTTTACTTTCCAATATAATTCAAACAGCGATGTCACTTCATAAGTGATCTTCCAATCATTTTTCTTACGACATTTTAGCAATAATGTTTATGGATGTGATTTTTCCAACTAGACTTGTAAAAGTTCATCCATCCTTTATGGAATACGGTAATTATTTGAACAACCATTGTTCTCGTAATACCGGAACAAAATAACAATTATTAAAACAAATCGTGAAGGCTAGGTTTGACGACAACGAAAATGCAATAACACTTTATTTGCTTTCGATGAACATCATTACTTATTCTCTTACCAGTTACTTAGGCCTTTGTAGTTCATGAATTGTGTTGTTCAGTATGACACTTCACACCAACCAATTCGGTATCCAATACCTCAGAACCACATTGTTTAACAAGCAAGGAATACAACCATAACATGTATATCTTCTATATACCTAAGTTGGACATCTCCAACCTTTTCTTTTGTGCCAAATATTTTATAGATTCTCTTTCAACAATTCCTTTTCTTTTAAAGGAATCTATCAACATCAATAGTGGTGTCATTCACATGACACATAGTACAAAGTGTATATAGTCAAATACTAAGACCTTTGCACTTGCACTTTGAAGTGGATCACCATCATCAAATGTTTGGTGTTCTTTCAAAAATCCATTCTTTAGTAATCTATTGGTGTAGTAAACATTTTACTTACATCTTCTATTCATCCTTATCATGACAACTTTCATGATCAAGCTACTATAGCCTATAAGGAAGAATCGCGAGTATAATGTTAGTTCCCAAAACCTTTTTGGGAGATTCGGATGCCTAGCATCTCCATCCTTCCCAAATTCTCATACAATATGAGAACATGTATTTTGCTAAATTGTACTCTATCATAATGCAACCAAAAACATTGTTTCAAATATCACAATATCTTCCACACATGATGGTTTCTGAAACAATTTTTAGGTCCTAGATAATCTTGATATTAAAACAACTTTTGAATATCAATAATCATGGAGGCAAACATGATACTTTAGATACTAACATTGGAATTCTTACTCTTGATTTAATACTACTTATTAAACTTCATGGAGAAATAGAGTTTGCTGAAAGTTTGTAATAGGACTTCTAAACTTTAAATTGACATTCAAAACAATACGATACTAGTTCGAAAGTAAATACCCAGAATTCTATAGTTCTATTATCTCAATTAAAACTAAGCATAAGGTAGTGAACAGATGCCAATGACTACAACAAATTATGCAAATTCACTTCGATTTAGTTTATGACAAATTGAGTTCGACTAATCCAAATTAGAAATGAACTCCCACTCAAAAACGACATCCCTCGTGCCTTTTTGGTGATTATATGAACCAAATCCACTACACCAAGTCCGATCATCACGTGAGTCAGTATAGCTTCAAAGGCGAGCATCAATATGGGCATCACATCAACTATATGACTCATGCTTAACCTTTTGGTCCGTGTTCCGAGGCCATGTATGTGCATGCTAGGCTCGCCAAGTAAGAACCTTAGTACTCGCGTGTGTAAAGCTGTCTTACACCCGTTGTATTAAAGCGTAGAGTCGAGTACACCCGATCATCACATGATGTCTCGAAACACGATCCATAGAACGGTGCATACTTAAGGAAGAACACATTTTATCTTGATATTTAAATGAGGGATCATCTTATAATTCTACTAAAATGCCAAACTAGCAATATAAGATGCAAACATCATATGTGTAAAGTGGAATGATATGGTCCATGTATTTGATCACCATCATGTGCATCGTGCTATGATATCTATCATTCCTTTGTGTGTAAAGCCAATGTCTATGGAACTTAGACGTTAGGTGTGTTGTAAGGGTATCTACCATACATCAACTTACAACATTACCATATCATGACACTAGCCCAGCAACAATCTAAACTAGACGCCTCTAATTTATCCATTGCAAGTTTTATGTGGCTTAGGGCTTTCGAAGACAGAACCGGTCTTACCTACGAACATGGAACCACAACGATGATAACTAAGTTATTAGCAACTCGTTGTAAATCATATATTGACTATAGTAGGAGAGACAGACACCCACTAGCCACTTATGTAAAACTAGTTGCATGTCAGTCGTGGAACCGGTCTCATGTGCGATGACATGTAAAGTTGGTCTGGGCCGCTTCATCCCACTATGCCACCAATATCCAAAATACATGAAAGATGCAATAACATGGTCATCATCGCCCACATATAAACATATGTGTACTACCCGTGCAAAGCACCTACGCATAGATCAGGCTCTGATACCGTTGTTGGGTTCGCAGCATAGAAAACAAAAAAATTCCTATGATGGGAACTATACTCCAAGATCTATCTGCTAGATACAAGCAACAGGTGGATATACATCCACAGAGAACTTACCCTCGAAGACAACAAAGCGTTGTTAACGAGATGGAACTCGTGGATGATGTAGTCTTACACTTGCCGATCTCAAGATCGTGATGAAGTCCTTCAGGTCCAGCAGTTCCAGCACCATCAAGTCCAGCATCGCAAAGTAGCGGTGCATCCGTGATCGCACACACGTTCGGTCCACCGAACAACCTCCGCCTCCTCGCTCCAGCGATGCAGCAAAAGCAGTAACTCCTTTCCAGATAAAGCCATCGGGAACATGTATCTCACTAATCCGAGACCATGGGGAATAACTAGAGGGAGAAGAGAACCTTTACAAGGAGGTGGGGCAAGAGGAGAGGAGCCATGGGTCTCCTTTTATAGGGGAGGGGATGCAGCCCGAAGGCCATGGCTGGCTGGCCATGGTGGGTGCCCCCACCTCTCCCTCATTCATGTGGGTAGAGCTTCCACTAAGCCCACTCACATCAATTTCAACTCCACTCACTTTGCTTTTAATGTCCACCAAATTAAATGCATTTTCTCTTTAAATAAAACAATTTTATTTATTTTATTCAGAATTTTGTTAATTACTTGAATTAACAAACATTCACATAAAACTCCCTGCAACATTTCAATATCACATGCAGAACCTGTTTCACCAATTTCACCTGAAACAATTCCGATTTCCATCGAAATGATTCTAGCGCTTTCTTAATCTGTATCTAAAACATATTTGCTCCTAAATGGTGTCAGTATCCCTTAAGTGTGTCACCCTACGGTTCGCGAATAATGTAGACATGATCGAGACCCCTCTCCGATCAATAATCAGCAGCGGGACCTAGAGATATGTACTGACTCCCACATATTCAACGATGACTCTTGTGATCGTGTGAACCTTTAACGTCATAACTAAATCCCTTTGTCTTGCGATATATTACATGTCCGAGATTCGATCATCGGCATCCAAATACCTAGTTTGATCTCGTTACTGACATGCACCCTTTTCTCGTTCCCGTGATATAACATTCTAGTGACCACATCACTTGCTTGCAAGCTATCTTAATGTGATATCACCGAGAGGGCCCAGAGTATATCTATTCGTCATCGGGATTGACAAATTCCACTCTTGATCCATGAGCCTCAAGATAACACCTTCGGAGTATCTGAACCCACCTTTATAGTCACCCTTTTACGGTGTGCTTTTGATGTTATCAAGTTACTCTTCCGATGTTAGCAATTAACATGATCTCATGGTCTAAGGACTAAGATTACTTCATATGATGTTATAGCAATATAAACATAATGACTTTGATCGTAATGCTATACTTTGGATGAATGTTCATCACATCATTCCACCAATGTTGTGACCTCGTTATTAACAACATCCAATGTCCATGATCAGGAAACCTTGATCATCTTGTTAATCCAACGAGCTAGTTTATATGAGAGGCATTACTAGGAACTTTGTATTTTGTTTATTAAACACACATGTACTAACGTTTCCAATTAATACAATTATAGCATGCAAAATAAACATTTATCATAGACATGGAATAAGATAATAACCACTTTATTATTGCACCTAAGGCATATTCCCTTCAGATATGTGCATCGAAACGCCGAAACCCAATCTCTAAACTTGCTAGGGAAACCCAAATGATGAGCGCATCCATCAAGTAGTCCTAACAAACCGAAACAAATGCCTTTTTGATATCAAACTTGCAAAGAAGCATGGGTGATTTGGATTTGTGTAGTTTTCTTTTGAGGTTTCTAATATAGAGGAATTTCTTATGAAGTTTGACACCCTTTGCACTGGTAAAATCCTATACCCATAAACTTTTTGTAAGGCATGTTTAGTAGAAGATAGCCATCAATTTTCATGTGGTTAGTCGCAAACCAAGAAGTATGAACCATAGAATGAGCCAAGGGAAAAACCGATCCTAGCATAGCAAGAGCGATATATTTTTTAGATTAGTGTAACATCCCTAAAAATTCAAATTTTGGAATGTGAAATTTATCAAATAGGATAATTGAATTTCTTGGATTGGTGGAAATCTCAGAAGACTTTAGGGCATCAACATATAATCCATGAGCATACCATCATGCATTCAAGTTTTAAAGTCAAAAGGATTTGAAATAAGGTGCAATAAAAACAAAACCCTAATTGGAATTTATTTCTATACTACATTTAAACCCCTAAAATGATAATTATCATTAGTAAATAATACCGCAAGATTATTTCGACTTAAACTGCTATCCACGCACGTCATCCCGATTCTTTTCGGCCATGGGATGGAGGACAAAAAGGACACGCGGAGACGTTGCAATGGAGGCCTGCTATCCGTGAGGCTGGCCTCGCTACGGGCCAGGGCGAAAGATTCCAGACCGTGGCCTGGTGTCACGCGCACTATCATATCCCGTGTCGTAGACCGGTAGGCCGTGCGAGCGACCTGGGCCTGCCTTCACCATACGCGGGCAGGACTGCGCTTTGTGAGAGGCATTCCCAGCGTGACACGCCTATGCATGCATCGGGTGACGAGGCATGTCGAGAGCCGACGTGGCGCGTCGGAAGGCATGGACTGAAACGGTGTCTGGCCACGAAGAGTTGTCTTCGTAGTGTAGGCCATAGACGTACGTGGATTCTCGCGGCCGGTCTATAGCTGAATTTTGAACGTTGGCTATATACGGGCGTTGGTTATCGCATCCACCGGTGACGTGGCATTGTGGACCCTTTTCGAACGCGTTTTTACATGGCGAACAGTCGAGCTGGCAGCGTAGGCTATAGACATACACGGATTTTCGCGGCCGGGCTACATCCGAGCTACCAGCATAGGCTATAGACATATGCGGGTTACGCAGACACCGGCGACGTGGCAGCGTGGAGTCTCGCCGGTAGCATTTCTACGTGCCAGAAGGATGAGCTGGCAGCCTGGGATGTACGCGTCGGTGATTTCTCATGGCGGAGATCCGATATGAACGAGTAGACTATATAGGCTGGCGCGTATTCTCGCGACGATATAGTACGGTGGGTCCAGCTTGCGCGGGAAAATGCATCTCCCTTACATAGAATGCACGGAAGGATCCATGCCTCGCGCGTGCGGTTATAAAACATCTCCCTCTTTGTTACTTCTCGCCTCGTTTTTATTTTTCTTCTTTCTCACGGCGGCTTAGCTCCAGCGGCACGCCGTCCTTTAGATAGCTAAACTCGAGCACCCAAACGATGGCATAGCCATACGCGTTCTGGGTGCCGGCGTGGTTGCTTTTAAGCGGAGCGGTGCTACAAGCGAGAGCTTGCTGACGTGAAATGAACTGATATTTTAGTTATAGGTTTTAGGTGAAGCGATGTCGCAAGCTAAATCTTGCCTACATTTGCTGCATAGATAGGATAGCTATTCGGATTCGGGTGGCTGGTAGATTAGGTATACCGGCATATATGTGGTAACAATACGCTGAGCGTGTTCGGTTCCCTGCGTCTATCCGGCGACTCTGTGTCTCCCGTCGTGTCGACACCTATCCGTTCAGCCAGTGATATTTCTTGGTTTATCGACGGCTCTTGGCACGGTCATGTACGGCAGCGATATTTTTATGTTTCTATGTGCGGTAAGAGCTCTCGCGCCCTTACCGTCGTTTTTCTTTCTTTCCTTTTTATGTTTTATTTCATTTTCTCATTGTTCTCGCTTTTTTCTTCGTGTTTTTCTTCTACTTTAATTTTTTATGTGTTGTTTTCTGGTTTTTTCTTTTCTTCTCGATATTTTTGTTCTCTTGCGCCGGTGTCCTTGCCTCTGGTTTGTTTTTATTATTTTCCTATGCTCTTTTCTTCATTCGTCTTTTTCCATTTTTGACTTCTAAGTGTTTTTTTATGACTTGATGTTTTCTTACATTTATTTTTCTTACTATTTTCGTATGTTTTTCTGCTTGTCACACGCTTCTACACATAAGAAGTAATATGCGTAAATATAAAAAAGGAAATGAATACTCTCGCAATCATCAACAATAAAAAAAAGATTGACCGTGTTAACTGTGTACCACTCTCGCAATCATAAATGATGAGCAAAAGTGATCAAACGTGGTACCTGCCTGGTGGTGTGAACCACTGCCAACATCGTCACCATTTACAGAACGCACTGATGCCACGGTTGATACATATGAAGCTTCTAAGACGAATGATGATTGTGCGTTGCCGAGCATCGTCATCGCTTACGGAACACAGCGATCCCGCGGTTGATTCATATAAAACGTCCAAGACGAATGACGATTGTGCGTTGCCGAGTAGGTTCTTTCTGCGACTTCGCACTACGGTCGATGGCAGATCAGTAACGGTGGCTGTTGCATACACGACATGCAAAGGCTATTTAAATTGTCAATATTTTATCCTTCATTTTTTTCTTGCGTAAATTCTACTACTTTCAGTATAAAATGTAAATTTAGCATGCGAATATGTACTTAATTTATACAAACAAGTCAGGTGCACGTGTTCTATGTGGTTGTGTACTATTTTGCACTATGTATATTGTGCTTTATGTGTTTTTACGTTTGTACGGCGTTTCTGTTTTGCCGTTTAGATTTTCCGTCTTGTGGTTTTGTCTTACAAAAAAGTCATGTGTACGTGTTCTAGTATGTTTATCATAGAAACATGTGATGTAATATGTATATATATATATATATGAAATGTAAATAAGTTTTGCAATATTTTATAAGTTCCCTTTTTACGTTTTTATGGTATGCCGGATTTGGCACACTGACTCAACCGTATATTGCGTCGCTCTAAAGACTCTAATAGGATTTAGCGGTACAGGAACAGTTTCCAGCGCAATGACACTCATGCTTGAAGAACAATGCACTATTACTTTGCGTTACAAGATCAAATCTTTTCTCTTGCACATAGATATAGCACGCTCATATCATAAAGTGTTCTTAATACCGACTGCACCCCGGGGGTGTAAAGGAAAGTCTAGTTTCTATAAAAAAAATATGTTTATTGGAAATGGACCCAATGTATAAAATCAATCTAATTGTATTTTTATTTAGAGTTTTGTAGGTTTTTACAAATGAGTTTTAAGCTAAGTTGAAGCTAAAAAAATAAAATAGAAATAGAAAATAAAACTAACCAAGAAAAAAAAGACTCCTAACTGGGCCAACCCAACCCAGCTGGCCCAAGACCAGTCCGCCTCCCAGGTCGTTCCTAACCTCTAGCCACCCACTCCCTAGGAGAGCGATGACCACGTTGCCCCCCGCACATGTCGCCACGACCCTGCTCCCGAGTGTCCCTGGCTGAGATGAACCACCCCTTTAAATTCCGATGATCTCCTGTACCTCTTGGCCCTACTCTTGCAAGTGCAACACTGTCGAGCTGCACAAATTTTGTGCTTCCGCTCCTTCACTACTTCCGCGGTTTGGCGACGAATTCCGGCTAATACCGAGGTTTCTCAGCTGCCCCTTTTGATCTATATTACTCCCCCTTCTCCTTGCGTGTCATCTCGGGCCTCCATTTCCTATTCTCATAGCAACACGACCCCAGGGATAACACTATGAGCTCACCAACGCTCGACGCTCCTCCGTCTATCCTCTACCACCGCAGGAGACCATATTAGGGCCCCTTGATCACCCATACGAGCTCACAGAGACACCACGCAGACCATAGACCCCTCCAACGCCTTCAGGACTACACGGTCGTCCTCACCATCGAAAAATAGAGCCGCCCGCCGCCTCCTTCTCCGTCTTGGGTGAACCAGCCACATGGTGAGCACTCCCTTCCGCTCCTAGCCTTTTGATCATGATTCAATGGCACGGATAGATTCTAGCCGAGCCGCAGCCCAAGTCGAGATGTTAGCTGATGCTCGAGCCGAGTCCATAGCCAAGCCGATCTGGCTAGATCTAGACCGTCGATTTTATGTAGATCTAACGGAAACCTTTTAATCTTGTATCAAGGGGGTAAGAACTAATAGGAACTCGCCACGTGTCCCATTTATATCTAATTTATTTTTAAAAGGTGTTTAAATGGCCAGAATCTTGTAAAATTCATAACTTAAGTTATGTAAGTACAAAAATTATGAATTTTATGTCTATGGAATCCTAGAAGCAAGAAGAACACACTGAAAAATGAAAATATAAGTTTTGACCATGCATTATTAGTTCAATTTCAAATGCGTGAGTTGGAGTATTTTGGGAATAACTTTCATTCTAGAAATGATCTTAGTGTGACTCTTTTTGATAAATGCGTATACTTTAGTCCCCTATCCAAAAGGATCATAGGATAAAAGTTGAAAACATGTTTACAAGAAATTTGTTTAAATATGAATCTATACCCTTTTAATAACTATTTGAACATAACTTTAGTTATATAAATGATTTTTAAATCAAACTTGTTACATCATACACCATATAACTTTTATAAACCTTATTCATGATTTTGAAATACACATCAAATGTTATTTACGAATATCAAGCATGTCTTACTTATGCATGATGTTTGTTGTGTGAATGGGTGTTCATTAGAATTCTTTGTCTTATAGATTGTGAGGTGTGGAAACCCTATGATTGTAAGAAGTGAGTGAATATCCATCATCAATAAGGCAAGTTGAACTTTACCATTTGTCCATGTTATGCTTACTATGTGAGCGTAGAAGTAACTTTGTTGATATGATGATACACTATGAAAGCTGGATAGGTTATCCATGTGGATATTTATCTTGTTTGTTGTGTGACCAATGTTTGTGTTGGCAATTGTTTTGCTATTGCCAACTTAGAGATGTGGATGAAAACCCGAGATAAGACCTTAACTTAGTGAGAAACTGAGAATGGTTTGATATGGTGAGTGAATCAACCTGGCAGATTGGTGGAGGAGATTTTTTCTAGGATGGTGTGGCATGGTTTCTAATATAGAGGAAGTTGTTATGAAGTTTGACACCCTTGCACTGGAAAAATCCTATACACATAAAATTTTTGTAAGTCATGTATTAGTAGAAGATAGGCATCAATTTTCATGTGGTTAGTCGCAAACCAAGAAGTATGAACCATGGAATGAGCCAAGGGAAAAACCGATCCTAGGCCAGCAAGAGCGATATATTTTTTAGATTAGTGTAACATCCCTAAAAATTCAAATTTTCGAATGTGAAATTTATCAAATAGGATAATTGAATTTCTTGGATTGGTGGAAATCTCGGAAGACTTTAGGGCATCCGCATATAATCCATGAGCATACCATCATGCATTCAAGTTTTAAAGTCAAAAGGATTTGAAATAAGGTGCAATAAAAACAAAACCCTAATTGGAATTTATTTCTATACTACATTTAAACCCCTAAAATGAGAATTATCATTAGTAAATAATAGCACTAGATTATTTCAACTTAAACTGCTATCCACGTACTTCAGCCCGATTCTTTTCAGCCATGGGATGGAGGACAAAAAAGACACGCAGAGATGTCGCAATGGAGGCCTGCTATCCGTGAGGCTGGCCTCGCTACGGGCCAGGGCGAAAGATTCCACACCGCGGCCTGGTGTCACGCGCACTATCATATCCCGTGTCGCAGACCGGTGGGCCGTGCGAGCGACCTGGGCCTGCCTTCACCATACGCGGGCAGGACTGCGCTTTGTGAGAGGCATTCCCGGCGTGACACGCCTATGCATGCATCGGGTGACGGGGCATGTCGAGAGCCGACGTGGTGCGTCGGAAGGCATGGACTGAAACGGTGTCTAGCCACGAAGAGTTGTCTTCGTAGTGTAGGCCATAGACGTACGTGGATTTTCGCGGCCGGTCTATAGCTGAATTTTGAACGTTGGCTATATACGGGCGTTGGTTATCGCATCCACCGGCGACGTGGCATTGTGGACCCTTTCCGAACGCGTTTTTACATGGCGAACAGTCGAGCTGGCAGCGTAGGCTATAGACATACACGGTTTTTCGCGGCCAGGCTACAGCCGAGCTACCAGCATAGGCTATAGACATATGCGGGTTACGCAGACACCGGCGACGTGGCAGCGTGGAGTCTCGCCGGTAGCATTTCTACGTGCCAGAAGGATGAGCTGGCAGCCTGGGGGCGGAGATCCGACATGAACGAGTAGACTATATAGGCTGGCGCGTATTCTCGCGACGATATAGTACGGTGGGTCCAGCTTGCGCGGGAGAATGCATCTCCCTTACATAGAATGCACGGAAGGATCCATGCCTCGCGCGTGCGGTTATAAAACATCTCCCTCTTTGTTACTTCTCGCCTCATTTTTATTTTTCTTCTTTCTCACCGCGGCTTAGCTCCAGCGGCACACCGTCCTTTAGATAGCTAAACTCGAGCACCCAAACGATGGCATAGCCGTACGCGTTCTGGGTGCCGGCGTGGTTGCTTTTAAGCGGAGCGGTGCTGCAAGCGAGAGCTTGCTGACGTGAAATGAACTGATATTTTAGTTATAGGTTTTAGGTGAAGCGATGTCGCAAGCTAAATCTTGCCTACATTTGCTGCATAGATAGGATAGCTATTCGGATTCGGGTGGCTGGTAGATTAGGTATACCGGCATATATGTGGTAACAATACGCTGAGCGTGTTCGGTTCCCTGCGTCTATCCGGCGACTCTGTGTCTCCCGTCGTGTCGACACCTATCCGTTCAGCCAGTGATATTTCTTGGTTTATCGACGGCTCTTGGCACGGTCATGTACGGCAGTGATATTTTTATGTTTCTGTGTATGGTAAGAGCTCTCGCGCCCTTACCGTCGTTTTTCTTTCTTTCCTTTTTATGTTTTATTTCATTTTCTCATTGTTCTCGCTTTTTTCTTCGTGTTTTCCTTCTTCTTTAATATTTTACGTGTTGTTTTCTGGTTTTTTCTTTTCTTCTCGATATTTTTGTTCTCTTGCGCCGGTGTCCTTGCCTCTGGTTTGTTTTTATTATTTTCCTATGCTCTTTTCTGCATTCGTCTTTTTCCATTTTTGACTTCTGAGTGTTATTTTTTTATGACTTCATGTTTTCTTACATTTATTTTTCTTACTATTTTCGTATGTTTTTTCTTCTTGTCACATGCTTCTACACATAAGAAGTAATATGCGTAAATATAAAAAATGAAATGAATACTCTCGCAATCATGAACAATAAGAAAAAATGATTGACCGTGATAACTGTGTACCACTCTCGCAATCATAAATGATGAGCAAAAGTGATCAAACGTGCATGGTGGTGTGAACGAGAGCCAGCATCGTCACCATTTACAGAACGCACCGATGCCACGGTTGATACATATGAAGCTTCTAAGACGAATGATGATTGTGCGTTGCCGAGCATCGTCATCGCTTACGGAACACAGCGATCCCGCGGTTGATTCATATAAAACGTCCAAGACGAATGACGATTGTGCGTTGCCGAGTAGGTTCTTTCTGCGACTTTGCACTACGGTCGATGGGAGCTCAGGAGCGGTGGCTGTTGCATACATGACATGCAAAGGCTATTTAAATTGTCAATATTTTATCCTTCATTTTTTTCTTGCGTAAATTCTACTATTTTCAGTATAAAATGTAAATTTAGCATGCGAATATGTAGTTAATTTATACAAACAAGTCAGGTACACGTGTTCTATGTGGTTGTGTACTATTTTGCACTGTGTATATTGTGCTTTCTGTGTTTTTACGTTTGTACAGTGTTTCTGTTTTGCCGTTTAGATTTTCCGTCTTGTGGTTTTGTCTTACAAAAAAGTCATGTGTACGTGTTCTAGGTATGTTTACCATAGAAACATGTGATGTAATATGTATATATATATATATGAAATGTAAATAAGTTTTGCTATATTTTATAAGTTCCCTTTTTACGTTTGTATGGTATGCCGGATTTGGCACTGACTTAACTGTATATTGCGTCGTTCTAAAGACTCTAATAGGATTTAGCGGTACGGAAACAGTTTTCAAACGCAATGAGACTCATGCTTGAAGAACAATGCACTATTACTTAGCGTTACAAGATCAAATCTTTTCTCTTGCACATAGATATAGCACGCTCATATCATAAAGTGTTCTTAATACCGACTACACCCCGGGGGCGTAGAGGAAAGTCTAGTTTCTATAAAAAAATGTTTATTGGAAATGGACCCAATGTATAAAATCAATCTAATTTTATTTTTATTTAGAGTTTTGTAGGTTTTTACAAATGAGTTTTCAGCTAAGTTGAAGCTAAAAAATTAAAATAGAAATAGAAAATAAAACTAACCAGGAAAAAAAGACTCCCTAACTGGGCCAACCCAACCCAGCTGGCCCAAGACCAGTCCGCCTCCCAGGTCGTTCCTAACCTCTAGCCACCCACTCCCCGGGAGAGCGATGACCACGTTGCCCCCCGCCCATGTCGCGACGACCCTGCTCCCGAGTGTCCCCGGCTGAGATGAACCACCCCTTTAAATTCCGATGAACACATGTACCTCTTGGCCCTACTCTCGCAAGTGCAACACCGTCGAGCTGCACAAATTTTGTGCTTCCGCTCCTCCACTACTTCCGCGGTTTGGCGATGAATTCCGGCTAATACCGAGGTTTGTCAGTTGCCCCTTTTGATCTATATTACTCCCCCTTCTCCTTACGTGTCATCTCGGGCCTCCATTTCCTATTCTCATAGCAACACGACCCCAGGGACAACACCATGAGCTCACCGACGCTCGACGCTCCTCCGTCTATCCTCTACCACCGCAGGAGACCATATTAGGGCCCCTCGATCACCCATACGAGATCACAGAGACACCACGCAGACCATAGACCCCTCCAACGCCTTCAGGACTACACGTCCGTCCTCGCCATCGAAAAACAGAGCCGCCTGCCGCCTCCTTCTCCGTCTTGGGTGAACCAGCCACATGGTGAGCACTCCCTTCCGCTCCTAGCCTTTTGATCATGATTCAAAGGCGCGGATAGATTCCAGCCGAGCCGCAGCCCAAGTTGAGATGTTAGCTGATGCTCGAGCCGAGTCCATAGCCAAGCCGATCCGGCTAGATCTAGACCGTCGGTTTTATGTAGATCTAACGGAAACCTTTTAATCTTGTATCAAAGGGGTAAGAACTAATAGGAACTCGCCACATGTCCCATTTATATCTAATTTCCTTTTAAAAGGTGTTTAGATGGGCAGAATCTTGTAAAATTCATAACTTAAGTTATGCAAGTACAAAAGTTATGAATTTTATGTCTATGGAATCCTTGAAGCAAGAAGAACAAACTGAAAAATGAAAATATAAGTTTTGACCATGCATTATTAGTTCAATTTGAAATGTGTGAGTTGGAGTATTTTGGGAATAACTTTCATTCTAAAAATGATCTTAGTGTGACTCTTTTTGATAAATGTGTATACTTTAGTCCCCTATCCAAAAGGATCATAGGATAAAAGTTTAAAACATGTTTACAAGAAATTTGTTTAAATATGAATCTATACCCTTTTAATAACTATTTGAACATAACTTTAGTTATATAAATGATTTTTAAATCAAACTTGTTACATCGTACACCATATAACTTTTATAAACCTTATTCATGATTTTGAAATACACATCAAATGTTATTTACGAATATCAAGCATGTCTTACTTGTGCATGATGTTTGTTGTGTGAATGGGTGTTCATTAGAATTCTTTGTCTTATAGATTGTGAGGTATGGATTGTAAGAAGTGAGTGAATATCCATCATCAATAAGGCAAGTTGAACTTTACCATTTGTCCATGTTATGCTTACTATGTGAGCGTAGAAGTAACTTTGTTGATATGATGATACACTATGAAAGCTGGATAGGTTATCCATGTGGATATTTATCTTGTTTGTTGTGTGACCAATGTTTGTGTTAGGAATTTTTTTGCTATTGCCAACTTAGATATGTGGATGAAATTCCGAGATACGACCTTAACTTAGTGAGAAAGAGAGAATGGTTTGATATGGTGAGTGAATCAACCTGGCAGATTGGTGGAGGAGATTTTTTCTAGGATGGCGTGGCATGGTAAGAGCGTGGAGTATGACTTACTAACATGTTGAGTTGAGTGACTGGATTGTGTGTCATGGTAGGGGAGTGGAGTTTGACTTACTGACATGTTAAGTTGAGTGAATGGATTGCGTGGTATGGTAGGTGATACGTCCAAAACGTATCTACTTTCTCGAACACTTTTGCTATTGTTTCTCCTCTATACTTGTGTGGTTTGGATGCAACTAATGCGGACTGACGCTATTTTCAGTAGAATTGCCTTGGTGTCTACTTTTTGTGCAGAAAATCAACTATCAGGAAAAATCCCGGAAAATATGCCAAAAACCCTATTTCACCCGAAGACTCCAAGAGTCAGAATACGAGACAGAGAAGAGCCAGGGGGTGGCCACACCACCTGGTGGCGCGGGCCAGGCCAGGCCGCGCCAGGGGGTGCTGTGGGCCCCCCAGGCACCCCTCGGCCTCTTTCTTCGCCTATAAGGAGCCTTCTGACCTAAAAACTTTGGGGGGTTCGATGTTTTTCAAGAAGGAGTTCCGCTCCGCCGCCACCACCAGATTCCACGAAACAGCACTAGAAACTCCGTTCTGGCACCCTGCCGGAACGGGAAATTGGAGGAGATCATCGCCATCATCATCACCATCGCTTCTCCATCGACCATCCATGTTTCCCCCATCTAAACACCTCTGCTGCTCTTGATTCACCGTCTGTTTTGAGTAAGTTCCATACACCACCACATACACATGCTACACACACTGCTACTACTACTGAATCTGAAACTTCTGATGCTTATGATGCTGCTTCTACTACGCTTGATAAGAGTGGTTCATTAGGTCCTTTCCTAGATGCTACGGTTGCTAGAAATGTAGCTGGAAATACCTAAACTCCTAATGAAGACACTACCACACCTGTTAGCTCACCTGAGTCTAGTGAGAGTTATGATATTGAAGATGGTTATGTTGAGATAACCGATGAGTTTATTAAAGAATGTAAGAACACCCATGATAGGAGCGCTTCTAAGAGTCTCCTTGAGAGGCGTACTATTAGACCCAAATTATATCCTACTGCTAAGTTTGCTGCTTCTCCCATAAACATTATAGATGAAGATTATGATTTCTCTCTCGATCTATCTTACATAGGTATTGTCGAGAAAGAACCTTTTTGTGGGACTAAGAATGAAAGTGCGGTAGCACATATGAATGAACTTTCTACCATGAGTGGCTTGTTTTTTGATGATATTAAGATGCGTACTTACTTTGTTGCTAAGATTTTCCCCTTTTCACTAAAAGGAGAAGCTAAAACTTGGTTTAGTAATTTACCTCCTGGATCTATTGATAGCCCTGAGTGCTTGATTAGTACTTTCCTGCAGAAATATTTTCCTCCCAGTGCTAGACATGCTATTTTGCAGGAACTTTTTGATTTTAAACAGGGAGAAAAAGAGGTATTGCCCGAATCTTGGGCAAGGTTTTGTGCTTTGATTCATGCACAGGCTGGAAGTCCATTACCTAAGAATGAGCTTCTTGATATATTTTATAATGGACTAACTGAAGAATCTAGGACATACCTAGATAGTTGTGCTGATTGTGTTTTCAGAAATAGGACTCCCAAGGAAGCTGAGGAGTTAATGGCTAAAATAAGCAAGGATTATGAAGATTGGACTCCTCCTAAACAAGCTATACCTGAAGTAATTGTACCTAAACGATTTATTCCCGTGCCTATTCCAACATCAAAGAAGAGGGGAGTTATTGAATTAAATGATGAAGTGATGAAGGAAGCTAAGAAATGTCTTAAGGAGAAGGGAATTAAAGCTGCAGATGTCAAGAATTTACCTCCTATAGAATAATTGTGTAAGCCAATTTCCTACTCATCCACTATTGAGGTACACTCTCTCCAACACTTTGATGAAGGTGATATCCTTTACTCGAAACCTCCTGATCAATGCTTAGAAGAATTTGATATCTTTATTGTTAAGCAAGATAACTTTAATAAAAGGGTGCAAAATCATCTAATGGAAAACACTAGAACTATTGTTGAGTTGAAAGATATTGTGGAAAGAACCTCTAATGATGTTAAAATGATTGTTAAACACTTTCAAATGGTTCAAACTCAAATATATCAACTCGTTAAAGTGCAAAACGACTTGCTAGTTAATGCTGCTAAAGAAAAACATGCTTATGAAATTAGAACTAGAAGTGGAGCTGCTACCCAGGATCCTTTATATCCTGAGGGGCATCCCAAAAGAATTGAGCAGGATTCTCAACAAGCTGAAAATAGTGGTTCTACTCGTAAGAAAAGGAAAAAAGAAACATAAAACTGTTGTAGAACCCTCTGAACCTGCTATAGATCCTAATAGTATATATATCTCTAATGCTGAAACTGAAAGTGGTAATGAAGAAAATGAAGTACCTAATGAAAAAAAAGTTGAAGAAGAACCTGAAAACCACACTAAGAATACTAAATACACCAAAGAAGATTTTATTTCTAAGAAACATGGTAGTGAAAGAGAACATTGGGTCCAAAAACCTATGCCTTTCCCTCATAAGAAACACAAGTCAAAGGAAGATGAACACTATAATAAGTTTTGTGAGTGGATGAAGCCTTTATTCTTGCAAATTCCTTTGACTGATGCTATTAAATTGCCTCCTTACTCAAAGTATATGAAGGACATTGTCTCGAATAAAAGGAAGATCCCTAATGAAGAAATTTCTACCTTGCTTGCTAATTATTCCTTCAATGGTAAGGTTCCTAAGAAACTTGGAGACCTAGGGATTCCAACTATCCCTTGCTCTATTAAGAACAGTTATGTTAGAACTGCTTTGTGTGATTTGGGAGCTGGAGTTAGTGTTATGCCTTTCTCTCTCTATAAGAGGCTTCGACTTGAAAAATTAATACCAACTGATATATCTTTGCAAATGGCTGATAAATCTACCACTATTCATGTGGGTATATGTGAGGATGTACCTATTCAGGTGGCTCACAATTGCTTGATACTAACTGATTTTGTTGTGCTTGAAATGCCTGAAGACGATAATATGTCTATTATTCTTGGGAGACCTTTTCTTGATACTGCAGGAGCTGTTATTAATTGTAATCAAGGAAAGGTGACCTTCAATGTTAATGACAAGGAACATACTGTCTATTTCCCCAAGAAGATTGAAAGGACTTATGGTTTGAATTCAATTGAACATGTTGAAGGCATTCAAGTTGGAGAAATATATTGTCCCATACCAAGAGGAAAATTTGAAACTATTATGATTGGGACCATTGCTATCAAGTTTAAGGTAACATAATCATTAGTGGAGTACAAAGTTTTGTCTCATATGCAATTGTTTTGGTAGCAAGACTTGATCAACCTTGCTAACAAAAGGATTCCTTTGAACTAAACAATGTTTTCATTATGATTATCTCCGTTTATTTCTATCCTTTGCATTTTAGTTTTTGCTTTCGTTTAGTTTTCTTTTTGTTGTTAGTTGCTTGCATGTTAGAACTTCTGTAGTTCTAGCTTTGTTTTGTCCTTGCATCGTGTTTCCAAAAAAAATCTG
Source organism: Avena eriantha (assembly GCA_910589775.1). Lineage (NCBI taxonomy): Eukaryota > Viridiplantae > Streptophyta > Magnoliopsida > Poales > Poaceae > Avena > Avena eriantha. The sequence continues at coordinate 184,916,230 of OU342743.1, forward strand.
TCTGTTAGAAAAATCATTCTTCTATTTCTAAAAAATGCCCAAAAATAAAGTGTCTTGAAAAATTCCAGAAAATTCATATTAAATTTTTACGTGAAAAAAGGGGCAGAGGAGTACCTGGTAGGTACCAAGGGGGCCCACCAGGCAGGCACACCACATGGTGGCATGGACAGCCTTGGGTGGCGCCATGCCCTGGTGTGGGCCACCCCTGGCCCCCCATTACCTCTCTCACCTGCCACTTTCTTCTCTCTCCCGAGTAAGCTCCAGTTCATAGCTCAAAATCGCGTTCTTGCTGTGCTTGCTCTCGATTTTTTCGATCTCCTTGCTCAGCGCACCTTTCTTGCTGAAATTTGGAGCATTTGTTCCCTGGTATGTGACTCCTCCCCTTGTCCAAGTAGATTTGTGTTTAGTGGATTATATGTTGAGTATTTTGCTGCTATAGGTGACTGGTTATGAGAGCTTGTAAGCTTGTTTGATGCTTAGAGATATAGTTTTGATGCATGTTTAGGCCTCTTGCAAGTCCCTATGAGTAGAATCCTTCATTATATTTACTTTGCAATCACTTCTTTAATAGGTGTTTAAATTTCAGAATAGAAGATGAGTGAACACCACCTAAACCAACATGAGCTTTGGGTGCCTGAGGTCATGAGGGTCCACCGGGAGGAGGAAGTTTTTCCCTCCATTTATCCATGCCCTGAGTTCATGAGAGCTGCAGGAATTCTACAAGATTTCCACACTTTGGTTTCTAATGCAGGGTTAGAGCACTTTTTGGAAGATGAACCTTGTCAATTTGTGAAGCTAACCATGTCTGTGGTGTAGGATTTCCAATTTAGTCACTCTTTGCCTAACCCCATGGTCCATTACAAAATCTACAATATTGCTATCAACCTTTCTCTTGATGATTTTTGTGTAGCCATTAAGGTACCTCAATGGGGATCATGTAGGAAGATTAAAGAGAGACCTGAACCACTCATGGATTTATATGCAGAAATTTGCCAAGGGAGTAGCTTCTTGAAGGAGAGTGGAAAAATCCGTAACATTCATCTTCCCTCCATTCGCTACTTTGCCTACTTTATTGCCAAGTGTGTTCTTGCTAGGAAAACTGCCAATAAGTTATCTTCGTTTGATTTAGCATTTATCTCTGCTGCTCTTAGACGCGATAGGTCTTACAACTTGGGTGCTTTGATAGCTTTCCGTCTTGCTGCTAACTGTGAGAAAGGTGTAATTTGTGGAGGCCTCATTGCTTCTCGTTTGCTAGCATTACATGGTTTAGTGCCTCATCATCTAGACCTACAGTTTCCCATAGAAAGGCTTGATCTTAATTCCATGATACAGCATAAATTTGTTTCCTCGTGGGCTAGTATGAGTGAGTTATCTTATGAAATAACCTTTCTCAAGGCTGGTTGGAGAAAGAGCAAGTCCGAGCGTGTTGTTCTTTTTCCTGCACCTGTTTTGTTTAACCTTGATAACATGGAAGGATGGTCCCTCACTGAGGAGGATCTTGACACGTACAGGAGCAGGACACTAGAAGGGAGGTCACGGATGATTTGGTCCAGCCCTCGAAGGAGGGAGAGTCTTCATATCAGCATGCCGCTTATGATTGGGGAGCTTCCTCTTCTTCCCATGGGCCCAGCTACGACCATTCTTACCAAGATCCACCCGCTTGGAACCCCTATTCGTGCATGGATTGATACCCACTTAGGCCAAAAGCCTAAGCTTGGGGGGAGGTACGCCGACACCACACTCATCTTCATATCATGTTGCGTCGGTACTTTGTATATTCATGTTTTCGTTCTCTTTTTAGTTTTCTTTCTTCTTTGTTTTTTCTTTCTAAAAACACAAAAAGACCAAAAATATTTCTGTTGTTTCTCTTTGGGTTGTTTCTTCTTTTTGCCTTGGTTTTCTTTTCCCTTTCTCCTTTGTTTGAACTATTCGAAAAACCCAAAAAGATTTTGCTTTGTTTGTTTTTTCCTTTTGGTTCTTATTTAAAAATCGAAAACACCAAAAATATTTGCCGTTCTTCTTTGGTTTTTGCGAGTTTGCTTCAGGGTTCGGCAGTCCTCAGTGGATATGGGATTCATATAATTATTCAAGCCACACAAGTGAAGAGCAATAATGAGGATCAATGACGACTTGAGGCGTGGTAAGAGGCTGGTAACGAACTCTATTTTTTTCATTTTTGTACATATAATCATCACTGTGGGCATTCTTAGTCCGTTCATGTAGAGTGTATGTTTTCTTTGGATGCTTAGTAGTTCTTGCCTTCTTATGATTAGCTCCAGCTCGCTAATAGTTTGTAGCATGTCTCGTGAATGTTTGCTTGCATTACTCTATTCATAAATTAGTATGACACCGCGGTATCCTCCTTTGAATGTTTTCATTTGATTGACTTGGCACATGCTCACGCATGCACATGACTGTAATAATCAGTTAAGCCTCAATGAATTATTTTGCCTTGAGGATCTTGAATCACTTTCATGCCATGAGTAGTCCTGTTTTGTTGCAAGCATGATAATGACAACTATTGCTCTCTCGTTTGTCGATCCCTTACTATTTCTAGCCTTCACTTCCACTGAGTGTTTTACTCATGTTTCCAACTCCCTAAACCAAATATTGCCAAAGTGTCCATCATACCTACCTATTAGCATCATTTGCTACTCCCGTGCATATTCAATATGCCTTATTTTCTTCCGAATAAAATGTTTGCTTGATATGAGAAAATTAGTTAGTAAAGCTCTCACGAACTTGATGGCACACTTTAGTTCTTGCACTTAATAAACCTGAACCATTGTCAAATCTCCATGAAAGTTATATGCTTGCAAATTATAAGCTGGGGATTAGTAGAACCGTGTTGTCACGGGGAACGCTTTCAACACTTGTAAATATATACCCAGTTGATACCTTGCTCTTTTGTTTGCGGATGTCGTCGGTGTGAAATCAAAGGGGAGCTTGTAAGTCCATGGAGTTATGTATGTGTGTTAGAGAAACACATGGGCCGTTGGTCTAATCCATGCTGACATGGTGGAAACCTGCATCGTAACCATAATGATATCTATGAAGCATTCTTCTTATAAAAAAAGAGAGAGATAGCTATTGAGAAAAATAAAAAAAAAGGAGTTTTATGAAAAGAGGAAAGAGAGAAAAAAGCACCATTTTCCCATGGTAAAAAAGAAGATTGCTGAGATACTCATTGCCTGCTTGCCTTGTCATTTTGATATGGGGATTCTTCCGTATCATCAGGAAATGGGTACCCCATTGGCGGTTCTCAATGATACGCACATATTTATGATGACAAGAACTTACCGGTAACTAAAGTTGAGTAGAATGAGGAGCGGCCCTCGTATTCAAGGGACTTGGGATTTTCAGTTTATAGTCTGCCAAGCATATAACTCAGATTGGACCTCACTTTCACCTTAACCACTTTAAAGATGCTTATGATAGGGGCAATGAGATCTCAAAGCTAATGAGTACCATACTTTCAGCATTTGGAAGCCTTTCAAATTATTCAAAACCTTTTCTTCTACTTGTTGAGTCTCCACATATTCTTTGAGCACTTTCTTGAGACCATAGTTGTCATTCTTTGTGTTTGTTCCATTACTTGATTATTTGTGTTATGACTTTGATGCTTGTACCCTTGATATCTTTACTTCTAGTCATCACTTGAACTTCAGAGGTGCCTTGGCATTCATAATCAAAGGCAAGCGAGATACCACTCTATCATACCTTTCTATGAGCATTGTAATGTTGCTTATGTTTATGCTTCATGCTACTTATTATTCTTGAGTTAGGATCTCTTCATAGCTTGCAATGACTATTAAGTAGACTCAGTTGCATACTCTTTATTATGAACTGTCTAAGTAGTTGATCACATTGCTGAGAATATTTACATCTTATGAAGCAAATGTGTTCATGAAAGTTCTTTTATCGCACTCAGTTTTCAATTGAATTGCTTGAGGACAAGCAATAAGCTAAGCTTGGGGGAGTTGATACGTCCAAAACGTATCTACTTTCCTGAACACTTTTGCTATTGTTTCTCATCTATACTTGTGTGATTTGGATGCAACTAATGCGGGCTGACGCTGTTTTCAGCAGAATTGCCTTGGTGTCTACTTTTTGTGTAGAAAATCAACTATCAGGAAAAATCCCGAAAAATATGCCAAAAATCCTATTTCACCCGAAGACTCCAGGAGCCAGAATATGAGACGGAGAAGAGCCAGGGGGTGGCCACAACACCTGGTGGCGCGGGCTAGGCCAGGCCGCGCCAGGGGGTGGTGTGGGCCCCCTAGGCACCCCCTCGGCCTTTCTCTTTGCCTATAAGGAGCCTTCTGACCTAAAAACTTCGGGGGGTTCGACGTTTTTCCAGAAGGAGTTCTGCTCCGCCGCCACCACCAGATTCCACGAACAGCACTAGAAACTCCGTTCTGGCACCCTGCCGGGACGGGAAATTGGAGGAGATCATCGCCATCATCATCACCATCGCTTCTCCATTGACCATCCATGTTTCCCCCATCTATGAGTGAGTAATCCCCCGCTATAGGCTATGGGGATGGTAGGGATTGGATGAGATCGTTCATGAATGGCATCAGATTGCTAGGGCATGGTGCCTAGTATCTTTTATTAGTGCTTTATGACTTTGTTGCGACTTGTTGTGCTTAATGCTTGTCACTAGGGCCCGAGTGCCATGATTTCAGATCTAAACTTATTATTGATTCATTATGATAGTATTGTTCTTGGTCTTATCTACAAGTTGTATACACACGTTATTGTCCGGAACCTATGGCCCCGAAGTGACAGAAATCGGGATAACCGGAAGGGAAAGGCTTTGATGTGAGGGTCACATGTGTTCACGGAGTGTTAATGCTTTGCTCCGGTGCTCTATTAAAAGGAGCACCTTAATTGCCAGTAGTTCCCTAGAGGCCCCGCTGCAAACGGGCTGGCAGGACAAAAGATGTTGTGCAAGGTCTCATTGCGAGCACGTATGACTATATATGGAACACATGCCTAGGATTGTCTAGTACTTGGATGCTTTATCTTATTTATCTGCAATTGCCCTATGTTCTGATTGTTATGTGAATTGTCTTGTCCATGCAACGCCCGTCCATCCATCCCTATGCCTACCGCACTCGAATCCCACTGTTTACTGCTTTTGTTACTACTATCTTTGCTTTACTACTGCTGTTACTTTGCTATTCCTACTACAAAACTGTTGCTACTGATAAACTGCTGTGAGCAAGATTGTTTCCAGGTGTAGCTGAATTGATAACTCAGTTGTTAAGGCTTATAAATATTCTTTGGATCCCCTTGTGTCGAATCAATAAATTGGGTTTCACTTCCCTCGAAAATACTGCGATACACCCCCTATACTTGTGGGTCATCAGTAGGGCGTGGAGTCTGACTTACTGACATATGACCTGAGTGAATGGATTGCGTGGCATGGTAGGGGTGTGGAGTCCGACTCACTGACATGTTGAGTTAAGTGATGGGATGGGATGCATGGTAGGGGCGTGGAGTATGAATTACTGACATGTTGATAATAGGATGTGAGACCCTGGTGCTTGTATTAATAAGATTGATAGGATACCCATATCAACAAGTTGCAACTTATTTTCCGGAATCTCATCTGAAGAGAGCTCTGAGGTTAAGCGTGCTTAGCCTAGAGCAATTTGAGGATGGGTGACCGACTAGGAAGTGGGTCCCAGGTGCACACAAGTGAGAACAAAGTGCGTAGAAAAGACTAGTGTTGGTCTATAGGGCTAGTCTAGATATATTATTAAGCTGCTAGGAGTGATAGCCTGGGCACGGAGAGTCCAGGATTTTATAAGTGGTATCAGAGCCGATCCTCGCGGTTACATGAGCGTGTGTGGGTCAGTGGCGAACATGTGGAGCATGTGGCCCAGAGTGGACACGGCATGACACATGTGCCGGCACTGGACGCACAGACGTGTGCCAAGAGGGGATATTCCTAGCTTGTGGTTGATCGACAAGGGCGTAGATCTTCTAAGGGTGGTTGTATGTGAGACCCTGGCGCATGGCTTAATAGGATTGATAGGATACCCATATCAACAAGTTGTAACTTCTTTTCTGGAAGCTCATCTGAAGGGAACCCTGAGGTTAAGCGTGCTTGGCTTAGAGAAATTTGGGGATGGGTGACCTGCCGGGAAGAGGGTCCCGGGTGCGCACGAGTGAGGACAAAGTGCGCAGAAAATACTAGTGTTTGTCTGTGGGGCCAGTCCAGATATCTTATTAAGCTGCCAAGAGTGATATCCTGGGCACGGAGAGTCCGGGTATTACAATTGGTATCATAGCCAGGTTATCGTGGTTACATGGGCGTGTGCGGGTCAGTGACGGACATGTGAAGCATGGCACGTCTGGCCCAGAGTGGACATGGCATGGCACATGTGTCGGCACTGGACACACAGATGTGTGCCAAGAGGAGATGTTCTTGGCTTATGGTTGATCAACGAGGACGTTGATCTTCTAAGGGTGGGTGTATGTGAGACCCTAGTGCATGGCTTAATAGATTTGATAGGATACTCATACCTACAAGTTGCAACTTTTTTCGGAAGCTCATCTGAAAAGAACTCTAAGGTTAAGCATGCTTGGACTAGAGAAATTTGAGGATGGATGACCGACCGAGAAGTGGGTACCAGGTGCGTACGAGTAAGAACAAAGTGCAAATAAAAGACTAGTGTTGTTCTATGAGTGTGTTACATACGAGGGGTTAGACAAGTAGCATGGTTGGGGTAGTGGACCTGACTTAAAGACATGGTTGGAGAATTGGAGTGACGAGTGATATGATAGGAGGCTTTGGACTAGACCCATAGACCGGTAGATAAGAAGAACTGATTGATTTTGCCTTGTTGGATTTTCATATCCCCTTTAGTGACACTTACCAATATATTTAAAGTAATAACCACTTGTGGCTACAACGTTTCATGTTGCAAGTTTCCCTAAAGATGGTTAACGTACGATGTTAGGGGCGTGAGTCTCCACTCAGCATATTACGCATGTGGCATTTGAATGGAGCTCCTTATCTTTTATTAGTATTCCAATGTTGAACTTTGTTTGTAGGAGCTAAGCCTTATGCTATGCAACTTGTATGATACTATATTATATTCTGGATAATTCGATATAATAGAATTATGATCTTTGTTTTGTGATATTATATCATGAACTGTGTGTGCTAGCGAGTCAATCGAGGGACTAGCACTAAAAAGCATAGAGAATTGGACCCCTACCGAGAGTCGGGTCACTTCAATTAGCAAGGAGCAATCCTGAAAGTGCGGACCTAAGTACTCATTACTGGAGTTCGTCGTAGAAAAGAACTTCACTTCAAGAACTAGAAAAGAATATAAATTAGTGAGTATATATAGATGTCTAGTAAGCACGAGTGCACGACTAAGTTTCGTCGATGTATCTATGCAGTCATGATTAGCATACACAAAAATTGGGGAGAAGAATAAAGTTTTTTTTCTTTCTTGAGGTATAACCTTTTTGATTCTTCTTAACTCAAAATACAACAGTATTTAACAGAACTTTACAAAAATGTAGAACACATGTATATGTTCCCATGGAAAATGGAACAAAACCTTATAAATACCATTTTTCTTTAATGAAAATAGGCTCGAGTGATCCTAGGAACCAAAATTATTGCACTCCATGAAAGTTGCCCCGCTCCGGTTAAAAGATGATGTCAACCGTTAAATTGGACACAACTATCTCCAACATCGGTTTTTGCTGAAAAGTTTGGTCGTTATTTTCTTTTTCCTTCCAATTTTCTTTAAACCAGTAAGCACGATACCCCCTTGCGGTAGATTAGCAACGGCGACACAAATTCTATGTGTCCGTAAAAGTTTTTTCCATCATAGATAGAATTTTCTTGGCACATGATAAAGTCGTCATCGAAATACGGTCGTGCTATATATTTCCATGGAGCTAAAATGTGACATGGTTGTTTTAAACCGCCCATATCGGTAATTAGTGTTGTTGTTGGTCTAGCAGCATATTTCATAACACCAGAGAAACTATGCAATACATGCCAAATGTCGTATCTGAGATTTTGACACCAGATATTGGAGGCTCTTTTTTAGTTTGGACATGGGTGTAATGTACGGCAAACTCGATCAGCGAGCAAACGAATACACAATCACACAGAGACAAGGTTTTTTTTATCTAACTCGGGCTGCAATGCACTACAAGAAATCTAGCCTTCTATAACCCTCTATTTTCATCACAGAATCATCACAGTAGTCCATCTATGATGATCCTATGATGAAAATGAGATCGTCAAAAGTTGATCGTCGCTAATGAACTATAACGACGATCTTGATAAAATCGTCATATATTTCTATGACAATATTGAATCGTCATAATGGTTATAAGGATTCAATATCGTCATTACCAGTTTGGCCTAGCTAGCTCAAATCCTACGTGGCCGATCCGATGTGGAAAAATTGTGACAAAATGAGATCATCATTGAGCAAAATCAGCCCGATCCACTATGGACGTTTAGAAGAGCCGAGCCCAGCAATTCGAGCCTTTTTATTTTTACATAGATGGGCCGCTCCAAATATTTCTAGCCTTTATTTACTCAGTCCTATCATTTTTTACATGCATTTTGTTTTGGGCCCGGTCCTTTTAAGGTTTATTTATTTCTATGTGCTTCGGTGTTTTTACAGGCCATTCCTTTTTTATTATTCAGCCATTTAAAAAATATTCAAATTTGAACTCTATTCCAGTCCAACACCTTTTTTCAGATCCAATTACGCACAACTTCAATAAGTCAATATTTCAAATCATACATAGAAACAGAACAACAATTTTTCAATATTTCAAATCATACACATGAACAGAACAGTCTAACTCCCATTACACTACGATCACATCCTCAAGGTTAAAAAGTAAGACTTCACACCAAAACAGCTGGATTATTACATATATATTAGATGTCAAGTCTTCAACTATATACTAACATTAAATAAGTAGACAGGCAAAATCTATAATCTTAATTCACAACAAGCAATAGCCATCCATCCACCCATCGTGGCACCATCAAAGAAGTATATACCAACCCTTTGCTCACCCAGGCAATGAATATTCTCTTGCACATTCAAATAGCACGAGGTTAAATAAAAGAGCAGCAAACTTTGTGCATATGAACAGCTACGACAAACAGTGGAACAACGTGGAACTCAATGCGTCATTAATTTACAATCAAACAGTGGAACAGCTATGTCAAACAGTGGAACATACGACCTTCTGGGTCTCGCTCTTTCACTAGTGTGAGTAGAAGCATCCCACCTCCGACCCCTCGGCGGCATAGCATCATGTTGGGAAGGTGCAAGGTACCAGCAGAAGCTGCAGGTCAAAGTTGTAGCCATGAAAGCCGTTGACAGTTGGACGGTAGCGGCAGCCTGGTCAGGCCACCACCAGCAGCTCTTCCTCCACACAGAAGAGAGTATACTTACATATTAGCAACACATGAGCTTTATTACCAGTGGCGGCTGAAAATCATACGGCTTGTGAAAATCAAAGTGACAAAGCACCAAACCATGAAAAAACTTAATGCACCATCTCTTGTTGTATTAGCTATCAAATTAGGATGGATTACATTACAAGAGTATATCTCGGCACAAAGAGAGATCAAAATGTAGCGATGCACATGATTACACAATAATGTTTAACAACATGAATCTATCAATAAATTAGTTTTAGAAGCATGTTTAACAACAAAAGACTATAACCAAGAGCTAGCTGGAGAGGTACTAGTGAGATGTACACATGAGAAACCTTGGGTCTTTAAGGACATTAAGTATGCATCTAAAATAGTTTGAAAACCTCATGATGTAATCAAATACACACTTGAGGACCTGGGGTACCAACTTGATCTCATAAGTGAAAATTGTTATACATATAGTATACCTATCTGGCTATACATAAAATAGTAGTGGTACTACTGTTATTGAAAAAAGTGTTGTTGTATAGTATATCTCAAATAAATAGAAACCAAGAATATGAGAATAAACCTAATCTAATACTCCCACCGTCCCAAAATAAGTGACTTGGGTTTGTATAGATTAGGATATATCTATATACTAAAATGCGTCTAGATACATGCGAAGCTAAACAAATCCACATCACTAATTTTGGGACGGGGGGAGTACATAATACTGCTAGTCTACTACATCTCTAAATAACTATCACACAAATATAAGCATGCACTAGTTCAGGGAATGCATGACTTGGAGCATTTAGTTGATTTGGAACATTTAATGTGGACCACAAACTCACAAATTATGATGAACTAAGGTGCAGAATTAAGGGTAAAATAAGATAACAATTGCACATAATTGTCAGCAAGCTGTATATGAAAATAAAAAGCCCAAATTATCAGCATAAAAAACTAATATTTTATAGTATGCAAGCACCACTAAAGTATACATGGCAAAAAACTGCAGATTTTTCGTAGCTACAGCACTTATAGTCGAAATAGAACTACTGATGTCATGCATCTATTGTTCAAGATTCAAGAACAACTAGTAACTAAATCGGTAGAGCACATCTAATAATCAATTAGTACAGATTTAGTAGTGCAATATCAATCTAGTAACTAAATGATGTATAACCCAAATTCCCCAACATCATTTAGACTTAGTAAAATAATTGCCCAAACAATTGAGAGAGGAGAGGAGCTTTGGCCATGCATATCCTTTTTTGTGTGAAATCAAGGTAAATGAAGCAACAAATATATCAATGCTAGTATCTGCAAGTTTTAGTTACACGTGAAGATAACATAGTACAGCTATCATCTCACAAAGAACTGTAAGTTCCTATCTACTGCAGTTGTGATCCACTTATAGCTATTCTTCCTTCAATAATAATAAAAGGAGCATGCATAATGATTTTCATTTTGCTGCTATTGCAAATTTCTGTTTGCTATAAGAACTACTTACAACTATTCCTAAATGAGTTTTAGAGTACATAAATAAAATTCAGAACACATGCTTCTGTTCATGTGCATCTAGTCACGACAGAAATCATAACATTTGGTGGTGGTATTGCTACTACCTTTACTTGACATGATTAATGCGGAATCACTAAATCGGACTGAAACTGGCCTATTATGGACAGAAATCCTCGACCAATGCTGCATGGGTTCCTTGCTGTCGCCATCCTTACTATTGGCTGGCTATGTCGCTAGCACCGGGTAGGGTAGTGCGGGCTGCTGTGGGAACGAGCAGGGGAGGTGAAGGAGGTGCTCCAGTCGACTTTCTCCTCTCATCTCGGTTGGGTCGTCGATCTCGGGTCATCGGCGTGTCCTTGGTGTCTACGACCTAGAGGGATATGAACGCGCACATCAGGGTACCTGACGCATCGTCCAGATGCCAAAAACCACGCCACCACTAGAGATCTGACTACCGACCATGGAGCATCGCCGCCATCACAGGAAGCAATGTCGTGTCCCAAGGGGCTAGATCAGTGGTCATCAAGACCAGTGGATGCGCCAAGCAATGACCACTCTAGCTCCTCCTATACTCGTAGCTGTCCCGCCTTGGGAGGGGGAGAAAGGCGATGAGCAAGCTCCTCTTCTTTGTTGCCAGCCGCCTCGGGAGGGAGAGGGTGGAGAGGGGGTCACGGTCGATAGGAGGGTGGATCGATAGAAAGAGGATCGCGGTCGATGGTTTCGGATTAGATCTGAAGAGATAAGGAGGGTGGCAGCGAGGACGGCAAAGAAACAAGCTAGAGTTTGGGTGGGTGGGGAAATGAGCTAGGGTTTAGGTCTTTTTCTCTTTTGGTGCTCCTGTCCGAAATTTTAGGGGGGTGGACAAGGCGGCACAGCCAAATTCTGAGTAGGACATGAATTTCAGACATTGGATGAGACCATGTGGATGGCTGAGATATGTGGCGGGGGTAATCTGTGGGTAGTCTATTCGTGTTCTCTGATTGACTAGCTCTATTCTATAGGGAAAATGACCAATGTTATGTCTAGAGCAATGACATAGTTTGCTCAAATGACCCAATATTATGCACACATGTGCATCTTGGAATGGTGAACAATGTTGTTGGAGAAACTTTTCCTTTTCATCGCACAAAAAGCCATTTTCCATTTTCCGAGTACCAAAAACGGTCTTTTGTGAAGCGACCACCAAATGTAAGTTGCAAAATGGTACCATCCCATTTAAAAAAAATACTAAATCACATTCCATGGATAATGTCCCAACTAGGGGTATCTTCAATATTTTCGTCCATCCCTTGTAACAAAGACAAATTCCTCTCAAATCGGTAGGAAGTGGATCACGTTTGAACTACAGGTACATGATTTAATGCTCATGATTTTTTGCAAAAATTAATTTTAGGTTCACAATATGCTATTTCATTAGAGATCCACCGAAATTTTAGCGAGACTCAACCATCACTAAGAATCTTCGTACCTATCGTTTTGACCATAGTTTGAAACAGGCCTAAGAAATTCAATAACAATCCAAATGATGTAAAACCTTCATGTGGTGTGACATAGTTGCAAGAAAAAATCAAACTTGGAATATTGCAAAAAGAACTTCTCAGAAATAAGTTATCATGTTCGAGGTTTCATGGTTTTCAAGCCAAATAACCAATGTTATGGCCAAAATCATGGCATAGTTTATGATAATATGCCCATATTATGCACACACACATGCATCTTGAATGGCAACAATGTTGCAGGAGGAGTTTTCCTTTTCATCACACAAAAAAGGCATTTTCCATTTCCCGAGTGCCAAAAACGGGTGTTTTGTGAAGCGACCACCAAATGAAAGTTGCAAAATGGTACCACCTCATTTAAAAAAAATACTAGACCACATTCCATCGACAATTCCTAACTAGGATATCTTAAACCTTTTCGTTCACCCCTTGTTAAAAATATAAGTTTCGGACGAATCAGTTGAAAGTTGGTCAAATTTGAGCTATAGATACATGATTTAATGCTCATGATTTTTTGCAAAAATTGTTTTTAGATTCACAATATGCTATTTCAGCAGAGATCCACTGAAAGTTTAGCGAGACTCAACCCCTAGTTAAGAGTCTCCATGCCTATCGTTTTGACCACAGTTTGAAACACGCATAAGAAATTGAAAAAAACCTTTGTGTGGTGTCATATTGTGTGACATAGTTGCAAGAAAAAATATCAAACTTGAAATATTGTAAATATATTGAAAACGCCTATTTAGAAATGAGATATCATGTTAGAGGATTCATTGCTTTTAAGCCAAATGACCAATGTTATGACTAAAATCATCGAATATTTTGTGATAATATGCATATATTATGCACACATGTGCATCTTGGAATGGAGAACAATGTTGCAGTAATAAGTTTTCCTTTTCGTCACACAAAAATCCATTTTTCATTTTCCGACTGCCAAAAACGGGGTGTTTTGTGAAGCGGCCACCAAATCAAAGTTCCAAAATGGCACCACCCCATTTTTAGACCACATTCCATGGACAATGTCCCAATAGGAGTATCTTAAACCTTTTTATCCACTCCTTATAAAAAATACAAATTCATGTCGAATCAGTAGAAAGTCAGTCAGATTTGAACTACAGGTACATGATTTAATGCACATGATTTTTTGCAAAAATCATTTTTAGATTCACAATATACTATTTCATCAGAGATCCACTAAAAAATTTGCGAGACTCAATCCCTAGTTAAAAAATTCATGCCCGTCATTTTGACCATAATTTGAAACGGACATAAGAAATTTAAAAACGATCCAAACAATGTAAAATCTTCGTGTGGTGTCATATTATCATGAGTAAATAATAGCGCTAGATTGTTTCTGTACAACCTATTATCCACATCGTTCCGATTCTCTTCGACCGTGGGATGGACACCGGGAAAGATACGCGGTGACGTCGCAACGGAGCCCTCCTATCGCGTGGGGCGGGTCCTGCTGTGGGCCAGGGCCAAAGATTCCATATGACGGACAGGTGTACCGCGCGTTGTCGTACCCCGCGTCGCAGCATGGTGTATTGCGAACGCGCCATGGGTCCGCTATTAGCGTGCGCGGGCAAAATCGTGCTCTATGAGATGCATTTTCAGCGTGACACGTTTCCGCACCTACCGGGTGGCGGTACCCGCCGAGAGTCAACGTGGCACATCGTAAGGCATGGACAAAATCATTTTCTAGTGGAGAGAGCTATCTTGGCAGTGTAGGATAGACATACGTGGGTTTTCGCAGCCGGCCTACAGGTGAGCTTTGATTGTAGGCTATAGACGGTCGATGGTTATCGCGTTCGCTGGCGACGTGGCGCTGTAGACCCTTCCAGATGTGTTTTTTCATGGCGAAAAGCCGAACTGGCAGCGTAGGCTATAGACATACGCGGTTGTTCATGGACGGGCTATAGCCGAGCTAGCAGCATAGGCTATAGACATACACGGATTTACGCGGATGCTGGCGGCGTGGCGGCATGGAGTCTCGTCGGTAGCGTTTCTACGCGCCTGATGGACGAGCTGGCAGCCTGCGATGTACACGTCCGCGGCTTCTCATGGCGGAGATTCGACGTGGATGAGTAGACTCTATAGGCAGGCGCGCGTTCTCGCGGTGATATAGTACAGTGGGTCCCACTACGTGGGAGAATGCATCTCTCTTACGTAGAATGCACGCCAGGGTCCATGTCCCGCTTGTGCGTCTATAAAACATCCACCTCTTCGGTACTTCTTGCATCATTTTCTTTTTCTTCTTCCTCATCGCGGCTTAGTTTCGGCGGCGCGACGTCCTTTAGGTAGCCAGGCCCAACCACCCGAACGATGGCATAGCCGTATCCGACGTGTTCTAGGTGCCGGCGTGGTTGCTTTTAGGCAGAGTGGCACCGGAAGCAACAGCTCGCCGACGTAAAATGCACTGATAGATTAGGTATAGCTTTTAGACGAACGCGGCGTCCGAAGATAAATCTTGCCAACGTGTGCTGCATAGATAGGATAGATACTCGGGTTTAGCTATTTGGTAGATTAGGTACACGGCGTATAGGTGGTAACAATGCGCTGAGCGTGTTTGATTATCTGCATACGTCCGGCGACTCCGCGTCCACCGCCGTGTCGGCACCTATCCACCCGGCCAATTATCTTTTCTGGTCTATCGACGGCTCTTGGCATGGCGATATATGGCAGAGATGTTTGTATGTTTTTGTGTGCGGTAATCGCTCTCGCGCTTTTACCGCTGTTTTTTCTTTCCCTTTTAGTTTTTATTTCGTTTTCCCGTCGTTCTTTTTTTTCTATTTTTATTTGCTTCGTGTTTTCCTTCTTCTTTCGTTTTTTCCGTCATGTTTTCAGCTTTTTTTCATTTCTTCTCAATTTTTTTATTTTTTCGGTGTCATCCTTGCCCCCGGTTACTTTTTTATGGATTCTCCTATGCTCTTTTTTTCATTCGTATTTTGATTTTTTTTGACTTCTTAGTGTTATTTCTTTTTTTAACTTGATGTATTCTCGTGTTTGTTTGTCTTGCTATTTTCATATATTTTTCTACTTCTAACTTGTTTCTACATGTAAGGAGTAAAACGCGTAAAGGTATAAAACTAAATGAACGCTCTCATAATCGTCAATGTTGAGCAAATATGATCGAACGTGATAACTACCTACAACTCTCGCGAATATAAATGATGAGCAAACATGATCAAAGCAACAGCTGCATGGTGGTTCAAATGATAGCAAACTTCTTCACCATTTATAGAACGCACCGATACCTCGGTTGTCCCATATAAAGTTTCCAAGACGAATGACGATTGTGCCTTGCCGAGCATGGTAACCGGTTACAGAATGCAACGATGCCTCCAAGACGAATAACCAATGTGTGATGCCAAGGAGATTCTTTCTGCGACTTCTCACCGCAGTCAAAACGGCGGTTGTTGCATCCACGGGGCGTGAAGGTTGTTCAAGTTATCAATATTTTATCTTTTTCTGCGTAGATTCTGTTATTTGTAGTAGAAAATATAAATTTAGCATACGAATATGCACTATAATTTATATAGACAGGCTATGTGTATGTGTTGTATGTATGTTTATCATAGAAACGTCTTTTATAATACATATACATATATAAAATGTAAATAGGTTATGTACTACTTTACACTACGTTCGCTTTCTGGGTTTTTATGTTTGTATGTTTTTGTCTTGCCTCTTAGACTTTCGGTCTCACGATTTTGTCTTACAAAAAAGTCAGGTGTATGTGTTTTATGTACGTTTACATATGAACATGTGCTATAATATGTATACATATATGAAATATAAATAGGTTGTATAATGCTTTCCACTACCTATACAGTTTCTGGGTTTTTACGTGTGTACGGCGTTTCTGTCATGCTGTTTAGACTTGCCGTCTTTTAATTTTCTGTTACGGACGCGTTTATACTACGAGTAGAACCACATAAGCGTGTATGATTTTCCGATGTGAAATTTATCTCTACCGCAAACAAGCATCGCGTACTTCGAAATGCACAGCTGACAAGCTCAGAATGCACCGAAGACAAAAATTATTGTACTTTGTTGTCGCGACGCCTCCTGTTAGATAAAAAACGGCATAAAGAATCGTCCATGGTAATCAACTGCGCACGTATGGTAACATTATGATGCACGGATCTGGAACCGACTCAACCATACACTACGTGCTTCTGAATACTCTTGGATTTAGCGGTGCGAGAAAGATTTCTAGACGCAACGGCACTCACGCTTCAAGAACAATGTGATATTACTTCGCGTTTCGAGACTAGATATTTTCTCTTATACGTAGATGTAACGTGATCATATCATAAAGTGTTCTGCATACCAACCGCACCCCAAGGGGCGCAGAGAGAAGACTATTGTGACATAGTTGAAAAGAAAAATATCAAACTTGGAATATTGCAAATATCTTTAAAAACAATTCTCAGAAATGAGATGGCATGTTCGAGGTTTTGTGTCTTTCAAACCAAATAACCAATGTTATAGCTAAAATCATAGCATAATTTATGATACTATGCCCATATTTGCACAATGTGCATCTTGGAATGGCAAAATATTGTAGTAGGAAGTTTTTCTTTTTGTCGCACAAAAAAGACATTTTTTGAGTGCCAAAAAGGGGTGTCTTGGCAAGAGACCACCAAATGAAAGTTGCAAAATGGTACCACTCCATTTTTTAAAGTAATAGACCACATTCCATGGATAATGTTCGGACTACGGTATGTTAAACCTTTTCGTCCACTCCTCGTGAAAAAGACAAATTTCAGCTGAATCGGTAGGGAGTGACTCAGATTTGAACTTGCTCATGATTTTTGCAAAAAATCACTTTTAGATTTATAATATGTTGTTTCGTCATATATCCACTAAAAGTTTAGTGAGACTCAACTTCTAGACGAGGATGGCCACTCCCGCCGTTTTGATCGTGCCTTGAAACCAGCATAACTACTTCAAAAAATAGAAAACCTACGCGTTGTATCATTTTATATGATATAGTATCCATAAAAATGACAAACTTGAAACATCTGGAGTATCCTGGAAAGTGTTCTCAGAAATAAGCTCAAGCTATCATGTATGAAGTTTCATGGTTGTCAGACAAATGACCAATGTTATGGCAAAAATCGCGACATATTTATGATAACCTATCCATATTGTGCACACATGTGCATCATGGCATGGCGAACAATGTTGTCGGGGGAGTTTTCATTTTCGTCACACAATTTTTTTTTCCATTTTCCGAGTACCAAAAACATGGTGTTTTGAGAAGCAACCACCAAATAAAAGTTTCAAAATGCTATCACTGTATTTTTCAAAAAAATACTAGACCATGTTACACGGAAATGTTCCAACCATTAGAGCTTAGAAATAAGCTGAACGCAGGTGTGTGCATTGCATTAGAGCTTAGAAATAAGCTAAACGCAGGTGTGTGCATTGCATTCATGCATAGAAAATCTGGATAATTTTCGCGCTTTTAAATAAAACTTGTCAAAGTGACTGAAGCTTCTCTTTACTTGGTGGAATTGAAGTAGATCATCAAGTTGACTGCGATAAGTTTCAATATGACCTTTGCTAAAAACTTATCTTTGGGTAATATAATTTGATCTAAGGGTAGATCAAATGTAATAAAACTAAGTCACCACACACTACTTAATAGGGAGTACTTGATCTTCTAGAGATCATTACATGATATTCCATACAACAACTCAAGGATGAATACTTAATATTCCAAAAATGATATTAAGGTATTACCTACCACAAACCCTGAATACCAAGTTAAGTATATTACTTAAGTAAAGAAACCTCATAACTAAATCTTGAAACCCTTGTTTGCCATAGTTATTCCTACCATGAGAATCATGGTAGTTTCTAAACTCTAACTCTTATTACAAATAGAGTAGGAAAGGAAGTCAAACCAAGACCATTTAGCACATATCCTTAATATGATAATAAGATGTGACATTGCTATTTAACCAAGTCCTAGTGCCTATTGATCATCAATGTGTGTGATCAATTCTTGACCTAGCACATATTACCTCTTAGCTTTGACCTATTATATTGACCTTCCAAAGACCTTAAGTAAATTAATAAGAAGAAGGAACCAGTTATTGTAGAGTATGCCATCATCAATGGAATATGATCTTTGGTGGAGATCAAACCATCTGATGTTGGAGGAGATAACTCACTCATGAGTTAAATAGAAGAAGTATCTAAACCCAAGAATTAACTAATATTTGAGAAGTTATAATAAAGCTAGTAGTGTTAGAGTATCAAGTAATAACCTTGTTAAACCTAAAGTAAGTTTTCTTAACAAGATAATCCTATAGAGAGACTAGTACAAGTCTACTACTTAGTTGAGTATAGATCTTGATCAGATAATTAGAAACCTAAGCTTTGGTTGATCAAAGGTTGGTGGTCATTATTCTTAAGTCACTTTAGAATAGATGCCCAGCTGATGAAAAAGAGTTGTGAGTATACCAAATTAGGCAAAACCTTAGTAAGCTGAATCATCTAGCTTGATCCTAAAAAGTCAAGCAGAGTATGATGATGTATATAACATAAGTTGTATGGAGTAGTTTAAGGCATAGTAGTTTTACCAAGCTAATACAAGAATAAACATGTATTATGGAGAGTAGTACCATACTTATTTCAGAGGATTGTTATCACAGGTGATATAGAGAGAGTTATAATCTTGCAAGTCTTGGAAATAGTTGCAAGATGGATTCAAAGGAGTTAATGAATGGAGTTAGAAGTAGCTGCATTGATGGATTCCTTAGATGTAGTTAAGAAATGGAAGTTTCATACTAAAGTAATAATGGAGAATGAGTATTGTTGAAGTGGCATGACCATGTCATCATATGATGATGGGTATGGTGGAGCCAGATGATTGACTTATTTAGGAAGATGAGATTTTTGTAAATAAGATAAGAGAGATTTAAATAGAGTATATTTAGGAAAGGAATTCCTTATCTAAAGATAAGTTTAGTGAGGTATTAAGGTAGGAGTGCTTGAGAAACCTTTAACCAAAATAATATCAAGCTACGACAAGAACCATGTCTACCTCTTTGTCTAGAACCCTAGAATTAAGTTAGCAGTGGAACCAATTCCTAATTTTAAGTAGCCATTATAAAGGTATCTCTTAGTCAAATGAGACTTCTAAGAGATAAGTAGAATACCAGTTGAGAGTTTATTACTGGAAGCCTTGCCCACCCGATTTTCTTAAACCCTAATAGAAACCTAGACCCATGAACTAACAAGAGTATTCTAGGAAGTAATTCTTATATCTCACTCTAAGAGATTTTGAAGCAGTGTCTTTAAACCTTGATCCTTATCCATATTCATAATAGAATATGAGTCTATTAAAACCTTCCTAAAACTCAGGGCAATTATTTGGAAATGAACAATTACATTAATGATTGCTATTCATGCTTCTTGACTTCACCAAGGTTGTTCTGTGGTAATCCTAAGCACTACAAAGCAAGTAGAATTGGATTTGGTGAAATCACCAATTAGGGAGAACCATGGAATTCAAATCACCATGTTACAAAACCCAGGATTTAATATCTTATCATGTAAATATAATTCATTTATGAGGGAAAGTATTAATAAGATACTATACACATAAATATCCATCTTAAACCATCACCATTACATTCTTTTAGTGGAAGTGAAAGTCATTTTAAAAGATCTTATTATAAAGAGTAAATCTCCAAAAACCTAATCCATGTTTATATTCTCTAACAAAAATAATCCTTTCTATAATCATGATTAGTGTAAAGAATAAAAATAGAAGTCCAAGGGTACAAATAGATATATAAATGTTCAGTACATATTCACAAAGTATCACCAACTAAATTTAAACTTTAAATAGATAAAGAAATATAGAATAGAATAAAGAAGAGAATTAGAAACAGAAAAATATTTAGAGTAGACCAAATCTGGCCCAAGGCCCATTTCCTTACCCCTCTATCTAACGCCCACAAGCAGCAGCAACCGCCCACACCGGCCCAGCAGCAGCAGCCCAACTTTCCTCTCTCTCTCGCCGACAGGTGGGGCAACCGCGGACTGCAGGTTGAGTTTGGAAAGTATCTGGGGGGTTTTCTGCAAAATGTCCGTCATCGTCTTCCCCTCCAGCTGGAAGCAGCTCAGTGGCGGAGCCGATGCTGTCCGTCGTTGCAGCGCCAGGATTCATGTCGTCATCGACGTCACCGCGAAGGATAAGACCGCCACCGCGATGCCTCGGCCATCCTCATCCCCATTTCTTCCTCTCTCTCGTGCTCTGTGACTCGCACACAGAGAGGCCGAAACCCTAGCTTCACGTTCACCTCAAATCGCTGTTGCTCCAGTCTTTCTTGTGCCCTGGCGAGTAGGCTCGGAGCATCGCCATGTTCTTCTGCATAGAATAGCCGGAGGAATCGACCTGGGGTTCTCGAAATCAAGCCCCACAACTGCTTCTTCCCGAGCTCCGACCGTGCACCGCCGAGACCGTGCTGTCGTCTCCGTTCTCCACTGTTTCATCTGAGGCCACCAGCGCATCAAAGGTAAGCCTACGAGTCTTGCAGTGTCCTCCATGAGATTGCGTGCACCCCGCAGCAGTAATTCATCGTGATGCCGGAGACCGCCGCCGCAGTCCGCTATCGTTGGTCATCTTCTGGTGACCATATCGTAGCGGCGCCACCATGAGTTGGTTTGCCTCGCTCTCGTCTTTCGAACCACCCCAACCGAGCTTGCCAAAACCATCCCAATTCTCGCCGATGTTCGTCGTCCAACCGTCTTCGGCGAGGTGACGTCACAACGACGTCACATCCGCGTCACCACCACGCCACGTCGTGAGTTTGACTGGTACATGCCCATGTGGCTACCAACGTGGCCAATGGCCCACGGGTCAGTGTGTGTGGCTAGAGTAGGTGTCGGTATAAAACGTAGTTCCAGTTTAGGAAATATATAGGATATTACAAATATTTTTTAGGAATTTAAGAAAATGATTAAATCTTATAAATTCAATATCTTTTGTTTTATAACTCAGAAAAATATGTATTATATATCAAACTTTTCAGAAAAATAAATTCTATATTATAAACCTATTAGCACATTTTATTTTCTAACTTAAATAAGATAATTATTATCATTATTAAATAACCTATTAAAGGTTAATCTTTTAAAATGTATATTCTATTATTTCAAATTCATAAAAATAAGTATGATATATCAAAATTCTTCGAAAAACAAAATATACTTTTATAAACTTATTTTGTGCATTTGTGTGACATTTAACTTAATATTTATTATTTACTAGCACAATACCGTGCGTTGCAACGGAAAGAAAAGATCTGCTTCGTAGAGGTGCAACATAATAATATCTAAATATTACTCTCGAACCCGTAGTATGTTCTAGGATTTCTTTTGCCAAGAAATATTTCTTTCAAAGACAAACTTGAGCATATTTGCAATATGTTATTTTCTAGATCCTAGGGCATTTTTCGATACTTAAACCAGTATCACTTTTTGTTACAAATTTCTCTTCCAAATCCCGGGGCCAGCGACCCTAATTCAATTTTTATTTTCATTATCCTTTTAGTCTCTACCCACACAATCCACTGTTTGATTCCAGCGAATCATCATCACTCATGTAGACTCATTATGCACACCATTTGCACCAAAGCCCACACACGGTCAGTTCCTTCCCTTTTTATTATTAGCTCACACCACATGCAGCAAGCCCACAATCATCGATACATTAGGCAACCATATCTTTTCTTTTTCAAACCAAACAACGGTGTGGCTACTCGTTGATTCCCAAGTCATGTTGCTGATACTTTTGGTAAACTCGAACGTTTATAAACTGGTAAAAATTAGTTTAAAGGAGCCGTGTGGGACTAAAAACTATGAGCCATATATATCCTGCAAGAATTGAGTTGTTGTTATTGTAAGTTAACACGGTTCATTATTAAACCATGAGTTTGATTTACCAAATCCTTCATTATATATAATGCTTATGTATCAGAATATGAATTTCTCTTGGTGTTTCTTCGTAAACAATCTTCTTGCTTACCATTATCATCTTCTGGAACTTTTCTGGAACAAATCATCTTTTTTAGAAAGATGGAACAGAAAGGCGCAAACAATTGCGTAATGGATCGTATCCCAAACTTTTCCCTTGGATTGGATAAATATATAATGTTTAATAAATTAGGAACCGTAAGTCTTCATTTTTGAAGAGCTGGGGAGCGCAGAAGATCACATCGTTCAGCAATGATCGTAAATGGAGTAATCCCTCCATCCCAAAATAAATGACTTGGGTTTGTCTAGATTCGCATATATCTAGGCTTAAAACATGTCTAAATACATCCGAATATAGACGAAGTTAAGTCACTTATTTTGGGACGGAGGGAGTAGCAAACATAACAAAGTTTTGCTATGCTATTCATGTAACCGTGAAGACCCAAAATTGTCAATCCATGCGAACTACCACCATTATTGGTTCATGGAACGTCACAGATTTGATGTTTATTTCTCTAAGATAATGGTATTAGTGGTAAAGGGCCTCTAGTCCCGGCCCGTAAGGGGCTTTAGTCCCGGTCCTGGTAATCGGGACTGGAGGGGCGGGACTAAACCCACCCCCCCCCCCCACTAGTCCCGGACCGCTTACCATACGGGACCAATGGGTATCCACGTGGCCGTCTCTGCGGGCGCTGGGTGCCCCCCCCCCCCATTAGTCCCGGTTTGTATTACGAACCGGGACAAATGTTTCTCTGCCGCGGCAGAAGTTTAGGCACTTTCTCTGCCGCGGCAGAGAATTCAATTTGTATCTTTTTTTTTCTCTTTTTCATTTCAAAAATAGTTTTCTATGCTACCACATACCGTACACATTCGTGCATACATAAGATAACTTCTCTTAAGATCGAGCATACAAATATATACATGATCATGATAGTTACATGGAGATCACAATTCGATGATTTAATTACACGGTCGGGGATCATCGGTAGCGCCTATTCACGCTAAATTCCCGGCGTCATCTATCATCTCGTTCATCAAGAATCCTGCCAGTTCTTCAGCAATTCCTCGTACGCGTTGCTCTGGTAGGAGCTGGTCCCGCATTCTCTCGAACTATATAAGAAAAGAAGATCAATATAAATATCAATCATGATAACAAAAAGTGACGGTAATAAAATAATATTGTGAATGTATTGCTTACATCGACTCTATAATCTTTGTGCTTAGTGGAAAATGTGCGAATGAACTCGCAAACGTAGAATCCACATAGATTCGTCCCCTGTGGCTGCCTCGCGCACTTTACGAGAATAGAATTCAATCAAAATTATAATCTAGCATCATAATTGTCTTGAAACTAGAAGTAAAGAGATGCGCGAACATATCACATATTACTTACCGAGACCGGAGTAAACGTCAACTCCTTACTAAAGGAACCCTTAACCCTACTCTTGAACATGCTCCAAACCCTGCCCGGAAAAGAAAATGAATGAATGAGTTATTTATTACGTGATATCTCAGGAAATCAAATAAAGAGACCGATGTAGCACGGAAATTACCTCTGGAGCATGTCCTGCATGTCCCTAAACTGTTCTAGGGGTCTCTTCAATGGGTCGATGACTTCAACTCTTCCCTTATCAAGTTGAATGTCCATGAGAATCTAGTGGAAACTGCACACATTTATATATACATCAGTAACTCATCAATTACATTTAACATCGAGTAAGAAAAAGTGAATGTGTACAACATAGTAAGACCCTCACCGAAAATTGTAAGGAAACAGTATGTGGTCACAGAAATGTTGCTCTGTTAGAAACCTTAGAAGGTTTTCCTGCGTCTCCTCGGGTTTCTCCTTTAGCGTATTACAATGTATTTTATCTGGTTCAATGAACCCAACACTAAAGAGTGACCTTCTTTTACATTCCATGATCTTCATTCTGCATAATAACAGAGTACAAAAGGATATAATGAGGATAATTATATGCAATGAACTGAACAACTGAAAAAATGAACAACTTATATATAGACAATGAATTCAACTACTTACAGACAATAGCAACTCATCAGACTTTTGTCGAGGGCGTCGAAACTGTAAAACTGGAAGAGTTCTAGGAACTCAACATGGACCTCTTCTTTTCGGAAGTAGTAGTCATGTGGGACTTTCGCCACGATCATTATTCTCTCCTGCTTTACGGCTTTCAAGTACCAGTTATGTAAACTACGCATTTGTGTTGGCAATTGTTGAAACTGCTCAAAGCTGACTAGAGGCTTCCCTGGGACATATGTAGGGACTATCTGAGCCTTGGGTAACTTGTTGTCCTGGGCACCTAGCAATTCCTCAACAGTCACATTCATAGTGGCCGCAAGCTTCTTAGCTTCTTCCATATCCTGTTGGGGAGTGTCATAGGATAACACCTGGAGGGGTGGGATCGATGTTTTGGCCTGTTTCCCGAGCTGGGGGGTGTCCATTCTTTTCTCGGTTGCACTTTGACCTGATGATTTGCTCCCGCTTGCACTTCTACTTGATTTGCTCTTCTTCACTTCCTTTTGAAGTGTGCGTCGATAGTCATCTGGCTTATGGTGCAATTCATATTGCGATTTTGTGTTCAGAAAAGAAAGTGCATACGCTTTTTGCTTCTCGGTGTATACCGGGGCGGGCTCGGGTTTCTTCTTTTGAAGTTGCGCAACACATTCAGCCTTTACGATCATGTTGGTTTCCTCGTAAGTATGATCGTAAGGTCTGATGGGAAGATTCTTATGAGGTACTCTTGGGAGGGGTGACATTTGTCGTTTTGGGCTGCTGCGTCGTTTAGTACTAATCGGAGGCTGTGGCGGAGATCGAGACGACTCGAGCTGTGGTGGTCATAGTCATGGGGTGGGCTACTTGGAGGTGATGGAGGTGAAGGTGACATGCGATGACTCGGAGGCGGTGTTGGCTTTGGCGTCCAGCCTAGAAGCTTGATGTTGTTCTTGTCCCATAGAATGATACCACCCAGTACTTCTCCGAGTGTCCTCTCACCTTTAGGTCCAGGGATGTCAAGCTCCATTGAGTCCCACCCCATTGCGATTTCATTCACAACAACTTTAGCATAGCCAGCTGGAATCTCACGGCCATGCCAGCGTGCGCTAGGTGGACAAGGTAAAGCACATCCGACCGCCACCTTGATGGATAGGTTCTTCACCTTCTGATGGAGCTCACAAGATGCATGCTCCTTGATTCCATCCACGGGATAGCCGGGACCGCCATCTACCATACGTGCATCGTCAGAAGGGACCTCCGATTCAGCCACGCTGCTTCTCCGCTGAGATGGGATGGCGGTAATATCAAGTACAGGATCTTGCAGGCGCGCTGCTCCTCAAAGTTCGTCAATCTGTTGCTGATGCATTCGAAGTGTTCCTAGCAACTTGGTGAACCTGTCTCCCTCCTCCTCCTGTCGTCGCCTCTTTGCTCTCTCTCGGCTCCTATAAGTATCTTTGTCTTTGGGAAACCCCATCTCCCACGTATAACTAGGGCCAAGGCCTCGTACACGTCCTCCGCGTTCGTCATTCCCGTGGACCTTTGTCGGCAAGTCTTTCTCTCTATCAGGACGGAACTTTGTTGTCCCCGCTTTAATCTCCTTCACCACTTTCTGCCATGTATCCCGGGGTATCCTAATCCCGTCACTGCAAATAAGGTCCCCTGTACTTTCGTCATAATCACTCCCATGCCCAAGGAACCAATTCCTTGCCCTCAGATCACATTCTGTGCGCATTGGTTCTGGAGTGATCCCTTTAGCAAGCAGCTCATTCTCTTTAGCATCCCACTTTGGCATGGCAGCCGCGTAGCCCCTAGCCCTAGGTGATGGTGATATTTCTTCATCGCGGCATTTTTCTTGTTTTTTTCGACTTTTCCATAGCAGGTTCTGACTCCTTGTACTTCACAAATGCATCCATAGTAATCCAAACTAATAACCATTTTGCCATTTTCAATTTAAAAATGCATTAACTATTATATTTTGCATATTTTTGAATCTCACTAAATTTTTAACATAAAAAGTGTTTGAATTTGAATAAGTGATTCAAATCAATTTTCTGTTTTATAAAATAATTATTCTAACTAGTCAAACTATTAACCATTTTGCCATTTTCATGTGATTCCGACGCTCCGGTGGTCTTCCTCCGGCGAACCCCTAGACCGGGGGCCCCGGATCGTCTACCCCTATAGCTTTCTCCGTACGAGGGGGCCCCAGATCGTCTACCCCACCTTATTTCTTCCCGCCTTATTTTTTCCCGCCCGTTTTCTTCTCGCCTTTTCCACCGCTTCCCTCCTCTGACTTCCCGCCATTTCTCACTATATATGTAGGGCTAGCAGGAAAATATTTTCCGAGGCAGAACTTCCGAAGATGGCATAGAGCGTGTGCACCAAGGGCATCTTCGAGAAGTTCCGCCACGGGAGATTTCCCAACCCTTTCCTCCATCCATGGGGATGAAACTCTCCATCCATGGGGAGTCTTTCACGGGCTAGCAGGAAAATATTTTCCGAGGCGGAACTTCCGAAGATGCCATAGGGCGTGTGCACCAAGGGCATCTTCGAGAAGTTCCGCCACGGGAGATTTCCCAACCCTTTCCTCCATCCATGGGGATGAAACTCTCCATCCATGTTGGCTTGTTGAGTTGTTTGCCATGGCGTATCGATGCTCCTTTTATAGGCACGGCGCCGCTTCTACTTTGGCTTCTTCCTCCGACAGGGCGTCGTGCGCTACATGCTTTATCTCATCGAGCAGTGCGTCCACCCACGCGTCCTTATCCTGCCGACAGCTTTAGTCCCGGTTGCACCCACCAGCCGGTACTAAAGGTTACCCACGCGTCCTTATCCCACCGACAGTTTTGTTAGATGACACAAAAACCACCTTTAGTCCTGGTTGCACCCACCAGCCGGTACTAAAGGTTAGCCACCCCCCAGATAAGGCCCTCCCAGATAAGCCTCCCCCAGATAAGGCCCCCCCATCTTTTGTCCCGGTTTGAGCCCCCACCCAGGATGAAAGTTTCCCGCGCCACTACGTTCCCGCGCTTTCCACCGGTCCCCACCTCTGTCTTCCCGCCATTTTTTAGTATATATATGTACGCTTGGCCTCCATTTACATATCACATCTAGACTCATCATTCTCTTCCCATGGCTTCTATCGTATCTCTAACCACCCGGGAGGCGGAGGCGCTTTGCGCCTCGAACTACCCCTGCCCACCGGGCTACCGCGTCCCCACCGGCTGGATGCTGAGCGCCAGAGGCATGCCGGTCCCTCCTGTCCCTCTAGGTGTGGAGCGTCGGATGGCCATCACGAACCACTACTACCTCGAGCTCACGCCGGAGAAGCGGAGGAATCCCAACTGGCATCCCGACTATTTCTCGACTTGGGAAGCCTTCTTCATCAATCAGCGTGAGAGGGCACTCGCCAGGCACGAGGAGGACGGCCCACCTCCTTCGAACTTCAACGAGGCCGGCCGTTGGTTGTGGTGGCGCGGTCGGACTCTCCAGAGTGTCATGGCCTACAACACGACCGGCAATAACCCCCGCCTGCGGTACCCTCAAATCCAGCCCACGCGTGCCCAACCTTCAAGGTTCGACTACGGTGACCCTGACGACGACAGCGACGATGGCGCCGGTGACTACGACGACTACAGTGGCGCGTATTACAGGGCTAGGCAGGAGCATGACTGAATCACTCCAACATTAGGCATGTTTCTTAATTTTCAGTTGTGCTATGTATCTTAATTTTCAGTTGTGCTATGTATCCTTAGTGTTTGTGGGTTCCTTCTCTTGTGATGGTTCCTTCTCTTTGGGTGATCACCTCCCGCGGCTCAGAACCCGGTCGTCAACGTCTAGTTTGATTGAGCAAGATGTATTACATGAATGGGGACCTTTATGTCTCAAATAAAAGGTTTAATACATTACATAGATTTATGTCTCAAATAAAAGGTTTAATACATTATTACACATCACCAACATCTAGTGTTGTGGTTTTCTTCTGCACCATAGCCATGGAGAATCTTCATCATTTAACAGGATGCTTGGGTCAGTTTTCACTTTGAAGGGCGGAATTTCATGAAACTTATTGTAATCTTCTGACATGTCTGTCTTGTCATCCACTCCCACGATGTTTCTTTTCCCTGAAAGAACTATGTGGCGCTTTGGCTCATCGTATTCTGTACTCTTTTGCTTATCTTTCCTTTTTCTCGGTTTGGTAGACATGTCCTTCACATAGAAAACCTGAGCCACGTCGTTGGCTAGGACGAATGGTTCATCCATGTACGCAAGATTGTTGAGATCCACTGTTGTCATGCCGTACTTTTGGTCTACATGTACCCCGCCTCATGTCAGCTTGACCCATTTGCACCAAAACAAAGGGACCTTAAAAGTATGTTCATAGTCAAGTTCCCATATCTCCTCTATGTACCCATAATATGTGTCCTTTTGCCCATTGTCATCTGTTGCATCAAAGCGGACACCACTGTTTTGGTTGGTGCTCTTTTTATCTTGGCCGGTCGTGTAAAATGTATTCCCATTTATCTCGTACCCTTAGAAAGTACATATAGTCGAAGATGGTAACCTGGCCAACGAGTACAACTCATCTCCAATAGTGGTGTTATTCATGAGATGTGTCTGCAACCAATTGCCAAAATTCTTCTCGTGTTCCCCTTTAATCAAGGTTTCAGGCTTCCCCGGGTTTTCGGAGCGTAGAATATTCTTGTGTTTCTCGATATACGGAGCCACCACGGTGGAATTGTGTAGAACTGTGTAGTGTGCTTGAGTGAAAGAATGCCCGTCCCTACATACCATTGATTTCCTTCCTAGTGTGCCTTTTCCAGTCATCCTCCCCTCATACCGAGATTCAGGAACACCATTCGGCTTAAGGTCAGGAAGAAAGTCAACACAAAACTCAATGACCTCCTCTGTTCCATAGCCCTTGGAGATGCTTCCTTCTGGCCTAGCACGGTTATGAACATATTTCTTTAATACTCTCATGAACCTCTCGAAGGGGAACATATTGTGTAGAAACACGGGACCGAGAATTCTAATCTCTTCGACTAGGTGAACTAGGAGGTGCGTCATAATATTGAAGAAGGATGGCGGGAACAACAACTCGAAGCTGACCAGACATTGGACCACATCAATATGTAACCCTGATAGACTTTCTCGATCGATTACCTTCTGAGAAATTGCATTGAGGAATGCACATACCTTCACAATGGCTAGTCGAACATTTTCTGGTAGAATTCCCCTCAATGCAACCAGAAGCAATTACGTCATAAGCACATGGCAGTCATGAGACTTTAGGTTTTGAAATTTTTTCTCTTTCATATTTACTATTCCCTTTATATTCGACGAGAAGCCAGACGGGACCTTGATACTGAAAAGGACTTCAAACAAGATTTCCTTCTCTTCTTTGGTAAGAGCGTAGCTGGCAAGCCCTTGAAACTGACCTGGATGCTTGCCGTCTCGTCCTTTATGATGTTGCTGGTCCTCCTGTGCTACCGGGGTATCTTTTGACTTCCCATACAAGCCTAGGAAGCCTAGAATATTCACGCAAAGATTCTTCGTCAGGTGCATCACGTCGATTGTAGAGCAGACCTCATGCACTTTCCAATAGGGTAGCTCCCAAAATATAGATTTCTTCTTCCACATGGGTGCGTATCCGGTAATGGGGTCTTTCGGAACAGGTTGTCCTCCAGGACCATTTCCAAAGATTACATCCAAATCCTTGACCATACCAAATACATCAGCACCACTACGGGGGACAGGCTTCGCCCGGGTTACTACCTTGCCATTGAAATGCTTGCCTTTCTTCTTGAAGGGATGACTGGGCGGAAGAAAATGACAATTGTACGGGTACATATTCTTTCTACATTTATCCAGATATATACTTTCAGTCTCATCTAAACAGTGCGTGCATGCATTGTATCCTTTGTTCGTCTGTCCTGAAATGTTACTAAGAGCAGGACAATCATTGATGGTTATGAACAATAACGCTTGTAGGTCAAATTCCTGATGTTTGTGCTCATCCCACACACGTACACCTGGTTTGGCCCACAACTGTAGAAGTTCATCAACTAATGGCCTTAGGTACACATCAATGTCGTTGCCGGGTTGCTTCGGGCCTTGGATGAGCACTGGCATCATAATGAACTTCCGCTTCATGCACAACCAAGGAGGAAGGTTGTAGATACATAGAGTGTCGGCCAGGTGCTGTGACTGCAGTTCTGCTCCCCAAAAGGATTCATGCCATCGGTACTTAGACCAAACCATAAGTTCCTTGCGTCACTAGCAAAGTCCGGGAAGTCTCTCTCGATTTTTCTCCACTGCCGACCATCAGCAGGGTGCCTCAACATCCCGTCTTTCTTACGGTCTTCCATGTGCCATCGCAACAACTTGGCATGCTCTTTATTTCTGAACAAACGTTTCAACCGTGGTATTATAGGAGCATACCACATCACCTTGGCAGGAACTCTCTTCCTAGGTGGCTCGCCCTCAACATCACCAGGGTCATCTTTTCTGATCTTATACCGCAATGCAGTGCATACCGGGCATTTATCCATATTCTCGTACTTCTCACCGCGGTAGAGGATGCAGTCATTAGAGCATGCATGTATCTTCTGCACGTCTAATCCTAGAGGGAAGACAAGTTTCTTTGCTTAGTACGTACTGGAGGGCAATTGGTTATTTCTTGGAAGCAGCTTCTTCATTATTACCAGCAACTTTTCAAATCCCGAGTCAGTCATACCGGTCTCTGCCTTCCACTTCAACAATTCCAGTGTGCTACCCAGCTTCTTCTGGCCATTTTCACAAGTTGGATATAGCAATGTGTTGTGGTCATGTAACATTTGCTCGAATTGCAACCTCTCCGTTTCTGTGTCGCAGTCTCGCCTTGCATCACTAATGACCCGACCAAAATCATCAACGGGCTCATCTGGTTCCCGTTCTTCACCCCCTTCTTCTTTATTATCTTCAACTGCGGTATCATCGTATTCAGGGAACATAGATCGGTAGTTGTCATCATCGCCGTCTTCCATCATAACCCCTCTTTCTCCGTGCTTGGTCTAAACATTATAGCCGGACATGAAACCGGACCGAAGCAGGTGGCTCTGAATGACTCTTGAGGAAGTGTGAGCCTGCTCATTCCGACATTCAACACATGGACAACACATAAAACCATCCCGCCGATTGTTCGCCTCGGCCACAAGGCGAAAAGAACACACGCCTTCTCTGTAAGCGTTAGAGCGTCAGTCACCGTACATCCATGGGTGGTTCATCTGCATCATACAACCATGCATATATATCAAACGCAATCACGATGCTTAAATTAGTACCGCGTGGTCAAAACGAGAAAATAGTTGCTAACCTTTTAGGACACTTCAAAACAAAGAGGAGAAACCTTAAGTGTCGCTCTGGCACCTCATATCATATTTTGTCTTGTGTGAACTCAAGTGGCATCGCTCTAACAAGCATTTCACCGAACAGCTCTAGTGCATATGAAGAAAAAAAGTTAGCACAAAGTTATACCCACCTCTCACATAGGAAAAAAAACAGGAGAGAGTGGAGGACTGGGTGCATATATATATGGCCCGGCCATTAGTCCCGGTTTGAGATACAAACCTTACGGACCGGGACAAGGTACCACGGCCTCCTCGGGCCGTCTGGTTTGGACAATTAGTCCTGGCCCCAGCCACGGCCGGGACTAGTGGCCTGAACCAAAGGCCCATTTTCTACTATTAACATCTAATGTAGCATGAGTACATTGGACGCTTATAATCCGTGAACCGGTTTTCTACCCCTTGTGTCTAGCAAAGTCGTAACCATATTGTCATTGTAGGCTGGTTCGACCCTACAATGATGTTTTTGGTCGATCCTATACTAGTTTGGACGGATATCACCGCCCTCTACCGGCCGCTGCCTAGAATCCTCCCACGACAGACTTGTTGTCAAGTGGTAGTGCCGATGGGAGCAAAGCCATGGTCGCATCTATGTCCGCCCGCCGCCCTTGGTCCGCTGGTGTTCATCGCTAATCAACCCCTCGGTTTGGTTTCGATTGGACTTTGCTTGATAGACGTACCTGGGAACAGACGTGGGTAGGAGTAGGGAGTCCATGGA
Organism: Avena eriantha; assembly: GCA_910589775.1. Taxonomy (NCBI): domain Eukaryota; kingdom Viridiplantae; phylum Streptophyta; class Magnoliopsida; order Poales; family Poaceae; genus Avena; species Avena eriantha. The sequence goes on from OU342743.1 coordinate 184,948,808, forward strand.
CGTACCTGGGATCAGGCGCAAGCACACGTGCCTATACCGGAAGGAGTCGTGCTTGCGTTGGCATTGCCAGCTCGGGTCAAATTTACTCAATTTTTGATTTGATTTTCGATTTCGATTCGATCTTCGATTTTGTTGTCGTCTGACCTATGCAGTCTCATCTTCTTTGATCTGAAGTGAATATATAGGGAGCTAGGAAAGCAAGGGAGATCGGACTCCTTGTCGGCGCACGGAGCAGAGTCGAATAGGCTGATGAGCGAAGCACGTCCCAGACCACCGATATGATGCAGCGAGAAGGGACAGATTATCCTATTTTTCAGAATCAAAACAAGTATGGCTGCTGGGGGATGGTTTTGCTGGGCCAAGAGCCTACATGAGTTTCATTGGGCTTTGGAACATGTGGCTTCTCACGGACGATTTGGCGCATGTGCTCCAGGAACGTTTGCATTGCTTAGGTGTTTTGTCCCGCATCGGGCAGTCAATCCAGTGAACAATGTACGGGTTAAGCTGCAAACTGATTGATGACCAAACGAACGAACCAAAGATAAAGATAATCAGATGTGAACAGGTATTTAACTTACCAATGGCACCGTGGGTAATATAGGATTTGATGGGAGGGCAAAATAGTCCAAAAAGTATTGGACGGGAAGAAACAATCCGTCCTTTATTATTAGGTATAGATATAGATATAGATATAGATTTAGTATTTATAAAGTAATAAAACTTATAAAAATTATATGTTATTATTAAAACAGCATAAAAATATTTATAATATACCAAAATGATCACAAAAATAATATCTACATGTTAAGAAAATAATAATCCACTTTTGAATAAGACAAATGTTTAATACTCTAATAAAATTTGAATTAAACTTATTTCCTTAATATATAATTCATAAAAGGATATATAAAATTGCTAATGCTTCTAATATTATCCATTAAAGGTCTAATAATGGTGTTTATCTTAAGTAATGCTACTATGAAGCAAAAAGAGTCTAAAATATCCTAAATGCAATATTTGTTAAATTACTATGCACAAATAAGTATATATTATTTTCCAAAGGAACTTTATCAAATATTAAATCCTCAAGAATAATATTTTGACTTATTAAAACCTTTACTATTATTTCACTCACAAGTTAATAAGTATTCAACATGATGTCATTCCCATGTTTATAGAAATAAGTATTCATTCCATAATAAGTAAGTGATTATATTCACTTATAAATCAAGAAAATACCACTTCCATAAAGGCATAATACTTTTGTTTCACCTACATGAAGTGTTAAAAGTCTCCACTTGCTAGTGGAATAGTTATTCAAAAATACTAATTGTTTTATACTTAAATACTTATAATTAATAAGAAAATCTTAAAGTGTTAGCTTTAAGTTTAAATGATTTTACTTTGTAAAGTAATGTTTTTCTTCAAAAGTTATTCCTTTAAGAAACATTAAAAGTAATCCTTGAACACTTCTTTAAAAGCTCTAATTGATTAATAATCTTGCTTAAGGAATATTTTAGATCACATGGCCCATTGAGTGCTTTAATGTTGTATGTTACTTATTGTATTTACATATTGTTTCACTCACACACAAGCCTTAATATGAAGCACAAGTGTGAAATTGGTATAAAAGTGCAACACATTCCAAAGAACTCATCACAAGCTTCAAACCCTAGATCAAATACGATTAGTCCGAGGATTCGCGTTTATTAAATTGCATTACATTACTTATGCATAACTGCATCTTCTTCTTTAAACATTAGTCCTTACCGGACCAATGATGCTGTTTATAGAATTTGGATCTTCTATTGTCTCAAAGAACGTGAGTGCATAATCTTGAAATCACAAAAGGCAAGTTCATAACTTGCTCATGTCCTTTGATTATTTTCTATGCTTATAACTCAAATGTTGTCATCACCTGCATTTCAAAAAGGTCGAAAACACTATTTTTATAATTAACTGAAAGTATCAGTTACTGATCCAGAGTGATCAGCTAATCTATCATAACTGGCAATGGAAACGCCATTGTACAGTAATGTATCATCTAGGAATTAACAACCAATGTCGCCAGTGATTCTAGCGCCGTATATTACGCGTTAACCATGAGATTTGGAATGGGACGGAGAAGTCAGGTGTATCTTCTTCCTCTCGCATGCATCCGGATGGCCAGGTTGTCGATGTTATCCTCGTAGCATGCATTTATTGGTAATTCATAAAGGATATGCAGCATATGGGTGGGAGCCTTCAACGTCCCATGATAGTTCTGGAATCTAACGGTATGTTCTAACCATTGCCGTAATTCAAGATGTGGGCATGGCGTACACCAAGGGGACATGCGGGGTCGTGAAGGGGGCAGTGATTGGCTTGGATCTTAGGTTGGGCCTCAAACCATGGAGGTTTGAACGAGGACATACTCCCAGCCGTGCAACAAAGCTTGAGGTCTCTCATGGGAAAAGTGATGCACCTCTACAGAGTGTAAGAATTGTGACATGTTACTCCCTATCCTGGGAAGGAGCTATGAACGCGGTAGGAAAGGAACCCCACGAAGGTTCTGGTCAACCTGTGAAGGCTGTCGAACATAGTTTTCAGAATAAAAGCAACCTTTGAAGAAATGTTTATGAAAACCTGCATTGCCTACAACCTATGGTCTATGGCTGTAGAGATAGTGCATCATACACTCCTTTTTAGTGAACTTGCTGAGTACGCTCGTACTCAATCGTACCTTCTTAACCCGTGCTAGGTTCTAAGTCATTGAAGACGACATCAACATCAAATTCTGCTCAAGAAACCATCATCGGCAGTTCAAGTCCTTCAATAAAGTCAATGAAGTCAACATATGAATCAACCGAAGCAAAGGAGAAGATCTTGATTAGATAGGAGTAGATTCTCTAGCCTTAAAACCTACTTCTGTAGAGCATTGCTTTAGCGGCAATTACAAGCCAAATTGTTTAGATGCTAGTCTTATTAGCCAGATAGATCTGAGTTATTATTTCTGGTTCTTCTTTGTAAGAAGTTCTTTCTCTCTCTTTAACCTAGAGTGTTCTCTGGATCTTCTATAAAGAGTCGAGTTGTAATCTATAGTCATGTCTTGGGCCTACTATGTTTCTGTTGTACCATTCTGAGGGATGTAATACTAGTGAATGGTGTTTCATTGGTGTTATGTCAACGACTATAGTGTACTACATCATGTAGTGGTATGCTGGGTCACCGCAGCTGGTATCAGAGCATATTCTTTGACCTTAGGATTAAAACCCTTTTAGGAAGATCGGTAGGTTGGATAGTGACTATAGGAGCCATCTTATCTAAACCAAGACTTGTGATGGATATTCACTTGAGGATAACCTTGTCACACTTAAGTTGGATGTTTTGTCATCTTTCTTAAGGATTAGTTATCTATCCTCTCTAGAGAAATGCAATTTTAGTATAGTTCTAAATAGGTATAACACCACTAAGACATCTTAAGTACGATAAAATATCAAATAAGATTAGTACTAAGATTAGGATATCATGTGTAGTAGTATTAGTGGTGGAGTCTATATTTAAAATTCCTGTGAAGCGGCCAAATCTTACCACTAGTTGATACCACTATACCATACAAGGTAGACCATTAGAGTATGTATAATTACAATGGGAAGTAAATCATGTGGCATTCACTTGAGAATTCCATGTGATGTAGTATAATTTTGTTAAGAATCATTAATTTTGTAATTAGGACAAGAACAAGAGTCGTCGTGGTGAGATTAGCTCCCCAAATCATGATGACTAGGTAAATCTTAACAAGTTCGCGGTGCGAATAGCTCCAAGACCATGATAAGTTTGTAATTAGGACCAGTACTTAGCAAATAATCTTGTAATAACGGTGAGTAAAGAACAATGTAGGTCTATGATAGAAGTCATAAGTATTATAATATTACTATGATTTTTGGATTAATGTAGTGAATACAAATTTGTTAGTAGTTTTGAGAGATCATGTGAGGATAGTTACGATAGAATGGAAAATTGGCAGTCTTTAGTTGTCCCGGAAGAAAGGCAAGAGGTTAGTCAGAACAAAAGTGAGACCACTTTGCTCAAAATTATCCTTTTGCAACTGAGCAATTTGGGTAGATATTGAGACAAAGAAAAGTTTAACCCTAAGTGCTAAGTATCACAAAGTAAACCTATACTAGGAGGTGTCATATACTACACAACTAAGCCTGAACTCTAGAGGTATTATACTCAACTACTATATTATGGGCTTAGAATGATGTGTGTTATATGTACCACATTTGGATTTCTTGGTTTTTCTTGCATCTTCTTGATTGACTAGATCTGTGCATGAAGTTTGACTTGATGTGCAAATGCATGTTGCATCATCAAGTTATTACTTGATGTTATAGACCTAGATAGAAAAGGGAATTCGTGTAAGGGAGTGATGAAATCCAAAGATCAAGATGAAGACTTACACGAAGAAGGAAGCTAAATATAAGGAGTATCAACACTATTTTGAATGATGGATCAATCCCAACTCCCTATGAGCTGGCAATAAGAAGGATTATTAATGCAGAAAAGGTGTGGAGAGCAACATGAAGGAATGAATTTAAGTTCACTCAAAGTAGGTGATGTTGCTTAGAAGATAATGAAGTAGTTGTACCAAGATCATGGAAGTATCAGGAATCAGTGCAAAGAAGAAGTCTTGGAAGAAAAGTGGTATTCAAGCTCTGACAACTCAGAGAGAATGCCAGTAAGAAGTCGAAAATCCATAGGGTAATCCATACACCTAGGAGGATCCGCAGCTCGTATCCGTAACTAGTATCCTAGCGGTTTAGCTAACCAGGTCCTCTTGTTATGCTTAAAGAGCATAAAACTTGGCCTAAGCTAAGAAGGACATAAAGAAGTATAGAATTTAAGTGAACGACTTTCGAGACGTTTTCGCGACATCGGATTTGCTGGTTAAAAGTACTATCTAGAAGATTAAAAGTAAGACAAGTAACATTGGAAGATTCATTTTGGAGATCCACAACTATGTGGGTGTACCGCAGATTCTTTCGTAAGACCTTATATAGGTAAGATATAAGCTAGATGGAGACCAATATCCTTGCTATTGAGTTAATGGATATTATACATACAGATTAGAGACCATTAGGAAACCCCAAGGGGGAGAGTAAATAATAAACACTGAAGTGTTGTTGTTTGACTTTCTAACAAAAGGTCGGAAAGGGAAGTACTAAATTATGATGAGCTTAAGCCTTATTCTCATAAGGTTATAAGAAGTCATAATTATAAAGTATTTCCGAGAGTATGTTCAGATGAATGATCGAAGTAGACATAACAGATTAAACCTAGTGGACTAGTTCTAACAGAAACAACTCGTAAGATGTTCTTAAGAAGGAGTAGATCCTACTAGAATAGTTTAGTGTATAGTAGTAGAAAAACCTTATCGGAATGGACAAAATGTGTCCACAACCAATTCTAAATAGGATTGCAAGGACATAATCCAAGATATTATAGTGAGAGAAAACCTAGGATAAATTAGAAACAATAGTGGATACTATCAAGTATAAAGAGGATTCAAGGAAAAAGATTTGGATACGGGATACCACAATTATCCCCAAATATGATCACAATGGATTTCAGAAATGCCATGATCTGTACAAGTCAACACCTCATTCCAAAATGTAAGAGAGTACGAACTTCGAGGACGAATTTTATTTTAAGGGGGAGAGTCTGTAACACCCCAGCATTAGAGCTCAGAAATAAGCTGAACAAAGGTGTGTGCATTGCATTCATGCATAGAAAATCTAGATAATTTTCGTGCTTTTAAATAAAACTTGTCAAATAACTGAAGCTTCTCTTAGATTGGTGGAACTGAAGTAGATCATCAAGTTGACTGCGATAAGTTTCAATATGACCTTTGCTAAAAACTTATCTTTGGGTAATATAATTTGATCTAAGGGTAGATCAAATGTAATAAAACTAAGTCACCACACACTACTTAATAAGGAGTACTTGATCTTCTAGAGATCATTACATGATATTCCATACAACAACTCAAGGATGAATACTTAATATTCCAAAATGATATTAAGGTATTACCTACCACAAACCCTGAATACCAAGTTAAGTATATAACTTAAGTAAAGAAACCGCATAACTAAATCTTGAAACCCTTGTTTGCCATAGCTATTCCAACCATGAGAATCGTGGTAGTTTCTAAACACTAACTCTTATTACAAATAGAGTAGGAAAGGAAGTCAAACCAAGACCATTTAGCACATATCCTTAATATGATAATAAGAGGTGACATTCCTATTTAACCAAGTCCTAGTGCCTATTGATCATCAATGTGTGTGATCAATTCTTGACCTAGCACATATTGACTATTAGCTTTGACCTATTATATTGACCTTCCAAAGACCTTAAGTAAATTAATAAGAAGAAGGAACCAGTTATTGTAGAGTATGCCATCATCAATGGATTGTGATCTTTGGTGGAGATCAAACCATCTGATGTTGGAGGAGATAACTCACTCATGAGTTAACTAGAAGAAGTATCTAAACCCAAGAATTAACTAATATTTGAGAAGTTATAAGAAAGCTAGTAGTGTTAGAGTAACAAGTAATAACCTTGTTAAACCTAAAGTAAGTTTTCTTAACAAGATAATCCTATAGATAGACTAGTACAAGTCTACTACTTAGTTGAGTATAGATCTTGATCAGACAATTAGAAACCTAAGCTTTGCTTGATCAAAGGTTGGTGGTCATTATTCTTAAGTCACTTGAGAATAGATGACCAGCTAATGAAAAGAGTTGTGAGTATACCAAATTAGGCAAAACCTTAGTAAGCTGAATCATCTAGCTTGATCCTAAAAAGTCAAGTAGAGTATGATGATGTATATAACATAAGTTGTATGGAGTAGTTTAAGGCATAGTAGTTTAACCAAGCTAATACAAGAACAAACTTGTATTATGGAGAGTAGTACCATACTTATTCCAGAGGATTGTTATCACAAGTGATATAGAGAGAGTTATAATCTTACAAGTCTTGGAAGTAGTTGCAAGATGGATTTAAAGGAGTTAATGAATGGAGTTAGAAGTAGCTGCATTGATGGATTCATTAGATGTAGTTAAGAAATGGAAGTTTCATACTAGAGTAATAATGGAGAATGAGTATTGTTGAAGTGTGATACGTCCATTTGGCATCACTATTATATGTCATAATTCACTGTTATTCATTGATAAATTTCGTATTGAGAGGTGATACTTATGTTATTTCATCTGTTTTTGCATGGTTGATGACTTTTGGAGCATGGACCGCTGCAGTCAGGATTCTGATGGAAAAGGTGTTGTTTGGAGGCAAAATTTGCGAAGATCAGAACATCCAGGAAAATATACGAAAAATCCTATTTTTCCAGAAGACTAAGGATGCCAGAAGACGGAGTGGAGATGGGCCACAGGGGGCCCACACCACCCCCTGGCGCGGGCAGCCCTAGGCTGCGCCAGGAGATGGTGTGGCCACCCTGGCCCACTCCAGCCTCTCCCCTCTGGCGTATATCATCCTCCCGAAACCCTAAGACTCGGGGAGCGACCACAAAAAGATTCCGCCGCCTCTGCGGGGCGGAAAACACCGAGAGAGAAAGATCTCTCCGGCAGACAGATTTCTATCGGGGGAATTCCTTCCCGGAGAGGGGAGATCGTTGCCATCAACACCACCGTCAAGCTGGACTTCATCGGGATCATCATCATCACCATCAGCACCCTCATCACCATCTCCATATTGTTGTAACAATTGAGTTGAATCTTGCATTAGTTCATAGGGAAACTTTCCCGGTGTTGATTACTCTTTGTAGTTGATGCTATTAAGTGAACCATTGAATTATTGTTTATGTTTAGATTGTTATACGTCATTATTCCATCTCTGATCATGATCCAGATGATGTATTGTGAGTAGTTCATTTTGTTCTTGAGGACATGGGAGAAGTCTTGTTGTTAGTAGTGGAGTTGCGTTGAGAAAGATTCAATAGATTGTTATTTAAGTTGTGGTGTACTTCTTCTAGTGGTGTCATGTGAACGTCGACTACATGACACTTCACATATAAGGGCCTAGGGAAATGCATTGTGTATTTGACTACTAATCGTAGGGGTTGCCGGAGTGACAGAAACCTGAACCCCCGTTAGGAAACCATTGCACAAGGGACGTAAGGGTCTTAGAGTTTAAAGCCATGGTTAGGTTTCTACCTTAATTACTTTCTAGTACTTACGGATGTTTGCAAGGGGTATAATCACAAGTATGTATTAGTCTTGGATGGGGAGGTACATTAGCACAGGTTCACCCACACAACACTTAGCAAGCTAAAGAAGATTAATCAGCTATCTGAAGCGAAAGCACTTGATAGGCTGCCCATGTGTCCTCGAGAACGTTTGGTCATCTTAAGTAATACAACCGGCTTGTCCTTTGCTGCATAAAGGATTGGGCCACTTGCTGCATTTATTCCTACTGTCTTTTATTTACTCGCACTTTGTTTACTTGCTTTATCGAAAACCCCTAAAAATCCGTTTGCTAAGTATTTGCAGAGAATTCCTGATCCATACCACTAGCCAGCACCTTCTGCTCCTCATTGGGTTCGACACTCTTACTTATCAAAAATACTGCGATACACCCCCTATACTTGTGGGTCATCAAAGTGGCATGACCATGTCATCATATGATGATGGGTATGGTGGAGCTAGAAGATTGACTTATTTAGGAAGATGAGATTTTTGTAAATAAGATAAGAGAGATTTAAATAGAGTATATTTAGGAAAGGAATTCCTTATCTAAAGATAAGTTTAGTGAGGTATTAAGGTAGGAGTGCTTGAGAAACCTCCAACCAAAATTATATCAAGCTATGACAAGAACCATGTCTACCTCTTTGTCCAGAACCCTAGAATTAAGTTAGCAGTGGAACCAATTCCTAAATTTAAGTAGCCATTAGAAAGGTATCTCTTAGTCAAATAAAACTTCTAAGAGATAAGTAGAATACCAGTTGAGAGTTTATTAATGGAAGCCTTGTCCACCCGATTTTCTTAAACCCTAATAGAAACCTAGACCCATGAACTAACAAGAGTATTCTAGGAAGTAATTCTTATATCTCACTCTAAGAGATTTTGATGCAGTGTCTTTAAACCTTGATCCTTATCCATATTCATAATAGAATATGAGTCTATTAAAACCTTCCTAAAACTCAGGGCAATTATTTGGAAATGAACAATTACATTAATGATTGCTATTCATGCTTCTTGACTTCACCAAGGTTGTTCTTTGGTAATCCTAAGCACTACAAAGCAAGTAGAATTGGATTTGGTGAAATCACCAATTAGGGAGAACCATGGAATTCAAATCACCATGTTACAAAACCCATGATTTAATATCTTATCATGTAAATATAATTCATTTATGAGGGAAAGTATTAATAAGATTCTATACACATAAATATCCATCTTAAACCATCATCATTAAATTCTTTTAGTGGAAGTGTGATGACCCACAAGTATAGGGGGTGTATTGCAGTATTTTCGAGGGAAGTGAAACCCAATTTATTGATTCAACACAAGGGGAGCCAAAAAATATTTATAAGCCTTAACAACTGAGTTGTCAATTCAGCTGCACCTAGAAACAATCTTGCTCACAACAGTTTATCAGTAGAAACAGTTTTGTAGTAGGAATAGTCAAGTAACAGCAGTAGTAAAGTAAAGACAGCAGTAATAATATCAGTAACAGTAGGATTAGAGCGCGGTAGGCATAGGGATGGATGGACGGGCGTTGCATGTACAAGACAATTCACATAGCAATCAGAACATAGGGCAATTGCAGATAAATAAGATAAAGCATCCAAGTACTAGATAATCCTAGGCATGTGTTTCATAAATAGTCATACGTGCTCGCAATGAGAACTTGCACAACATCTTTTGTCCTGCTAGCTCGTTTGCAGCGGGGCCTCAAGGGAACTACTAACAATTAAGGTGCTCCTTTTAATAGAGCACCGGAGCAAAGCATTAACACTCCGTGAACACATGTGATCCTCACATCAAAGCCATTCTCTCCGGTTATCCCGATTTCTGTCACTTCGGGGCCATTGGTTCCGGACAACAACGTGTGTATACAACTTGCAGATAAGACCATAAACAATACTATCATAATGAATCAATAACATGTTCAGATCTGAAATCATGGCACTCGGGCCCTAGTGACAAGCATTAAGCATAACAAGTCGCAACAAAGTCATAAAGCACTAATAGTAGATACTAGGCACCATGCCCTAACAATCTGATGCCATTTCATGAACGATCTCATCCAATCCCTACCATCCCCATAGCCTACAGTGGGGGATTACTCACTCATAGATGGGGGAAACATGGATGGTCGATGGAGAAGCGATGGTGATGATGATGGCGATGATCTCCTCCAATTCCCCGTCCCGGCAGGGTGCCAGAACGGAGTTTCTGGTGCTGTTTCGTGGAATCTGGTGGTGGCGGCGAAGCGGAACTCTTTCTGGAAAAACGTCGAACCCCCTGAGTTTTTAGGTTAGAAGGCAACTTATAGGCGGAGAGGGAGGCCGAGGGGGTGCCTGGGCTGGCCACACCACCCCCTGGCACGGCCAGGTGGTGTGGTGGCCCCCTGGCTCCTCTCCGTCTCGTATTCTGGCTCCAGATGACTTCTGGTAAAATAGGCAGTTTGGCTTTTGTCCCATCCAATTTCGAGAATATTCATTTTCTGACTTTCCTGGAACCAAAAACAGCAGAAAACAGGCAGCTGGCACTTTGGCTCTTGTTAATAGGTTAGTCCAAGAAATCATATGAAAAGTACTCAAAAGGGTGGGCAAAACACAAGAAAGTAGATAAAACCAAGCATGGAACATCAAAAATTATAGATACATTTGCAATGTATCAAAGTTAAAGTCATTTTAAAAGATCTTATTATAAAGAGTAAATCTCCAAAAACCTAATCCCTGTTTATATTCTCTAACAAAAATAATCCTTTCTATAATCATGATTAGTGTAAATACTAAAAATAGAAGTCCAAGGGTACAAATAGATATATAAATGTTCAGTACATATTCACAAAGTATCACCAACTAATATAAAACAGAATAAAGAAGAGAATTAGAAATAGAAAAATATTCAGAGTAGACCAAATCTGGCCCGAGGCCCATTTCCTAACCCCTCTATCTAACGCCCACAAGCAGCAGCAACCACCCACACCGGCCTAGCAGCAGCAGCCCAACTTTCCTCTCTCCCTCTCTCGCTGATAGGTGGGCAGCCGCAGACCGCGGGTTGAGTTTGGAAAGCATCTGGGGGGTTTTCTGCAAAATGTCCATCATCGTCTTCACCCTCCAGCTGGAAGCAGCTCGATGGCAGAGCCGATGACGTCCACCGTCGCCGCGCCAGGATTCGTGTCGTTGCCGACGTTACTGATATGTTGCTAACGTATCCAGAATTTTTGATGTTCCATGCTTGTTTTATATCTACTTTCTTATGTTTTGTCCACACTTTGGAGTATTTTTACACATTTTCTGGAACTAATCTACTAACAAGATGCTACAGTGCCAGTTGCCTGTTTTCTGCTGTTTTTGGTTCCAAAAAGTTAGAAAATGAATATTCTTGGAGTTGGATGGGTCAAAGGCCAAAGTCAATATTTCACCGAGGGGAACACGGAGCCAGAAGACGAGACGGAGAAGGGTCAGGGGATGGCCACACCACCTAGCTGCGTGGCCAGGCCTGGCCCGCGCGAGGGGGTGGTGTGGGCCCATTTGGCCTCCACCAACCTTGCCTTTACACCTATATATTGCCTCCGATACAGAAACCCTAAGTACCCGATCAAAATTCCACCAAAGAGTCTATAGCTGCCGTCATCTCCATCCCTAGATTGGGAGGGATCTGAAGGTCTTCCCGGCACCCAGTCGGAGGGGATAATTCACCCTGGAGGCCTTCTTCATCACCATGCCTGCCTTCGGTGTGATGCGTGAGTAGTTCATCCTTGGACTACGGGTCCATGTAGTAGCTAGCTGGTTGGTTCTCCTCCTTTGTGCTATCATGTTTAGATCTTGTGAGCTCCGTTCATGATTAAGATCATCGATTTGTAATCCTATATGTTGTGTTTGTGGGGATCCGATGGTTATTGAGATGCTATTTCAGATTGATTATTGATTCTATCATGTCTTTGTTATTTTTGATCTTGCATGCTTTCCGTTGTTAGTAGATATCTTGGCCAATTAGATGCTAGCAACTCCAAGAGGGAGTATTTATGCTTGATAGTGGGTTCATGCCTCTAGTAATCTGGGGAAGTGACAAAAATCTCTAAGGTACTAGATGTGTTGTTGCTACTAGGGAGAAAACAGCAATCCTTTGTTCATAGAACAATCGTATTGTTTACTTTACACACTTCGCTTAATGCAATTATCTGTTGCTTGCAACTTAATACTGGAGGGGGTTCAGATGATAACCTGAAGGTGGATTATTAGTCATAGATGCAGTTGGATTCCGGTCTATGTATAATGTTGTAATGCGCAATCAAATCTCATAGGAGTCAAGATGATTAGTATATGCATGTATGCTTTCTCGATATTTGTCAATTGCCCCACTGTAATTTGTTCACCCAACATGTCATCTATCTTAAGGAGAATCACCACTAGTGAACTATGGACCCTAGTCCTTTCTTTTACCATCAATCTACAATTGTTCACTGTTTTCTGTTTACTTTCTGCAAGAAATTACTATCTTCCACACAATACGTTTAACCCTTTGTTTTCAGCAAAACCAGTGAGATTGACAACCTCACTATAAGTTGGGGACAAAGTTCTGTGGTTGTGTTGTGCGGGATTCTGATACGTCCAAAACGTATCTACTTTCCCGAACACTTTTGCTATTATTCTCCTCTAAACTTGTGTGATTTGGATGCAACTAACATGGCCTGACGCTGTTTTCAGCAGAATTGCCTCGGTGTCTAGTTTTTGTGCAGAAAATCAACTATCAGGAAAAATCCCAGAAAATATGCCAAAAATCCTATTTCACCAGAAGATTCCCGGAGCCAGAATACGAGACGGAGTGGGGCTGGGGCCCAGCCACACCACCTGGCCGCGCGGGCTAGGCCTGGCCGTGCCAGGGGGTGGTCTGGCTGCCCCAGATAACCCCTCGGTCTCCCTCTTTGCATATAAGATGCCTTCTGACCTAAAAAGTCAGGGGGGTTTGACGTTTTTCCAGAAAGAGTTCCGCTCCGCCGCCACCACCAGATTCCACGAAACAACACCAAAAACTCCGTTCTAGCACCCTGCTAGGACAAGGAATTGGAGGAGATCATCACCATCGCTTCTCCATCGACCATCCATGTTTCCCCAATCTATGAGTGAGTAATCCCCTGCTATAGGCTATGGGGATGGTAGGGATTGGATGAGATCGTTCATGTTATGGCATTAGATTGTTAGGGCATGGTGCCTAGTATCTTCTATTAGTGCTTTTTGACTTTGTTGCGACTTGTTATGCTTAATGCTTGTCACTAGGGCCCAAGTGCCATGATTTTAGATCTAAACATGTTATTGATTCATTATGATAGTATTGTTTATGGTCTTACCTGCAAGTTGTATACACACATTGTTGTCCGGAACCAATGGCCCCATAGTGACAGAAATCGGGATAACCAGAGGGAATGGCTTTGATGTGAGGATCACATGTGTTCACGAAGTGTTAATGCTTTGCTCCGGCGCTCTATTAAAAGGAGCACCTTAATTGCCAGTAGTTCCCTTGAGGCCCCGCTGCAAACGGGCTGGCAGGACAAAAGATGTTGTGCAAGTTCTCATTGCGAGCATATATGACTATATATGGGACACATGCCTAGGATTATTTAGTACTTGGATGCTTTATCTTATTTATCTGCAATTGCCCTATGTTCTAATTGTCATGTGAATTGTATTGTCCATGCAACACCCATCCATCCCTATGCTTACCGCACTCGAATCCTACTGTTTACTGATGTTGTTACTACTGTCCTTACTTTACTACTGCTGCTACTTTACTATTCCTACTACAAAACTGTTGCTACTGATAAACTGTTGTGAGCAAGATTATTTCCAGGTGCAGCTAAATTGACAACTCAGTTGTTAAGGCTTATAAATATTCTTTGGCTCCCCTTGTGTCGAATCAATAAATTGGGTTTCACTTCCCTCAAAAATACTGCGATACACCCCCTATACTTGTGGGTCATCAAGACTATTTTCTAGCGCCGTTGCCGGGGAGCATAGCTTTATTTATCAAGTTCACTTGGATTCATTATGTTCACTGCCATCCATCCATCATGGGTAAGTCTCGTGATGGCAAGGTTCCTATTTTACCATCCACTACAAGAAGAGGTATGGTTCTGAACACCTCTATTGCTCTTGATTCACCATCTGTTATGAGTAAGCTCGTTACACCACCACATACACATGTTACACACACTGCTACTACTGTTGAATCTGAAACTTCTAATACCTATGATGTTGCTTCTACTGTTCTTGATAAGAGTGGTTCATTAGGTCCTTTCCTAGATGCTACGACTGCTAGAACTATAGCTGGAAATACTAAAACTCCTAATGAAGACACTACTACACCTGTTAGTTCACCTGAGTCTAGTGAGAGTTATTATATTGAAGACAGTTATGTTGAGATAACCGATGAATTTATTAAAGAATGTAAAAACACCCATGATAGGAGCGCTGCTAAGAGTCTCCTTGAGAGGCGTACTATTAGACCCAAATTGTCTTCTAATGCTAAGTTTGTTGCTTCTCCCATAAACATTAAAGATAAAGACTGTGATTTCTCTCTTGATTTATCTTACATAGCTATTATTGAGAAATAACCTTTTTGTGGGACTAAGAATGAAAGTGCGGTAGCACATATGACTGAGCTTTCTACCATGAGTGGCTGGTTTTCTAATGATATTAAGATGCGTACTTACTTTGTTGCTAAGATTTTCCCTTTTTCACTAAAAGGGGAAGCTAAAACTTGGTGCAGTAATTTATCTCCTGGATCTATTGATAGCCCTAATTGCTTGATTAGTACTTTCCTGCAGAAATATTTTCCTCCTAGTGCTAGACATGCTATTTTGAAGGAACTTTTTGATTTTAAACAGGGAGAAAAAGAGATATTGCCTGAATCGTGGGCAAGGTTTTGTGCTTTGATCCATGCACAGGCTGGATGTCCTTTACCTAAGAATGAGCTTCTTGATATATTTTATAATGGACTAACTGAAGAATCTAGGACATACCTGGATAGTTGTGCTGGTTGTGTTTTCAGGAATAGGACTCCCAAAGAAGCTGAGGAATTAATGGCTAAAATAAGCAAGAATTATGAAGACTGGACTCCTCCTGAACCAGCTATACCTGAAACAATTATACCTGAACCAGCTTTACTGGTGCCTATACCATCATCTAAGAAGAGGGGAGTTATTGAATTGAATGATGAAGTGATGAAGGAAGCTAAGAAATGTCTTAAGGAAAAGGGAATTAAAGCTGCAGATGTTAAGAATTTACCTCCTATAGAAGAATTATGTAAGCCAATTCCCCCCCCCATCCACTATTGAGGTACTCTCTCTCCAACACTTTGATGAAGGTGATATCCCTTACTCTAAACCTCCTGATCAATGCTTAGAAGAATTCGATATTTTTATTGTTAAGCAAGATAATTTTAATAAAAGGGTGCAGAATCATCTAATGGAAAACACTGGAGCTATTGTTGAGTTAAAGAATATTGTGGAAAGAACCTCTAATGATGTTAAAATGATTGTTAAACATTTTCAAATGGTTCAAACTCAAATAGATCAACTTACTAAAGTGCAAAAAGACTTGCTAGTTAATGCTGCCAAAGAAAAAACATGCTTATGAAATTAGAACTAGAAGTGGTGCTGCTTCCCAGGATCATCCATATCCTGAGGGGCATCCAAAAAGAATTGAGCAGGATTCTCAACAAGCTAAAAATTAGTGGTACTACTCATAAGAAAAGAAAAAAGAAACATAAAACTATTGTAGAACCCTCTGAACCTGCTAAAGATCCTAATAGTATATCTGTTGATGCTGAAACTGAAAGTGGTAATGAAGAAAATGATGTTCCTAATGAAGAAAAAGTTGAAGAAGAACCTGAAAAGCACACTAAGAATACTGATATGTTGCTAACGTATCCATATTTTTTGATGTTCCATGCTTGGTTTTATCTACTTTCTTATGTTTTGTTCCAACTTTGGAGTACTTTTCATAGACTTTCTTAGACTAACCTATTAACAAGAGCAACAGTGCCAGTTGCCTATTTTCTGCTGTTTTTGGTTCCAGAAAGTCAGAAAATGAATATTCTCGGAATTGGACCAGACAAAAGCCAAATTCGTTATTTTCCTGGAAGATTCACGGAGCTAGAAGGAGAGACGGAGGGGGCCCACAGGGTGGCCAAACCACCCCTAGACGCGGGTCCCCCTGGCCACGCCAGGACATGGTTTGGGGCCCCTAGCCGCCCATCGACCTTGCCTCTTCGCCTATAAGAAGCCTCCTGATGCATAAACCCTACATGATCCAGCCTCCAGCCACGAAAAGTTCTGCAGCGCCACCGCCACCAAACGGGAGATTCGGGGGACAGAAAGTCTTTGTTTCGGCACCCTGCTGGGACAGGGAAGTGCCCCCGGAGCCATCTCCATCAATCTCCACCACCATCTCCATCACCATTGTTGATTCCCATGATGAGGAGGGAGTAGTTCTTCCTCGAGGCTAAGGGTTACACCGGTAGCTATGTGTTCATCTCTCTCTATGCATGATCATATTGTGATCATGAGCTTTGTAATCAAGTAGATCTACCTTACTACTCAAGTGCTTTAATAGATCTCTGCTCTCCCCATGTGTGTGAAGTTGACAGTGTGCACACCATGGTGGCACTTAGGCTAGAGATTACAAATACTTGTTATGAGTTATATTTGGAGTTGGATGTCTCTATGAAATTGTGGTGTTTGTTGGAACCATCTAGAGCTCAAAGTGATAGTGTGGGGTTATCTAGATGGGGATAGCGAACTTTGAGATGTGATGTTATAGCCCTACCATGGATTAGAGTGTCCAACCAGAGAGTAGTTCAGAGTAGTATCATAAAGAGAAGATATTTATATGAGAGTGTTCACTAGCAAAAGTATGATCCCTAGGCCTTGTTTCTAAGCACTGAAACATCGTTTGCTATTAGATCTATTACATTTTTGCTTGCTACTATCTTTATTTCAGTTTGCCTTTAGTCTTTTCCACGCCATCAAGCTATTTTCTATCACCGTTACCACTTATAATTATCTATACCACTTGTATTTCACTATCTTTTTTCCGAACTAGTGCACCTATACACCTGACAAGTGTATTGGGTGTGTTCGGGACACAAGAGACTTCTTGTATCTTGATTGCAGGATTGCTTGAGAGGGAATACCTTTGACCACTTCCTCCATGAGTTCGATAAACCTTGGGTGATCCACTTAAGGGAAAACTTGTTGTTGTTCTACAAACCTCTACACTTGGAGGCCCAATAACTGTCTACAAGAATAGAAGTGCGTAGACATCAAGCTATTTTCTGGCGCTGTTGCCGGGGAGGTAAGGTAAAAGGTACTCACATCCTCCGGTGTGAGTGCTCGAAGTTATTTCCTTTAGATTCTGCAATTTTGTCTTTTTGTTTCTTGTTTTCACTAGTTAGGCTTAATGGGAAACAACAACAAAATTAGAGAGCTTTATAGTATTTATCTTGAGTTAGGACATGAAGTGTTTGAAGTGAAAATTAAAAAACCTATGGAACTTTATTTGCGTGCTAATAGCAATGTTATTAGTATAAATTCTTTGAATACCATTATTGCTAATGCTATGGAAAAATCTAAGCTTGGGGAAGCTAGTTTTTATGAAAAATATCTTTTTAGTCCCCCATCTTTAGAGGAGAAAATTTGCTTTGATGATAATATGCCTCCAATATATGATGATTACAATGATGAATATGATTTTTTCAGTCCACCTACTATTGAGGAAAAAATTAATGACTACAATATGCCTCCTATATTTGATGATTATGGTGATGAGAATAATAATGATAGCTATTTTGTTGAATTTGCTCCCACTACAATTAATAAGAATGACTATGTTTATGTGGGGAGTATTGATTCTTTTATGCATGTGGCTCATGATAAGAATGTTTTATGTGATATTTATATTGTTAATTTTATTCATGATGCTACTTAAAGTTATTATGAGAGAGGGAAACATGGTTTCATGTATCTCAACAATATTAAGTTTCCCCTCTTTATGTTGAAATTTTTGAAGTTGCACTTGTTTTGCTTTACTATGCTTATTGCTTTGTGCTTTCATGACTTGTTTCTTTACAAGATTCCTATGCATAGGAAGTGGGTTATACTTAAATGTGTATTGAATTTGCTTCTTGATGCTCTCTTTTACTTCAATTCATATTTCTTATGTGAGCATCTTCTCAGACTATCATGCCTAACTTAAAGGCGTTAAAGAAAAGTACTTATTGGGAGATAACCCAAAAGTTTTAGATGAGTCTTGGAAGTTATTACTTCAGTAATAACCGCTCCTTATCCTTTTTTTTGCTTTTTGTGCCAAGAGTAACCTCTAATGAGAGAGAAGTAATGATTGGGAAAGTTGCTGTCTCAAAACAGATTTCTATGCTTCACCATAAAAATTCGTGTAAAATCTCTGTACATCCTTTTGAGGCGTGAATTTTTGTGCTTCTGCCCCAGGTTGTTATCTAACTTTCGTTTATCAACACTTTTTGATTTGAGCAACAGAAGGTCTTCGAAAAAATTCATCTTTACCTGCTGGTCTGTTTTGACAGATTTCTGCCATTATTTGCATTTGCTTCTTGTTGGTTCCTTTTTGAGTTCTTTTGGGGAATTGAGCTTTTTGAGGGAAGTGCTACAATAGCTAGTGTTTTAATGGAAGTTTTATTGGTGTTGGAACTCAACCTAAAGACTTATTATCTTGAGTGCACTAATGTTGCTAATAAAGATTGTGTGAAGTTTTGTATGATGGAAAAATTTCAGGTGTATGGAGAGAATAATGTAATGAGATGAAGAATGGACTAAAGCTCAAGCTTGGTGATGCCACGCGTGTCACCCCAATAAATATCCAAGAAGTACAAGCGTCAAAGCTTGGGGATGCCCAAGGAATCCCCTTCATCAATAAAAATCCCAGGTTTCTTCCAAACGCTTCATTTTTATTGTTTCATGCACAGTTGTGTTGTTCTTGGAGCGTCTTCTTTTTCATTTTTGTTTTGGTTTTTCGTTTGCTTGGTTTTCTTAGCTTGCTGAATAAATTGGTTAGACCCCCTCTTTCATGCATTGGTTTTCAAATAGTTTGGTTTGGGTTGGAAAAGAGTAGGAAAGTTCATGCTTAAGTGGTAATGATAGCTTGTTTTTGACTGTGGCCCATGCTTTGTCATGCCATGCTTGATATTGTTTTGGATTTATGCTTAGTATTTTTTGCTGTAGTATGAGTTGTTATAAACAATTGAGATTGCTTAATGTTCCTTGGAAGAATCATGCGTTGTTTTAGCATATTAAAGCATAGTATTGTGGTATTCTCCTTTGATGCTTTATTTGGGTTAACTTGGCACATGCTCACACCATGTTATGACTATCCCAAGTCACTATAGCCTTGATGATCCTTTAGTTTTCAACTTGTAGTATCACTTTATGCTTTGATCAATGATGTTTTATCGCTCTGCATGATTATGGCCATTATTGCTCTCTTAGTTGGTCGCTCCCAGTCTTTTGCTAGCCTCCATAACCAAGTATGAGTTCCACTCATGCATCAAACTCCTAAAACCAAGTTATTCCAAAGAGTCCACCATACCTACCTATTAGCATATGCTATTCCAAGTATATTCATGTTTTTATCTACCTTCTGAATTAAACTTGTTATGAGAAAACTAGTGATTAAAGCTCTCACGAACTTGATGGCACACTTTACTTTTCTTGCCCTTAATAAACTTGAACCATTGTGTCGTCTATGTTGTATATGCTTGCACTTATTTGTTGGGGATTAGCAGAACCATGCTGTCATGGGGAACGCTTTCAACATTGCACTGGTACTTTGTACCTACTTGATATCATGCTCTTTTTTATATGGATGTCGTCGGTGTGAAATGAAAGGGGAGCTTGTAAGTCCATGGAGTTATGTATATGTGTTAGAGAAACGCCTGGGCCGCTGGTCTAATCCATGCTGACATGGTGGAAACCTACATCGTAACCATAATGAGCAGTCTATGAAGCATTCTTCTTATAAAAAAGAGTCCGATATTGAGAAAAAAAAGAGAAAAAGAAAAAAAAAGATGATGAAAAGAGGAAAGAGAGAAAAAAGCACCATATTCCCAAGGTAAATAAGAAGATTGTTGAGATGCTCGTTGTCTGCTTGCCTTGTCATTTTGATATGGGGATTCTTCCGTATTATCGGGCAAGGGGTACCCCGTTGGCGGTTCTCTATGATACACATGTACTTACGATGACAAGAACTTATCAGTGACTAAACTTGAGTAGCATGAGGAGTGGCCCTCGTATTCAAGGGACATGAGATTTCCAACTTATACTTTGTCAAGCATATACACCATAGTTTGTTCACTTTAACCTTAATCACTTCAAGATGCTTATGATAGGGGCAATGAGAGTTGAAAGCTAATAAGTACCATAATTTTTGGAAGCTCTTTATGAAACTTGAATCTCTGCTTCCTTCTATGAAGGCCTTTCTTCCACTTATATATATTGAGTCTCCACCTTCTATCTTTATGCACCTACTTTGAGAGCATAGTGGCCATTCTTAGTTCTATGTGCATTGTTCCAAGACTTTTTGATTGATGCATAGCTTTGATATTGCTTGTTTTAAACTATTTGTATCTAGTCACTCTTATGAACTTTGAAGGTGTCCTATGTATTTATGTTTGCTACTCTATGAGGGACAAGCTGAATGCCACAATGCTATGTTTTATTTATGTGAAACAAACAAACGTCTTGCAAAGCATTGTTATTTATGAATCTTTTGTTTGTGCCTTTTCATGTTGCAACATAGTTGCTTTGTCTTAATGTTAGAACTTTGTCTTTCATGCTATGTTGAAATACTATGATCCCAGCTATCAATGTTTTACAAATACTTTGATCAAGTTTATGATGGTGCATGTCAGCTCAAAAATTACTCTTGCTTTTTATCACTTACCTACTCGAGGACGAGCAGGAGTTAAGCTTGGGGATGTTGATACGTTGCTAATGTATCCATAATTTTTGATGTTCCATGCTTGGTTTTATCTACTTTCTTATGTTTTGTTCCAACTTTGGAGTACTTTTCATAGACTTTCTTGGACTAACCTATTAACAAGAGGCACAGTGCCAGTTGCCTGTTTTCTGCTGTTTTTGGTTCCAGAAAGTCAGAAAATGAATATTCTCGGAATTGGACCGGACAAAAGCCAAAGTCGTTATTTTACCGGAAGATTCATAGAGCCAGAAGGAGAGACGGAGGGGGGCCACAGGGTGGCCAAACCACCCCTAGGCGCGGGTCCCCCTGGCCGCGCCAGGGCATGGTGTGGGGCCCCTAGCAGCCCACCGAACTTGCCTCTTTGCCTATAAGAAGCCTCCCGATGCATAAACCCTAAATGACCCAGCCTCCAGCCACGAAAAGTTCCGCAGCGCCGCCGCCCCCGAAGGGGAGATTCGGGGGATAGAAAGTCTTTATTCCGGCACCCTGCAGGGATGGGAAAGTGCCCCCAGAGCCATCTCCATCGATCTCCACCACCATCTCCATCACCATTGCTGATTCCCATGATGAGGAGGGAGTAGTTCTTCCTCGAGGCTAAGGGTTCTACCGGTAGCTAATTGTTCATCTCTCTCTATGCATGATCATATTGTGATCATGAGCTTTGTAATCAAGTAGATCTACCTTGCTACTCAAGTGCTTTAATAGATCTCTGCTCTCCCCATGTGTGTGAAGTTGACAGTGTGCACACCATTGTGGCACTTAGGCTAGAGATTACAAATACTTGTTATGAGTTATATTTGGAGTTGGATGTCTCTATGAAATTGTGGTGTTTGTTGGAACCACCTAGAGCTCAAGGTGACAGTGTGGGGTTATCTAGATGGGGATAGCGAACTTTGAGGTGTGCTGTTATAGCCCTACCATGGATTAAAGTGTCCAACCAGAGAGTAGTTCAGAGTAGTATCATAAACAGAAGATATTTATATAAGAGTGTTCACTAGCGAAAGTATGATCCCTAGGCCTTGTTTCTAAGCACTGAAACACCATTTGCTATTAGATCTATTACATGTTTGCTTGCTACTATCTTTATTTCAGTTTGCCTTTAGTCTTTTCCACGCCATCAAGCTATTTTCTATCACCGTTACCACTTATAATTTTCTATACCACTTGTATTTCACTATCTCTTTGCCAAACTAGTGCACCTATACACCTGACAAGTGTATTGGGTGTGTTGGGGACACAAGAGACTTCTTGTATCTTGATTGCAGGATTGCTTGAGAGGGAATACCTTTGACCACTTCCTCCCTGAGTTTGATAAACCTTGGGTGATCCACTTAAGGGAAAACTTGTTGTTGTTCTATGCACTTGGAGGCCCAACAACTATCTACAAGAATATAAGTGTGTAGACATCAAATACTAAATACACTAAAGATGATTTTGTTGCTAAGAAACATGGTAGTGAAAGAGAGCCTTGGGTCCAAAAACCTATGCATTTCCCTGATAAGAAACACAAGTCAAAGGAAGATGAACACTATAATAAGTTTTTTGAGTGGATGAAACCTTTATTTCTGCAAATTCCTTTGGCTGATGCTATTAAACTGCCTCCTTACTCAAAGTATATGAAGGATATTGGCTCGAATAAAAGGAAGATCCCTAATGAAGAAATTTCTACTTTGCTTGCTAATTATTCCTTTAATGGTAAGGTTCCAAAGAAACTTGGAGACCCAGGGATTCCAACTATTCCTTGCTCTATTAAAAATAGTTATGTTAGAACTGCTTTGTGTGATTTGGGAGCTGGAGTTAGTGTTATGCCTTTTTCTCTCTACAAGAGACTTCAGCTAGAAAAACTGATACCTACTGATATATCTTTGCAAATGGCTGATAAATCTACCACTATTCCTGTTGGTATATGTGAGGATGTACCTGTTCAAGTGGCTCATAATTGCTTGATATTAATTGATTTTGTTGTGCTTGAAATGCCTGAAGATGATAATATGTCTATTATTCTTGGGAGACATTTTCTTAATACTGCAGGAGCTGTTATTAATTGTAATCAAGGAAAGGAACATACTGTCTATTTCCCCAAGAATATTGATAGGACTTATGGTTTAAATTCAATTGAACATGTTGATGGCATTCAAGTTGGAGAAATATATTGTCCCATACCAAGAGAAAAATTTGAAACTATTTTGATTGGGACCATTGCTATCAAGGTTGAGGTAACATAATCATTAGTGGAATACAAAGTTTTGTTTCATATAAAATTGTTTTGGTAACAAGACCTGATCAACCTTGTTAACAAAAGGATTTCATTGAACAAAACAATGTTTTCACCATGATTATCTCCGCTTACTTCTAGTCTATCCATTTTAGTTTTTGCTTTCGTTTAGTTTTCTTTTCTGTTGTTAGTTGCTTGCATATTAGAGAGTCTTGGAACTTTTGTAGTTCTAGCCCTGTTTTATCATTACATCATTCCAAAAAAAATCTTTCTGTCAGAAAATCATTCATTTATACTTAAAAAATGCCCAAAAATAAAGTGTCTCGAAAAATTCTAGAAAATTCATATTAAATTTTTACGTGAAAAAAGGGGCGGAAGAGTGCCTGGAAGGTACCAGGGGGGCCACCAGGCAGGCACACCACCTGGTGGCGCGGCCAGCCCTGGGGCGCACCTGCCTATGGTGTGGGCCACCCTGGCCCTCCACTCACTCTCTCACTTGCCACTTTCTTCTCTCTCTCGAGCAAACACCAGTCCATTGCTCAAAATTGTGTTCTTGTTGTGCTTGCCCTTGATTTTTCGATCTCCTTGCTCAGCCCATCTTTGCTGCTGAAATTTGGAGCATTTGTTCTCCGGTATGTGACTCCTCTGCTTGTCCAAGTAGATTTGTGTTTAGTGGTTTATATCTTGAGTATTTTGCTACTATAGGTGACAGGTTATGAGAGCTTGTAAGCTTGTTTGATGCTTATATATATATATAGTTTTGATGCATGTTTAGGCCTCTTACAAGTCCCTATGAGTAGTGCCCTTCATTATATTCACTTTGCAATCACTTGTTTAATAGATGTTTAAATTTCAGAATATCAAACATGAACAACCATACCTTTGGAGAAATATTTGAGAGGGATGCACCTAGGAGGTCAAGGCCCTCAAGATCAGCATCTCAGTTTAGGCCATCATACAATGAAGATCTCATTGCACCTCGCATTGGTAATGAAGGAGATGATGGAGATGCTCACCTATCTATTTTTCCTTGTTTTACTTTCTTACAAGCTGTAGGGATTCTTGATGATTTCTTTCTACTGATTCAGAGGGTTGGTTTGACCTCATACATGCAAGATGAGAGTGAGCAATATGCTATGCTCACCAAGACTTTTGTTGAGAGCTTCGTGTTTACTAACACGCCCTATCAGTCAACTGTCTCTTTCAGAATTTATAATCTGCCATTGGAAAGATTTTGCAGTATTGTAGGTGTGAGCATGACAGGGACCATGAAGAAGATTCAAGGGCGACCCGCTGATTTGCTGGAACTCTACCGAGGGGTGACCAATGATGATGACCGCGTAGCTCAGCGCGGGAAGATAAGAAACATCCAACTCCCTGCTCTTAGATACTTTGCATAGTATCTTGCTACTAGCATTCTTGGTAGGGAGAATACGAGTAATATCTCCAACTATCATCTAGCCTTCCTTGCTGCTATGCTTAACAATGACTCTCGGTACAACCTTGGCTCGCTTATTTCTCGCTGCCTAGCTGCTAGGGGGCCTATCTATGGGGGCATCATCACTTCACGTATGGTCAATGCATTACAGCTTTCAGTGGATCCCAATGATACTATATTGGCACCACAAAGGCTTGACCTTGCTTCTATGAAAACACATCAATTTGTCACTACTGATTCTGAGTTGGACAGTTTAGTATATAGGATGCTTTTTACTGACGGGGATGAAAGGGAGATCCCTTTGCCGCAATCTACTTTGTTTAGTGTTTACAGGAGGTCGTGGTCACGCTCCAAGGAGGAGGTGGACGAGCAGCTCCGCTTGCTAGGTTTCCACAGGCAGCACCAGGAGGATGTGCCCTCCTATGATTACTCTGCGCACTACGGAGGGACGTACTCGAGCTCGCACCAGGACGAGGGTACCTCCTCGTCGTACCACGGAGACACTTCATCTTGGCCAGCTTGGGATTGATACCCACTTAGGCCAAAAGCCTAAGCTTGGGGGAGGTACGCCGACATCGCACTCATCTCCATATCATTTTGCATCGGTACTTTGTATATTCATGTTTTGTTCTCTTTTTAGTTTTCGTTCTTTATTTGCTTTTGCTTTCTAAAATACAAAAAGACCAAAAATATTTCTGTTGTTTCTCTTTGTTTGCTTCTTCTTTTTGCCTTGGTTTGCTTTTTCCTTTTTGCTTTGTTTGAACTATTCGAAAAACCCAAAAAGATTTTGCTTTGCTTGTTCTTCCTTTTTGGTTCTTGTTTGAAAAATAGAAAACACCAAAAATATTTGTTGTCTTCTTTGGTTTTGTGAGTTTGTTGCAGGGTTCAGCAGTTCTCAGTGGGATTTGGTTTCATATTATTATTCAAGCCACACAAGTGAAGGGCAATAATGAGGATTAATGACAACTTGAGGTGTGGTAACAGGCTAGTAACGAACTCTATTTGTTTTCATTTTTGTACATATACTCATCATTGTGGGCATGCTTAGCCTGTTCGTGTAGGGTGTATGTTATTTATGGATGCTTAGTAGTTCTTGCTTTCATATGATTAGTTCCAGCTTGCTAATAGTTTGTAGCATGTCATATGATTGTTTGCTTGCATTACTCTATTCATAACTTGGTATGACATTGTGGTATCCTCCTCTGAGTGTTCACTTGAATTGACTTGGCACATGCTCACGCATGCATATGACTGAAATAATCAGTTAAGTCTCGATGAATTATTTTGCCTTGAGGGTCTTGAATCACTTTCATGCCATGATTAGTCATGCTTTGTTTCAAGCATGATTATGACAGTTATTGCTCTCTTGTTTGTCGCTCCCTTACTATTGCTAGCCTTCACCTACACTGAGTATGCTTTACTCGTGTTTCCAACTCCCTAAAATCAAATATTGCCAAAAGTGTCCACCATACCTACCTATTAGCATCATTTATTGTTCCGTGCATATTCAATATGCCTTGTTTTCTTCCGAATAAAATGTTTGCTTGTTATGAGAAAGTTAGTTAGTAAATCTCCCACGAACTTGATGGCACACTTTATTTCCTGCACCTAATAAACCTGAACCATTGTGACTGTCCATGAAAGTTATATGCTTGCAAATTATAGGCTGGGGATTAGCAGAACCGTGTTGTCATGGGGAACGCTTTCAACACCTGTAAATATATACCCAGTTGATACCATGCTCTTTTGTTTGTGGGTGTCGTCGGTGTGAAATAAAAGGGGAGCTTGTAAGTCCATGGAGTTATGTATTTGTGTTAGAGAAATGCCTGGGCCGCCGGTCTAATCCATGTCGTCATGGTGGAAACCTACAGCGTAACCATAATAAGTATCTATGAAGCATTCTTCTTATAAAAAAAGAGAGATAGCTATTGAAAAAAAGAAAAAAAAGAGATTTGAGAAAAGAGGAAAGAGAGAAAAAACACCATTTTCCCATGGTAAATAAGAAGATTGCTGAGATACTCATTGGCTGCTTGCCTTGTCATTTTGATATGGGGATTCTTCCGTATCATCGGGCAAGGGGTACCCCGTTGGCGGTTCTCTATGATACGCACGTATTTACGAAGACAAGAACTTACCGGTAACTAAAGTTGAGTAGCATGAGGAGCGGCCCTCGTACTCAAGGGACATGGGATTTCCAGTTTATAGTCTATCAAGCATATAACTCAGATTGGACCTCACTTTCACCTTAACCATATTAAAGATGCTTATGATATGGAAAATGAGAGCTCAAAGCTAATGAGTACCATACTTTCAGCATTTGGAAGCCTTTCAAACTATTCAAAACCTTTTCATTTCTTTGTTGAGTCACCACCTATTCTATGAGCACTTTCTTGAGAGCATAGTTGTCATTCTTAGTGTAATGTGCTTATCTCAAAACTTGATTATTTGTATTATGACTTTGATGCTTGTATCTTTGATATCTTTACTTCTAGTCTTCACCTGAACTTCCGAGGTGCCTTGGCATTCATAATCAAAGGCAAGCGAGATACCACTCTATCATACCTTGTTACGAGCATTGTAATGTTGCTTATATTTATACTTCATGCTACTTATTATTTTTAAGTTGGAATCTCTTCATAGCTTGCAATACCTATTAAGTAAACTTAGTTGCATACTCTTTATTATGAATTGTCTAAGTAGCTGATCACATATTGAGAATATATACATCATATGAAGCAAATGTGTTCATGAAAGTTTCTTTTATCGCACTCAGTTTTCAGCTAAATTGCTTGAGGACAAGCAATAAGCTAAGCTTGGGGGAGTTGATACGTCCAAAACGTATCTACTTTCCCGAACACTTCTGCTATTGTTTCTCCTCTAAACTTGTGTGATTTGGATGCAACTAACACGGACTAACGCTATTTTCAGCAGAATTGCCTTGGTGTCTAGTTTTTGTGCAGAAAATCAACTATCAGTAAAAATCCCGGAAAATATGCCAAAAATCCTATTTCACCAGAATACGAGACGGAGTGGGGCTGGGGCCCAGTCACACCACCTGGCCGCGCGGGTTGGGCCTGGCCGCGCCAGGGGGTGGTCTGGCCGTCCCAGACACCCCCTCGGTCTCCCTCTTCGCATATACGATGCCTTCTGACCTAAAAACTCAGGAGGGTTCAACGTTTTTCCAGAAAGAGTTCGCTCCGCTGCCACCACCAGATTCCACGAAACAGCACCAGAAACTCCATTCTGGCACCCTGCCGGGACGAGGAATTGGAGGAGATCATCACCATCATCATCACCATCGCTTCTCCATCGACCATCCATGTTTCCCCCATCTATGAGTGAGTAATCCCCCACTGTAGGCTATGGGGATGGTAGGGATTGGATGAGATCGTTCATGTAATGGCATCAGATTGTTAGGGCATGGTGCCTAGTATCTTCTATTAGTGCTTTTTGACTTTGTTGTGACTTGTTATGCTTAATGCTTGTCACTAGGGCCTGAGTGCCATGATTTCATATCTGAACATGTTATTGATTCATTATGATAGTATTGTTTATGGTCTTACCTACAAGTTGTATACACACGTTGTTGTCCGGAACCAATGGCCCCGAAGTGACATAAATCGGGATAACCGGAGGGAATGGCTTTGATGTGAGGATCACATGTGTTCACGGAGTGTTAATGCTTTGCTCCGGTGCTCTATTAAAAGGAGCACCTTAATTGCCAGTAGTTCCCTTGAGGCCCCGCTGCAAACGGGCTGGCAGGACAAAAGATGGTGTGCAAGTTCTTATTGCGAGCATGTATGACTATATATGGGACACATGCCTAGGATTATTTAGTACTTGGATGCTTTATCTTATTTATCTGCAATTGCCCTATGTTCTGATTATCATGTGAATTGTCTTGTCCATGCAACACCCGTCCATCCATCCCTATGCCTACCGCACTCGAATCCTACTGTTTACTGCTGTTGTTACTTTTGTTCTTACTTTACTACTGCTGCTACTTTACTATTCCTACTACAAACTGTTGCTACTGATAAACTGTTGTGAGCAAGATTGGTTCCAGGTGCAGCTGAATTGACAACTCAGTTGTTAAGGCTTATAAATATTCTTTGGCTCCCCTTGTGTCGAATCAATAAATTGGGTTTCACTTCCCTCGAAAATACTGCGATACACCCCCTATACTTGTGGGTCATTAGATTCCAAGTTGGAAACAACACCTTTGAGGTGTTTCCTTGCTCCTACTGGTTCGATAACCTTGGTTTCATAACTGAGGGAAAACTTCTTGTTATACTCATCATACCTTTCTCTTGGGGTTCCCCAACGAGCTCAACATATTGAGTAAGCAGTCACCGCGAAGGATAAGACAGACACCGCGATGCCTTGGCCGTCCTCATCCCCATTTCTTCCTCTCTCTCTCTCTCTCTCTTGCTCTGTGACACTCGCACACAGAGAGGCCGAAACCCTAGGTTCACGTTCACCTCAATATTCATCGCTCCAGTCTTTCTTGTGCCCCGACGAGTAGGCTCGGAGCACCGCCATGTTCTTCTGCATCGAATAGCCGGAGGAATCGACCCGGGGTTCTCGAAATCAAGCCCCGCAACTGCTTCTTCCCGAGCTCCGACCGTGCACCGCCGAGACCGTGTCGTCGTCTCCGTTCTCCACTACTTCATCTGACGCCACCAGCGCATCGAGGGTAAGCCTACGAGTCTTGTAGTGTCCTCCGTTAGATTGCATGCACCGAGCAGTAATTCATCATGATGCCGGAGACCGCCGCCACAGGCCGCTGTTGTTGGTCATCTTCCGGTGACCATATCATAGCGACGCCACCACCAGTTGGTTCGCCTCGCTCTCCTCTTTCGAACCACCCCAACCGAGCCTGCCAAAACCCTCCCAATTCTCGCCGTTGTTCACCGTCCAACCGTCTTCAGCGAGGTGACGTCACCACAACGTTAGATCCGCGTCACCACCACGCCACGTCGTGAGTTTGACTGGTCCATGCCCACGTGGCTACCAACGTGGCCAATGGCCCACGGGTCAGTGTGTGTGGCTAGAGTAGGTGTCGATATAAAACGTAGTTCCTGTTTAGGAAATAGATTAGATATTATAAATTCGATTATATTTTTTTTCCAGGAATTTAAGAAAATGATTAAATTTTATAAATTTAATATCTTTTGTTTTATAACTCAGAAAAATATATATTATATATCAAAATGTTTAGAAAAATAAATTCTATATTATAAACCTATTAGCACATTTTATTTTCTAACTTAAATAAGATAATTATTATCATTATTAAATAACCTATTAAAGGCTAATCTTTTAAAATGTATATTCTATTATTTCAAATTCATAAAAATAAGTATGATATATCAAAATTCTTAGAAAAACAAAATATACTTTTATAAACTTATTTTGTGCATTTTTGTGACACTTCACTTAATATTTATTATTTATTTAGTATTTATAAAGTAATAAAACTTATAAAAATCATATCTTATTATTTAAACACAATAAAAATATTTATAATATACCAAAATGATCACAAAAATAATATCTACATGTTAAGAAAATAATAATCCACTTTTGAATAATATAAATGTTTAATACTCTAATAAAGTTGAATTAAACTTATTTCCTTAATAGATAATTCATAAAAGGATATATAAAATTGCTAATGCTTCTAATATTATCCATTAAAGGTCTAATAATGGTGTTTATCTTAAGTAATGCTACTATGAAGAAAAAAAGAGTCTAAAATATCCTTAATACTCCCTCCATCCCAAGGCTTAAGGCATATAATTTTTTTGAAAAGTTAACCCATGTAAATTTTGACCAAACTTTTAGAAAAAACTATCAAGAACTATTATGTTATATAGATACCATGTGAAAATATGGTTCATGATGTATGAAAAGGTATGGATTACATAGTGTAAATATTAATATTTTTCTTTAAAAACTCGGTCAAACTTTAGTTGGTTTGACTTTTGAAAAAAATTATATGCCTTAAACCTTGGGACGGAGGTAGTACAATATTTGTTAAACGAAAATAGTCTGCTGCCCCGGGGGATAGCTGCCCCCCCCCCCGGTGGATGCCCACCAGCGTGTGCACTGATATACGTGCAAAACCAGCATAAGTTAGATAGTTTGATTAACCAGACTGTAATAAAGCTGACATGCTACAGCAACCATATTGTGAAAGCTGACACGCATGCAGAATATCTCTAGCAAACCCATTTATCCGACCGACATATGTTTATTACTTGCTTGTGCTAGCTAACGCTTACTCGTCTCTGGCGTATTTTCATACAATGCAGAGACTGTAAAAAATAAGTTTTGGACTCCAAGATTCCCAAGTATGCCAACCGACAAGACCAAGTCTTATCCATGTGCAGCTAGCACTCTGTACACACTGACGATAAATTTGCATGCACTATTTACCTGCCATAAGCCAACAAACAAGGCAGTACACGCGTTGCAGAGTACTGACAGACCTGGCAGCCAAAGCGTTGTTTAATCAGTGATTAACACCACTTCAAGACCACCACATCAAAAGACAGCAAGATGGAAGTGCAAATCTTGACAAGAATCGTACGGTGCTGCTAGGGGGGCAGTTATCCCCCTGGGCATCAAATCCACACTCTTTGTTAAATTACTATTCACAAATAAGTGTATATTATTTTCCAAAGGAACTTTATCAAATATTAAATCCTCAAGAATAATATTTTGACTTATTAAAACCTTTACTATTATTTCACTCACAAGTTAATAAGTATTCAACATGATGTCATTCCCATTTTATAGAAATAAGTATTCATTCCATAATAAGTAAGTGATTCTATTCACTTATAAATCAAGAAAACACCAATTCCATAAAGGCATAATACTTTTGTTTCACCTTCATGAAGTGTTAAAAGTCTCCACTTGCTAGTGGAATAGTTATTCAAAAATACTAATTGTTTTCTACTTAAATACTTGTAATTAATAATAAAATCTTAAAGTGTTAGCTTTAAGTTTAAATGATTTTACTTTGTAAAGTAATGTTTTCTTTAAAAGTTATTCCTTTAAGAAACATTAAAAGTAATCCTTGAACACTTCTTTAAAAGCTCTAATTGATTAATAATCTTGCTTAAGGATTTTTTTTAGATCACATGCCCCATTGAGTGCTTTAATGTTGTATGTTACTTATTGTATTTACATATTGTTTCACTCACACACAAGCCTTAATATGAAGCACAAGTGTGAAATTAGTATAAAAGTGCAACACATTCCAAAGAACTCATCACAAGCTTCAAACCCTAGATCAAATACGATTAGTCCGGGGATTTGCGTTTATCAAATTGCATTACATTACTTATGCATAACTGCATCTTGCTTCTTTAAACATTAGTTTTTACCGGACCAATGATGATATTTACAGAATTTGGATCTTCTATTGTCTCGAAGACCGTGAGTGCATAATCTTGCAATCACAAAAGACAAGTTCACAACTTGCTCATGTCCTTTCATTATTTTCTATGCTTATAACTCAAATGTTGTCATCACCTGCATTTCAAAAAGGTTGAAAACACTATTTCTATAATTAACTGGAAGTATCGGTTACTGATCCAGGGTGATTAGCTAATTTATCATAACTAGCAATGGAAATGCCATTGTACAGTAATGTATCATCTAGGAATTAACAACCAATATCATCAGTGATTCTAGCACCGTATATTATGCGTTAACCATGAGATTTGGAGTAGGACGGAGAAGTCAGTTGTATCTTCTTCCTCTCGCATGCATCCGAATGGCCAGGTCGTGGTTGTTATCCTCGTAGCGTGCATTTATTGGTAATTCGTAGAGGATATGCAGCATATGGGTGGGATCCCTCAACGTCCCACGATAGTTCTGGCATCTGATGGTCTGTACTAACCATTGTCGTAATTCAAGATGTGGGCATGGCGTACACCAAGGGGCATGCGGGGTCACGAAGGGGGCAGTGATTGGCTTGGATCTTAGGTTGGGCCTCAAACCATGGAAGTTTGAACGAGGACATACTCCCAGCCGTGCAACAAAGCTTAAGGTCTCTCATGGGAAAAGTGACGCACCTCTACAGAGTGTAAGAATTGTGACATGTTACTCCCTGCTCCGGGAAGGAGCTACGAACGCGGCAGGAAAGGAACTCCACGAAGGTTCTTGTCAACCTGTGAAGGCTGTCGGACATAGTTTTCAGAATAAAAGCAACCTTTGAAGAAATGTTTACGAAAACCTGCATTGCCTACGACCTATGGTCTGTGGCTATAGAGATAGTGCATCATACACTCCTTTTTAGTGAACTTACTGAGTACACTCGTACTCAATCGTACCTTCTTAACCCTTGCTAGGTTCTAAGTCATTGAAGACGACGTCAACATCAATTTCTACTCAAGAAACCATCATCGGCAGTTCAAGTCCTTCAATAAAGTCAATGAAGTCAACATATGAATTAACCGAAGCAAAGGAGAAGATCTTGATTAGATAGGAGTAGATTCTCTAACCTTAAAACCTACTTCTGTAGAGCATTGCTTTAGCAGCAATTGCAAGCCGAATTGTTTAGATGCTAGTCTTATTAGCCAGATAGATCTGAGTTATTATTTCTGGTTCTTCTTTGTAAGAAGTTCTTTCTCTCTCTTTAACCTAGAGTATTCTCTAGATCTTCTGTAAAGAGTCGAGTTGTAATCTATAGTCATGACTTGGACCTGCTATATTTCTGCTGTACCACTCTGAGGGGTGTAATACTAGTGAACGGTGTTTCATTGGTGTTATGTCAACGACTATAGTGTACTACATCATGCAGTGGTATGCTGGGTCACCGCACAAGGTATCTTAAACCTTTATGTCCGCCTCTCGTAAAAAAGACAAATTTCTACTGAATCGGTAGGAAGTGGGTCAGATTTGAATTACATGTATATGATTTTTTTTAGGTTTAAAATATGCTATTTTATTAGAGATCCATAAAAAATAGCAACATTCCATCCCTAGATAAGAACGGTTAAACCTGCCGTTTTGACCATATTTTGGAAAAATTAAATTAATTTGTGAAGCAAGTACCAAGATTATGATGCAAAATAGGACAATTATAATGTTCACTAAAATTCGACATTATTTGATCATCCAATAATTTGTATTGTCAATTTTACAAAAAGTTGACTGTAAATTTACCTTTTTGACTTTAAAAAAATAAAATAAACTCTCCAGTTCATTTTGGACTCAAACTCTTATGAAGCCCATATTTGCGGGGGCAGCGTTTTGGCACCCGGGTGCAGATAGTCCTTCTATGTGGACCATAGAATATGTCATGTGGATCTGTGCCTAGCCTATTTTTGATTAAGATATGGGAGTGCAGAAAGCCGTTACGATCCTCCTACTAGCTTTACTCAATTTGGTCTGATACAGTGGTGATACAAGGGGAATAATCATCGAAAGGGGATCCGAGAGAGAGAGACGGCCGCCAGTTCAGTCTAGTTTCTCCACACCCCGAACATAAGCTAGGGATCGAGCATATAACGATTTCATCGCCCCCGTCTTTGCTAGTTCTTCTTGATGGACCTGGGCTTATTGGTACCTTGAGTTGGGCCTCCGCGCTCGTGTCCCGTGTCTTGGCGATGTTCCTGCATGTTGATTGGCTGAAGCAGCACCAGTAGCCGATGACGTGGCCATGTCACGGTCCGTAACAATCTCCCCTGGTTCAGAAGCATCTTGTCCCCAAGCTGGAGCGTCGGGGAAGCGGTGTAGAAGCTCAGCTTGATCTTCCCTTGTTGCCAGAGATGGTGGTTGGCCTCGCCATTGTACCAGCACTTGAGGGAGAGTAGCCCTGCCCCTCTGGTATAACCTTGTTTCTAGCATAGCCACGGGTTCCGATGGTGCGGACACTCGCGCAGGTAGCTCTTGACAAACCACCGTTGCAGGTGGCACCGCTCGGCGCAATTGCGAGACATGGATCAACGGATGGATCTTGCATGACTCCGGTAGTTTGAGTTTGTATGATGTTCCACCCACTTTTTGCAAGACCTGAAAAGGACCAAAGTAACGGAATGCAAGTTTAGGGTTAGCTCTTGTCGCCAGTGAGCGTTGCACATACGGTTGCAGCTTCAGGTACACCCAATCGCCAACATGGAATACTCCGTCCGTGCGTTTCTTGTCAGCAGTCATTTTCATTTGCTGTTGGGATCGGTGCAAGTGTTGTTGAAGCAATGCCATAGTATCCTGGCGATCTTGAAGCCACTCAGCCAGATCTGGGACTGCACAAGTTGCTGGATCAATGATACGAAGTGGCGTGGACTGTGGCCATAGAGCACCTCAAAAGGAGTCTTGCCCAAGGTTGCATGAGGAGAAGTGTTATACTAGACTTCAGCGAGAGGTAACCAAGCAAACCATTTGGTTGGACAAGCATGAGCAAAGCATCGGAGGTATGTTTCGAGGCATTGATTGACCCTCTCAGTTTGACCGTTGGTCTGCGGATGATAAGAGGAACTCATTCTCAGTTGGGTCTATGAGAGACGAAACAATTCCCTCCATAATGTCGAAGTAAACACTTTGTCACGGTCAGAGACGATTGCCACTGGTAGGCCATGCAACTTGTAAATATTGGACATGTAGACAGAGGCCACTTGATGTGTTGTGAATGGATGAGTCAACGGTAAAAAGTGTGCATACCGTGACAGCTTGTCCACGACCACTAGAATACAATTATAGCCAGACGAACGAGGTAAACCCTCGACGAAATCCATTGTAACTGTATGCCAAGTATGAGGAGGTATGGGTAGGGGCTCCAACAGTCTAGGATAACGGACTCGTTCTGGCTTTGCTTGTTTACAAATAGAGCAGCTATCTATAAACTGGCGAACATATTCTTTGAGACCTGGCCAAGCAAACAGAATGCACACCCTGCGATACGTCACATTGAACCCCGAATGGCCTCCCAGGGCTGCAGTATGCAACGCACTCAATATCTTATGTTGCACAGTGACATTACAGCCCACCCAGACCCGTCCATTCAGACGAAGCACACCATCCTCTAGGCTAAATTCCCTAGGACCCTCACGAGACAAGGCAGAAAGCTGTGAAAGAAGTTTTTGAGCCTGAGGATCAGCCCTATATCCCATTTGTACTTCCTGTAGCCAAGTAGGTAAGCATACAGATACTGCTGCCAACTCACCCGTAGCCGGTACCGGACAGCGGGACAAGGCGTCTGCTGCTCTATTATCCGGACCTCGCTTGTACACCACACGGTAGCGAAGACCCAACAATTTAACCATCACCTTCTGCTGCCATGGTGTAGTAATTATTTGATCCTCCAAGTGTATTAGACTTTTTTGGTCTGTGTGCACTACAAACTCTACTGGTTGCAAATATGCCCGCCAGTGATCCACTGGCATCAATATTGCCAATGCTTCTTTTTCGTATGTCGAAAGCATGCTAGTGCGGGGGCCCAAAGCTTTGCTCAAAAAGGCCAAAGGATGCTTATTTTGAATCAGCACTGCTTCAATTCCATGATCTGACACATCAGTCTCTATTTCGAAAGTTTGATTGAAGTCTGGTAATGCAAGCACCGGGGCTGAGATTAGAGCTGCCTTGAGGGCTTCAAAAGCTTCATTCTCCAACGTATTCCAGCAGAATATTGTATTCTTTTTTAGCAAATCGGTGAGGGGTCTGCTAATAATACCAAAGTTCTTCACGAACTTGCGATAGTAACCCGCCAAACCTAGAAATCCTCTAACTTCTTCGATGTTGCTAGGTGTAGGGCATTTTTTGATAGCTGCAATATTTTTCTGATCAGTACGCACACCCTCCCCACTAATCTCATGACCTAGATAAACTAATCTTGGCTGAAAGAATTTGCACTTGCTTCTCTTAACTTTGAGTTGATGCAAAGCCAGAATTCCGAACACTTCTTTTAGCAGCTGCAAGTGAGTTTGCAAATCTTGACTGTATATAAGAATATCATCAATAAACACCAGAACTCCCTTGCGTAATAGAGGTTGGAGGATCGTATTCATAAGCCCTTGGAAGGTAGCTGGCGCACCGGTCAGACCATAAGCCATCACACGAAACTCATAATGCCCTTGATGCGTCTTGAACGCCGTTTTTTGCTCATCCTCAGGTTTCATGCGAATCTGATGGTACCCTGCCCGCAGGTCAAGACTAGTAAACCACCTGGCTCCATTCAACTCATCAAGAAGCTCATTGATAACTGGTAAGGGGTAAGGATTCTTGATAGTAATAGCATTGAGCTGACAGAAGTCCACGCAAAATCGCCAAGTAAGGTCCTTTTTGAGCACCAGGATCACGGGCGAAGAAAAGGGACTAGAACTAACTTGGATAATTCCTTGCTCAAGCATCTGTTTCACTTGTCGTTCAATCTCATCCTTTTGGGCTGGATTATATCGATACAGACGCAGATTGACCGGCCGAGCACCAGGGCAAAGAGAAATTGCATGATCAAACTGTCTTTGAGGGGGTAGCTCTGTAGGTTTCCCGAACAACATTTGGAAATCTGTTAACAACTGTTAAATTGATGCAGGCAATGGTTTTGACTCAGCAACATTGGTCTGATCAGGTTGTATGAGAGATAGTTGCACCACTTGGGCCACTCTAGATTTTTGTAGCAGAGACTGCAACTGATCAACAGAAACAGGTAAGCAACTAGAAGTGTCAGGCCTGACCCCATATAGAAACACTGTTCTTCCTGCCAACTCAAAAGACATGGTTTGATTACCCCAATGAACTTTCATTAGACTATGTTCAGTTAGCCAGTCAAAGCCCAGAATAACATCATAAGATCCCAGAGGCAAAACTTTGAAAGAGGTTTTGAAATGAACACCTTGAGTCCACCAATCGCAATCCACTAGTTCAGTATTACAGTGCATCACCCCTCCATTAGCCACCTTAACTCTGAGTGGCGCAATATGACGAGAAGAACATTGTAATCTCTCAGCCAATTCAACACTGATAAATGTATGCGAGCTCCCAGAGTCCACCAACATCAGAATTTCTTGATTCTGCATTAAGCCTTGCAATCGCATGGTAGTTGCCGCTATTCCTCCCTCGGCAGCGGCTTGAGAGATGTGCATAAATTCACTAGCAGTATCATTGTCAGCCTTGACAGAAGGTGCATGCTCCTCCTCACTGTCCTGCACCATAGCCAACAATTCTTCCACAACATGTAGTTGAACTGTCGGGCCGCAATGATGATCACGACCCCATATCTCTCCACATGTGAAACATAGGCCCCGAGCTCGGCGATAGGCACGCAGAGCCGCGACCTTGTCGTCAGCCAGCACTTGTTTGGGTGCGTCGGCTTGGCGACGCTCTTCCCCACATGGTGCAGGTAGATGATTGCCGCGAGGGGCCAGGGGAGGAAGTAGCGGCATCGCGGTACGAGGAATATACCGCGGCATCGGAGAGAAATCCATGCGCCTTGCATCACGCCGAAATGACTCAATCACCTCTTCCTGCAAAATAGCCAAGTCCACGGCAGTAGGGAGATCGATGGGACGATGCAAAACTACAGCTGCTCTAATTTCTTTCTGTAAACCATCTAAGAAGTGAGTAACAAAAAACGACGGCTCCCACGAGGTGTGGTGTGCCGTAAGATTGTGCATGAGAGTATTGAATTTGCTTGCATACTCTACTACAGTACCAGTTTGCTGCAACCTATTGAACTGCCTAAGATAGGTTTGGAATTCAGTACGCCCAAACTATGTACAAATATTATCAGCAAAATCCTTCCAAACAGGGAATTGCAAGTGTGCTACGGATGCTTGCAACCAAGCTAGAGCATCCTCAACGAAGTACATAGCAGCAAAATTGACCCAATTATCTGGATGCATGCTGCACACTTGAAAATAAGCCTCGGACTTGAGACGCCAGGCACGGGGATTCTCTCCATCGAACAGAGGGAAATCCACACGCGGTGGATGGGGAAAACGAGATGAACTACCCTCCCGAGCCATGAAATCAGACGAATCGTAAACTTGGCAAGGAATTAAGGACGTACCCTTTACCGGGGCCACGTCCGATGATCTAGGATCATCAGAGTAGTTGCCCCGTTGGTTCGATGCGTCGTGGTGGCCGGATAGCCCATGACCGTCGTCACCATCTCCTGTCGCGCGCACGCCGAGGAGGGACGCTGCCGGTTTGGCAAGCGTTGGTGAGGTGGAGGGCGCGTCCGCCGAGATGTGAGGTAGAGGCAGTGGCGCCCCGCCCGTAGGTGGAGTCGTGGCCAATTTGTTGGGGTCGAGGACGAACGCGCGTAGATCGCCTACCTCTGCTCGCAAGGACTCCATGGACTTCTCGATGGATGGCTTCCAGGTGTGCAGATCGAGCACCACTGGATGCATCTCGCCCAACTTCGCGTTCATGGACGAGACTGCCGCCGTCAGATCCGCGAGCAGCCTCGCCTGATCCTCCATGGCTAAGGCTTTTCCGTGGCGAGTGAGGATAATTGAGGGAAATCGCCCGGCTAGATTGGTGGAGAAAAAAATTCAGGTGGTTGGGGTTGGCTCTGATACCAGATTGTTACGATCCTCCTACTAGCTTTACTCAATTTGTTACGATCCTCCTACTAGCTTTACTCAATTTGTTACGATCCTCCTACTAGCTTTACTCAATTTGGTCTGATACAGTGGTGATACAAGGGGAATAATCAGAGAAAGGGGATCCGAGAGAGAGAGAGAGAGAGAGCCGGCCGCCAGACACCCCCGAGCATATAACGATTTCAACCCCCCCCCCCCCCCCCCCCCCCCGGGGCGGTCTTCGCTGGTTCTTGTTGATGGACCTGGGCTTATTGGTACCTTGAGTTGGGCCTCCACGCTTGTGTCCCGCATCTTGGCGATGACGCGGTTCCTGCATGTTGATTGGCGGCACCAGTAGCCGATGACGTGGCCATGTCACGGTCCGTGACAATAGCATTGTATTGATGGTGTGTATATTGACTATGTGGACATCAAATTGGTGGTCCGGCAGTCCAAGAAACGGACAGAATCATGGTCCGTAATACAGAAAATCTGCGGATGACAGGTACTCGGCTTCTCTAGGCATGCCCGGTGGCTGTCTGTAAACCTCATCCACGTCACATATAGACAGCGCCATTGACGCCTCGTACAGTAGGGTGTCTCTTGAGCAGTCTTTTGAGTTGTACGCAACTTTATTATTTTCATGCAACCTTGAAAATTATTTATCACCAACAAATAGCCGGGATCTCTCATTGGCTCATTGCCCACGACCAGCTGGGTGAACCCGGTGAAATAGCACACACCATCTCTACAACGGGAATAAGGTTGTCTGTTAGCAGCGATTTTAGCGTTAACAGACCGTCGGTATTTCAGCAGACAGACTCGTTCTCTTTCTCCCTCCTCTCTCTTCCACGCCGTTCAAAATCCTATGTGGCACATCTTATAGACAGCTTACGGTGGACTACTGTACACGCCCTGAGTCTGGCGCACCTCACTTGCACCGAACAACCACCACAGGCGATGACCACACGCCGGCCTTGTGTTCAGCAGCAGAACCTTTATCCTTCTTGGCGAGTGCCTCTTGTGTTGTCTAGAGGTGTATGTGTGTTGCGTGTTGCTTCCGGCCGGAACTTACAGCTTCAGGTCCTGCTCCACGCAGATTGATCTGATCCTGTCATCTTGCCAGCTCAAAAAAAGGATGACAGTTGACAGATTTCTGTTAAAACTCAGTTTACCAAACACAGATCACAGAACTCTATACAATTTGGTGCTACTCTGTTATCAAAATGTGACATGAATCCAAGCCTTGAACTACAATGAAGGAGCAACATGAACAAAATTTCTTCCTAATCAGCTTGTCCATATATAGCATGCAGCAACGAACAAGTACATCGAATGAGCAGGATGAACATAATTCTCTTCTAATCGACTCATCGATATGTAGCCTGCAACAATGAACAAACAAAATTAATTTGTATATTACACACCATAATAAGAAAATTATATACTTAAGCATAACAACTAACCAGAATTTCCAATTGAAAGCAAGTTTGTTGAAAAACTGAAAGACCATAATAAAAAATATACTTCAAGCATCATATATAATCACCTTTGTATTGGCAAGATAATATACTTTTTTTCCAAATTCACAACCACCAGGGCATCATGTATTTGCACCTTCCATAAGTTAAACAGAAATGGCAAGAAAATGCAAGGCATTAGAAACCCACCAAACAATGCAAGATTGCTTAGCGGCACATAGGCGATTAGCAGTTTTCCGGCAAAATTATAGATGACAGATTCATGACATCCAATCATAATAGCTGATGAGATGGTTTACTGGACATCCTGGGGTACTGGAGACTTACCAAGGTAATACATCATCTAAGCAAGGAAAGAAGAAATTCGATAAATATACAACTTTTGAAGTTCAGATGCTTTGTGAAGTTTCAGAACAATCTGATTTTTCTGTTCATCTGACACTGTAAGAGCTCGCCACCAGAGATGGCCACTTGTTCGAGCTGAGGCAACTTCATGATGGGCCAGCCATTAGAGATTGACAAGAAGTCAAGAGCACATATATAATTAAAACCGTAGAATCAATGCACATGTAATATGTTTTAGAAAATGCAGAGAAAAATAGGACATGCATTGTGTTCACTCGCTGCCTATATCATTACAGAACAAGCTAAGATACTCCTTGTTGCTAGCTACTGCCTGCTGATGTAAAAGTAAAAGAAGAACAAATCACATGATTGAACCATACAAGAATAGAGGGTCACTCAAAGAAGATGACTAGATCCTTTCGTGTTTTAGTTGCCAACAATTTCTCTTCCGTTGGGTGGTCGTTGACAGGAGAAAATATGAATATGTTTTGGAACAAATCTGGCAAGAAAATCAGAGAAGGACGAAGTACTGCCTGGCTGCCTGTGAGACTGACAAATTGGACTATCACGAAGCTGACTGACTGACACTCAACAAACTAGTACTAACTCCGTTCCTAAATATAAGCCTTTCTAGTAGTTCAAGTTAAACCACTAAAAAGGCTTATATTTTGGAACAGAGGGAGTAGTAATTTGCGTTTCTTACAGGAATCTACGACATAGGATGCAACCGTGCCTATGACTCTAAAAAGAACTTATCCATACCTATATTCAGAACGTACCGTATATCTAACCCTGCAATCGTTCGAAAGTGACGACAATAACTGCATAAGGGCTCTTCACGATTCAACACATAAGCATGAGAAAACCCCAGCTCAGATAAAAAAAGTGAGGAATTCATTGAGCTAGCTAGGTAAGC
The DNA here is from genome assembly GCA_910589775.1 of Avena eriantha. Lineage (NCBI taxonomy): Eukaryota > Viridiplantae > Streptophyta > Magnoliopsida > Poales > Poaceae > Avena > Avena eriantha. Next base: position 184,990,981 of record OU342743.1, read on the forward strand.
CATCACTTCAGGAAGATTACATATCTCTGTTGGGGATTGAATCATAAAAGGTAACATGCGAGGCTGTCCTTGTACATATACAGATCATAAGCAATTTTCTACTTAGTGGAATTAGGGGCAAAAGAACACCTGATAAATGGAGAGAAGAAATGGTACCTGAGCCCGCCGGTTCCCCCATGGATTTCAACGCGCAGATGTTGCTCTCGCCGGCCGCAGAATCAACCTTTCCCTCCAGGTTGATGCCAAAGATCCCGACAACGGCGGCTGGCGAAGGGAGGTTTGGGACGCGCGGATCTTGAGACAGGGGGCGAGCGGAGATGTGCTTTGACGGCGAGTGGCGACATGGAGTTTGGCCGGCGAGGGAGAGGCAGCTAGTTCGCTGGTAAGTTGGCAGCGGCGGCGCCCCTGTCTGTATGTAGGGCATGCCGTCGGGCGGGCAGTCAGAGATGGGGAGACGCGGACAAAGTTCTCTCGGGCGGTAGTCCTCGGGGGCTGCGGCGCGTCAGATTACCTTGATCGCTTCTTTCCTCCGTTGCCAAGCCGCACGTAGGGATGGGTAAGCCTAACAAGTGCAACTTCAAAAATTTCAACATAAAGAGGAGAAACTTAATATACATAAAACCATGTTTTCCTTTCTCATAATAATTTTCAGTAGCATCATGAATAAAATTAACAATATAAATATCACATAAAACATTCTTATCATTAGCCACATTTATAAAATAATTATTACTCTCCCTATAAGCATAGTCATTCTTATTAATCATGGTGGGAGAAAATTCAACAAAATAGCTATCATTATTATTCTCATCACCATAATCAACAAATATAGGAGGCATATTGTAATCCTAATTAATTTTCTCCTCAATAGTAGGTGACTGAAAATATCATATTCACCATTGTAATCATCATATATTAGAGGTATAGTATCATCAAAGTAAATTTTCTCCTCCGTGCTTGGGGGACTAAAAATATCATGCTCATCAAAACCAGCTTCCCTAGGCTTAGACTTTTCCATAGCATTAACAATAATTGTGTTCAAAGAATTCATACTAATAACATTGCTATTAGCATGCAAATAATGTTCCATAGATTTTTTCATTTTCTCTTCAAACACTTCATGTCCTAACTCAAGATAAATACTATAAAGCTCTCTAAAAAAAATTTCCATTAAGCCTAACTAGTGAAAATAAAAACAAGAAACAAAAATTTATAATTGCATAATCTAAAGGAAATAACTTCGAGCACTCACACACCATCAATAGTACTAGAACATAGCTTAGTAGCCAGAGGATGTGAGTACCTTTTACCTTACCTCCCCGGCAACGGCACCAGAAAATAGCTTGATGTCTACGCACGCTTCTATTCTTGTAGATAGTGTTGGGCCTCCAAGTGCAGAGGGTTTGTAGAACAGCAGCAAGTTTCCCTTAAGTGGATCACCAAAGGTTTATCGAACTCAGGGAGGAAGTGGTCAAAGGCATCCCTCTCAAGCAACCCTGCAATCAAGATACAAGAAGTCTCTTGTGTCCCCAACACACCCAATACACTTGTCAGGTGTATAGGTGCACTAGTTCGGCGAAGAGATAGTGAAATACAAGTAATATGGATGATTATAAGTGGTAATTGTAATCTGAAAATAAGAGTGGCAGCAAGCAAACATGTAACATGACGGATTGTAAACGGTGTTTCAATGCTTAGAAACAAGGCCTAGGGATCATACTTTTACTAGTGGACACTCTCATATAAATATCTTCTCTTCATGATGCTACCCTGAACTACTCTCTGGTTGGACAATGTAGGGCTATAACAGCGCACCTTAAATTTGCATTCCCCATCTAGATAACCCCTCACTATCACCTTGAGCGCTAGATAGTTCCAACAAACCCCACAATCTCATAGAGACATCCAACTCAAATTATACTCGTGATAAGTATTTTTGTAACCTTAGCATAAGTGCCACACAGTGTGCACACTATCAACTTCACACACGTGGGGTGATACATTGCAAATGTATCTATAATTTTTGATGTTCCATGCTTGGTTTTTTCCACTTTCTTGTGTTTTGTCCACACTTTGGAGTACTTTTCATATGATTTCTTGGACTAACCTATTAACAAGAGCCATAGTGCCAGCTGACTGTTTTCTGCTGTTTTTGGTTCTAGGAAAGTCAAAAAATGACTATTCTCGGAATTGGACGGGACAAAAGCCAAAGTGCCTATTTTTCCGGGAGTTATTAGATGCCAGAATACGAGACAGAGAAGGGCTGGGGGCCGGCCACACCACCTGGTCACGCGGCCAGGCCTGGCCCGCGCCAGGGGGTGGTCTGGTCGACCCCAGCACCCCCTCGGCCTCCCCTTCTGCCTATAAGATGTCCTCAGGATGAAAACCCTAAGTACCCGATCAAAAATCCACGAAAAAGTCTGTAGCTGTCGTCATCTCCATCCCTAGATCAGGAGGGATCTGAAGCTCTTCCTGGCACCCTGCCGGAGAGGGGAATTCACCCTGGAGGCCTTGTTCATCATCATACAAGCCTCCAGTGTGATGCGTGAGTAGTTCATCTTTGGACTACGGATCCATGTAGTAGCTAGATGGCTGGTTCTCCTCCTTTGTGCTTTCATGTCTAGATCTTGTGAGCTCCGTTCATGATCAAGATCATCTATTTGTAATTCATACATGTTGTGTTTGCAGGGATCCGATAGATATTGAGATGCTATTTCAGATTGATTATTGATTCTATCGTGTCTTTGTTATTTGTGATCTTGCATGCTTTCCGTTGTTAGTAGCTATCTTGGCCAAGTAGATGCTAGCAACTCCAAGAGTTAGTATTTATGCTCGATAGTGGGTTCATGCCTCTGGTAATCTGGGGAAGTGACAGAAATCTCTAAGGTACTAGATGTGTCATTGCTACTAGGGAGAAAACAACAATCATTTGTTCACAGAACAATTGTATTGTTTATATTACACGCAATTCGTAAAGCAATAATCTGTTGCTTGCAACTTAATACTGGAGGGGGTTCGGATGATAACCTGAAGGTGGATTATTAGTCATAGATGCAGTTGGATGGCGGTATATGTATAATGTTGTAATGCCCAATCAAGTTTCAAAGGAGCCAAGATGATTAGTATATGCATGTATTGCTTTCTCGATGTTTGTCAATTGCCCCGCTGTAATTTGTTCACCCAGCATATTATCTATCTTAAGGAGGGCCACCTCTAGTGAACTATGGATCCCAGTCCTTTCTTTTACATACAATCTATAAAATGTTTACTGCTTTGTGTTTACTTTCTGCAAACTATTACTTCCTTCCATTCGATACGTTTAATCCTTTGTTTTCAGCAAAACCAGTGAGATTGACAACCTCATCGCAAGTAGGGGACAAAGTTCGGTGGTTGTGTTGTGCAGGTCTCCACGTTGCTGCTGGCACCGGTAGTGTGCCCTGCCAACGTTCAGCTAGCTACACATTTGGGGTGTTTCCTTGCTCCTACTGGATTGATAACCTTGGTTTCGTACTGAGGGAAAACTTGTTGTTGTGCTCATCATACCTTCCTCTTGGGGTTCCCCAACGAGCTCGATATATTTTGGGCCATCAAGCATATTTTCTGGCGCCGTTGCGAGGGAGTCAAGGACACCTTCACAAGGGGAGTCCCTCATAACCAATCTCTTTACTTTGTTATTTTTGTTTTTCTTTGTTTCTTTTTGCTTTGTTTGCTTGTTTTGTTATTCAAAAACACACACAAAAATTAGTTTTACAAGTTTGCTTTCTTATTCAAAAACACAAAAAATGACTATTCTTCAAAACACTAAGTTGTGTGACTTCACTAGCACCAACAACAATGATTTTATGAGCACACCTATTGCTCCACCTATGCCTGAAGATATTGTCTTTGAGATAAAACCTGCTTTGCTCAATCTTGTTATGAGAGAACAATTTTCTGGTATTGGTAATGAAGATGCTGCTGCCCATTTAAATAACTTTGTTGAGCTTTGTGAGATGCAAAAGCATAGGGATGTAGATGGTGATATTATTAAGCTGAAATTGTTTCCTTACTCTTTGAGAGAAAAAGCTAAAGAATGGTTGAATTCCTTAACTAAGAATAGTATTGATTATTGGACTAAGTGCAAAGATGCTTTCATTGGAAAATATTATCCTCCTGCTAAGATTATATCTATGAGAAGTGAAATAATGAAGTTTAAACAATCTGATAATGAGCATGTTGCTTAAGCTTGGGAAAGAATGAAATCTTTGGTAAAGAATTGTCCCACTGTTGGACTGACTGCTTGGATGGTCATCCAAACTTTTTATGCAGGATTGAACTATTCTTCAAGGAACCTATTGGATTCTGCGACTGGAGGTACCTTTATGACCATCACTTTGGGTGCTGCAACAAAACTTCTGGACAATATGATGGTTAATTATTCTGAATGGTATACTGAGATAGCTCCACAAGGTAGGAAGGTAAATTCTGTTGAGTAAACCTCCTCCTTGAGTGATAAAATTGATATTATTGTGTCTATGCTTGTTAATGGGAAAGCCCATATTGATCCAAGAAGAGCAAGTTGATGTGAACTTCATAAGAAGTAACAATTTTGGCAATAATGCTTATAGGAACAATTTTGGTAACAACAATTATAAGCCATATCCTCACAACAATGGTAATGCTTATGTAAATTCCTACAACAATAATAGGAGTGCTCCCTCTGAAGGATTGAAGGAGGAGGACTTTTATCGGGGATATGACCCCGGGTACCTCGGAGTTGGTCATTTAGATAGGCGAGTAGAAGTAAAGATCATTTGATATCAATGATGTGAGTTAATACAAAAATAATAAATAAAAAGGAAGAGAAACACAGTTGGGCCAACATATACAAAACTCGACCTAGTCCGGAATATTCAGGCAAAGATAAGAGCAACATCAATATACCTCGGCTGGGCCAAGATTCAGGCAGATCTGGTTGGGTCAGACTGCCCCCGGTTGGCCCACCAAGCCACTACTAGGAAACAGCTCTTCTGTGGCGCATGGAAATCCATCTTCTATGGCGCATATCTTATTCGCCACTGTTACCTCGCCACTGATAATTATCTTCTGTGGCACATATTGAAATGCGCCACAGAAATCTCATACTTCTGTGGCGTATATGGCCAATATGCGCCATAGAAGTTTTTTTCAAATTTCAAAAAAAAACGGGTCAGATCTAGATCTTGCCGGAGGTGGTGGTGGTGGTGGCTGGTGGCTGGAGGAGGGCTAGGAGAAGTGGGTCGTCGGAGGTGGTGGCCGGAAGAGAAGGAGGAGGAGGCCACCACCGGAGGTGGTCGGAGTAGAAGGAGTCCGCCAAAGATGGAGGAAGGTGTCGCTGGAGTTAGAGGAGGAGGTCGCCAGAGTTGGTGGTGGAGGAGGAGGAGGTTGCCGGAGGTCGCCAGAGGAGGAGGATAAGGAGGAGGATGAGGAGGTTGCCGGAGGTGGTGTAGGAAGAGGTTGCCAGAGGTGGTGGAGGAGGAGAAGGAGGAGGTCACCGTGGTGGAGGAGGTCACCGGGGTTGAGGTGGAGGTCGTCGGAGAGTGGAGAAGGAGGAGGGAGGAGAGGGGGAGAAGTGTGGAGGGGAGGAGAAGTGGGGAGGGGAGAAGAAGTGGGGGGGAGGAAAAAGGGAGGGAGAAGGGCGCCGGCGGGATTCAAATTTCGAATCCCGCCCAAGACTTCTGTGGCGCATATGGGAGAAATGCGCCACAGAAGTTTCTCCCCCTTTTTTTATTTTTTTGCAGTAAAAAAATCTTCTTTTGGCCATAACTTTTACTCTTTTCAAATTTGGGGATTCTGTAAAATCCAGAACGACCGTAGGAAATTTCGAGACGATCATTTTGATAGGTTAAAGATTTTTTTCCCGACATCATATGCAAAAGTTATGGCCGTTTTACCATGCCCTGACCTATTTTTGCAAAATACATCAAAATTCATGTATTTCAATTTTCACTACAACTACACCCTCAAATATAACTACATCTCAAATGAATTATTATTTTTTGAAGTTTTTATCATTTTCGTTTATTTTTTACAAAACTGAAAAGGCGATCCACCGGGGGGGTGGGATCTGATTTTCCATATTATGTGGCGCATACACCTATATGCACCAGAGAAACATTACTTTCTGTGGCGCATATGGACATATGCGCCATAGAATTGTCTCCCTTTTTTTTGGTGCTGGGTCCCATCAACTTTCTGTGGCGCATACATCTATATGCGCCATAGAATCATCACTTTCTGTGGCACACACGAAAATATGCGCCACGGAAATATGGACTTCTGTGGCGCATATTGGTTTCGTGCGCCACTGAACTGCCAAACTTCAGTGGCGTTTTTTCTGTATGCACCACTGATATTTATATGTGGCGCATGGTTTTGCATATGCACCACACAGTAGCTTGTCTACCTATAGTTGTTTTCCTAGTAGTGAGAAATCCGGCACCAGCCAGCCCACCTCACCATCCGGCGCAACCCTGCCTCACTCCCTCCAGGTCAACATCACCTCACCCCGAATCTAGCCTCGCCAACAACCCGCCAAGAGCATTGCCTCACCACCGTCTTTCTCGGGGTGGGCCAGCCTTGGTCGATCCCGGCCCACCACGGGAAGCCTCCTTCATCGAGTCGCCAGCTCCCGATGCTCCTGCCTCGGCTGGGCCTCCCAGTTCCTAGGCCAGATCAACCAGAGACCCCGGCTGGGCTGCCAGTTCGCTACCTCTCCTGGGTTGGGTGAGGGAAACCCCGGCTGGGCCATTCCTGACTCGGCTGGGCTCTATTCTCCCATAGGCCGAGTTTACTCTTCGCCCAGGGCACCTGGGCCGAGTTATATCGCCTCGGATGCCCTCTTATTCACCCCCGGACACTCCCCCAACCTCTACATCGACACTCCTTCAAGCTAGGTCAAGCCTTTCAAGTGACGTGCCAGTGTTGGGACGCCCCTGGCTCAGACTGGCACATGCATCATGGAATATGCAGGGCATCTCAGGAGATGCTATGGAATATGTTGGGCATCTCCTGAGATGCTATGGAATATGCTGGACATCTCCTAAGATGCTATGGAATATGCTGGGCATCTCCTGAGATACTATGGAATATGCTGAAGAGATGCCAAGGACAAATACTATGGGACAAGCCAAGGGACTGACAAGCATGTGAGCCACACCTTGTCCCGTGATCCCCTTTATAAGGAGCACCAGGGGGATCGATCTAGAGGAGGCCCGGGAAGGGATCCTCTCTTCTCAGCTCGATAGGATCTCACCTTCTTCGTCCTCTGCTCTCCTAGAGATAGCCATTAGAGGTATAGGGAATACAGCTCAAGGAACACTATTGTAGCCACAATGCATGGCCAGGTTATATGAGATCTAGATACAGGAGTAGAGGTGTTATCTCTCTAGGAGAGCCTCAAACCTAGGTATATCGTGTCTCTATGTGTTCTTCCGTGTGCGGTCTTCACTGCATCATCCCTCCCCGGATTCCTCCACGTCCATGCAGCCCCAACTTTAGCCTACTCATGGCATATGTTGTGACACCACCACAACATTTGTGCCCACCATGGGGATGATTAGAGGCACTGATTGGGTTTCAATCCAGACGAGATTGTCTTCATCAACCTCTGTGTCACCATCGAGCAACAGCTTCTTCATCCTCCTCCCCAACGTACAGAGATCAGGGGAGTTGACATACAAGCATCTCTTATTGAGATGACTCAACCTCACCCTCACCACCAAGTGTTTTGTAAGTATCAGTTGACTCAACCAATGAGACATACCTCAACCTCAACCTCATCACCAAGTGTACTATGAGTATCGAATAACTCAACCACCAACACACACACATGAGATAACCCCGAATGTCACTCGAAGCTATCACCTTCCATCGCTTAATCGTTCACCCCGGGAAGGAGATCACTCAACCTGGGGGCTAGCCAGCATATCGATAGAATCACCCATGGACAGAAAAAGTATATCGGGGACTTGGTCACTATTTGACTCGGCATCCCCATGCATAGAACTGTTACTTAGACTAGACATAAGATATGCCATCTTATGACCTCACATGTGTCAACTCCTATATGTCTTTTAGCTATGTCTTCTATTTACTATAGTACATCATATGTTATACATACTTGTTAACTAACTATGTCATTTTGATATGTTCAATGATAAGGAAATTTAACTCCAAGTCATCACAACACATTATATCTCGGATTACTATTTATATCAGTTTGTCAGGTCATATTATATCTCAGATTATATCTCGGACTCATACCTCGGATTACTTTTTATTAGTTTGTCAGTTTGCCAGGTTACCTTATACCTCGGATTATTATTTGTATCAGTTTGCCAGGTTATTTTTATATCTCGGAATATTATTTGTATCCTAGGTTATCTTATATCTCGGATTACTATTTATATCAGTTTGCCAGGTTATCTTATACCTCAGATTACTATTTATATTAGCTTGCTAAGTTATATTATACCTCGGATTATATCTTGGATTCATACCTTGGATTATTATTTATATCAGTTTTCCAGGTTATCATATACCTTGGATTACTATGTATATTAGCTTGCCAGGTTATATTTTATCTCGGATCATTCTTAGCCAGCATATATCATGTCATATCTCAAATCACCGTTTATGTCGGCTTGCCAGGGTATCATGGCGTCATATCATATCACAAATCATGATCAATATCAATTGGTCAACATATCAAAGGACTATCATCAAATTATATCTCGAATTATCACTCATCTCGGCATGACCAAATAATCATCAAAATCTATATCAGATTCCCTATGACCCAATCACCAAATATCTTAAGATCATCATATAATTCGGATTCGGGGCATATGTCAGATGTTGAGTTACATAACTCGGAGTTTGAGTTAGATAACTCGTATTTGAGGCATATGTCTGATGGCGAGTCATGTAACTCAGATGGATAACTCGAATTGGGACATATATGTCTAAATTATGATAGGCATGTCAGATTCAAACACATATGTACAAAATTTGCCCAAAAAGGGTTATATGACAAATGCCCATGAAGGCTATATGTTAATTTTCCCAAAAAAGGCTATATGACAAATGTCCATGAAGGATATATGTCAATTTGCCCAAAAAGAGTTATTTGACAAATGTCCATGAAGTATATATGTCAATCTGCCCAATGAAGGGTTATATGACAAATGCCCATGAATGCTATGTGTCAATCTGCCCAAAAAGGGTTATATGACAAATGCCCATGAAGGCTATATGTCATTTTTCCCAAAAAGATGCTAAATGACCAGTGCCCATGAAGGCCAAATGTCACAACTTTCCCAAAGAGATTAAACGACCAGTGTCCATGAAAGCCAGATGTCAGAACTTGCCCAAAGAGGTTAAATTACGAGTGCCCATGAAGGCTAGATGTCAAAAATTGCCTAAAAAGAGTTATATGACAAACGTCTATGAAGGCTATATGTCAATTTGCCTAAAGAGATTATATGACGAGTGCCCATGAAGACGAGATGTCGAAATTTTCCCAAAAGGGTTATATGACAAATGCCCATGAAAGCTAGTGTAAACACAAGCAAACCTTTTGCCGGTTTTGCTCATGAAGGATGACACATTCTCTACCATGTTGGTGTTGCTATATCACATAACCAGATGTTCTTTTCAAGGAACTGTCATGTTATTCTACAAGCATGCCTGCCAACAACCAGTAGTACACTAAGATGAGATGCTTGAAAAATGGCAACTAATAACTTCCACGTAATACAGAAATAAATCAGCTCATTTCGCAAGATTTATAGGACACATCAATCATAGAGAACTTTGTAAAACACGTGAATTTCGAGGTCGAAAGCTAAGTTGAAAGTTTCAAAACTTGTCTATTGGTGCATCTTGTCACTCTAAGACAGGACCTTAATAATCTTCCAATGCACACATTTGAAATCACAATTCTCGTGTAAAATCTCTCTTGCGATTCATCACATAATTTCAATAAACAATCTCAAATATTTAACATAGCTAAGTTTTCCCATGCTCATATCTACATGTAGTAACTATAAGAAAACACAATTTATCTCACACTCAGAGGAAGTTAAAACAAAGAGATTAACTTGAGCACTATATGAGCGGGCCGAACAGATACCCTGCTGGAGGTGCGGTCCAGCGGGCCAACGGGTGCCCTACTGTGCCCTACTTCCGCCGCACTGCTTGTCACCGCCGCCGCCTCATTCCCACCCCCACCCCCCTCTCAGGCTCACGCGTCGCCGCCATGTCCGCGCACCACCTCTCGCGCGCCGCCTTCTCCACACACCCCGCCACCGCTCCCCTCCCCAATCAGCACCACTCCTCCTCCCATCTCCGGCTCCCGCTCCTCCGCGCCGCCGCCCGGCCCGTCCGCCTCTACGCCGTCTCCACCGACGCCGCCGCCGCCCCTGCCTCCGCCACCGCGGCCGCTGCGATGGACGCCGTGGCCGACTGGGGGCTGACCCCGCTCGCGGAGGCCGACCCGGAGGTGTACGACCTCATCGAGCGGGAGAAGCGGCGCCAGCGCACGGGCATCGAGCTCATCGCTTCCGAGAACTTCACCTCGCTCGCCGTCATGGAGGCGCTCGGCTCCCCGCTCACCAACAAGTACTCCGAGGGCATGCCGGGCGCGCGCTACTACGGCGGCAACGAGGTCATCGACGAGGTCGAGGAGCTCTGCCGCGCCCGCGCCCTCAAGGCGTACCACCTCGACCCGGCCTCCTGGGGCGTCAACGTGCAGCCCTACTCCGGCTCACCCGCCAACTTCGCCGCCTACACCGGCCTGCTCCAGCCGCACGACCGGATCATGGGGCTCGATTTGCCCTCCGGTGGACACCTCACCCATGGGTACTACACGGCCGGGGGCAAGAAGATTTCCGCCACATCCATCTACTTCGAGAGCTTGCCCTACAAGGTGAGCTCCGACACCGGCTATATCGACTACGATAAGCTGGAGGAGAAGGCCATGGATTTCCGCCCCAAGCTCATTATCTGCGGCGGGAGCGCCTACCCACGGGATTGGGATTATGCCAGGTTTAGAGCCATCGCCGACAAGTGTGGAGCCATGTTGCTGTGTGACATGGCTCATATCAGCGGTCTCGTTGCCGCGCAGGTATGGATGTTTCTGTGTGCCCTTGCATTAGTTGATCATTCAGTATTGCAATTGTTGCTCCTGTCTTAATTTATATTATACTCCTGATACCGAATAAATTAGTAATGAAGAACCAAACAGATGCTGCTGTGTGAAGCATTAATTAAAAGAAGTTTGCTTCTTTATCTTTGTACACATTTGAGCAATAGTACTGGTACTGACTTAACTGTGGCAATTCTATTTGTTGCAATTCAGATCAGGCCTGCACAGTTATCGTGACAATCCATGCTTCCCCCCTGTATAATCATGTTTACAGGGGTGCTTGTCACTTAAAATTACATTAAAATTCTTTCACTAAATTTTGCTTATAGCCTCTCATAGTTTTGAAATACAGTATCTCTTCTAGTGTGCTAATAGTTAACATGAACATGCAGTAAGGTAATGAATCTATGCATTCCTGGATAAGAAGAAATGTTGTTTGCTATCATTCTCTTGGTGTTTGGACCACTTCAATTCCACTGGGTTTTGCCAGGAAACAGGAAACTATGCAATCTGCAATGAGTTCCTATGGATTTTCCATTCCACACTCCAGTTTATTTATTTATTTATTTGTACCTCGTTGCTAGTAATACTTACTATTGTTTTTGTTCTTTTACAGGAGGCTACAAATCCTTTCGAGTTTTCTGATGTGGTGACCACCACCACCCACAAGAGTCTCCGGGGGCCAAGATCTGGTATGATATTCTACAGGAAGGGCCCGAAGCCTCCCAAGAAAGGTCAGCCTGAGGGTGCTCTTTATGACTATGAGGACAAGATCAACTTTGCAGTGTTCCCGTCACTCCAGGGGGGCCCTCACAACCACCAGATTGCTGCCCTGGCAGTTGGCCTGAAGCAGGCCATGTCACCTGGATTCAAGGCATATATTAAGCAGGTCAAGGCCAATGCTGTTGCAATTGCAAATCATCTGATGAGCAAGGGCTACAAGTTGGTTACTGATGGAACAGAGAACCACCTTGTTCTCTGGGATCTTCGCCCTCTTGGTTTATCTGGTATGTGGAGCAGGTTTAATTGTCAACTTCTGTTATTTTGTTTCATTCAGTGTGAACTTGCTCTAAAGTAGTTTTGCTGAAATTATAGGTAACAAAGTTGAGAAAGTATGTGATCTGAGTAGCATTACACTCAACAAGAATGCCGTCTTCGGTGACAGCAGTGCATTGTCACCTGGTGGTGTCCGAATTGGTCAGTACATCTTCCCAAATATAGTTTTGTTACTCTCGTTTTTCTACATGCTTTGGAGGTTGTTATTTGTTAGTTGCAAGAATGTAGGCCACAAGTCGCTCAAATTAATCATCTAATAATGCCATTCACACTGGTCTTCCAGAGCATGTGAGTTGTGAGGTGGACCAACACATTAATGTGTTGTGGATTTATTAATGAAAATTTCTTGTGGAATGTTGTCTCTGTCCCTTTGTACTAGGATGCTCCTGTTTTGTTGATGAAATCATCTTGAGTAAGTCTAAACTGTTTCAAGGCCCTACATTCCAGGGAAGATATGTGGCTTGCAGGAGTGTTGGTAATAATTAGTTAATTAGGTCTCTTAAAAGGTCAACCAAGCACCTAGCGAGCCTACATGTGACAACATTTACTTATTATTTCTCTGAATTAAAACTGTAACCTTTGCATGCAACTAGAAAGAGCTATGCAAATATAAGCTTCAGGAGCTTACATTATCCTAATGTTTTGGACCTGCTTGCTTCATAAGAAGCTGTAGGTTTAAGAAAAGAGATTACTTAACAATATTTGTTTTCTGTGCACCGAAATACTGGTGTTAGTAAACTAGAATTAACTTGCTGCACTCTGCATCTTACCTTATCTAGCATAGCAATACTGCCCTCTGGCTGGATTTACTTCTGATATACAGCATGGGCAAAGCTTATGTTAGGCAGAACACTTTGCTGGTTGGAAGTATTATGGAAATAATTATATACTTGCTGATATTATCACATCAGCCCTGCTTATTTGTATGCAAACAACTTGTCCTCCAGTACGAGAACCAGGAACACTGGGTGCTTAAAAAACACACAGAATGCATTTCACAGGCAAAGACTGCAATTCTTCCACTGCGGTCTAAAATGTGCAAAAGATAGGTGAAATGTATATCCAGAACAATACTAAAGAATGTTCCACAAGGAAGTTGTTTTAACATTCCAGGTCTGAACTCAGCTTCAATAACCAGCGTGCCCAAAATTACGGATTGTCCTCACAAGGCCCAACATTGAATGAAGTTTGCTTTCCTACCGAAACCATAGAGTTAGCCACAAGAAGGTTATGAACACAGAGCGCAGTATCTAATGTACTATTTAATACATTGGTACAAGATTTACCAAAACAGTGAGTCTAGTTGATAGCACAGTAACTGATCAAGTCTGGTTACTGTATTACATTATATTCAAAGAACCTTTACTGCAATGAAAGATGGATTTTATTGGTAAATGACAAGTTACTTTGAAAAGTGTAAGCTCAACACAATATTACACCAAGAGAACAGAAGGAACAATATGAAGTCTTGGAATGGAAGGAAAATAAATCACAGGCTCAGCTGTGGTCATCATATGTAGACTGTAGTACCTGAACTTTAATAGTGAATGTCCTGGATCCGTCCAAACCTATAGCTACAGAAAGCCCACAGTCAGTATTTTAGAATCAGAGGCATGTACAGTTGAGAACATATCACTTGGATTCAGAACAGCTTGCAGACCAGATTCTTAAATTTCAATTTTACACCAAGCTGGCAAAAAAGTGTCATACATTTACTTTAGGGACAGTTTGGCTGATGTTCTATGCAATGGAATCTAGTTAGTTGCATGCATCTTTAGTAATACCAGTAAGTGCTGTTATGTCTCGAATCTCGATGTTTCTAACTAATTATATGTCCAAAAGTAGAAGTGCAGAAGTGCTTTTTCAAAAAGCCATAACTATGTCCTCAAGAGCCTTAATAACACCTTTAAAACAACCATTTAAGTATCTGATGAGCAAAATTAACATGTAAAAGAAAAAAGGTATGCAACTTTTTTTAGACGAACAGGAAGTCAGAGCATCTCTTGTTAGAACAAAATTCAATATAACCTGCTGGTATCCACTATTGATATTTTGAATCATTTTCTTTCTCGTTAGAGTATCTCTTGCATGTTTAACCTTCATAAGATTGGTCTAAACCATCCCTCTCTGAACAATCTTGAAAACAAGAAACATGTTACTCAGATGAGCTCACTACCCAAAGCTTTTTCTTGTAGAAATCTGCGATTCTGGGTACTTGTATAGATATACAGATGATTTCTGGAACGTCAGCAATACTACCAGCTAACTTCATCATTATAAAATGTTGGTTTGCAGGTACACCAGCGATGACCTCGAGAGGTTTGGTCGAGAAGGACTTTGTGCAGATCGCTGAGTATCTCCACCAGGCCGTGGCCATCTGCTTGGATGTCCAGAAGCAGCGAGGCAAGCGCTACATTGACTTCATTGTCGACCTGGAGAAGAACAAGGACATCGAGGAGCTCAGGGCGGAGGTTGAGAAGTTTGCTATCTCGTTCGAGATGCCTGGCTTCCGTGTGCGTGACATGAAGTACAAGGACTAGGCTGCAGTTACCGTGGAAGACCATTTTCTTGCAGCATGACAGGAAACATGTGATTGGGTGTACTAATATAGTTGGTGTGCCATCTAGGCCGGTCATAATGCGCGGGGATAGTGTTGCCCTGCAAATGTTCTCTCTTACCTGGTTTGCCATCTATATGTAGTAGCTTTATGGTTTTCTTAATGAGATTGGGGATAAATCCCTTTGATAAAACGCGGGAGCTGATGTACTTGCATGGCGTGGTGGATCAGTGGTGTCGCTGCTGCGTCCCCTCACACAAGTAAAATTAGTGGCAGAAAACGAGTTTTTTTCAAGAACGAACAGGTGTTGTCATAAGCGTGGTGGAAGGCCTGATCGGGCAACTGGTACGGTAGATCTTTGACCCTGCCGAACCCACAATTTTCTTGGGTATACCATCTGTGAACATTAGAGGCATGGCACTGTGACCGCAAAGGCTGATTTTTGGTAAGGTCAGCGTGCAAAATCAATGCGAAGAAGGGTGTGTTCGGTTCCAGAACGAGAGGGAACGGAACGGAGTGAGTCCATTCCGAGGTCATGGGACGATTCTGACCGCGTGTTCGGTTCGGAAAAGAACCGACGAACAGAAGTCGTGTCGCCGCCGTATCTGCCCGCTGTCGCGCGCGTCATGCCGTCGCCGTGCTGGCGCGCTGTGCCTGCTCGCAGCCGCGTGCGCCGTGCCGACGCGCAGTGCTGCTGCCGCCGCTGTGCCTGCCCGCTGCCGCGTGCTGTGCTGCTGCCGCCGCGCAGGCCGTGCCAGCGCTGTGCCTGCTCGCAGCCGCGCGCCGTGCCGCTGCCGCCGCCGCGTGTTGTGCCGCTGCTGCCGCACGCGTTGTGCCTGCCGCGCGTGCCGTCCCGTTGCCGCATGCGTCGTGCTGCCGCGCGCGCTGTGCCTGTTGCGCGCGTCATGCCGTCGCCGTGCTGGCGTGCTGTGCCTGCTCGCAGCCGCGCACGCGGTGCCGCCGCCGTGCCGGCGCGCAGGCCGTGCCAGCGATGTGCCTGCTCGCAGCCGTGCCGCCCGGTCCCGCGCCGCCGCCGTGTGCGCCTAGTCCCGTGCCGGCGCACTGTGGTTGGCTGCCGTCGTGTGCGCCTGGTCCCGCGCCTTCGCCGTCGCTCGTGGCTGGCCTTCGCCGTCGCGTGTTCCTCTCCTCAGCTGGGTCGGGGACGAGGATTAGTAAAGCTTTTATTTCTTTTCCACCGGTGGTTATCGAGACGTTCCTCGCGATCCAGCCGATTTGGCTGCACGGGTTCGTTCCGCATATTAGCAGTATATTCCGTTCCTAGGAACTACTCGGTTCCGTTCCTCGCATCAAACCGAACGCAGGAACGAGTGCTAGATGCGGGACGGACTGGTTCCGTTCCACCGAATTCCACGACCGAACACACCCGAAGAGAATGCTTCGTCACAGGGAGCTTCGATCTGAGGCGAGGAACCTGGAGAAATGTGGAAGAAAATAGGAATTCCTGCAGAAGTACATCATTTTCTTTTAAAAGTTTTTGTCGAAGCATTGATCTCATTCTAAATTAGACTCATCAAAGCATGGCTATATATGTTGAGGACAATAATATACCCTTTCTAGTTTACATACACGGCATAAATACTTCCAAACAGCCTGAATTTGCAATCGACGTATATATGGTGACAGTAAATCAGTAAATATGGCCCTTCCAGTTTACACGACACAAATACTTCCAAACAGCCTCAATTTGCAATCGAGGTATATATGGTGACACTGAACATGGGTGATCTCTTATCACACTGAGCTGCAGTCGGCTGTTTGGAAAGAGAGCAGATCTTTGGCAAGGTCATAGAGCAAGTGTTTTTTTTTGCAATTGGAAGTTGCTGATGGTGCTGAACAAACCGGTTGAAATACCCATCTTTCACCATGCATGAAGTGGAATCGTCGAGCGGCGTCCAGTAGTTCTCCGGTGGCAGCACCATGTCCGCTCCGCCACCGAAGTGGAACACCATGGACGGCAGTACTGTCTTCTCCCGCACCACCTCCACACATAGGTCCATCCCACCGTCAGCTTGTGGCGCCACGAGGCTCCCGTCCAGCTGCCTCCCTAGCTCCTCTCTTAGGGGATGGTACGCCCCATCGACCAGAAGCGTAGCGGTGCTGCCGGAGTCGACAATGACGCCCCCTTCGCCGCCTTCTTTGAGAGCGAACACAGTTGGCGAGACGGACAACCCTTGTGTTTCCCACGGTTATTCCAACGAGCGGGACATAGTAGAATGGGTACCCTTTAGGGCCTTCCACGAAAGACGTAGACATCACAGGACTGCTGCCGCTAAGGCTCGCCGAGGTGCCGACGAAAAGGTGGCTGCTGGCACCGGTAGTAGCGTTGCTGCGGAGGTAGGGGTGTGGCAGTAGGAGAACTTGGTGGCGCCGGTCTGAGAGACGAGCGATAGGGGGCCGCGGCCAAGCCCGATGAGGTCTGATGCCCCGTCGAGGGACCCCGGAGTGATGAGCAGCTCGTTGACGCAGCCGAACGTGAGCGTCGCCGAGCCGTTTTGGAAGGTGAAGATCTCGGTGCCGATGGACCGTGTGAGGCTGTGATGTCGCCGGCGCTGTAGGGACTAGGGAGGCCCTAATTAAGATTCGTTTCCTCGGCATCCGTAGAGTCCGCTGCTAGCAAAACGGTTCGTTACCGGAAAAAAAATTAAACGCCTCGACGCAACTTCAAGCGTCGACGCCAGATGATTGAGTTATATACATACTAGCGGCATGCCCGCGCGTTGCTGCGAAACAACAAAGAAATGACCAACAAAATAAATTAAAAATTAAAATGACCTAGTGAATTCATATCAAATGTTGCATATCCATGCCATGACAGCAGGACCAGTGGAGGTTGTCAGAAAAAGAAAATGGCCTAGTGAATTCACATGTATTTCCTTGATCATGAGCAGTCTATGTATTCATCAAACACACAACAGCTGACAAATAGACTATGGGAATAAATAAATACTGAACATTTGTTTACAGTGATCTGACATAAAATTGTAGATCACAAACGGCTAAGAAAGCATAGGAGTAACCATATAATATTCATGGCAGACAACATCTAATCTTCTGCATTTGCGTTGTTTTGTACTCTCCATCAGTCCCATAGAAGTACAACTATCAGGTTCTGCTTATCCATGCAAAGTCCAGATCCAGCAATTGCAATCACATATCTTCATGATTCAGTTCCCTCCGCACATGTTTTACCAGTTTACACCTTAGGAATATGTGAACTCCATCCCCATCTAGCCCGTAGCAGAGCGGGCATTGTGTATCTAGCTGGACGTGCTTTTCGCTAATGTTCACTCAAGTAGGCAAACTGCTGAGTATAAATTTCACTTATGGACCAGAGATTTATGAAAAAAGAGTATTAATCATAGTGAAAAAATTCCAGCACACTATAAAAGTCTGTAAAAAGTGGGAACAATAAACCAAACTCTAAACTTGACATAAAATTCTCCCAAGTAGATTATCTCTACCTACTCCAAAAGCTTTGGCACATAATCCAATAGCACAATGGAAATTTCTTCTAGCCTATCAGACACCAAATTGTTAAATCACATGACAAGAAACCCACCATTGGGCCTACACTCTTAACATACGTAGCTCATATACTCCTCCATACTCTACTAACAAATCTGATGTACCATTGTTGGAAACTGACAAACAAAGAACAACTTCAGAACTGAGGCACTGGCTGCACTGCAAAGACCTAGCAACTTCAGAAAGTATACACTCAAGTCAAGTATACTGGTGCTGGTGCTGGTGCTGCGTCCCTGTCATGTAGTAGATGCAACATATTTAATCTACTCCTAGCAAAAGTCAGCACCACTTCCATGGCAAGCAGCGACCAAGTGTTGGTGCTAACGGAAGGCCAGCTAAAGAAACTAAATCAAAATAATCGGTTGCTCCATTGTATAAAACCAGCTTTCACCAACGGTCATTGATGGGGATGGTATACATGTAAACTCAAGAGAAATCAAAAAGGAAAATAAGAAGGGTGAGATTTCAGCTGTGGCAATTGGCATGAGCAAGATACTCCAATAGAATGTATATAGTCAAGTATTGCCATTGGAAAACAGAAGTACTCCCTCTGTTTCAAAATATAAGATGTTTTAGATTTGTGAAAAAAGTGTAGTAGGTTCATCTAGTTTTAGAGTGAACCTACGCACTAAAAGGAGCCTAGATACATTCATTTTACAAAGTTAAAACATCTTATATTTTGAAACGGAGGGAGCACATGATAGGACAAGTGGAAAATAACACAAACCTGCATTATGATAGATGCTGATATATGGTGATCGATTCCTAGCTGGAAGAATGACAGCTTCAGTTCAGAAACAAAATCAACGAGGTCATCTGCATGAGCGTTGCACATTATACAATATATAAGTAGTTTGCTAAAATTGCATAGCATGCCTGCACGCTTCCCTACATGAATATCACAGGTAGCAATCTAGCACGAACGAGTAACCTGGAGGATGAATCTGCAGGGAGCGGGGCAAAGCTGAGATAGGAGTCATGGATGAAGATGTGGTGGAACCTGTGGAGCGGGACGAATTAGCCGACGTGGCTGAGCACGATGAACACGGCCGTGACGGCCAGCCACAACTGGATCTCACTGCAGAAGAACGCCTTTGTCGTGCCCTCCAATATGGCCCCCAGCTGCACCAGGTCCAGGAACCTGTTCCGGTGCCCGGACACCTTCCCTCCCTCCGCGCTGCCAGCACGGGATACAACAAGTTCGCCGTCTAGCCTTGGTCTCCACGCCGAAGTAGTTCGCCACCTCCAGCATCCGGAGTGCGTGCAGATCCACTTCGTAGGAAGCGCAGCTGCGACCCGCTGGTGTCCGAGGTGGTAGTACGGTTGGACGTAAGGTCGCTCGTTCTACCGATTTTGGTCAGGTCAAGATCCTCCCGTTCTCCATGTCGCTCTCCCCGCTGCAGATTTTGGTCGGGGCGGCGAGCTCCGTCGCCCCCCTCGCTGCTGATTTTTTTCAGGGCAGTGAACTCTCTGGAGATGACACCAGGCGGCGGGGAGGCGGCAGTGGCAGGGATGCAGTAATGTCAGGGACCGCGACGGGAGGGAAGTTGGCGGCGGCTCACTGTGACGGGGCGGATGAACCGCCGCCACGAATCCCGGCTGCTCGAACTCCTGCCGCCCGACCTCGCGGGCGCCAACCGGTAGCAAACACGGACCCGGGATCGAATTCTGCGGCTGATCTCGTGCCCCGCCCGTCTGGTCGCCGCGTCCGGCGACAAGAAGCAGAAGTTGTGCGGGACCTAGCTGCGAGGCGGATGGGAGCCCGGTGGCCTAAGCGGGGACAGACTGCACCTCGTCTGCACCGGCCGGCGGAGCAGAGGCGCAATGGGCGGCAACGGGTTGGGTCGGAGGGTGCGTACTGGTCACAAGATAGATGTGATAGGGATTCCACCGGCTCAGGCTTGACAAGTAGGGAGATGCGGTTAGGCGGAGGGAACTCGAGATGAGGCAATCGCAAACTGGTGAGTTCATTTACGAGGATTGACGGTGCCGCCGGTCCTCCTCTTCACCCCCGCGACAGCCGCCCCTCCAATCTCGCGCAGACGCGGCGGAGGCGGGGAAGGGGAATCGGCCCGGGAGGGTCTGGATCCAATCACGTAGGCGCAGTAGAGGAGGGGAGGGGGACTTGATCTCGGGAGGCGGAGGCGGGGACTGGGAGAGGGAAGGGACTGGGAGGGGGCTCGTGCCATGGAGGATTTGGGGGGCGGTCATGGACGGCGATAGGAGCAGGTGAGGGAAGCTACGGAACTATTCTTTTTAACTCGGCGGTGGCAGGATCTGTTATTTCTTCGAACTGCTAAGGGCAAACCCGTCTTTTTACGGCGGACGGAAAATTGAATCTGTCGACGAACGTACCACAACGTAAATTAGTAGATAGATTTAGTCCTACAAGTTGCACCGCGGAAGTATTTTAGACCCACATCTTGTAAAGTGAGGAAAATTAGTCCCACACTTATAACCCGCGAATATTTTTAGTCCAATTCAATCGTATTACGTGCAAAATGACCCAAAGATATTCAAGCTTGCCATAACAGCACACGAGGAAAAGTGATAACTCAAAGAATCCTCTTTTATTTTATACAGTACAATATTTTTAGCCTGATGCCTTCTACCTCGCCTACACGCCTAACGCGTTGTGCGTCATGGGTGCTACCGTGCTAGCCGCCAACACAGAGACGGATATGAAACACAGTGCAAAAGAGTTGCGTATCAGTCACTCACAAGTTTCGGGGACGTGCGTTCATACGTACGTTTTGCGTTTATTTTGTATAAATGACTTTAAGTCCTCTTAACTACGTTAATTAGTAACATTGTTTGATGTAGTGGTTTGCACAGGTGGTTACCTATACAAAAGCAGGGACGGATCGAGGAATTTAACTTCGGATGTTCAAACTTGAACCAACAAAAAATATAAAGGAGAAAAAAATGAAAATGATCCATTCCTTCACGCTAATAAAAAATATAAATTAGCCATTATAGCAACAGTATCTCAAAAGACTATGAAACATGCAAAATAATAACGAAAATTACAATATGATCATACGTTCGGTCATAGCATATAAGAAGAATTCCCGCTCAATAAATATAACCAAATAGTTATTCATGAGTGGCCGCGCCACGCCGGGTGGATCCCACCCCTCTCCGGCCTCGTCCTCCCTCCCGCGATTTCCCCGCCTGCCGCCGTCGCCCGGATTGTCGCCGAGCAAAGACCTGGTGGCGTGGCGGCGACGGCAGTGACCCTAAAGGTGGCGGCGCTCGCACCTGGCTGGTTCCACGGCGATGTCGTGGTTGGCGACGGCCAGAGGTCCTCGGCCCAGATGGCAGCAAGTGGCGGTAGGGATTCAGGCCTAGACGGGCCGCGATCTGCTCCGTTCGTCACCCTCGACGCCGGCGCTCAGGTTCCCCGGGCCATGTTCGCGACACTAGGGTGCTTGGGACATCTTCCCCCAACATGGTGGTGGTGATCTCCTTCTATGTCGGAGTGGTCGGACGGGTGGTCTTGCCGTCAAACGGCGGATCCTGCTAGTTTCCGGCGGGTAGTGTGGGGACTACTGGTTCAGTTTCAATAAAGGAGACAGTCTGGATCCCTCTCAAGCCTCCAAGTTTAGTATCTTTACATATGTCCGTCTCTTTTTTTCCCGTCAAACAAGTGCCGGACGGGAGTCGGGGTAGGCAGTGGGTCATGGCTGTTTTGCTAATTGCTATTGGTTTAGTTGGGCTGCACGGACGTAGACACCGGCCCCAATACTAATTTGAGGTTTGAGATTTTTTCCTGGACAAGATCTAGATTAGAAAACCTTCATACATGTGCCAACTGAGATAGCGTATTTACTATAGATTATATATAGAATTTTTTTCTAGAAAAAATTAGGTGTTCAGCTGAACACCCATGACCCATGCTGGATCCGTCCACGTACAAAAGGTCCCCTGCATATTATTTTATCTATTTGTACGTTTAGTGACATGTAAGTATGCACCAAAGACACAAGTGTTAAAGAAAAATATAAATGCGAGTCATTTTAAAAAGTTAAATTTGTTAAAATTGGTCAAATTTAATTAAATTGGACTAAAATGCACCTATGATGCAAGTTGTGAGACTAATGTTGCTCACTTTATAAGATGTGAGACTAAGAGGATCTCCACTCGGCTTTCTAGCACGCCATTCGCAGGGCGTATTTTTGGTCCGGCCGCCGAAATTCGGCTCAGTCGCGTTCCCAGGACCCTGATTTCGTCGAAATTTGGCCCAAAATATGTCCGGCCTTCCCAGGCCGTTCCCGGGGCGACGGGAACGCAATGGGAACGCCGGACGAAGCGATTTCGGCAAAAAAGAGCCGTTTGACGAGTGGACCCGCCTAGTCAGCGGCAGAAGCCGAGTCATCCGCATCCTTCCTCCCGCATCGGGACGCCGGGCATTAACCACCGGTCTCGTCAGCCACGCGTCACCGTAATGGCGCGCCACCGTCGCCTCGGCTCCCGCGACGGACCGACGGGCATTAACTTCCCGTCGCTTCCCCTTTTTCCCGCCCTCGCCGCTACATCCCTCCCGCCTTCGCCGCCCTCGCTCGGCCTATAAAACACGGCCTCACCGCCGGCTCGCAGCACACTTCCACCTCCAACCCGCACCACCCCCGAACTCCGGCGAAAGAGGAAGATGGCGGAGAGGTACCCAGGGGATCCCGCGACGGCGAACGGCTTCGGCCGGCGAACGCTCCAGCCGTGGGAGGCAAGGATGCTCCACGACGCCAGGTACATGGCGCCACCGGACTTTCGCTGCCCTCCCCCCCCCCCCCCCCCCCCCCGTTGGAGGCTCAGCGTCGGCGGCATACCGGTGCTAGAGGACCACGAGCTGGTGGACGAGATCCAGGCCGCCATCGCGGCGATGCCGGATCCGGAGCTCGCCGAGGACCCCGGCAACCTCGCGTTCTAGGAGAACTTCTTCGAGGAGCGCCGCCTCGCCGAGCATAAACCTGGGTATGGTTTGGAAACTGCCCCATACCCTAACTGTACCC
Source organism: Avena eriantha (assembly GCA_910589775.1). Lineage (NCBI taxonomy): Eukaryota > Viridiplantae > Streptophyta > Magnoliopsida > Poales > Poaceae > Avena > Avena eriantha. The sequence goes on from OU342743.1 coordinate 185,014,316, forward strand.
GCACTACTGTATCCGTCAGCCCAAACCAAACTAAACCCATTCACTTTTAGTTTCAGCGCAACCAAAACCATATCCGCTCGGTCTTTCCACCCAAACCAAACTGAATTGAATACATAACCGTGGTTTAAAACCATTTAATAAGATGGATCGAAAACCATTAGCTCCAATGGGTCCACGGCTCCACGGCTCGGTACGAGTTCTCACTAAGCTTGACCTCACGTGTCCAGACCCAGCTCAACACGCCGCCGCCCCAGCTCCATCATGCCGCTGCCCTGCGACTAATCCCCTACCTCACGGGTCCAGCCCAAGCTCCAACACGCCGGCCGCGCACATCGCTGTTGCCGCCCCCCCCCCCCCCCCCCCCCCCCCCGCGTCTACGACCTCCGGCAATCATCGCCGTCGCCGGCCGTGCCCTCGCCCGTCCGCGCGCGACACGACCTCAGGCAGGCCTTGACGACGTGGAAGAGGGTCGAGCGGCGAGGGATGCAGGGCAAGGACGCCAGGCTCCCGCCGGAGCTGCTGTGGAGGTCGGAGGCGAGGACAACGGCTGGCGACGGAGCTCAGGGTGAAGGCAGGTGTTCGCAAAAAAAAGCAGGCCAAGCATCCATGGTCGAAGTGCCCCCTCTAAAATAAATTAGCAGATTAACATGTCCCTTTTGAAATTTTAGACCTCGCTTATGGATTCACCATGGCATAAAGCATCGGTTGAATCTTGGTTGGTTGTGCAACGCATACAGAGCACCTCATGTGCTCCATGGCGAGGCATGCGGGGGCGTCGTCGGCCACTTCGTCGCCACCGCCGCACGGCGCTGCAGTCGTACAAGAGGCCTGCAAGGTTGGTGGCGTCGTGTACTACGAGGCCGCGGACCACCGTCGCGCCCATGCGTCTGACCGGAGCGCGCCGGGACACCGGCCTGACGGTGGATGCTCCTCGACCACATCTCCATGACCACTCCCATCGGGCAGCCGTGAAGTCTCAGCCTGCAGCTAGTACATCCCGCTTGACGAGGCAATCTCTTCCGGCAGCCACCGGCGCCGGCAAGTCCATCTCCCCGCCGGCCGAACAGCTCCTCCTACGGCGCCGTGAAGTCGCCAAGGCCGAAGATCTCCCCATAGTCTCCCGCGCTGCAGTAGCCAGAGAAGAACTTCATCTGCCTTTGTCGCCGCCACCAAAGGACACGTGTGGCAGGTCGAGCCAAGGGACGCAGTAGGCGGCAGCCACCCGTCGAGCGGTAGGAAGGGCACGGAGTATTGCAGGCCTAGAACTAATCCGAGGAACCGGTTGTGAACCACAGTTATGCCTGTTTGGAACTAAAACCACCCATACCCAACCACACCCAAACCAGTTTTTGGAGAAACCGAACTGAACCAAACTAATTTAAGAGTCAGCCCGTTAGAACCTAAACTAAAGAAGCCCGCGGGGAAAACCGAATCGTTACACCCGGATTTTTCAAAACCGTTCTCAGATTTAGCCGCGCACCAGGGTCCTCTAGGCGAACCGCCGAAACGCAACAACGCGGCGAGCCGCCGCCGATGGTGGAGCGCGCAAGGGCGCACGCTCGCGGCCGTCCTCAAGCACATCCACGCCGGCAACAACCCCTGGCCGGGGTTCCCGCGTTTGCCAGTGCCACCCCCTCGCCGCGGGCGCCAACAACCTCCGGCGAGCTGGACGCCCAGGAGGATGGCCAGCCTCTCCACCTCCTCCTCCGTGTCGCGCTCCTCGGCATCAGCTCCGACGCAGTCGCCGCGCAGCAGCGGCGAGGTATTTTGGCCTCCTAAGCGCGAGGCCGACACACCGAGGTCCTCGCCGCCAAGAACACGTGCACGCGGCGTCGTCATCGACGAGGCCCGCGCCGCGACGCTCCCGACCGGACGGATGCCCCTTCGCCAGCCGAAGCTGGAGCCCGCCGACTAGGGCGTCGCCGTCGACGAGGACTCCTTCGCCATGAAAATGGCGATCGAGTGTTCTCTGCGCGAGGCCGCGCCGCCGTCCACGGAGCCGAACATCCTCGCCTGGTCCAGGGCGGACTGGGAGGAGGAGGAGGCGCTGCACGTGCAGCGCCTGCAGGAGCAGGCCGAGCGTCGCGCCAGAGGGCGCCGCGATCCCCCCCCCCCCCCTAGAGCTCGCCCCGAGCCCGCTTACCCGGGCGCGCCCCTCGTCGTCCTCGACGACGATGATGCAGGCCCTTCCTACCAGCCGTGGAGGTACGGCGACCCAGGTCAGGGCAGCTCGCGACCACCGTAGACTCCGGACGACAACGGCACGACCGATTCCGAGTACACCAACTTTTACTGCCACTTCGGCATGTGAGGCGGCGTCATCGCCCTTTTTTTTACTGTTTTTAGGTTTCGTTTATCCTTATTTGCCAAAGTTCGGGTATATGTCCGAATTTGGCCAACTATTGTACGAACTCGTCGTTGTTTAATTAAAATCGTCTATATTCGTCCAAACTTCGCCGTGTTTGATCAAATTTCGGTCAAACGTGAGAACTCTAGTAAAAAAAAGGCCGTTTTCAGGCCAAAAGTTGCATCCGTCTGGCGTAAAATAGCGCCGGATTTTGGCCGGAACGGCGAACGAGTAGAGATGCTCTAAAACGCTGTTTCCTGTATCGGCCGGGAATCGATCGCAGTGGCTGGGAAAACAATCCAAACGTCCGCGGTAAACGTATGGATTGTACATGCTCTTAGATTTTAAATTTCACGAGAATAACTAAATTTCACGAGAATAACGCCTCTTTTATCAATTCACTCGAAAAAAATTCCCGCAACACTGAAATTTCCGACGAACAGTTTCCGAATGTTTTGGATCGACTCACCTGTTCGGCTGTTCCTCCTCTCGAAAAAAAAAGGTCTCTCCTGTCCCTCTTTCACGCTCTTGGGAGGAAAGGAAATCCCAGAGCCTCACGCGCGCGCCTCCAAGATGGGGCTACTCAGCATCATCCGAAAGATCAAGCGCAAGGAGAAAGAGATGCGCACTCATGATGTAGGTCCCCTCCGCCCTCCGCGCCATTTCTCCGGATTCCTAGTTCTGGATCTAGTTGTGTTGTTGGTTGCTGATGCCATCTGAGGTCTATGAGTTCGTCTTAGGGGCCTGGACAACTCAGGGAAGACGACAATCGTGCTCAAGATCAACGGGGAGGACACGAGCGTCATCAGCCCCACCCTCGGCTTCAACATCAAGACCATCAAGTACCACAAGTCCGTGCCATTGTCCTTTCTGTTTCCTTATAGTCTGTTTCTTCAGTTGCCCTTTTGTTCACTGTGATGTACTGTATAAATTATTACTTGTTTTATTAAGACGGAGTATTATGTATGTGTCACATATCTCCTGTTGATTTTTTTCATTTCAACCTTAGTTTAGATGATTCTTCAACAGCCTTATAGGCTAAAGCAGGTCGCATGTTGGAGAAATTCAGCAAATGCTGCAGCACAATCCTCAGGTGTTAGAGCATCTCCGCCCCCCAAGCGGCGTCCGGCAGCAGCGCCGGATCTCTAGCTTGGGGAGTGCCGGCACGAACCGACGGCTTTAGGGAGCGGCGTTCCCCACCCGCGCTCCCTAAAGGTTCTAATAAAATTCAGCGAAATTCATATTTCATTCAAACCTTAGGGAAATTTATAAACTTTGAATGTAATTTAACTGAACTTAAATAAAATAATATAAAAAACGGTGCTGCTGCTGCTCCTTCGCCATTCTCCGGTGCCGCCGCTGCTGCTCCTTTGCCGGTGCTGCTACTGCTGCTGCTGCCCGCGCTCCGGCAACGTCTCCGGCTCTCCTAGGATACTAGGTTACAGCCCTGTTGTGCCTAGACCCCACTCCTCTGATAGAGCGCGATGGGCCTCCTTATGCGTCTCCAGCGCTTCCATAGCTTGGTCAAGGCGGGCACGCGCCACCGCGTCGTTGGGGTTGGCGTGCACCGCTAGGAGGCACTCCAACTGAGCCTCGTCGAGTTCTTGTCGCCAGAGGTGATGCGGCAGCATGACGACGCGGAGGATGTCCCACCCGAAAGGTTCGCCGGTGGTCCGGTTATGATACGGCACCGCCGTCCTCCGGGAGCTCCGGCGCTGCTACTGCTGGACTGCGCGCGCTAGTGGTGGGAAGACGGTGGCCAGGCATGGTGGATGACGTTGCGCGACTGCCTGTGGTTCTCGTCTCCTTTTATTGCTGGTCGGAAGCGGCGGGAAATCCAGAACAGGCGGGAAACACGAGAGCGGGAAAACGCCTGGGCGCGGCGGGAAGCCACCAGAAGCGGCAGGAAACGATGGCTCGCCGCGTCTACTACAACGAGATCGCGTCTACTATGCTGACCGGCCGCTTTGATCGTGGGCTAGGTCGTTGCCAGCGCTGGCCCACGTGGCGCGTGCGTTGTGTCCGGCACGCTGACAAGGCTCCCGATGGCGTGGGGACGGGGCGGGCGCGCCGGACAAGCTATTGGGTCGCGCCAGACCGAATGTGCCTTTGGGGCTAGCGACTGGGCGCGCCGACGCGTCCGGCGCGCAATAGCCCTTTAGGGCACCGCTTGGGGAGCACGGCTAGAGACGCTCTTATGACACCAAATAAACGCTCCACTTGCATTACTGTAGAACCGTGAAACAAAAATGCACAGCCTACTCTAGTTAGTTGATACTTCAGTTTTGTGCTCCATAAGAAATGGTAATCTTGTGCTCCCTTTTCATTTTTTTTCCTGTTCAAGCAAGCTTATTCACAGTAGTGCAGAGGGATGCATGGGATTTACATGTCAAGAGCTAGACTCCTAACAGAAAACAAAATAGATGCCAAGTGGCTGAATCCTGTTGGCGACTTGTCATGAGTTCATGCTTTCTGGTTAAGTAACTTGCAACTTTCTGGTGATAACATCCTTTTCGTTTGCCAAAACACTAGGTTTAGCCATTTTGCAGATATTATCGCTGGTGAAACTAATTGATGGTATATCTTTGGTGATTTGGCAGATACTCCTTGAATATTTGGGATGTAGGAGGACAGAAGACTATACGGTCTTATTGGAGGAATTACTTTGAGCAGACTGATGGACTAGTTTGGGTAGTTGATAGTTCAGATATCCGGAGGCTTGATGATTGTCGTGCTGAACTCCACAATCTCTTGAGGGAAGAGGTACACTTGTGGGGAAATAAGGGACGTTGATCATTTCTGTCCTAAAATATTATTTTGCAGATTGTGTGAATACTAGCATTGAAAGTGCTAGAGTGCCATGCCATGACAAAGATGATTTCCAATAAGTACGGACATTTGATAAGTAGAATATCCCTTTGCTTTTGGTTTAGGGCCCTCTGTTGATTAATTCATAACTTGCAAAACTATCACCTATTTCATTAACATAGCCTTTATGGACACAATGGAACAATGGGGTACTATTAGGAGTGCATTTGGATTTTCAGCTTGCATGTTGTACTGAACTAAATCATACTGCTGCTGAACAAAACCACACTATGAATTTTCCACTCTGTTGATAGTTCAAATGCAGCTATAGAAAACTACACCTCTTTGCCAATCTATCCTAGGAATTTCAGTTTTTTTGGACTGTTCTTATTGATTCTTGAACTTTGATTGAACAGAGACTAGTTGGAGGCTTGGAGCTTCATTGCTGGTGTTTGCAAATAAGCAAGACATTCAAGGTGCTCTTAAACCTGCAGAAATTGCCAAGGTTAGCAAATTTGCACAATATATGATACATGTATAGTAGAATCTATGTGGCAAAACATGTTTCTCTTGGACTTGAGCTACAAACATCTGATGGATGTCATCAATCCCGTATGCTAAAATAATTTTGCAATACTACTATATAGTCAAATCACATCATTCTTGCCCTATATTACAATTTTTTGTTGTCATATTTGGAAAGTCTTAATAATTTAGATATTAGCCATCATGGACCCAAAATACTTTGTAAGATGCGTGCAGATCTTTGGTTATGCTCCCAGAAATAGATGATCGGTGTTTTCAACTTTTACTAGATGGTTGTTGCCTTGTCGGTGTCCATTTGTGATCATTTATGAGTTTCTTAGTTTCCTCAGTTTCAGATTCAGCACCTATAAGGTATATAACTAAATTCAGAAGTATGCAAATCTCTAGGAGAATTGTAACCCTAAACTCTGCCTTTTCAATGCAATGAAACGCAAAAGTCTTATGCGTTTTCTCAAAAAAGATTCAGCACCTATAAGATATATAACTTAATTCAGAAGTATGCAATTTCAGTTCTCTTGGTGTATTTTAAACACTTGTACTGAAGCATGCTTCATGTCCAAATGGTTGTTCTGAGGTAGCTACTATGATGAAGAACTTGGTTGTTGTCGGTGTGTTACTGGGACAAAATAACAGCAACACGTGGATAGGATAGGACCGTAAGTCGCTAACTTATACTCGGGGTTTGATCACTGAGTGACTCTTGGGTCAGGAAGCCAATGTTAGATCGCTAAACATTGGTCATGGACGTGTGTGTGTGTGTGACCATGGGCGGATCCACCCTTCCTCCTGCACAGGCGGCCGCCCGGGCTTGCTGGCAGCACTAGGCTGTGTATAACATGAATTTCTATAGAATTTTGACTCAAAAAAGGCATCAATGACACATTTTCCCAGGCTTCTAGAAGGTTCTGGGCCACCACTCCGTGTGACTAATCAATCTTCACACACTTGCTTTCAGATCCTGAACTTGGACGCCATGGACAGAAGTAGACACTGGCAAATCGTAGGCTGCAGCGCCTACACAGGAGATGGGCTCCTCGACGGTTTCGACTGGCTAGTTCAGGATGTTGCTTCTCGGATTTACGTTTTGGACTGATTCGTTGTTTGCATGCTTCTGGTGATATACAAAGCTGTCGAAAAGCGATTGTATCTTTGCCATTTTGCTGCGTATCAAAATAACGCACTTATACAGTTGATAGCTTTGGGCGATAACAGTGGCCCAATAACTTTCCATTTGCATCAGAATATCAACAACTTGTCCCCAACTTCAAACAAAATATCTTGGCTCTGCTGTCAGGTTCATTAGATATATGACACAGGTTCTATCTCAAAGTCATTATAGTGGCCTAGTCAATGTTAATTGCTTAAGACACAGCCTTATATAGGCTAAAGCAGGTCACATGTTGGAAACTAAATCATGTAACTTGAACTCTTCCACAGCTTGAAAGAGTAACTAATATAATAAGGACAGGAGATTGCCGCAATGGAGAAATTCTGCAAATGCGGCAACACAATCCTCAGGTGTTACGACATCAAACAAACATTTCACTGGCATTACTGTAGAATCCTGAACGCAGTCTAGTTTAGTTAGTTGATACTTCAGTTTTGTCTGTTACTTCATATGAGAAATAGGAACCTTGTGCTTCGTTTTCATTTTTCTGTACCAGAATGCCTATTCACAGTAGTGTAGAGGAATGCACGGGATTTACATGTTGAGAGATAGGCTCCTAACAAAACAGAAAACAAAAATAGATCTCAAGTGACTTAATCCAGTTGGCAACTTGTCATGGGTTCAGGCTTTCTGGTTAAGTAACTTACAACTTTATAGTACTCCCTCCGGTCCATATTATTGTTCTCAACTTTGTCTAGGTTCGAATGCATCTAGTCTTGAGAACAATAATATGAACCGGAGGGAGTAATAACATGTTTGTCATTTGTCAAAACATTAGGTTTAGCCACCCCGCTGATATTACCGCAGGTGAAACTTATTCAGCATATACATCTTGAACATTTGTGATGTTGGGGTGCAGAAGGCTATCCGGTCTTATTGGAAGAATTACTTTGAGCAGACTGATGGACTAGTTTGGGTAGTTGATACTTCACATATCTGGAGGCTATATGATTGCCGTGTTGAACTCCACAGTCTCTTACAGGAAGAGGTACAACTTCTGGGGCAAGAAGAGACACTGATGATGTTTGTCCTTCAAAGTATGCAATTTGAATTACTTTGCACAATTTTCTGAAAACACTAGCATCGGAAGTGTTGAGTGCCATGCTATGAGAATGATGATTGCTAATAAGTACAGGCATTCGATAAGTAGAATATCACTTTGCTTTTGATTTAGGGCCCTCTGTTTGTTAAATGGTATCTTGAAAAAAAAATCATATTGGACTATCATGACCTTTATGGGCAATGCAACAGTGGGGATTATTAGCAGTTATTTTCAAATTTTCAGCTAGCATATCTCACTGAACAAAATCATACGTACTACAACTGAACAGAACCACTGTGAATCTTCCACTGTGTTGATGGTTCAAATGCTCCTAGGAACCTCATCTCTTTGGACTGCTATTATTGATTCTTGAATTTTTTACTGAACAGAGACTAGTTGGAGCTTAATTGCTGGTGTTTGCAAATAAGCAAGAAATTCAGGGTATTCTTAAAACCCCACAGATATTACTAAGTTCAGCAAATTTGAGCTACATACTTGACAATCTCCACATGTTTATCTTGGAATTGGGGTACAAAGATGAGCCTGAGTATGTAAGTTGGCATGTTCAAAGATGAGCCTGAGCTTGGAGGTACGTTCAGATATGCACCCCCAAAAAAGATGATCTTCATTTTCCACATACTACATGTCTGTCAGTATTCATGCTGTGAGTCTCCGCTTCATCACTAACTATATTCAAAAGTATGCAAGTCTTAATTCTCCCGCTAGTATTTTAAAGATTCAGATTCATCACCTGCGCGTCCGGGGTATGATCACAGTGGATCTTGGGGTCAGTAAACAGATGCGAAATCTCTTCCCATCGGTCAGGGATTCGTGTGTGACTCATAGACGTTTACACACTTTCAGATGATGATCTACGTTCTGGACTAAACTGTAATTTGCGATTAATTACAACCGCTCTCAAAACTAACCCCTGCGAGCAATACCAGTAGCACGAATTGGGACAAAAATATCAACAACCATTGCAAGAAACTGGAAAAGAACAGAGCATACAGACGAGCACGAACAGAGATGCGAACAGAACTAGGCCCACTCATTTTCTCATTTCAATTCTCAGGACGACGGCGAACGGAACAGTGACACGGAACACAATGGTAAGAGGAAACAGTAGCACGAACACCTAATGGTAACCATAATCATCTCAAACCCTAAGCGATGGAGTGAGACCTAGGATACTCTGGGGCGATAACAAGACACACAAACGATAGCTAGGATAACTGGCCACGAGGGGCCCCACCATTCAGTTCCTCCAGTTGCCGCCAGAGTCGCCGCCGCCGTAGCCGCCGCCACCACCGTAGCCGCCTCCGCCCTCACGGCGCTGGTAGCCGCCGCCGCCGCCACCTCCGTAGCCGCCGCCGCCATAGCCGCCGCCGCCACCCTCACGGCGCTGGCCGTAGCCACCGCCGCCACCACGACCGCCGCCACCGCCGCCCTGGCGAGACTGGGCCTCGTTGACGGTGATGTTGCGGCCGTCGAGGTCCTTGCCGTTCATGCCCTCGATGGCGTCGCGCATGGACTGCTCAGAGGAGAAGGTGACGAAGCCAAACCCACGGGAACGGCCAGTCTCCCTGTCGTTGATGATCTGCACAAGCAAAACGGACTAAATAGTCAGATCTTGGACTCAGATCTAGGATTCATAGACGCAAAACAACCATATACTGGCGGATCTACAGGTCTATGTCAGATCCAGGAAACAAGGAACACGGTACAAGCATGGATCTATAGGTATCACAAGAACCCGCGCAAAACCCTAGGCCACAGATCGGGACGATTCATACCTTGGAGTCGGTGATCTGGCCGTACTGGGAGAAGGCCTGCTCGAGGGAGCGGTCGTCAGTGGCCCAGGCGAGGCCGCCCACGAAGCAACGGTACTCGACGTCCGCCATTCCTCCCACTAAACCCTAACGAACCGGAACCGGGAACGAGGACTAGTGAGGGGGAGGAGAAGCCAGCCCACCTCTATGAAAGCACGAGGAGTCAAGGTTTGCCCTACCCCCGAATTTATAGGCCGCGCGGCGCCACGGGGACCGTCGGATACGATCGCTGAGGCGCACGGGCGGACGCGGAGGATAAGGATCTGGGAGGAGATATTTTCTGCCGTCTTGATGGGCTCGAGGAGTTTTCTAAGTTTCTGGGCCAGCCCACGATTGGCAGATCTGGACCCTGACTCACGAGAAGATATTTTCGGCCGGGGAGCGTCTAGGGTTTTCGTTCTCGATTCTCGCGCCCCCCACCAAGGCACCAACCCCCTTGTGTGCTGATCGAATGCCTGTACTTATTAGCAAAAAGAGTTGTCAGCCTCTCTCTTCCATGACGAGCCGACCAGGAACGGGGGAGTGACTCAGCAGGTCAGAGATATTTTCAGGTTTCAATTTTTTAAGATTATTTTCAGGTTTTAATTTCTGAGTAAGAAATAGCTGCTTTTTTTTGCAGGACGAAAAAGTAAATAGCTGATTTTTTACTTAAAAAGACATAAATGTTGCACTGTCTACCACTTTGTTCGAACACTTGGGTGTGATCAGGGCTGACCTGAGCCGGTGCAACCGGTTCGGTCGCATGGCCCTCGATCGCTCCCCAATGGAATATGGTATGTTATCCATCTTCTATGCAGACATGTTTTCCATAAATTGCAACAATCCATCTATATTGATACTGTGTCTTGTGCATATAGTTCAGACCGTAGCAATCACTAAAATACGATTACAATTATTTTTTAAGGCAACATCAGATAGCAATGTCATGTGTCACGCATATACATTGGATTTGCTAAGGTGAAGGGAGCTTCTGAAACCTGGTGGACATTTATATCATTGTTTTCTTAATCAATAATATTTGATTAGTGAGCAAAGTTATATATATGTTTCCTCTTTAGTTCACTTATATAACCTCCTATTCTCAACTATAATCGCATACTTATTCTTGTTTAGAAAATAGCAATACATAATTACAAGATAACATATAAAGATCACGCTTAAACTACATAATTTTAGAAAGAGACTAATGTTTAACATAATTCTATGTAAATATTTATTCAGGATGTGCATTGCACGTGCTCGATTACAATTCCCTCGAACGACACACTCCGGAATAGAACAAAGACATGGATGCCACCTCCAACCCCTCTATCTCTGGCCAAAAGAGTTGTCAGCCTCCTCCTACCGGTGGAGTGGAATTGCCATTGCGCTGAAACCCCGCCAAAACTTATCATCTACCCTCCTATCCGGCCTCCCTCCTCCCCCTTGCCGTTGGCGCCTCCACCCCCCTAGATCTTCGGCTACATTAGCCTTTTCATCCTGCTGCCTCACGCCTCCCATCGTTCTCCCATCATGAGGGTAGACAATTGGTGTTCATGGTCTTTCTCGAAGGATCCCTATGGTGGAGTTGGTGCAAGCACAGAGGAGGGTTATTCGCCCTCTCTAAGTGACATTGATGCATGTAAAATGTATACATGAATTTTCTAGTTTATTGTCACATATTTCTACGTATTTGCATCATTTAGAATGTTATATCCATGTTTTACATTGATTTATAGGATTTACCAATGATCCCCTTTTTCGGTTATAACTCTATAGAACAAGAAAACCCTGTTATTCGTATTTTTAAGTTTCAGAAACCTAAACGAAGTCAAATGGACCTGTGATTTTTCGAGAATTTTTTTTTCATGAAGACAAGGAGCTAGAGCATCTGAATCACAAGAGGGGAGGACTGAGGCCCAATTGATCCCGGGGCGCGCCACCCATGCTCTTTTCCTCCTAGAGGGTCGACAACCTTCCATCTTTAGTCCTAACTCGAAGTCTTGACCTAAAAATCCTATAAAATGTCCATCGGGGCGACCTCGAAGGAGGAGGAGCGAAAACATAGAAACAGAGAAACAGAGCTACAGAGAAAATTAGGATTAAAGCTCTCACGAACTTGATGGCACACTTTACTTTCTTGCACTTAATAATCTTGAACCATTGTGTCCATCTTTGTTGCGTATATGCTTGCGCTTTATAAGTTGAAGTTAGCAGAACCATGTATTATGGGGAACGCTTTCAACATTGCACTTATTATTCCGTTGATATCATGATTCTTTTGCTTATGGATCCCGACGATGTGAAATAAAATGGGAACTTGCAAGATCATGGAGTTTATATGTCTGTTAGAGAAACGCTTGGGCCGCTAGCCTAAGCCATTCATAATCATGGTGGAAACTTGCAACATAACCATAATGAGCATTCTATGAACCATCCTCAATAAAAACCTATGCAAATAGCAAATAAAAATATCATTGAGATGCGCATTGTCTGTTGCCTTGTCATTTTGATATGGGATAGCTCCTGTGTCATGGGGCAAGGGGTACCCCGTTGGCGGTTATCTATGATACATATGTACTTACAATGACAAGAGCTTACTTGTGACTGAAGTTGAGTAGCATGAGATTCGATACTCGTAAGCAAGGGGCATGAGATTTCAACTTATAACTTGTCAAGCATATCCTCTTAGTTGTGTCACTTTAACCTTAATCACCTAAAGATGCTTATGATAGGATAAATGAGATCTGAAAGCTAATAAGTACCATAATTTTTATAAGCTCTTTATGAGACTTGAATCCCTGCTTCCTTCTATGCAGGCCTTTCTTTTACTTTTATGTTGAGTCTCCATCTTCTATCTTTATGCACCTATTGAGAGAGCATAGTGGCCATTCGTAGTTTAATGTGCATTGTTCCAAGACTTGTTGATTTATGCATAACGTTGATATTGCTTGTTCTTAAACTATTTGTATCTAGTCACCGTTATGAACTTTGAATGTGTCTTATGCATTTATGTTTTGCTACACTATGAGGGACAAGCTGAATGCCATTATCATTATGCTTTCTTTATGTGAAACAAACAAACGTCTTGAAAAGCATTGTTATTTATGAATCTTTTGTTTGTATCCTTTCATGTTACAACATAGTTGCTATGTCTTATTGTTAGAACTATATCTTTCATGCTATGTTAGCGTACTATGATCTCAGCTATCAATGTTTACAAATACTTTGATCAAGTTTGTGATGGTGCATCTCACCTAAAAAATTATTTTTTCTTTTTATCACTTACCTACTCGAGGACGAGCAGGAGTTAAGCTTGGGGATGTTGATACGTTGCAAACGTATCTACAATTTTTTATGTTACATGCTTGTTTTATATCTACTTTCTTATGTTCCGTCCACACTTTGGAGTATTTTTATACACTTTCTTGGACTAACCTATTAACAAGATGCCATAGTGTCAGCTGCCTTTCTGCTATTTTTGGTTCCAAGAAAGTCGGAAAATGAATATTCTTGGAATTGGACGGGACAACCCAAAGTCAATATTTCACCGAGGGGGACACGAAGCTAGAAGACGAGATGGAGAGGGGCCAGAGGCCAGCCACACCACCTGGCTACGCGGCTAGGCCTAGCCCGCGCCAGGGGGTGGTGTGGCCGCCTAGGGCACCCCCTCGACCTCCCTTTCGCCTATATATCGCCTCCGATACAGAAACCCTAAATACCCGATCAAAATTCCACGAAAGAGTCTGTAGCCGCTGCCATCTCCATCCCTAGATCGGGAGGGATTCGAAGCTCTTCCCGGCACCCTCCCGGAGGGGAGAATTCACCCTGTAGGCCTTCTTCATCACCATGCCTGCCTCCGGTGTGATGCATGAGTAGTTCATCCCTGGACTACGGGTCCATGTAGTAGCTAGATGGTTGGTTCTTCTCCTTTGTGCTACCATGTTTAGATCTTGTGAGATCCGTTCATGATCAATATCATCTATTTGTAATCATACATGTCATGTTTGCGGGGATCTGATGGATATTGAGATGCTATTTCAGATTGATTATTGATTCTATCATGTCTTTGTTATTGTGATCTTGCATGCTCTTCGTTGTTAGTAGCTATCTTGGTCGAGTAGATGCTAGCAACTCCAAGAGGGAGTATTTATGCTCGATAGTGGGTTCATGCCTCTAGGAATCTGGGGAAGTGATAGAAATGTCTAAGATACTAGATGTGATGTTGCTACTAGGGAGAAAACAACAATCCTATGTTCATAGAACAATTGTATTGTTTACTTTACACGCAATGCTTAATGCAATTATCTGTTGCTTGCAACTTAATACTGAAGGGGGTTCGGATGATAACCTAAAGGTGGATTATTAGTCATATATGTAGTTGGATTACGGTCTATGTATAATGTTGTAATGCCCAATCAAATATCATAGGAGTCAAAATGATTAGTATATGCATGTATGATTTCTCGATGTTTCTCAATTGCCCCGCTGTAATTTGTTCACCCAACATATCATCTATCTTAAGGATAATCACCACTAGTGAACTATGGACCCTGGTCCTTTATTTTACTATCAATCTACAATCTCCTATTTACTGTTTTCTATTTACTTTCTACAAGCAATTACTATCTTCCACACAATACGTTTAATCCTTTGTTTTTAGCAAAACCAGTGAGATTGACAACCTCACTATAAGTTGGGGGCAAAGTTCTGTGGTTGTGTTGTGCAGGATTCCAAGTTAGAAACAACACCTTGGAGGTGTTTCCTTGCTCCTACTGGTTCGATAACCTTGGTTTCATAACTGAGGGAAAACTTAATATTGTGCTCATCATACCTTCCTCTTGGGGTTCCCCAACGAGCTTGATATTTTGAGCCATCAGCGCGGCCAACCCTAGCCGTGCCACCAGGGGGTGTGGGCCCCCTGGCACTCCGCTAACCTTGCCCCTTCGCCTATAAAAGTCTCTCGGGACAAAAACCCTAAGTACCCGATCAAAATTCCACAAAAGAGTCTGTAGCCGCCGCCATCTCCATCCTAGATCGGGAGGGATCTGGAGCTCTTCCCGGCACCCTACCGAAGGGAAGAGATCACCCTGGAGGCCTTCTTCATCACCATGCCTGCCTCCGGTGTGATCTGTGAGTAGTTCATCTCTGGACTACGGGTCCATGTAGTCGCTAGATGGTTGGTTCTCCTACTTTGTGCTACCATGTTTAGATCTTGTGAGCTCCGTTCATGATCAAGATCATCTATTTGTAATCTTACATGTTGTGTTTGCGGGGATCCGATGGATATTGAGATGCTATTTCACATTGATTATTGATTCTATCATGTCATGTTATTTGTGATCTTGCATGCTTTCCGTTGTTAGTAGCTATCTAGGCCGAGTAGATGCTAGCAACTCCAAGAGGGAGTATTTATGCTCAATAGTGGGTTCATGCCTCTAGGAATCTGGGGAAGTGGTACTAGATGTGTTGTTGCTACTAGGGAGAAAACAGCAATCCTTTGCTCATAGAACAATCGTATTGTTTACTTTACACGCAATGCTTAATGCAATTATCTGTTGCTTGCAACTTAATACTGGAGGGGGCTCGGATGATAACCTGAAGGTGGATTATTAGTCATAGATGCAGTTGGATTACGGTATATGTATAAAGTTGTAATGCCTGATCAAATCTCATAGGAGTCAAGATGATTAGTATATGCATGTATGCTTTCTCGATGTTTGTCAGCCCCGCTGTAATTTGTTCACCCAACATGTCATCTATCTTAAGGAGAATCACCACTAGTGAACTATGGACCCTGGCCCTTTCTTTTACTATCAATCTACAATCTGCTATATACTGTTTTCTGTTTACTTTCTACAAGCAATTACCATCTTCCACACAATACGTTTAATCCTTTGTTTTCAGCAAAACCTGTGAGATTGACAACCTCACTGTAAGTTGGGGCAAAGTTATGTGGTTGTGTTGTGTAGGATTCCAAGTTGGAAACAACACCTTGGAGGTGTTTCCTTGCTCCTACTGGTTCGACAACCTTGGTTTCATATCCGAGGGAAAACTTGCTACTGTGCTCATCATACCTTTCTCTTGGGGTTCCCCAACGAGCTCAATACATTTTGAGCCATCAGGTTGCCTCACCTAGTTTGCATTTAGGCACACTTATATTCTACAAAGCCTAAAACATGCAAAAGATTATAAAGACATCTATAGAAACATATTCACCCCCTCTAGGTTAACCATCTTACCCCTTCAATTGGTATCAGAGCCTAGGGTTATTTTAAGGGCTTTACCGCCTAAGAGAAAAGATGGTTTTCTCCGATGATGAGGAGGGCAGGACTTATTTGGTCAAGGAGCTTTACGAAATCCTTGCCAAGGATTCCCGTGAAAAGATAAGGTGGATTCCGACCTCCATGCTCGAATAAGTTTCCTTAAAGGGTGTTTTAAGGGGATTGACGAGGGGGCCCTTATGGTGGTCCTTCGGTAGTACCTCATGGGAGGCCATTGGACATCGGAAAGGAGAATGGTGTCGAGTCCTCTCAAGAGAGTGAACCTTCAAAAGTCTCCATGCCTCCTAATCAATTTCCTTATATATATCCTAAGAGAAAGAACACATAATGCATCACATTAATGGTTCAGGTCTTGCACCCCAATTTGATGGAACTCACTTCTCACACTGGAAAGCTACTATGGAATCCCATCTTCGTAGTTGTAGTGGAGCTATGAGAGATTGTGTGCAAAGGATTCAACCCACACAAGATCCCAGCAACCTCACCACGGGAGAGTACTAATGGCTCAAAATGTAGAGCTCATTGGGAACCCCAACAGGAAGGTATGATGAGCATAGTAGCAAGTTTTCCCTTAGTTATGAAACCAAGGTTACCGAACCAGTAGGAGCAAGAAAACAACTCCAAGGTGTTGCTAACAACTTGGAATCCTGCACAACACAACCACAGAACTTTGTCCCAACTTATAGTGAGGTTGTCAATCTCACTTGTTTTGCTGAAAACAAAGGATTAAACGTATAGTGCTGAAAACAAAGAATATATTTTGAGACATCAAGCCTTTTTTCTGGCGCCATTGCCGGGGAGTTAAGGACAACCTCACAAGGGGAGTCTCTCACAACCAATCTCTTTACTTTGTTTTTTATTTTGTTTAGTTTATTTCCGTTTTGTTTGCTTGTTTCTTTTATAAAAAACATAAAAAAAATAGTTGTACTAGTTTGCT
Organism: Avena eriantha; assembly: GCA_910589775.1. Taxonomy (NCBI): domain Eukaryota; kingdom Viridiplantae; phylum Streptophyta; class Magnoliopsida; order Poales; family Poaceae; genus Avena; species Avena eriantha. The sequence goes on from OU342743.1 coordinate 185,031,259, forward strand.
TCCTTTTATCGAAAACACGAAAAAATGACTAGTCTTGAAAATACTAAGTTGTGGGACTTCACTAGCAGAAACAACAATGATTTCGTGTGCACACCCATTGCTCCACCTATTCATGAAGCTGCTTTCTTTGAAATTAAACTTGCTTTGCTTAATCTTGTTATGAAAGAACAATTCTCTAGTGGTGGTACTGATGATGCTGTTGCTCACCTTAATAACTTTGTTGAATTTGTGAGATGCAAAAACATAGGGATATAGATGGAGATATTATTAAGCTTAAATTGTTTCCTTTCTCTTTGAGAGGAAAAGCTAAAGAATGGTTGCTATCCCTACCTAGAAATAGTATTGATTCTTGGATTAAATGCAAATATGCTTTTATTGGAAAATACTATCCTCCTGCTAAGATTATATCTATGAGAAGTGAAATAATGAAATTTAAAAAATCTGATAATGAACATGTTGCTCAAGCTTGGGAAAGAATGAAATCTTTGTTAAAGAATTGTCCCACTCATGGTGACGAGGGTTTAACTCGTCAATGCCTATTGTTATGGACTTGGGTTTTGGAGAAGGAGGGAGCGCTGGAGGCATCAGTCGGCTAGTAAACAAGCACACAGGGATGCAAGTTTTACCCAGGTTCAAGCCTCGTAGAGGTCCCTACTCCTGCTTGTCTACTCTTGGAATTAACGAAGGAATCGAAGATTACAGGGGCGCGCATATGCAATCTGGCGAGAGTTGTGGAAACTAGGGTGGCGTGTGTCCTCCTCGCCGCCCTTCCTAGCCTTTATATAGATAGGCTAGGTCTCGGGTAGCAGGTCGAGTCGGTTACATATTAGGGTTTCCCTTTGAACTTTCTATCTTAAGCTTCTTCTTGTCTCGCAAGCAATCGAGAGTCCGTGAGCCACTCGAATTCTCCATTTGGGCCTTGGCAACGCCATGGGCTTCTGCCATATCTAGATCATATATACCAAGCTCGAGTACATGTAGGGTATACCAATGTCAGTAGCCCCCAAGTGTCCAGTGGAATCGCAGATTCGACTGGGGACTTTATGAAGCTTTTCGAGTGCGTGACTGAGTATTTTTCGAGTGTTTTGTTTATGTCATAGGGATTGTTGATATACGTGCCTGATTTATCTGATGTATCGGTATCAGTTAACTGCCTTAGGGCAAAACAATGCAATCTACTCAAACTCGAGTCCCCGGACTCGAATTTGGAAAAGTGCTAGCGTAATTCGACTTAGGCCGCGGTGGTCTTATAGGAGTCGAATTCCAGTATATAAGTGTGAGCACTCGACGTGTACATCAAGGCATGTTCATCGTACCTGCAGGCACGGATATGTTTCTGGTAGTGCGCAACAGATGCGTTTGCCATGCCTTATTCAGGTCTTATCTTCACGCTGTAAGAGCGGCATCCAAATTTTTGTCATCGCGGAGATGATTCGGGTGGCCCAGGAGACGTAATATCTTTGTAGGGAAAGATATGAGGCGGAGTCGCTATAGCATTCGAGTGTGGATGTTATCAACACACAGTACGATGTACAAATAATCATAGGGTGCGCGACCACAGCTCCCTATGGGAGTAGCCCCCGAGTGCCTGGTTGAGTCGAAGACTCAAGCGGGGACTAAAACTTTTTGCGACAGTTGTCGTCTTTTGTTGCTTGTTTTAGTCGAATTTGCTTCCGGCGCTCCCTATGGGAATAACCCATAATCCTCAATCGAATCGTCGATTCTAGTGGTATGTATGCCTTTAATGTTCTTATACCTGCAGAAAGATATATCGTAGGGTGCGCGACCAGCGCTCCCTATGGGAGTAGCCCTCGAGTGCTTGATTGAGTCGAAGACTCGAGCAAGGACTAAGTAGTCGAAATCTTCTACTACTGAAATGATGTGAGTGCTGACGATGTGATGACCTTGGTTGCCCGCGTGAGCGGTTTTGACGGGACATGACGAGTGGTGGGTCCCACTTTCTGACTTTGATTTGACCGGGCGTGCGTAATCTTCTGTTTTAACTACGTCTCCTCGATTTCCGTGCGTAATGGAGATAGTGGGGGACGGTTCGTGTTTTGGCTTCACCACGTGTCGATGGCGATGTGCACCACGCGTCCAGTAGGGTTTATGCTGGCCGTTGGATGGCATCCGCGAGGGGGGTTAAGTAGTAGCGCAGCTGCGGTAATTTTCCCATATGCCTTTCTCTACTCGTGCCTCCATTGCCATTGCTGCTGCTCTCTGCTTCCCTGCGCACATCCTATTCGCGGCACTGGACCAACTCCGTTTTTTTCCGAGCTACTTCCTCCGTTCTCACCATCATCGCAAGATGGTCAAGAAGAAGGGAGGCGCCGCCGCTGGGTCTGCCGCCGCCATTGCCGCCGCTAAGAATAAGGGCGGCTCCGCCACTGTGGGCACCAGCGCTGGGAAGAAGAAGAGTGCGGGTACCCCCGTCACCAATGGCGCATGGCGCGCATCCATCATCAAGTCCTCTGAGCTTCATCTCCTGCGTCAAGATGGAGCTTTGTCGCCTGTGGAGGATGAGTCACGAGTGCCAGGCGGCGAGGTAATTCCTTGTCCTCCTGCTGGTTTTCGGGTGATGTTCCTTGCGTTCATCATCCGCGGTCTTTCTCTGCCCCTGCATCCTTTCTTCAGGGGCCTCCTTTGCTTCTGCGGGCTCTAGCTGCATCAGCTATCCCCAAATTCTATTCTCCACATCTCCTGCTTCATTACCCTTTGCGAGTGCTGGCTCGGAGTCGAGCCACACTTTGGCCTCTTTAAGAGGATTTTTAAGCTGAAGTGCCAGTCAGTGTCTGGTTCTGTAGTCTACGACGTAGGAGGCTGCGGAATCCATGTCGACTCCTCCGCCACTTATTTCAATATCAAACTCATGGCGTTCGTCCAAGGGTGGAGAGACAAGTGGTTCTACATCCGCGACCAGGAGGCCGACGAAGAGCACTACGGACTCGCGCCCTTCGACCACATGACGCCGTGTAAGAGGAGGCGTTCTTGGAAGAATGTAGTGATGCCTGGCGAGTCCGAGGAGACGAAAGTGATGTACAAGCGCGTGTACGACCTCGAGAGTCTCATAGGTAAAGAAGATGGAGGCGCCGCTCTCATTCGCACATGGTTGCGCCATCGTATCCAGCCTCTAAATGCCAAAGTCCACCCCATGTTCCAATGGGCTGGTGCGAACGATGCCACGCGCGTATCTGCCGATGGCATTTCTGCGGGTGAAGTAGAAAAGAGGTTGCGACTGGTGACGAAGTATACCGCCAAGGAGGTTCTCCCAGGCGAACCAGTCGTGCCTCCCTTCGACGCCTCTAACCCTCCTCCTGAGGTAGAATTGTGCTACGAAGTAGCATTCTTTGTCGATTGCCGTTAAGTTCTTGATGTATAATGAATTATCTTCTGAATGCAGGATTGGAAGGTGTCTCCCAATTTGCCCCTCTTCCGGAAGGGGTTATTCCTCACGAAGTGGATGAGAGGACGGGTCGGAGTCGACCGTCCCAATTGAAGAGGAGGAGGGAGCCCCCGAGTCCAGTGATCCGGACACTCGCAAGCGTTCCCGCAGCAAGGATTCGGATGCTTCATCGTCGTCGACTCCAGAAGGCCCTTCTGTTTGTGCAGAGGAGCCGATTCCCGCCATTCATGTGCGATCCGTTGCTCCTCCTGCTCGGAAGAAGCTACGATTGCCAAAGGAATCGTCAGAGTCAGAGGAGCAAACCTTCGACTTTGACAAATTTGACTGGTAAATTTTCGACTTTGTCTTAGTTTCTTTTTTGAGTTGCCTCCCTGAAGTTTCTGCTAGATGCATTCTGTAGTCAAGAGGCGTCATCGTCTTCTGGCAACGTCCAATTTCTGAAGGAATCTAGAGTCGCGGACTCTAAGGCCAAAGAGGTGGCCGAACGATCTTCTTCTCCTCCATTGGTGGCCCACTCCGGGCACAATTCTTTGAGTTCCCCACATGATTGGGAACACCAAATTGTTACCCGGACGACTACACGGCAGTCATCTTCGGAGTCTCTAGAGGACCGTGTAAGCATCTCTTTGCTCTCTTGGCAGTCGAATATATACTTGGTTCTATTGCTGAAATTTTGGTTTATTTTAATGCAGCTCATCGTGAAGGAGGCAGCCTGCCTGGCGGAGCAAATCCTGGAGATTGGTCGACAGCATGCGCGACTAGACAATCGCCATCGTGTTGTCGAAGGTTAGTATTGCCTTTGTATTTGTCTTGGTGAAGTGGCTAGATGCGATTGATGATACATCCTCTCTTGCAGTTGAGCATAACGAACTGTTGCGTCGTGCCGCTTCACTCGAGAAGGCGCTTGCCGCGGTGGCAAAGAGTCGCGACGAAGCAATCGCAGCCTTGGAGGAATCGCAAAAGCACGAGGAGGACTTGCCGAAACGCAAAGGAGACTTGCATTCCTCCAATGCCGAGAGGGAGAAGTTGCTCGAGGAGCAGCTTGTCTCAATTGCTAAGTCCCTTTCAGGTATTCTGTCCGCTGAATTGTCTTTATTTCCTGCTTCGACATCATGGTATCGTACCAACACTTTGCTTGATGTAGATGCCGGTGGCCTGAGCTTTGACGCTCAGGCCCTTTGTCATGACGATGCATTGGCTCGTGCCGTCGCCGCAGTCGAAGACCACAGCGCCTCTCTTCAAGGGACGCTGACGAAGGCCAAGAATGCTCTCAGTCGCATACGCAGGGATCTAACTCCCAAGGCTGAACTGCTTGACAACCTGGAGGACCTAGCGGAATCCCTTTCTGGGGGTATTCCTATGGACTTCAGGAACTCGTAGCGGTCCTTCGGCACCACCATGGCACTCGCAATGGTGCAAGCCCATGGTGTGGAGGTGGATCCCGCCGCGATTTCCAAGGCGATGCCCGTCGACACGGATGGCCAGCAGGTAGTGTTTGCTCCCTTTGCTACTGGATGTGCCACAGCTCATTAGTACAGTCGCCAAGTACTCCGAGGAGCTGCAACGAGCGAAGTATGCAGCGAAGGCTGCGACATCAAGGGCCGGCACCGGAAAGTCTGTGGCGTCGGAGACCGCCACAGTTTCGACAAGGCCCCCGAAATCCAAGTCGAAGTCGAAAAAGTAGGTTGCTCCTCAATAGTTGTCTTGTAATAGTTGTAGTTTTATCCTCTGTGTTGGAACAATGCCTTTCTGGAAGTCCCAGTCGAGACTTTTGTTGAGCTTGAATGTGTAAATGTCTTTTGTCAATGTATTCTTGGTCCCTTATTTTTGCTCTTGCTTGGTTTGTGATAGGGCACGCCGAGTGGTCCCTCGAGTGATCCTCGTGATTCACCGCCCACTGACGAGACTTGGCGCAGCCGCGCTCAAAGGTGGATGAATTGTCCCTGCTTTCGCGACTGCGTGATCACGTTAAACAACTGGAATGTGAGTTGCCCATCCTCCGCGGTAACGCGGATGTATGGAAGTCGAGGGCGGAGAAGGCTACAGCCCGCGAGCAGTATCTATTGCAGGAGGTGACGCAGTTGGGCGATCAGTTCAAGTGTTAGCTTCTGCCTTCTTATCTTTTCTTTTAGTTAATCGCGGCAGTTCCTTGTCTTCATACTTTGCCCTTTTTGCTTGGTGTAGTTGTCAGTGCTCGTCATCCGCAGGATGAGAAAGACCGAATCGCCATTCGAATGAATGACCTGACCCAGGAGCAGCTTCAGGCGAGTGGGTATTTTTGGATGGACCATGACCGTGCGATCGCACTTGCGACCCTGCAGGATCGTGCTTCGCGAGTACTTCACTTTTTGAAGAAGGCGCAGTCATGCTTGAGGCATATCTACCAGACGATGTTTCCACTAGACGCCGTCCCTTTGAGCATGTTGGCTCTCCTGGCTAAGTTCCAAGATTTGAGTGCAGTTCGTGAGTGTGTGCGGCAGCAGTTAGTGGCTGGTGCCAAGGCTGCTTTGTCGCTGGTGCGACTGCATAGGCCGGATGTAGACGTTGCAGCTGTTGCTGTTGGGTCGCCAACCCCGCCGGAAGGTTTGACCTGGAACATGGTTCCACATTATCAGGCGGTGGATCGTCTAGCAGAAGAAATTGTCGACTTCTTTGAGGAACAAACATACGGCTTCTACCATAGCAGTAGTTTAACTTGTATCCTGCACACAATTGTACAAGTGTTGTAAAGTTCATATGGATATGTTGGATGTAAATAATTTCTATTGATATGTAAAGAGATTGCTAGCTTATATGTTTTGCGAGTGTATTTGTACTCTACAGTTCCTTTTCGTTAGCCTAACTTATTTTATCTCAGCACCTTGCCAACCTATCAGGTGCATTGCAACTGGGTTGTTGTGTTGTCAAGGGTTCGATTGATGTTGTGTCAGCTACTCGGGATACTGCGACTTGTTCGTAGAACGAGGATGTAAAGGGTGGCGTAGCCCCCGAGTGATAAGATTGCCAGAAAAAATGAGGGAAAACACAGAGTTTCGGGGCACTTAGCTTTATTTATTCGCAGAATAGTACGAGGTACAATGTGTGGCTAAGTAGCCTGGCTAAATAGCCTTATTTGTAATGTAAAAAACGACTAGGGGTAGAAGCGACACAGCCGTGCGACATTCCAGGGGTTGGAGTATGCGACTCCGCTCTCGAAATATTTAAGGTGATAGGAGCCACCTGGGATTACTTCTGTAATCATGTATGGTCCCTCCCAAGGGGATTCGAGCTTGAGGTGCCCTTGCTGCTTTAGTCGCAGGACCAGGTCTCCTTCGACAAAGGATTTGGGGCGTAGCCTTCTGCTGTGGTAGTTGCGCAGGTTCTGCTGGTAGATCATCGATCTTTCTGCTGCGATGTCCCGCGCTTCGTCAAGGAGATCGATGGAGTCTTCAAGTGCAAGGGTTGACTCCTGCTCGCTGTACGCAACCACCTGTGGGGATTTGAAGCGTATTTCTGCGGGTAACACTACTTCAACACCGTGCCCCATGAAGAACGGGGTGTATCTCGTGGCGCTGTTTGGAGTTGTGCGCCGGCTCCAAAGTACGGACTGTAGCTCGTCTGGCCAACATCCGGCAACTTGTTCGAGTGGCCTGAGGAGTCGCTTCTTGATTCCACCGTAGACAAGGCCGTTGGCCTTTTTGACTTGACCGTTGGTCTATGGATGAGCTACGAAGGCATAGCTTATGTTGATTCCCAGGTTCTCGCAGAAACCCTGGAACTCCTTAGAGGTGAAGTTCGTTCCATTGTTCGTGATGATGCTGTGTGGCACTCCGAAGTGATAGACAATGGACTCGAAGAACTTGACGGCGCTGGCTCCTGACTGGTTTGTCACCAGCATGGCCTTGATCCATTTGGTGAATTTGTCGACTGCGACCAGGAGGTAGACATAACCTCCCCGCGAGGATTTCGGGAGCTTGCCGACCATGTCGAGTCCCCATTGCACACAGGGCCACGCCAATGGTATTGGCCGGAGTTCCGTGCCAGGTGCGTGCGGTTTGTCCACGAATCGCTGGCAAGCATTGCAGCGTTGGACGATGTCCTTGGCGTCACGCATGGCCGTGGGCCAGTAGAATCTAGCTCGTAGAGCTTTGGTGACGAGGGCGCGACTGCCAGCATGGTGCCCGCAAGTCCCTTCATGGATGTCGAGGAGGACGGCCCTTCCATCCGCGTTGGAGACGCACCGTTGGAGTACTCCTGTGATGTTGCGCTTGTATAGTTCGCCGTTGATGACGGCGAATTCCTTGGATCGCCGCGCAATGTGTCGCACGTCAGTTGGGTCGTCAGGCAGCCTCTTGTTGAGAAGATATGTGATGTAGGGTTGAGTCCAAGATGGCTCGATCATCATGACACCCATTGGTCCTTCGAGTCCTGTGTCGAGATCCAGGTTGTCGAGTGCCATTGGCTCATTGGGTGGCGTAGCCCCTGAGTCCGTTGACGCGCTTGCTTTTTTCTCTGTAGCCTTTGGCTTGATGGAGCGTTCGCAGATACGCTCGAGAAATACCCCAGGTGGTATGGGGGCGCAGGTGGAGCCGATGTTGGCGAGTGTGTCCGCCTCTTCGTTGCTTTCACGGCCTACGTGCCGCAGTTCATTGCCGTCGAAGTCCCCTTCGAGTGTGTTGTAGAGGTTGCGGTAGGCAATCATGTTGTCGTTCGGCGCGTCGCACTCGTGCATCGTTTGGTTGACCACAAGTTTGGAGTCGCTGTAGATGATGAGTCTCTTGGTGCCACAGGCTTTCACCATCCGCATCCCATGGATTAGGGCCTCGTACTCAACTTCATTGTTGGAGGCCATGAACTGCATTCGCAGAATATATTTCAGCTTGTCCCTTGGGGCGATGTCAGTATGACACCTGCGCCTGCCCCGTCCTTTCGTTTGGACCCATCGAACTGCATTGTCTAGAGATAAGACATATCTGGTTTTTCGAGGAGCTGGTTTTCCATCCAGTGCACAAGGAAATCAGGGAGGACTTGCGACTTGATCGCGTCGCGCTTTTCATATGTGATGTCTCGTGGAGACAGCTCGATTCCCTAGAGCGCGACTCGTCCTGTGGCATCAGGGTTGTTGAGGATATGCCCGAGCAGGGCGTCGTTGACCACCATGATTGGGTGCTCCTATAAGTAGTGGCGCAGTCGACTGGCTGTCATGAAGACGCCGTACGCCAGTTTCGGGTAGTGTGGGTACCGCTGTTTTGTTGGCGTGAGCACCTCGCTGAGGTAGTAGAATGGGCGTTGCACCCTGTGGACCTTGTTTTCCTCGGCTCATTCCACCACGAGCACCATGTTGACCACCTGGTTGGTGGCGGAGATGTAGAGCAACAATGGCTCCTTTTCACGTGGAGTCACCAGTACTGGCGAGGTGGATAGTAGACGCTTGAGGTCTTCGAATGCTTCTTGCGCCTCGTCTGTCCACTCGAACTTATCAGTTTTGTGGAGAAGTTGGTAGAAGGGCAGTGCCTTTTCGCCCATTCGACCGATGAATCGACTAAGCGCCACGATTCTCCCCAGCCAACTGCTGGACGTCTCTTACGTTCTTCGGCTTCTCCATGGCCAGTATGGCTTTTATTTTCTTCGGGTTTTCCTCGATCCCCTTCGCGGAGATGAGATACCCGAGTAGTTGCCCAGATGGTACACCGAAGGCGCATTTGTCCAGATTGAGCTTGATCCGGTAGCGGTCTAGGTTGGCCAACGTTTCGCGTAGATCGTCGATTAGCGAGGCTTCCTCTTTTGTTTTGATGACGATGTCATCAACGTAGACTTGGATGTTGCGACCAAGTTGATTCTTGAGACATGCCTGCATGCACCGCTGATAGGTGGCTCCTGTGTTTTTTAGCCCAAAGGGCATCGTGTTGTAGCAGAACACACCAAAGGGCGTCGTAAACGCCATTTTCTCTTGTTCTTCCTCCTTCATTCGAATTTGATTGTAGCCTGAGTAGGCATCGAGGAAGAAGAGACGCTCACATCCCGCGCTGGAGTCGATGATTTGGTTGATTCGTGGCAATGGGAAGTGACCCTTTGGGCAGAGCTTATTCAGGGAGGTGAAGTCCACGCACATCCGTAGGATATCCGTGTCTTTTTAGATACAAGCACTGTGTTGGCGAGCCAAGTGCTTTCCTTGATCTCGAGTATGAATTTGGCGTCGAGGATTCTGTTGATCTCCATTTTGATTGGCTTTACTCTTGGTTCAAACAGTCGCCGAATTGTCTGCTTGACTGGCCTTGCGTCTAGATTTACGTTGAGTGCGTGCTCGGCGAATTCCCTGGGAACCCCTGGAGTGTCCTCTGGACACCAAGCGAAGATTTCCCAGTGCTCACGGAGGAATTCGATGAGCGTGAGTTCCTATGCAGAACTCAAGTTGTTGGCGATGAGGGCCGTCTTGGTCAGGTCCGTTGGGCGGACCTGGACTTTCTTCGTGTGCACCGATGAGTCGAAGGACAAGTCGGGTGAACTTGGCCTGCTCAAGGGACTATTGTCTGTCGGATCCTTTAGTCTTGCGAGTTCCTCCTCCATGCCGAATGACTGGGAGATTCTGTTGAATTACCTGTCACAGCTGTCGGACCTTTCGAAGTTGCCGTTAATTGTGATTATGCCGTTTGGGCCGGACATCTTCATCTGCAGGTAGGCGTAGTGTGGCACTGCCATGAACCTTGCGAACGCGACACGTCCGAGGATGCAGTGATATTGTGAAGGCCAGTCGATGACCTCAAAGTTGATGCGCTCTCGCCGAAAGTTTTGCGGCATGCCGAAGATGACGTCGAGGTTGATTTTGCCTAGGGGATATACGTCTTTCCCTGGGACGATGTCGTGGAACTTTATGTCTAAAACTTCTAGACACGTCAGAGGGATCCTCATCACACACAAGGTACTCGCGGACATTAGGTTAATGCCGCTGTCACCATCCATGAAGACGCGAATCATGTCAAAACCCCCAATCCGCGACTCGAGTATGAGGGGATAGTGGCCTGGACGAGGAACTTGGAGCGGGTGGTCACGCCTGTCGAAGGTGATGCAGGAGTCGCTTCCACTAAGGTACTCAGTGGTGGAAGGTGGGGAGTTTATCGCCAGGTTGACTTGGCGAGTGATGGCCTTCTGCTCTCGATTTGAGGGACGCCCTTTTTGGATCATCACCATGTTACCCATGGGTCGTGAGTATGGTTTGCCTCTGTGATTTTGGACCGGTGCGGCCGCGGGTGGTGGTAGTCCAGGTGGTGGTGGAGGGGCTCCATGTGCCACGTCGCATGGACGAATCCATAGCCCATGTTGACTGAGTCGCGATTCATCCGAGCCAGACCCTCGTGGAGCTTGAGAAACTCGCGACAATCTTTGAGAAGGTGGCTGGATTTTTTATTGCCATCGTGCTTGTCGATGTAGAAGTGTACGGTGCACGTCCCAGACAGTTTGTCCTCGATGGTTGTTGCGGGTGCCTCTTCGCGAGTGCGGCGCTGCCACACCTGCGTGGTTTTCCCAGAGTTGCGGTATCCACCACTGCGATAGCCGCTGTTCCGTTTGTCGTCACATTTGTCGGTGTAGCCGGCTGCGACCATGTTGACAGCGTCGCGGTCATCATAGATGCGCATTTGCCGCTTGCCTCGATGGCCGCGTCTGCGCCTGAGGTCATCGTCATCGTCGGAGTAGGTGCGGTTTTTTCCGAATCCTCTCCGTCGGCCCACCAATTCGCAATTTCCATCAGGTGGTCGATTGTTTTAGGATTCGAGCGGCCCAGCTCCTCCCTGAGCTCTATGCGACGAATGCCGCCATTGAATCCATCGATTGCGCGGTCTCCCAAGATGTTTACTGCGGAATTTTTGATGATGGACCACCTCTGGATGTACGAGTGTAGCGATTCGCCCGACCTTTGCTGGCAGCTCCTCAGCTCTTCGATTGATGCGGGCCTTTTATAAGTGCCCTTGAAGTTGCGTACAAAGTTGTAGACCATCTCTTCCCGGCTGCGAATGGATCCACGCGGGAGATTGTTGAGCCATGCGCGGGCGGCGCCCTGTAGCTGTAGCTGCAGGCATTGCATGGTCGTGCTTCGACTCCCGCCATGTAGCCTTATGGAGGAGATGTGGTCCTCCAACCAGATTTTTGGGTCTTCTAGGCTGTCGAACTTTGGGTTCTTAGATGGAAGTTTGAACCCTTTAGGCATTCACTTCTGCCTGATGGCCCCGCTGAAGCATCTGGCGCCGTAGAGTTCAATCTCGTCATCTTCTGAATCAGTCGAACGAGCGCGTCTTGCCCTTGATTTGTCAATTTTGTACTGCATGAGGTCATCGCGCGCATCGTAATCATGATCGTGCCGCCGTGAGCGGCGACGCCGAGACATATCGTGATTGTCATTGCTGGACGAGGGTGAGGAATGGCGTTTTTCCAGAGCCTTGCCTTTCTTCAGCTCCGGCGTTGGCTCTTTGTCGAGGGCGGCCTCGATTAGCCCCAAGCCCGCGATCGTAGATCGGTGCATGGCAGCTCGTGGATCTCTAGCTAGCGGCTGGTTGTTGAGGAGGTACATGGTGGCCGCTGTCACCGCGACTTGCGGTGTCTTTGGGACCACGTTGCCCCGCGTGTCGACTGTCATAGAGCTGAAGTCGAGGACTTTTGCAGCTTCTATGCGTCATTGCTCGGTGATATGGGCCATCCGAGATCGCCTCTTGTTGGCCACGTACTCGTTGCCTTTGGAGGAGGATCCTCCGTGGGAGGAGAGCCCAGCCCGTCGAAGATTCGACTCATCCGCCACCTTTTTACGCGCATCATGGCTCAATACACGGCGCCCAGAAAAGTGCTTGGTGCGTGGTGTTGATGTAGAGCTCGTTGGGAACCCCACGAGGAAGTTATGATGAGCACAGCAACAAGTTTCCCTCAGTTATGAAACCAAGGTTTAATCAAACCAGTAGGAGCAAGGAAACACCTCAAAGGTGTTACTAGCTGAGCTTTGGCAGGGCGCACTACCGGTGCTAGTAGCAACGTGGAGACCTGCACAACACAACCACAGAACTTTGTCCCCAACTTGCGATGAGGTTGTCAATCTCACCGTGTTTTGTGGAAAACAAAGGATTAAACGTATTGAATGGAAAGAAGTAAAAGTTTGCAGAAAGTAAACACAAAACAGTAAACAGTTGTAGATTGTATGTAAAGAAAGAGGACCGGGATCCATAGTTCACTAGAGGTGGCTCTCCTTAGATAGATAACATGTTGGGTGAACAAATTACAGCGGGGCAATTGACAAACACCGAGAAAGCAATACATGCATATACTAATCATCTTGACTCCTCTGAGACTTGATTGGGCATTACAACATAATACATAGACCGCCATCCAACTGCATCTATGACTAATAATCCACCTTCAGGTTATCATCCGAACCCCCTCCAGTATTAAGTTGCAAGCAACGGATTATTGCTTTATGAACTGCGTGTAAAGTAAACAATATGATTGTTCTATGAACAAAGGATTGTTGTTTTCTTCCTAGTAGCAACAGCACATCTAGTACCTTAGAGATTTATGTCACTTCCCTAGATTACTAGAGGCATGAACCCACTATCGAGCATAAATACTAACTCTTGGAGTTGCTAGCATCTACTTGGCCAAGATAGCTACTAACAACGGAAAGCATGCAAGATCTCAAATAACAAATACATGATAGAATCAATAATCAATCTGAAATAACATCTCAATATCCACCGGATCCCCGCAAACACAACATGTATGAATTACAAATAGATGATCTTGATCATGAACGGAGCCCACAAGATCTAAACATGAAAACACAAAGGAGGAGAAACCAGCCATCTAGCTACTACATGTATCCGTAGTCCAAGGATGAACTACTCACGCATCACACCGGAGGCTTGCATGGTGATGAAGAAGGCCTCCAGGGTGAATTCCCCTCTCCGGCAGGGTGACGGGAAGACCTTCAGATCCCCCCGATCTAGGGACAGAGACGACGGCGGCTACAGACTCTTCCGTGGATTTTTGATCGGGTACTTAGGGTTTTCGTCCCGAGGGCAACTTATAGTCAGAAGCAGAGGCCGAGGGGGTGCCAGGGCTGGCCTCACCACCCCCTGGCGCGGGCCAGGCTAGGCCACGCGGCCAGGTGGTGTGGTGGCCCCCTGGTCCTTCTCCGTCTCATATTCTGGCACTTGATCACTTCCGAAAAAATAGGCACTTTGGCTTTTGTCCCGTCCAATTCCGAGAATATTCATTTTCTGACTTTCCTGAAACCAAAAATAGCAGAAAACAAGCAGCTGGCACTGTGGCTCTTGTTAATAGGTTAGTCCAAGAAATCATATAAAAATTACTACAAAGTTGGAACAAAACACAAGAAAGTGGATTAAACCAAGCATGGAACATCAAAAATTATAGATACATTTGCAATGTATCAACATCCCCAAGCTTAACTCTTGCTCGTTCTCGAGTACATAAGTGATAAAAAGAAAATAATTTTTGAGGTGACATGCACCATCAAAGACTTGATCAAAGTATTTGCAAAACATTCAAAGCTGGGATCATAGTACTTCAATCATAACATGAAAGACAAAGTTCTAGCAATAAGCAAAGAAACTATGATGCAACATGAAAAGGCATAAACAAAAGATTCATGAATAACAATGCTTTGGAAGACGTTTGTTTGTTTCACATAAAGAAAACATAGCATAATATTATTCAGTTTGTCCCTCAATAGAGTAGCAAATATAAATGCATAGGACACCTTCAAAGTTCATAAGAATGACTAGATACGATAGTTTCAAACAAGCAATAACAAGTTATGCATCAATCAACTAGTCTTGGGACAATGCACATAGAACTAAGAATGGCCACTATGCTCTCAAAGTAGGTGCATAAAGGTAGAAGGTGGAGACTCAATATAGTGGTGGAAGAAAGGCCTTTTTTATAAAAGGAAGTAGGGATTCAAGTCTCATAAAGAGCTTTCAAAAATTATGGTACTTATAGCTTTCAGCTCTCATTGCCCCTATCATAAGCATCTTGAAGTGATTAAGGTTAAAGTGAACAAACTATGGTGTACATGCTTGACGAAGTATAAGTTAGAAATCTCATGTCCCTTGTATACGTGGGCCACCCCTCATACTACTCAAGTTTAGTCACCGGTAAGTTCTTGTTATCGTAAGTACATGTGTATCATTGAGAACCGCCAACGGGGTACCCCTTGCCCGATGATACGGAAGAATCCCCATATCAAAATGCCAAGGCAAGCAGACAACGAGCATCTCAGCATTCTTCTTATTTACCATGGGAATATGGTGCTTTTGTCTCTCTTTCCTCTTTTCATAGTATCTTTTTTTTCTCTTTTTCCCTTTTTTTCAGCATAGGACTCTTTTTTTATAAGAAGAATGCTTCATAGACAGCTCATTATGGTTACGATGCAGGTTTCCACCATGTTAGCATGGATTAGACTAGCGGCCCAGGCGTTTCTCTAACACATATACATAACTCCATGGACTTACAAGCTCCCCTTTCATTTCACACCGACGACATCCATATACAAAAGAGCATGATATCAATTAGGTACAAGTACTAACTGCAATGTTGAAAGCGTTCCCCATGAAACATGGTTCTGCTAATTCCTGACAAATAAGTGCTAGCATATACAACATAGAAGACACAATGGTTCAAGTTTATTAAGGGCAAGTAAAGTAAAGTGTGCCATCAAGTTCGTGGGAGCTTTAATCACTAGTTTTTTCATAACAAGTGGAAGGTAAACAAAATCATGAATATACTTGGAATAGCATAAGCTAATAGGTAGGTATGGTGGATTCTTTGGAATAACTTGGTTTATGGAGTTGGATGCATGAGTGGAACTCATACTTTGTTGTGGAGGCTAGCAAAAGACTGGGAGCGACAAACTAAGAGAGCAATAATGGCCATAATCATGCAGAGCGAAAAAACATCATTGATCAAAGCATAAAGTGATACTACAAGTTTAAAACTAAAGGATTATAAAGGCTATGGTGACTTTGGATAGTCATAACATGGTGTGAGCATGTGCCAAGTCAACCCAAATAAAGCATCAAAGGAGAATACCACTATATTATGCTTTAATATGCTAAAACAACGCATGATTCATTCAAGGCACATTAAGCAATCTCAATTGTTTATAACAAGTCATACTACAAAAAATAATACTAAGCATAAAGCCAAAACAATATCAAGCATGGCATGACAAAGCATAGGCCACAGTCAAAAACAAGCTCTTTTTACCACATAAGCATGAACTTTCCTACTCTTTTCCAAACCAAACCAAACTATTTGCAAACCAAAGTGTGAAAGAGGGGGTCCATCCAATTTATTCAGGACACTAAGCAAACCAAGCAAACTAAAAACCAAAACAAAAACGAAAAAGAAGACGCTCCAAGAAAAACACAAGTGTGCATGAAACAATAAAAATGAAGCGTTTGGAAGAAACCTGGAATTTTTATTGATGAAGAAGGGGATGCCTTGGGCATCCCCAAGCTTTGACGCTTGTACTTCTTGGATGTTTCTTGGGGTGACACGCATGGCATCCCCAAGATTGAGATTTAGTCCATCCTTCATCTCATTACTCATTCCTTCCATACACCTGAATTTTTTCCTTCATACAAAACTTCACACAATCTTTATTAGCAACATTAGTGCACTCAAGATAAATAAGTCTTAAGGTTCAGTTCTAACACCAAATAAACTTCCATTAGAACACTAGATACTGTAGCACTTCCCTCAAAAAGCTCAATTCCCCAAAGGAACTCAAGAAGGAACTAACAAGAAGCAAATGCAGAAAATGGCAGAAATCTGTCAAAACAGACCAGCGGGTAAAGACAATTTTTTTTGAAGACCTTCTGTTGCTCAAATCAAAACGTGTTGAACTAATGAAAGTTAGATAACAACCTGGTTCAGAAGCACAAACATTTATAGCTCAATCCGACGTACAGAGCTCTCTCAGGAAGTTTTACGGTGAAGCACAGAAATCTATTTCGGGATAGCAACTTTCCCAATCATTACTTCACTCTCATTAGACGTTACTCTTGGCACAAAAAGCAAATAAAAAGGATAAGGAGAGGTTATTACAGAGGTAATAACTTCCAAGACTCAACTAAAACTCCTGGGTTATCTCCCAACAAGTACTTTTCTTTAACGCCTTTAAGTTAGGCATGAGAATCAAAGAAAGAATCAAGTGTTCTCAAATGAAGAAGCATTAAGACCAAATTTTGTTTTCATAGGAGAAGCAAAAGAAATCCTTTCTCTCTTTTTAGGGAAGTGTTCTATAACTTTCTTGAGTGGGAGTTGATATTTAATGGTGCCTTCTTTCATATCAATGATGGCGCCAACAGTTCTAAGAAAAGGTCTTCCCAAAGTAATAGGACAAAAAGCATTGTATTCAACATCCAAAACATAGAAATCAACAGGGACATAGGAATCGTTAACCATAATAAGAACATGATTAAGACTCCCCATGAGTTTCTTTTTAGCATTAGCATCAAGGGGGACATTCAAATAACAATCTTCAAGAGGAGGCAAATCAAGCATATCATAAATCCTTCTAGGCATAATAGAAACACTACTATCAAGATCACACAAAGCTTTGAAATCAAAGTCATTCACTTTCATATTAATGATGGGTTCACAACCATCTTCTTGTTTTATAGGAATAGAAGCTTTATGTTTCATATTTTCTTCTTTAATCTCTATGAGAGCATTAGTAATGTGTTTTGTAAAAGCCATGTTCATAGCACTAGCATTATGACTTTTAGCAAGCTTTTGTAGGAACTTAATAACTTCAGAGATGTTGCAACCATCAAGATCAAGATCAAATTTATCATCTAAAGTTGTAGAACTATTACTAGCCTCAACACTAGTGGTGGTAATAGTAGAAACACTAATGTTTCTATCAATTTCATCTTCTCTTTCCCACTTAGCATGTAATTCAGCTAATAGTCTAACATTTTCATCAATTCTTACTTGTATGTCATTAGTGGCTGCAAAGGGATTATCATTAGTTTTAGGTTTAGCAGCCATTTTATTCAAAGTAGATTGAGCTTCAGCCGAAGATGCTATGTTTCTTTCAGCATTAGAGAGTTTTTCCTCAATAGTTTTATTGAAGGCAGTTTGTTTACTAATAAACTCCTTAAGCATAACTTCAAGTTCAGAGGGAGCACTCTTATTATTATTGTAAGAATTTCCATAAGCATTACCATTGTTGGGAGGATATGGCTTATAATTGTTGTTACCAAAATTGTTCCTATAAGCATTATTACCATAAGCATTGTTGCCAAAATTGTTATTTCTTATGAAGTTCACATCAACTTGCTCTTCTTGAGCAACCAAAGAGGCTAAAGGAACATTATTTGGATCAATATGGGCTTTCCCATTAACAAGCATAGACATAATAATATCAATCTTATCACTCAAGAAGGAGGTTTCTTCAACAGAATTTACCTTCTTACCTTGTGGAGCTCTCTCAGTATGCCATTTAGAATAATTAACCATCATATTGTCCAATAGTTTTGTTGCAGCACCCAAAGTGATAGTCATAAAGGTACCTCCAGCAGCTGAATCCAATAGGTTCCTTGAAGAATAGTTCAATCCTGCATAAAAAGTTTGGATGATCATCCAAGCAGTCAGTCCATGAGTGGGACAACTCTTTACCAAAGATTTCATTCTTTCCCAAGCTTGAGCAACATGCTCATTATCAAGTTGTTTAAACTTCATTATTTCACTTCTCATGGATATAATCTTAGCAGGAGGATAGTATTTTCCAATAAAAGCATCTTTGCACTTAGTCCAAGAATCAATACTATTCCTAGTCAAGGAATTCAACCATTCTTTAGCTTTTCCTCTCAAAGAGAAAGTAAACAATTTCAGTTTAATAATATCACCATCCATATCCCTATGCTTTTGTATCTCACAAAGTTCAACAAAGTTATTTAGATGGGAAGCAGCATCTTCATTACCAATACCAGAAAATTGTTCTCTCATAACAAGATTGAGCAAAGCAGGTTTTATCTCAAAGAAAGTATTTTCAGCCACAGGTGGAGCAATAGGAGTGCTCATAAAATCATTATTGTTGGTGCTAGTGAAGTCACACAACTTAGTGTTTTCAAGAGTAGTCATTTTTTTTGGGTTTTCAAATAAGAAAGCAAACAAGTAAAACTATTTTTTTTTGTTTTTGAAGAACAAAACAAACAAAGAAAAAAGAAACAAAGCAAAACAAAAACAACAAAGTAAAGAGATTGGTTGTGAGGGACTCCCCTTGTGAAGATGTCCTTGACTCCCCGGCAACGACGCCAGAAAATCGCTTGATGGCTCAATACACGGCGCCCAGAAAAGTGCTTGGTGCGTGGTGTTGATGTAGAGCTCGTTGGGAACCCCAAGAGGAAGGTATGATGAGCACAGCAGCAAGTTTCGCTCAGTTATGAAACTAAGGTTTAATCGAACCAGTAGGATCAAGGAAACACCTCAAAGGTGTTACTAGCTGAGCTTTGGCAGGGCATACTACCGGTGCTAGTATCAACGTGGAGACCTGCACAACACAACCACAAAACTTTGTCCCCAACTTGCGATGAGGTTGTCAATCTCACCGTGTTTTGCGGAAAACAAAGGATTAAACGTATCGAATGGAAAGAAGTAAAAGTTTGCAGAAAGTAAACACAAAACAGTAAACAGTTGTAGATTGTATGTAAAGAAAGAGGACCGAGATCCATAGTTCACTAGAGGTGGCTCTCCTTAGATAGATAACATGCTGGGTGAACAAATTACAGCGGGGCATGACAAACATCAAGAAAGCAATACATGCATATACTAATCATCTTTAATCCTATGAGACTTGATTGGGCATTACAACATAATACATAGACCGCCATCCAACTGCATCTATGACTAATAATCCACCTTCAGGTTATCATCCGAACCCCCTCTAGTATTAAGTTGCAAGCAACCGATTATTGCTTTACGAACTGCGTGTAAAGTAAACAATACGATTGTTCTATGAACAAAGGATTGTTGTTTTCTCCCTAGTAACAACACATCTAGTACCTTAGAGATTTCTATCACTTCCACAGATTACTAGAGGCATGAACCCACTATCGAGCATAAATACTAACTCTTGGAGTTGCTAGCATCTACTTGGCCAAGATAGCTACTAACAACGGAAAGCATGCAAGATCGCAAATAACAAAGACATGATAGAATCAATAATCAATCTGAAATAGCATCTCAATATCCATCGGATCCCCGCAAACACAACATGTATGAATTACAAATAGATGATCTTGATCATGAACGGAGCTCACAAGATCTAAACATGAAAGCACAAAGGAGGAGAAACCAGCCATCTAGCTACTACATGGATCCGTAGTCCAAGGATGAACTACTCACGCATCACACCGGAGGCTTGCATGGTGATGAAGAAGGCCTCCAAGGTGAATTCCCCTCTCTGGCAGGGTGCCGGGAAGAGCTTCAGATCCCCCCGATCTAGGGACAGAGATGACGGCGGCTACAGACTCTTCCGTGGATTTTTGATCGGGTACTTAGGGTTTTCGTCCCGAGGGCAACTTATAGTCGGAAGCGGAGGCCGAGGGGGTGCCAGGCTGGCCTCACCACCCCCTGGTGCGGGCCAGGCTGGGCCGCGCGGCCAGGTGGTGTGGTGGCCCCCTGGTCCTTCTCCGTCTCGTATTCTGGCACTTGATCACTTCTAGAAAAATAGGCACTTTGGCTTTTGTCCCGTCCAATTCTGAGAATATTCATTTTCTGACTTTCCTGGAACCAAAAACAGCAGAAAAAAGGGCAACTGGCACTAAGGCTCTTGTTAATAGGTTAGTCCAAGAAATCATATGAAAAGTACTCCAAGGTTGGAACAAAACACAATAAAGTGGATAAAACCAAGCCCGGAACATCAAAAATTATAGATACATTTGCAATGTATCAGTGCCTCGAGTTGCACGATTGCATGTAGCTGGCCTCTGTACTCCTCCTTTAGTAGCCAATGGTATCCCATTAGCATGTCCTGCAGCATGCCGGGGCAGAGGATTGCCTCGCAGAGCTTCTCGGTAACGGGCCCACTCATTGTCGTTGAGTTTAATCACGACACGCTCTCCTGTGTGTTTGTTCACCATGGTTGGCGGTTCGACTGCTGCTCCATTGTTGATGGGTGCGCCGTTGCCGCCGTTGGTGGGGCCTCCGTTGGGCATGCTGCCGTTGGGTGGTTTAACACCATTGGGCAGTCTGGTGCTAGATCCAGGGCCAGCGTTTTCGCGATTGGCGGTAGTGTCGCCCGCGTTGATGACCGCGCACATGAAGTGGATAGGGAAGCTGTTGCTCCCGCAACTTTCAGATCCAGAGCTGTAGGCTCCATCTTCGGTGGCTAGGTCACCCAGATCGGATCCGCGACTGTTGTCGTCGTCCGTGCTCCCAGCTGTTGCCGAGGTATTGAGCTCGCTAAGGGTGCCAATTGGTGGCGGGAACCACGATGCTGGAGCAATCACGGGTGTCATTGGCTGGTCAGGCATGCAGAGCATGCCCATCTGACCAACCTGGAAGCAGAAGCTCCCAATTGCCAGACTGATTCCATCGCCCACGGACTCAAAAGTCGGGCAAGTGGCCGGCGTGTGGACGTTGAAGTCGAACGTGCCAAAGAGCTAGCGAATCTTCGTTGTTGTAGAGTTGTAGATCGCGGTTGATGGGGCCGGAGAAGCCGCGACATCAGCACTCCTAATTCCCACAGACGGCACCAATTGACGAGGGTTTAACTCGCCAATGCCCATTGTTATGGACTTGGGTTTTGGAGAAGGAGGGAGCGCTAGAGGCATCAGTCGGCTAGCAAACAAGCACACAGGGATGCAAGTTTTACCCAGGTTCAGGCCTCGTAGAGGTCCCTAGTCCTGCTTGTCTGCTCTTGGAATTAACGAAGGAATCGAAGATTACAGGAGCGCACAGATGCAATTTGGCGAGAGTTGTGGAAACTAGGGTTGCGTGTGTCCTCCTCGCCGCCCCCTCCTAGTCTTTATATAGATAGGCTAGGTATCGGGTAACAGGTCGATTCGGTTATAGATTAGGGTTTTCCCTTTGAACTTTCTATCTTAAGCTTCTTCTTGTCTCGCAAGCAATCGAGAGTCCTTGGGCCACTCGAATTCTCCATTTGGGCCTTGGCAACGCCATGGGCTTCTGCCGTATCTAGATCATATATACCAAGCTCGAGTACCTGTAGGGTATACCCATGTGACATGGACTGACTGCTTGGATGATTATCCAAACTTTTTATGCAGGACTGAATTATTCTTGAAGAAATCTGCTGGATTCTGCTGCTGGAGGTACCTTTATGACCATTACTTTGGGTGCTGCAACAAAGCTTCTGGATAATATGATGGTTAACTATTCTGAATGGCACACTGAGAGAGCTCCACAAGGTAAGAAGGTAAATTCTGTTGAAGAAACCTCCTCCTTGAGTGATAAAATTGATGTTATTATGTCTATGCTTGTTAATGGGAAAGCTCATATTGATCCAAATCATGTTCTCTTAGCCTCTTTGGTTGCTCAAGAAGAGCAAGTCGATGTGAACTTTATTAGAAATAATAATTTTAGCAACAATGCCTATAGGAATAATTTTGGTAATCTATATCTATACCTAATAATAAATGACGAATTGTTTCTATACCTAATAATAAAGGACTGATTGTTTCTTCTAGTCCAACACTTTTTTGGACCGTTTTGCCCTCCCACCAATTTCCAGATTACTGCATTGCCATGTACCGAGGCTAGCTGGACCGAGCCAATGTGGGTTGTTTGTCTGGCCAGCACGCCCAGGGAGTCCTAAATCCTAAACATGCGCTACGCTTCTTCGCTTCTGTTCGTTGCGTATAGTACCAGCTCGCTATCTTAAATCAAATTAAACATGTTTATATACTTTCACAGATGATCTATCAACGAGCCAAGCATGACCTCGAGATGATAACAGAACAGCAAGGCTAGCGATTAGCTGGACACAAGTAGCTGAACTGAGGGTGTCGAGCTAGAGAGGAGGCGGGCCATCACGGACGTCCGGAAGGAGCAGAGTCGGCGGCGGCATTCAGTATGAGGAGACGGGGAAGAGGTTGAGGCGGAGCAGGGCCTGCCGGTGTCGAGCATGTTGGGGAAGCAAGGCGAGGGTTGTCGGGGGATGCAGCAGACGACGTGCAGATGAGGGATGGTATCCCACCTAGGCGGTGTGGGGTCTTGGTCTGCCGGCGTGGGGAACGAAAGGAGAAGACAGGGGGCCTTGAGGTAGGGAAGCAAGCGGCCAAGCAAGAGAAGGTCGCCCAGCCTCTTGGGCACGCCATCCTACCGTGTCGTTCACCTCCTCCTCCCGAATAGAAGACACCGCCGCCACCCCTCTTTGATCTAGCCTCGATCTGCCACCGTCGCTCGATTCCTGCTATCTGAGATCGACCCGGCAGTTGTCAGATTCCCATGGACGTCTGTGTCTCGTCCTCTAGCTCTCAGGCTCGCCAGGAGGGTTCCGCACCACCTGCTCGCTTTAGTGCTCCACCACTGACCAAAGGTAAAGAGGGGTGGATGGCTACTGATGCCGAGCTGGAGTAGGTCATTCATGTTTTGCCACCGTGTGTTGGTGTCTGATTTCAGCTGACAATTAATTGCTTGTGCGTGCAGGGGAAGAGAGGATGGGGATGGCATGCTTCTCCTCTGAATGTCTATCTTAATCTCTCAATTACCCTAAAGTGCATCGGTACTCCCTACAAACAAAAACAACAGAGTTCAATTAAAATAAACATGTGGTCAACAAATTTTACCTAAAAACACATCAGTACTTTAGCCACGAAACAAGCAGTTGTGTCGTACTATGAGTTTTTAGACGAAATTCGATTTCAACTTAGTGACACTAAAAGTTTTGTTGATGGAAAGAGTTTGGATGATGTAGTAGCTAATATAGCATCAGGCGCACTTGTACATGATGAAGCTGATGGTAATGCAGATAAAGAGGAAAGGATAATGTTGATCTCGAAACTAAACCAGAAAATCATTGTTGTCAATGCTGGGGACCAAAAAACCATTCTTGTTTGTGAAGACCTGAGACTGTTCGTATTCCTATTTCTGAAAGTGATTTGTATCTACTTCAGATATGCAATATAAGGTACACTTAACCCCCATTTCAAGAAAATACCAGGAACATATCTTGAATATGAATACATCTATTATAGGTACCGTCGTACTGGAAATCAAGGATAAGTATAAAATTAGTAGTACACCTATCAAGTATCAGTTCTGCAGCAATATTGATCGCTAAAGTTTGTCTGTACTAGGAATTATATCTGTTTTAACCAATTTCATGTGTTGTGTTCTTCATAGATGAATTAGTTATGTGCGAGGCGAAGGCGGCCTCATCCTAACTTCCTTTCGTTTATCTGGTTCCTGCTTTTTTTGTATGTTCTTTGATCTGGCATATTATAGGTACCCGTCGTACTGGAAATCTAGGATAAGTATAAAATTAGTAGTACATCTATCAAGTATCAGTTCTGCAGCAATATTGATTGCTAAAGTTTTTCCATACTAGGAATTATATATGTTTTAACCAATTTCATGTGTTTTGTTCTTCATACATGAAATAGTTATGTGCGAGGCGACGGCGGCCTCATCCCAACTTCCTTTCCTAACTTCCTTTCGTTCATCTGGTTCTTGCTTTTTTTGTATGTTCTTTGACCTGGCCTGAGCAGTGTCGTGCATGCCGCCATGCGGCCGGGGAGATCTAATGGTACATTAGCAACTCTTCGTGCCTACTCGTGCTAGACCCTTCCACCCTGAAGTTATCCTACATGCCGGTGCTGGACGTGATTGTTCCGCCAAGTAACATCAGGGAGACGCTGGATGGGAGGCTTTGGATGGTGACTGACCATGCTCAGGAACAAGTCTTTCAGGTCCAACAACATCCGGCGGCGCTTGGGGAGGAGGTGGTTGGGGAGGAAGGGATGGCGGCAGCGCAGTTCTGCGGGAGGGGAAACATGGTATGGGGAGGAAGAAGTGGCCGTGAGGGAGAGAGGCGGGATGGGGCTGGGTGTTGTGGGAGAGGGGAACAAGATGGGATGCGAGGGAGGCGGGATGGTGGCGTGGCGTGCAGACGATGTTGTAGGCCGTGGGGTGGGGCCAGGCAGGGACCTGCAGGTGGAAGCGTGTCGAGGGATTTATAGAAATTGGCGGGATCTATTTTTGGAAATTAAGTATTGATGGCTTTTTTGTTAAAGCAGACCACGATGAGATGAAAGAGAAGCATGCCAAGAAAGTTTGCGAAGTAGAATAATCAATTGATCGAGGAGCGGATGTCACCAAGCGAGTAAAAAAACTGTCTATGTTGCAACATGCCATTGATTCAAAAAAACTCACTACCGGTACAACAACGACTAACTTTTTTCGCTGCAACGCGCGGGCATTTTGCTAGTAATAATTATAGGCCATATCCTCCCAATAATGGTAATGCTTATGGAAATTCCTACAAGAATAATAGAAGTGCACCCTCTAAACTTGAAGTTATGCTTAAAGATTTTATTAGTAAACAAACTGTTTTCAATAAAACTATTGAGGAAAAACTCTCTAATGCTGAAAGAAATATAGCATCATTGTGTGAAGCACAATCTTCTTTGAATAAAATGGCTGCTAAAATTGAAACTATTGAAAATCCCTTTGCTTCTACTAATGCCATACAAGTTAGAATTGATGAAAATGTTAGTCTGTTAGCTGGATTGCATGCTAAGTGGGAAAGAGAAGATGAAATTGCTAAAAATATTAGTATTTCTACTATCACCACCACTAAATTTAATGCTAGCAAACCACATGAAGTTCCTTCTGCAATAATACCTAAAACCAATGGTACCTTTTCTAATAAAAATGCTGAAATTCTTCAAAATATGGGAAACAATAGCTCTACAAATTTAGATGGTGATTATGATTTTGATCTTGATGGGTTGCAATATGTCTGAAGTAATTATGTTCCTACAAAAGCTTGCTAAAAGTCCTAATGCTAGTGCTATGAATATGGCCTTTACAAAACACATTACTGATGCTCTCATAAAAATTAAAGAAGATCAAACATAAAGCTTTTATTCCTATGAAATTAGAAGATGGTTGGGAACCCATCATTAATATGAAAGTGAATGATTTTGATCTCAAAGCTTTATGTGATCTTGATAGTAGTGTTTCTATTATGCCTAGAAAGAAATGCTTGATTTGCCACCATTGGAAGATTGTTATGTCCAACTTGATGATAATGCTAAAAAGAAACTCATGGGGGGTATTAATGATGTTCTTATTATGGTTAACAATGCCTATGTCCCCATTGATTTCTATGTTTTGTATGTTGAATGCAATGCTTCTTGTCCTATTATTTTAGGAAGACCTTTTCTTAGAACTGTTGGTGCCATTATTTATATGAAAGAAGGCACCATTAAATATAAGTTCCCACTCAAGAAAGGTATAGAACACTTACCTAAGAAGAGAGAGAAGATTCCTTTTGCCTCTCCTATTAAAACAAAATTTTCTCTTAATGCTTCTTCATTTGAGAATACTTGATTCTTTTCTTGCTTCTTATGCCTAGCTTAAAGGGGTTAAAGAAAAGCACTTATTGGGAGATAACCCAAATTTCTTTAGGAACCTTTTTGTCGAGTCTTGGAAGTTATTACCTCTATAATAACCGCTCTTTATCATTTTTGTGTGGATTTTGTGCCAAGAGTAACCTCTAATAAGAGAGAAATAACGCTTGGGGAAGTTGTTGTCCCGAAACAGGATTTTGTGCTTCGCTATAAAAATTCGTGAAACATCTTTGTAAATCGGATTAGTTGTAATTGTTTGTGCTTCTTCCCCATGTTGTTATCTAACTTTCGTTAGTTCAACACTTTTCGATTTGAGCAACAAAAGGTCTTCGAAAAAATTGGTTTTGACCTGCTGGTCTGTTTTGATAGATTTCTGCCTTTATTTGCATTTGCCTCTTAATCTCTTTCTCTTTGAGTTCTCTTTTATCATTTGAACTTTTAAAAGGAAGTGCTACAGTAGCTTGTGTTTAGTTGGAAGTTTTACTTGTGTTGAAACTGAACCTAAAGACTTATTATCTTGAGTGCACTAATGTTGCTAATGAGGATTGTGTGAAGTTTTGTATGAATGACATTTTTAAGTGTAGGGAAGGATAGTGTGATAAGATGAAGTATGGACAAAACCTCAATCTTGGGGATGCCACCCATGTAACCCCAAGAAATATTCAAGAAGTAAAAGCGTCAAAGCTTGGGGATGCCCAAGCCATCCCCTTCTTCATCAATAAAAATTTCAGGTTTCTTCCAAACACTTCATTTTTATTGTTTCATGTACAATTATGTTGTTCTTGGAGCATCTTCGTTTTGTTTTTAGTTTTCATTTGATTAGTTTGCTCGAATAAATTGGTTGGACCCCCTCATTCATATATGATAGTTTTCAAATAAGTTGATTTGGATTGGAAAGAGTAGGAAAGTTCATGCTTAAGTGGTATAAAAGGAGCTTGTTTTTTACTGTGGCTTAGACTTTATCATGTCATGCTTGATATTGTTTTGACTTTATGCTTAGTGATTATTGCTGTAGCATGACTTGTTACAAACAATTGAGATTGCTTAATGCGCCTTGAAAGAATCATGCGCTGTTTTAGCATATAAATGCATAATATTGTGGTATTCTCCTTTGATGCTTTATTTGGGTTGACTTGGCGCATGCTCACACCATGTTAAGACTATCCCAAGTCACCATAGCCTCTATGATCATGCTCCCAGTCTTTTGCGAGCCTCCACAAGTACCAAGTATGAGTTCCACTCATGCATCCAACTCCAAATAAAACCAAGTTATTCCAAAGATTCCATCATAACTACCTATTAGCATATGCTATTCCAAGTATATTCATGTTTTTATCTACCATCTGAATTAAACTTGCTATGTGAAAATTAGTGATTAAAGCTCTCACGAACTTGATGGCACACTTTACTTTTCTTGCACTTAATAAACTTGAACCATTGTGCCCATCTATGTTGCGTATATGCTTGTGTTTTGTAAGTTCTGGATTAGCAGAACCATGCTATCATGGGGAAAGCTTTCAACATTGCACTTTATTTAGTTGATATCATGTTATTTTGCTTATGGATCCTGGCGGTGTGAAATGAAAGGGGAGCTTGTAAGGCTCATGGAGTTCGTATATGTGTTAGAGAAACGCCTGGGCGGCTGGTCTAATCCATGTCTAATCATGGTGGAAACCTGCAGCGTAACCATAGTGAGCAATCTATGAAGCATCCTCTATAAAAAAAGAAGCCTATGCAAATAGGAAAGAAAAAAAGAAGAAAAAGAAAAAAAGAAAAAAGAGAGGCATATGCAAATATGAAATAAAAGGATTGATGAGAGGCTCATTGTCTCCTTGCCTTGTCATTTTGATATGGGGAATCTTCCGTATCATCGGGCAAGGGGTACCTGATGGCTCTGAGTATGGCGCCTAGAAAAATGTTGGAGCAATGATGATGTAGAGCTCGTTGGGAACCCCAAGAGGAAGGTATGATGAGCACAACAGTAAGTTTTCCCTCAGTTATGAAACCAAGGTTTAATCGAACCAGTAGGAGCAAGGAAACACCCCAAAGGTGTTACCAGCTGAGCTTTGGCAGGGCGCACTACCGGTGCTAGTAGCAACATGGAGACCTGCACAACACAACCACAGAACTTTGTCCCCAACTTGCGATGAGGTTGTCAATCTCACCGTGTTTTGCGGAAAACAAAGGATTAAACATATCGACTGGAAAGAAGTAAAAGTTTGCAGAAAGTAAACACAAAGCAGTAAACAGTTTTTAGATTGTATGTAAAGACAAGGATCGGGGTCCATACTTCACTAGAGGTGGCTCTCCTTAAGATAGATAACATGCTGGGTGAACAAATTACAGCGGGGCATATGACAAACATCGAGAAAGCAATACATGCATATACTAATCATCTTGACTCCTTTGAGACTTGATTGGGCATTACAACATTATACATAGACCGCCATCCAACTGCATCTATGACTAATAATCCACCTTTTGGTTATCATCCGAACCCCCTCCAGTATTAAGTACAAGCAACAGATTATTGCTTTACGAACTGCGTGTAAAGTAAACAATACGATTGTTCTATGAACAAAGGATTGTTGTTTTCTCCCTATTAGCAACAACACATCTAGTACCTTAGAGATTTCTCTCACTTCCCCAGATTACCAGAGGCATGAACCCACTATCGAGCATAAATACTAACTCTTGGAGTTGCTAGCATCTACTTGGCCAAGATAGCTACTAACAACGGAAAGCATGCAAGATCACAAATAACAAAGACATGACAGAATCAATAATCAATCTGAAATAGCATCTCAATATCCATCGGATCCCCGCAAACACAACATCTAAGAATTACAAAGAGATGATCTTGATCATGAACTGAGCTCACAAGATCTAAACATGAAAGCACAAGGGAGGAGAACCAGCCATCTAGCTACTACATGGATCCGTAGTCCAAAGATGAACTACTCACGCATCACACCGGAGGCTTGCATGGTGATGAAGAAGGCCTCCAGGGTGAATTCCCCTCTCTAGCAAGGTGCCGGGAAGAGCTTCAGATCGCTCCCGATCTAGCAATGGAGATGATGGCGGCTACAGACTCTTTCGTAGATTTTTGATCGGGCACTTAGGGTTTTCGTCCCGAGGGCATCTTATAGGCGGAAGGGGAGGCCGAGGGGGTGCCAGGGGCCACCACACCACCCCCTGGCGCGGGCCCAGCCTGGCCGTGCGGCCAGGTGGTGTGGCCGGCCTCTGGCCCCTCTGCATCTCGTATTCTGGCATCTGATGACTTCCGGAAAAATAGGCACTTTGGCTTTTGTCCCGTCCAATTCCAAGAATATTCATTTTCTGACTTTCCTGGAACCAAAAACAGCAGAAAACAGGCAGCTGGCACCGTGGCTCTTGTTAATAGGTTAGTCCAAGAAATCATATGAAAGGTACTGCAAAGTTGGAACAAAACATAAGAAAGTGGATAAAACCAAGCATGGAACATCAAAAATTATAGATACATTTGCAATGTATTAACATCCCCAAGCTTAACTCCTGCTCGTCCTCGAGTAGGTAAGTGATAAAAAAGAAAGAATAATTTCTTAGGTGACATGCACCATCAAAGACTTGATCAAAGTATTTGCAAAACATTCAAAGCTGGGATCATAGTACTTCAATCATAACATGAAAGACAAAGTTCTAGCAATAAGCAAATAAACTATGATGCAACATGAAAAGGCACAAACAAAAGATTCATGAATAACAATGCTTTGGAAGACGTTTGTTTGTTTCACATAAAGAAAACATAGCATAATAGTATTCAGTTTGTCCCTCAATAGAGTAGCAAATATAAATGCATAGGACACCTTCAAAGTTCATAAGAATGACTAGATACAATAGTTTCAAACAAACAATAACAAGTTATGCATCAATCAACTAGTCTTGGGACAATGCACATAGAACTAAGAATGGCCACTATGCTCTCAAAGTAGGTGCATAAAGGTAGAAGGTGGAGACTCAATATAATGGTGGAAAAAAGGCCTTTTTTATAAAAGGAAGTGGGGATTCAAGTCTCATAAAGAGCTTTCAAAAATTATGGTACTTATAGCTTTCAGCTCTCATTGCCCCTATCATAAGCATCTTGAAGTGATTAAGGTTAAAGTGAACAAACTATGGTGTACATGCTTGACGAAGTATAAGTTAGAAATCTCATGTCCCTTGTATACGAGGGCCGCTCCTCATGCTACTCAAGTTTAGTCACCGGTAAGTTCTTGTCATCGTAAGTACATGTGTATCATTGAGAACCGCCAACGGGGTACCCCTTGCCCGATGATACGGAAGAATCCCCATATCAAAATGACAAGGTAAGCAAAGAATGAGCATCTCAGCATTCTTCTTATCTACCATGGGAATATGGTGCTTTTTTCTCTCTTTCCTCTTTTTATAATCTCTTTTTTCTCTTTTTTTCTCAATATAGGACTCTTTTTTTATAAGAAGAATGCTTCATAGACAGCTCATTATGGTTACGCTGCAGGTTTCCACCATGTCAGCATGGATTAGACCAGCGGCCCAGGCGTTTCTCTAACACATATACATAACTCCATGGAATTACAAGCTCCCCTTTCATTTCACACCGACGACATCCATATACAAAAGAGCATGATACCAACTAGGTACAAGTACCAAGTGCAATGTTAAAAGCGTTCCCCATGAAGGCATGGTTCTGCTAATTCCCAAAAAATAAGTGCAAGCATATACAACATAGACAACACAATGGTTCAAGTTTATTAAGGGCAAGTAAAGTAAAGTGTGCCATCAAGTTCGTGAGAGCTTTAATCACTAGGTTTCTCATAACAAGTTTAATTTGGAAGGTAAACAAAAGCATGAATATACTTGGAATAGCATAAGCTAGTAGGTAGGTATGGTGGACTCTTTGGAATAACTTGGTTTAGCGAGTTAGATGCATGAGTGGAACTCATACTTTGTTGTGGAGGCTAGCAAAAGACTGGGAGCGACAAACTAAGAGAGCAATAATGGCCATAATCATGTAGAGCTACAAAATATCATTGATAAAAGCATAAAGTGATACTACAAGTTGAAAACTAAAGGATCATAAAGGCTATGGTGACTTGAGATAGTCATAACATGGTTGAAAGAACATTTCATGTTTTCCTATGTTTTGCGTGCAAGATAACAATACTATGGAGACTGTTCATGTGTGCTAAGTGTGCAGGAAGTTTTGAGGGGGGGGGGGATAATCCGCCCCACCAAGGGCCGGATAATCCGGCCTACCTCATCTGTCAAGGAAGCCAAGGCGCGTCGTTCGGGGTCCAGTCGGATTTTCTCCCGGAAAATCCAAACTGGGGCGATTTTTCCTCCCCAGGCCGGATAATCCGGGTGTCGCATGGGCCGGATAATCCGGCCCCTAGTTTTCGAGCAAAAGGAGCCAAGGTGCTTCTCTCGGTATCCGGCCATATTTTCTCCCGGAAAATCTGAACTGGGGCAGCTTTTCTTCCCCAGGCCGGATAATCTGGCCTTCGCACTGGGCCAGATAATCCGCCCCCCAAAAGTTGATCAAGGCCTAGCTCGGCGCGACACTCGGAGAGGGGGCGGATTATCTAGCGGATATTCCGAGTCTGGGGTAGTGTTTTCCCAGACCAGATAATCCGACCCTCACTTGGGCCAGATAATCTGGCCCCCAAAGGCTGCAACGGCTGGTTTCGGAAGGGGGGGGTATAAATACCCCTTCTTCCCCAACGTTCAGAACTCTTGATTCATTTGAATTTAACCAGACCTTGTGCAAGAGCTCTAAATGTCGATCTCCCACTTCAACCACCCGAAGGTCTTGATCTTTGGTGGAATTGAAGGAGGAGAAGTTCATCATCATCAAGAATCAAGCGCTTCAACTCCTCTCCATTCACTTGGAGAAATCCCTGATCTAGTATTCTTGTCAATACCTAGATCTTGTTTATTGTATTTGATAAGTTTGTTTTTGTGGCAGCTTGTTGTCATTTCGGGAGCCTCCAAGTTGTTGTGGAGTTGTTGCCCCGCTAGTCGTGTAAAGGCACCGGTGCCCGCCTCGAAGGGTACCTATAGTGGAAGGTGGATTAGGCCTGTTGTGGCGAGATCCATCGGAGAACAGGGTGAGGCCTTATGTGGCGTGGTGGTCTTAGTACCGCCCACCCCTCCAACGCAGACGTACTTCCCTTAACAAGGAAGGAACTGTGGTCAAACAAATCTTGTGTCTCCACGTGCTTCAGTTCGTTTACTCGTTCCTCTTCCACTCGCTCTTTACTCGCTAGTAGATAGGTTTGCATATAGGGAAATTCCACCCAATAGTCTATCTAGAGAATTTACCCTTTGTGCTAAGCCTAAAACTAAAAAAGAATTAAAAATTGGTGTAACACCTATTCACCCCCCTCTAGGTGCCCATACGATCCATTTCAATTGGTATAAGAGCCCCGGCTCTTAATTCGGGCTTAGCCGCCTAAGAGTAGTATGGGTACCAAGGGTGATGGAAATGAGGCTGTGGATAAGGTCACAATGGATGATCTCAAGTCGTTGGAAACAACCTTGTTGAAATCCTTTGAGGCCAAGATGGAGGAGATGAATCAAATGATTGCTCGCCTCATATCATCCATAGCCCCATCTCCATCCTCCTCTGAGGCTCCCCACACCATCATCTAAGGAAAAGGGTAACACCGGATCCAAGGATGATGATGTGGAAGGTGAAAAACTAAATGGCTCCACCTCCAAAAAGGGAAGTGGTAAGGAGGAATATAATGAGGTTCGCCACGTATATTGCCCCGACCCACCTATCCCTCATCCTTGTATAAACAATAGGGGTGATCCACCCAAGCTCACTGCATCCTCTTTTAATCAATGGCAATTCCTAATGAAATCTAATGTGTGCAACTCCTCTATTGAATTGTGGAGGATTATTGAAGAAGGTCTTCGTATTGGAGATCAAACCAATCTAACGAGAAGGGAAGTTGTGGATAGCCAGTTGAATGCCACCGCTCTCCACATGATACAGCTGGGTGTGGGTCCCAAGGACATGCCACACATTAAACATCTCAACATAGCTAAAGAGGCGTGAGATGCTCTTACGGACCTTTTCGTTGGAAATGAAAGCATGAGAAGAAACATGTATGATGCTCTTAGTAATGAAGCTGAGGGATTCTACATGTTGGATGGTGAAAACCATGAGGACATGTATAGAAGACTCAAGGGCATCGCAACAACATTTCGGAAGCATGGGGCCACTCACATTGATGATGCATGGATAAAAAGAAAGTATGTGAGTGCCTTAATGCCTTTCGAGCCAACGGATTTGAAGAGCCTACAAGGTAGACACAACTATCATCAAATGACATCCAATGAAGTCATGCAAGAAATGGCGTCATTCAAAGTGGCAGCAAAGAATGCTGAAGATGCCCGTGCTCGGGCCATTGGAATGCAAAAGGGTGTCAATGTGGCTCTCAAAGCCAATGTTGTTGAGCAAGAGGAAGATGAAGAAGCTTTTGAAGGGGTATCCATGGACTGCCCCGATGAGGTCAAACGTGCTCATGGTGAGTACATGGCATTCTATGCAAGGAAATTTTGGAAGGACCCTGCCAAAGCCAAGTCTGACCTTGAGCGCAAGAATGGGTCAAATGGAAGAAGAGAAAGTGACCCAAGATTGAGAACTTGCTTCAACTGTGGAGATAGAATGCACTTTGTTGCCGAGTGTCCTTATCAAAATAGAGAAGACAATGGTGGCAGGCTCATTCTTAAAGAGAAATCTAAAGCTCCTAAGAAGAAGCCGTTTATTAAGAAGAATGGCCCTTTCAAGAAGCAACCCAAGATTGTCCTTGTAGCTCAAGAGGAATACTCCTCCGCAAGTGAAGATGAAGAGGATGATAATAGTTCCCGCGAAGTGGCTGCTATAGCCACAACATCGACTCCCTCCTCTCTCTTCGACTCGCCGAACGAGAACGCCATCAACAACAACGCCACTTGCCTAATGGCAAGAGGATCCTATCAACTTCTAGCTCTTCATTTCCTAAGACTAACATAATTTTGGATATGAATGATCATGACAGTCTTGAAATGAAAGAAGAAGTTATTACCTTGGATACTTTTTTCACTAACCTACGAGGTGAGCACAAACTCCATTTTGATGCTCTTATGAGTCAACTTGCTCAAGCCGAAGATCTCCTTGACGAAAAGGGCAGAATTGAAAGAGAAGATGCCTTGGAGATAGCTTCTTTGAAGAATGCCTTGGAAGAGGAAGAGGAAGCTCACGTTTCTTTGGAAGAAAGACTCGAATCCCTTGAGGGGTCACAAGAAGAAGCTGTTGCTCAACTCATTAAAGAACGTGACCATGCTCTTGCCAAGGTAAAGAAACTAAAGAAAGAAAAGATTGATTTTGGGGCTGTTCATGCTATGCTAGACTGTTCATGCACGACGCCCAGAAAAATGCTTGATGGCGGTGTTGATGTAGAGCTCGTTGGGAACCCCAAGAGGAAGGTACGATGAGCACAGCAGCAAGTTTCCCTCAGTTATGAAACCAAGGTTTAATCGAACCAGTAGGAGCAAGGAAACACCCCAAAGGTGTTACTAGCTGAGCTTGGCAGGGCGCACTACCGGTGCTAGTAGCAACGTGGAGACCTGCACAACACAACCACAGAACTTTGTCCCCAACTTGCGATGAGGTTGTCAATCTCACCGTGTTTTGCGGAAAACAAAGGATTAAACGTATCGAATGAAAGAAGTAAAAGTTTGCGGAAAGAAAACACAAAGCAGAAACAGTTTATAGATTGTATGTAAAGTAAAGGACCGGGATCCATAGTTCACTAGAGGTGGCTCTCCTTAAGATAGATAACATGCTGGGTGAACAAATTACAGCGGGGCAATTGACAAACACCGAGAAAGCAATACATGCATATACTAATCATCTTGACTCCTTTGAGACTTGATTGGGCATTACAACATAATACATAGACCGCCATCCAACTGCATCTATGACTAATAATCCACCTTTAGGTTATCATCCGACCCCCCTCTAGTATTAAGTTGCAAGCAAAAGATTATTTCTTTACGAACTGCGTGTAAAGTAAACAATACAATTGTTCTATGAACAAAGGATCGTTCTTTTCTCCCTAGTAGCAACAACACATCTAGTACCTTAGAGATTTCTGTCACTTCCCCAGATTACCAGAGGCATGAACCCACTATCGAGCATAAATACTAACTCTTGGAGTTGCTAGCATCTACTTGGCCAAGATAGCTACTAACAACAGAAAGCATGCAAGATCTCAAATAACAAAGACATGATAGAATCAATAATCAATCTGAAATAGCATCTCAATATCCATCGGATCCCCTCAAACACAACATGTATGAATTACAAATAGATGATCTTGATCATGAACAGAGCTCACAAGATCTAAACATGAAAGCACAAAGGAGGAGAAACCAGCCATCTAGCTACTACATGGATCCGTAGTGCAAGGATGAACTACTCACGCATCACACCGGAGGTTTGCATGGTGATGAAGAAGGCCTCTAGGGTGAATTCCCCTCTCCGGCAGGGTGCCGGGAAGAGCTTCAGATCCCTCCCGATCTAGGGATGGAGATGACAGCGGCTACAGACTCTTTCGTGGATTTTCATCCCGAGGGCATCTTATAGGCGGAAGGGGAGGCCGAGGGGGTGCCTAGGGCCACCACACCACGCCCTGGCACAGGCGCAGCCTGGCCGCGTGGCCAGGTGGTGTGGCCAGCCTCTGGCCCCTTTCCGTCTCGTATTATGGCATCTGACGACTTTCGGAAAATAGGCACTTTGGCTTTTGTCCCGTCCAATTCCGAGAATATTCATTTTCTGACTTTCCTGGAACCAAAAACAGTAGAAAACAGGTAGCTGACACTGTGGCTCTTGTTAATAGGTTAGTCCAAGAAATCATATGAAAAGTACTCCAAAGTTGGAACAAAACACAAGAAAGTGGATAAAACCAAGCATGGAACATCAAAAATTATAGATACATTTGCAATGTATCAGTACCTCGTTGGAGGTTCTCTATGATACACATGTACTTACAATGACAAGAACTTACTTGTGACTAAACTTGAGTAGCATGAGGAATGGTCTTCGTAAGGGAGGGGCATGAGATTTTCAGCTTATACCTTGTCAAGCATATCCTCATATTTGTTCACTTTAACCTTAATCACCTAAAGATGCTTATGATAGGGGCAATGAGAGCTAAAAGCTATTAAGTACCATAATTTTTGGAAGCTCTTTATGAGACTTGAATCCCTGCTTCCTTCTATGAAGGCCTTTCTTTTACTTTTATGTTGAGTCTCCATCTTCTATCTTTATGCACCTATTGAGAGAGCATAGTGGCCATTCTTAGTTTAATGTGCATTGTCCCAAGACTTGTTGATTGATGCATAACTTTGATATTGCTTGTTCTTAACCTATTTGTATCTAGTCACCCTTATGAACTTTGAAGGTGTCCTATGAATTTATGTTTTGCTACACTATGAGGGACAAGCTGAATGACATTCTCATTATGCTTTCTTTATGTGAAACAAACAAATGTCTTGCAAAGCATTGTTATTCATGAATCTTTTGTTTGTATCCTTTCATGTTACAACATAGTTGCTATGTCTTATTGTTAGAACTATATCTTTCATGCTATGTTAGAGTACTATGATCTCAGCTATCAATGTTTACAAATACTTTGATCAAGTTTATGATGGTGCAT
Organism: Avena eriantha; assembly: GCA_910589775.1. NCBI lineage: Eukaryota > Viridiplantae > Streptophyta > Magnoliopsida > Poales > Poaceae > Avena > Avena eriantha. Next base: position 185,067,975 of record OU342743.1, read on the forward strand.
GTCACCTGAAAAATCACCACTAGTGAACTATGGACCCCGATCCATTCTTTTACCATCAATCTACAATCTATTTACTGTTTTCTGTTTACTTTCTGCAAGCAATTACTATCTTCCACACAATACGTTTAATCCTTTGTTTTCAGTAAACCGGTGAGATTGACAACCTCACTATAAGTTGGGGGAAAAGTTTTGTGGTTGTGTTGTGCAGGATTCCAAGTTGGAAATAACACCTTGCAGGTGTTTCCTTGCTCCTACTGGTTCGATAACCTCGATTTCATAACTGAGGGAAAACTTTCTACTGTGCTCATCATACCTTCCTCTTGGGGTTCCCCAACGAGCTCGATACATTTTGAGCCATCAGGTTGCCTCACCTAGTTTGCATTTAGGCACACTTATATTCTGCAAAGCCTAAAACATGCAAAAGATTATAAAGAAATCTGTAGAAACCTATTCACCCCCCCACTAGGTTAACCATCTTACCTCTTCACTTGGTATCAGAGCCTAGGGTTATTTTAAGGGCTTTACCGCCTAAGAGAAAATATGATTTTCTCTGATGATGAGGAGGGCAAGACTTATTCAGTCAAGGAGATTTACGAAATCCTTGCCAAGGATTCCCGTAAAAAGATAAGGTGGATTCCAACCTCCATGCTCGAATAAGTTTCCTTAAAGGGTGTTTTAAGGGGATTGACAAGGGGCCCTTATGGTGGTCCTTCGGTAGTACCTCATGGGAGGCCATTGAACATCAGAAAGGAGAATGGTGTCGATTCCTCTCAAGAGAGTGACCCTTCAAAAGTCTCCATGCCTCCTAATCAATTTCCTTATATATATCCTAAGCAAAAGAACACATCATGCATCACATTAATGGTTCGGGTCTAGCACCCCAATTTGATTTAACTCACTTCTCACATTGGAAAGCTACTATGGAATCCCATCTTCGCAGTTGTAGTGGAGCTATGGGAGATTGTGTGCAAAGGCTTCAACCCACACAAGATGCCAACAACCTCACCCCGGGAGAGTACTGATGGCTCAAAATGTAGAGCTTGTTGGGAACCCCAAGAGGAAGGTATGATGAGCACACTAGCAAGTTTTCCCTCATTTATGAAACCAAGGTTATCGAACCAGTAGGAGCAAGGAAACAACTCCAAGGTGTTGCTAACAACTTGGAATCCTACACAACACAACCACAAACTTTGCCCCAACTTACAGTGAGGTTGTCAATCTCACTGGTTTTGCTGAAAACAAAGGATTAAATGTATAGTGTGGAAGATAGTAATTGCTTGTAGAAAGTAAATAGTACAATAAACAGTAGATGGTATATCAATGGTAAAGGAATGGACTAGGGTCTATAGTTCACTAGAGGTGTTTCTCCTTAAGATAAATAGCATGTTGGGTGAATAAATTACTGTGGGGCAATTGATAGATTGAGAAAGCATTACAATGCATATACTAGACATCTTGACTCCTATGAGATTTGATTGGGCATTACAACATCATACATAAACTGTAATCCAACTACATCTATGACTAATAATCCACCTTCCGGTTATCGTCCGAACCCCTTTTAGTATTAAGTTGCAAGCAATAGATAATTGCATTAAGCAAAGTGTGTATAGTAAACAATACAATTGCCTCATGGACAAAGGATTGCTGTTTTCTCCCTAGTAGCAACAGCATATCTACAACCTTAGAGATTTCTGTCACTTCCCCAGATTACTAGAGGCATGAACCTACTATCGAGCATAAATACTCCCTCTTGGAGTTGCAAGCATCTATTTGGCCAAGATAGTTACTAACAACGGAGAGCATGCAAGATCACAAATAACATAGACATGATAGAGTTAATCATCAATCTGACATAGTATCTCAATATCCATCGGATCCCCCCAAACACAACATATAAGATTACAAATAGATGATCTTGATCATGAACGAAGCTCACAAGATCTAAACATGATAGCTCACAAGAGTTACTACATGGACCCATAGTCCAAGGATGAACTACTCACGCATCACACCAGAGGAAGGCATGGTGATGGAGAAGGCCTCCAGGATGACCTCTCCCCTCTGGCAGGGTGCCGGGAAGAGCTTCGGATCCCCCCCGATCTAGGGATGGAGATGGTGGCGGCTATAGACCCTTTCATGGATTTCTAATCAGGTACTTAGGGTTTTCGTTCCGGGGTGAATATATAGGCGAAGGGGCAAGGTCGGTGGAGGCCTGAGGGGCCCACAGCACCTGGTGGCATGCCCCCTACCCGCGCCACCATAGGGTGTGGTAACCTCGTGGCCCCACTTCGGCCGCCCTTCGGGCTCCGTGTTCCTTCTGGTAAAATACTGACTTTGGCTTTTGTCCCGTCCAATTCCGAGAATATTTCCTTACTAGATTTTCTGAAACCAAAAATAGCAAAAAATAGGCAACTGACACGGTGGCATCTTGTTAATAGGTTAGTTCCAGAAAATGTATAAAAATATCTCAAAGTGTGAACAAAACAAAGGAAAATTGATATAAAACAAGCATGGAGCATCAAAAATTATAGATACGTTTACGACGTATCAAGCATTCCCAAGCTTAACTCCTACTCGTCCTCGAGTAGGTAAGTGATAAAAATAATAATTTTTGAGGTGACATGCACCATCACAATCTTGATCAAGGTATTTTACAAGCATTGATAGATGGAATCAAAGTACTCTAAACATGAACATGAAAGATAGAGTTCTAACAATAAGACAGCTCAACTATGTTGTAACATGAAAAGGTACAAACAAAAGATCATGAATCACAATGCATTGAAAGACGTTTGTTTGTTTGTTTCACATATAGAAAACACAATAAGAGTGGTATTCAGTTTGTCCCTCCTGGTATAACAAAACATAAATGCATAAGACACCTTCAAAGTTCATAAGGGTGACTAGATACAAATAATTTAAGAACAAGCAATATCAAAGTTATGAATCAATCAACAAGTTTTGGGAAAATGCACATTAAACTAAGAATGACCACTATGCTCTCTCAATTGGTGCATAAAGATAGAAGATGGAGACTCAACATAAAAGTAAAAAGAAAGGCCCTTCATAGAGGGAAGTAGGGATTTCAAGTTTCATAAAGAGCTTCCAAAAATTATGGTACTTATTAGCTTTCATCTATCATTACCCCTATCATAAGCATCTTGAGTTGATTAAGGTTAAAGTCACACAAATATGAGGATATGCTTGACAAGTTATAAGTTGAAAATCTCATGCCCCTTGCTTACGAGTACCGAACCTCATGCTACTCAACTTTAGTCACAAGTAAGTTCTTGTCATTGTAAGTACATGTGTATCATGGAGAACTGCCAACGGGGTACCCCTTGCCCCATGACACAGGAGCTATCCCATATCAAAATGACAAGGCAATAGACAATGAGCATCTCAACGATCTTTTCATTTTCTATTTGCATAGGTTTTTATTGAGGATGTTTCACAGAATGCTCACTATGGTTATGCTGCAAGTTTCCACCATGATTAGGCATGGCTTAGGCTATCCGCCCAGGCGTTTCTCTAACACACATACAAACTCCATGAGCTTATAAGCTCCCGTTTTATTTCACACCGCCGAGATCCATAAACAAAAGAACATGATATCAACTGAATAGTAAGTGCAATGTTGAAAGCGTTCCCCATGGTACATGGTTTTGCTAATTCAAAACCTATAAAGTGCAAGCATATAAGCAACATAGATGGACACAATGGTTCAAGTTTATTAAGTGCAAGAAAATAAAGCGTGCCATCAAGTTTGTGAGAGCTTTAACCACTAATTTTCACATAACAAGTTTAATTCGGAAGGTAGATAAAAACATGATTATACTTGGAATGGTGTAACACACCATGCATAGGAATTTATAGTGGACTCTTTGGAATAACTTGGTTTTCTTGGGGGTTGGATGCATGAGTGGAACTCACACTTGGTACAAGTGGAGGCTAGCAAAAGACTGGGAGCGACCAACTAAGAGAGCAATAATGGCCAATCACGCAAAGCGACAAAACATTATTAATTAAAGCATAAAGTGATATTACAAGTCAAAAACTAAATGATCATAGAGGCTAAGGTGACTGGTTCATGGTATTAACATGGTGTAAGCATGCGCCAAGTCTACCCAAATAAAGTATCAAAGGAGTATACCACAATATTATGCATTTGTATGCTAAAACAACGCATAATTCTTTCAAGGCACATTAAGCAATCTCAATTGTTTGGAACAAGTCATGCTGCAGCAATAATTACTAAGAATAAAGTCAAAGCAACATCAAACGTGACATGATAAAGTCTAGACCACGGTCAAAACAAGCTCCTTTTGTACCACTTATAAGCATGAAGCTTCCTACTCTTTTCAAACACTAATCAACTTATTTGAAACAATATATGAATGAGGGGGTCCAACAAATTTATTTAAGCAAACCAAACAAAAGAAAAATAAAAACAAAAACAAAGATGCTCCAAGAACAACACAATTGTGCATGAAACAATAAAAATGAAGTGTTTTAGAAGAAAACATGAGATTTTTATTGATGAAGAAGGGGATGCCCAAGGCATCCCCAAGTTTTGACGCTTGTACTTCTTGAATATTTCTTGGGGTGACATGGGTGGCATACTCAAGCTTGAGCTTTTATCCATTCTTCATCTCATCACATTATTTTTCCCTACACTTGAAAATTTTCTTCATACAAAACTTCATACAATCATCATTAGCAACATTAGTGTATTCGGGATAATAAGTCTTTGGGTTTATTTTCAACACAAGTAAAACTTCCATTAAAACACAAGCTACTGTAGCAATTCCTTCTAAAAGCTCAAGTGATCAAAGAGAACTCAAAGAGAAAGAGATTAAGAGGCAAATGCAAATAATGGCAGAAATCTGTCAAAACAGACCAGCAGGTAAAAACTGATTTTTTCGAAGACCTTCTGTTGCTCAAATCGAAAAGTGTTAAACTGACAAAAGTTAGATAATAACCTGGGGCATAAGAACAAAACATTACAGCTCAATATGACGTAGAGGGTTTTTTCATGATTTTTTATAGTGAAGCACAAAAATCTGTTTCGGGACAACAACTTTCCCAAGTCTTACTTCTCTCTTATTAGAGGTTATTCTTGGCACAAAAACACACAGAAAGGATAAGGAGAGGTTATTACTGAGGCAATAACTTCCAAGACTCAATAAAACAAAAACTTACTGAAAGTAAAAATAATTTGGGTTATCTCCCAATAGTGCTTTTTTAACGCCTTTCAGCTAGGCATAGGAAGCAAGATTCAAGTATTTTCGAATGAAGAAGCATTAAGATCAATACCAGAAATATCTTCAACGAGGCAAGGTATCTCATCCAAATAAGTTCTAGAGGATCCTCCCTCAATACTCTTGGGTTCACTATTTTAATCAAACAGGTTTTCAGGAACAATCCAATCAAAATTCTTTTCTAAGTCTTCATGCATTCCTACAAGTTTAAAAAGTATTAGTATCTTAATTTCCTCTCCATTTTTGGGTTTGGTTTTGTCCAACTTTTCTAGTGTACCAATAACATCTACACATGAGCCTGACATACTAAAACGATCAAAGACCTTTCTAGCTTCCTTAACAACATCATTGAATTCTTTAAGCAAAGATTATAGAATAAAATCTCTCTTTTTAGTATCCTCAATATCTTTAAGTTTAAGAAACATTATTTGCATCATGGGGTTAAGGTTAACAAACCTAGCCTCCAACATATGAACTAGATAAGCTGCAGCAATTTCATAATTTGGAGCAAGTTCTGCTAATAATTTATCCTCAATATCCTCATGCTTGCTAACATGATTAAAGAATTCTTCAATATTATCTTTCCCAATTATAGAGCCACTACCTATTGAAAGGTCTTTCAAGGTGAACTTAGGGATCAACATGATGAGCTAAGAATGAGGTGACAACTACAGAAAGAACTATTTTTTGTGTTTTTGATAAAAGAAGCAAACTAGTACAACTAACTTTTGTGTGTTTTTTATAAAAAGAAACAAGCAAACAAAGAAAAATAAACTAAGCAAAATAAAAACAAAGTAAAGATATTGATTGTGAGGGACTCCCCTTGCGAGAATCTTCTTTATCCCCGAAAAGTAACTGACGAGGAGGAGGAAGAGATTGAAGTTGTCCTTAACTCCCGGGCAACGGTGCCAGAAAAGGTGCTTGATGGCTCAAAATGTAGAGCTCATTGGGAACCCCAAGAGGAAGGTATGATGAGCATAGTAGCAAGTTTTCCCTCAGTTATGAAACCAAGGTTGTCGAACCAGTAGAATCAAGGAAACAACTCCAAGGTGTTGCTAACAACTTGGAATCCTGCACAACACAACCATAGAACTTTGCCCCAACTTACAGTGAGGTTGTCAATCTCACTGGTTTTGCTGAAAACAAAGGATTAAACGTATAGTGTGGAAGATAGTAATTGTTTGCAGAAAGTAAACAGTAAACAGTAGATGCTATATCAATGGTAAAGGAATGGACTGGGGTCCATAGTTCACGAGAGGTGTTTCTCCTTAAGATAAATAGCATGTTGGGTGAACAAATTACAGCGAGGCAATTGACAGTTGAGAAAGCGTAACAATGCATATACTAGACATCTTGACTCCTGTGAGATTTGATTGGGCATTACAACATCATACATAGACCGTAATCGAACTGCATCTATGACTAATAATCCACCTTCCGGTTATCGTCTGAACCCCTTTTAGTATTAAGTTGCAAGCAACAGATAATTGCATTAAGCAAAGTGTGTAAAGTAAACAATAAAATTGCCCCATGGACAAAGGATTGTTGTTTTCTCTCTAGTAGCAACATCACATCTACAACCTTAGAGATTTCTATCACTTCCCCAGATTACTAGAGGCATGAACCTACTATTGAGCATAAATACTCCCTCTTGGAGTTGCAAGCATCTTTTTGGCCAAGATAGTTACTAACAATGGAGAGAATGCAAGATCACAAATAACATAGACATGATAGAATCAATAATCAGTCTGACACAGTATCTCAATATCCATCGGATCCCCGCAAACACAACATATAGGATTACAAATAGATGATCTTGATCATGAACGGAGCTCACAAGATCTAAACATGATAGCACAAAGGAGGAGAACCAACCATCTAGCTACTACATGGACCCATATTCCAAGGATGAACTACTCACGCCTCACACCGGAGGCAGGCATGGTGATGAAGAAGGCCTCCAGGATGATCTCTCTCCTCCGGCAGGGTGCCAAGAAGAGCTTCGGATCCCCCCGATCTAGGGATGGATATGGCGGCGGCTATAGACTCTTTCGTGGATTTCTGACGGGTACTTAGGGTTTTCGTTCCGGGGTGAATATATAGGCGAAGGGGCAAGGTCGGTGGAGGCCTGAGGGGCCCACACCACCTGGTGGCACGCCCCCTGGCCACGCCGCCACAGGGTGTGGCCACCTCGTGGCCCCACTTCGGCTGCCCTTTAGACTCCGTGTTCCTTCTGGTAAAATATTGACTTTTCCTTTTGTCTTGTCCAATTCCGAGAATATTTCCTTACTAGCTTTTCTGAAACCAAAAACAGCAGAAAACAGACAACTGGCACTATGGCATCTTGTTAATAGGTTAGTTCCAGAAAATGTATAAAAATACCTCAAAGTGTGAACAAAACATTGGAAAGTTGATATAAAACAAGCATGGACCATCAAAAATTATAGATACGTTTACGACGTATCAAGTACTATGATCATCAACTCAATGCTATGGCTTGTGACAAGATTCAGACTGCCATCAACCGCACTCTGCATGATGAAGTTAGTGACATTCACATCGCAACGGATCTTTGGTATAGGATTGCTATTCTCCAAGAGGGAACATATCTCATCCAAAAGTCCAAGTATGAAGCCATCGAGTCAAAGATGATCTTGTTCATGAATCGTGATGGCCAGTCCATCGCCAAAGGATAAACACGACTTGTTTCTCTCCGTGTGAAGATTAATGGTCTTGGTTGTGACAAGTATGATGATGGGTTCAATTTGAATGATGATCTCATCAAGTCGAAGATTGTTGCCATGATCGTAGCTAGTGACAAACAGCTTGCCCTAAACTTGCAACTTCTTGATTCAAAAAATCAATTCTCTCCTGATGATCTAGTATCATATCTTGTTACCACGGATAATTTCGCAAATGATGGACAAAAGATCAAGGAGATCAACCGTGCTATTGGGTCCTCCCATACCCCAACACTGAACTCCAAGAATGTGCAAGTGGATGAAGAAAGTGAAGAAGAGAATGACAGTGATAAAATGGATGATCACCCGAAGGGGGTGACCATCCCTGCTGAAAGTGATATCCTTCTTAGACCAGTGCAGGTACTTAGGTGTTGGTGGCGGTGTTATTACTGCCATGTTAACTTGTCTGGTGATCAGTTTTTGCGTTTTTTTGGATGGGCGCCCTTTCTAGATCATGTGCATTGCTCCCCTAGATCTTGGGTACTCATCGTTCTGTTCTCTGTTAGCCTCGGGTGGCTGTTGGACCATTGTGGCTGCCAGAGGTGGTCATGGTGGTGGTGGTGGTGTGTTGATTGCTAGGGTTCATGGTACGAGGTTGTATCCTTGATTTGTTGCCTCGACCCCTTTCTGCTGAATGCTCGATTGAGCCCCAGGAAAGTGCGATAGTCCCTCATGAGGTGATTTCACCGCTGCTTCATTCTAAGTCGATGTAGTAGTGCATGTAGCTTGGTCCATCTAACATCTGCACAACTGGTATTAGGGCTTCCCTCGGCTGCCTCAGCTGATACTATTGTGATGTCCCACTTGGTCCTCCGTATTGATTGCTTTGATATCCTCCACTGTGGTTATCTTCGTTGATGTAACCAGCCGCAACGTGGCTTGGCCCTCCATAGTCGTCATAGTTACGTCGTCTCATGTTGTCATTGTTTTGCCTATAAGGATCTTCTTCGGGGTGAGATACCCCGCTTGTTGTTTACTGCGTCCTCGCCATCAGCCCATCGATTCGCCATGTCCATCAGTTGGGAGATTGTTTTCGGCTTAATCCGACACATCTCCTTTATATATTCTTTTCGGCGCAGGCCGTCGTTGAAAGTATCAATCGGCCTCTCCTTAGAGATATCTTCAGCTGAGTTTTTAATGATGCTCCATCGATGAATGAATGCGTGTATTGATTCGCCTGATTTTTCTTGCACACCCTCGGCTCCTCGATGGATGTGGGTCCCTTGATTGTGGATTTGAAGTTTTGGATGAACTTTTCCTCCAGGTCGCCCCAGCTGCTGATTGATTCTTCAGGTGACTGTCGTAGCCAGGACCGCGTGGCTCCGGATAAGTGCAACTACAAGCTCTACATAGTTGTGGCTTTTGACCCCCCCCAGAAGTTTCACTATTTGCAAATAATCAAGCAACCACGCTTCTGGATCATGGAGACCATCGTATTTTTGGCGATCATGAGGAAGCTTGAAATCCTTGGGTACTAGCATTTTACGAACCCGATGGGTAAAGCAACTTGTGCCACATGCTTCGAGGTCATTGTTGCTTTCCTCGTCTGAGTACCTTCTGTGCCTTTCCCGAGCTTTATCGATTTTGCTTTGGATGATGTCGTCCATTTCGTCGTGGCCACGTGGAGAGCATGTGTAGTATGGTGGCCTGGATTTTCAGGTGTTCGCCATTGATACATTCAAATGTATCTATAATTTTTGATGTTCCATGCTTGGTTTTATCTAATTTCTTATGTTTTGTCCACACTTTGGAGTACTTTTCATATGATTTCTTGGACTAACCTATTAACAAGAGCCATAGTGCCAACTGCCTGTTTTCTGCTTTTTTTGGTTCCAGCAAGTCAGAAAATGAATATTCTCGGAATTGGACGGGACAAAGGCAAAAGTAATTATTTTACCAGGGGACACTTGGAGCCAGAATACGAGACGGAGAAGGGCCAGAGGGCGGCCACACCACCTGGCCGCGCGGCCAGGCTTGGCCCGCGCCAGGGGGTGGTGTGGCCAGCCCAGGCATCCCCTCGGCCTCTCCTTCCGCCTATATATTGCCTCTGATACGGACACCCTAAGGACCCGATCAAAAATCCACCAAAGAGTCTATAGTCGCCGTCGTCTCTGTCCCTAGATCGGGAGGGATCTGAAGCTCTTCCCGGCACCCTGCCGGAGAGGGGAATTCACCCTGGAGGCCTTCTTCATCATCATGCAAGCCTCGGTGTGATGCGTGAGTAGTTCATCTCTGGACTATGGGTCCATGTAGTAGCTATATGGCTGGTTCTCCTCCTTTGTGCTTTCATGTTTAGATCTTAGGAGCTCCGTTCATGATCAAGATCATCTATTTGTAATTCTGCATGTTGTGTTTGCGGGGATCCGATGGATATTGAGATGCTATTTATTGATTCTACCATGTCTTTCTTATTTGTGATCTTACATGCTTTCCGTTGTTAGTAGCTATCTTGGCCAAGTAGATGCTAGCAACTCCAAGAGTTAGTATTTATACTCGATAGTGGATTCATGCCTCTGGTAATCTGGGGAAGCGACAGAAATCTATAAGGTACTAGATGTGTTGTTGCTACTAGGGAGAAAACAACAATCCTTTGTTCATAGAACAATCGTATTGTTTATTTTACACACAATTTGTAATGCAATTATCCGTTGCTTGCAACTTAATACTGGAGGGGGTTCGGATGATAACCTGAAGGTGGATTATTAGTCATAGATGCAGTTGGATGGCGGTCTATGTATAATGTTGTAATGCCCAATCGAATCTCAAAGGAGTCAAGATGAGTAGTATATGCTTGTATGCTTTCTTGATGTTTGTCAATTTCCCCGCTGTAATTTATTCACCCAGCATGTTATCTATCTTAAGGAGAGCCACCTCTAGTGAACTATGGACCCCGGTCCTTTCTTTTACATTCAATCTACAATCAAACTATTTACTGCTTTGTGTTTACTTTCTGCAAACTATTACTTCCTTCCATTCGATGCGCTTAATCCTTTGTTTTCAGCAAAACCGGTGAGATTGACAACCTCATCGTAAGTTGGGGGCAAAGTTCAGTGGTTGTGTTGTGCAGGTCTCCACGTTGCTGCTGGCACCGGTAGTGCGCCCTGCCAACGTTCAGCTAGCTACACCTTTGGGGTGTTTCCTTGCTCCTACTGGATTGATAACCTTGGTTTCGTACTGAGGGAAAACTTGCTACTGTGCTCATCATACCTTCCTCTTGGGGTTCCCCAACAAGCTCGATATATTTTGGGCCATCAGCCACCTGCCGAGGGCTGCTGCGATGATGTGGTGATCTGTTGGATTGCGTGATAATCTCCTGGTCTTCCTTTGCGTGTGTTGCCCCAACCATGCCGAGGCCCATCAGGGCGAAGCTATGGATAGCTGCCCGCAGATCATCGGCTGACGGTTGAGTTGTGAGCAGATAAGTTTGAGTTGCGACTAGGGTGGCTTGCGTTGTTCTAGCCCTGATATGGCCCGCTGAATCCATGGACATGAATGAGAGATTCAGGTCTCGGGTGATGTCGCGTATGTCAGCTTCAGGTATATTGTTCAGCTGAGAGCCACCCTTCCTGGTTGTGATTGTCCCATGATGCTTCCAGAGTTGTGGGAGGAGCTGAGTTGTGCTCGTCGCATGCTTGATTCATCGAATCTTCTTTTTCGCTCTTCCAGGTCCCTTTGCATCTTGATCAATTGCCTCCTTTGCTTGTGAAGGAGGTCCTAGTACACCATTAAATCATCACGTATGACGTCCTTTGTCATGGGTACTGCACCTGAGATAGTGTTTCTTGCTTTCTCTTAGGAAGCTGGTGGCAGCCGAACAACTATACGTTCACCATCGCGTGCTTCACCTCCTCCTTGGACGACGCAATTTTTTGGTGGTGGTTCTGATCTGTTCCTGCACGGAGTTGTATCATTTTCTGAAATATTATTATTATGCTAGATAATCGGATTACCGTTTTCATCATGTTCTGATGAGGTTCCTTCGTCTCCTCCTGTGGCTACGATGATCATGCACACCTGGTGGCGCTCCATGTATGAATTTCTGATGCGGTTGTCGGAGTTGTAGGAAACATTGTCTTGGGAGAGTGAGATCCTGTAGGTTTTGCTCTAGGTATGGATCTGCTTTTTTGATTCCATAATCGATGCTTTCCTTAGATCCGACATTTGTTGGGTCTGTGATGACGAGTGATGGAGTTTCAGAGTCAGATCCGAAGGGGAGGCCGTCATCGAGATCAGTCAAATCCCCTAGATTTGTGGTGTGGCTGTTGTTATCTTTGATGCTTGTTAGGTGTGAGGTGGCCCTTCCAGTGCAGCCGATAGAAGATGTTGGTGTTGCCTCCGGCACTATGATTGGAGCCGATGGACCCGAGAAGTGATTGGATCCGAAAGGCAGAGAACTTCCTCTTCTATGATGCGGAAGTGGAGGTTTTCGATCATGAGATTTGTCTCCTCATCGAAATTCTCTAGTAGAGGAGTGGGCAGGAAGGAATCAAGATCGACGGGATCCTGATGGATCTCGCCGACCTCAATCATCGAATTGCTGCTTGGTGAAGTTGAAATCGCCGAATTCATGACTCCAGCGCTCAAAGTTCCCACAAATGGCGCCAATTGTTGAGGGGTAACCTCAGTAATGCCTATAGTTATGGACTGGGGTTTGATGGAAACGAGGGCGCTGGTGATTTCGTCAGCTTGTCAAACAAACAGGAGAGTCGAATCCTGTCTAAACTTTATTGCAAGCATATGATTACAAATTCACTGAGTCGCTAGATGCAATCTAAATCACGGCAGGTTGTGTGTACTCAAAACTATCATGCCCTCTCCGTTGGCTCCTCCCAGCCCTTATATGAGAGGTCGGGTGTCAGAGTCCAATATGGATCAGTTACAAGTTTGATTATAGCTACTCGACTATGTTGGTTTGTATTTCTATCTTGATCAACACACCTCGTTCCCGGGCTTCGGATGCTTCTAGAACTCCTTATTTCCTTGTGGGCCTTGGGCCGTAGTCTAAGTATATACCAGGTATACCAATTATGGGAACCTGATAAGTCATAAATATGTCACCGTCATCACCAAAATTGTGCAAATACCTAAGCTTGGGTAGGTTGCACCACCGTGAGCTAAACTTATCTTTTAGATTTACAAATCATTTTTGTTTGTCTTGTTTTTTGTCTTTTACTTGTTGTTTTGTTTGTTTTATTTTAGTTTTGTTTTTACCATTTTACTACACATAAAAATCCAAAAAAATAGTTTAACTTTCCTTCTCTTGCAATCATGGGAGACCTGAAAGAAGAAAAATTTGTGAAACCACAAATAAGAAATCCTATTTTAAGTAATACCTCTACTTTTAGGTAAAATTTTGGAGAAACATTAGCTGCTTGGATGAGGATAAATAAAATACATTATGTCAACACCCGGATTTTTAATCCCAGATGCCTATTTTGCCATACATCGCAATCCCAGGATTACCATTTTTGCGAGACATAACAGATTGAATATCACAGTACATCATCCATTACAAACCATAATAAGGTCTTACACAAATAAAGGATCTCATGATCCAGTCTTAATACAAACAAGCAGCGGAATAATAAGCATAGTAGTGGGCTCCATCTTCAGTGTCACAGGCAATGCTGGCGATGGGAGATGATCCTAGTTGTCGTAGCCATCCTGTTGTCCATCTTCCTGATAGTCCTCCTCATAGTCTGGCCATGGAAATAGCCAGGGACAAAGCCATGAGTACTCTTTAAGTACTCGCAAACTATCACTAACGAATAAGGTAGTTCTAGTGGGAATCCTAAGCTCTAAGTTTATTTGCAAAAAGCCATATTTATCTAAACTAAGTTCAGAAGTAAAGAAAACTAAATAAAAGTTCTAAATCACTTAAGTGGGAACCTAATTTTCATAGTCACAACCCTGTTGGGGTCAAGTCAAAATCATAGTTCACTTCACAAGTCATTTTGAAAACTTCTGACGATGGAACAGTATGGCCACTCCAACTGTCCATGACTGTGGACACGGCTATTCGAATAGTTTGACACTCTGCAGAGGTGGTACACTTTCACCACAAATTTCGATACATCCGTGAGGGATAACCCTGAATCATCATACTTAGTATGCGTATAATCAATCATAACCTTTCCTTTACACACTCTAGTATATGCACCTCTCCTATGAGCTTGGCCTCCCAACCATGGCCATCTGCCATCCTGGGCACTAGATAGGTGGACATCATCAAGAGGTAGCCTCAGCTCAAACCTCTCCTGTGAGGGAACCCATACTAATGCATATAAACATCCGGCTAAGCCTTACCCAATTCAGGTATTATGGTTGTACGGTAAAATTGGAATGGTATCGCATCTGAACCCAACCATCAGTTTTTATAAAGGGCTAAGGCTCATGCCTAAAAATTTTCATCATCAAATCCATTTGTGTCTCTCAACACATGTCAAAACATTTCAATAGAATGACTCATCATTCCAAGGTTTTCATAATCATTTTCAGCAAGTATTCCCATCTAAAGTGATCAAGTTTTATGCTTAGCACTAGCCACTAAGTTAAAAGTGTTCACTAATGAGGGATGTTAATCTCAATCTCATGCCATAGAATGACATCTAGTATAGGCCTAGTTTTATACTCTTTATGCTATCTATACTACCTTTCCAAAATCCTCACAAAGCATTAACAAAAAGGTAAAGAACTTTGGTAAAGTAAAAGAGTAAAACTTGCAAGTAAAACTTGGGATGGATATAATCAAAGGTACATAACCAAAGCATGCCTAAATCATTTGCTTAAGTTAAGGGGGCAAGTGTTAACTTGCTTAGTTCTAGCTTGTCATGATTGGTGTAGTGATTGAAGTTTTCCTCCTCTTCTTCGGGGTGGAGCTCCCCCTCCTCGTATCCTTGGTCGGTACTATCGTCTATAAATGAATACGGGGTACACAATCACCAAAAAATACTTACCTAAGTCTATTTAGCACACTAAGACTCACACTTGATGATCTAGCATCATCACAATCATCACATGCAATAAATGACTAGTTCTATTTAGTTTATTTGAGAAAAGTAATTTCTACTCATTGAAATTTATTAAGATTTAATATTCTCCAATTAAAATATGGGATCATGTGTACACATGTCATCACCACATATTCTAATACATGGGAATGTGATTTAAAGGGTTGATCACATTTTATAAAGTTTAAGAATATTATTTAATAGATTTAAAGTGACTAGAAATGCCCTAATAGCATTCTTTTGGTACTAGTCCAATGTCACTGCATGCAAACCTAGATATTTTTACATATTCAGATAGATATTACCAAATGTGATTTTTGAGAGTTGGAATCAACTCAAAAGCTATTATGGTTGATTTTTGGAAAATGTTTGAAGTTGCAAAAGTATCTGTCTTATTATTTTTACTATAGATTATCTCTAACTCCAAATAATTTAAATCCAACGGGTTTGGATAGATAATTTAATTACCTTTCTAGAAAAATTTGAATCATGCAATTTGGTTAAGTAAAACTCTCTGAATTGATTTTTGAATCTAGGGACATAATAGGATTTAAACTAAATTGGAAAATCAATATTTGAATTTCCAGGGCTGTGCGGGAACGTTAAATGGGCCGGCCCAACTGCACAGCACAGTGCAGCGCGCGGCTGACAGAGGGGTCCACTGGTCAATGACTTAAACTAAGTGAAGCGGTATCGTTTAACCTGAGCCCTACGATTAGAAGCAAGATCGATGACCGAGGGTCATCGTCGACGACGAACAACTCCGACGAGGAATTAGACCTAGCGCGGCGGTGGGGGTCTCTCGGGGCTCACCTGGGCTCTAGCTAGGGTCAGTGATGGGGGAAAATGACTTCGTAGACGATGACGAGGCGAGGCGCGGTCATGACAGGGCTCGGGGTGGTCGGAATCGCGAGCGCCCTTCTCCTCTAGCAGCGGCGGACTCCAGTCAAATTCCGACGCGGTGGTGCTCGCCTTGCTCCGGGGAGGAGTGGGGAAGGTCAGTGAGGAGTGGGGAGTCGAATGGTGTGAGGAATGGAGGCAGGGGTGGCCTCCTTTTATAGCTCGGCGAGGGGACCGAGCGGTGCGACTGTGAGCTCGACGGTGGCATCACTACAGGCGGCTAATGGCATGGGCACGAGCGTAGGACGGTGCGGTGCCTCCTGGCGGTTCTCACGGACTTAAAGGCGCGACGTGGGGCGACATGGTTTGTTCTGGCGTGTGCGGTGCTCTGAGCGGAGGCAGTGGTGTTTGTGGCGGCATGCGGCAGCTGCGGGTCGTGCGGCGGTGAACGGGGGTGTCTGCCGGGGTGGCGTGATCATGGCGAGCTTGCGCGTGCCTGAACTGGCGGGGCTGGTCGGACACGGCGCACTGACGCGCTCTAGACAAGGCGCAGATAGGCGGTACACGGTGCGACTAGGGTGGTCCACGGCCAGGCTGCGATCGTGGGCTGGACAGGGGGTGGCGGTAGGCTGCGGCGATGCTACTGCACACGCTGGATGGGCGTGGGGCTGTCTGGAGCGAGCTGGCCTTGGTCGACCGGCGACGACCACAAATGGGCGATGCTCCACTATTCTCCACGGCGAAGGGGGGGCTTGTCTGCTGCTGCTAGACACTCAGGGGGACAAGGGAGTGAAGAGGGGACAGCGGGGTGGTGGATTACTGCTCCAAAACAATGGAGTCATGCAGAAGCTTAAACTGTGCATGCCAAGTGTTTGTCTTAATGGCCGCATGAAAGAAACTTTGGAATTTTTGATTCAAATTTTTTGAGTGAACTTGAATTAAGCTTGAGAGACTAGGTTTGCTTGGAGAGGTCAAGGGGAATTGATTTGGTAGGTTTTTGAAAAAGTGTGATCTTAACATATGAAAGAGATTCAATTTTCCATTGTCCATTTAATTTATTTGCTAGATGTTTTTGTAAGTTTGTAAAGTGGGCCTTGATACATTTCTACTTGGTCTACCAAGGGGTGAAAAGAAGTAGAATTGTTTCTGTTGAAAATCTTCTCCTAGGAACACTTAAAGTGGCCTAGTGGTTTAGTTTTGTCAAAATGACCATTTGCATTATTTATTCTTATTTGATTTCTTTCTCTTTGGATTTTGTTTGTAAATGGTCTAGATGATGTGGCATTCACCTTTAAACCATTGCACAACATTTAGAACAATCAAGCATGGCATATACACTCAAATCAATACTAATGCAAACACACATGCATTCACATTCATTTTCTTAATAAAAGTTTTTGTTAACCCTAAATTGGGTGATTAGAACATGATTCTCTTGATTAAAAGATTTGGGGTGTTACACATTATGAGGATCCCAACCCATGTGAATAAGAAAACATGAATCTATATTTTTACTATGGATTAGAACCATGGTATAAACATGCTTATCTAGAGGAGGAAGTTTCATTTTATCATCACAAAAAGGTTCATCTCTTGTAATTGAAAACATATTTCGAAGCAATGTTGGAAAAATAAGGGAAGAACAAGATATCACCATGGTACAAGTTACCACATGATCTCCATATATCTTAAAAAGAAGTAAGACTAGCTATATGGCTATAAATAAAGCGTTATACGGAAGGCAACTCGGTTCTTCTTTTGGATTTGTTTTTGCACTCTTGTTGTAGCAAGAAAGTTTTATTTTAGTTTGTTTTTTGGATTATTCAATAAAGTACCAAGTTTTACCCATTTAGGTGTTCTAAAGTTAATAGAACTATTTGTAGTTGCAAATTCCTACATGTTGTTGTTTACCAAAAGATTTTTATATTTTTTTATGTAACTTAGATTGAGCTAATTTTTCTACTATAGTTGCAACCTTTCATCCTCTGTATGCAAAACAAATGGCAAAAATTTGTGGGCCAATTAATTATGTTTTGTTGCTACTATTTTTATGGATAGATTATGTCTTTTCTTGTCTAAGCCATTGTTTTGAGTTTCAGTTTGATTCTTTTTGGATTTTTCGATCTTATATTGATGTTGGAAACTTGATATACTCTATGGATAATTCAAACAAAAAATTATTTGTAGTTTATGGCATCTAGCATATTATCTTTATGTCCACTTATGTCATCTCTCAAAAAGAGACGGGGGAAAGTTTGTGTCAAAGTTTTTGCACAGGGAACAGAGGAACACCATACAATGAGCTATCCAAGAATGGTGAACACCATAATCTTGGGTATGCCCAAGGCACCCACTATACTTATTAAACTCATGGTTTGCACACCTCTAAACTTTACTTTTAGAGCAACATAATTCTTTTTGCATAAACTTGGAGCATCTATGTCTAGTTTTATGAGTACTTTTGCATTTTTACCTTTGGAATAAAAATACCATCAAATGAGAATGTGTCAAATAAATATGAAAGAGCTACTGGAATTAAAAAAGGTAAATTTGGATTCTAAAAAGGGTAAAAGGAAATAATGTTGCATTACAAGTTATGCATGTTGTCAGACCTTGTTGTCTTGTTCATTTGTTTTAATGAGTGCCAATTTGCAAGTGTCTTATATAGTACTAACTTCTATTTACTCCCTCCGATCCAAATTAATGTTTTCGTATTTGGCTAGATTTAGATGTATCTAGCACTAAAATATGACTAAATACATTTGAATCTAGACAAATGTGAGAATATTAATTTGGATCGGAGGGAGTACATCTTACATGGTTGAATTTAAGTTGACGTTGTGTAGTAATAAATGATTAGTACTACGAACACTTTTTTTGACAACCAATACCACATATATTCATAGTAACAAATAGTATATGGTAGAGAAATATAAACTATCTTCAACGACTAAAAAATAAAGTCTAAAAGAAAATGAGCAAATCGCGAAAGTATTCAAAATCTTCTTCTTCTGTGACACAATTTTATATTTGTCTGAAGGCATCCCAGTAAACATGACATAAATGGCAAACCATAAACCTGTAAATACCAACAAGGGTTCTCTCATAATTGTAATTTGAGCCGCAGTGTCAAGGCTACATGCATGCACTCAGCCATTAGAGTAATAATCTATCAACATCGGCAAGAGTACCACCACCAGTATTCCAGGAAAAAGAAACCAAACATCTTGATCGACGTCACAGGGTAATCGAGAGTACGAATCTCCATTGTCGAGGACGTAGCAGCCGGGACAAATATTGCGAGAATAATCCTCCTCGTGGCAACCATGATAAAAATCCAAGATCGATCCAGCGAAACAAGATCTGAAAAAACGTGCCTAAACTTTAATCTGATATTACCACCATTGACGCTGGAAAGATCTCGTTGTCAAAGGAAGAACCGAAGATCACTTATTGCGAACGATGCCATCTCCATTGATATAGACCCCATGAAGAAAATGTACCAAAACCCGAATCTAATCTTCTGAAAACACTACTTTTATTGAAAACTCTACCCATATATCAGGTTCTCCACCCCTCCCGATGCATGGGAGACCGCCCGAAGGAGGGGAACCAACCTATGGTGGAGGCGGAGGTGTTGGCGACTGCTAGGTTAAGAGAGGTGACGACTTTACACATGTCTATTTTCTAATCAAAGGAACTTTCTTATCTAACAGTACTATAGACACTTTTGCATACTTGTTGATTGTCAACTATCTCCTGCTAGCCCAATTAATTAAGCAAGGTAAGAATTGTGCATCTATAATCCCTTAAACCAAGTTATTACAGAAGTGTCCAACATACCTACATACTCCCTCTTTTCCAAAATATAAGGCGCATAAGGACTGTCAAAAGTCAAATATTACTAACTTTGATCAAATATTTAGGAAAAAACATGTATATCTACATTACTGAATGAACACATTGAGAAAATATACTTCATGATAAATTTATTGATATTGATTTGGTATTGTAAATATTTATATTTTTGTGTATAATCTGGGTCAAACTTAGAAAACGTTGACTTTTGACTAAACCTTAGGCGCCTTATATTTTGGGACGGAGGGAGTATATAGTATTTGCTATTCCAATTATATTATATATGCTATATCTTTGAATACTTCAAAATACATTTTTGTGTAGTTTAAATCTCATGGGAAAGTAAGGTGTGAGGTTTATCCAAAAGTGCACAACTGCTAAAAATGCAGAATAATAATTAAATTTGACCCATGTGGATGAATATATGTTAGTTGTATGCATTATATATTCAAGGTTAAATGTTAGTAGAACCAATGTATCACGGGAATGTTTTCAACAACCAACATGTGTTGATATCACGTATCTTTTGGTTGTGGCTGTCCCATCGAGACTTTTTATATGAAGAAATGAAAACATTAATGAGGTCCCATCGAGACTTGAACTCAGGTTACTGGATTCATAGTCCAATGTCCTAACCACTAGACAATGGGACCTCTGTTAAAGACAAACAACAATCAATATGGTAATTATATGTAAATATCGATAATATCAGGATTATACCACAAGAAAACATGAGTATATAATGGGCTCTCCACGCGTCAACATATGTTTGGTTATTGACGTTATTTCGACAAAAAGACCAAAAGAATTCTTGGATATCATTTGTTCGTTTGATGCCTTTTGATAAGAAACACAATGATAAAAGTGAAAGGTTGCATACAAACTCTACAAACATATGAGGTATAATGAGGATACACAACACACGTAATAAAAAATAAAAACATGATAAACGTTGGCAATGATGTTTTGAATAGCCAAAGAGAGGAAGATCTTGAAGATACCAAATTCATAACTGTTCATAAATATATGATTCACACAAAGTTATCTTCCTACGAAAGAAATGTGAATCATCAGAAAGATCTTGGACAAATTAACAAAGTAATATTTTTCAATAAATATATGAGTTACGCAAAGATATCTTCCTAAGAAAAGAAAGTGGATCTGATATCCTTGATATGTAAAAATAAAAAAAAAATGAGGTCCCATCGAGACTTGAACTCGGGTTACTGGATTCAGAGCCCAATGTCCTAACCACTAGACCATGGGACCTCTAGTGAAGAAAGTGAGATAAATATGTTACAAATGGTGTCAACAATCAATCACAAATGCAAACCAGAACTCAAGTTATCGAGCGTTCAACACTTTGGGACATAGAAATTGGTTACCCTAGGTTGGTGTGGAGCACAACACTTGCTAGAGTGGTGTTTCACCGAACACGCTAAAACATGACTCATACACCTTCATCATCCTAATTCTATGGAAACATGGAAGCATATAAATGTCATGGTTTTTTAAGGGGTCACCTCCTCGACATCGAAGATCCTTCGATGGGTAGGGGTTAAGGGGAAAGCATGGTATAACCGAAAACTTCATAGAGTCTGGAAGCATAAAATGCGGTGGTTAAGGGGTAAACACCTTGGAATTAAAGATCCATCGATGGTTAAGGGTTTAAGGGGAATTGTGGTACAACAGAAATCTTCTAAGATTTGGCCGAGAACAATTTATGTTGGTGGCAAGTAAATGGATTCGTGATGAGTAGTCTCATGTGAGTTTTAGGGTGGATTGTTAGCATGAGAAGGCGTGATGTTGAGCTAGGCACCTTCCGTTTCTAACTTTAATATATGATATGCATGCTATACATATTCAAGAAAAAATTATACATGTTTATATGCATGTATCTATTAGATAAATTAAAGAACATGAAATAAACAGAAAAATGCAAACTGTAGGAGAAATATCTAGAAATAATAATGGACTATGAGTAGAGGCATGACCATATAAGGGGTGTTAGAAATAGTTGGGCATGTAAGCTTACTTCGGGTCCTTTAAGGAAATATTCTAAATAGTTCTTTTGGAGAAACTTGGTTAGTTAATACACACAGTTATCACTATCCCTGTATATAATACTTTACCATATTTGCCGAAGATGGAACGTTAGATACCAAGTTTCATAAGTCTTTTCAGCTTCATGAGGCTTAGGTCTATTAACTGTTAAGAAATCTACTCTTTTCAACTCTTTTCTATGGAGTGTGTAAGAATAGACAGAGGCAAGGTATAAGACTGATTAGAGGTGGTATAGAGAAGGTTGAACAACAAAGATGGATGTCGTAATGTGATACCTGACGTAGCTGATCAATGAAATTATTTTGATGAGAATACTGAGTAAAGTTTAGAGTTTAGGCTTCGTTCATTTATTTTGGACAAAGGAGATACGAAACACCGATGACATATGACACCTAAAAACATAGGATGTTGGCGATGAAGTTCTATATATACGAAGAGATTCACCACATGACAAAGTATATGATTTGGCATATCGTGAACAAGAACAGAAAATAGAAAATTCAGCATAGATACAAAATAATGACAACAATGTGTTAAAATGTGTTGTTTAACCATGAACCATAGTATAATTCTATGTGTTATATGTAAAATCCGAGGTTCATGGTTAAAATGTCTTGAAAGAACACATAGAATTTTACTTAAAAATCCTGAAGAAGGGCACACAAGATGTTTGTTTAGATGAAGCACAGACGATGTTGGTAATGAAGCTTGAAGACAGGAAAATGTTGAATAATAACGAAGTATATGATGTAGAAAAAAATAACTTCCATGAATAAGAAATAAGTAATGAAAAATGGAAATAAAAAAGATGCAGGTTTTTTTAGAGAGGAAAGATGCAAGCTAATGTTGGCAAGAAAAATTATAGTCCGTGCCAAAAAAAACCTAAAAGCAGAAACAGGAAAGACAACACATGTTCAATTTTTTCTCAAAAAAGATCCCACCGAGACTTGAACTCGGGTTACTGGATTCAGAGTCCAATGTCCTAACCACTAGACCATGGGACCTTCTTTGTGTTCTGAAACACATAACACGCTACTTGTCAAAACGAGAAACCAGAGACGATGTTGCTGCCTTACCATGGTTCTTCTCTTCCTTGTGGAAGAAATTCCTGCACACGACATACTGTCAAATCGAGGTGAAAATTACGAGTCGGATGGATTGGAGCAGCATGGATCACGAAATCGCTTGGGAAAAGGAAGAGGCCGCATGTCCAAACAAAGGTGAACCTCAGATTTGTTTCGACACACCTGAGAGGCATGGGGCTCACGCTCTCACAGCAATGCCGATGAATGCCACACCACGAGTCCACGAGGAGAACCAGAGGAGCTCCATGCTGTATGGAGTACTTAAGCTAGGCGGGGTCAAGGCAGCGCCATCATGCCAGGCCAACCCCTTTCTTAGATGCAATCCAAATTCTCATATTTCCGAGAATTTTTGGGTATTCTGTGAGAAATGAGAACATGTTGTATACTTTTTTTAGACGGATGGCTCGAAATGAGCCTGGCTTTGAATTAACGAAGCCAACAACCGGCTAGGAGTTACAACACACGTGCCCAGAGCGCACAACCCAAAACACAACAAAAGACAACACAACAAGCATCAAGCCAGAGCGCCAGCTTGGTCTAAGATTAGGGAGCCTTGTCTTCTGATGCACCGGAGCAATCTCGACCAAGTTCACACGAACATGCCTCCACCACACCAAGACTGTAACCCACGGGGAACTCAACGCCAGATCAGCAACCTAGTAGCACTTGAGGAGCGAAAGGAGGGGGGCTCTTGCGGCGACGCCTCCAAAAAGGTGAATGGCGCAAGAACTCGTCATCATCGTCGGCAGGAACCGAGGTCCTGCAAAGCTTTCACCCAGACCCGAAACCCCCATCCCCTGGAGCTCGGGATAGGGCCAGACCTAAAACATAGCATCTTTTCCTGGCATTGGAAATAGCCCACCGGTATCGGCTATGACCAGACGACCGCCCTAGCAGAGCCCCCAAGGCACTAGAGGAGACATCAGCTACCGCAACCCAAACAGGTAATTCCGCCAGGCCGACGGTATGCGAGGTCTGGGACACCAGTGGGAGGTCACAGGGTGATCCATAGAACACTGCTAGAGAGGCTAGTCCGAAGCGAGGCCACCCAAAGGAACAACTTGGGGCGGAGGGTCGAAATCCAGCAAGCTGGCCAAGGGGATCATCATCGGGACACCTTCAAAAAGGGAACGACATCCAAAGGTGATGCCTTCACCGACATTAGCCAAGGCCAAGCGAAGCTTTCGCCGAGATCCAGCCCAAACCCAAAACTGGACGCCGACACAAGATCGCAGAGTGGACGTAGCAGAGATCACTACCGCACCATCGACCCACCCGCGGGTCGGAGGGAAACATGTTGCCTACCCCGGCAAGCATGCGCCGGCCCCAGGAAACCCTCCCAGCGAACTGGCAGGCCCGACGCCCGGCCGTTGCCAAACAACAATAGCTGGCCCAAAACAGGGCGGCGAGCACAAGGTGGAGACGTAGGACAACGCTCAGGCCCAACCAGGCCCAGACCTATGCCCGCGGGCCCAGATCTGGCTGCCACCAGCCACCAACCCTGCAGGGGCGACGCGCAGAGAGCCACCCGGTGACCTCCGCGAGGCCACCAGGCCCGGCCGAAGCTCAAGGGGGGCCGCTCCCGAAGCAGATCGCAGTTGCCGACCCCTGTCTCCACCGCACCACACCGGGGCAGCCGGGCCAGGTCGCCCTAAGCCGACAGATCTGCCGGTGCCCTGCCTCGCCCCCACCTCGATGCTGCGAAGCTCCGCCTAAGTCGTGCCGGCGAGCCTTCTCGCAGCCAGGATAGGCGTCGCCCAGTCGGGCCCTCCACGCGCGGGGGAAGGGGAGGAACCGCCGCCCGGGCTTAGCCCAGCAGCTCCCGCCGGCGGCGACGGCGGGTGGGAGGCATAGGGGCGGGGCCTGAGGCAGGGTAGGCGACGGGGGCGGGGGTCTCGGGGGGAAGGGGGCACAGGGAATATTCGTGCCAACTTGGTTGACATGTTGTATACTAGTAGTATTAATACAAAATAAAATAATCATGTGATATATGGCAACCATCCATGTTGTAATACTCCCTTGGTCCCCAAAATATTTAGCAGATTTTTATAGATTTTTATGTATTTATATACACTAAAACATGTGTAAATACATATGAATTTAGATCGACTAAATAGATCGCCTTTCCTACTTTTAGTTTCGGATATTCAAGTATTTGTGTGTGGTTTGAGAATTTGCAAACTTGTAAAAGTAGACCGTAGTCACGTGAGGATTAGCCACTGTTTAGCCAATTGGGCTAGGACAGAGAATAGAACTATGATATGGATTGGATCAGGCCCTAATTTTGTGCTTCAGGGCCTTGCTGCTGATCCGAATGTAATTCCTTCTGATTAATAAAGGTCTGATTTTACCTGTGAAAAAAATCTGTGGCATCCTTTTCAGTATACTGAAAATATAATGATTATTGCACTGTCAGTGAACATAAAGCGCCTGTAGCTCAGTGGATAGAGCGTCCGTTTCCTAAGCGGAAGGCCGTAGGTTCGACCCCTACCTGGCGCGATTATTTTTTATTTTCTTGAATGGCTGACTCTCTAATGCAAAATAATTCAATACAGTGACTAACGTATGCCTTCAGGTTTTAAACTTCTATGTTAGTTTCTTGAATTCCTGGAAGAAATAGAAATGACGCTTTGAGATTTTCGTTCCTTGAGCCGACATTACTGCCATTTGATCTAGAATCTCCCTTGCACACTTAAACACCCTTGCCCGATCATACCTCATGCTGTTGGACAAAATGCCTACATACATGTAAACCTCACTGTTCTTCTCGATGCATAGGCAGCACAACTGCCACTCTCCTGAAAACAAAACAAAAAATGTCTAGATACATCCAGGCGACGTGTGCAGTCTTTTGTGCTGGACGACTGCCTAAGTGAAATCTTATACTGTACAGTATACCTCCAAATTCAGACGGTAGCTTGTCGACATTGTTTTCCACCGAGGCACCGACCTCCAGACTGGCAGATCATGCTCGTGACACCAAAACATACATGTACGTCAGCTCGTGAAAGGATGTTCCGTGTCTCTGTCTACGATATGAAGTTATGAACCGCATGAGAAAATGATGATCGGGATAAAAAAACTGGCAGAGCATGCTTTACTATTTGTCGACATGGCATGGAACAGGCGATGCTTAGCAAGAGCAATGAAGAACAATGATGGAGTTTGAGCCCCCTCTCAACAATGATGGAGAACAAAGATCCGAGTTGTCTTGGAGTGAGACTGAGAGTTGAGCAGCACCAATAGGGAAAACTTTCACCTTCAGAAGTACTCCCTCCGTTTCAAAATATAAGATGTTTTAGCTTCGTGAAGTAAATGTATCAGAGTGAACCTATACCCTAAAAAGGTCTAGATACATTCACTTCACAAAGCTAAAACATCTTATATTTTGAAATGGAGGGGGTACTACTTATGTAAACATTTCTAGGAGAAACTCTCCCCCCTCCCAGTGTTTACAAGAGCCACAGTCTGTTAAAGAGGCTCTGAACAAAAAAAAGGTCAGAAAGATCTTAATGTTTTCCTACTCAAATGATCCTGGGCATCCGATTTTCTTTTATCCCCTGCAAGGAGCTATTTATTGTGCAACTGCAGAATTGATCTTTTATTATGAGTTGTCTAGACAAATCATGTCCAAGGTCTGTTATTTGATCTTGGACATGATTTTTATTTTTGTGAAGAGAGAGATTTCCTACAGAATCTCCTTGTCAAATGAAAAGCACCAATTAGATAAATCATTGAGATCACAGTGGATATTAAATTAGATACTACTAGATATGTTCATTGTCCTTCTGAGTCATGGCCGTAGAGCAGGGGCCAGAGGACCACAAATCCTCTTGACCTTAACCCGCTGAACTCAAAATCCTTATTGAGCTTACTATTGTTCGAATCCATGTTTGAACGGACAATGAATGGATGTCTTTTCAGGAGGCCAAAGATCTATATCCCGTAACTGAAGTAACGGGGGTTCAAGATTTACAAGAAGTTAGGACACTTTTCTAGTTGTAGGTAGGGCTATCTATCTGGTTCTTGCTTTGTACATGAAACTTATGATATGGTGGGAATTTTCTATAGTAATCATCCACACCTTAAACGTATCCTAATATCTGAATGTTGGATTGACTGGCTCTTACGTGAGGGAGGGCTAACTATTCCGCCGCTCAAAAGACTTTAAGCCCAAAAAAAGGTACCTTGTTGTACCAGAAAAAAGGTCATTTTCAATCGACTGATGAATGTCGTCAAGCCACTTTGAACAAATCGACGACCGAAAAGATTTTCAACTTGGATGATAGAAAAGATTGGATGTACTGTACTTCACATCACTTTGATTGTGACGGACAGCTTGGGTCTGGATCGTTAACAAACTGTGTGGCCACATGGAGTGCACACTGAAGCCTATGACAAAGATATCTTGAGTCTCGTGCAACCCTTTCAAGACAATGATCGACATGCTGTCTTGGACTCTGAATCTTAGATGAATTTCTGCAGATCATTTTTCACATGGAAAAAAGAAGCAATACTTCAAGTCTCTTTTTCAAGCGTAGTGCATCGCTCCCAGCTTCTTTTTCTGGAGAGATCGGCCATTGGATCATCACCCACTTGAACCTGGCAGTCCTTATCTCTGTACAAGATCGGTTCTTAATTAATCCCAGCCTTCCTTCAGGAGTTCGGTGTGGAAAATATTGAATCCCTAATATTTTGTTGTGTATTAATTTGACCCTCATGGTAAATATATATAGACGTACAAACTTGGAGGGCAAGAAGCATATGACTTGGAATACAAGATGAACTCTAAAGTCCTAGTCTATCTCTAGTTGTATACGTATCCTAACATCCCCCCTCAGTCGTAGCGGGACTGAAGCGGACGCTTGCAACTGGATTTGAAGTCTTGCGCTTTCGTCGTCTTCACCTCCTTGTCATCATCACCTGCGTGGACATGATTATGGCTGGCATCTAGGGGCGGTGACTGCGTCCTATTCTGGTGCCTCTCTTCCCTGCCGCAGTCACAGTGGGAGTGGCGTGAACAAGTGACGACACGGACGTGTTGACTGGAGTTCTTGAGTTGCTGTAGACGTTGTTCTTGATGTCGATATCGAGGTAGCCGATCGTGATGTCACCGTGGTCGGAGGTGGGTGTGGTCGATGTCGTAATCATCGTATGTTGTGTGGCCGCCATTGCCGGAGGCGCAAAAAATTGCGCGTTTTTTTAGTTGTTGTTGTTGTTCACGGAGCTGCAGTTGTGGACGTTTTGCACCTTATGGAGGTATCGTCGGGGCATCTTTTGGACGCGGTCATAAGTGAGACCACCGATTTTGTCAGGACCGGAGGAACTCACCAAGCACATAAGTTTTGCTAGAACCATATGCGTGGTCGTAGGGGCATCATAATTGTGATGCCGGTTTGTTGATGCAGTCGTCGGTGTCGTGGACGCGGCCGATGCTGTCGTCGGGGTCGTGGACGCGGCCATGCCGGCGTCGTGCCTTGCAGTACATGTACTGTCAGAGGGCGTCGTAGTTGTATGTCCATCATGTGGACGGGTATAGCGGTGGCGGCGATATGTCGACGAAGATGTTGATGAAGACCACGTTGACGTAGACCTTGGCGATGATGTGTCGGTGGTGTTGGAGTAGGCGTGTCGGCGATGATCGTCGCTCGAAGGCGTCCCTTGTGGCGGCGATGATGTCGAAGCCTTGATGTTGGAGAAGTTGGTGTAGCAGTGTTCCACACCGGCCTGGCGTGTGGATGATGTTGATGTCGCTTCTACGTGGATGTGCTCGACGAAGATCTTGGCTTGTAGCCTGGCGTAGTCGTATAGATTTATGTTATGGATGTTCGGGTCGGTGTAGATCGGTGCGTGTAGCTTTGATCGAGGGCGTGTCGTTGTTCTGATCTCGTCCGGTGCGGTGCCGGAGCTGCCTTGCCTCCATGTGGACCAGGATGGACCTGCTCGTCTCGCATATGTGGCGTTTCCACATATTGGAGTCCCAACGACGGTACCTGCATTCAGCGAAAGTCTGAACTGATGGAAATGGTTAGGCGTGTATTATATTCTTAAGTTAACACTTCCCCTCACGTCTAGGCTATTTTAGTCCTTAGCGTGAGTTTGGTGCAGGCCGCAGAATCTTTTTTTTAATACTGCGTGAGCAGGGTCTTGAACTTGAGATATCTTGGCTCTGATACCATGTGGAAAATATTGAATCCCTAATATTTTGTTGTATATTAATTTGACCCTCATGGAAAATATATACCGCCTCTTCGCGACCGCTGTGTCCAAAACTCTTCAGAGCATGGTTTCCTATTTGGGAGATTTGGCAGACAAAAAACACCGTATGATAGGTGAGAGATGATGCTTGGCAAGAGCAACGAATTAAGAAAGTCAGTTTCCCCTTTCGAGCATGATGCTTGGCATCTGTTGGTGTTCTGGTTTGGGTCCTTGTGGAATCACATGGCAACACAAGTTGGGTCTTGAAGCACAACAAGTGCCTTAGACCTATGCTGGATGATAGACGTCGTCCTGTTCTTGGCCCATGGGTCTTGAAGGATATTAACTTTTGTAAGTATATGAGATATTACGAGGAGCATAGTGAACCTGATGAAGGCATGGAATACATGAAGCAAAAGAAATTTGAGTTGGGCTGCAAACAAGGAAGAGCTAGTTGAAGAAAAGTTTGAATGGAACTCCGAAAATGACAACATTCTTGTCGAGGAAGATATGGTTGGGTGGTTTCCGGGAAGAGCAAGCTGAAGAAATATTTGAATGCAGCATCCTTGGATTTCATCCGTACAAAGAGATTGTCTTCCTGACTCTATCACTGTACAAAGTGCTAGCCTGTCATTTGAAGGACTCAAAGATTCAGGACCTTGTGTTATTACGAAGTTATATGTCGATCGAGCAGTGCATAACCGAGTCATTCCCATACACACCCTGCTGCACAGGACACCAGAAAGCGGAAAAGAATGTACGAAAGCGATCATGAAAACTGATATGTTGGTTAGTGTTAGAAACTGAAAGATTGAGAGTGAAACTTGTGTTCTATTGCTTGTGGGCAAAGCCCTATTTATACATGGTTTTGGGGCGCCTCTGAAGAGACACGCCGTTTACAAGAGGTTGAATGGGGCATTTCATCCGTACAAAGAGATTGTCTTCCTGACTCTATCACTGTACAGAGTGCTAGTCTTCTTAAGTTTGCTCACAATTTGCACCCTCCGTTTCAATGAAGTTTGGATGTTTCGGTTCTAAGAACATGAGAACTAACAATGTATGCCTTTATCCCTCGGGAAAAAAACATTTGAGTAAACACAACAAAGTCTTCAAAAGACTGATATGATCATACGAACAGACGGAAGCAAAACGGACAGTTTCCTCCTTGCTCAGGCTATGCGATAAGAACATTTGCTTTGTGCATGACAATAGCCTAATC
Source organism: Avena eriantha (assembly GCA_910589775.1). Classification (NCBI taxonomy): domain Eukaryota; kingdom Viridiplantae; phylum Streptophyta; class Magnoliopsida; order Poales; family Poaceae; genus Avena; species Avena eriantha. Next base: position 185,098,254 of record OU342743.1, read on the forward strand.
AAGCAACCCTGCTAAAAATAGACTTAACAAAGCTGCATCGGAAGAGCCTGTTGTCTAGGGATATGACATGAATAATAGCACTATAACAGAAAAACGAAGGAGGAGCATGCTTCCAGGAAACCTGAATGGATTGGATCATAAGTCACTTCCTTCTAGACTTTTTTCTCCAAGAGTTGATAAAACAAGTCATAACACAAAAAAGGACAAGCTAATATTCAATGATTACCATTATGAAGCAACATAGGATGCAAGGGTTACATGTATAATTGTATTTCAGAAGCAATATGGTGCTTGGTATAATTTTTGCAAGGATTACAGGTATTATTCTCCAATGTTGTTAAAACATCATCCAGTATCATCACTTCAATCCAGGAACCAACTGGACTAAGAGTAGCTAGTGAGGACATGAAGCTTACAAATTCCATCATAATAACAAAACAATCTATTCTTTTATAGTTACAGAAGTGTAACTCTAGGTGGTCAGGTACATGAAGATACCCTTTCATGCTGCAAACACCATTTAACGGGAAAAAGAGCACAAACTGCAGCAGAGAACACAAGCTTCTGTACCCAAAAGAACATTGGAGATTATCTACTCGCACAACACTGGAGCCCAAAAATGATGGTATTTCTTCCAGCACTTTAGAAAAGACTAAAGTATATAGACGTATACTGGGCAGCAGAGGCCTACGAACTGTCAGATGTGTGCTAAACAAGCCAAGAATGTGGATTCCGTTTAGTCAAGAATAACCACAATATAAGGGAAACCTATCACTACCAAACAACCTTACATGGAGAGAGGCAACAATAATCTCCTCTCTCTCTTCTTAGCCAGCTTTCTCTGCCTCAAAATATACAGGCCGGTAGGAAGAAGAATACCAACACAGATAATAACAGCCGATAACCAGAAGTGCCTGAAGTATAGCATCATGTACGAGGATACTATTAGGAGACAACACAGCAAACCCCATGAGATGGCTCCAATGATGTCACGCCTGCAGCGTTCAAAAAGCAGAGCCATGATCAGCTCATAAAAGAGGCAAGCAAATACATCATACTACAAAGTTGCATGATCTATCTTAAGAGAACTATCAGCCTCCAAATTGAGGCATGAAACCCGTCATAACAAGCTAAACTGGTATGCTAGCGTGGTTCAACATATTCATTCCAGAAACATCAAGAGAAGTATTCTGTCCTAACAACCTTCTAAGAGACATGAACCTCTTTTGAATGGTGTGTACAAGGTAACAAACATGGGTAAATTGTACATGAAGCCACACAGAGTGTGTTTTGTTTGAGGAATCACTTCATCCATCAAGGGTTAGTCTATCATGAGACTATTCAATAAATTTAATGTAAAGACACAATCCTTTTGTTTATGCTTATGAAGGAAGAGTTGACGATGCACTAACCTAGTCAATCCCTCAGACCAGAGAATGGGCCTAGAACGTGATGGTTGATTCACAATCCGGTGCCTCAAATCAGGCAACCCCTAATTGGTTGCCCACAGCTGAAAAATGGTAAAGCACGACTCTTCATGAATCTCTGCGCACGAAGTGCAGGCACTCCTGAGAAACCACTAACATTAAACATACCAGGTCCTAACAACTGGTGTACAATGCCTTCCAAAGGACATCGCAGGATCTTGACATGGGTCACTAGAGTGCAGGCACCGTTTTAACAACTGTTGTATGATGTTTGTTTCTGGATCTAGATTACCAGATAGAAATGCCTGCAGGCATTCAACACATGCAGGCACAACTTCGATTTCATTGTTGACTAAGCGGCTACATGAATCGTTTCACGGGTTTAGAAGGGCACAGTAAATCGCATTTTGCACCTCAATCGACCGAGCCTACTCTAATTAGAGGTAGACCAAGAAACTGTTTCCGCACCCTGCCCGTCGGAGAGGCCAAGATCTGAGCACAAAGCTAGACAATCACCACAACCTAGACGGAATCCTCTGTGGGATTCTCAGGAAGAAGGGAGTAGGCCGGGGATCTTACTTGTGCTGGGATCGGATCTGGTAGTCGCGCAGCTGCTCCACCAGCTTCGACCGGGTTATCATCGCAGATACCCCAGCCGCCGCTGACGGCTTCGCCACCACCGCCGCCTGCCTCTCCTCCGGGATCCGGTAGCGTCGGCGCCTCCGCTTCTTGCAGATCCTTGCGGATCACTGAGCTGGGCAATTTGGAGCCGTCGGGGTTTGGGGGGACTCCGGGAGGCGGGTGGAGAAGTCGTGCAGAGGACGAGGAGGCGACGAGGGGATGGAAAGTTCTGCTGCGGCACTGTCTCACAGGCTCAGCTCGTTTCGATGGTGTTTAGTCCAGATATTTTTAAGAAAAACACAGACTAATTGCTCCTGTTGATTTTTTAAAAGGGGCTCCTGTTGATCATGTACCCTATCATTTGTCGATTCTTTCTTTTCCAGTACAAAGAGTTCCAAATGGACTAAAAATTACAAATAGTTTCTTAGACAACACTATCACGAGCACGAGAAACACGTTATCATCATCACCAGAGCCAGACAAAGCTTATCATATAGTATGTTTTTTCCTGAAAATTTCACCGATCTATTAATAAACATCAACAGTAGTACGAAGAGGCTTAACGGTAATAACAATTACAAAAGATCTATGGATCAACTAGTGACGACTACAAACAATAACACAAGAGGCATATCACTGTCCTTGCTGCTAGAGTTTGTAAATATATCCTTTTTTATTATGCCATGCTCGGGCTTTTCCAACCTATATCAACACGTACCTATCGGCCCCAGCAGGCAACGATCGATCTCTCTTTTTCTACATGGTATCACGAGCCCTCTCCTCTCCCATCTAGTCGTCGTCGCCGCTTGCACAAGTTGTCACCACAACCTGTAATGCCCTAGTATTTAGGGATGCAGAAGAGAATGTGTGCATTTGCATCCATTCATAAGAAAATTCGGAAATTTTCACGCGAAACTAAAACCCTAAAGGGATGAAGGTTTCTCTCGCTTCGATGAATTGGAGTTTAGATCATCTCAGTGTATGCGATAAATTCGAGCATGAGCTCTAGTTAAATTGACTGTTTTGGGTAATGACTTCAAATTGATGCTTGAGTTTTAAATTAGACATGTGAATAAATTTAAGTTATAAGTATTTAAGAGTTTATTTTATTAAATAATATTAGAAATAATTCAAATTGGAATATTATGACATCACATATTGAATTTTAAATTAAAGAAATTCAGGTAATTAAATTAAGGTAAATAAAGATAAAAGAATAAAAAGTTTTATTCCTTAAGTATAAAAAATAATATAGAGGGTATATAAGGACAATAATACATTGTATCTACAATGTTCAACAATAAAATAAATTACAAAATGAATCATTACAAATAAAGAAAAGGAATATAATTCTAGAAATAAAGAAAATGAATTCTTTATTGAACATACATATATTACATTGTATTTACAATTGAATAAAAAGAATTACAAAAATAATAAAGGAAATGTTAAACTATTATGCTAAACTAATCTTCTATCTTACAATTTCTTGTAATATTTTATACCTACAAGATAAGTAAAGAAAACAAATAGAAATAAACACAGGTTAGCCAACACTGTAATACTTTTATTAACATCATTGAGCAAAAGTCAAAAGGAGGCAAGTTTCACCAAATGAATAATATATGTTCTTATCACTATTGTCTCAATACCATATTATTGACACTAGGGACAAGTTTCACCAGAGAAAGGTAGAAGTAAGAGAGTAGAACCAGGAAATTCACTTGAGTTGATCCATATCAGCGCAACAAACAAGAACACAACGCAGACAACACTGCATGTGTGTGCTGTCGTCACAAGGCAACTGCAAGCAGAGGATAAAGTTATAGTTGTGGTAGCAGAGAGAGCTCTCTCTGGTCATTCTCCACAGCACCATAAGACGCAAACGCATCACAACATCACAGGCAAACACTTCTCAGATCAACCACCAATCCACCAAACAAATCCAGTAGCTACTAAGGTAACCATGCTCACATAAGGGGGGTGTGGATCAGGTGTTTTGGGCAAGTTCAGGCCAAGAATCTCATAGGGAGGAGCTGGACAAGCTCACAGCTAGAAGCAAGGCAACATCCAATCCACCACAAGATCATCACCAGTATCCACCACAAGCAGATATGTCTACTCTCCAAGTAGGTTGATGATACATTGCAAATGTATCTATAATTTTTTATGTTCCATGCTTGGTTTTATCCACTTTCTTGTGTTTTGTTCCAACTTTGGAGTACTTTTATTATGATTTCTTGGACTAACCTATTAACAAGAGCCACAGTGCCAGCTGCCTGTTTTCTGCTGTTTTTGGTTCCAGGAAAGTCAGAAAATGAATATTCTCGGAATTGGACGGGACAAAAGCCAAAGTGCCTATTTTTCCGGAAGGGATCAAGTGCCATAATACGAGACGGAGAAGGGCTGGGGGCCAGCCACACCACCTGGCCGCGCGGCCAGGCCTGGCCCGTGCCAGGGGGTGGTCTGGCCGACCCCAGCACCCCCTCGGCCTCTCCTTCCGCCTATAAGTTGCCCTCGGGACGAAAACCCTAAGTACCCGATCAAAAATCCACAAAAGAGTCTGTAACCGCTGTCGTCTCTGTCCCTAGATCGGGGGGAATCTGAAGCTCTTCCCGGCACCCTGCCGGAGAGGGGAATTCACCCTGGAGGCTTTCTTCATCACCATGCAAGCCTCCGGTGTGATGCGTGAGTAGTTCATCCTTGGACTACGGATCCATGTAGTAGCTAGATGGCTGGTTTCTCCTCCTTTGTGCTTCCATGTTTAGATCTTGTGAGCTCCGTTCATGATCAAGATCATCTATTTGTAATTCATACATGTTGTGTTTGCGGGGATCCGATGGATATTGAGATGCTATTTCAGATTGATTATTGATTCTATCATGTCTTTGTTATTTGAGATCTTGCATGCTTTCCATTGTTAGTAGCTATGTTGGCCAAGTAGATGCTAGCAACTCCAAGAGTTAGTATTTATGCTCGATAGTGGGTTCATGCCTCTAGTAATCTGGGGAAGTGACAGAAATCTCTAAGGTACTAGATGTGCTGTTGCTACTAGGGAGAAAACAACAATCCTTTGTTCATAGAACAATCATATTGTTTACCTTACACGCAGTTCGTAAAACCAATAATCTGTTGCTTGCAACTTAATACTGGAGGGGGGTCAGATGATAACCTGAAGGTGGATTATTAGTCATAGATGCAGTTGGATGGCGGTCTATGTATTATGTTGTATTGCCCAATCAAGTTTCAGAGGAGTCAAGATGATTAGTATATGCATGTATTGCTTTCTCGGTGTTTGTCAATTGCCCCGCTATAATTTGTTCACCCAGCATGTTATCTATCTAAGGAGAGCCACCTCTAGTGAACTATGGATCCTGGTCCTTTTTCCTTACATACAATCTATAAACTGTTTCTGCTTTGTGTTTACTTTCTGCAAACTTTTACTTCTTTCCATTCGATACGTTTAATCCTTTGTTTTCCGCAAAACACGGTGAGATTGACAACCTCATCACAAGTTGGGGACAAAGTTCTGTGGTTGTGTTGTGCAGGTCTCCACGTTGCTACTAGCACCGGTAGTGCGCCCTGCCAAAGCTCAGCTAGTAAAACCTTTGGGGTGTTTCCTTGCTCCTACTGGTTCGATTAAACCTTGGTTTCATAACTGAGGGAAACTTGTTGCTGTCCTCATCATACCTTCCTCTTGGGGTTCCCAACGAGCTCTACGTCGATCATCGAGTGCATCAGTTGACAGCAAATCCACCACACTTACTTAATCTTAGTATTTCTGTGTGGATAGAAATTTTGGTTAAGGGGGATACCTGACGGGTTTCATGGCAGAAAACAAAAAATTTACTACGTTGGAACACCCTGACGCTAGACCTATCTAAAAAGTAATACAGTAACCAAGGAAGATAATGGTAACATACCCTTAAAGACCGTGAGCTCATTATGCTCATGCGGGGGCGTGGATGATGTAGTCGTACCCGTCCGACATCAAGGTTGTGCAGGACTACTATTGGTAGCTTCCCCCGAGTTATCGCACACATATGATGCAAGACAACGACTCCTGGGCTCTGATCCCTGCTGAGGTTGCGGAAATAGATATTCTGGTCGGAATCCTGCAGCACAATGGTGTGCTGCAGAGGTTTTGACTTTGCGTGTACAATCCTTCTCTAGGCCCGTGCCACCGCAAAGGCAATGAGAGTGTGAGAGAGAGAGAGGGGGATTCTCTAAGGAAAAGTGTCTTAGATAATATCTGGATTTTGTTGTATTTTTTAATCCCACCCATGGGTACCCCTTTATATAGCCTTTATATAGGTGGAAGAGGGGTACTCCCCACCAAATGTTTTCCATGTGGGACTAATAAAAAGACAAAGGAATAACTAAAAAAGAGGGGCAGCTGGCTAGGCCGAGCTCGGGCAGCCGGGTGGGCCACCTCGCCCGTGGCCCAGCAGGCAGCAGCATTCAGCAACGGTGGCCAGCGCCTGGGTTGGACGGCCTTGTGTGCCTGTGACCTAGCTATGGCAGCACCAGTAGCGGCGGCGCCCAGGTGGTCTGGCCACCCGCCCACGCAGACCGCCTGCGCGCGAGGCCCAGCTCGCAGGGATGAGGCATCAACGATTACAGCCCAGATGTGTTGGCTGGCGGCGGCCCATGAGCGGTGGCTCGTTACTAGCTGCTCACGTGGCGCCTAGCGCCATTCCACCTGTGTGGGCCGAGACAATTTGGCCCAACAACGTCTCTAGCTGCTTTTTGCTGTCTTTTTCCTGGGTGACTTTCTCTTGAGCCGATTCCCTCCGGGTTTTTGGCCCTATTGAAAAAGTTTCCCTCAAAAATTAATTTAAATATTTATTTCATATATATTAATTCACAATTAACATATAATAAATGCATATTATAAATTTCCTTTTATCTGAAACACCTTTCGGTCTTTTTCTTTCTTTCTCTGAACAACTTCGGATCTCTTTGGAACAATTCTGGTTTCTCTCTCATCTATGATTCCATCTTACAAGAAGATCTCTAAGCACCATAGTGCCCTTAAGTGTGTTTCCCTACAGTTCGGGAATGTCACAGACATGATCGAGACGATCTCTGATCGATGTTCAATTGTGGGACCGGGATGCCCATATTAACCCCCATGCACTCCACGAATCACATTCGTGTTGAACCTTAAACGATATATCCAATTTACTTTGTTATTCGATACTAGACTTATACGAGATCTGATCATCGGTATCATGATACCTTGTTCAATCTCGTTTCCAACAAGTATTATTTTACTCGCTCGGGTGAAATTCCATCCCCATGACCTAGTCATATGTTGCGCAGCTTATGGATATAATTCATCGAGTGGGTCCAGTGTATCTTCCCGTCACACTAGAGAACAAATCCTGCTCTTGATGCATCGGCCTCAACACGCCCCTTTGGAATACCCAACATGCACCTATACGGCCACCAAGTTATAGACATGACGGTTTATGCAGTCAAATCAATCCTCAAGTAATAGTGATTAATATGATCTAACAAACTAAGGATTAGGACACTCCATTTCTGACAATTGCAGCTGTGAACTAAGTGTCATGATCGTGTTGCAATAATCATCGGTGGGAAATGTCCATCACACCATCTCTAGATGATATGGCTTCATTGTCAGTTGACTATAGAAGCACCATGATCATGAAACCTTGATCATCAGCTTTCCAATGAGCTAGTTAAATAGAGGCTACTAGGGACATGGGTTTGTTTATATACCACACATGTATCAATGTTTCTGATTGATACAGTTATAGCATGATATAAAACTATTATGAACTAATGAGATATGATAGTAAATTTGTTGGTGCTCAATGTGGGTTCAAGAAAAGAACCATTTGGGTTGCCAAGCCTATTATGACTAACCTCTTAGGACCCAACTTGGTTGGGGACCAACAAGCCAAAACTTGATCAATAGGTATTGTTGGAGGGCATTGGGGACTTGGCTACATCATGAAGAATTAAGGGAACTTCAATTATATTATCTTAAGCCAAGTAATTTAGTTTATCATATATCCATTGCTCCTCCTTGCGGTAACATGTTCTCAACTCATTTACATTGAAAGTTACTTGCCCCTTGTGCATGTGTTAGTTTTGTACCTTGCATGTGTTTTGTATATGTTGTGCTTCCTACTTGCTTAACTTGAGAAATCAAGTATGTGTATGTTGACTTGCACACCATGCATGTGTTTCGTGTTTGAGCCTATTGCATCTTGTTTATATCTTACTTGGCTCTTGTGAGAGATTAATGGACTATCCCATTTTGGGGGAGTGTTATGCCTGGGCATTCCACAATCCTAAAAATGTGTGTACATGAGGAATACCACCTAGTATTGATATTGAAATATTATCTAGTCTCTATGTGGTATGATTCTCATGATAAATTCAAGTTCTATAATGTCCATTAATTATCTCTGTGTGGATCATTTTGCCTCGTGCTGAGATTTATGGATGTATCACATTATGGGGGAGTCATATGCTTAGTGCATATCACAATCCTAGATAATGTGAAAATTCGAGGTTGTACCACTTAGAATTGATATTGAGAATTATCTAGCTCCTATGTGGCACTTTAGCTCATACAAGTTTCAATTTGTTTGAATGTTTTATAGCTCATCTTTTGGATCTTGTTTGTGAGAGTGTTTCTTGGTATGTGTTTCCCCATAATTGGGTCTCTATATCCTCATGGAAACCATTAACTTCAAGTTACTTTAATCACTAATGATTGTGTGACTATTGGAAGCTACCAAGAATCTCGATCTAAGCATCAAGCCTAATTTTTATATTTCGTAATATGCTTCTTGTTGTTAATATGATCATGATATCCTTGAAAACTACCTTGGGAAATGTTTCCCCATATTTCTTGTCATTGGACAAGAGGTACTCCATATATGGTAGAATTTATTGATCATGTTCGCTTTGACCTTTGGTTTTCTTTGTCCTATCTTTGGCCAAGAAAATGTTTTACTTTTCTCCCATGTCTTCCTTGCCTCTTATGAGAAGAAATGTGTTATCACATTATGGGGGAGTAATATACTTTGTGCATATTACGAACCGAGAAAATGTGAATAGATGAGGTTGTGTCATATATAATTGATATTGGAAATTATCTAGTTCCTATGTGGCACGTGAGCTCAAACAAGTTCCTTTTCGATATAATGGTTTTATTCCTTATATTTTGGATCTTGTTTGAAAGAGATTTCCTTGGTATGGGTTTCATCATATATGAATTCTTATATCTAAGTTGGCAAGAATTTTGCCTCTAGTTATTATAATCATTGTTGTGCGTGATTGGTTAACTAGTTGAAACCCTCAAGGATCTCTTTCATGGCGTGGTTTTTAATTCCTATCTTTTGACACTGGTTTTCTCTTTGTGAATATGATCTTGGATATATTTGCTATCTACCACCAGGAAATATTTGCAAGACCCTTGTCATTGGACAATCGGTACTATAATATGTGGTAGATCTTCTTGATCCTTTTCACATTGGTTTTTGCTTGAGTTTCCCTATATCTTGCCAATAATTTGGTGTGTCTTGTCTCCCACGTCTTCATCAATCCATATGGATCTTTCTTTATCTTGAAATCATTTAGTTCTCTAGTTGATGTAGGTATGGATGATGATCCCATGTGTGTGCATTTTGTATTCAAATGCAAAATCTTAAATAATGCACTAATCATGGGGGAGTTCTCCTATATTGTTTGGAACACTCATTTTATGCTTCTTCATGACATGTTTTGATCCATACCATGCTTTATGACTTTGGAAGATAAATGTTTTCTTTGATACTTTGTGCCATTCTTGTAAAATATTGAGAGTTTGGTTCTTTTGTTGGAACCATTTATTTTATCAATTGATATGTTGTTTGAGAGTTGATTTTCTCATTCCATGCTTTCTATTAACCATTTGCATGAGATAAATCGTTGAGCATTGGTATTTGTTTATCCTCTTTGCTCTTTGGCTGTTGCCGTGTTCATTTGTTGAAATTGTGTCCTTTCATGTGTTGATTTGGCTCGTTGATGCAATTTGGACACCTTTTGTCATGTCACACTCTTGTGTGTGACTTATTGGATTACTTGTTGTTTTTGTTCAAATTGTATTTCCTTTTTGGTTCTTGAAAATCTTGTGCATGCATGTTTACTACATGTTCTATATTATGGCATGCTTGCTTTCTTGATCCAATATATAGGGGAGTCTCCACCAAATCCTATCGGCTAAGATGTGCATGAAATTCAACTTCATATCAATATGCACATATTTATGTGGAGTGTCTCCTATGTATTGTAGTTGCACTAACTACTTTGGACCCAATTTGTTTGGGGACCATAGTGTACTTAATATTGTTTTAGGTACATTGGAGATTGATGACCCACAAGTATAGGGGGTGTATCGCAGTATTTTCGAGGGAAGTTAAACCCAATTTATTGATTCGACTCAAGGGTAGCCAAAGAATATTTATAAGCCTTAACAACTGAGTTGTCAATTCAGTTGCACCTGGAAACAATCTTGCTCACAACAGTTTATCAGTAGCAACAGTTTTGTAGTAGGAATAGCAAAGTAACAACAGTAGTAAAGCAAAGACAGTAGTAACAAAAGCAGTAAACCATGGGATTCGAGTGCGGTAGGCATAGGGATGGATGGACGGGCGTTGCATGGACAAGACAATTCACATAGCAATCAGAACATAGGGCAATTGTAGATAAATAAGATAAAGCATCCAAGTACTAGACAATCCTAGGCATGTGTTCCATATATAGTCATACGTGCTTGCAATGAGAACTTGCACAACATCTTTTGTCCTGCCAGCCCGTTTGCAGCGGGGCCTCTAGGGAACTACTGGCAATTAAGGTGCTCCTTTTAATAGAGCACCAGAGCAAAGCATTAACACTCCATGAACACGTGTGATCCTCACATCAAAGCCTTTCCCTTCCGGTTATCCCGATTTCTGTCACTTCGGGGCCATAGGTTCCGGACAACAACGTGTGTATACAACTTGCAGATAAGACCAAGAACAATACTATCATAATGAATCAATAACATGTTCAGATCTGAAATCATGGCACTCGGGCCCTAGTGACAAGCATTAAGCACAACAAGTCGCAACAAAGTTATAAAGCACTAATAAAAGATAGTAGGCACCATGCCCTAACAATCTGATGCCATTACATAAACGATCTCATCCAATCCCTACCATCCCCATAGCCTACAGCGGGGGATTACTCACTCATAGATGGGGGAAACATGGATGGTCGATGGAGAAGCGATGGTGATGATGATGGCGATGATCTCCTCCAATTCCCCGTCCCGACACGGTGCCAGAACGGAGTTTCTGGAGCTGTTTCGTGGAATCTGGTGGTGGCGGCGGAGCGGAACTCCTTCTAGAAAAACATCAAACCCCCTGAAGTTTTTAGGTCAGAAGGCTCCTTATAGGCGAAGAGAGAGGCCGAGGGGGTGCCTGGGGGGCCCACACCACCCCCTGGCGTGGCCTGGCCTGGCCTGCGCCACCAGGTGGTGTGGCCACCCCTTGGCTCTTCTCCATCTCGTATTCTGGCTCCTAGAGTCTTCGGGTGAAATAGGATTTTTGGCATATTTTCCGGGATTTTTCCTGATAGTTGGTTTTCTGCACAAAAAGTAGACACCAAGGCAGTTCTGCTGAAAACAGCGTCAGTCTGCATTAGTTGCATCCAAATCACACAAGTTTAGAGGAGAAACAATAGCAAAAGTGTTCCGGAAAGTAGATACGTTTTGGACGTATCAATCCCCCAAGATTAGCTTATTGCTTGTCCTTGAGCAATTCAGTTGAAAACTGAGTGCGATAAAAGAACTTTCACGAACACATTTGCTCCATATGATGTAAATATTCTCACCAATGTGATCAACTACTGGGACAATTCATAATAAAGAGTATGCAGCAAAGTCTACTTAATAGTCTTTGCAAGCTATGAAGAGATTCCAACTCAAGAATGATAAGTAGCATGAAGCACAAACATAAGCAACATTGCAATGCTCATAAAAAGGTATGTTAGAGTGGTATCTCGCTTGCCCTTTGATTATGAATGCCAAGGCACCTCTGAAGTTCAAGTGATGACTAGAAGTAAAGATATCAAGGATACAAGCATCAAAGTCATAACACAAATAATCAAGTAATGGAACAAACATAAAGAATGACAACTATGCTCTCAAGAAGGTGCTCAAAGAATATGTGGAGACTCAACAAGTAGAAGAAAAAGGGTTTGAATAATTTTGAAAAGCTTACAAATGCTGAAAGTATGGTACTCATTAGCTTTGAGCTCTCATTGCCCCTATCATAAGCATCTTTAATGTGGTTAAGGTGAAAGTGAGGTCCAATCTGAGTTATATGCTTGACATACTATAAACTGAAAATCCCAAGTCCCTTGAGTATGAGGGCCGCTCCTCATGCTACTCAACTTTAGTTACCGGTAAGTTCTTTTCATCGTAAGTATGTGCGTATCATGAGAACCGCCAACGGGGTACCCCTTGCCCGATGATACGGAAGAATCCCCGTATCAAAATGACAAGGCAAGCAGACAATGAGTATCTCAACAATATTCTTATTTACCATGGGAAAATGGTGCTTTTTTCTCTCTTTCCTCTTTTCATAAAACTCCCTTTTTTTCTTTTTCTCAATAGCTATATCTCTCTTTTTTTATAAGAAGAATGCTTCATAGATATCATTATGGTTACGATGCAGGTTTCCACCATGTCAGCATGGATTAGACCAGCAGCCCAGGCGTTTCTCTAACACACATACATAACTCCATGGACTTACAAGCTCCCCTTTTATTTCACACCGACGACATCCGCAAACAAAAGAGCAAGGTATCAACTAGGTATATATTTACAAGTGTTGAAAGCGTTCCCCGTGACAGCACGGTTCTGCTAATCCCAGCTTATAATTTGTAAGCATATAGCTTTCATGGAGAGTTCACAATGGTTCAGGTTTATTAAGTGCAGGAAATAAAGTGTGCCATCAAGTTCGTGAGAGCTTTACTAACTAATTTTCCCATAACAAGCAAACATTTTATTCGGAAGAAAACAAGGCATATTGAATATGCACGGGAGTAGCAAATGATGCTAATAGGTAGGTATGGTGGACACTTTGGAAATATTTGGTTTAGGGAGTTGGAAACTTGAGTAAAACACTCAGTGGAAGTGAAGGCTAGCAATAGTAAGGGAGCGACAAACGAGAGAGCAATAGCTGTCATTATCATGCTTGCAACAAAACAAGACTACTCATGGCATTAAAGAGATTCAAGATCCTCAGGCAAAATAACTCATCGAGGCTTAACTGTCTATTATAGTCATGTGCATGCGTGAGCATGTGCCAAGTCAATCAAATGAAAACATTCAAAGGAGGATACCACGGTGTCATACCAATTTATGAATAGAGCAATGCAAGCAAACATTCATAAGACATGCTACAAACTATTAGCGAGATGGAGCTAATCATAAGAAAGCAAGAACTACTAAGCATCCAAAGATAACATACACCCTACACAAACAGACTAAGCATGCCCACAGTGATGAGTATATGTAGGGGTTCCGCGCATAAAAACAATAAAAAATTACTCTACTCCCCTGAACCCCTGAAGCTGCCAGGACCTATCTATTAGTAATACAGTAACGGGAGGGGCTTTTCACGAACTTACCCTTGAAGACCGAAAAGCGTTGTCAACGCTCAGGAGAGCGTGGTTGATGTAGACGAGCCGAAGCCGGCCTCAAGGTCGTGATGAAGTCCTTGTGCTCCTTCTAGCTCCAACGACTTGAGTGCCTCAAGTGTGACACCTCGTGGGAGTTACACACATCAGGTGCCTGGCGATGACTCCTGCTTCCCCGATCCAGCAGCAGTTGCGGAAGTAGAGCTCCCGGATCCGAATCCCACAGCGCGACGGCGCTCCGCGGTGAAGATGTCTCTCGCTCGCGCAGTTTAGACTTGGGACCACGGTCACGAGAGAGAGAGGGGGAGAGAGAAAATATCAATTAGAGGTCCTCCCAAAAGTGGGGAGACCTTTATTGATTATTTGGTGTATTTTCTCGGCCAAATACCCCACCTTATATAGGGGAGGGGAGGTACTACCTCCCCTCAAGTCCCGGGGTGGGACTAAAGGAGAGGAGGGGGTGGGGAGGCCGCCGGCCACCCCTAGTGGGCCCCGCGGGGGGCAAGGCCCAGCCGGCCACCCCCTTGGTCCCTCTCCCTCTCTCCTTTCCCTAATGGGCCCTCTACCTCCGGAAATTGGCCCATTAAGCCTTTTGACCTTTTAATTGATTTTCTCTTTATTAAATAATTATGAATAAATGATTAAATCAATATTTAACATTCATTCACATATTATCTAATCTCCGTGGCCATGGAACACTTTCCACCTCCACTCCGGACATCCTCCGGACTTACCGAAACCCTTCCGATTTTCTCCCTTCTTTTCTTCGACGATTCTACCGATCCTATAAACACTCTCTAAGCATCATCAAGCCCTTAAGCGTGATACCCTATGGTTCGGGAACACTCCAGACATGGTCGGGACACTCCCGCACCAATGATCAACAGAGGGACCTGGATGGCCATGTGACCCCTATGCGTTCCACAAAGATCTTTCGTCGTTTGAACCGGGACAGTCGTGTCTTATTCCCTTTGTCATTCGATACTTGCATTGCCCGAGACCTGATCAATGACATCTCCATGTCGGGTTCAATCTCGTTACTGAACAATTCTATTTGACTCGTTCCGACAAGTGATATTCCCGTGATCTAATCACACGCAGCACAGCTATTGGATATAACCTCTCCGAGTGGGCCCTTCAGTATCTTCCCGTCACATGGACGGACAAATCCTGCTCTTGACATATATTGCCTCTATGGTTTCCTCTGAATACCTGAACACACCTTTATAACCACCGTTATACCAGATGGCGTTTGATGCTATCTAAGCACTCTCGGGAGACAGTGATTGATATAGCCTCACGGTCTAAGGAATAGTCTACGAGGATCCATTTCTAATCATCATAACTTGAACTTCGTGACATGATCGAATCACGATGTTTAGGTTGGGTATTGGTTCATCATCTCATTCTCAGAATGAGATGACCTCATTTCCAACTGGCATAAATGCCACATGATCAGGAAACATGATCATCTGTTGACCAATGAACCAGTGACTAGAGTTTCACTGGGAACCCCTGGTTTGTTTGTATATCACACGTGTATTGATGTTTCCACTCAATACAGTTATAGCATGATATAAAACTTAATCATAAACTATATGAAATATGATAATAGTCCTTACTACTATTTGTCTCAAGGGCATATTTCCAACAGTCTTCCACTTGCACTAGAGTACAAATACACTAGCTGCATTTGTTCTTAATTATTGGCACCATATAACCGGTACCTAGGACATGCTTGCTCATGGAAGAGGTTTAGTCTTGGTTCTGTATTTTATAGTCCCAGATCCTTTGCAACTTACTAATGTCACTTTGATTGACATTAATATTCTATCATCACATGACAGCATCTGTGTGTATGCATCGTCGCTATGGCAGCAGAACGAGGCCTGATTCCATGAGCCTATAGTGACGTTAGATCAACCTCGAGGGCTTTCTCATGGGTACTGTGCCCTGGGACACATCATTCTACGTTAAAAGCGAATTAGCCCCGCCATAACTCTATACAACACTTTATATGGTACCTTATCTATTATTATAAATGTATTCATCGAAACACTAGTGCACTCTGTGCAACTTTCGATGTTTTGTTCATCTCGCTTCCTACTTGACTTTAATTGGTATCTACAAGATTTTCCAACATATTCCCTTATAACATAACTCTTTATGCTTTAAGATATGTCATCCTTTATGGATTTGGAAAATATGTCTACAGTTCTCTACTAGACACTGCGGACAAAAACTCAGCTCAACATTCTGTGATTCGAACTTGATCACTTTCAAACGTTCCTTATTTGGATCACATATTATGCTAAGTTTATCATCATGGTTTCTAAGATAGAACCTATGTCTTAACATAGTGGATGACGATCATCCTTTTCTTTCAACCATTGATGTTAATCTTAATGATATTCCTAATATGAGTTATTAAGGACCAGTTCCTTAATTAACTTCTATTCCGAAACACTTTTTCAGAATCCCTTAAGGAATACTACATAATATCATAATAACCCTATTATCAACTTCTACATCTTATAAATCATTATTTATAAGTATTTGCACTTTCATCCTTAACTTACTTTAAGAATTACTCCTATAAGCTCCCACTCAAAATATGTTGCTAACATATTTGGGTATGAGTCAGTACTCTTACTCAAACTATGTTCCTACATATTTGAATTTGAGACTTATGTTGCTCCCACTTAAAAAATATGTCAATCACATATTGTTTTAGGAAGACTTTCATAGCTCCCACTCAATTTTATGCAAATTGCATATCTCCTTTACTATTTTGAATAACTTCAAAATCCTTTGATCAAATATCAAACTTGGAGATTTACTATGAGATACTAGTACTTTACTAGTTTTAAATCCACTAGACACTTAGCACACATGAATCAAATTCATTTGAATTCATCCAATACTTGACAAATTGTGCTTTTTTCATTTACCCCTTTTCCTACTATGGCTTTGTAGTCATTTGGGAAAATTCCAAGTAACTCCTTTTACTTGTGAGATTCAGCAATGAATTGCTTTCTAATCTCAAGGGAATTCTGTTTTTAGGATTTCTCATAATTCTAGTTTACCATCATTTCCTTTATAGTTCGTAGGTATGTCATATTCCAAAAATGATGACAAGTGATTCACAAATGTCTCCATACAAGATATGGATTTACATTTTGAATCCTACTTCATATAGTGAAAAACAATAGTGGAGGGGAAAACACAATGATCAAAATCATTGATTCTTTCCTTCCGTGAAGAGAATCATTCAGGAATGTTGTCCGTTGCGCTTCTCAACACTCTGATGCAGGGTTTTGAATCCTCATCGTGTTTTTACACTGTTTTCCATTTGCTCATAATTGAGAAACATCACTAGAAGTGAGCTTTCTCAAGAATGCACCAAAATCCAAGCAATACGAATCTTGCTTTCCTTTTGGTTTGAGCTATGGGTTTTGTATTCAAAGTTTCCAATGAATATACTACAAGGACTTATTCGCTATTGTTTTGGTTATATCAAATAACCCCAAAACTTTCACGAATTCAAATGGTTCACTAATTCTAATTGAGTGCTAACTATATCTATACTAATGGTCTCTACATATATACTACAACGATTTATTTGGTGCCTTATGTTCAACCCCCCTTTTGATATCTAATATGACATTGTGGTGCTTTGTATTTTGACGTTTCAAAACACTTTGCATTCCACAATTTCTTTCATGCCATTCTTATAAAGTTGAATTTCATTACTATTGATCAAATCGTAGTAATTGGATTCTCTTTTATACTTATACCCTTTATTGATGAAACACTTTGATCAAATCAAATAGTTTCATATTCATGTTTCCTTTGGTAAACTTACTTTACACATTTAAACAATCATTTAATAATAATTACCATTTTCCGTTAAAACCCAATACATCGAATATGTATTTACTTCTAAAAATCCATTAAACACTTTGTATTCAAGTAATACACAGTGTTCAAGTTATTTTGCCAAATTTAGGCATGATTTATATGTGATAGGAAATCGAATGACTTTCACATATTGTCACATAACTTTGAATTCAAACAATGGTTTCATTCATTAATGAAATGTCATTAAGTTGGGTATTTTAAACAAGGCATTTTAATGTTTTACAAATGTTCATACATTATCAATTAGTTTCATAATAATAAGGATAATTCACAAGTAATCACACAAGATATGAACACGAATAGAAATCATTCATAAAAGTGGAACAACTGTTTGTTACAAACTCATATGAATAACCGTCTCACGAAGTGTGAGACACACTAAAGAAGTTCAAATCTCTCGATTACAAAAATCATCCTAAAACATAAACTAAGTGATAAATTTCGAGGGAGAGTGTCGTCGGCCATCATCATCATGGTCGCCATTAACACACAACGTCACCTCCTCTCCAGCAAGCACCTCTATGCAGAAGGACCTGTTTTCACCAAAACAGATCAAGTATCAGATATACTTTAACACTTCAAATGTGTTTGCAAGATTATAACATTTATAAAACTGTATATCAAATATATACCTTTGTCGTTGACGACCTGAGCGACATCTGGTTCAACCAACACATTCCTGAGATGTGTCATGAACCGGTGGAACTCCATTTCCGTGTCGCCCCTCATTACAAAAGTCCTGACTTGTGCTTGGTAGCTTGGTGGCAGCGACCGCAGCACAACAGCATTTGCGAAGGAGCCTGAAATCCAGACGTCTTGGAAGTATGCTGGCCTCATGTACACATCATGCATGTGTTGTAAGTGGCTGTCCAGTGACGAGTTCTCTTCCATCTTAATGGCGAGAAAGTCTCCCATCAACTCATGCTGCAGCATCACCGAACGAGGATTAACATCACCCACGAAAGGCCACAGCTCGTCCACCCCGAAACACATCACAACTGAAATATAGGAGGCCATCTCACGACGGAGATAGCGGTCTTTCCGCTCCTCTGGGGTCTCAAGGTCTGTGGACGGATCCAAATCCATCTCGTCGAGTATGTAGTCAACCATGTCATTCTCGCTAAGGAGAACATGGAGACTGGCAACCCAAATGGAGAAGTTTGATCCATCTAATCTGAGCTTCTCTCCTTCTAACCATTTAGTTGTCAACATGAAAGAACCCATCTACATTTATAATTGCAAAAGGAATTTAGACTAAGTTTATAATTAAATGAGTTAATAATAAATCCACTCAGAAACACCTATCCCTAGTGAGGGTTCCTAGTGATAACACGACCCCTATCAGCCACATCTCCCCCGATCGTCACGGCCATCAATGTGGGTTCAAGGGTGGACGCTAAACATCGGTCACATCATTCATGCGACTCGTGCTCGATATTTCGACCATCAGCATTCCAAGGCCACGCTTCTCTAGCATGCTAGGCTCGCCAACTCAACCTTAGTGTATTCGTTGTGCAACATGGCTTACACCCACTGTATGTGAACGTAGATATGTATGACACCTAGGCCTGTCACCCTAGATCGCCTCATAACGAAGAACTTTCTTGGCGGTGCACACTAAGGGGAAACACAATCGTTGGTTATTTTAACAGGGATCATCTTATTAGGCTACCGTCGAGTATCTAATACTAGCACACAATAATACATATAAACAATAACATTGAATGTAAATGCTATGTGATATGGTCCTTCACGTCATGATCTCCATCCGTCGTCACCGGGTTCCGGCGCCGTAGACACCAGGGTACCGGTGTCATTCCGGCGTGGTAGTCCGTCACCACCGTGACTATCTACTACTATGCAACAAAAGGTAATTACTTTACCTTTGCCACAACAATATCACAAAGCAATGACCCCCTGCAAAACAAAGTTAGACGCCTCTACTTTATCTTTGCATGTTTTACATGGCTGAATGGGCTTTCGCACAAGAACCGTTCTTACCTACGAACATTCAGCACAACGCTGATCAAGTAGTTGTCTCTACTACACCTCTTTCGGGGCCCTACGTTGCAAATGGTATACGAACTAATGCGAGAGAGACAGACACCCCCCTAAGCCACTTTATACGGTACAAGCCGTATGTCAAGCGTGGACCAGTCTCGCGAATGAACGCGTAAAGTCGGTTGGGGGACGCTTCATCAAGCATTGCTGCGGTATACACAAGTACACGTGGGAGGGTAACAACTAAAAGATCAACGCCCACACGCTACATCTCGTGTGTTCTACCCGTACTATCATTACTACGCATAGACCTGGCTCTGATACCACAGAAGGGGTTCCGCGCATAAAAACAACAAAATTTTACTCTACGCCCCTGAACCCCTGAAGCTGCCAGGACCATCTATTAGTAATACAGTAACAGGAGGGGCTTTTCACAAACTTACCCTTGAAGACCGAAAAGCATTGTCAACGCTCAGGAGAGCATGGTTGATGTAGACGAGCCGAAGCCGACCTCAAGGTCATGATGAAGTCCTTGCGCTCCTTCTGGCTCCAACGACTTGAGTGCCTCAAGTGTGACACCTCGTGGGAGTTACACACGTCCGGTGCCTGACGATGACTCCCGCTTCCCCGATCCAGCAACAGTTGCGGAAGTAGAGCTCCCGGATCCGAATCCCGCAGCGCGACGGCGCTCCGCGGTGAAGATGTCTCTCGCTCACGTAGTCCAGACTTGGGACCACGGTCACGAGAGAGAGGTGGGGAGAGAGAAAATATCAATTAGAGGTCCTCCCAAAAGTGGGGAGACCTTTATTGATTATTTGGTGTATTTTCTAGGCCAAATACCCCACCTTATATAGAGGGAGGGGAGGTACTACCTCCCCTCAAGTCCCGGGGTGGGACTAAAGGAGAGGAGGGGGTGGGGAGGCCGCCGGCCACCCCTAGTGGGCCTCGCGGGGGGCAAGGCCCAGCCGGCCACCCCCTTGGTCCCTCTCCCTCTCTCCTTTCCCTAATGGGCCCTCTCCCTCCGGAAATTGGCCCATTAAGCCTTTTGACCTTTTAATTGATTTTCTCTTTATTAAATAATTATGAATAAATGATTAAATCAATATTTAACATTCATTCACATATTATCTAATCTCCGTGGCCATGGAACACTTTCCACCTCCACTCCGGACATCCTCCGGACTTACCGAAACCCTTCCGGTTTTCTCCCTTCTTTTCTTCGGCGATTCTACCGATCCTATAAACACTCTCTAAGCATCATTAAGCCCTTAAGCGTGATACCATACGGTTCGGCAACACTCCAGACATGGTCGGGACACTCCCGCACCAATGATCAACAGAGGGACCTGGATGGCCATGTGAACCCTGTGCGTTCCACGAAGATCTTTCGTCGTTTGAACCGGGACAGTCGTGTCTTATTCCCTTTGTCATTCGATACTTGCATTGCCCGAGACCTGATCAATGGCATCTCCATGTCGGGTTCAATCTCGTTACTGAACAATGCTATTTGACTCGTTCCGACAAGTGATATCCTCGTGATCTAATCACACGCTGCGCAGCTATTGGATATAACCTCTCCGAGTGGGCCCTTGAGTATCGTCCCGTCACATGGACGGAGAAATCCTGCTCTTGACATATATTGCCTCTACGGTTTCCTCCGAATATCTGAACACACCTTTATAACCACTGTTATACCAGATGGCGTTTGATGCTATCTAAGCACTCTCGGGAGAAAGTGATTGATATAGCCTAACGGTCTAAGGAATAGTCTACGAGGATCCATTTCTAATCATCGTAACTTGAACTTCGTGACATGATCGAATCACGATGTTTAGGTTGGGTATTGGTTCATCATCTCATTCTCAGAATGAGATGACCTCATTTCCAACTGGCATAAATGCCACATGATCAGGAAACATGATCATCTGTTGACCAATGAACCAGTGACTAGAGTTTCACTGGGAACCCCTGGTTTGTTTGTATATCACACGTGTATTGATGTTTCCACTCAATATAGTTATAACATGATATAAAACTTAATCATAAACTATATGAAATATGATAATAGTCCTTACTACTATTTGTCTCTAGGGCATATTTCCAACAGTATATGCACAAAAATGAAAACAAATAGAGTTCGTTACCAGCCTCTTACCACGCCTCAAGTTGTCATTGATCCTCATTATTGCTCTTCACTTGTGTGGCTTGAATAATAATATGAAACCAATATCCAATGAGGACTACCGAACCTTGTAGGAAACTCGCAAAAACCAAAGAAGAACGACAAATATTTTTGGTGTTTTCGATTTTTAGATAAGAACCAAAAGAGAAAAACAAGCAAAGCCAAATCTTTTTGGGTTTTTCGAATAGTTCAAACAAAGCAAAAAGGGAAAAGCAAACCAAGGCAAAAAGAAGAAGCAAACCAAAGAGAGACAACAGAAATATTTTTGGTCTTTTTGTGTTTTTAGAAAGCAAAAGCAAGGAAGAACAAAAACTAAAAAGAGAACGAAAACATGAATATACAAAGTACCAACGCAACATGATATGAAGATGGCTGCGGTGTCAGCGTACCTCCCCCCAAGCTTAGGCTTTTGGCCTAAGTGGGTAGCAATCCCAAGCTAGCCAGGATGAAGTGTCACCCTGGTACGACGAAGAGGTCCCCTCATCCTGGTGCAAACTCGAGTACGTCCCTCCGTAATGCGCGGAGTAATCATAGGATGGCACATCCTCCTGGTGCTACTCGTGGAAACCCAGCAAGCGAAGCTGCTCGTCCACCTCCTCCTTGGAGCGCGACCACGGTCTCCTGTGAACACTAAACAAAGTAGGCTGTGGCAAAAGGATCTCCCTTTCATTCCCGTCAGTGAAAAGCATCCTATATACTAGATTGTTCAAATCAGAGGTAGAAGTGACAAAGTGATGAGTTTTCATGGCAACAAGAACAAGCCTCTGTGGTGCCAGTATAGCATCATCGGGATCCACTGAAAGACCTAATGCTTTGACTATGCGCGATGCAATGATGCCCCCATAGATAGGCCCCCTAGCAGCTAGGCGGCGAGCAATAAGCGAGCCAAGGTTGTATCGAGTATCATTGTTGAGTGCAGCAACAAGGAATGCTAAATGATAGTTGGAGATATTACTATTGTTCTCCCTACCCAATACACTAGTGGCAAGATAATATGCAAAATATGTAAGAGCAGGGAGTTGGATATTTCTTATCCTTCCGCGCTGCGCTACGCGGTCATCATCATTGGTTACCCCTGGGTAAAGCTCCAACAAATCAGCGGGTCGCCCTTGAATTTTCTTCACGGTCCCTGTCATACGGACACCTACAATATTGCAAAATCTCTCCAAAGGCATGGTGAAGGGCAGATCATAGATTTTAAAAGAGACAGTAGATTGATAGGGTGTGTTAGTAAACGTGAAGCTCTCAACAAAAGTTTTGGTGAGCATAGCGTATTGTGCACTCTCATCTTGCATGTATGAGGTCAAACCAACCCTCTCAATCAGTAGCAAGAAATCATCAAGAATACCTGCAGCTTGCAAGAAAGTAAAACAAGGAAAAGAGGATGGGTGAGCAACCCCATCATCCCTTTCACTGCCAATACAGGTTGCAATGAGGTCTTCATTGTATGATGGCCTAGCTTGAGAGGCTGTTCTTGAGGGCCTCGACCTCCTAGGTGCATCACTCTCAAATATCTCTCCAAAAGTATGGTTGTTCATGCTTGGTATTCTGAAATTTAAACACCTATTAAACAAGTGATTGCAAAGTAAATATAAAGAAGGATTCTACTCATAGGGACTCGCAAGAGGCCTAAACATGCATCAAAATTATATCTCTAAGCATCAAACAAGCTTACAAGCTCTCATAACCAGTCACCTACAGCAGCAAAATACTCAACATATAATCCACTAAACACAAATCTACTTGGACAAGGGGAGGAGTCACATACCAGGGAACAAATGCTCCAAATTTCAGCAAGAAAGATGGGCTGAGCAAGGAGATCGAAAAAAATCGAGAGCAAGCACAGCAAGAACGCGATTTTGAGCTATGAACTGGAACTTACTCGGGAGAGAGAAGAAAGTGGCAGGTGAGAGAGTCAGTGGGGGACCAGGGGTGGCCCACACTAGGGCATGGCGCCACCCAAGGTTGGCCGCGCCACCATGTGGTGTGCCTGCCTGGTGGGCCCCTCTGGTACCTCCTAGGTACTCCTCTGCCCCTTTTTTCACGTAAAAATTTAATATGAATTTTCTGGAATTTTTCGAGACACTTTATTTTTGGGCATTTTTTAGTAATAGAAGAATGATTTTTCTGACAGATAGATTTTTTTTCTTTTGGGAAACATGATGCAAGGACAAAACAAGGCTAGAACTACAGGAGTTCTAACATGCAAGCAACTAACAACACAAAGAAAACTAAACGAAAGCAAAAACTAAAATGCAAAGGATAGAAATAAACGGAGATAATCATAATGAAAACATTGTTTTGTTCAATGGAATCCTTTTGTTAGCAAGGTTGATCAAGTCTTTCTACCAAAACAATTGCATATGAGAAAAACTTTGTACTCCACTAATGATTATGTTACCTCAATCTTGATAGCAATGGTCCCAATCATAATAGTTTCAAATTTTTCTCTTGGTATGGGACGATATATTTCTCCAACTTGAATGCCTTCAACATGTTCAATTGAATTCAAACCGTAAGTCCTTTCAATCTTCTTGGGGAAATAGACAATATGTTCCTTGTCATTAACATTGAAGGTCACCTTTCCTTGATTACAATTAATAACAGCTCCTGCAGTATTAAGAAAAGGTCTCCCAAGAATAATAGACATATTATCATCTTCAGGCATTTCAAGCACAACAAAATCAGTTAATATCAAGCAATTGTGAGCCACCTGAACAGGTACATCCTCACATATACCCGCAGGAATAGTGGTAGATTTATCAGCCATTTGCAAAGATATATCAGTTGGTATCAATTTTTCAAGCTAAAGCCTCTTATAGAGAGAGAAAGGCATAACACTAACTCCAGCTCCCAAATCACACAAAGCAGTTCTAACATAGCTATTCTTAATAGAGCAAGGGATAGTTGGAACCCCTGGGTCTCCAAGTTTCTTAGGAACCTTACCATTGAAGGAATAATTACCAAGCAAAGTAGAAATTTCTTCATTAGGGATCTTCCTTTTATTTGAGACAATGTCCTTCATATACTTTGAGTACGGAGGCAATTTAATAGCGCCAGTCAAAGGAATTTGCAAGAATAAAGGCTTCATCCACTCACAAAACTTATTATAGTGTTCATCTTCCTTTGACTTGTGTTTCTTATCACGGAAAGGCATAGGTTTTTGGACCCAAGGTTCTCTTTCACTACCATGTTTCTTAGCAATAAAATCTTCTTTGGTGTATTTAGTATTCTTAGTATGGTTTTCAGGTTCTTCTTAAACTTTTTCTTCATTAGGAACAACATTTTCTTCATTACCACTTTCAGTTTCAGCATCAGAGATAGATATACTATTAGGATCTATAGCAGGTTCAGAGGGTTCTACAACAGTGTTTCTTTTTCCTTTTCTTATGAGTAGAACCACCATTTTCAGCTTGTTGAGAATCCTGCTCAATTCTTTTGGGATGCCCCTCAGGAAATAGAGGATCCTGGGTAGCAGCTCCACTTCTAGTTCTAATTTCATAAGCATGTTTTTCTTTAGCAGCATTAACTAGCAAGTCGTTTTGCACTTTAACGACTTGATCTATTTGAGTTTGAACCATTTGAAAGTGTTTAACAATCATTTTAACATCATTAGAGGTTCTTTCTACAATCTCTTTCAACTCAACAATAGCTCTAGTGTTTTCCATTAGATGATTTTGCACCCTTTTATTAAAGTTATCTTGCTTAACAATAAAGATGTCAAATTCTTCTAAGCATTGATCAGGAGGTTTCGAGTAAGGGATATCACCTTCATCAAAGTGTTGGAGAGAGTGTACCTCAATAGTGGATGAGTAGGGAATAGGCTTAAATAATTCTTCTATAGGAGGTAAATTCTTGACATCTGCAGCTTTAATTCCCTTCTCCTTAAGAAATTTCTTAGCTTCCTTCATCACTTCATCATTTAATTCAATAACTCCCCTCTTCTTTGATGTTGGAATAGGCACAGGAATAGATGGTTCAGGTACAATTACTTCAGGTATAGCTTGTTTAGGAGGAGTCCAATCTTCATAATTCTTGCTTATTTTAGCCATTAATTCCTCAGCTTCCTTAGGAGTCATATT
Source organism: Avena eriantha (assembly GCA_910589775.1). Taxonomy (NCBI): domain Eukaryota; kingdom Viridiplantae; phylum Streptophyta; class Magnoliopsida; order Poales; family Poaceae; genus Avena; species Avena eriantha. The sequence continues at coordinate 185,124,197 of OU342743.1, forward strand.
CCTGAAAACACAATCAGCACAACTATCTGGGTATGTCCTAGATTCCTCGGTTAGTCCAGTATAAAATATATCAAGAAGCTCATTCTTAGGTAATGGACTTCCAGCCTGTGCATGAATCAAAGCACAAAACCTTGCCCAAGATTCGGGTAATACCTCTTTTTCTCCCTGTTTAAAATCAAAAAGTTCCTGCAAAATAGCATGTCTAGCACTAGGAGGAAAATATTTCTGCAGGAAAGTACTAATCAAGCACTCAGGGCTATGAATAGATCCAGGAGGTAAATTACTAAACCAAGTTTTAGCTTCTCCTTTTAGTGAAAAGGGAAAAATCTTAGCAACAAAGTAAGTACGCATCTTAATATCATCAGAAATCAAGCCACTCATGGTAGAAAGTTCATTCATATGTGCTACCGCACTTTCATTCTTAGTCCCACAAAAAGGTTCTTTCTCGACAATAGCTATGCAAGATAGATCGAGAGAGAAATCATAATCTTCATCTATAATGTTTATGGGAGAAGCAGCAAACTTAGCATTAGGAGATAATTTGGGTCTAATAGTACGCCTCTCAAGGAGACTCTTAGCAGCGCTCCTATCATGGGTGTTCTTACATTCTTTAGTAAATTCATCAGTCATCTCAACATAACCATCTTCAATATCATAACTTTCACTAGACTCAGGTGGACTAACAGGTCTGGTAGTGTCTTCATTAGGAGTTTTGGTATTTCCAGCTATAGTTCTAGCAATCGTAGCATCTAGGAAAGGACCTAATGAACCACTCTTTCGAGCACAGTAGAAGCAGCATCATAAGCATCAGAAGTTTCAGATTCAGCAGTAGTAGCAGTGTGTAGCATGTGTATGTGGTGGTGTAACGAGCTTACTTATAACAGATGGTGAATCAAGAGCAGCAGAGGTGTTCAGAACCGTACCTCTTCTTGTAGTGGATGGTAAAATAGGAAACTTGCCATCACGAGACTTACCCATGATGGATGGATAACAACAAACAATAGAGAATCCAAGTGAAGTTGATAAATAAAGCTATGCTCCCCGGCAACGGCGCCAGAAAATAGTCTTGATGACCCACAAGTATAGGGGGTGTATCGCAGTATTTTCGAGGGAAGTTAAACCCAATTTATTGATTCGACACAAGGGGAGCCAAAGAATATTTATAAGCCTTAACAACTGAGTTGTCAATTCACCTGCACCTGGAAACAATCTTGCTCATAGCTGTTTATCAGTAGCAACAGTTTTGTAGTAGGAACAGCAAAGTAACAGCAGTAGTAAAGCAAGGACAGTAGTAACAAAAGTAGTAAATAGTGGGATTCGAGTGCGGTAGGCATAGGGATGGATGGACGGGCGTTGCATGGACAAGACAATTCACATAGCAATCAAAACATAGGGCAATTGTAGATAAATAAGATAAAGCATCCAAGTACTAGACAATCCTAGGCATGTGTTTCATATATAGTCATACGTGCTTGCAATGAGAACTTGCACAACATCTTTTGTCCTGCCAACCCGTTTGCAGTGGGGCCTCTAGGGAACTACTGGCAATTAAGGTGCTCCTTTTAATAGAGCACCAGAGCAAAGCATTAACACTCCATGAACACGTGTGATCCTCACATCAAAGCCTTTCCCTTCCGGTTATCCCGATTTCTGTCACTTCGGGGCCATAGGTTCTAGACAACAACGTGTGTATACAACTTGCAGATAAGACCAAGAACAATACTATCATAATGAATCAATAACATGTTCAGATCTGAAATCATGGCACTCGGGCCCTAGTGACAAGCATTAAGCACAACAAGTCGCAACAAAGTCATAAAGCACTAATAAAAGATAGTAGGCACCATGCCCTAACAATCTGATGCCATTACATGAACGATCTCATCCAATCCCTACCATCCCCATAGCCTACATCGGGGGATTACTCACTCATAGATGGGGGAAACATGGATGGTCGATGGAGAAGCGATGGTGATGATGATGGCGATGATCTCCTCCAATTCCCCGTCCCGGTAGGGTGCCAGAACGGAATTTCTGGAGCTGTTTTGTGGAATCTGGTGGTGGCGGCGGAGCGGAACTCCTTCTAGAAAAACGTCGAACCCCCCGAAGTTTTTAGGTCAGAAGGCTCCTTATAGGCGAAGAGAGAGGCCGAGGGGGTTCCTGGGGGGCCCACACCACCCCCTGGCGCAGCCTGGCCTGGCCCGCGCCACCAGGTGGTGTGGCCACCCCTGGCTCTTCTCCGTCTCGTATTCTGGCTCCTGGAGTCTTCGAGTGAAATAGGATTTTTGGCATATTTTCCGGGATTTTTCCTGATAGTTGGTTTTCTGCACAAAAAGTAGACACCAAGGCGGTTCTGCTGAAAACAACGTCAGTATGCATTAGTTGCATCCAAATCACACAAGTTTAGAGGAGAAACAATACCAAAAGTGTTCGGGAAAGTAGATATGTTTTGGACGTATCAGAGATACATTGGTTGTCTGTCTCAATTATAAGAAGATGTGGTGACTAAATGATAATTGAAGGCAAGCTAGGATGATCAACAAACTCATATCTACTTCATCCTACCAATGGTATCTCGGTAACAAGTATCCCTCTCATACATACTTTTTAGCATCCAACCTTTGTGGCTGCATCATGGCATGATTTCCTTCAGTTGCTTTTATTGTGGTTCTTGCAAGAATTTGATTGTATCATCCTTATTGTGGTATGAGTATGTTGAGATGAATGCATATTTTGGGGAGTATATAAAAATCATGTTTATGATTCATCAATCCCACATATGCCAATCTAGCAATTCTATTGCCAATCATTACCTCAATTTCTCCATGCACAATATGAATGAATTTGCAAGGTTTATTTGTTTCTTTTTATGATACTTGTTGCTTTTCCAAATGCACTCCAACTATCTCGTGTTCCCTTGTGATAGTTGTAATGTATTTATTTGTGATTGAAGGTCATTGATGTTCAATAAGATATATTCGAGCCTTTGGCCATGCTTTCTAGCAAAAATCCTATTAACTTTATCTATGATTTTTGTTTGGATATCTTGTTCATTCTTGAGTATCCATTTTGTGTATACATGTTTCTTTGTGGATTTATATCTTGGTGATTGTTGTCTACCTAGAAACTTATATACATAATTATGGCTAAATCTCTAGTTGATATCCTTTTTCTTTGGAGTCTACACCTTGTGCTCATTCCTTTTTCTTTGGTGGCTCCTAAAGTTTTGCTTTAAGTGCTTGACCTTTTTGTTTGCATCTTTTGGCACTTGTTGGTATTAAGAAAGTTGATCTCTCATGCCTTTGTGTTGTTAGGTAAGTTTGGGGGAGCAAGGATACCATGTTTATGTTTGGTGCATAAAACCTTGGGGAGCTTTCCTAATTTACCTAAGAACACACATTCGCTTTCTTGGTCTTGTTTGGTGCTTTTAATTGATCATGGGGAGTTAGGATTCCATAATTCTGGACCTTGTTGTGCATGAACCTTGGGGAGCTCCCTATTTTCATCTAAACACTCATTTGATCTAATCATAATATCTTTTCTCTTGCTCATGGTCGTGGTCTAAGTGATATAGAGGGAATGAGGATGCCATGTTTGTGCATATTGTATTCAAACGCAAATTATAATTTGTGCACAAACCTCGGGGAGTCTCCTCATATTATTTAGATCACTCTCTTTTCAACCTTATCATAATATCTATCTTTCTTTTGGTATCTTCCTTTTTGTAAAGTGCTTCTTTTGATCTTTTGATTGCTTGCTTCATTCGTTGATGTTTCCTCACCATTTTATTTCTTTACAATCTTTGGATCCTCAGTTTAGTTTGATTTCCTCCTGGTATTCGTCATTTGGATACGTGCATTTTATTCCACTCATATTATGAGAGATGCACACCATATGGAGGAACTCTCACTAAATTGGCCTTCTCAAGCTTTTCACCCATTTCGGCAATCGATGACAATGGGGGAGAAGTTTCAGAGGGTTTTAGGGAATTTGCTTGTGTGTTGTGAGTTTTGTACTTAAACACTTGCCTCGTGTGCTTTGCATCTTAGTGTGTTTCTCAGCATCTTGTATATATAGAGGAAACTCCACCACCGGTAATGGTTGGCAATATATGCAATGAAATTCAAGTTCATCCACATATGCATATATTGTGGGGGAGTTTGCTCTATATATTGTGGTTGTAATAACATCACATGCTTGTGTAGTATTGTATGTTAGGATAACCCTTTTGTTTGGTTAATTCATTATATAAACCCTCTAAAAGGGATTGTCATCAATTACCAAAATGGGGGAGATTGAAAGTGCATGTGTGCCCCCATGTGTGGTTTTGGTAATTAATGACAACCTTTATGGACTTATGTTTGCATTGAGTTTTACTTGTAGGATTTGTCCATAGGCAATGCTTGAACCATATGTTGGCTTCAAGGTTGGGAGAAGAATGAAGTAGAGAAGATCAAGTGTTGACCGAGGTTTCAATGAGTGATTCGAAGATTGGTCAAGTAAGGGTTGGGCCTATAGCAAGTGTGTCTTGAAGAATAAAGTTGGAGTGATATCTCTTATGTACCTTCAAGACACCAACATAATGAAGAAAGAAGAAATGATGTACAAGTTCAAGATGAGTCATCTCGAAGAGATCATTTGCTTGAAGCTTGCCATCCTATGGTGATCATGGATATGGGAAGATGATATGCCCAAAAGAGAAGCTCTACCATAATGGAGTATGGGGAGCAATTTGCAAGTCTCCCCCAAGCTAGCACAACCAATCAAGAAAGGTGTTCCATCTTGAGGTGGAGAAGATCGTCATCATCAAGATCAAGTGGAATATGTGCAAGGCAAAGGTATGGTCTTGATAGGGTTTCCTTCTTACCGGTCTCGTGGTGCTAGTTGGAGAGACCATTTTGTAGGATAGATAACCGTTCTATCAAGAGGGGCTCTCGAGTGAGTAACTTGATCATATCCGTCGGAGAGAGAGCTCAAACATTTGCATTCTTGGCATCATCTTTCTTGGTTATTATTTGGATCTTATCCATGTGAGGTTCTAGAGCTTGTGGTAATATTCATAACAAGCTCTAGTTCATCAAAAACGGATTCCCCCTTTTACCTTATTGCGTTTTTGATCTTGGAGGTTTTTCTGGTTTCTCACCAAGAGAGGTATCTCACATCATAATACATGAAATGTTCTCTCTTGGTGGTATCCAATATTTCTACTTTTTGTTGGGTAGCTCTTGTCACCCCCTTTCCAACAAAATTTGTTTTGGGTCAATCGGAGTCCGGATGCAAATGTTATGATCGTTACAGTTTTGTTGTTTCCATCAGTTTTGTCTCTGGCAGGGTTTTCAGACCGGAGTCTCCGGTGTGGTCCGGAGTTTCCCCAGAAGTCTCTGAAGTGGATCAAAGTTGAAGACATGGGTCAGCCAGATTGGTGGTCCGGAGCAAGGTCCGGAGACTGACTGGAGTCTCTGGTCCAAGCCCCTGACCTGAGTCTCCGGTGTGGTTGGACCGGAGTCTCTGGTCCAGTTGGCCCACAGAAGGGCTGGGTCATTTTGTTTGGTGGTCCGGAGGCTGGTCCAGAGATGGGCTGGAATCGCCGGTGTAGACCGAAGTCTCCGGTGTGCAGGCCGGAGTCTCCGGTCTGACTCTTCTCCAACGGTCAGAAATCAGTGGGCCTATAAATATGGGACCTCTTCTTCAACCTCAAGCTGCTCATTCCAGAAACTGAAGAACACCATTTTAGAGCCACCAAAACTCCAAGATCTCTTCATCCAACCACCCAAACTCGCTGATCTTTGGGGAATCGGAGGAGGAGGCCTTGATCTACAGCTTCACCAAGAGAGATCTTCATTTCCCCCTCATTCACTTGAGGGCCCCTTGCTCTAGGGTTTCATTGGAAACCCTAAGCCTTGTTTTGGTTTGAATTGATTCTTACAAGCTTGTCTTTGATTGTTTGACAGCTTGCTTGTATTCGGGAGCCTCCAATTAAGTTGTGGATGTGTGCCTCGAACTTGTTGTAAAGGTGCCGGCTACCACCTCGAAGGTTGCCGATAGTGGAAGGGTGGATCGATCCCATTGGGGTGAGATTCATCGGACAATAAGGGAGGCCTTTTGTGGCGTTGGTGGTTTGATACCACCCCCTCTCCAAACGAGACGTACTCCATTGTTGGGAGTAACTCGGTAATAATCGTCGTCTCCGCGTGCCTCGGTTATCTCTATACCCGAGCTCTTACTTATGCACCTTACTTTGTGATAGCCTTCGTGCTTGAAGTCTATATCTTGCTATCACATAGTTGGTTGTCTTGCTTAGCATAAGTCGTTGGTGGACATAGGTGAACCCTAGTTGTTCTAGGTTTTGTGCTTGACAAAGTAAACGCAAGTTTAATTCCGCCTTTGTTAAGCCCATCTCAGAAAAGTTTTTAAATCGCCTATTCACCCTCCTCTAGGCGACATCTGTATCCTTTCACGAATCCTCCCTAATTCGGCATGGGTCGTGCTGAGTCAGTTCTGGCCTTCCTGGGCAGAAAGGGCCCTGCTGGGGTCTCCCCGATCCGGCCCAGCTAGGATGTTGGTTGACTCGGCCCTAGTGATTCTTCCCAGATGCTTCTACGCTAAAGAGGACCAGTTGGGGCTTAGCGATCTTGGTCTGGTGAGTTGGCGAGGTTATCTTGAGGTGGGCTAGGATGTCCCGATCCGGCCCATCCGGGTGAATCGAGCGGGGTCCTCCCTGTCGTCGAGGAGGGAACCGGGGGCGATGTCGAGGCTAGTAGGGTGGATCTATGGCGAGGTTGGCATCGAGGAGATGGCCCGTGGTGGGCCGAAGTAACTGAGGTCGACCCACCCGAGGAAGCGGTGACACGATGGAGAGGCTGGCGTGGACTCGGTCGAGGAGGCGAGGCAGGGGAGCGCGTCGGGTGACTTGGCGAGAGGAGTGATGAAGGTAGAGTCGGGGCTGTGATGAGGTGGTCCGGATCAACCAAGGCCGGCCCACCCGGGGAATATGGTGGTGAGGTGGGAGCTTGGCAGGCAACACGGGAAGCTTGGCATCATTGTGGCTTGCACGGGAAGAGGCTGTCCCGGGGTGAGGTAGTGACGCTGAGGTGGGCCGACGGAGATAACTCGGCCTAGCCGGCCTGAAGGTCGATTCGGCCTGGGGAAGGTGGCTTCGGCCTGGGAGGAAACTCAACTAGGCCAAATTTGCCTTAATTCGGCCTAGTTGGGCTTTTTCCCTTTTCCTTCTAGCTTATTATTTTTATACCTCACATCCTCTTACATATATGTCTCTTCTCTACATATCCTTTACTGAATTACTTAATACCTCATTGAATCACTTCATACCTCAAATCTGGGGGTATCCGGTGTCATATCCCCGACATTAGTCCCCGAGGCTATGTGGGACTCGTAGAGTTGCACATAGGCTTCATATTAAAATATCTCCAGAGTTGTATATTGATAGATAATCATTTTCCTCTATTGTAATAGATAACTGACATGAATTGCTCTGGTATCGTTCATTTACCTGAATTGGCTTAGTTGACACATGGTGTAAACTCGCGTATGACATTCAACTCACTAGGGTTGTATTCATATCATACTATTCATGAGTAGGCTTAGTCTTACATATAGCCTTCATGGGCACTTGTCATACAACCTCTTTTGGCAAATATGACAGAAGTGTCAAAATCCGAGTTATATGATCCAAATGCGAGTCATTTGACTTTCAATCTGAGTCATGTGACCCAAATCCGAGTCATTTGACTCTCAATCCGACATATAGCCTTCATTGGGCTAATTTGACTCATGGCCATCATGGGCACTTGGTCATATAACCTCATTGAGCAAGAATCATAGGATGGGAAAGGGAAGAGGGAAAGCTCTTCAAGGTCAATAATGGAGAAGAGAGAGAAAGCCAAAGACTAAGAAAAAAAGCTTACCCACGAAGGGGATGAGGAGCCCCTTTTAAACAGCTCCCAGATCTGGCCGTTATGCACATATTTGTGCACGACCGGTAGTACCGCTGGATGGGCGGTACTACTGTCGGCACCCTTTCAATGGTCAGAAACGCGGTGCGAAAAGAGAAAAATCCTGGCCGGAACTACCGCCAGAAATTACGGTTAAAGTTCCGAAAAATAGACGCGACCAAAACAGAGAGCATACTGAAGGGTGCAAAAGCTGATGGGAAGTTGGGGCGGAATTTCCATCGGTAAAATCCCAAGCGGTACTTCCGGTCAAGTACTGGCCCAAGTTCTGCCAAATAGAACACACCAACACAGAGACCTGATACGTTGCAAACGTATCTATAATTTTTGATGTTCCATCCTTGTTTTTATATCTACTTTTTATGTTTTGTCCATACTTTGGATTATTTTTACACATTTTCTAGAACTAACCTATTAACAAGATGTCACAGTGCCAGTTGCTTGTTTTCTGATGTTTTTGGTTTCAGAAAAGCTAGTAAGGAAATATTCTCAGAATTGGACCAGACAAAAGCCCAAGTTAATATTTCACCAGAAGGAATACGGAGTCCGTAGGGAGACGAAGAGGGGATCCACGGCGGCCACACCTGGTGGTGGCACGGCCAGCCCTAGCCGCGCCACCAGGGGGTGTGGGCCCCTGGTACTCCACCAACCTTGCCCCTTCTCCTATATATTGCCTCCGGGACGAAAACCCTAAGTACCCAATCAAAATTCCACGAAAGAGTCTGTAGCCGCTGCCATCTCCATTCCTAGATCGGGAGGGATCTCAATCTCTTCCCGGCACCCTGCCGAAGGAGAGAAATCACCCTGGAGGCCTTCTTCTTCACCATGACAGCCTCCGGTGTGATGGGTGAGTAGTTCATCCCTGGACTACGAGTCCATGTAGTAGCTAGATGGTTGGTTCTTCTCCTTTGTGCTACCATGTCTATATCTTGTGAGCTCTATTCATGATCAAGATCATCTATTTGTAATCTACATGTTGTATTTGCGGGGATCCGATGGATATTGAGATGATATTTCAGATTGATTATTGATTATATCATGTCTATGTTATTTGTGATCTTGCATGCTTTCTGTTGGTAGTAGCTATCTTGTCCGACTAGATGCTAGCAACTCCAAGAGGGAGTATTTATGCTCGATAGTGGGTTCATGCCTCTAGGAATCTGGGGAAGTGAAAGAAATCTCTAAGGTACTAGATGTGTTGTTGCTACTAGGGAGAAAACAATAATCCTTTGTTCATAGAACAATCGTATTGTTTACTTTACACACTTTACTTAATGCAATTATCTGTTGCTTGAAACTTAATACTGGAGGGGGTTCGGATGATACCTAAAGGTGGATTATTAGTCATAGATGCAGTTGGATTACGGTTTATGTATAATGTTGTAATGCCCAATCAAATCTCATAGGAGTCATGATTAGTATATGCATGTATGCTTTCTCGGTGTTTGTCAATTGCCCCGCTGTAATTTGTTCACCCAACATGTCATCTATCTTAAGGAGAATCACCTCTAGTGAACTATGGACCCCGGTCCATTATTTTACCATCAATCTATAAGCTATTTATTGTTTTCTGTTTACTTTCTGCAAGAAATTACTATCTTCCACACAAGATGTATAATCCTTTGTTTTCAGCAAAACCGGTGAGATTGACAACCTCACTATAAATTGGGGCAAAGTTCTGTGGTTGTGTTGTGCAGGATTCTAAGTTGGAAACAACACCTTGGAGGTGTTTCCTTGCTCCTACTGGTTCGACAACCTTGGTTTCATAATTGAGGGAAAACTTGCTGTTGTGCTCATCATACCTTCCTCTTGGGGTTCCCCAGCGAGATCAACGTGTTGAGCCGATCATCAAGCTCTTTTTTGGCGCCATTGCCGGGGAGTCAAGGACGTCTTCAGAAGGGGATTCCCTCATAACCAATCTCTTTACTTTGTTGTTTTTGTTTTTCTTAGTTTATTTCTGCTTTGTTTTCTTGTTTCTTTTATCAAATACACAAAAAAAATAGTTGTACTAGTTTGCTTTCTTTATATCAAAAACACACAAAAAAATTAGTTTCTATTTTAAGTTGCTATTATGTCTAGCATTGCTCCAATCGCTATGTCACCTGAAATGATTTTTACTTTCAAACAAGGAACTGAAGAAAGTTTCAAAGAAGCTTGGTCTAGGATCTCTGAATTACATGCAAAAACTGAACCTAAAATGACTCTAAGCTTGTTGCTTAACAGTTTATACTTTGGAACTGCTCTATGCTATAGGTATGATTTGGATGCTGTAGTAGTAGGAGATTTCCTCCAATGCAATGAGGATGAAGCTTTTAATGCCATAAAGAAGTTGGTCTCAACATATAACTTGCCTAGCAAATCTGATTCCTCCTTCATACACATATTTGCTAGATTAAACACTCTTGAGGCCAACATAGCTAGTTTAAAAGATTGATATAACATGCTTAGAGAGCATCATGGATATGTTCCAATAAATTCTGAATCTTCAAAATGGCTTCCTACAATAAAAGTTGTTATAAATAATGAAACTTTTCATGCTCGCTGTGATATCATGTCTGAATTCTGTCTTATGCCTAAAGATATCTATGAATCTTTAAATCTTTGGGGAATTTCTAAAGGGGGAGAAGAAATATCTCTTGCTAATAATACCACGATATTACCCATTGGAATAACTGAATGAGTGTTTACAAAAACTATAGGGAAAGTGGTGTCTACTGGGTATCTTGTTATTGAATGCGTAGGAAAAAGACAAATTATACTTGGAAAATTCCTACTTAAACTCCTTGGAGCAATAATAGATGTGGAAAAGGGCATCATGCATTTTTATTCTCCACCAAACAATCACACGTTCACCAAGAATAAGAATAAAAGCAAGAGAGGTAAGGTAAATAAATTTGGTTTTAATGCTTTTTCATTTGAGAATACTTGATTCTTTTTCTTCTTATGCCTAGCTCAAAGGCGTTAAAGAAAAACATTTATTGGGAGATAACCCAAATTTCGTTAGGAGTCTTTTGTTGAGCCTTGAAAGTTATTTATTCATTCATAACATATCCTTATCATTTTTGTGTGGTTTTTGTGCCAACAGAACCTCTAATGAGAGAGAAGTAATGCTTGGGAAAGTTGTTGTCTCGAAACAGTTTTTTGTGCTTCGCTATAAAAATTCTTGAAAGATCTCTGTACGTTGGGTTGAGCTGTAATTTTTTGTGCTTCTGCCCCAGGATATTATCTAACTTTCGTTAGTTCAACACTTTTCGATTTGAGCAACAGAAGGATTTCGAAAAAATCGGTTTTTACCTGCTGGTCTGTTTTGACAGATTTCTGCCATTATTTGCATTTGCCTCTTAATCTCTTTCTCTTTGAGTTCTCTTTGATCATTTGAACTTTTTAAAGGAATTGATACAAAAGCTTATGTTGTAATGGAAGTTTTACTTGTGTTGAAACTGAACCAAAAGACTTATTATCTTGAGTACACTAATGTTGCTAATGAAGATTGTGTGAAGTTTTGTATGAAGGAAATTTTAAAGTGTAGGGAAGAATAATGTGATAAGATGGAGTATGGACAAAATCTCAAGCTTGGGGATGCCACCCGTGCCACCCCAAGAAATATTCAAGAAGTACAAGCGTCAAAGCTTGGGGATGCCCAAGGCATCCCCTTCTTCATCAATAAAAATTTCAGGTTTCTTCCAAACACTTCATTTTTATTGTTTCATGCACAGTTGTGTTGTATTTGGAGCGTCTTTGTTTTTGTTTTTAGTTTTCATCTGCTTAGTTTGCTTGAACAAGTTGGTTGGAACCCCTCATTCATATATGATAGTTTTCAAATAAGTTGATTTGGATTGGAAAAGAGTAGGAAAGTTCATGCTTAAGTGGTATAAAAGGAGCTTGTTTTTGACTGTGGCCTAGACTTTATCATGTCATGCTTGATATTGTTTTGGCTCTATGCTTAGTGATTATTGCTGTAGCATGACATGTTATAAACAATTGAGATTGCTTAATGTTCCTTGAAAGAATCATGCGTTGTTTTAGCATATTAAAGCATAATATTGTGGTATTCTCCTTTAATGCTTTATTTGGGTTGATTTGGCGCATGCTCACACCATGTTAAGACTATACCAAGTCACCATAGCCTCTATGATCATTTAGTTTTCGACTTGTAATATCACTTTATGCTTTAATCAAAATGTTTTGTCCCTTTGCATGATTATGGACATTATTGCTCTCTTAGTTGGTCGCTCCCAGTCTTTTGCTAGCCTCCATACCAAGTATGAGTTCCACTCATGCATACAACTCCAAATAAAACCAAGTTCTTCCAAAGAGTCCACCATAACTACCTATTAACATTTGCTATTTCAAGTATATTCAAGTTTGTATCTACCTTTCGAATTAAACTTGTTATGTGAAAACTAGTGATTAAAGCTCTCACGAACTTGATGGTACATTTTACTTTTCTTGCACTTAATAAACTTGAACCATTGTGCCCATCTATGTTGCGTATATGCTTGTGTTTTGTAAGTTATGAATTAGAAGGACCATGTTGTCATGGGGAACGCTTTCAACATTGCACTTTATTTAGTTGATATCATGTTCTTTTGCTTATGGATCCCGATGGTGTGAAATGAAAGTGGAGCTTGTAAGGCTCATGGAGTTCGTATATGTGTTAGAGAAACGCCTGGGCGGCTGGTCTAATCTATGCCTAATCATGGTGGAAACCTACAGCGTAACCATAATGAGCAATCTATGAAGAATCCTCTATAAAAAAGAAGCATATGCAAATAGGAAAGAAAAAAACAAAAGAAAAGGGCATATGCAAATAGGAAATAAAAGTATGTTGAGATGCTCATTGTCTGCTTGCCTTGTCATTTTGATATGGGGATTCTTCCGTATCATCGGACAAGGGGTACCCCATTGGCGGTTCTCTATGATACACATGTACTTACAATGACAAGAACTTACTTGTGACTAAACTTGAGTAGCATGAGGAACAGTACTCGTAAGTAAGGGGCATGAGATTTTTAGCTTATAACTTGTCAAGTATATCCTCATATTTGTTCACTTTAACCTTAACCACCTAAAGATGCTTATGATAGGGGCAATGAGAGTTGAAAGCTAATAAGTACCATAATTTTTGGAATCTCTTTATGAGACTTGAATCCCTGCTTCCTTCTACGAAGGCCTTTCTTTTACTTTTATGTTGAGTCTCCATATTCTATCTTTATGCACCTACGAGAGAGCATAGTGGCCATTCTTAGTTTAATGTGCATTGTCCCAAAACTTGTTGATTGATTCATAACTTTGATATTTCTTATTCTTAAACTATTTGTATCTAGTCACCCTTATGAACTTTGAAGGTGTCCTATGCATTTATGTTTTGCTACACTATGAGGGACAAGCTGAATACCATTCTCATTATGTTTTCTATATGTGAAACAAACAAACGTCTTGCTGATGTGTTCATCATACCTTGGTTTCATAACTGAGGGAAAACTTGCTGATGTGTTCATCATACCTTCCTCTTGGGGTTCCCCAACGAGATCGGCGTGCTGAGCCGATCATCAAGACCCTACTGGACCTAAACTAGGATGAATGTAAGTGACCCCAGAACTTCCACTGGTAGTACTGGTGGCAAAAATACCCTAGCAGTACTACCGGTGGCCTGCCGGAACTACCGGTCAAGAAAAAACTCTAGAACAAAAACTGCCATAACTTTTGCATCCGAACTCCAAATGAGATGAAACCAATTTTGTTGGAAAGATAACGACATGTAGAATCATGGATATATATATGTGAGATACATCCCAAGCAGTGGAGCCGGAAAACTTGCAAGATTATAAACACAAAAAGATATGCAAGGGAAATCCGTTTTTGATGAACTGGAGCTTATTAAGAAGATAACCACAAGCTCTAGATCCTCACATGGACAAGAACCAAACAACAACCAAGAAATATGATGCTATGTATGCAAAGGTTTGAGCTCTCACTCGAGAGCTCCTCTTGATAGCACGACTGTTTATCCTAAACTCGGTCTCCTAACACTACAAGAGATCGGTAAAATAGAAAGCCTATCAAGATCATACCTTTGCCTTGAGAATTCCACTTGATCTTGATGTAGACCATCTTGTAATTCTCAAGATGGATCATCTTTCTTGATTGCTCTTGATTTATCTTGCTTTATGAAGACTTGTGAAATGCTCCCCCATACTCCATGGGGAAACCTCTTATTTTTGAACTTGTCTTCATCACTCTATGATCGCCGAGGATGGAAAGCTTAAAGCATGAGATCTTCTAGAGATGGTGCATCCTGAGCTTGCACTTCATTTCTTGATGATGTCTTGAATATGTTCATAAGGAACTCCATCTCCTTCTTCTTCTTCTTCTTTAAGACATACTTGATCTTGTTCTTCTTCTTGTTCTTCTTCAACAAGATTCCAAAAGGCACAAAGCCCTTGGAAATTGCTTCGTATTTTTGAACCTTAAACCCAACACATGGTCCAAGCGATGCCAATGGACAAACCTACAAGTGAAACTCAATTTATACATTAGTCCATACAGTTTGTCATTAATTACCAAAACCACACATGGTGGCATACATGCCCTTTCACCTAGGACATGTACGTGACACGGTCCGAGGGGTTTTGTTAAATCAAAGGATGCTAAAAAGGCATACAAACTTCAATAGTTGAAGTAATCATAACGAAGTTGGAATCTTCACTATGATGAAAAATATTAAAATGTTTAATTTCATTAGAAACGATGAAGGTGCTCGCATTTGCAAGAAATTAAGTGGGAACTCTGAGACATATTTCTACTACATTGTGTATAAGACATATTGTTGATTGGAAATGATGTATCTTTAATTGACACGAGTTAAGGATTTCATTAAAATTAGATTTAAATGAAAGATTTGGGGAAAACCAGAATATTTTGCATCAAAGTCTATTTGGATGGATTGAGACGCTAATATGGTTATGCCAAATGTACATAGATGATATATTGAATGAGTTCAATATGGAAATGAATAGAAAGGTTCGTGCCACATAGAAAAGGTTGAATCAAGATTCAAGTGTATTGACACTTGACGAGTGAATAAAGATTCAAGTGTTTTGACACTTCGTGAGTAAAATCACATGAATATCTTAATAAACAAGATTCAAGTGTTTTGACACTTGGTGAGTAAAATCACATGAATATCTTAATCAATCATATTGTGATATGTACATATCCAGATATGTCCTATGCTCTAAATGTTATGAGCATGTATCGGGGTGACTCATAAGATGATCATTGGATGATATTAAGGATATTCTTATGATCTTTGGAAGAACTAAGAATATATTCTGTATGTAGAAGTGCCAAATAGTTCATTGTAAAGTGTTACATCGATGCTAGAAAAATAGTTCATTGTAAAATGTTACATTGGAACTAAACAAATAATTCATTGTAAGTGTTACATTGATACTAGTTTTGTCACCAGATACAAACCTAAGTTTATCTCAATTTAGGCTATAGGTTAAGGTGGCACAATGTAATGGAAGGAAGTTCCATGATGGATTTCAATATGTTCCAAAAGGTTAAGAACATTGTGATGGATACTACAACGAAATGCTAAGTATAAGACTGCTATAGTAGCAGCAAAGGAACTAGGTGTGGTTCTCCATGGGCTAGTAATATGAAGATCTATTTTATGACAATAGTGTCAACATGTTTTCACCTCAAGGAACTAAGGTCACACCAAAGGACCAAATTTATATAATGCCATCTCATTTGAGAATGAGTGATGCGTAGAGATGCAAAGACATGCAAATACACACAGACCTAAAAGTGTTAGATCCAAAAATTATGTTTGCCACTAGCAAACGCGTATATACAATACTAGAAAGCCATAGGTGTTGAATGCACGAGTTTTCCAAACTAGATTATTGACTCTAGTGCAAGTGGGAGACTGAAAGGAATATGCCCGCGAGGCAATAATAAAGTGGTCATTATATTATTCTATATTTATGATAAATATTTATTTCTCATGCTATAATTGTGTTAGCCAGAAACGTTAATACATGTGTGTTTAATAAACAAAGAAAAGGTTTCTAGTGATGCCTCTCATTACACTAGCTTGTTTATTAACAGATGATCAAGGTTTTCTGATCATGACATTTGATGTTGTTAATAACAAGGTCACAACATTGATTGAATAATGTGATGAACATACTCCCAAAGTATAGTAACACGATCATGCCATTATGTTTACACTACTATAATGTCATTCAAAGTGTTAGTTGAGCCTCGTGGATCAAGATTGGGATTTGTCCATCCTGATGGCATATAGATATACTCGGGGCCCTCTCGGTGATATTACATTAACATAGCTTGCAAGCAAGTGATAATGATCACTAAGAATGTTATATCATAGGAACAAGAAAATAGTACTTGTAGGTAACGGGATTGAACTAGGTATGGATGATACCGAATGATCAGATCCTAGTCAAGTAAAATATCACGATACAAAAGGAATTGGTTGGTGAATAAAGGTCATGCGATCACTAAGTCATCGTTTGAGCTGGTGGGAGTCATTATGAATCTCTAGATCCCGCTAATGATTATTGATCGGAGAATGTCTCGATCATGTCCGCTCAGTTTGCGGCCCGTAGAGAGACACACTTAAGGGTAGTCGATGCATTTGAGTGGATAGTGAACATCGAAGAAAATACTGGACAACGCATGAATTGTTCTAATAAATACTACCGAAATATTTTTAGGTGTATTAGAATATTGCAAGGGGATAAAATGTTAATGTGTTCATTAAATGAAGTGTTCATTAAATGAAGTACTCATTAAATGAAGTATTCCTGCTCAAGATCTTCTCCACCACCATCACCACCATGTCGTAGTGTTGACGGAGTTGCCGAGGATCCCCTACTTCCGCTGCCGAGCTGAAGCGAGGGACGGAAGTCATCGGCACACTGTATGTGTGACCGATTACAGAGGCGCTGCACTTGTGGTACTATCATCGCATCCTTGAGGACGGTCGTGTACACTCTACAATAGCCACGTTTGTTTGCGGGGACATTATCCCGTGTTACGGTCTTCGAGGGTGAGTCCATCTGAAACCGTTACATGTATCTCCTAGATATGATCTTGGTGGTTGCAACCGTAGGAAATTTTTGTTTTTCATGTAATGAACCCCATCAGTTTGTTGGAATCTGGCCACGAACATCGGCCACGACCACCAACTTTACGCCCGTGGTCGCTCTACACCGCCTCCTTCCCCTCCCAAGGCTTTTCCCAACCGAAATCAACCTCATCGTGGACGGCGACGAGCTTTCTTTCGGTTCCGACCGGAGGCGGAATCCACCTCGATGCAGTGGCTCTAGGGGCGATTTCGGCGATGGAGAGCAGTCGCGACAGGGATGGATGGGGGGAAATGGGGTTGCGGTGCTTCGGGAAGGCGGTGGCCGTGGGGGCAACACCGGTGGGAATGGTGTGGCGGGGCGGCGGGACAGTGTTGATGGGGTGGAGGAGAAAAAAATATGCGAATTGTAGCCTCCAACGCGTAAATTTGTGAGTCGCCGAGGCTGATTCCTAAAAATTATTCTCCTCTAAAGCCGTTTGGGGATGGGTTAGAGTCGGTTCCGACCATTAGAGGAGAAAATATACTCCTCTAACGACCGAAAGGGGATGGGTTAGAGATGCTCTTATTGAGATAGTTTTGGGGCCATGGTAGTGGTGGATGACACCGACAGCAAGGGGCAGAAGGGCAGATCTGCAGGCTACAGCGACCGAGAGTGGGTAGGGAGATGAAGTGGCGGCAAGAAAAATAAAATTGAAAGAAAAAAGTCACAAGTATTAAGGAGAGAGAGACATTTTTTAGAGGAAAGGCTCGAGAGGAGCCCAGCTTTAAATTAATAAAGCCAACACCAGCAAGTTTACAACGTTTACAAACAGAGTTCAGTATGAAAACAAGATACATAGACAAACAGATCAAGGCTACATAGTAAAGAGTACAATCAGGCCGGCCTATCTCTGAGTGAGCTGAGCAGTGTGCGCATCTTGTCAATTGCCACCCCTAGCGCTTCCCTATCCTGCTTCTTAGCCATGGGTCGCTAGACCTGCATATAAGCGGACATTTTGTAGAGGACATCAGCACGGTTGGAGGGGAAGGATCCCTCAATGGTGAATTTGTTCCTTGTGTTCCAAAGCGACCGGAAAAGTGCAGCAAAGCAAGTCCAGTAAATACGCTTTGATTTGGCTAGGACATGCTGGATGCCACGATACACCTCAACATAGCAGGATGGGTTCCAGGAACAGGTTAGCAGCTCCCAAGCTGCACTCCACATAAAGCGGGCGAGGACACAGTTGAAGAAGATGTGGTTGGTATCTTCTAGGTCACAGCATAAAGCAAAATATTTGTTGCTCAGCCCTCGGCGACGCTTCATGTTATCGCTGAAGGGAAGCCTCTTGCGGACCAGCTGCCAGAGAAACACCCGGATTTTTAGAGGGATGGCTAATCGCCACATCTCTGCATAGTGCTTCATTGGTGTCCCCTGACAGAGTTTGGAATAGAGGGATTTGACTGAGAACTTCCCCGACGGTTTTAGTCCCCAAGAGATACGGTCAGGTTCCGGAGAAACGGTTGTGTCTATAAGACAGTGCATCAGGTTCACTCTTTCATTAATCTCATTGGCATCGAGCAGCCTACGAAACGTGAGCTCCCACGTGCCCAGAGGTGAGGGTCTGAGCAACCGAAGCATTGGGTTGGGCCGAAATCGCAAAGAGGCCAGGGAATCTATCCTTTAGAGGACCGTTACCCTGCCACTAATCTAGCCAGACCCTTGTAGAGCGCCCATCTTTGATCATGTGTTTTGCCCCCCAAGCTGAACACATGCTTGTATTTTTGGATGGCATTCCAGAATTGCGAGCCTGGGTGGTGTTTGTCTAGCAGTAGGTCCTTGGTCTGGAGGTATTTCTCTCTAAGGATAGCTGCCCACAAGCCTTGAGCCTGATTGTAGAGCCGCCAGATCCATTTCATGAGACAGATGTTCATTAGCTTCGTGTCGAGGATTCCTAGGCCCCCCAAGCCTTTTGGGTCGACACACCGCAGCCCAACGAACCATATGGTATTTTCTTTTAGGTCCCATTGCTTCCCAGAAGAACCGGCTCCGGTATTTGTCCAACACCTGGTGAACTCCATCCTCGAGCATGCAAACCCCCATCGCATGAAGAGACATATTGGAGAGGCAGGCATTGGTTAGCGTAAGGCGGGCAGTCGAGGACATGAATTTTCCCATCCATGGTTCCGTCCTAGAGGTGACTCTGGAAGTCAAGGGATTCCAGTCTAGAGCCATCAAGGCTCTGTCGCTGATGGGAAGGCCAAGGTATCCCATTGGGAAGGTTCCCAGTTTGCAGTTGAGCATGTTGGCAATGCGTTCCTTCTCCATGAGGTCAGTCCCCAAAACTAACACTTCGCTTTTGTGGAAGTTTATCCGGAGTCTGGAAATGTTTTCGAAGCACAAGAGGAGGAATTTGAGGTTGGCGATGCCTGCCTCGTCCGGTTCGATCTTCAGAATCGTGTCATCCGCGTACTACAGGTGGGAGACACCCCCTGGAATGAGATGCGGGACCACACCCCTAATGTGGCCCACAGCTTTGGCGGCATCCAGGGCCGCCGAGAAGGCCTCGACCGCAAAGTCAAAGAGGAATGGGGGAGAGTGTGTCTCCCTGGCAAACTCCCCTACCGTTGCGGAAGTAGTTGCCAGTGTCGCGGTTGATTGCAATCGCGGTTTGGGCCCCCGATACCAAGCCAAGAATGCGATGGACCCAACCCGGGTCAAAACCTTTACGGAGAAGCACTTCCCGAAGGAAACCCTAGTTAACCCTGTCGAAGGCCTTCTCGAAGTCGAGTTTTAAGAAGACTCCCCTGAGTTTCTTAGATTTAGTTTCATGCACACTTTCTTGGAGGGATAACACCCCCGAGAGAATGTGGCGGCCTTTGATGAATGCCGATTGGTTCCTACTAATCGTGTGGCGTGCAATTGGCGAGAGGCGGATAGCGTATGCTTTGGACACAAACTTGAAAATGACATTTATAAGGGCGATAGGACGGAATTGACGAATCTCCTTCGTCCCAGCGATCTTAGGGATTAAGGTGAGGATGCCGAAGTTTAGTCTAGCGATGTCCACACGGCCCAGTGCAAAACCGTTAAGGATGTCAAGAATGTATTGTTTCACCAAGTGCCAGAAGGACTTGAAAAAAGAGACTGGAAAGCCATCCGGGCCCGGGGCCGTGTCCACTTTCATGCTTTTGAGAACAAAATCCAACTCCTTGGGAGAGAAAGATAACATTAGTGCCATGTTTTCCTCCTCTGACACACGCCCCAATGTGCCCCAAAGGTTGTTGGAAAGGGACAACCACTGCGGCTCCCCTGACACTCCCAGCAAGCTCCTATAGAAATCATAGATATGTTCTTGAAGGGCCCGAGGATCCATCAGGATCCCCTGATCCAAGACGAGTGTAGAGATAGCGCATTTGCGTCTATGGCCATTAGCCATAGCATGGAAGAAGGAGGTGTTTTCGTCTCCTTTTAGCAGCCAGTTGAGGCGGCTGCGTTGCTTCCAATATAGTTCCTCGGAGCGGGCGATCTGGGTCAGCTCCTCTTCCAAGTGGTATCTCCAGGCCCAACCATCCTCGTCGAGGCGGACTGAATCCGCGATGGATTCCAGCTGCTGGAGCTCGTTGAGGAGGCAGGTTTTGGTCTCGCGTTCCTCGTTGCCGAGGTTCGCGCTCCAACCCTTTAGGAATTGTCGAAGCCCCCCAGCTTGACGCTGCCAGGCCTCAATAGGGTCAAGGCAGCGGGGTGTGAACCGCTCGATCTCTTTCCATTTGGAGACAACTAGCTCCACAAATTCTAGTCTATCGAGCCAACCAAGCTCAAAGAAGAACCATGGGCTACGTTTCCTGATATCATCCCCGGAGTCGAGGACGAGAGGAGTGTGATCTCTGCCCACAATAGTCTCTGCTGTGAGGGTACACATGGGGAAGATGGTTTCCCAGTCAGTGGACAGAAATACACGGTCTAGGACGCATCTCACGGGGTTAAGATGCTTGTTGGTCCAAGTGTACCGTGCCCTAACATGGCGAATTTCTCTCAGCTCAAGACTGGCGATGCAGTTCAGTTAATGTTGTCATTGTTCTTATCCTCCGCCCCACGGATCAGGTTAAAATCACCACCTACAACCAGAGGATAGGGGCAAGCAGCAATGGTTAATGAGAGCTTCGCGAGGAACTCCGCGGAGCGCCTATGATCAGTGGGGCCATAAACCATAAATATAGCCCATTTTATGTTGTTGTTAAGTTGCAGCACTACCGCGCTGAGGAAGAAGGAGCCCCCACTCCATTCTAGAACCTCAAAGTATCCTCATTAACCCCCAGCAGCATTCCACCAGAGCGTCCCAACGCTGGTGTGAAATGCCAAGCAAAGTTGGCTCGAGGGTCGATGGTGTTAAGGTGTATTAGTATTGGTCTAGGAGTCCGTATTAAATTGGTCTAGGAGTCCGTATTTGTCTAGATTTATCTTCTTGTACCTCAAGTCAGATGTACTATATATTGTGGCCTTTGGCCCCCAGATAATACAAGTTGCACAAGTTGCTTATTCCTAACATGGTATCAGAGCGTGTCGCTCCTTGGCCTACGTTTTAGCCACCGCCTCCGCCGCGCCACCCCCGGCGAGGTCGATCTCCATGATCTCCGTCGGGGGCATCGCATCTCGTAGCTAGTAGCCGTAAGGCCTTTTTTTGTCTCCCTCGTAGCCGCCGCCGCCGCTCGCCCCGGCACCCCGCCGCCGCGCCCGGCCGCCGCCTCCACCTCCGCCGTTAGCAACTTCCGGTCGCTGGCTCCTTTCCGGTAATTCATGCCGGTGTTTCTTCCGTTAAATTCTCCGAGCCTTCCTTCCTTACTTCGTCGCTCTATGTCGACTCTCGTGGCTTTCTTCACGCGGTTATGACCGCCTTTTGCCGACTTTGTCTTTGTCGGCGCACCGCTCTACGTCGACACTCGCGGTTTCTTCACGCGGCTATGACCGCCTTTCGTCCACTTTGTCTTTGTTGGCACGCCTCTCTACTTCGACTCTCGCGGCTTCTTCATGCGGTTATGACCGCCTTTTGCCGACTTTGTCTTTGTCGGCGCACCGCTCTACGTCGACACTCGCGGTTTCTTCACGCGGCTATGACCGCCTTTCGTCCACTTTGTCTTTGTTGGCACGCCTCTCTACTTCGACTCTCGTGGCTTCTTCATGCGGTTATGACCGCCTTTCGCCGACTTTGTCTTTGTTGGCACGCCGCTCTACTTCGACTTCTGCGTCTTCTATTCTTTCTGCTCTTCGCTCTCTTATTTCTCTTGTCCGTGTTATCACGGCTGATGGTACATCTCTTCCTGTTTCCAGTCGAGGCACCCTCTCTACTTCCTCTTTCTCTTTTTCCTGATACATCTCTCGCTATCTCTACTCCTCCACCTTCTCCTTCTGATGCGTCTCCTTTGTTTTTGGCGCCATCCTCTCCTCCGTCTAGTTCCTCTAGTTATTCTCTCCGGCCGCCACCGCTCTCTCTTCCTCACTCTTCGGTGCTATTCTTCTGACCGTCTCTTGGTCTGTGTCGATCTCTTTTTCGATCGACTGTGGCTTGACTCTATAGGTTTTGAAGACTATTCATGCTATGGCGACACTTTGAAGACGCGGATTTTGGATTATCATTTTTTGTTTTGTTTTGTTTTCACTTCTTCAAATACAATGCTATTGCATACGCTTTGCATTTGAGGGGGGGGTGTTAAGGTGTATTAGTATTGGTCTAGGAGTCCGTATTAGTATTGGTCTAAGAGACCGTATTTGTCTAGATTTATCTTCTTATACCTCAAGTCAGATGTACTATATATTGTGGCCTTTGGCCCCCAGATAATACAAGTTGCACAAGTTGCTTATTCCTAACAGATAGATCGGAGGTCTGCGTGGGAGAAAGACTGTTTGATTGTCTCTTGCAAACCGACGAAGCCGAGTTTGGCTGAGCGGATAAAATCTTTGATCTGGATTGACGCCCCGACTGCCCATATCCACGGATGTTCCAGAAGCCAGCACGCATTAGATTACTTGGCTTTTCCCCGTCCACGACGGGAGACCAACTTGGGCGTGCTAGACCTTCGATTATTGGCATGCGAAGGTGCCCTGGAGGAAGCCAAATTTGGCTGAGACAGAACGTCCTCCACAGTGTCATTGGCCCCAACCAATTCAACCAGAGTGGTACACGGGGGAGTGGGCTCAGCAACCTGCTGTGCAGCAGCATGGGTGCGGAGGGCAGCAGCCCTTGCACAAGCTGCTTGTGCGGCCTCTAGACATGGTAGAGATGCCTACAACAAAACATAGCTATGTGGTGGTGTCCAACTCTGATATGATTTCAAGCATGTGCAAGTATCCCTTGGTTCCAAAATAAGTGATTTGAGTTTGTATAAATTCGTATGTATCTATACACATTTTAGTATATAGGTACGTGCGAATATAGAAAATTCATGTCACTTATTTGGAGACAGAGGGAGTAAAAAAATGGTTAACAAATATTTGCTTCCTTCACGATTTTGTTCACAGATCTAAAACATCTTATATTTTGAGACGTTAAAAGTTATTTTCAAAAAAATGGTGCTCTAGCAACCGAGTTGGGCTCACTTTTTTCACGTACAGTATATGATTTTCATCCTGTAACGAGTATAAGGCGTCGAATATCCTCCTAAATGTTTAAAGGAGTAATTTGCACCTTGTAGATATTCGAAGACCATTGCCACTTGTGCTGTCAAGGTAGCATATGCATATTTTAAATGTTTCTTATATGTCAAAGTGGCATATGGAGTAATTTGCACATCCGAAGACCATTGTCACTTTTCTTTTTGCTGCCGGTTGTCGCCAATCTGTGAAATTAAGGCACACCGTTGCGTAGCAAGTCCAGACTTGAAGAGGAAAAGAAAGTTTATGCCCCGCTTTAGTTTGAGTCTTTCAGACCAAGCTCCACCACCCTGAAACAGTAAACTAACTGCTTCAAAAAACAGAAGTGAGATCACCTGACATGGCTCTTCATCCTCCACGCCCAGACCAACCTGGCATGTACTATATCCGTCTCAAAACTCCCTAGCTCCAACCACTTGCGTGTTTCTGAAGCTTCTTTGGCCGCAGTTTCACGCGAAACTTGCCGCTGGACGAGGCAACAACAGAATACGGCTGGCAGCTCCAGCATCTACAGTACAAACTTGCACGGCTCACCCCCAAGCAGATGTCGTCTCTTCTTCGTTCGGTCGGTCGATCGACTGGGTAGCTGACTCAGACTGTTTTTACCGCTAGCAGCATCTGCGAGTTGTCACTCCCTCAAAACACAACCTTGTGTAAAAGGATCTGGTATGTTCCGATGAAGGAAAGTTACTGATGGGCTTGAGGTTGGCACACAAGTTATTGCACGACACAGTACACAGGCTACTGTCATAGCGCTGCCCCGTTCGATCCTGGCTGGCTACATCATCAATCAACGAGACGACATTCAGAAAACGTCACGCCAAATCTACCACACGTCAATCATAAAAAAGTAAAAAAAAAAAAAAAAAACCAACTGAGGTTAACGGCTCTCTCTCTCCCGGAGCGAGCCCATCGTCGTCCGCGACCCTTGTCGGAGCACCGCATCCCGCCTTCCGCTCCGCCCCGTCGCCGCACGTGCCCACAGCTCAGCGCAGCGTACGTCTCTTTCCAAAATCCCAAGTCCCCTTCCACACCCAATACCTTACCTGGAATCCGCCTCCATCCATTGTGGCCGCACGCCACGCAACGGCGGTCGCGGGTCGCCTACCACCGTCTAGGTCCGGGTAGGGTAGGCCACTGGCGTACGCGCACGCATTCGATTCTTGGGGGCTTTGCTCGGCTTCCTCCGTTTCGTTTTAACTGACGGACCCCGGTCTCCTGCTCACGCTCGCTCGGCCGCCGCTGCTCTGCTCTGCTGCCCCTCTTTTCCCTCTCGCTTTCCGCCGGTCTCTGACACGCTCCAAATCCAGGCGCGAATCGCCACCCATGGAGGCGGAGTCACGAAAGCTCCTGCTCCTCGCGCTCTGCCTCTGCTGCTTCGTGGGCATATCAGGTAAGCAGCAAAGCTTCCCCGCTTTTCCAGCAAATCTCGATCGCCAGTCCCGAGAAGTGGCGGATGCAGGGAAAGGAAATTGCCGGATCAAGTCACGCACCGGCAGCTTTGCTTTTATACCATCCATTCCATTCCTTCCGTAAAGCGCAGCAATTTTATTGCCTTTCTGATGACGACTAACTTTGCTGCTTGTTTGATGGGTGGATTTGGTTTTTGGCCGTGCAGGTGCGCAGTCGTACATCGGCGTCAACTACGGCGAGGTGGCCGACAACCTGCCGTCGCCGGACCAGACGGTGAGGCTGGTCAAGTCCACCACCATCTCCAAAGTTCGCCTGTACGGCGTCGACGGTGGGGTCATCCGCGCGTTCGCCGGCACGGGCGTCTCCCTCGTGGTCGGCGTGGCCAACGGCGAGATCCCCGCCATCGCCGCCGACCCGGCCGCCGCGGCCGGCTGGCTCGCCGGCAACGTGCTCCCGTTCATCCCGGCGTCCACCATCTCCGTGGTCGCCGTCGGCAACGAGGTGCTCGAGTCCGGGGACGCCGCCCTCGCCGCCGCGCTGCTGCCCGCCATGCAGAACCTCCGCGCCGCCGCCGTCGCGGCCGGCGACGGGGCCGCCGGCATCAAGTTCTCCACCGTCAACACCATGGCCGTGCTCGCGCAGTCCGACCCGCCCTCCACGGGCGCCTTCCACCCGGAGGTGGCCGCCCAGCTGCAGCAGATCCTGGGCTTCCTCAGCAAGACCAGCGCGCCCTTCATGATCAACCCCTACCCGTACTTCGCCTACCAGTCCGACCCCAGGCCGGACACGCTGGCCTTCTGCCTGTTCCAGCCCAACGCCGGCCGCGTGGACGCCGGGTCCAGGATCAGGTACACCAACATGTTCGACGCGCAGGTGGACGCCGTCAGGTCGGCGCTGGGCCGCTCCGGGTACGGCAGCGTGGAGATCGTGGTGGCGGAGACCGGCTGGCCGACCAAGGGCGACCCCACGGAGGCCGGCGCCTCGGTGGACAACGCCAGGGCGTACGTCTCCAACCTGGTGGCGCACCTCAGGTCGGGCGCTGGCACGCCGCTGATGCCGGGCAAGCCGGTGGACACGTACCTGTTCGCGCTCTACGACGAGGACCTGAAACCCGGGCCGGCCTCGGAGCGGTCCTTCGGGCTGTACCACACCGACCTCAGCATGGCGTACGACGCCGGGCTGACGACGACGGCCACGTCCGGGTCCGGCGGCGGCACCGGCGCGTCGGTGCAGCCTCCCACGAAGGGGACGTCCGGGTGGTGCGTGGCGAGCGCCGGCGCCACGGACGCGCAGCTGCAGACCGACATGGACTACGCGTGCTCCCAGGTGGGCGTGGACTGCGGCGCCATCCAGCCCGGGGGCGCCTGCTTCCAGCCCAACACGGTGCGCGCCCACGCCGCGTACGCCATGAACCAGCTCTACCAGGCCGCCGGCGCCCACCCCTGGAACTGCGACTTCCGGCAGTCCGCCACACTCACCTCCAGCAACCCCAGTAAGTACTAGTAGTACAGACGCTCCTTTCCAGTTTCCACCGTTCGTGACTTCGCCATTGCCCATTCACACGCACACTCCACACTGCCCATCATAGCGAGTAGTAGTCAGCATGACATGTGCACGGGTACGAAAGGCAGTCAGCTTTCCTCTGTTGGTTCATTCACTCATGTGTCCATGTGCCGGCTGACAATTACTGGTGCGTCCACGCACATTGACGCAGGATTCCCCGAATACTTCAGTACCTCCTCTGTGCCGCTATACTGGCATACATATCATCACACGTAGATTACATACATACTACTAACCATCAATTCGTAGCAGTAGTAATATTGACTTGTCCGTGACCTGGCAGTGCGCAAGTTAGCTTTGATTATCTTAGCAGGTCTTAACCTCACGTCTCTGAAGTCATCTAGGTGTCCTTGTACACATTCCTTTGGTTTATGCCCGATTGCAATGCCGACAAACAGGATGGCTAGTGCAAATCTACAACTTCTTGCTCACCTCCTTTATCTGACGTTTTGTTATTACAATAACCGTTTTCCTGACTGAGATGTTCTGCATCAACGAGCGCAAGCTTTTCCGTCTAATTTCTCCGGAGCTGTTAACCGTCCTTCTCTTCTCTATGGTTCCTGCAGGCTACGGCTCATGCGTCTTCACCGGAGGCCAATGAGCATCCCCCTCCGCACAATTCTTTCCGCGAGTACCATGATTGATCGAATAAAGCCACAAATAGTGGTGGCGGTGGTTGAGTGTGGGGATGCAATCGTTGCATAAGCATCCCCCCCTGTTCTATCATAGCAGCTTAGCAGAGCAGATGTGTCCATTTTTTTCTCTCTACTTCCTTTTGGTTGCCTTCGTGTGTGTACGTACATGGCGGCTCTTTGCGTGCTACTTAGCGCTTTGGGGCAGTTTGGTTAGTGGCTCTGTGCGAAAGATGTGTGAGTTGTTGCCAGGGTTTGGTATATATAGTTTGAGCGTGTAAAGAAGCTAATTAGCGTTGTAGTATGATTCGCGTATGTGTGTATGTCCGTATCTAAAGTTCAGTTGTTACCGAGACTACTCGTAGTACTAGTATTTATTCATTCATATAAGCATTGAGCAGTTGGATCTTGAATGCTGTTTCGAGCCTGGTAGCTTGATTTTGCTTAGTCGGCCTTCAGAAGCTGCTGGAGTGCAGTGCAATTTGCTGATGGTGTGGAGCTAGTTTGTGTGGGTTAACGTTTTGTACTGTTTTTGTCGGGTTTGCACTGCCTTCCTTGGCCACCAACCGGGAGGCACGTGATTGACACCTTGCAGCATCGTCTTTTTCCCAAGAGCTTAGATGTTAGGTACAGTCATATTATACTAGGGAGGTTAATCTGATAATATGATCCTAGTGACCTAATTGGCTGGATCTTTCAATTGAGACTTGTGTATTTGTGCTTCATGTACTCCTAGAATGGGTCCAAATGGGGAGCTGAAATCAACAAATCAATCTTTTGGTCGATAGGCTTCAAGTTACCCATTCTCCATGCTTCCTCAGATCCATACTAAGTCTTGTTGATTTAGTACTGACTCATCGGATGGAGTACTATTATTGTATGGAAAAACCTTAGACGCTTGTGGGATATTGAATTGATGCACTAGCCATCTAGCTATTTTAGTCCTTAGCGTGGGTTCAGTGTAGGCCGCAGAATCTTTTTTTAAAAATACCGTGTGAGCAGTGTCTTCAACTTAAGACCTCTTGGCTCAAATACCATATTTAATTCATCCACTAGCCATCTAGACCAAAAGTCCGAACTGATGGATATTCTTAATGTTGGGCCATGTCCCTTCACATGGAGGTGTGTTGGCGACCCAACATCAGCCCGTGAAGTCCAACACGTTTCAACCGTTGATCGAGGTTCGTATCCAACGGCTGAGGTGCTCCTTTGGAGAGGAGTAGAAAAGAAAATCCTAGCCACCCTATGTGTGTCTCAATTAGAGAGTGAGCAAATATGAGAAGCAAGCCAACGTGGCTGCTACTGAGAGAGGGTGAGAGAACACATAAGAACACCACAACCTAGTGAGAAGAGAGAAAGAAAGAGAGGTGATTTCTGTCCAGATTTCTGAGATCTGACCGGTCTATCTTTAAGCAGTTTGGAGGCTCAAAGGTGCTTAGATTGACTCCAAACTTAGTGAGCTCGTTCCTTTCTTTGATTAATTTGATCTGGTTAGCTGGTTTGAGGTTTGGATCAGTGTAGCTTCAGATTTAGAAGCGGTTTATTCAGTTCGGACTGCTGCAGTTTCAGCACCGAGCAGTTTTGATAGATGAACAGTTTGGGTAGGCAAACGGTGTCCGATTGACCTGAAATTTGGTGTGTATGTTTGGTACTCGTATGTCAGCTTGTCTACTCAGTTTGGTGCTGATTGGATCTGCGGTTTAAGAGCAGTTTGCTGATTACTGAAGGGGACAGAAATTGAGATACTCTGCTTTGCTGTAATATTTCTCTCAAGTGGTTGTTGTTGTTGTTGCCAGTTGGCAATGTGCTGAGTGTGTTGTACATCTTTAGATGTTCTAGAGAATACTTTGTACCCATGTTGCTCATAGTGAACCTCGCGTGGACCGGTTGGTCCGCACCCGTGGTTTTTTCCTCCTCACCTTGAGGAGGTTTTTCCATGTAAATCCTTGTGTCACATGTGCATGTGCTCGTTGTTTTATTTTTGCCGCATATCTGTTGATTGAAAACTATCCTCGAAGGTTCACCGCAGGCAGGGCGGGGAGGTTGTGTGTCTCCTCCTCCCCCCAACAAAGTGGTAGCAGAGCTAAGGTTTAGTTTTGTATTCAGTTTCAGAGCAACGTTTGTTTTGAAATGATTGCATTTGCTTGTGGTGAAAGATGGAAGTGAATACCAACAGAATGATTTCTTCGAATGCTACAAATTATCAATCTTGGAAGTGCAAGATGAAGGACTTGTTATATGTGAAGGATTACTGGATGCCCGTTTTCTCCACTGAGATACCCAGTGATATGAAAGAAGATAAGTGGGAGGTAATTCATCTCCAAGCTTGTAGGTTCATCCGACAATGGGTGGATGATAATGTTTTGAACCATATCATTGAGGAGACACATGCACGTACCTTATGGCAGAAATTGGAGGAGTTGTATGCCCGCAAAGAAGGTACTAACAAGATGTTCTTGATCAAGAAATTGATGTGTTTGAGGTACAAAGAGGGCACTCCAATTGCAGATCATGTAAATGAGTTTCAGAGCATTATAAATCAGCTATCTTCAATGGGAATTACATTTGAAGATGAAGTGAGAGCCTTGCTGCTACTTGGCTCATTACTGGACACTTGGGAGACCTTTAAGGTCACCGTGTGCAATTCAGCACCTAATGAAGTTGTCACTTGGAACCTTGTGAAGACCAAGGTACTAAATAAAGAGTCCAGAAAAGTTGCTGATAAGGACGGTTTTTCCTCACATTCTGAAATGTTAGTGACCGAGTCACGGGGGAGAAGCAAGAGTAAAGGTCCGAGTAAGGGAGGAGAAAGAAGTAGAAGCAAATCAAGAGGCAAAGACAAGTATGTTGGTATTATATGACATCACTGCCGTGAGAAGGGCCACATCAAGTGGTATTGTGAACAATGGAAGAAAGACAAAAAGAAAAAGAAGAAAGTTCAGAAACATACCAACAGTGATAGTGATAGTGAGGGAGGCCGGATTGCTGCGGTAGAGGAGATCATGTTTCTCATGCATGGAGAACATGATGGCAGCAATGTTTTCACCATTGAGGAGAGGATCACTGTAGTTTCTGATGATACCATCAGCCTTGCAGATGGTGATGAGATGACTTGGATTCCGGACAGCGGTGCTACCATACATGCTACATCTCGTAGACAGCTCTTCACCAACTACACAACTGGTGATTTTGGTGTTGTGAAGATGGGAAATAATGATAGAGCAAAAATCATTGGAAGAGGAGATGTGCACTTGGAGACTGAAAATGGTACGACACTAGTCCTCAAGTCGGTGAGGCATGTTGAGGCCCTTCGGCTCAACATTATCTCGGTTGGATTGCTTGATAGAGATGGTTACTTGAGCAGATTTGGAAATGAACAGTACAAGCTTACCAAAGAAAATCTGATTGTTGCAAAAGGTAACATGGTTTCAGTTTTGTATCATGTTCATGCTAAGCTTTCTACTGCTTGTGTCAATGCATTGCAGAAAGAGGATGCGTGTGCCCTATGGCACAAGAGACTTGGGCACATGAGTGAGAAGGGGATATCGGTGCTAGTGAAGAAAAATCTGTTGAAAGGTGTGAAGGGTGTTCACATCAAGAAATGTTCAGATTGTCTAGCGGGAAAGCAACACGGAGTTGCATTCAAGAGTCAACCTCCTCACAAGAAGCCCGAGGTGCTGGACTTGATACATTCCGATGTTTGCAAAATGTCAGTGAGGTCAATGGGTGGAGCAAAGTACTTTGTCACATTTATTGATGATTTTTCCAAAAAAGTTTGGGTCTATGTTTTGAAGAACAAACATCAAATACTAAGTATGTTCAAGAAATTTCAAGTCTCAGTTGAGAGAGAAACTGAGAAGAAGATCAAGTGCATTCGCACTGATAATGGGGGAGAGTATATTGGCCCATTTGATGCCTATTGCAAAGAGCAGGGAATTAGACACCAATTTACTCCTCTAAAGACACCGCAGCTGAATGGTCTTGTTGAGAGGATGAACTGGACAATTGTTGAGAGAGTTAGATGTTTGCTATCGAGTGTAAAGCTTCCTAAACATTATTGGGGTGAGGCTTTGTCGACTGTAGTTTATCTTATTAATCTCTCACCAAGTTATCCATTGCAGGGAGAAGTTCCAAACAGGGTCTTCTATGACAAGGACATCTCATATGAGCACCTGGAGGTTTTTTGGTGCAAGGCCTTTGTTCATATCCCTCAAGATGAAAGGTCAAAGCTTGATTCAAAGACACGGCAATGTATATTTCTTAGCTATGGAGGCAATCAGTTCGGCTATAAGTTATATGATCCAATAGCAAGAAAGGTTGTGAGAAGCCGTGATGTTGTGTTTGTTGAAGACCAAATAATTGAGGATATCGTGAAGACAAAGGTGCAGGCTCTGGTGCAAGTTCCGGTGTATGTTCCTCCTCGAAATCAGCAGCAAGACAGATCTGATTCTGACCCAATTCCTGCAGATTTAGCTGAAGAAGAAGCTAAAGATGATGATGCAGAAGATATGCAAGGTGATGCACATAGTGGTACAGGTGAGGATGCTCCCCAGTAGCAAGAGTATGATGCTGAAGAAGATGATCATGATCAGCAAACACCTGAACCAGATAGTCCACCAGCTGCTCCGCTCAGACGGTCCAGCCGAGGCCGTGTTCCTTCCACTAGGTACGATTCAGACCAATATGTGGTGTTATTGTCTGATGGTTCAGAACCTGAGTGCTTTCAAGATGCAATGAAAGATGAGAATAAGAAGGAGTGGAATAAGGCTATGCAAGAAGAGATGGATTCCTTGCATAAGAATCATACTTATGAGCTGGTGAAGTTGCCCAAGGGCAAGAAAGTTCTTAAGAACAAGTGGGTCTACAGAATCAAGCAAGAAGAGCACACGTCACATCCAAGGTACAAGGCTAGGCTAGTTGTAAAAGGATTCAGCAAGAGAAAAGGTATTGATTTTGATGAAAAAAATTCTCCGGTGGTGAAGATGACATCAATCCGAATGATCCTTGGCATGGCAGCAAGTCTCAACTTGGAGGTTGAGCAAATGGATGTGAAGACAGCTTTCCTTCATGGAGAGTTGGAGGAAGAAATCTACATGGAGTAGCCTGAGGGGTTTCTTGTTAAAGGCAAAGAAGACTATGTGTGAAAATTGAAGAAAAGTCTCTATGGCCTAAAACAAGCACCGAGACAATGGTACATGAAGTTTGAATCTGTCATGGGGGAGCAAGGCTACAAAAGGTGTAGCTCAGACCATTGTGTATTTATCTAGAGATTCTCAGGTGATGATTTTATCATGTTATTGCTCTATGTGGATGATATCTTGATTGTTGGCAAGACTGTCTCTAGGATTGCTAGACTAAAGAAAGAGTTGAGCAAAAGTTTTGCCATGAAAGGCTTGGGTCCAGGAAAGTGTATTCTCGGCATGAGAATTGAGAGAGACAGAAAATCCAACAAGTTGTACTTGTCTCAAGAGAAATATATTGAGAAGGTACTTCGCAAGTTTAAGATGGACAAGGCAAAAGAAGTGAGTTGCCCACTCGCAGCTCATTTCAAGTTGAGTAAAAAGCAATGTCCCTCCACTGAAGAGATGGAAAAGGAAATGCAAAAGGTTCCTTATGATTCAACTATTGGGAGTTTGATGTATGCTATGGTGTGCACACGGCCTGACATTGCTCAAGCAGTTAGTACTATGAGCAGATTTATGTCCAATCTAGGAAAACCACATTGGGAAGCCGTGAAGTGGATTTTGAGGTATCTCTGGGGCAGCACTAATATGAAGCTTTGCTTTGGTGGTAGTGAGCCCAAGCTGATTGCATATTCAAATTCAGACTTGGCTAGAGATGTCGATGGAAGGAAGTCTACTTCAGGTTATTTGATTACCCATTCAGGGGGAGCAGTGGCATGGCAAAGTAGGTTGCAAAAGTGTGTGGCGCTGAACACAACTGAGGCGAGTTCATTGTAGTAACTGAGGCGAGCAAGGAGCTATTGTGGCTGAAACGATTGGCTTGTGAGCTTGGTTTTGAGCAAGACAAGTATGTGCTATTTGTGACAACCAAAGTGCCATTCACCTGAGTAAGAATGCAAGTTTTCATTCGAGGTCGAAGCATATTGATGTTCGCTATCATTGGATTCGATATGTGCTGAATTCCAAGCAAATACAAATTGAGAAGGTGCACGTAGATGACAATGGGGCTGATATGTTGACCAAGGTGGCGACAAGAGGAAAGCTCGAGGTATGCCGTCGGCTCGCCGGCATGACTGCCGGCCGGCAGTGAGACCCTCCATGGTGTCGGGAGGGGGAGTTTGTTGGGCCATATCCCTCCACATGGAGGTGTGTTGGCAGCCCAACATCAGCCCGTGAAGTCCAACACTTTTCAACCGTTGATCGAGGTTCGTATCCAACGGTTGAGATGCTCCTTGGGAGAGGAGTAGAAAAGAAAACCCTAGCCACCCTTGGTGGCTATGTGTGTATGTCTCGATCAGAGAGTGAAGAAGTGTGAGACGCAAGCCAACGTGGCTGCTGCTGAGAGAGGGTGAGAGAACACACAAGAACACCACAACCTAGTGAGAAGAGAGGAAGAAGGAGAGGTGATTTCTATCCAGATTTCTGAGATCTGACCGGTCTATCTTCAAGCTTGTGTTTGGAGGCTCAAAGGTATTTGGATTGACTCCAAACTTGGTGAGCTTGTTCCTTGCTTTGAGTACTTTGATCTGGTTAGCTGGTTTGAAGTTTGGTTTAGTGTAGCTTCATATTTGGAAGCGGTTTATTCAGTTCGGACTGCTGCAGTTTCAGCTCAGAGCAGTTTTGGTAGATGAACAGTTTTGGGCAGGCAAACAGTGTCAAATTGACCTGAAATTTGGTGTGTATGTTGGGTACTCATATGTCAGCTTGTCTACAAAGTTTGGTGCTGATTGGATCTGCGGTTTAAGAGCAGTTTGCTGATTACCGAAGTGGACAGAAACTGAGATACTCTGCTTTGTTGTAATATTTCTCTCAAGTGGTTGTTGTTGTTGTTGTTGTTGCCGGTTGGCAACATGCTGACTGTGTTGTATATCTCTAGATGTTCTAGAGAAGACTATGTACCCAGGTTGCTCATAGTGAAGCTCGCGTGGACCAGTTGATCCGCGCCCGTGGTATTTTCCTCCTCATCTTGAGGAGGTTTTTCCACGTAAATCCTTGTGTCACCCGTGCATGTGCTCGTTGTTTTATTTCCACTGCATATCTGTTGATTGAAACTATCCTCGAAGGTTCACCGCAGGCAGGGAGGGAAGGTTGTGTGTCTCCTCCTCCCCCCAACACTTAACATGGGACACACGAGTCAGTCATGTCCTTATGCATGTTCGTGGTTTTCTAGGACATGGAGTTTGGGCTTCAATTCGAAAAAATAGAAAATAAAAACTATACAATTTAAATTTTGTAATGTTTGTTACTTCGGATCATGTGTGTACAAATTTGCAAGAATCAAATGTGTGTTTGCCTCATAACAAGGCAAGGCTCGGTGCTCTAAACAAAAACAAATTTTAGCACTCAACTTGTCTGTTTAACACATGTGACAATATTTGTGTTTTGTCCATAACAATTTACAAACAAACAACTGACACGAACATATACATGTTTAATTTCTTTTCATATTCTTTTGATATCTAGAAAATCAATTTGTTTGCCTGCAGGAGCATATGCTCTTGGGAGCCAATTTGCGTTACCTGGGTTTTCCTTTTACTCTCATAATTGGTACAAATAAAATAAAGGATGTGACACTTGCCCTTAGGAAACTCTGCTCCACCTCTTTTTTGAATGCTTCAGTCAAAGCTTTTGGTGGGCTTTGGGCATTGAATGGAATACTGATATGAACATTGCTCAAATGATACATGATGCCAGCAACAGATACAATATCACGTTTATATCACGTTTTTCATGGAAATCATTATCACTAGATGTTGGAGCATTTGGGATCATAGGAATAGTTACATCTTTAGAGATTTAAATCCCACTTTCACTAGTTTTGGTTTCTTTAGAGAGGCCTTCTCCCTAATTATGCATAGAGCTAAACCTAGCCTAAAGGAAGGGATGCAAGAATGGCTCGACACCTTGTAAATGTAAAGCAAAGATTTTTACCAACATGTACAGTCTTTTGAAAAAAGTTATAAAATGACACAGTAGGGACCTTCCCTACCGTTTTTGTCAAAAAAAAGGAAGAACATAGTACAAACTACACAAGGGTGTCACTTTTGTTCACTATTTTCTTTCTCTTTTCTACTATTTTCGTTTCATTATTTTTGAAGTGCACAATACACAATAAAAATGGACACGAAGTACAAATACATAAAAAAAGAGTACAAATACATATAAAATAGAGTACAAAGTATACAAAAACACAGAGTATAAACACATAGAAAACGATGTAAAACTACACATAAAAATGGAGTACACGTACACGCAAAAACAAAGTACAAGTACGGTGAAAACATAATACAAGTACAATAAAAACGGACTACAAGTAGATTGATGATGAAGTACTGGTACACTAACAAGACAGAATATTAAGATGGATTACAAGTATAAGTACGCATAGTGAACGGAGTATGTGAAATGATCGTATGGGCACCTAGAGGGGGGTGTGAATATGTGCTACTTCAAATTTTACTCTTTTTCAATTTAGGATTTGACATGAAAGGTAAATTCTCTAGATTATGCAACTATGGTGAATTTACCTATATGTCAAGCAAGCGCTAACTAAGCAATAACTAGATAAGTAAAGTGCGGTAAAGAATAGAAGTAATCAAAGTGGAGCATACAGAGACACAAGGATTTGTTTCCCGTAGTTCCTTCCTTTTGAGGGGAAGTACGTCTACGTTTGGAGAGGGGGTGGTACCAAACCACCAATACCACGAGAGGCCTCCCTTGTTCTCCGATGAACCTCACCCCAACGGGTTCGATTCACCTCTTCCACTATACGGCAACCTTCAAGGTGGAAGTCGGCACCTTTACAACGAGTTTGGGGCACACATCCACAACTTAATTGGAGGCTGCCAAGTACAAGCTAGTTGTCAAACAATTAAAGACAAGCTGGTAAGAACCAAATCACAAGCTAGGGTTTCCAATGAAACACTAGAGCAAAGGGCCCTCAAGTAAATGAGGGATAAATGAAGATCTCTCTTAGTGAAGATGTAGATCAAGGCCTCCTCCTTCGATTCTCCAAAGATCAATGACTTCGGATGGTTGAGTGAGGAGATCTTGTGGATTTGGTGGCTCAAATGGTGCTGGAGTTCTTGAGGTGGACGAGCAGCTTCCAAGGTAGAAGAAGGGGCCTTTATATAGGCCCCCTGGAAATGGAGCCGTTGGGAGCCACTTACCCCGGATAGTCCGGCCAGCACCAGCCGTACACTCCGGGTGAGACCAGCCAGACACTCCGGCCTGGCCAAATTTCCGGCCAGAATCAGGTAAGTGTCCGGAGAGTCTCCGAAAACCTATTCTGAGTGTCCAGAGAAGTTGCCCACTTCTCATGGGCGGACAGTCCAGCCGAATCCCACTGGACAGTCCGGCAGAGGCTTGTCCCTTGCAAAGACCTGATCTTGGGCAGCTATTTTTCCTTTATTGCACCATACATGGGGATAGCTGGAATCTCCTGAAACATTTAACAGATGATTAAACTTATCTAAGTGTTGTCACCAAACATAAAAATAATAGTAAGGGCATAAATGCCCTTTCAATCTCCTCCTTTTTGGTGTTTGATTACAACCCAAGGATTTGCAAGAAGGGATAGCTATAAATGTTCACAAGTGGAGATATACAAAATATAATGAGGCTCCCCCTAGATGTGTGACCAATTTTTGCTTTGCATTTGAATAGAAGATCACACACCATAGGATTACATCATCTCTAGATTTTGTAGCTAACAAGATATGACAAAATATATAAAACAACTAGATCAATAAGCTAGGCATAGATATAACATAGTCATTTAACACAACCGGGTAAGCATGTCACAACACACAACACAGAGTTCAACACAACATAGTACTCAACAAGTAGGATAAAGACATGAAGCTTCAAAGAGGCAAATCAAAATAACGTGAAGCTCGTGTACCCATGCAAATCCCCGGTAGCAACCTAATAAAGGGGCTACTTCTCCCTCTTTTGCATCGAGACGCCAAAAAGGGAAAAGAGCACAACTAAAGCGTCCCAAGGCCAACTCTAGCCACTGTAGTCGTCGTCGTCATCCTCCTCCTCCTCCTCCTCCTCGTCCCCGTCCTCATCACCATCCTCATCATCCTGATCCTCATGAGTAGAACTCTGGCCGTGAGGGCGAGAAGAAGAAGATACATCCTCAAACATGGACCAATCCACACGTCCCTGACTCCAATGACCATAGGAGAGTGTGCCATCAGACGCCTGCTGCTGAGAAGGGTCAACATCCATGGGCTGGTTGATCTGCTTGAGCTCCTTCATCACGTTCATGTTCGCCTTGTATGCATCGTACTGACCATGGAGAATGTCAATGTTCTGGCACATAAGAAGCTTCTTCCACCAGGAGGCCTTCTTCACCTTCTTGTGCACTTCCTCCTTGGAGGTGGTGAAGCGATATGCATTGTTGGCATGCTTCATGCGAGGGCCACGGGTCACAGCCTCCGGAACCTCCTCAGAACCATCATCATTGTCAGAGGCATCTATCTCATCATCCTCAAAAATATCCTGAGCAGAGGGTAGCCACGAGGTGCCTTGGAGGTGGGGGCACCCTTCCTCTGTAGCTTGGCAGGGAGGTGAGCAACAAGGTCAGTGTAGAGCAGTGGAGTGACTGGAGCCTGAGCAGCAATGAGCTTCATCACATATGGAGCAAACAGAGGACACTTCTTGTCAGTGATGCACTTGTACATATCCTGATAGATGAAGTCCGTGACATCTATGGCACCACCTAGGTGAGCTGGACCGCGAACATACACGGAGTAGGCATGGGCCATAAGATTGATCTCAGCACCCCACAGCTCTTGTTGCCCGCCTTGGGAGTGAGAGTGTGGCGAAACATGCGGAGTAGGATGTTCTAAATGAGCTTGATATTGGTGGTTTGTCCAACCACACCATTATGAGAGTAGATAGGAGCCAACAGCTGTTTGTCATACGCCTGACCATGCACATGCATCTGGTGACCACTGTGAGCATTGGGGTTGAAAGGCACACCAAGGAGATGGGCAAACTGAGCCATGCTGGAACGACATCTAGTAGTGCCAGAGATCCACTCTAGGGGAATATCAGGAGTGTCCCCAAAAACCACCGTGGCATAGAACTGTTGGACCAACTCAATGTTTTAATCTTCTCTTGTTTGAAAGATGGTGTGCAGTCCCATCTTCTTAGTCACCCATAGAGCGTCCTCAAAGTACCTGTGGACCTGGAGCTTTGGAATATCCAACCACTGCATGGGGCACACAGGAGTCCTGAAAGTAGAAAACACCTCAGAGAAGAGTAGGGCCTGCTCATTCCTCCAGAAGCGATGATCCTCAGAAGTGCACTGCAGAGAATAGAATTGCTAGAGACGCATCTCCACAAACTCTTCGGCGCCCAAATTTGCCAAAGTGGTCAAAGACTCAAATTTCATGCGCTTGGCTTCATCCCTCTTTAGTTTTCTGACCTTCTCCTGCTTGGCTGCAACACGGTCACGAGCAGCCTGCCTGACCATGGATGGATCCACATGAACCTCATTCTCTTCATCACGGTACCGGCGAGGACGGGCTTTCTGAGCGGCCCTAGAGAGACGAGGGCGGGAGGTACCTATGAATTTAGAGTAGAAAGATAGCAGCAGGGTAAGCACACTTGTCCAAGAGGTGAAAGCACATAGCAGTAGTGAAAGGAATGCTAGATCAAAACTAGTTGAGGAAACCCGGACTGTCCGGCAAAATCGAGCCGGAGACTCCGCCATGACCGGACACTCCGGCGCGTACAGGCCGGACATTCCGTTTGGGCCGGAGTGTCCGCCCTGTGCACACCGGACAGTCCGGTGGGAGACCTAGTGATTTTTGGGCAGCATGAAAGTACTCAACCGGTGCAGACCGGGATTGCTAAAACTACTACAATGACGCCATATGCATGCAGAATGATAAATCCGTGGATCAAGATAGGTCATTGCCTCCAAAAAAGCATCTAGAGGAAACCCTAGAGATGTGGGAGAGGGGGAGGCAAAATACTAGCATCCATGGAGCCTTCACCAGAGGGGAACAAGTCCCAGCGGCAAAGGGGCGATAATGGCTAGCGGCAACGGTCGAATCCGGGGTGGAGAGGCCCTCCCGATGGAGATCCTAGTCAGGGGCAGTGGACTGTGGAGAGAAGAGAGTCGGGGGGAAGAAGGAGGACTAAACCGTCCACTTCTCCCCGACCCCCTTTACAGGGCTGAAACCGCTGGGGCCGGACTATCCGGGCGAAATTAGCCGGAGTGTCCGGCCTGGCCAGAGTGTCCGGGCTGTATCAAGCGGAGTGTCCGGCCTTGCTGGACTCTCTGGTCAGTACAGTGAGGACATTCCGACCCCCACGACCAGAAAACTCCAGGTACAAAAGTTGGACAAATGTGTGGCAAGAGGAGCATGTTTAGGGACGAGTATAGGCCTGGGATTCAGAAGATGTACTGTGAAGAACCAAAAAACCATAGATAGTCAAAAGATGGCAAATTAAGATCCAAACCGCACAAGTCAAGAACCAACTCTTCAAATATGAAGAGGGTGGTGGTCGAGGCCACCATGTAAGAGATTGTGGCATGACACCGCGAAGAATTATCCTTGGGTTCATAGCCACTACTCATCAATGAAGCTCACATATCACTAAATGATATTAAGAGAATTGAATTTCTTAATGTTGGCATTATGGGGGGAGGGATAGTCCAATGTATTAGAACCGCACTCCCCCTATCTCCATGCCTGCACCTAAACCAAATAAGAGTCAAGATATAGGTGAGTATGCAAGGTGATCAAGTCAACCTCCTAGAATCTACGATATTTAGTTCATTCCTCAAATAACAAAACCTTGCTTCATCAAGTGGCTTCGTGAAAATGTCGGCAAGTTGGTCTTTGGTTGATACATAGGATAGCTCAATATCACCTCGAGCAACATGATCTCTAATGAAGTGATGACAAATCTCAATATGCTTTGTCCTTGTATGATCCACTGGGTTATATGCAATCTTGATAGCACTTTCATTGTCACATAGAAGAGGCACTTTGTCACAATGGACACCGTATTCCTTTAAAGTTTGCCTCATCCATAGCAATTGTGTACAAGCACTAGCAGCTGCCACATACTCGGCTTCGGCGGTGGAAAGAGATATACAATTTTGCTTCTTAGAAGACCAACACACCAAGGACCTCCCAAGGAATTGGCAAGCCCCGGAGGTTGATTTCCTATCATCCTTGTCACCAGCCCAATCCGAATCCGTGTACCCACAAAGAGAGAAAGTTGAGCCCCTAGGATACCAAATACCATAGTTTGGGGTATGAACCAAATATCAAAAGATTCTCTTGACTGCCATCAAATGGCTTTCTTTAGGAGCCACTTGATATCTTGCACACACTCCTACATCAACACAATATCGGGTCTAGACGCACAAAGGTAAAGCAAAGAGCCAATCATGGACCGGTATACCTTTTGATCCACATCTTTACCATTTGGGTTTAGTTCAAGATGAGTCTTTGTTTCCATGGGAGTGGGAGCTCCATTTAGGTCTTTCATGTTGAATCTTTTGAGCATATCTTGAGTATACTTGGCTTGGTTGAAGAATGTTCCTCCTCTCACTTGCTTGATCTCAAAACCAAGAAATACTCGCAATTCTCCCATCATAGACATCCTAACCTATTGATACGTCCAAAACGTATCTACTTTCCCAAACACTTTTTCTATTGTTTCACCTCTAAACTTGTGTGATTTGGATACAACTAACGCGGATTGACGCTGTTTTCAGCAGAATTGCCTTGGAGTCTACTTTTTGTGCAGAAAATCAACTATTAGGAAAAATTCCGGAAAATATGCCAAAAATCCTATTTCACCCGAAGACTCCAGGAGCCAGAATACGAGACGGAGAAGAGCCAAGGGGTGGCAACACCACGTGCTGGCGCGGGCTAGGCCAGGCCACGCCAGGGGGTGGTGTGGGCCCCCTAGGCACCCCCTCGGCCTCTCTCTTCGCCTATAAGGAGCCTTCTGACCTAAAATCTTTGGGGGGGTTCGACGTTTTTCCAGAAGGAGTTCCGCTCCGCTGCCACCACCAGATTCCACGAAACAGCACCAGAAACTCTGTTCTAGCACCCTGCCGGGATGGGGAATTGGAGGAGATCATCGCCATCATCATCACCATCGCTTCTCCATCGACCATCCATGTTTCCCCCATTTATGAGTGAGTAATCCCCCGCTGTAGGCTATGGGGATGGTAGGGATTGGATGAGATCGTTCATGTAATGGCATCAGATTGTTAGGGCATGGTGCCTAGTATCTTTTATTAGTGCTTTATGACTTTGTTGCGACTTGTTGTGCTTAATGCTTGTCACTAGGGCCCGAGTGCCATGATTTCAGATCTGAACATGTTATTGATTCATTATGATAGTATTGTTTTTGGTCTTATCTGCAAGTTGTATACACACGTTGTCGTCCGGAACCAAAGGCCCCGAAGTGACAGAAATCGGGATAACCGGAGGGAATGGCTTTGATGTGAGGACCACAAGTGTTCACGGAGTGTTAATGCTTTGCTCCAGTGCTCTATTAAAAGGAGCACCTTAATTGCCAGTAGTTCCCTTGAGGCCCCACTGCAAACGGGCTGGCAGGACAAAAGATGTTGTGCAAGTTCTCATTGCGAGCACGTATGTCTATATATGGAACACATGCTGATACATTGCAAATGTATCTACAATTTTTGATGTTCCATGCTTGGTTTTATCCACTTTCTTGTGTTTTGTTCCAACTTTGGAGTACTTTTCATATGATTTCTTGGACTAACCTATTAACAAGAGCCACAGTGCCAGCTGCCTGTTTTTTGCTGTTTTTGGTTCCAGGAAAGTCAGAAAATGAATATTCTCGGAATTGGACGGGACAAAAGCCAAAGTGCCTATTTTTTCGGAAGTCGTCAAGTGCCAGAACACAAGACGGAGAAGGGCCAGAGGCCGGCCACACCACCTGGCCGCGCGGCCAGGCCTGGCCCGCGCTAGGGGGTGGTGTGGTGGCCCCTGGCACCCCCTCGGCCTCCCCTTCCGACTATAAGATGCCCTCGAGACGTAAACCCTAAGCACCCGATCAAAAATCCATGAAAGAGTCTGTAGCAGCTGTCATCTCCATCCCTAGATCGGGAGGGATCTGAAGCTCTTCCCGACACCCTGCCAGAGAGGGGAATTCACCCTGGAGGCCTTCTTCATCACCATGCAAGCCTCCGGTGTGATGCGTGAGTAGTTCATCCTTGGACTACGGATCCATGTAGTAGCTAGATGGCTGGTTCTCCTCCTTTGTGCTTTCATGTTTAGATCTTGTGAGATCCATTCACGATCAAGATCATCTATTTGTAATTCTGCATGTTGTGTTTGCAGGGATCTGATGGATATTGAGATGCTATTTCAGATTGATTATTGATTCGATCATGTCTTTGTTATTTGAGATCTTGCATGCTTTCCGTTGTTAGTAGCTATCTTGGCCAAGTAGATGCTAGCAACTCCAAGAGTTAGTATTTATGCTCGATAGTGGGTTCATGCCTCTGGTAATCTGGGGAAGTGACAGAAATCTCTAAGGTACTAGATGTGTTGTTTCTACTAGGGAGAAAACAACAATCCTCTGTTCATAGAACAATCGTATTGTTTACTTTACACGCAGTTCGTAAAGCAATAATCTGTTGCTTGCAACTTAATACTGGAGGGGGTTCGGATGATAACCTGAAGGTCGATTATTAGTCATAGATGCAGTTGGATGGCGGTCTATGTATAATGTTGTAATGCCCAATCAAGTCTCAAAGGAGTCAAGATGATTAGTATATGCATGTATTGCTTTCTTGGTGTTTGTCAATTGCCCCGCTGTAATTTGTTCACCCAGCATGTTATCTATTTAAGGAGAGCCACCTCTAGTGAACTATGGATCCCGGTCCTTTTCTTTACATACAATCTACAACTGTTTACTGCTTTGTGTTTACTTTGTGCAAACTTTTACTTCTTTCCATTCGATACGTTTAATCCATTGTTTTCCGCAAAACACGGTGAGATTGACAACCTCATCGCAAGTTGGGGACAAAGTTTTGTGGTTGTGTTGTGCAGGTCTCCACGTTGCTACTAGCACCGGTAGTGCGCCCTGCCAAAGCTCAGCTAGTAACACCTTTGAGGTGTTTCCTTGCTCCTACTGGTTCGATTAAACCTTGGTTTCATAACTGAGGGAAACTTGCTGCTGTGCTCATCATACCTTCCTCTTGGGGTTCCCAACGAGCTCTACATCAACACCGCCTTCAAGCACTTTTCTAGGCGCCGTGCATTGAGCCATCAAGCGATTTTCTGGCGCCGTTGCCGGGGAGTCAAGGACATCTTCACAAGGGGAGTCCCTCATAACCAATCTCTTTACTTTGTTGTTTTTGTTTTTCTTAGTTTCTTTTTGCTTTGTTTGCTTGTTTTGTTATTCAAAAACACACACAAAATTAGTTTTACTTGTTTGCTTTCTTATTCAAAAACACACAAAAATTAAGTCTCCTTTAGTTGTCACCCCTTCCCTAGATCACCATGTTGATCCCCAAATTCACCCTGAAAGACCTTCTAATTGGTAGTGGTTCTATAATTGGGAAAGATAACATTGAATAATTCTTTAATCATGTTAGTAAGCATGAGGATACTGAGGATAGATCCCTTGTAGAACTTGCTCCAAACTATGAG
Source organism: Avena eriantha (assembly GCA_910589775.1). Classification (NCBI taxonomy): domain Eukaryota; kingdom Viridiplantae; phylum Streptophyta; class Magnoliopsida; order Poales; family Poaceae; genus Avena; species Avena eriantha. Next base: position 185,168,382 of record OU342743.1, read on the forward strand.
ATTTCTGCAGATTCTTTAATTCACATGTTAGAAGCTAGGTTTGTTAACCTCAACCCCTTAATGCAAGTAATGTTTCTCAAGCTTAAAGAAATTGAAGACCCTGAACAGAGGGATTTTATTCTAGAAACTTTGTTTAAGGAGTTTTATGATGTTTCCAAGGAAGCTAGAAAAGTCTTTGAACATTTCAATATGCTAGGCTCATGTGTAGATGTTGTTGGTACACGAGAAAAGATGAACAAAACCGAACCTAATGGGAAGGAACCTAAGATACCAATACCCTTCAAACTAGTAGCAATACATGATGCCATAGAAAAGAATCTTGATTGGATTGTTCCTGCAAACCCTTTTGATGAGAATAGTGAACCTAAGAGCATTGAGAGAGGATCCTCTAGAACTTATTTGGATGATATACCTTGCCTTGTTGAAAATATTTCTGGTATTGATCTTAATGCTTCTTCATTTGAAAATACTTGATTCTTTTTCTTGCTTCTTATGCCTAACTTAAAGGCGTTAAAGAAAAGTACTTATTGGGAGATAACCCAAAAGTTTTAGATGAGTCTTGGAAGTTATTAACTCTATAATAACCGCTCCTTATCCTTTTTATTTTGCTTTTTGTGCCAAGAGTAACCTCTAATGAGACAGAAGTAATGATTGGGAAAGTTGCTATCCCGAAACAGGTTTTTGTGCTTCATCGTAAACATCCATGAGAGAGCTTTGTATGTCCGATTGAGCTGTAATTGTTTTTATTATGCCCCAGGTTGTTATCTAACTTTTGTTAGTTCAACACTTTTTGATTTGAGCAACAGAAGGTCTTCGAAAAAATTCGTCTTTACCTAATGGTCTGTTTTGACAGATTTCTGCCATTTTCTGTATTTGCTTCTTGTTGGTTCCTTCTTGAGTTCTTTTGGGGAATTGAGCTTTTTGAGGGAAGTGCTACAGTAGCTAGTGTTCTAATGGAAGTTTATTTGGTGTTAGAACTGAACCTTAATACTTATTTATCTTAAGTGCACTAATGTTGGTAATAAAGATTGTGTGAAGTTTTGTATGAAGGAAATTTTTTAGGTGTATGGAAGGAATGAGTAATGAGATGAAGGATGGACTAAAGCTCAAGCTTGGGGATGCCACGCGTGTCACCCCAAGAAATATCCAAGAATTACAAGCATCAAAGCTTGGGGATGCCCAAGGCATCCCCTTCTTCATCAATAAAAATCCCAGGTTTCTTCCAAACGCTTCATTTTTATTGTTTCATGCACAGTTGTGTTGTTCTTGGAGCGTCTTCTTTTTCGTTTTCATTTTGGTTTTTAGTTTGCTTGGTTTGCTTAGTTTTCTGAATAAATTGGTTGGACCCCCTCTTTCATACATTGGTTTGCAAATAGTTTGGTTTGGTTTGGAAAAGAGTAGGAAAGTTCATGCTTATGTGGTAAAAAGAGGTCGTTTTTGACTGTGGCCTATGCTTTGTCATGCCATGCTTGATATTGTTTTGGCTTTATGCTTAGTAGTCTTTGCTGTAGCATGACTTGTTATAAACAATTGATATTGCTTAATGTGCCTTGGATGAATCATGCGTTGTTTTAGCATACTAAAGCATAGTATAGTGGTATTCTCCTTTGATGCTTTATTTGGGTTGACTTGGCACATGCTCACACCATGTTATGACTATCTCAAGTCACCATATCCTTTATGATCCTTTAGTTTTCAACTTGTAGTATCACTTTATGCTTTGATCAATGATGTTTTGTCGCTCTACATGATTATGGCCATTATTGCTCTCTTAGTTTGTCGCTCCCAGTCTTTTGCTAGCCTCCACAACAAAGTATGAGTTCCACTCATGCATCCAACTCCCTAAACCAAGTTATTCCAAAGAGTCCACCATACCTACCTACTAGCTTATGTTATTCCAAGTATATCCATGCTTTTGTTTACCTTCCAAATTAAACTTGTTATGAGAAAACTAGTGATTAAAGCTCTCACGAACTTGATGGCACACTTTACTTTACTTGCCTCTAATAAACATGAACCATTGGGTCCTTCGTTGTTGCGTATATGCTTGCGCTTTATAAGTTGAAATTAGCAGAACCATGTTTCATGGGGAACGCTTTCAACATTGCACTTGTACTTTGTACCCCGTTGATATCATGTTCTTTTGCTTACGGATCCCGACGGTGTGAAATAAAAGTGGAACTTGTAAGATCATGGAGTTTGTATGTGTGTTAGAGAAACGTCTGGGCCGCTAGCCTAAGCCATGCCTAATCATGGTGGAAACTTGCAGCATCACCATAATGAGCACTCTATGAAGCATCCTCAATAAAAACCTATGCAAATAGCAAATAAAAAGATCGTTGAGATGCTCATTGTCTGCTTGCCTTGTCATTTTGATTATGGGAAAGCTCCCGTATCATGTGCAAGGGGTACCCCATTAGCGGTTCTTAATGATACACACATACTTACAATGACAAGAGCTTACTCGTGACTGAAGTTGAGTAGCATGAGGATCGGTCTTCGTAAGTAAGGGGCATGAGATTTCGGTTTATAACTTGTCAAGCATATCCTCTTAGTTGTGTCACTTTAACCTTAATCACTTCAAGATGCTTATGATAGGGGCAATGAGAGCTGAAAGCTATAAGTACAATAATTTTTGGAAGCTCTTTATGAGACTTGAATCCCTACTTCCTTTTACAAAGGCCTTTCTTCCACCATTATATTGAGTCTCCACCTTCTATCTTTATGCACCTACTTTGAGAGCATAGTGGCCATTCTTAGTTCTATGCGCATTGTCCCAAGACTAGTTGATTGATGCATAACTTGTTATTGCTTGTTTTAAACTATTGTATCTAGTCACTCTTATGAACTTTGAAGGTGTCCTATGCATTTATATTTGCTACTCTACTGAGGGACAAGCTGAATGCTATTATGCCATGTTTTCTTTATGTGAAACAAACAAACGCCTTGCAAAGCATTGTTATTCATGAATCTTTTGTTTGTGCCTTTTCATGTTGCATCATAGTTTCTTTGCTTATTGCTAGAACTTTGTCTTTCATGTTATGATTGAAGTACTATGATCCCAGCTTTGAATGTTTTACAAATACTTTGATCAAGTCTTTGATGGTGCATGTCACCTCAAAAATTATTCTTTCTTTTTATCACTTACCTACTCGAGGACGAGCAGGAGTTAAGCTTGGGGATGTTGATAAATTGCAAATGTATCTATAATTTTTGATGTTCCATGCTTGGTTTTATCCACTTTCATCTGTTTTGTTCCAACTTTGGAGTACTTTTTGATGGGTTCGTAGCATGGAAAACAAAAAAATTCTACCGCAAGAACGAACAAAACCTAGATCTAATCTAGATAAAAGCCAAGATCTAATCTATGAGACATGAGCAACGAGATAGATAGGAACTAACCCTCGTAGATCCGAAAGCGTTAACGAGATTAGATCTCGTGGTTGATGTAGTCGATCACTTGCCGATCTCAAGATCGTGTGGACGATCCTTCCGGCGTCGCGATCCAGCAGCGCTTCCGCCCTCGGTCAAGTAGACGATCCTTCCGGCGTCGCGTTCCAGCAGCGCTTCCGCCCTTGGTCAAGTAGACGATCCTTCCGGCGTCGCGTTCCAGCAGCGCTTCCGCCCTTGGTCAAGTAGACGATCCTTCCGGCGCCACGATTCGGCAGCGCTTCCGCAGTCGGTCACACGTGCAGAGTCGAAGCAGACCTTCCTCTCCCCGTTCCAGCGAGCAGCGGAGGTAGTAGATCTTCTCCACGGAATCCCAGCAGCACGACGGCGTGGTGGTGGTGGTGGAGTAGAGAATTCTGCAGGGCTTCGCCTATGCCTGTGCAGAAGATGGTGGAGGAGAGAGGCGGCAGAGATTGGGTGTTATGGGAGCCAGGGTGGAGGGGGCGCCCCTGCCCTTCTATTTAAGGGGAGGAGGCGCGCCTGGGGAGCGGGAGTCCTTGTAGGACTCCCCTCCTCTAGGGCCAACGAATTTGGGGAGGGGGGAGGAGTCCTCCTCCCCCACGAATCCGTGTCTTGACCCACCAGGACTCCTTGATCCCTATCTTGATTTTCAAGCAAACTCCAAGATATCTTCTAGAACCTTCCGGAACATTCCGAAACCTTCTAGAATCCTCATACAAACACTCCGGAACATTTCCTAACTTAGAAAATGATCCCCTATATATGAATCTTATTCTCCGAACCATTCCGGATCTCCTCGTGATGTCCCGAATCCAATCCGAGACTCCGAACAACATTCGGTCTCCAACGCACATTTCATATCTACTTAAAACAACTTCGAACCTTAAGTGTGTCACCCTACGGTTCGTGAATATGTAGACATGATAGAGACACATCTCCTATCAATAACCATCAGCGGGACCTGGAGATCCATAATGGCTCCCACATACTCAACGATGACTTCGCGATCGATTGAACCACTTACATATGAAACCAATTCCCTTTGTCTCGTGATACTATACTTATCCGAGGTTTGATCGTCAGCATCTCCATACCTAGTTCTACCTCGTTACTGATAAGTACTCTTTACTCGTTCCGTGATATGTCATCCCTTGTGACCCAGTCACATGCTTGCAAGCTAATTAGATGACATTCCACCGAGAGGGCCCAGAGCATATCTATCCGTCATATGGATGGACAAATCCCAATCTTGGTCCATGCGCTTCAACACACTTTCAGAATGCCCAATGACACCTTTATGACCACCCAGTTACGAAGCGGTGTTTGATGTCATCAAAGTACCCATCCGGTGATGGTGATTAACATAACCTCATGGTCGAAGGATTAGGTTACTATGTATTTTAAAGCTTATAGCAAACGAACTTAATGACTTGATCTTATGCTACGCTTACTATGGGTGTGTGTCCATCACATCATTCTCCTAATGATATAACCTTGTTATTAACGACATCCAATATCCATGATCAGGAAACCATGATCATCCATTAATCAACAAGCTAGTTTAACAAGAGGCTTACTAGGGACTCTTTTATGTTTACAAAACACACATGTATTAGTGTTTCCTAATAATACAATTATAGCATGGGATGTAAACATTTATCATAAACATAAAGATATAATAATAACCACTTTATTATTGCCTCTTGGGCATATCTCCAACAGTCTCCCACTTGCACTAGAGTCAATAATCTAGTTAAAAACTTGTGCATTCAACACCTATGGCTTTCTGGTGTTGTATAGACACCATTGCTAGTGGTAAACATAATCTTCGGATCTGACACTTCCAGGTATTTGCATGTCCTTGCGTCTCTACGCATTACTCATTCTCCAATGAGATGGCATTGTATAAATTTGGTCCTTTGGTGAGACCTTTAGTTCCTTCGGCTCAAAATATGTTGATATTATTGTCACACAATATATCTTCATAGTATTAGCCCGCTAGGAACCACACCTAGTTTGATAACAAACTACTTGACGCAAATGCCCTCATTTACTACTACAATAGTAGTCATATACTTAGCCTTTTGTTGTAGTATCTGTTACAATGTTTTAACTTTGGTACTCAACCAAATCCGTTATGGAACTTCCTTTCCATTACATTGTGCTATCCATAGTCTAAATTGAGATAAATTTAATTTGTATCTTGTGACAAAACTAGTATCAATGTAACACTTTACAATGAACTACCTTTAACTATTTGTCACTTATACATGATATATTCTTAGTTCTTCCAAAGCTCATAAGAATATCTTTACTATTGTCCAATGATCATCTTATGAATCATTCTGGTATATGCTCATAACATTTAGAGCATAGGACATATCTGGATGTGTACATCTTAAAGAATGATTGATCAAAATATTCTTTCGATTTCACCAAGTGTCAAAACACTTGAATCTCGTGTCAACACACTCGAATCTTGATTCAGTCCTTTCCGTGCGTCAAGAACCTTTCTTGTTGTTTCCATATTGAACTCATTCAACATCTTATCTATGTACATTCAGCAAAACCATATTAGCGCCTCAATCTATCCATATAGACATTGATGCCTAATTCTTGAGTTATGCCTAAGTCTTTCATCGAAATGAAATTCTTAACCTGTGTCAATACAAGATACATCATTTCCAATCAACAATATGTCCTCTACATAATGTATTAGAAATATGTCTCAGCGCTCCCACTTAATTTCTTGCAAATGCAAGCATCTTCATCATCTCCGATGAATTTAAACTCTTTTAACAGTTTCATCATGGTGAAGATTCCAACTCCGCTATGCTTACTTCAACCATTGAAGTTTTGCATACTCTTTTAGCATCCTTTGAATTAACAAAACCCTTTGGATCGTGTCATGTACACGTCCTAGGTAACTATTCTATTAGAAGAACTTGTTTTGTTTGTTCAACTACCATATACCAAAATATATGTAGTGGTTGCTACATTAATCCGTCCAGACTAAATATCGCTATGAAAGATTAAATCTTATCATAGTCAATTCCTTGAACATTGTCGTAAACTCTTTCCGACATGTCGACTATTTCATAGATTTGAAACATCCATGTCTATTTCTTTATAGATCCAAACACGACCGATAGGCTTCACGCCTTTCCGGAGGGTCTTCAAAGTTCAGAAATTTGATTTCTCGTGTATGGATGCTATCACGGATTCCATGACTTCTAGTCATTTTATGGAGTCAGGGCCCATCATCGCTTCTTTGCATGTAGTCAGTTCATCATTGTCAAAACAATAACGACTTGCTTATCAAATCTTACTATTTGATTCTTACTGACCCACATGGTTCTATAGGAACTCTAATCTCCGAGATCACACCTTTTGTAATCACGAGAGCCATGAGCATTGTGGCCGTCACCGGGACACTTTCCGGCGCTGCGCTACTTAGCACATATAGCTAAGGTTCCACAACCTTATCAAAGTTCTATTGTCCTCCCACTTAACTTTTCACGAAAAATTCCTTCTCAAGAAACTTGACGTTCCAAGTAACAAACTCTTTTGTCCTCAGTGTTATGGAGAAATTCCCAACAAATTCTTTGGGATAACCTACAAAGACGTGCTTATCCGACTTTGGTTGTAAACATTTTACTTATGCATTACATACCAAAATTTAAGAAAAGACAATTCGGGTTTTATCCCAAACCATGACTTATATGGTGTCATTTCAACGGATCACGATGGAGCTCTTTTCAGTGTAAAAGCGGTAGTCACTAAAGCTTTAATCTTTAAAAACATAATGGCAGTTTTATAAATGACACCCTTGATCTTACCATCTCAAACATGGTTTGATTTTATCTCTCGAATATGCCATAATCCTATGGTTTATCGGGAAACACAAATCACAGAACAATTCCTCAAGTCTTAGGTGTTTTTGCTAAACATGTAACTCAAATATCTTCCTTTATGATCGAATCATAAACTCTTTATTTTCTTGTTACAATGATTTTCCACTTCATCTTGAAAGTATTTGAACATTTTTCAAATGTTTCATACTTCTTCCTTATTGAGTAAGTATACATATATTCACTCAAATTCTCGGAAAAAGCATATGAAGTTGAAATCCATCGCCCATGACTACACATAATGGACTATATACATCAATATGTACAAATTCCAATCAGTTAGTCGTCCGTTCCTCTTTTGGCCTACGAACGGAGTTTTAATTATCTTCAGGAAAGTATTACAAGCGTCATTTGATCTAAATCAAAGACTCCAAAAATCCATCAACATGGAGTTTCTTCATGTATCCCTTTCAATATAATTTAAACGACGATGTCACTTCACAAGTGATCTTTCAATCATTTGTCTTGCGACATTTTAGCATTAGTTTTATGGTCGTTATTTCTCCAACCAAACTTGTATATCATCCATCTATTATGGAATACGGTAATTATTTGAACAACCTTTTTGTCGTCATAATACTTGATCAAAATAACAATTATTGAAACAAATCTTGAAGGCAAGCTTTGATGTTAACGAGCAACACAACAACCCTTTGTTTGTTTTCGATGAACATCATCACATATTCTCTTGCTAGTTACTTAGGCCATTGCAGTTCATGAATTGTGTTGTCCTGTATGACACTTCATACCTACCAATTCGGTATCCAATACCGGAGAACCACATTGTTTAACAAGCAAGGAATACAACCATAACATGTATATCTTCTATATGCCTAATTTGGACATCTCCAACCTTTTATTTTCTGCCAAATATTTTATAGATTCTCTTTCAGCAATTCCTTTTCTTTTTAAAAGAATCTATCAACATCAATAGTGGTGTCATTCACATGACACATAGTACAAAGTGTGTATAGTCAAATACCAATACCTTTGGACTTGCACTTTGAAGTGGACCACCTTCATCAAATGTTTGGTGTTCTTTCAAAAATCCATTCTTTAGTAATCTTTTAGTGTAGTAAACATTTTACTTATATCTTCTATTCATCCTTATCATGACAACTTTCATGATCAAGCTTCTATAGCTTATAAAGGTGAATTGCGAGTATAATGTTTCTTTTTCAAAACCTTTTGGAGGATTAGGACGACTAGCGTCTCCAACCTTCACAAATTCTCATCAAATATGAGGACGTATACTCTATCATGTTGTAACCAACACATTGTTTTAGATATCGCAATACCTTTCACATATGATGGTTTCTGAAACATTGCTTTCAGCTCTTAGATAAACTTGATATTAAAAACAATCTTTTGAGTATCAAGAATCATGGAGGCTAACATGATACATTAGATACTAACACTGGAATTGTTAGTCTTGATTTAATACTATTTATTAAACTTCATGGAGTAAATTGAGTTTGCTGAAAGTTTGCAATAGGACTTATAAATTTTAATTGACACTCAAAACAATACGATACCAGTTCGTAAAGCAAATATCCAGAATTTCTATAGTTCCACTATCTCAACTATAACTAAGCGTAAGGTGGTGAACGGATGCCAATTACTACAACAAACTATGCAAATTCACTTTGATTGTGTTTATGATAAATTGAGTTCTACTAATCCAAATTACAAATGAACTCCCACTCAAAAACAACATCCCTCGAGTTGTTTTAGTGATTACACGAACCAAATCCACTACACCAAGTCCGATCATCACGTGAGATGATGTAGCTTTAAAGGCGAACAATCAACATGTTCATCATATCATCCATATGACTCATGCTTTACCTTTCGGTATTCCGTGTTCCGAGACCATGTCTGTACATGCTAGGCTCGTCAAGGTTAACCTTAGTTTCTGCATGTGCAAATCTGGCTTGCACCCGTTGTATGCACACGTAGAGTCTATCACACCCGATCATCACGAGATGCTTCGAAACGACGAGTCTTAGCAACGGTGCCAACTAAGGACGAACACTTTATTACTTGATATTTAGTGAGAGGGATCATCTTATAATGCTACCGTCGCGATCTAAGCAATACAAGATGCATAAAGGATTAACATCACAAGCAATTCATAATATGTGATATGATATGGCCTTTCTTCTTGTGCCTTTGATCTCCATCTCCAAAGCATGGACAAGATTTCCATCATCACCGGCGTGGCGTCAAGGTCCGTGGCGCCGCTTCATGATTGTCCATCATCACTAGCAACTATTACAACTACTTGGAATAAAGCTATTACAAGATGAATAGACACGCAGGTCTTAACAGAATTAAAGGACAACCATTAGGCTCCTGCCGGTTGCCATATTACAACAAGGATCATTGCATACATCAAATATAATCATAATCACATGATGGCCATATCACATCACAAAACCCCTGCAAAAACAAGTTAGACGCCTCTAATTTTCTTTGCATGTTTTACGTGGTTTGGGGCTTTCGCATAAGACCGATCTTACCTACGAACAAGGACCACAACGTTGATACAAGTGTTATCAAGATGCTCATTGTAAATTGAATCTTAACTATGGTGGGAGAGACAGACACCCGCAAAGCCACTTGTGCAAAGCAAGTTGCACGTCAAGCGTGGAGCAAGTCTCATGTACGATGACATGTAATGTTAGCCCGAGCCGCTTCATCCCACCATGCCGCAAGATGCAAAGTACACGCTAAGACACCGACAACAAAAGCATCAACGCCCACAAAAACATTGTGTTCTACTCGTGCAACAGATCTACGCATAGATACGGCTCTGATACCACTGATGGGTTCGTAGCATGGAAAACAAAAAATTTCTACCGCAAGAACGAACAAAACCTAGATCTAATCTAGATAAAAGCCAAGATCTAATCTATGAGACATGAGCAACGAGATAGATAGGAACTAACCCTCGTAGATCCGAAAGAGTTAATGAGATTAGATCTCGTGGTTGATGTAGTCGATCACTTGCCGATCTCAAGATCGTGTGGACGATCCTTCCGGCGTCGCGATCCAGCAGCGCTTCCGCCCTCGGTCAAGTAGACGATCCTTCTGGCGTCGCGTTCCAGCAGCGCTTCCGCCCTTGGTCAAGTAGACGATCCTTCCGGCGTCGCGTTCCAGCAGCGCTTCCGCCCTTGGTCAAGTAGACGATCCTTCCGGCGCCACGATTCGGCAGCGCTTCCGCAGTCGGTCACACGTGCGGAGTCGAAGCAGACCTTCCTCTCCCCGTTCCAGCGAGCAGCGGAGGTAGTAGATCTTCTCCACGGAATCCCAGCAGCACGACGGCGTGGTGGTGGTGGTGGAGTAGAGAATTCTGCAGGGCTTCGCCTATGCCTGTGCAGAAGATGGTGGAGGAGAGAGGCGGCAGAGATTGGGTGTTATGGGAGCCAGGGTGGAGGGGGCGCCCCTGCCCTTCTATTTAAGGGGAGGAGGCGCGCCTGGGGAGCGGGAGTCCTTGTAGGACTCCCCTCCTCTAGGGCCAACGAATTTGGGGAGGGGGGAGGAGTCCTCCTCCCCCACGAATCCGTGTCTTGACCCACCAGGACTCCTTGATCCCTATCTTGATTTTCAAGCAAACTCCAAGATATCTTCTAGAACCTTCCGGAACATTCCGAAACCTTCTAGAATCCTCATACAAACACTCCGGAACATTTCCTAACTTAGAAAATGATCCCCTATATATGAATCTTATTCTCCGGACCATTCCGGATCTCCTCGTGATGTCCCGAATCCAATCCGAGACTCCGAACAACATTCGGTCTCCAACGCACATTTCATATCTACTTAAAACAACTTCGAACCTTAAGTGTGTCACCCTACGGTTCGTGAATATGTAGACATGATAGAGACACATCTCCTATCAATAACCATCAGCGGGACCTGGAGATCCATAATGGCTCCCACATACTCAACGATGACTTCGCGATCGATTGAACCACTTACATATGAAACCAATTCCCTTTGTCTCGTGATACTATACTTATCCGAGGTTTGATCGTCAGCATCTCCATACCTAGTTCTACCTCGTTACTGATAAGTACTCTTTACTCGTTCCGTGATATGTCATCCCTTGTGACCCAGTCACATGCTTGCAAGCTAATTAGATGACATTCCACCGAGAGGGCCCAGAGCATATCTATCCGTCATATGGATGGACAAATCCCAATCTTGGTCCATGCGCTTCAACACATACTTTCAGAATGCCCAATGACACCTTTATGACCACCCAGTTACGAAGCGGTGTTTGATGTCATCAAAGTACCCATCCGGTGATGGTGATTAACATAACCTCATGGTCGAAGGATTAGGTTACTATGTATTTTAAAGCTTATAGCAAACGAACTTAATGACTTGATCTTATGCTACGCTTACTATGGGTGTGTGTCCATCACATCATTCTCCTAATGATATAACCTTGTTATTAACGACATCCAATATCCATGATCAGGAAACCATGATCATCCATTAATCAACAAGCTAGTTTAACAAGAGGCTTACTAGGGACTCTTTTATGTTTACAAAACACACATGTATTAGTGTTTCCTAATAATACAATTATAGCATGGGATGTAAACATTTATCATAAACATAAAGATATAATAATAACAACTTTATTATTGCCTCTTGGGCATATCTCCAACACTTTTCATATGATTTCTTGGACTAACCTATTGATAAGAGCCACAGTGCCAGCTGCTTGTTTTCTGCTGTTTTTGGTTCCAGGAAAGTCAGAAAATGAATATTCTCGGAATTGGACGAGACAAAAGCCAAAGTGCCTATTTTTCCGAAAGTCATCAAGTGCCAGAATACGAGACGGAGAAGGGCCAGAGGCCGGCCACACCACCTGGCCGCGTGGCCAGGCCTGGCCCACGCCAGGGGGTGGTGTGGTGGCCCCTGGCACCCCCTCGGCCTCCCCTTCCGACTATAAGATGCCCTTAGGACATAAACCCTAAGCACCCGATCAAAAATCGACGAAAGAGTCTGTAGCCGCCGTCATCTCCATCCCTAGATCGGGAGGGACCTGAAGCTCTTCCTGGCACCCTGCCAGAGAGGGGAATTCACCCTGGAGGCCTTCTTCATCACCATGCAAGCCTCCGGTGTGATGCGTGAGTAGTTCATCCTTGGACTACGGATCCATGTAGTAGCTAGATGGCTGGTTCTCCTCCTTTGTGCTTTCATGTTTAGATCTTGTGAGATCCATTCACGATCAAGATCATCTATTTGTAATTCTGCATGTTGTGTTTGCAGGGATCTGATGGATATTGAGATGCTATTTCAGATTGATTATTGATTCGATCATGTCTTTGTTATTTGAGATCTTGCATGCTTTCCGTTGTTAGTAGCTATCTTGGCCAAGTAGATGCTAGCAACTCCAAGAGTTAGTATTTATGCTCGATAGTGGGTTCATGCCTCTGGTAATCTGGGGAAGTGACAGAAATCTCTAAGGTACTAGATGTGTTGTTTCTACTAGGGAGAAAACAACAATCCTCTGTTCATAGAACAATCGTATTGTTTACTTTACACGCAGTTCGTAAAGCAATAATCTTTTGCTTGCAACTTAATACTGGAGTGGGTTCGGATGATAACCTGAAGGTGGATTATTATTCATAGATGCAGTTGGATGGTGGTCTATGTATAATGTTGTAATGCCCAATCAAGTCTCAAAGGAGTCAAGATGATTAGTATATGCATGTATTGCTTTCTCGGTGTTTTTCAATTGCCCCGCTGTAATTTGTTCACCCAGCATGTTATCTATTTAAGGAGAGCCACCTCTAGTGAACTATGGATCCCGGTCCTTTTCTTTACATACAATCTACAACTGTTTACTGCTTTGTGTTTACTTTGTGCAAACATTTACTTCTTTTTATTCGATACATTTAATCCTTTGTTTTGCGCAAAACACGGTGAGATTGACAACCTCATCGCAAGTTGGGGACAAAGTTATGTGGTTGTGTTGTGGAGGTCTCCACGTTGCTACTAGCACCGGTAGTGCGCCCTGCCAAAGCTCAGCTAGTAACACCTTTGAGGTGTTTCCTTGCTCCTACTGGTTCGATTAAACCTTGGTTTCATAACTGATGGAAACTTGTTGCTGTGCTCATCATACCTTCCTCTTGGGGTTCCCAACGAGCTCTACATCAACACTGCCTTCAAGCACTTTTCTGGGCGCCGTGCATTGAGCCATCACATGCCTAGGATTATCTAGTACTTGGATGCTTTATCTTTTTTATCTGTAATTGCCCTGTGTTCTGATTGCTATGTGAATTGTCTTGTCCATGCAACGCCCATCCATCCATCCCTATGCCTACCGCACTCGAATCCCACTGTTTACTGCTATTGTTACTGCTGTCTTTACTTTACTACTGATGTTACTTTACTATTCGTACTACAAAATTGTTGCTACTGATAAACTGCTGTGAGCAAGATTATTTCCTGGTGCAGTTGAATTGACAACTCAGTTGTGAAGCCTTATAAATATTCTTTGGCTCCCCTTGTGTCGAATCAATAAATTGGGTTTCACTTTCCTCGAAAATACTGCGATACACCCCCTATACTTGTGGGTCATCAAGACTATTTTCTAGCGCCGTTGCTGGGGAGCATAGCTTTATTTATCAAGTTCACTTGGGTTCTCTATTGTTCGCTGCTATCCATCCATCATGGGTAAGCCTCGTGATGAAAAGGTTCCTATTTTACCATCCACTACAAGAAGAGGTACGGTTCTGAACACCTCTGCTGCTCTTGATTCACCGTCTGTTATAAGTAAGCTCGTTCACCACCACATACACATGCTACACACACTGCTACTACTGCTGAATCTGAAACTTCTGATGCTTATGATGTTGCTTCTACTGTGCTTGATAAGAGTGATTCATTAGGTCCTTTCCTAGATGCTACGATTGCTAGAGCTATAGCTAGAAATACCGAAACTCCTAATGAAGACACTACCACGCCTATTAGTTCACCTGAGTCTAGTGAATGTTATGATATTGAAGATGGTTATGTTGAGATGACCGATGAATTTATTAAAGAATGTAAAAACAGTAGGAGCGTTGCTAAGAGTCTCCTTGAGAGGCGTACTATTAGACCCAAATTGTCTCATGTTGCTAAGTTTGCTGCTTCTCCCATAAACATTATAGATGAAGATTATGATTTCTCTCTCGATCTATCTTACATATCTATTGTCGAGAAAGAACCTTTTTGTGGGACTAAGAATGAAAGTGCAGTAGCACATATGAATGAACTTTCTACCATGAGTGGCTTGTTTTCTGATGATGTTAAGATGCGTACTTACTTTGTTGCTAAGATTTTCCCCTTTTCACTAAAAGGAGAAGCTAAAACTTGGTTTAGTAATTTACCTCTTGGATCTATTGATAGCCCTGAGTGCTTGATTAGTACTTTCCTGCAGAAATATTTTCCTCCTAGTGCTAGACATGCTATTTTGCAGGAACTTTTTAATTTTAAACAGGGAGAAAAAGAGATATTGCCTGAATCATGGGCAAGGTTTTGTGCTTTGATTCATGCACATGCTGGAAGTCAATTACCTAAGAATGAGCTTCTTGATATATTTTATAATGGACTAACTGAAGAATCTAGGACATACCTAGATAGTTGTGCTGATTGTGTTTTCAGGAATAGGACTCCTAAGGAAGCTCAGGAATTAATGGCTAAAATAAGTAAGAACTATGAAGATTGGAATCCTCCTGAACAAGCTATACCTGAAGTTATTGTACCTGAACCTACTATACCAGTGCCTATTCCAACATCAAAGAAGAGGGGAGTTATTGAATTAAATGATGAAGTGATGAAGGAAGCTAAGAAATGTCTTAAGGAGAAGGGAATTAAAGCTGCAGATGTCAAGAATTTACCTCCTATAGATGAATTATGTAAGCCTATTCCCTACTCATCCACTATTGAGGTACACTCTCTCTAACACTTCGATGAAGGTGATATCCCTTACTCTAAACATCCTGATCAATGCTTAGAAGAATTCAATATCTTTATTGTTAAGCAAGATAACTTTAATAAAAGGGTGCAAAATCATCTAATGAAAAACACTAGAGCTATTGTTGAGTTGAAAGATATTGTAGAAAGAACCTCTAATGATGTTAAAATGATTGTTAAACACTTTCAAATGGTTCAAACTCAAATAGATCAACTCGTTAAAGTGCAAAACGACTTGCTAGTTAATGCTGCTAAAGAAAAACATGCTTATGAAATTAGAACTAGAGGTGGTGCTGCTACCCAGGATCCTCTATATCCTGAGGGGCATCCCAAAAGAATTGAGCAGGATTCTCAACAAGCTGAAAATAGAGGTTCTACTCGTAAGAAAAGGAAAAAAAACATAAAACTGTTGTAGAACCCTCTGAACCTGATATAGATCCTAATAGTATATCTATCTCTGATGCTGAAACTGAAAGTGGTAATGAAGAAAATGAAGTTCCTAATGAAGAAAAAGTTGAAGAAGAACTTGAAAACCACACTAAGAATACTAAATACACCAAAGAAGATTTTATTGCTAAGAAACATGGTAGTGAAAGAGAACCTTAGGTCCAAAAACCTATGCCTTTCCCTGATAAGAAACACAAGTCAAAGGAAGATGAACACTATAATAAGTTTTGTGAGTGGATGAAACCTTTTGTCCTGCAAATTCCTTTAACTGATGCTATTAAATTGCCTCCTTACTCAAAATATATGAAGGACGTTGTCTCGAATAAAAGGAAGATCCCTAATGAAGAAATTTCTACGTTGCTTGCTAATTATTCCTTCAATGGTAAGGTTCCTAAGAAATTCTGAGACCCAGGGATTCCAACTATCCCTTGCTCTATTAAGAACAGTTATATTAGAACTGCTTTGTGTGATTTGGGAGCTGGGGTTAGTGTTATGCCTTTCTCTCTCTATAAGAGGCTTCAACTTGAAAAATTAATACCAACTGATATAGCTTTGCAAATCGCTGATAAATCTACCACTATTCCTATGGGTATATGTGAGGATGTACCTGTTCAGGTGGCTCACAATTGTTTGATATTAACTGATTTTGTTGTGCTTGAAATGCCTGAAGATGATAATATGTCTATTATTCTTGGGAGACCTTTTCTTAATACTGCAGGAGCCGTTATTAATTGTTATCAAGGAAAGGTGACCTTCAATGTTAATGACAAGGAATGTACTCTCTATTTCCCCAAGAAGATTGAAAGGACTTATGGTTTGAACTCAATTGAACATGTTGACGGCATTCAAGTTGGATAAATATATTGTCCCATACCAAGAGAAAATTTTGAAACTATTATGATTGGGACCATTGCTATCAAGGTTGAGGTAACATAATCATTAGTGGAATACAAAGTTTTGTCTCATATGCAATTGTTTTGGTAGCAAGACTTGATCAACCTTGTTAACAAAAGGATTCCATTGGACAAAAAAATGTTTTCATTATGATTATCTCCGTTTATTTCTACCCTTTGCATTTTAGTTTTTGTTTTCGTTTAGTTTTCTTTTTGTTGTTAGTTGCTTGCATGTTAGAGTGTCCTAGAACTTCTGTAGTTCTAGCTTTGTTTTGTCCTTGCATCATGTTTCCAAAAAGAAAAAAAATCTGTCTGTCAGAAAATCATTCTTCTATGCCTGAAAATGCCCAAAAATAAAGTTTCTCGAAAAATTCCAGAAAATTCATATTAAATTTTTACGTGAAAAAGGGGTAGAGGAGTACCTGGGAGGTACCAGGGGGGCCCACCAGGCAGGCACACCACATGGTGGCATGGCCAGCCCTAGGTGGCGCCATGCCCTGGTGTGGGCCACCCCTGGCCCCCACTAAGTCTCTCACCTGCCACTTTCTCTCTCTCCCGAGTAAGCTCCGGTTCATTGCTCAAAATCGCGTTATTGCTGTGCTTGCTCTCGATTTTTTCGATCTCCTTGCTCAGCCCATCTTTCTTTCTGAAATTTGGAGTAATTATTCCCTTGTATGTGACTCCTCCCCTTGTCCAAGTAGATTTGTGTTTAGTGGATTATATCTTGAGTATTTTGCTGCTGTAGGTGACTGGTTATGAGAGCTTGTAAGCTTGTTTGATGCTTAGAGATATAGTTTTAATGCATGTTTAGGCCTCTTGCAAGTCCCTATGAGTAGAATCCTTCATTATATTTACTTTGCAATCACTTGTTTAATAGGTGTTTAAATTTCAGAATACCAAGCATGAACAACCATACTTTTGGAGAGATAGTTGAGAGTGATGCACCTAGGAGGTCGAGGCCCTCAAGAACAGCCTCTCAAGCTAGGCCATCATACAACGAAGATCTCATTGCAACTCGTATTGGTAGTGAAAGGGATGATAGGGATGCTCACCCATCCTCTTTTCCTTGTTTTACTTTCTTACAAGCTGCAGGTATTCTTGATGATTTCTTGCTACTGATTGAGAGGGTTGTTTTGACCTCATATATGCAAGATGAGAGTGCGCAATACGCTATGCTCACCAAAACTTTTGTTGAGAGCTTCACGTTTACTAACACATCCTATCAGTCGACTGTCTCTTTTAAAATCTATAATCTGCCCTTCACCATGCCTTTGGAGAGATTTTGCAGTATTTTAGGTGTACGCATGACAGGGACCGTGAAGAAAATTCAAGGGCGACCCGCTGATTTGTTGGAGCTTTACCGAGGGATGACCAATGATGATGACCGCATGGCGCAGCGCAGAAAGATAAGAAATATCCAACTCCCTGCTCTTAGATACTTTGTATATTATGTTGCTACTAGTATACTTGGTAGGGAGAACACAAGTAATATCTCCAACTATCATTTAGCATTCCTTGTTGCTGCGCTTAACAATGATACTCGGTACAATCTTGGCTCGCTTATTGCTCGCCGCCTAGCTGCTAGGGGCCTATCTATGGGGGCATCATTGCCTCGCGTATAGTCAATGCATTAGGTATTTTAGTGGATCCCTATGATGCTATGCTGGTACCACAAAGGCTTGACCTTGTTGCTATGAAAACTCATCACTTTGTCACTACTACTTCTGATTTGAACAGTCTAGTATATAGGATGCTTTTCACTGACGGGGATGAAAGGGAGATCCTTTTGCCACAGCCTGCTTTGTTTAGCGTTCACAGGAGACCGTGGTCACGCTCCAAGGAGGAGGTGGACGAGCAGCTTCGCTTGCTGGGTTTCCACGAGCAGCACCAGGAGGATGTGCCCTCTTATGATTACTCCGCGCATTACAGAGGGACGTACTCGAGCTCGCACCAGGATGAGGGGACCTGTTCGTCGTACCAGGGTGACACTTCATCCTGGCCAGCTTGGGATTGATACCCACTTAGGCCAAAAGCCTAAGCTTGGGGGAGGTACGCCGACACCGCACTCATCTCCATATCATGTTGCGTCGGTACTTTGTATATTCATGTTTTCGTTCTCTTTTTAGTTTTCGTTTTTCTTTGCTTTTGCATCCTAAAACACAAAAAGACCAAAAATATTTCTGTTGTTTCTCTTTGGTTTGCTTCTTCTTTTTGCCTTGGTTTGTTTTTCCCTTTTTGCTTTGTTTGAACTATTCGAAAAACCCAAAATGATTTTGCTTTGCTTGTTTTTCCCTTTTGGTTCTTGTTTAAAAATCGAAAACACCAAAAATATTTGTTCTTCTTCTTTGGTTTTGTGAGTTTGCAACAGGGTGCAGCAGTCCTCAGTGGAATATTGGTCTCATATTATTATTCAAGCCACACAAATGAAGAGCAATAATGAGGATTAATGACAACTTGAGGCGTGGTAAGAGGCTGGTAACGAACTCTATTTGTTTTCATTTTTGTACATATACTCATCACTGTGAGCATGCTTAGTCTGTTCATGTAGGGTGTATGTTATCTTTGGATGCTTAGTAGTTCTTGCTTTCTTATGATTAGCTCTATCTCGCTAATAGTTTGTAGCATGTCTTATGAATGTTTGCTTGCATTGCTCTATTCATAAATTGGTATGACACCGTGGTATCCTCCTCTGAATGTTTCATTTGAATTGACTTGGCACATGCTCACGCATGCACATGACTGTAATAATCAGTTGAGCCTCAATGAATTATTTTGCCTTGAGGATCTTGAATCACTTTCATGCCATGAGTAGTCCTGTTTTGTTGCAAGCATGATAATGACAGCTATTGCTCTCTCGTTTGTCGCTCCCTTACTATTGCTAGCCTTCACTTCCACTGAGTGTTTTACTCAAGTTTCCA
Organism: Avena eriantha; assembly: GCA_910589775.1. Lineage (NCBI taxonomy): Eukaryota > Viridiplantae > Streptophyta > Magnoliopsida > Poales > Poaceae > Avena > Avena eriantha. Next base: position 185,187,942 of record OU342743.1, read on the forward strand.
ACTCCCTAAACCAAATATTTCCAAAGTGTCCATCATACCTACCTATTAGCATCATTTGCTACTTCCGTGCATATTCAATATGTTTTGTTTTCTTCCAAACAAAATGTTTGCTTGTTATGAGAAAATTAGTTAGTAAAGCTCTCACGAACTTGATGGCACACTTTATTTCCTGCACTTAATAAACTTGAACCATTGTGAACTCTCCATGAAAGTTATATGCTTGCAAATTATAGGCTGGGGATTAGCAGAACCGTGCTATCACGGGGAACGCTTTCAACACTTGTAAATATATACCCAGTTGATACCTTGCTCTTTTGTTTGCGGATGTCGTCGGTGTGAAATAAAAGGGGAGCTTGTAAGTCCATGGAGTTATATATGTGTGTTAGAAAAACGCTTGGGCCGCCGGTCTAATCCATGCTGACATGGTGGAAACCTGTAGCGTAACCATAATGATATCTATGAAGCATTATTCTTATAAAAAAAGAGAAAGATAGCTATTGAGAAAAGAAAAAAAAGAGTTTTATGAAAAGAGGAAAGAGAGAAAAAGCACCATTTTCCCATGGTAAATAAGAAGATTGATGAGATACTCATTGTCTGCTTGCCTTGTCATTTTGATATGGGGATTCTTCCGTATCATCGGGCAAGGGGTACCCCGTTGGCGGTTCTCAATGATACGCACATACTTACGATGACAAGAACTTACCGGTAACTAAAGTTGAGAGAGCGGCCCTCGTACTCAAGGGACTTGGGATTTTCAGTTTATAGTCTGTCAAGCATATAACTCATATTGGACCTCACTTTCACCTTAACCACATTAAAGATGCTTATGATAGGGGCAATGAGAGCTCAAAGCTAATGAGTACCATACTTTCAGCATTTGGAAGCCTTTCAAAATTATTCAAAACCTTTTCTTTTACTTGTTGAGTCTCCACATATTCTTTGAGCACCTTCTTGAGAGCATAGTTGTCATTCTTTGTGTTTGTCCCATTACTTGATTATTTGTGTTATGACTTTGATGCTTGTATCCTTGATATCTTTACTTCTAGTCATCACTTGAACTTCAGAGGTGCCTTGACATTCATAATCAAAGGCAAGCGAGATACCACTCTATCATACCTTTTTATGAGCATTGTAATGTTGCTTACGTTTATACTTCATGCTACTTATTATTTTTGAGTTGGAATCTCTTCATAGCTTGCAATGACTATTAAGTAGACTCAGTTGCATACTCTTTATTATGAATTGTCTAAGTAGTGATCACATTGCTGAGAATATTTACATCATATGAAGCAAATGTGTTCGTGAAAGTTCTTTTATCGCACTCAGTTTTCAACTGAATTGCTTAAGGACAAGCAATAAGCTAAGCTTGGGGGAGTTGATACGTCCAAAACGTATCTACTTTCCCGAACACTTTTGCTATTGTTTCTCCTCTAAACTTGTGTGATTTGGATACAACTAACGCGGATTGACGCTGTTTTCAGCAGAATTGCCTTGGAGTCTACTTTTTGTGCAGAAAATCAACTATCAGGAAAAATCCCGGAAAATATACCAAAAATCTTATTTCACCCGAAGACTCCAGGAGCCAGAATACGAGACAGGGAAGAGCCAGGGTGGCCACACCACCTGCTGGCGCGGGCCAGGCCAGGCCGCGCCAGGGGGTGGTGTGGGCCCCCCAGACACCCCCTCGGCCTCTCTCTTCGCCTATAAGGAGCCTTCTGACCTAAAAACTTCGGGGGGGGGGGGGGGGGGTCGACGTTTTTCCAGAAGGAGTTCCGCTCCGCCGCCACCACCAGATTCCACGAAACAACACCAGAAACTCCGTTCTGGCACCCTGCCGGGACAGGGATTGGAGGAGATCGTCGCCATCATCATCACCATCGCTTCTCCATCGACCATCCATGGTTCCCCCATTTATGAGTGAGTAATCCCCCGATGTAGGCTATAGGGATGGTAGGGATTGGATGAGATCGTTCATGTAATGGCATCAGATTGTTAGGGCATGGTGCCTAGTATCTTTTATTAGTGTTGTATGACTTTGTTGCGACTTGTTGTGCTTAATTCTTGTCACTAGGGCCCGAGTGCCATGATTTCAGATCTGAACATGTTATTGATTCATTATGATAGTATTGTTTTTGGTCTTATCTGCAAGTTATATACACACGTTGTCGTCCGGAACCAAAGGCCCCGAAGTGACAGAAATCAGGATAACCGGAGGGAATGGCTTTGATGTGAGGATCACATGTGTTCACGGAGTGTTAATGCTTTGCTCCGGTGCTCTATTAAAAGGAGCACCTTAATTGCCAGTAGTTCCCTTGAGGCCCTGCTGCAAACGGGATAGCAGGACAAAAGATGTTGTGCAAGTTCTCACTGCGAGCACGTATGACTATATATGGAACACATGCCTAGGATTATCTAGTACTTGGATGCTTTATCTTTATCTACAATTGCCCTGTGTTCTGATTGCTATATGAATTGTCTTGTCCATGCAACGCCCGTCCATCCATCCCTATGCCTACCGCACTCGAATCCCACTGTTTACTGCTATTGTTACTGTTGTCTTTACTTTACACTGCTGTTACTTTACTATTCCTACTACAAAACTGTTGCTACTGATAAACTGTTGTGAGCAAGATTGTTTCCAGGTGCAGCTGAATTGACAACTCAGTTGTTAAGGCTTATAAATATTCTTTGGCTCCCCTTGTGTCGAATCAATAAATTGGGTTTCACTTCCCTCGAAAATACTGCGATACATCCCCTATACTTGTGGGTCATAACCTATCAGTCATAAGCTTTGAGAATTAATCATTAAAAGCTTTGTTAGATGAGCCAAAGATAATATCATCTACATAAATTTGGCATACAAAGAGTTCCCCATTGACATTCTTAGTAAAAAGAGTGGGATCGATTTTTCCCAACCTAAAACCCACGATCTAACAACAACTCTCTATGGTGCTGATACCATGTGCGTGGGGCTCGCTTGAGCCCATAGAGTGCCTTATCGAGTTTGTAGACGTGGTTTGGAAAGTTGGGATCCTTAAACCCTGGGGTTGTTTCACATATACCAACTCATGCAATGGACCATTAAGAAATGCACTTTCTACATCCATTTGTTGTAGTTTAAATTTATGATGTGCCGCATAAGCAAGAAGGATACAGATGGACTCAAGGCGGGCCATAGGTGCATAAGTCTCTCCATAATCAATGCCTTCAATTTGAGAGAACCCTTGTGCAACCCATCTTGCCCTGTTCCTCACCACAATCCCATGCTCATCTTGCTTGTTCTTGAAAATCCACTTGGTGCCTATAACATTGCGGCAATCTTTTGGCTTTTCAACTAACTTCCATACTTTGTTTCTCTCAAAGTTGTTGAGCTCTTTATGCATTGCATCCAACCAATCCGAATCTTCAAGGGCTTCCCACACTTGCTTTGGTTCCACCATGGAAATGTGTGCTTGGTGCTCACTAAAGTTCTTCAGTTGAGCTTGATTAGATATCCCTCTTCTTAGATCTCCTACCATATTCTCAAGAGTGTGGTCTCTTAATTCCAATATTCTATCCATTCTAGCTTGGTGACGAGTTTCGATCTCCTTGTTGTTACTTGGGGGGTCACTTCATCATTTTGGTCCTCGTATTGACCATCAACTTGACCTTGATCATCATTGGAATCATTCTCTTCTGTAAGAGGCAAAGATTGACCTTGGTCTTGATCCAGCATACTTCTAGACAGGCATTGAGCTTTCCTTATGGCAGTTTCTATAGATCTTCCTTGTGTAATAGACTTAGCACCACTGGACATTCTGGCAAATGGAGACTCAAGTAACTCCTAGCTAGAGGTTTCTTCTTGATCAGCAGGTTGAGGGTCCACAACTTGTCTTTGGCATGGGTCATTGTCCTCCTCGATAGGAGCTTGTTGATGTTGTGAAGATGAGGGCTCCACTTGAGTAGAGCATAGTTATTCTCGATCCGCCATAAGGGGTTCCTCAACAGGGCGGATGAAGCCCAGACCCATTCTTCCTATGGCATCTTGAGGCATTTCATCATCTACATCATAGAAATCAAAATGCCTCGCTTGGGGACCATCATATTCTTCAAACACCACACTACAAGATCCTATGACAATTCCGGAGAGCTTGTCATAGATTCTATAAGTGTGGGATTCAAGACCATAACCAACAAAAATACCCTCTAATGCATTGGAATCAAACTTGGATAAACGAATACCCTTAATGCGATAAAAGCACTTACAACCGAACACCCGGAAGTAAGAAACATTGGGCTTGTTACCGGTAAGGATTTCATATGGAGTCTTGATCAATTCTTTGCGGAGGTAGAGACGGTTTGATGCATGGCATGCGGTGGAGATAGCTTCAGCACAAAAGTTGTATGGAGATTTAAATTCCGCCAACATAGTCCTTGCCATATCAATAAGAGTCTGGTTCTTCCTCTCAGCTACACCATTTTTTTGAGGGGTATATGTAGCAGAATATTGATCTTTTATTCCCTCATCACTAAGAAATCCATTTAATGTGTAGTTCTTGAACTCGGTACCATTGTCACTTCTTATTGTTAATACTGGGACATTGTGTTGACGTTGAGCCATGTTGATGAAAGTCAATGAAGTTCTCTTGGGTCTCACTTTTTAACTTGAAGAAATATACCCAAGTGTATCTTGAGTAGTCATCAACAATCACCAAACAATATTTCTTCCCACCAAGACTCGCATGAGAAGGAGGACCAAAAAGATCCACATGAAGGAGCTCCAAGATCCTCTTGTACTTGATGTAGTTCTTTGGCTTGTGGGGAGAATCATGCATCTTTCCTTCAACACATGCCCTGCAAACACGATCTTTGGCAAAGCAGACATTTTCCTTTAGTCCAACAATATGACCATCCTTGTGGAGGCTTTGAAAAGTTCTCACGTTGACATGGGCTAGACAAAAATGCCATAGCCAACCCACATCGGCCTTTCCGAATAAGCACATCGGACTTGTATTGGTTTTCCCCGAGAAGTCCACCACATACAAGTCGTTCTCGACGTACCCAATGGAAGCAACCTTTAGAGACTTGCTCCACATGAGGATCACAATATCATTATCAATAAAGACGGTAAAACCCATCTTTCCAAGAGCACGGACTGAAAGTAAATTGTAGCCAAGGGTCTCAACAAGCATGACATCCACGAGAGTGATATCGTGTGCAACCACAACTTTGCTGAAACCCATTACCTTAGACTTTGACTTGTCGGCATATGTCACGGATATTTGATCAACATTTGGTCTCAACTCCTTGACACTAGACGCGCTTCCGGTCATATGACTTGTGCATCCACTATCAACCACCCATTTTGACCCTCCGGAAGCATAGGTCTACAAAAGATCAAACTAGTTTTTAGGTACCCATTTTTCAATGGGTCCTCTTTTGTTAGCAACAAGGGTCTTGGGAACCCAAATAGACCACGCAATATAACCATCAAATGGGCCAACATATTGTGCATACACATCACCATAATAATCTCGCATTAAAACATAGTGAGGGTTAGCATTATCCGCAAAATCATCATGAGACATAGTTTTGCCACTTGTTGTCTTACTTCCCACAATGACCTTGTTCTTTTCTTGGGCGGGCTTGGCCTTCTTCTTCTTGTTGTTGTTGTTGTTGTTCCTTTTCTTCTTGGCTTTAGAGATAAAGCCAATGCCTCCTTTTTCACCAATTGACCTTTGCTTGCTTAAGAGGTCATCCATAGACTTGTTTCCTTTTGGAAAGGTGGTCTTAGCTAGCTCCCCCTCCAACCTAGCATGTTCTTCAAGAGTATTTGTACAACTAGAAGGAATGAACGTACTAGGTGTGGGAGTATTGATCAATTGAGTTTAAAGCTTTTCACGAGACTTTGTGAGTGACAAGAGTTCACTCTCCAAGGCCTTGTGAGCCTTGTCAAGTGTCCTAAAGTCCTCAGCAAGTTTTTCATGAACAACATCAAACTCAATCTTGTCCTTTTTAGCCTTTTTGTATTTAGCAATAACATGATCACGTTCCTTGATATGTTTATTAATAATGAGATCATTAGCTTCATCAAGACCCTCTAGTTTAGTTTCAAGAGATATTCTAGTTTCTTGTTCTTCTTCTAGAGCATCATTTAGAGCTTCTACCTCAATCGTGTGCCCTCTTCCTAATTGGCATTTCTCATCTAGAAGTTCTTATGTGTGTGAAAGTTGATTTAAGAGGTCCACAACATGTTTCTTTTGTTCCCCTTGCAAGTTGTTCATGAACACATCAAAAGCAACTAATTCCTTTTTTACCTCAAGAGATAACTCATCATCAAAATCATCATTGATTAAGGAGGTGGAGTGCGATGATGGTAATACCTATGTTCCTCTTGCCATAAGGCAAGTGACGTTCTTGTTGGAGATATTCTCATTTGGAGAGTCGAAGAGTGAGAATGAAGGAGTAGAGTAGTATAAAGAGCCGCCACACCACTTGATGTATCCTCTTCTTCATCTTCATCATCATCATCGAAGGAGAACTCTTCATGTGTGATCAAGACAATTTCTCCCGGCTTCTTGTTGGTTGAGTTCCTTTTGATGAAGGTTTCTTGTAGGGAGCTTTGGAGGTCTTTTTCAACACAAGTTTACCCCCATGATCTTCTCTTTTATCATAGGGACAAGCTGCAATGAAGTGATAGCGGTCACCACAATTGAAACAAGTTCTCAACTTGGACCCATTATCTCTTCTCCCATTGGGGTTGCTTCTTCGTTACATTTCCATCTTGGCCTTGGCGGGATCTTTCCAAAAGTTTCTTGCATAGAAGGCCATGTATTCACCATGAGCAACCTTGACATCTTCAGGGTGGCTCATTCAAAGTCCCTCATCACTTCCTTCATCTTCATCATACTCCACAACCTTGGCCTTCAAGGCAAGATTGACACCACTACTCATTCCAATGGCACGAGCACGTGCATCTTTGGCATTCTTGGCAGCAACCTTGAAGGCGGCCATCTCTTGCATAACTCCATTGGAGGTCATGAGATGGTAGTTGTGTCTTCATTGGAGACTCTTCAAGTCAGTAGGCTCGAAAGGCATGAGTGCACTCACATACTTCCTCTTGATCCAAGCATCATCAGTGTGAGAGGCACCAACATTCCTGAAGGCGGTGGCTGTGGATTTGAGTCTTCGATACATATCTTCATGATCCTCACCATCCTTCATGAAGAAACCTTCGGCCTCATTGCTTAAAGCATCATATCTATTTCTTCTCATACTCTCATTGCCAACAAACAAGTCAATGAGAGCATCCCAAGCTTCCTTGGCGGTGTTGTAGTGCTCAATCTGGGGAAAATCCTTTGGCCCCACTCCAAGTTGGATCATGTGCAAGGCAGTCACATTGAGTTGGCTATTGACCACTTCTATTCTAGTCAAGTTGTTGGATCCTCAATTTTGAGTCCTTCTTCAATAATATTCCACAAATCAATGCAAGAGCTGCGCACATGAGATTTCATTAAAACTTGCCATTGAGCAAAAGTATGTGCATATAACTTAGGTGGGTCGCCTCTATTATTTATATGTGGGTGAGGGATATGAGGGTCGGGAGAGTACCATCCGGGAACCGCATGGTGCTCTTCCTTCCCATCACCCTTTTTGGTGGTGGAGTTGGTGGAATTATGTTCATCCCCGCCACTTCCTCCAAAGGCTTAGCCGGAGCATTAGCCTTTGGGTTTGGTGGTGTTTCCTCTTGAGAGGGAGGAGGTGAGGTTTGCTTATCCCTAACAAGTTGCTCAATGAGTTGACGCAACTGTTGGATTTTGTTGCCCAAGGTAGAGATCAAGCTTATTTCCAGATTCTTGAGATCTACCATGGTCACCGAATGGCTAGCCTCACTTTCTCCCTCCTCTGGGTTGCCCATAATCTCTTAGGCGGTTAAGCCCAAATAAAGAGTCGAGGCTCTGATACCAATTGAAAGGATCGTATGGGCACCTAGAGGGGGGGGGTGAATAGGTGTTACTTCAAATTTTCTCTTTTTCAATTTAGGGTTTGACATGAAAGGTAAATTCTCTAGATTATGCAACTATGGTGAATTTACCTATATGTCAAACAAGCGCTAACTAAGCAATAACTAGATAAGTAAAGTGTGGTAAAGCATAGAAGTAACCAAAGTGGAGCACACGGAGACACAAGTATTTGTTTCCCGTAGTTCCTTCCTTTTGAGGGAAAGTACGTCTACGTTTAGAGAGGGGGTGGTATCAAACCACCAAGGCCACGAGAGGCCTCCCTTGTTCTCCGATGAACCTCACCCCAACGAGTTCGATTCACCTCTTCCACTATACGGCAACCTTCAAGGTGGAAGCCGGCACCTTTACAACGAGTTCGGGGCACATGGGCACACATCCACAACTTAATTGGAGGCTCCCAAGTACAAGTTAGCTGTCAAACAATCAAAGATAAGCTAGTAAGAACCAAATCACAAGCTAGGTTTCCAATGGAACACTAGAGCAAGGGGCCCTCAAGTGAATGAGGGGGAAATGAAGATCTCTCTTGGTGAAGATGGAGATCAAGGCCTCCTCCTTCGATTCTCCAAAGATCAATGACTTTGGATAGTTGAGTGAGGAGATCTTGCTGATTTGGTGGCTCAAATGGTGCTAGAGTTCTTGAGGTGGACGAGAAACTTCCAAGGTAGAAGAAGGGGACTTTATATAGGCCCCCTGGAAATGGAGCCGTTGGGAGCCACTTACCCCGGACAGTCCAGCCAGCACCAGTCGGACAGTCCGGCCTAGCCAGACACTCCGGGTGAGACCAGTCGGACACTACGGCCTAGCCAAGTTTCCGGCTAGAATCCGGTAAGTGTCCGGGGAGTGTCCGAAAACCTATTCTGAGTGTCTAGAGAAGTTGCCCACTTCTCATGGTTGGACAGTCCGGCCGAATCCCACCGGACAGTCCAGCCTTGCCGGACACTCTGGCCTAGATCAGCCGGACAGTCCGGCTGAGGCTTGTCCCTTGCAATGGCCTGATCCTGGGCAGCTATTTTTCCTTTATTGCACCATACATGGGGACAGCTAGAATCTCCTGAAATATTTAACAGATGATTAAACTTATCCAAGTGTTGTCACCAAACATCAAAATAATAGTAAGGGCATAAATGCCCTTTTTAGTATGTACTGTGAAAAAAAAAGTACAACAACATTAAAGCCCAATACACTTAGAGCAACTCTAGCATTACCCTTAAATTGTCAACCTGTAAACACGAAGTGTAATTCTCCATAAAATTAAAATTGGGATCAAGAACTGCTCACAAATATCAGTACCCATAAACATAAACTTCAAATTTAAAATTTCCCCTCTCGGCAAAATTCAGTCATTCGATCATCAGTCAGATTCATACATACATAGATTTTTACATAACATGCAGCAAATCAAAAGCTACGCAAACTACTGGAGGTCACCGCCGTATCCGTGGGACCAAAATCAAGCTCCGACGAGCTACTAGAGCGGCAGCGAACACCAGACAGACCTAGTCGGACTCGAAGCTGATATCGATCAGCTCGCCGGGCTCGAGCTTCACGACGTCGGATGACACCGCGCCGGAGGACCCCCCCCCCCCCGCTCGCAGCCCTCTCCCTCCTCAGCTGTGCCTAGACCAGTGCCACCGGCCTGTGCTGCTCCGCCTCTTCACGCGCCCGCGCTGTAGCCTGGTCTCGGATGGACTCCTCCACGGTCATTGATATGTTGCTAACGTATCCTTAATTTTTGATGTTCCATGCTTGATTTTATCTACTTTCTTATGTTTTGTCCACACTTTGGAGTACTTTCTATACACTTTCTTGGACTAACCTATTAACAAGTGCCACAATGCTAGTTGCTTGTTTTCTGCTATTTTTGGTTCTAGGAAAGTCAGAAAATGAATATTCTTGGAATTGGACGGGACAAAAGCCAAAGTTAGTTTTTCACCGAGGGGGACACGGAGACAGAATACGAGACGGAGAGGGGCTAGGGGCGGCCACACCACCTAGCCGCGCAGCTAGGCCTAGCCCACGCCAGGGGGTGGTGCGGCCACCCAGGGCACCCCCTCGGCCTCCCCTTTCGCCTATAAGATGCCTCCGATACAGAAACCCTAATACCCGATCAAAATTCCACGAAAGAGTCTGTAGCCGTTGTCATCTCCATCCCTAGATCGGGAGGGATCTGAAGCTCTTCCCGGCACCCTGCCGGAGGGGAGAATTCACCCTGGAGGCCTTCTTCATCACCATGCAAGCCTCCGGTGTGATGCATGAGTAGTTCATCTCTGGACTATGGGTCCATGTAGTAGCTAGATGGCTGGTTCTTCTCCTTTGTGCTATCATATTTAGATCTTGTGAGCCCCGTTCATGATCAAGATCATCTATTTGTAATTCCTACATGTTGTGTTTGCGGGGATCCGATGGATATTTAGATGCTATTTCAGATTGATTATTGATTCTATCTTGTCTTTGTTATGTGTGATCTTGCATGCTTTCCATTGTTAGTAGCTATCTTGGCCAAGTAGATGCTAGCAACTCCAAGAGTTAGAATTTATGCTCGATAGTGGGTTCATGCCTCTAGTAATTTGGGGAAGTGACAGAAATCTCTAAGGTACTAGATGTGTTGTTGCTACTAGGGAGAAAACAACAATCCTTTGTTCATAGAACAATCATATTGTTTACTTTACACGCAATGCGTAATGCAATTATCTGTTGCTTGCAACTTAATACTGGAGGGGGTTCGGATGATAACCAGAAGGTGGATTATTAGTCATAGATGCAGCTAGATTACGGTCTATGTATAATGTTGTAATGCCCAATCAAATCTCAAAGGAGTCAAGATGATAGTATATGCATGTATTGCTTTCTCGATTTTTGTCAATTGCCCCATTGTAATTTGTTCACCCAACATGTCGTCTATCTTAAGGAGAGCCATCACTAGTGAACTATGGACTCCGGTCCTTTCTTTTATCATCAATCTACAATCAACTGTTTACTGCTTTCTGTTTACTTTCTGCAAACTATTACTTTCTTCCATATAATACGTTTAATCCTTTATTTTCAGCAAAACCGGTGAGATTGACAACCTCACTGAAGTTTGGGGCAAAGTTCTGCGGTTGTGTTGTGCAGGTTTCCACGTTGCTACTGGTGCCGGTAGTGCGCCCTGCCAAAGTCCAGCTAGCAACACCTTGGAGGTGTTTCCTTGCTCCTACTGGATTGATAACCATGGTTTCATAACTGAGGGAAAACTTACTGTTGTGCTCATCTTACCTTCTGATGTCTATGCACTTCTATTCTTGTAGACAATTGTTGGGCCTCCAAGTGCAGAGGTTTGTAGAACAGCAACAAGTTTTCCCTTAAGTGGATCACCCAAGGTTTATCGAACTCAGGGAGGAAGTGGTCAAAGGTATCCCCTCTCAAGCAACCCTGCAATCAAGATACAAGAAGTCTCTTGTGTCCTCAACACACCCAATACACTTGTCAAGTGTATAGGTGCACTAGTTCAGCGAAGAGATAGTGAAATACAAGTGGTATAGATAATTATAAGTGGTAACGGTGCCAAGAAATAGCTTGATAGCATGGAAGAGACTAAAGGTAAACTGAAATAAAGATGGAAGCAAGCAAACATGTAACAAATCTAGTTGCAAACGGTGTTTCAATGCTTAGAAACAAGGCCTATGGATCATACTTTCACTAGTGAACACTCTCATATAAATATCTTCTCTTTATGATACTACTCTGAACTACTCTCCGGTTGGACACTCTAATCCATGGTAGGGCTATAACAACACACCTCAAAGTTCATCTTTCCCATCTAGATAACCCCACACTGTCACCTTGAGTACTAGATGGGTCCAACAAACACCACAATTTCATAAAGACATCCAACTACAAATATAACTCATAATAAGTATTTGTAATCTCTAGCCTAAGTGCCACCATGGTGTGCACACTATCAACTTCACACACATGGGGAGAGCAGAGATCTATTAAAGCACTTGAGTAGCAACGTAGATCTAATTGATTACAAAGCTCATGATCACAATATGATCATGCATAGAGAGAGATATGAACACATAGCTACCGGCAGAACCCTTAGCCTCGAGGAAGAACTACTCCCTCCTAATTATGAGAATCAGCAACGGCGATGGAGATGGTGCTGGAGATCGACGGAGATGGATCCGGGGGCACTTCCTCGTCCCGGCAGGGTGCCGGAACAGAGACTTTCTGTCCCCCAAACTCCCCTTTGGTGGCGGCAGCGCTGCGGAACTTTTCGTGGCCGGAGGCTTGACGATTTAGGGTTTTTGCATCGGGAGGCATCTTATAGGCGAAGAGGCAATGTCGGTGGGCAGCCAGGGGGCCCACACCATGCCCTGGCGTGGCCTAGGGGGACCCGCGCCTAGGGGTGGTTTGGCCACCCTGTGGCCCCCCTTCGTCTTTCCTTCTGGCTCCGTGAATCTTCCGGGAAAATAACGACTTTGGCTTTTGTCCGGTCCAATTCCGAGAATATTCATTTTCTGACTTTCTGGAACCAAAAACAGCAAAAAACAGGCAACTGGCACTGTGGCATCTTGTTAATAGGTTAGTCCAAGAAATCATATGAAAAGTACTCCAAAGTGTGGACAAAACATAAGAAAGTAGATAAAACCAAGCATGGAACATCAAAAATTATGGATACGTTAGCAACGTATCACATTCCTCTTGGAGTTCTCCAACGAGCTCGTTAATACACGAGTTGGCAGTCATGTCGTACGCCATCCCCTCCTCGTCGGTGTCCATGGCATAGTCGAAGCGACCGACCACGGGATCACGAGGAGGGGATGGCTCGCTCCAGGAGGAGGAATTGGAGGAGGGGGAGAGGGCGGAGCACAGGAAGACAAACCATCCTCCCATTCGTACCTGCCCGGCGGTGGGAGCGGCGTCCGATAGCTGGCGTGGCGTACCGCTCCAGCGACGGTGGCGGCGTCATGCCGCGGTTCATCCAGCGCTTGCCGCTCCTCTTCTTCACGCCCTCCGAGCTGCGCAGCTTCTTGGCGAGCTCTTCGGTGCAGAGGTTGCTCAATGTTGGGCGCTTGGGAGGCTGGTGCCTGCCTCCTCCACCTACGCAGTGGCGCCCCAAGCCTGAATAGGCTGCGTCGGTGCGACATCGCCGGATCTTGCGGTGGTTCGCGCGTAATCGCTCGCCGGACTTTGGTAGCTAGCAGCGGAGCGGCCGGAAGCACTAGGGTTTCGCGATGGGGAAGTGAGGGTTTTGACCCGTCTCCACCGCTCCTGTTGGTATTTATACTAGCCTGTCTCGCGAGCTTACAGGCCACAGAATAATTTCTACGGGCCAGGTACTTTTATGGGCCCTACTAGATCCATCGCATGGGTCTGGACCCGTAAAGTCACTGAACTTTTACCGTTTTCGGCGTTTTAAGGGTATTGTACTGCTATAGTTGCTCTTACATTGCAAATCTAGAGCACAAGCTACTAGTTTTAGAAAAATATAAGTTTATTGAAACCTATCAACATGGGACTTAGTTTTGAAGATCTCATCATGAGGAGCGCAATGGAAAAAATATCTTGATTCAGAAGAATGGTTCAAAAGATATTCCAGTTTGAATTTTCGTTTATCTAAAAAAAAAAGAAAATTTGTATATCCCCGTCCCTCTCTCATCCTCCTAATCATTGAGACACTTGACGAGCACGCAAACACCCCCTGGTGGACCGCATGAAAGGAGGAGGTGACACCTGACGAGCAAAGATCGCTTGGAAGAAGAATGTGACACTTGTTGAGCTAGGAGCCAACGAAATAGAACTTTGAAAAGATTGGTCATTTTATAGAGATCAGGTGAAAATGCACATATCTTGATTTGGTTTCTCACCGTCGATACGTTTCTAGCTAGTTTCTTCCTGCCTATTATACCACTTCTATGTTTGTCTCCTGTGTGGTTAATTTGTAAACTTCATTCAAAAATGAAATTGGCCAAACAAAATTGTTGGAGAATCTTGTTAACAATATGAGTTTTAGGTTAATTTGTGGCTGGTGGACCGTGTTGTGTTGTGACTATTTTATACTCTGTTATTTAAATTTGCCCACAAATGTAGAAAAAGACATGGCAAACAAACACTAAAACATGGAAAAGCGGTGACACAAATGGGATTATGATAATCCATGAAAATGTCAAATGTAGCCTTATTTCCCGCACCAATCACAAAATGAATACTAAAAAATAGGTGAATTATATGTTCATTCTGTCACATTCAATGTAACATGCTCTTTCGTGTGTGCCTTCTTTCAGCGGCTCCAACACGAAAAGGAAAAAACCACTAAATAGTATTAGACAATATTACTTATATATCTCAATGTCCAACACGAAAAGGAAAAAACCACTAAATAGTATTAGACAATATTACTTATATATCTCAATGTGGTATACTTACCAGGGTACGAATATCTTGACACAAAAAACTAGTGATAAAATGATGATTTGCATACTCGGTTCAAAGCTATTCCACTTTGCATATTTGGTCCTAAAAAGAAAAAGAAAACTTCTAGCACACATTCTAGCATGGAAAATCCCACGTCTAACCTTGAGTAACTGTAAACCTCAGTCGATATGTCCTAGACACATGTCGTGGTTACAATCTCTCCACGAAGTTGTAGCAACAAGTGTGAAAAACATATCCGAAGTATGCGTCCTGCGGACACAAGTGCCCATGTGTGAAGTACAACTATACAAGAGGACATCACAACACATTCATATATAAAGAAATAGAAATATATTGCAAAGCCAATCACCAAGATCTAAAATACATAATTATATCATAGGAGTCACGTCCACATACACCAAGCATCAAGCGAAGAAAGCGAATAGTTTAAATCCGAATACGGACAAGATACAAACATAGCATATGATGCTCAGGACAAAGCAAATAGTCCTCCAACAGATCTCAAGATCTATGCACCGGAAACTCTATGCGAGCGGATAGTGTCGTCATCATCAACTTCATCCACGTAGTAGCCTCCAAAAGGAAAATCCTGAAAATATATACAAACATGAGTGCGATACTCTATGGTACTCAGCAAGTATTTATGCAACTAAAAAGAAACTTGGGGGTTGACGTGATTGCGACAAAAGAATACAACATCTATAACAATTCTATAGAGACATATGATACCTCATTGCTTTTGGTTTTTCAGAGGTTGATCATGCGTGTATGTGTAATTTGGTGCACACCTGTAGGGTAAATCTTTTTAAAAATCCTTGCCCACGGTTATGGACTACTTGGAGCATAGTTTTGGAAAGTAACACTATAAACTTGACCCAACTTGACTAGTAAATAGTGCAACTACAACAAAATGGTTAACTAAAGGTGCCAACATTTGGTTTTCCCTACTTGCTTTCTCGTCTACCGTCGTTGTCCTCCTCCGATGACTCATTAACGACTCCTCCTCGTAGATGAGCGCCCTCTCCTTATTGGAGTCCTCCTCCTCCTCCTCGTAGTCCCACGGGTCCACGTCACTCTCATGCGCTTCTGCCTCTAACTGATATATGAATGCCTCCTCGTTGGCCGAGTCGGGGTCGTCCTTATAGTTGTCTCCTCTCTACTTCCTGGATTTCTTCATATCTCGTTTGTTCTTTACATATGTTATCTATCTATTGGATACTTTCTTTATGCGTTCTTCTGTCTATATCCGTTTAGAGGCAAGCTGTAGTGCGTCTCTATAACCTAGTTATAGATATAGTATATTTTACCGCAATTGCGTCAACCCCCAAGTTTCCCTTTAATTGCATAAAGAGCTTGTTGAGTATCTTAGAGATTCACACTCGGATAACAACACCGATCTACTCACGTAGAGTTTTTGGGGTAGAGATCTTGAGATCTGTCGGAGGACTATTTGCTTTGTTCTAGGCATCTTATACCATATTTGTATCTCATCCATACTCGAATTTAAAATATTCACCTCCACTTGATGATTAGTGTATGTGGATATGGGTACTATGATATGATTATGTATTTTGGATCTTATCTATCAGCTTTGCAATATATTTCTGTTTTCTTAGATGAATGTGTTCTGATGTTATATATAGAGTACTACTCATATGTTCCGTATTAAGTGTCGCTGATATAGTACAAAGTCGACACTTTATATGGAACAGAGGAGTATTATAGATATCTTATTGAATTTGTATTAAAAAAATTATAACTGACACTCTCTCTAGCCCAAACTAATTGGCACAACTATATATTGCTAATTTGGTAGGAGGGAGTATATTTTTATCCTAAACTAGAAGGATACCCGCGCGTTGCAGCGGGATTTTATAAATTGGATGGCTAAAAATGGTATGATGCCGTGTTGTAAAAACAATTGATTATTCTGTTATGAAAAAATATAATTTGAAAACTTACAATTGATTTTCAAAGGTGACTAATCCTATATACTGGTAGGTAAATAAATATGTATATAAGGTTCTCGCTCCTATTCAAAATAAGTGTCGAAGATGTCGTATAAACTTTGTACTAAAACAATACTAAATTAACGATATTTATTATGGATCGAAGGGAGTAGTATAAATGTGATCGAGTATGCAAAGAACATTTACCTTCCCCCTTTCTGAGACACCTGCAACAATACATGAAAATAAACTGTAATATGCACTAACATCTCTTACCTGCATACCAACATTTGTCCAAGAACATATTGGGTCCCTACAGAAAGATGCAACCATGAGCATATTTATCAGATCATAAACAGACAATTGGTATGCGTACCTACAGTAAGAATGTGACCGTATGCAAAGCAAAGGCAAGAACAAAAAAATGGTAGAAGATGAATGGGATCGGATGGAACCTGCTCTATGTTGTGATCGTGTCCTTTATTAGAGAATACATTCGCCGTGGACTCTTGAAGTGAAGGAAGAGAGGATCGTCCGTATTAGCCTTCTCCAGTATGTAGTCCTCATTTACCTGTAAATACTAAAAGACACCTGTGCAAATCTAGTCAAGACGGGAGCAACTAACCTTGGGCGTACTCTCTCCGGCCTCATGCATCGGAGACGGCAAACGAAAAGATGGGGTGTGGGAAGAGAACGACGCTGCCTGGCGAGAATACATGGTGGCTCTGGCTGGCTGCTCGCCTACCTTGCAGCTAATGCGATTGATTTAGTGGCCAAATAAAGAGGAAGAGGCAGAAGTGGCCAGGGAGAGAGCGGGGTGGTCGGTTCAGAGTGAGGCAACACATCTTTGTTTTTCTTATAGCAGGTGCATCTCACGTATGCCACACTTTGTACGGTTAGACAACACAAATAGATGGGCGAATGAATAGAATCGGTCTGTAAATACATGTCAACATGGATAGCCTGCATGTCAAGATAGACTATCATAAAGAAATTTTAGCGGGGGTCTACTTTATAAGAAGATATAGATATCTCATGGTATTGTTATGAAAACGAGAGTGCCACCTAAACAGGGACGGAGGGAGTAGCAACCATGCATGCCACATGTCACAAGAGGTGTTTGTGTGAGCAACCTTTGGGAAATTTGGAAAGGTATCTCTCTCTTGCATTTTAGTTTGTTTTTCATATACCAAAGTGAAACATTACTAATTCATTCTTTTCTTTGTTGGTATGTTGTGTCAATTAGATAGTTAGTCCGGGTGTTCTTTATGTTTTACAACTATGATCTATGTTTTGTTACCCAATTTTGGTGAGAACGAGGCAATAGCCTGGTGGTTGGGCCACAGTTGGCACATCTCAATGACCGGAGTTCGATCCTTGTCAGGGACGAATTTTCAGAATTCTCACGCCGACCAGCTTCTACTGTATAAAAAAAAAGTCTAATTCCTCGTAGCACTGTTTCATAATCAACATGGACTGGGCTTGTATTTGCCTAGCTTAGCGGATTGAGTTTGATGTACCATGTTGCAAAAACCTCCATAGTTACACGATCATAACTTTAGGGCATTTATCTTCACCTTTCTTTTTACAACCTTAATCACTAATGATGCCAAATTTATGTAAAAAATGTTACCATGTACTATTCCTCAATAATGAAATAGAAAACAAGCCACACGATGACGCTAAAGTTAGGCATGGGCATTGGACAACTCAATGTGAGGGCAAACCTAAAGCCCGCGATTAGCTGGACTCGAGCTCCACTTTTCTACCCACAGTTTATCCTTAAATTCAGATCATCTTACTCCCTCCGTCCCATAATATAAGACGTTGTTCAAGCTATAACACCTTAGGAATAGTATTTATGGAAAAAATATTATATATTTTATATTTTGAATATAATGGAATTTCATATTTCCTATAAAAATGTTATTGATTTAATGTTTTGGGCCAGATCGGGGCTCAGCGTAGCTTTTTTATGCCAGAATTCACAAAGGCTGGCCCCAAAACCCGGCCCAGCACGGGGTATAATCAGGTCGAGCCAAAAACCATGTCAGGCGGGCAACGGTCACTCTCCGGGTGGTCCCTTTCCCGTCACAGCCTCCCTCCCTCTCTCTCTCCCCTCTAGTTATGCAATAAATAAACCAACCCATGCCAACTGGGCATTGTGTGCTGCTAGCCCCACATGTCATGCAGGAGCAGTAGGCGACGGTTCGCACCTCCCGCTTCCTAAACCCAACGCGTCCCCAACAACTCCACCCCCACGGTCCCATCCTCTTCTTTCCCTCTCCCGTCATTCCGTCACTGTCATCGCCGGCCAGTTGGGATCCTCCCGCCGCCGCCGCCGCCTCTTTCTCCTATTCATTCCGAGCCCCCTCAAACTCTGAGCTTAAACATTGGATCTCCCCCACATGCCCAGAGCCAAGTAAATCCCGACCAGCGCACGAATCCTGAGGCAGACCCTGGTGCGCGGCCGGCCATGGCGTCCGTGGCGGAGCTCAAGGAGAGGCACGCGGCGGCGACGGCCTCGGTGAACTCTCTGCGAGAGAGGCTCCGTCAGCGGCGGCAGACGCTCCTCGACACTGACGGTGAGGCATCCCCTCCCCCCGGCCCGGCAGGGAGCTCCCGAGGGTTTGTGAGTTTTTGAGAACCATTGCTGACTGCTCTGTGTGGCGGGCATGCAGTGGAGAAGTACTCCAAGGCGCAGGGGCGGACGGCGGTGAGCTTCAACCAGACGGATCTGGTCTGCTGCCGCACGCTGCTGGGCCACAGCGGAAAGGTTGTTCATTGGTTGACTTTGGTCTCTTAACTCAATTGCGGGGCAGCTTTTGCGTCTTCTCTTTCAGTGTGCGCTTTTTGGGAGTTACAAATTTGGAAGTAGAGCTGAGTGAGTTCTCACGCTTGTTACTCCAATTGTGGAAATTAAAATTTGGTGGTGGCAGTGTGAGCAATTCGAGGTTGATCACGGAAGAGGATCAATTCCAATTGCGGGTCACATGCTGACCTCTTATAAATGTAAAAAAACTGGATGCGGGTGAGGTTTTGGCACTCTGATTATGTACCTTGGCACGGCGATGAAGGCTTGCCTGGAAAAGGCTGGTGTTTTGACCTATTTTTCATGAATTTGTCGTAAAATGGTGGTAGGAATAATTTGAATTTATAGCGGAACAGAGCATAGCTTCATGCAAAGGGAGCAGAGAATGTTTTGACATCAGCCTTTTGGCGCCAATAGCTAAAAGAGAATTAGGGCAATCTGGTCTTCTTACCGTACTTATGGCAGTACTGAACTGGAAATTGACACCAACGCTTTCAGGCCTAACTTAACATGTTTAGGTTATTGTAGTCCAAGAAAATTGTTATGTCATCTAGCAATAATATATCAATCTTCAGGCTGCTCTTGAGCAAAATCTCCCATAATATTACGAATATCTTGGTTCTTAGTTTACTTATTTGAGACATTGCAGTCCTAATCTGGTCGGCATGCCCATTGATGGAATATGATTAGGTTGGGTTGCTATTTTGATCATCATAATTTACCTGTTTTGGAATTTTTTTAAATCTAAGTGAATAATGGGTATTAGCAGTCTGTTTGAATCTGCTCCTTCTACTATTCCACCCCCCAGTCAGTGAATCAACAGTCAACAAGACAAACAAAACTTCAGTACCAGCAGTAACAATCTGCTGAGATGCTTACCGCCACCGCCACAACTAAATTGTAGTCAAAAAGGGCATGATGCGAGCATTCTGATATTCTACTTGAGGCTTTAGAATCTACATTGAGCGAATTGCCGACCATGCATGCAAGCTGCGATCCATCACTTGCTGTCCCGCACAGAATTCGTCACTTGCAATCACCACAGCTCCAAGTTGAGCCTGTTGTAGCAAAGGGTGAAGATGATGTTTTGACTTGACAGCTCCTGCTTTTTGGCGCCACTAGCAAAAAGAGAATTAGGGAAAACTGTCTTTTCACAATACCCATGGCGATACTAAACCGATAAGATGACAACAATGCCTTTGAGCATAATTTTGCATGTTTAGGATGTTATACTGTGTTCCATGAAAATTAGAATGTTATCTACCAGAGTGTCAATGTCTGGGCTGCTCTTGCAAAATCTCCCATAAACTTATGGATGCTTTTTGAGAACCAAGCGCTGGCTTGGTGGCAAGGCTTGCGAGTGCGCAGCCAGCCCACTCGGGTTCGAGTCCACATGGGGACCGAATTAAACGGGGTGTTATCCAAGCGCGTATAATCCGCTGCTGGAGAGGTCTCGTCTACCTAACAACGTACAGCCCGCGAGGGATCATTCCCCGGGGGTCAATGCTTTTTTTTATGGATGCTTTGAACTATTTAGGCACGTCTTGGTTTTTGGTTTACTGATTTGGCATTGCATTCTTAAACAGGTAATCAGATGCTTATGGATAGAATATGTGGTTGGGGTCAATGCCTTTTTTTTATGGATGCTTTGAACTATTTAGGCATGTCTTGATTTTTGGTTTACTGATTTGGCATTGCATTCTTAAACAGGTAATCAGATGCTTATGGATAGAATATGTGGTTAGGTTTAATTGAATTGCAGTTTCGGTCATAGTTTACCTGTTTTGGAAAAAATCCAAGTGAGGAAATGGCTATTAGCAGTTCATTTGAATCTGTTATTTCCGTTGTTCCATCCCCCAGTCTTCGAGCGAAGAGTCAACACTGCAATAAAAGCTTCAGTACCAACACTAACAATCTATGAGATGATCACCGCCACAACAAGATTGCAGTTAAGGGGGACCAAGGATCATGCTAGCATTGTAACTATTATACTCAAGGCTGTAGAACCGATGTTGAGCACTTGAGCGGATTGCTGTCCATGCATGTATGCATGCAAACTGCAATACATCACTTGTTGTCCCACGTTGAGCACGCTCAACCTATTTGACCAGATTTAAGCCGTAATCCCACTCCACAGTAGCATTTCCTTGGAAATGCTTTTCCTTTGTTATGAATACTATTGCTATGTTATTTTGTTGTTCTTTGTAAATCCCTCTTTTCCTATAAGGGCATGGTATTGTTTCAAAACTAACTGAAATACAAAATGTATCGTCTAGAAAAACGCAAGGTTCAAGAAGGCAGTATGCTGCTGCTCACCAATTTTTAGAACATTGCAATGGACAGAAAGAACCATGATACGAAGAATTATGATGAGTTGATCCTTTCAACTGTTCTATCATGCCAATTTTATGCTCCGTGAATCTGGTTTGGTTGTTCAGCAATTTGGATTTCTTTGAAGGATAGTATATCGTATAGTTGCTTATGTTGAATTGCTTCACAGTTTTATAACTAGTACTAACTCTGGCTCTATGCAGGTATATTCTCTGGATTGGACTCCTGAAAAGAACTGGATAGTCAGTGCCTCACAAGATGGAAGATTGATTGTATGGAATGCTTTAACGAGCCAGAAAACACATGCCATAAAACTACACTGTCCATGGGTGATGACATGTGCTTTTGCACCCAATGGTCAATCTGTTGCCTGTGGTGGTCTTGATAGTGCATGCTCTATATTTAATCTTAACTCGCAAGTGGACAGAGATGGGAACATGCCAGTATCAAGAGTACTTACTGGACACAAAGGCTATGTTTCGTCCTGTCAGTATGTCCCGGATCAGGAAACCCGCATGATTACAGGTTCAGGTGACCAAACGTGTGTCCTGTGGGATGTTACTACTGGCCAAAGGATGTCCATCTTTGGAGGTGAATTTCCATCAGGCCATACAGCTGATGTGTTAAGGTAATTGTCTTTTTCTCATGAGTTTATCTCTTCTATTATGACCAAAAACAATGTTGATCCTGTTAAAAATTTACTGATTAAGTTGAACAAAGTTCCATAAGCATCGCCCATTAATTCTACACCTTGTCTGACTGGGCAGTATTTGCAAAGAAATAATATGTTTCACCTTTGGGGTTGCGAGTTTACTGTAAGAGCTGACTGTAATTAATAGTACTAACAAACTAATAATTAATGGCGGTACATGCAGTGTGTTGTCTGTGAGACTTTTCCCCTTAAATATTAGCCATATAAATCATCAATGGTCTGACTGCTAATCAGTAGCTGATGTGCATGAGGCAATGCAAGGGTATTTTGATAATGGCGGCATGTTTGTGTTGAAGCTTTTAAATATACTTCTGAAAGTGCTGGTCTAGTTTGATCTTTATTTTGAAAAGTTGCCATACTTTATATGTGTACTGGTTTGAGTTTCAAGTGCCCTGATCTACTTTTTTACCCCTTTCAGTCTGTCCATCAACCCGTTAAACACAAATATGTTCGTCTCGGGTTCATGTGATACAACTGTAAGGCTATGGGATCTTAGAATAGCAAGCCGGGCAGTCCGAACATATCATGGACATGAAGGTGATATTAACAGTGTCAAGTTTTTCCCTGATGGTCAAAGGTTTGGTACTGGTTCAGATGATGGTACATGCAGATTATTTGACATGAGAACAGGGCATCAACTTCAAGTGTACAGTCGGGAGCCAGATAGAAATGATAATGAGCTCCCTATAGTTACATCTATCGCATTCTCCATATCAGGAAGGCTTCTCTTTGCTGGTTACTCTAATGGTGACTGTTATGTGTGGGACACGCTTCTCGCCGAGGTATGCATTTCTACCCATTGTCCATTAATTTAATTAATCTTAGAAAATTAGAAATGCAAAAAATAAGACTGGTCAAATTTTATTGTGAAACTACAGTTGAGTTCCATTTTGGTGAAAAGGAAACATAGTCTGACTACGGTACTGTTTATTTAACATATAATGAAAATGAGATCAAAGTTAAGAAATGCCAAGGCTGGTTCATGCTAATACTAATTCGATCTTTAAAATTTAAACCATATAAGCTTAGCTTCGATACAGTACAGGAATATTTAGTCAGTTTGATGTGGTTTTCAAGCTGTAACTATCAAGTGCTAACCACATTGGAAAAGGGTCAGTTGCGGAGAACTAGCTGCATTTCCCTCTGAGATGTGCCTCACTGACAATCATGAAAACACATAAAATGTTGTTTGTATCTGGCTACCTTCTGCTTCAGTAGTACGTGTCCCATCTTACGTCAGTAGTTCCTGCCACATCTCTATATGCAATTCAAGAAATAACAATGCAGATCACCTTGCATTAAAAAATTGGTGCTATAGGCCAAGAGGCGTCAGATAATAGATTTTAGATTGTCCCAAGCCTCCAGCGCAGTACTTAACTGAGTGCTGATCCCTTCTTTTTTAGAACCCCTGGACTTAATCGGCTGATTGCCAGTGGCTAGTGCAGTACAAGTACAATTGCTGTTTAGCTAGGCTAGTTGTTGATGGCTGTGACCTCGAGGTTCCAGCCACATGTTTGTTTATTTGCAATAAGTCATTTGGCCATGTTTATTTTTGACTCGAGCCCCTTTGTGACCTCGTTTCGTTCCTATATGATCCAACAAAGCGAGTGCTCATAGAGCGCTTAATTGAATTGCATGCTGTAGCTTTTATGAGCTTCAAGCTCTTCTGGGTTTAGTGAAATATGTAACATCTGCCTCATATCATGCATCACCCATCTTTATCTACTGCTTATATTATTATCACTTTGTGGTTGACTTGTGAATACTTTTTGAAACTCCTCAGGTAGTGCTTAATTTGGGAACTCTCCAAAACTCCCACGAAGGTCGTATAAGCTGCCTTGGGTTGTCATCCGATGGAAGTGCATTGTGTACAGGAAGTTGGGACAAAAATTTGAAGGTAAGGACGGTGCTTCTGATATGAATAAATAAATAATTTTGTTGGTTACTTGATCAAATTACATGACATGGCACTGTTGTACCGCAACATTAAAAATTGTGCTAGAAAGGAGCTATCAGTTATACGATAAGGTACTTTATTACCTATTACTGTGCATCTTATGTTATATTTCCAAGCTAGTTACATGTCTATCGCTTCAGTTTTCTTTTGAAATAATATTGCACATTGTGTGGTACATCAACTAACTTGGAAAGACACTTGTTTACTACTCCCTCTGCTCCACAATATAAGCCTTTTAAGCAGGCTAGCTTGCTAAAAAGGCTCGTGGAACAGAGGGAGTATTTTAGTTGACTTGGATTTATCTAGATTCGGATGTATCTAGTACTAAAACATGTCTAGATGCATCCGAATCTAGACAAATTCGAGTCAACTAATATGGGTCGGAGGGAGTATTTGTTTTCAGCTTTTGGATTTATTTTTTGTTTATTTGGCTTTTGGGTAATCTCGCGTACTTGAGTTAGTAGATGTTGACAAGGAATACCATTCGGTTTTCACATTGTGATCTACCCATTATCAATGGAAATATTTCTCAGTAGGCTATAGACTGTAGAAATAATTTTTAGCCAACCCTAGCATTCTAACGGTCGACCTGCTACTTGTTTATAATTTCAGATTTGGGCCTTCAGTGGACACCGCAAAATAGTCTGAAGCCCAGCGTTCTTGTCTCCATGTTGTATGTTCCTCCTCGCGTGTTGAGAGTGGTGGCCAACTCAACAGGTTCCTGAAGATGAAGTTGGTTTTGTAGCATAGAAATCTTCCTGTATCATACCTTATGTCCAGTGGAAAAATACAGTTTATCGGCGGAGACTGTGTGCCGTGATGTTCTTGTACCTGGTGAAGTCAGCGTACTGTTTATAGAGTTACTAGAAATCAGCACCCCATGTGATCTTTTTCTGTTCTTTCTATGTACAATTATTTCAGCTGTAGAAAAGCACTACCTTTGTGATGTCTAATTTGAAAACCCATTATCAGTTTTGTTCGGTTCTCGGGTAAGGAATACTATCTGCTGCGTTTCCTTTTTCTTTTTCTTGACAGAAAATGGCGCTTTATTGAATAAATAGCATCAATAGAGTTCCCTGGATACACTCCGGAACAGAAAAAAAAACTGAACTAGAGTTTACAAAGTTGCAAGTTTTAGCTAAAATGTACGGCAAATGCTTGATGCCGACGAATTGATCCTCTGCACCAGGGATATAGGCAGTCCGTCACAAGGATCCTTCTCCCTTCCTTCGTCGCGAGCCAACTGCATAGCACGGCGGAGAGCCAAAGCTGAAATAATCAAAAGCTAGAAATTTCGGCTGAGCGCTCGAGCGTACTACTTTTTACATGGCTGCTGAGTCGCGCAAGTATAGAGTGGGGCAAAGTGCGTACAGAGGCGAGACGCATCTTGTTTCCCTCTCGCCCTTGGCTCTCCGTTGCCCAGTTGGGTCGTTGAAGCCCATCGGGCCTGTGGAAACCAAAAGCCCAGTTACTTCGATGACAGCCGAACGAACCTGCGCTGTGGCGCGAGGGAACGCTGGTTCTTTAGTCCCACCTCGCCGAGCGAAGCAGGAGACCGGGCGAGGCTGTGCTATAAGAAGGAGGGGGTGGCCTTGCTTCCAACTCATACCTTTCTCGGCCTTTTGGCTAAGATCAAGTGTAGTATCTGTTCTTATCAGTTTAATATCTGATATGTGGGCCATGTGCCCACAACGATATTAAATTTATTTTTTGTGGGGGAGGGTCCACCACAGTGGCTTGCCACTGGGGCCCTCAGGTGTCGCCTGGGCGTTGCACTACTGCCCAGGCCTGGCGCACCCCAACCAAAGCAATCAAATTCTTTAGCAACAGGTTCAGCAAAGGAGAATCTTCAGTTTGTGAACTCAGCCAGTATAGCTTCAGTTAGGAACAGGTGACGACTATTGTCCAGTTTCGTCCATCTCCAGTCTTCACATGTCCTGCACATCAGAACATGTTTCAGAACTTATGCAGCAAGCACAACAATAATCTGTCAGTTCAGAAAAGAACAGAACACAACAGCCGAGCCCAACCACGAAGCATGCGGATCCAACAGTCTGATTGCATCCAAGATTACATACAGATCATGTCCTCTTTTGCTTGATGATGCGGCGCCTAGAACATCCGAGGAGGTGCAGCTCCCAAATCACACTTCTGTCTGAATCTCTATAAGGCAAGAACAAGCCAAGTGCAATGAGATGATGCACGGCAGAACGAGTATCTACCAAAAGCTGCAAGATTGTAAGGCCTGTGACTCCGATAGCTTCCGTTGCCTGCTTCAGCGCAGTTGGCTTTGCCTCTAATAGTTCCAACAGTTGAATACACAACCTCCATGACACCGACAACTTTCAGATCAAAGGAAGAAACGATGAATTGTTTGACATTGTATGCCCTAAGTCCAGAAACCAAACCATAGGGACCTCCTTCATACACTGCATCTTCCACGAATATCTTAGGGAGATCATCGGTCCAGCGAAGTGAACTCCCTGTCAGCTTCATTGCCCTGAGAACGCGACAAGCCAGTGTGCTCTGACAAGGAGTATTGCTGTTTTGTGTTGGCTTGATTTTGGACATCAGTCTGTAAATCAAGTTCATCTCGTGTCAGTGAGTAATGAGGAAATCGGACAATTTGTCTTGTGCGACTCTCTTTTTTTGTTTTGGATCAAAGGCGTTGCAAACTGGCAAAAAGGACGATACAACAACTAAAGAGAATGGGAGTTCATGTAGTATTTTTTTTATCTTGTATAATCGTGGGCATGTGCCAATTATATGTACAAAAAAATATATTTCAAATACAAATGGGAGTTAAAGTAGTATAACAACGCTCTAGCATCTTATATCAGAACAAAAGAGAATGCACTAAAACAGAATAAGAGAAGCTAAAACTCATTATAAACACTAGTACCGGTAAATTTGAGGAAGCAAAAGGAACTGGAAGTGTATGTATCTTTTAGCGAGAAGAGTGAGTGGTCGTATCCTTCTCTATCAAGCCAGTCACCCTTTTATACAGTTCTTGCAAGAGACTAGAGATACAGCATTGACTTCATGTAGCTACATTCTATCTATCACATTGACATAACTCGTCACAGTTTGGTTTGCATGGGTGGAAAGGATGGAAGAGAAGTAAAGATTTCTCAAATTGTTGAGATCAACACATTTGGTAACTGTGAATGTGTGTTCACAGTGAAACTAACAGATGAATAACATTTGTCTGCCTTGCGACGTCATATGAACAGGTTGACTGATATAAAGGTAAGCAAAATCAAACCCATTATGCATAGCAACTTTTGAACTTCTTTAATGCAACTAAGTATAAGAGGTTAACTTGGCCCTTGTACATCATATCCCAATTTTCAGGAACGAATAAACAAGCCTGGAGACCAGATTCAAGCTAATTTTTTTGACAGTACAGTTTCAGGCTAACCGATAGGACATTCACCAAACAGATGGAGGCATACATCAGCTAAAGATGATTACTAACTACAAGTCTACAGTCAAACAGAATCTGTAGAATAAGAGCCAACACTGTTCTGGAAAAAAAGGGAACAACGGCAGAGCTCTCACCACATCAGGAGGTTCAGCTAATATATTGATGAAGACTTTGCCTGCCATCAGTAAAGTTCACACTTCAGTAATCATGAACAGGCGAACTGCGGGTATCAACAATGGTAAAAAAGCATGAACTTGCTTTGTTGCAGCACCAGTCATAAGAAAATCAGTTGTGACCATGCGAGGCTGCAGAAATTATTTACGTACTTAGTTTTAGTGTACGAATATCCTTTTCAGAGTTATGAACAGATCTTCGAGCCAAAAAAAAATCATTTGCTCATGCGCATATACCATGGACCAATGATTACAGCCTTGCACAAACTAGTTAGTTGAATAACACCAATGTTTAATTATCCTTACACAAGAGAATAATTACAAAGTTTAGAATGCGGAAGATACCAAAAGAAAATGTGGAGCTATGTACCGATAAATTGTGCAGCACAACATTATTCACTTCATTCATCTGCAACTCAGCCTGCAATTAGAATCATGTTATCTCTCCACACAATTTCTGATAAGGCTGCAAAGTTGTATCATTTACATGTGCACTGCCTTTGCCACAAAAATGCAAAAGAAAGGAAAGTAAATGCAACTTAAGTTATGAATTCTTTACATAAATCATTCCATTTAAGACTTAAAGGATGGTATTCTAGAACACCTAAAGGATCAAACCTCGAGTCCAAATGCACGCAGTAAACCTATTTTTTTCTGAGTGGATGATTTAAGTTGTCCCATATATTAGTTTGCCACAACGATTAGATATTGACAAAACAGTAGTTACTGCAATGTACTGTTGAATGTTTGTGCCTCGAGGCGATCAACAATTTCATGAAGTTACAATACAGAAAATAGTTTTCTGGAACTGAAGCAACATTTCATTATTTCTGAATGCTTCACTGGAAATGTTCAAACAGAAACTAATCTTTCAGGATATATCATTATAAGTATTATCTAGAATTACCAAGAATTCAAACAGAAACTAACCATAAGTGGCAAATATGATGATTATCAATCATAAATACCTAATTGAAGACTAATAGTTCACCAAAAGATGATTAAGTTTGTCTTTTCAAAAATTTACTTTGCCTAAAACCTTCATTTAATCCAAAACAAACTGATACTACCACATGGTTGTGCAAATTCAATATGTTAAGTACAACACACTCATCTGGAGAGGGATGAAAGGAGATGCTCCTACCAGCATCAAAATAACAGTATATAATACGCTATGTTCAATTCCACAAGTTTATACTATATGAGCAGTTAAATGAAATAACGATATCACGTTCCTCAGCTGAGTATTCACAATTACTAGACAACGGAGCAAACAGAAATGCTACCTCGGGGTTGGCCTTCCATCAGGTCCAGCACCATCGATGTTAACCACCTCGAGATCGGTTCCACATCATATTTATTGCCTAAGATGGCAAGACGATGAATGTGCGAATATGATTCTTCAGTCCTCATAATATAAGCTAATACTGAGTAGAAAGTAATACCTCACGACAAAATAGCATCAACACAAGAGTGTTCGCGGTGATCACCCCACTACCAAAACAAACAAAAAGGTCAATCAACTGAAAAAAGGTGTGCCACTAATTCAAGCCTTGCAATATAGAGATTGAAAATTACATGAGAGCCTCATCAGAAGTTTCTAGATACTTTCAATCCAGCATCGTTGATCTGCACCAACGGAAGTAATCCAGAAAAAAATCTAGTTCTTTTGACAGAAAAAAGGCATTCAAATAAATGCATGAAGTATATAAACAGTTACAGAAAGCTGATGTACAAGCACAGCAATGTGGATTGGACAGAGGTATTCCTAACTGCATACATCAAGCATCAAACAATCAAATATTGGAGCATCAGTGTCATTTCATAGCTCATTGTTAGCAAGAGAGAGATGACAAGGAGACCCTGCAGGTACTTTTGGAGTTGCCATGTCTGGCAGCACAGATATTCTAACCCCAATTGACTTGGAAAATGTCAAAAGAACTCCTTGGCATGAAGGGAGTACAGGACAAAGAGAATGTTCCTGGTACTGGTCCAGGCTTCTTCAAAGTACAACCCACCACGCATCTGACATTATCGGCATATGCAAACAGCATGAGCAGTGGCTAGTGCAATGGCAGACCAGTGAAACCAAAAGGCAATTAGTAATTTATCTATGAATCAGCAAGACGTTTAGCCCAGACAAATTACGACCACAAAACCATCTTAACATTTGCAGCGTCTCGCAGGCAACATGAACATCCAGACTGGATAAATAGCTAAGATTCCATTTGACATCAACGCACACAGGCATCACAAAGGTACTAACTACCGATAGTTCATCACCATATCCTAAAAGAGAACAGATAACTAGAGTCATTTATCAAGGCTCGGAGTTCAGACGCCAGTGGAGCCGAACCCTCCCTCTCCCCTGACGGTGGCGTCGAGGTCCTCCACCTCAGCGACCTCTGGAGTCATGATCACCTGGATGATCAGCTGTGCGATGCGGTCCCCAGGCTTCACGGCGAAGTCCACCTCCGCGTGGTTGAAGAGCACGACGCCAACCGGGCCGCGGTAGTCCGCGTCGATCACTCCTGCGCCCACGTCGATCGAGTGCTTCAGCGCCAGACCTGACCTCGGCGCTGCAGAAACCAGACAAGCATTTCGTCAAACACTTGAGGCGCGAACAGAAACGAGACCATAAAGTAAACTACTAAGGAAAAGCAGATCATCATCTAGTCCATCAGCAAGCTTACCGACGCGCGCGTAGGTTCCCTCTGGGATGGCGATGCTGAGATCGGTGGCTACCAGCGCCTTTCCCCTGGCCGGCACAGTCGCTTCCACCGCGCTGAGATTGGACCATAAACAGTTAGGAAACACGGCAAAAATCGATGGCGAGGAAATTATGTGCACGAATCGGTGAGAATAGAATACCTGGAGAGGTCGTAGCCGGCGGCGAGAGCGGATCCGCGACGGGGCAGGATGGCGTTCTCGGAGAGCTTCTTGACCTTGAGGAGAGGCGCGATCTTGGTGATCTTCTGGGGAGGCTCCTGCACGGAGTCGGCTGCAGCGCCGTTGGTAGCGGCCATGGCGACGGGTGGGAGGGTTCTTGGGAGGCGGCGGCGAAAGAGCGGAGGAGAGTTGTGGAGGAGTTGGAGGTGAGGGCGGCCGTGGTTGCCGAGGGCCGTAAATAGGGAGGCGACGGGGCGGGAAGGGGAGCGGATGGCGCCAAGAATTCCCGCCATAAAATTTCAAGGTCGTGCGAAGAGAAAATCGACCGGTTTGGTCTCCAACGCGTCGGGACGCGAGCGGCCTGGGGCTGTGGGTCGGTAGGCTAGTCCCAAACGTACGCGGCTACGCGCGAGTGGTTTTTTACGCATGTGTTTGTTCTCCAGCAAAGTTTACATATTTGTGCTCAGGATATTTTGTTTCCATATTTTTTAGTATTTTTTGTCGTTCTCGTGATAACTTGATATGAGGAATAACTCGAGGACATTCGCTTTTGATCTTGGGTGCATACGCTCGCGATTTTTTTTTAAATAATACACTTTATTTAATGATTTTGACATGTATTGCATGAATTTAAAAATTTACAAAACTAGTACATAGTCGGCTTCGGCCTGGCCAAATAGGCCAATCGGCGTGAGCCAAGCCGAGTCAGCTCCATTTGGCAACGAGCAGAACGACTGCATGTGGCCGCGTGGGGTCACGGGCCCGCATGCTCCATTTGGTCAGGCCCAAGTTGAATGTTCATTCGGTCAGTCCTAGATCGATTGCATGCTCCATTTGGTCAGACCCAAGCTGAATGCCCATTCTGTCAGGCCCAGACCGATTGCATTCTTTATTCGGTCAGGCCTAGGCCGAATGCCCATTTGGTCAGAGTCACTAGATCTGCCTGATCGAATGCTCCATTCGGCCTGGGCCTGACCGACTGCATGTTGGGTTGTCAGCCGACGGCCGGTCCGGTCCAGACCGAGTTGGTCCACTCGGCTAGGGCGCAGCCGACAATGTGCTACTTTTGTAAATTTTTAAAATCGTGCAATACATGTCAAAATCATCAAATATTATTTAAAAAAAATCGCCATACACTCCTACGGAAATAATATTTTTAAATAGCAAAAAAGTCCGAATGGAAATTTGGCGTGTCATCTAGATCTCGATATTCTATGTGTGCACGAGTCATGTACAAATGACATGCTTTGTGTCATGTGTAAGAAAGGTAAAAAAATGTCTTGAAAACGAGCAAACTCTTAGACAGCAACTCCAAGCCTTATACATAGCACCCAACACCACGAGGACAAACCGAGAAGGGCATGAAGGAGTGTTGCTAGATCAGTCGAAGGGGGTCCTCTGGTCCAGACAAAGCATTGGAACATCTCCGCTTGCCCAGCAACCACTCAACACCATGCAACACTAGAACTCATTGGCATCGTTGAAGGGCTTCCCATCGCCGATCTGACATGGCAACACCGAGAACCACCATTGCAACCAAAGGGCACTGTTCCACCGAGACACGTCCACACTTGTCGAGGATATGCTGTTGGAGATATGCTCTAAGAGGGAAATAATAAAATATGGTTATTATCATATTTCATTAGTTCATAATAAGTTTTATGTCATGTTATAACTGTATCAATCGAAAATATTGGTACACGTGTGGTATGTAAACAGACCAAGTCCCTAATAGCTTATATTCAACTAGCTCATTGGTCAACTGATGATCAAGGTTTTCTGACCATGGACATTTCTGTCAATTGATAATGGAGTCATGTCATTAGGTGAACGATATGATGGACATACCAATATAAGTATTGCAACACAATCAAGTCACAAAGTTCATCGTTGTGATAATTAAGAAAACATAGTAACATATTCCTTAGACCGTGAGATCGTATCTAATCACCATCGCCCGAGGTTGTCTTGACTGCATCGACCATCACACCGTAATAGGATGATCATAAAGGTGTCTCTCAGGTATTTCGAAGGGATATGTTGAGGCATATGTATCAAGATCAGGATTATGTTCTCCCGCGTGATGGGAAGATACTCTAGGCCCACTAGTGAGATTACATCCATGAAGCTCCACAGCGTATGACTAGGTCATGAGGTTGGAATATCACGGGAACGAGTTAAGTAGCACCTATCGGTAATGATATTGAACTAAGTAAGATGGTACATGTGGTCAGATATCGGACAAGTCAAGTATCAAAGTAACAAAGGGAATAGGACTCGACGTTTATGGTTCAAACACATATATTCATGGAATGCGCAAGTGTCATTATGGCATCCATGTCCCGTTGATGGTCATTGGTTAGAGAAGCATCTCGACCATGTTTGTAGTGTTCCCAGACCATAGGGTAACACAGCTAAGGGTTAGATGACGCATTAGAGATAGTTTTGGAATCATCGGGATCACTAGAGCAAACAAAAGAGAGAACCAGAAATGTTTAATGTGAATTCGAAAGGTGTTCGGAGTAATCCAAAAGGTGTTTCGAAGCAAAGGGAATTAAATAATATGTATTTCATGTTAATTGAAGGAATTAATATTAAAATATATTTTAATTGAATTTTAGGCCCACCTTAATGGGCCCCTCCAGGAGGGGAGCCCGTCAAGGGGGCGCCGCCCCATAGGGATAAGGTGGGGCACCTAGGGTTTGGGGTGGAGCCCACCTAGGGCACCGCCTCCACCTCCCTTGGACGCACTCCTCCCCTTATATAAGGAGGGGCACATGTGGGGGAGGGGATCCCAAGCCCTTGAGGCCATTTGCTCTCCCCCTACCACCGTGCCTTCTCTCTCTCTCCCTCGTTCTCTCTCACGCTTGTGGCTCCTAGAAGAGCTGCGCATGTGGGATTGGACACCACCACTACACACAATCGTGCTACTGGTACCCTGATCCAAAAGATTTATTTCCGCATTCTCGGCTGGATCGTAAAACCGGGAGTCGTTATTGAGTACCGTACGTGTGCGAGACCACAGAGGTGCTGCTAGTTGTGGCACCTATCATCGTGTGAGGATCAACGCGGTTTTAGGTCGGCTATGATGTACGACTATATCATCCACGTTTATCGTGAACGTTAAAAGCTTTCGGTCTACGAGGGTACGCCACCGAAACCTTCTCATTATAGTATTACTCCTAGATAGATCTTGGCAGTTGGTGTATGTTAGTTAGGAAACAATATTGTTTTCTAGTGAGAACCCCTACATATGTATAATGGGTTAACCATAACATGGCCTTAATCCGGCTAATCTGGATGGCTCAAAAATGGTGGAAAGGCCTATGGCCTTCTAGGAGTCCCAGTTAGAGAATTCTAGAAGGGAGACCTAGCCGTATCCAGTAAGGCTACGCTCACCGCCTATGACTAAGCCAGAACCCTGGAGTGCACGATATGTAGATCTATTTGTATTAGTTTAGACCTTTATAACTTGTCCGGCTAGGACTACTCATTGTAACCCTAGTTTTTTGGCACCTTTATAAGTCAAACCTACGGGAGCCTAAGGGCAAGCAACTCACAATCCATGTAATCTTTGGCCTATCGTGGTTTCGTGGTTATACTGATTGACAACAGGAGTAGGATCTCACCACCATAGTGAGATATGAACCTGGGTAACTCGTGTTACACGCCCTTATAGAACGCTCACCGCCTCTCGCCCCGGCTCTCTAAACTTGCCGTTAGGACCCCCTCATGGCGCACTCGCCTATGATACCACTATAGTTGGCGCCCATCGTGGAGCATGAAACGCCTCCTAGAGCTGCCTTCATGAGCATCGGTGACACCATCTCCATCGGGCGCGTCCTCTACGCCGGAAACATTCTGATCGTCCCAACGATCACGTCTGGACTCCAGCAAGGGAGAATGTCACCCGACTAAGATGATCGTACTAAGTGTCTACAAGATGATCTTGGTGGGTTTATAATGACACCCGACGAGAGAGATGAATGTATAGTTCTATGATTAAGGCTAATGATGAAGACTCGGGTGATTATGGTGTGTCCTCTTCAGGTGAATGTCCTTGAGTACTTATAGGCATCGATGGTGGCAGCGTCTCCCTTAATCATGTTAGGTCTTCATATTGTCTTGCGTGTAATCTTGATCTTCGATCTCCCTTGTATACGTGGCTGGTCTTCGGGATCTCCAGAGAGTCGTCTTGCAGCCCGACATGTCAGGTCAGTTGAGGTTAGGCCGATTGAGAGCTTCTAGATGCAGGACTTCAGGTCCTTGATTGCATAGGTAGGCATAGTTAGGAATCGTGGATTAAGGCCCATGTGAGGTACATGCCTAAATCCACCCATCACCAACACCCCTTGGCCCATGCAGCTCGGATAAGTGGATAAGATTAAATCCCTTTAAAATAGGTGGGTATTGAAATAACAAAACCACCAATACATAAATATGGCATCATTAGGTGGGCATTGAAATAACAAAACCACCATAAGTGGTTTCACCATTTTATCATTTTTACTTATTTAGTTATGAATTTTCTAGTGAGATTGACTCTTATTTTGGTATTTAAATTACAGGAGAATATCTGTAAGTCAAAATAATTATTTCCTCATAGGGTTAGGAAGGTACTTGAGTACTGATTCACTAGGAGTTGGTTTCACTTCAAAAGGATTACTAGAATGCCCATGGGAAATTCCCAAAGTCAATTATGCAACTATTTGTCTTTTTCATCAGATTTATTTTACAGGTCCAATTCGTAGGGGTTCCGCGTATGAAAACAATAAAATTAATTTTACCCTACGCCCCTAAACCCCCGATGCTGCCAGGACCTATCTATTAGTAATACAGTAACGGGAGGGGCTTTTCGCAAACTTACCCTTCAAGACTGAAAAGCGTTGTCAACGCCCAGGAGAGCGTGGTTGATGTAGACAAGCCGAAGCCGACCTCAAGGTCGTGATGAAGTCCTTGCGCTCCAATGGCTCCAGCGACTTGAGTGCCTCAAGTGTGACACCTCGCGGGGAGTTACACACGTCCGGTGCCTGACAATGACTCTTGCTTCCTCGATCCAGCAACTGTTGTGGAAGTAGAGCTCCTAGATCCAAATCCCGCAGCGCGACGGCGCTCCGCGGTGAAGATGTCTCTCGTTCGCGTAGTCCAAACTTGGGACCACGGTCACGAGAGAGAGAGTATCAATTGGAGGTCTTCCGAAAATTGAGAAGATCTTTATTAAATATTGTGTGTTTTTATCTGGCCAAAATACCCCCACTATATATAGGGGAAGGGGAGGTACTACCTCCCTCAAAGTCTCGGGGTGGGACTAAAGGAGAGGAGAGGGGGTGGGGGTGGCGCCGCTGGCCACCCCATGAGCCACGCGCGGGGGGTTGGCCCACTAGGGCGCCAGCCTCCCCTCTTGGCCCTTCTCCCTCTTGCCCTTTCCCTAATGGGCCCTCTTCCCTCCGGAATTGTCCCATTAAGCCTTTGACCTTTTAAATTGATTTTCTCTTTATTAAATAATTATGAATAAATGATTAATTCAATATTTAACATTTATTCATATATTATTCAATCTCTGTGGCTATGGAACACCTTCCACCTCCACTCCGGACATCCTCCGGACTTACCGAAACCCTTCCGGTTTTCTCTCTACTATTCTTCGGCGATTCTTCCGATCCTATAAACACTCTATAAGCATCATCAAACCCTTAAGCGTGATACCCTACGATCCGGGAACACTCTAGACATGGTCGGGACACTCTCGGACCAATGATCAACAGTGGGACCTGGATGGCCATGTGACCCCTGTGCGTTCCACGAAGATCTTTCGTCGTTTGAACCGGGACAATCGTGTCTTATTCCCTTTGTCTCTCGATACTTGCATTGCCCAAGATCTGATCAATGACATCACCATGTCGTGTTCAATCTCGTTACCGAACAATGCTACTTGAGTCGTTCCGACAAGTGATATCCCTATGATCAAATCACACGATGTGCATCTATTGGATATAACTTCTCCGAGTGGGTCCTTGAGTATCTTTCCGTCACGTGGACAGACAAATCCCGCTCTTGACATATATTTCCTCTACGGTTTCCTCCGAGTACCTGAACACACCTTTATAACCACCATATTACCAGATGGCGCTTGATACTATTTAAGCACTCTCAGGAGACAATGATTGATATAGCCTCACGGGCTAAGGAATAGTCTACGAGAATCCATTTCTAATCATCGCAAGTTGAACTTCGTGACATGATCAGGTCACGATGTTTAGGTTGGGTATTGGTTCGTCATCTCATTCTTAGAATGAGTTGACTCCGTTTCCAACTGGCAGAAATGCCACATGATCAGGAAACATGATCATTTATTGACCAATGAACCAGTGACTAGAGTTTCACTAGTAACCCCTGGTTGTTTATATATCACACGTGTATTGATGTTTCCACTCAATATAGTTATAGCATGATATAAAACTTAATCATAAACTATATGAAATATGATAATAGTTCTTATTACTATTTGTCTCTAGGGCATATTTCCAACAGTCTCCCACTTGCACTAGAGTACAAATACACTAGCTGCATTTGTTCTTAATCATTGGCACCATATATCCGGTACCCTGAACATGCTTGCTCATGGAAGAGGTTGAGTATTGGGTTAGTACTTTACAGTCCCAAATCCTTTGCAACTGACTAATGTCACCTTGATTGACATTAATACTTTATCATCACATGATAACATCTGTGTGTATGCATCGTCTCTATGGCAGTAGAACGAGGCCTGATTCCAGGAGCCTACAGTGACTTTAGATCAACCTCGAGGGCTTTCTCATGGACATTGTGCCCTGGAACACATCATTCTACGTTAAAAGCGAACTAGCCCCGCCATAACATTATACAACACTTTAGATGGTACCCTTATCTATTATTATAAATGTAATCATCGAACACTAGTGCACTCTGATGGCTCAATGCACGGCGCCCAGAAAAATGCTTGATGGCGGTGTTGATGTAGAGCTCGTTGGGAACCCCAAGAGGAAGGTATGATGAGCACAGCAGCAAGTTTCCCTCAGTTATGAAACCAAGGTTTAATCGAACCAGTAGGAGCAAGGAAACACCCCAAAGGTGTTACTAGCTGAGCTTTGGCAGGGCGCACTACTGGTGCTAGTAGCAACGTGGAGACCTACACAACACAACCACAGAACTTTGTCCCCAACTTGCGATGAGCTTGTCAATCTCACCGTGTTTTATGATAAACAAAGGATTAAACGCATCGAATGGAAACAAGTAAAAGTTTGCAGAAAGTAAACACAAAGAAGTAAACAGTTGTAGATTGTATGTAAACAAAAAGGACCGGGATCCATAGTTCACTAGAGGTGGCTCTCCTTAAGATAGATAACATGTTGGGTGAACAAATTACAGTGGGGCAATTGATAAACACCGAGAAAGCAATACATGCATATACTAATCATCTTGACTCCTTTGAGACTTGATTGGGCATTACAACATTATACATAGACCGCCATCCAACTGCATCTATGACTAATAATCCACCTTCAGGTTATCATCCGAACCCCCTCTAGTATTAAGTTGCAAGCAATAGATTATTGCTTTACGAACTGCGTGTAAAGTAAACAATACGATTGTTCTATGAACAAAGGATTGTTGTTTTCTCCCTAGTAGCAACATCACATCTAGTACCTTAGAGATTTCTGTCACTTCCCCAGATTACCAGAGGCATGAACCCATTATCGAGCATAAATACTAACTCTTGGAGTTGCTAGCATCTACTTGGCCAAGATAGCTACTAACAACGGAAAGCATGCAAGATCACAAATAACAAAGACATGATAGAATCAATAATCAATCTGAAATAGCATCTCAATATCCATCGGATCCCCGCAAACACAACATGCAGAATTACAAATAGATGATCTTGATCATGAACGGATCTCACAAGATCTAAACATGAAAGCACAAAGGAGGAGAACCAACCATCTAGCTACTACATGGATC
Source organism: Avena eriantha (assembly GCA_910589775.1). Lineage (NCBI taxonomy): Eukaryota > Viridiplantae > Streptophyta > Magnoliopsida > Poales > Poaceae > Avena > Avena eriantha. Next base: position 185,226,613 of record OU342743.1, read on the forward strand.
TGTAGTCAAAGGATGAACTACTCACGCATCACACCGGAGGCTTGCATGGTGATGAAGAAGGCCTCCAGGGTGAATTCCCCTCTCCGGGAGGGTGCTGGGAAGAGCTTCAGATCCCTCCCGATCTAGGGATGGAGATGACGACGGCTACAGACTCTTTCGTGGATTTTTGATCGGGTACTTAGGGTTTTCGTCCCGAGGGTAATATATAGGCGGAAGGAGAGGCCGAGGGGGTGTCGGGAGCGGCCACACCACCCCCTGACACGGGCCAAGCCTGGCCACGCGGCCAGGTGGTGTGGTGGCCCCCTGGCCCCTCTCCGTCTCGTATTCTGGCACTTGATGACATCCGGAAAAATAGGCACTTTGGCTTTTGTTCCGTCCAATTCCGAGAATATTCATTTTCTGACTTTCCTGGAACCAAAAACAGCAGAAAACAGGTAGCTAGCACTGTGGCTCTTGTTAATAGGTTAGTCCAAGAAATCATATGAAAAGTACTCCAAAGTTGGAACAAAACACAAGAAAGTGGATAAAACCAAACATGGAACATCAAAAATTATAGATACATTTGCAATGTATCAACATCCCCAAGCTTAACTCCAGCTCGTCCGCGAGTAGCTAAGTGATAAAAAGAAAGAATAATTTTTTAGGTGACATGCACCATCAAAGACTTGATCAAAGTATTTGCAAAACATTCAAAGCTAGGATCATAGTACTTCAATCATAACATGAAAGACAAAGTTCTAGCAATAAGCAAAAGAAACTAAGATGCAACATGAAAAGGTACAAACAAAAGATTCATGAACAATAATGTTTTGTAAGATGTTTGTTTGTTTCACATAAAGAAAACATAGCATAATAGTATTCAGCTTGTCCCTCAATAGAGTAGCAAATATAAATGCATAGGACACCTTCATAGTTCATAAGAGTGACTATGCAATATCAAGTTATGCATCAATCAACAAGTCTTGGGACAATGCACATAGAACTAAGAATGGCCACTATGCTCTCAAAGTAGGTGCATAAAGATAGAAGGTGGAGACTCAATGTAATGGTGGAAGAAAAGCCTCTGTAAAAGGAAGTACGGATTCAAGTCTCATAAAGAGCTTCCAAAAATTATGGTACTTATAGCTTTCAGCTCTCATCGCCCCTATCATAAGCATCTTGAAGTGGTTAATGTTAAAGTGACACAACTAAGAGGATATGCTTGACAAGATATAAACCGAAATCTCATGCCCCTTACTTACGAAGACCTATCCTCATGCTACTCAACTTTATTCACGAGTAAGCTCTTGTCATTGTAAGTACATGTGTATAATTAAGAACCGCCAACGGGGTACCCCTTGCACATGATACGGGAGCTTTCCCATAATCAAAATGACAAGGCAAGCAGACAATGAGCATCTCAGCGATCTTTTTATTTGCTATTTGCATAGGTTTTTATTGAGGATGCTTCATGGAGTGCTCATTATGGTGATGCTGCAAGTTTCCACCATGATTAGGCATGGCTTAGGCTAGCAGCCCAGGCGTTTCTCTAACACACATACAAACTCCATGATCTTACAAGTTCCACTTTTATTTCACACCGTCGGGATCCGTAAGCAAAAGAACATGATATCAACGGGGTACAAAGTAAAAGTGCAATGTTGAAAGCGTTCCCCATGGTACATGGTTCTGCTAATTTCAACTTATAAAGCGCAAGCATATACACAACAAAGAAGGACCCAATGGTTCAAGTTTATTAGAGGCAAGTAAAGTAAAGTGTGCCATCAAGTTCGTGAGAGCTTTAATCACTAGTTTTCTCATAACAAGTTTAATTTGGAAGGTAAACAAAAGCATGAATATACTTGGAATAGCATAAGCTAGTAGGTAGGTATGGTGGACTCTTTGGAATAACTTGGTTTAGGGAATTGGATGCATGAGTGGAACTCATACTTGGTTGTGGAGGCTAGCAAAAGACTCGGAGCGACAAACTAAGAGAGCAATAATGGCCATAATCATGCAGAGCGACAAAACATCATTGATAAAAGCATAAAGTGATACTACAAGTTGAAAACTAAAGGATCATAAAGGCTATGGTGATTTGGGATAGTCATAACATGGTGTGAGCATGTGCCAAATCAACCCAAATGAAGCATCAATGGAGAATACCACTATACTATGCTTTAATATGCTAAAACAACGCATGATTCATCCAAGGCACATTAAGCAATCTCAATTGTTTATAACAAGTCACGCTACAGCAAAGAATACTAAGCATAAAGCCAAAACAATATCAAGCATGGCATGACAAAGCATAGGCCACAGTAAAAAACGAGCTCTTTTTACCACATAAGCATGAACTTTCCTACTCTTTTCCAAACAAAACCAAACTATTTGCAAACCAATGTATGAAAGAGGGGGTCCAACCAATTTATTCAGAAAACTAAGCAAACCAAGCAAACTAAAAACCAAAACGAAAACGAAAAAGAAGACGCTCCAAGAAAAACACAACTGTGCATGAAACAATAAAAATGAAGCGTTTGGAAGAAACCTGGGATTTTTAATTGATGAAGAAGGGGATGCCTTGGGCATCCCCAAGCATTGACGCTTGTACTTCTTGGATATTTCTTGGGGTGACACGCGTGGCATTCCCAAGCTTGAGCTTTAGTCCATCCTTCATCTCATTACTCATTCCTTCCATACACCTGAAATTTTTTCCTTCATACAAAACTTCACACAATCTTTATTAGCAACATTAGTGCACTCAAGATAAATAAGTGTTAAGGTTCAGTTCTAACACCAAATAAACTTCTATTATAACACTATCTACTGTAGCACTTCCCTCAAAAAGCTCAATTCCCCAAAAGAACTCAAAAAGGAACCAACAAGAAGCAAATGCAGACAATGGCAGAAATCTGTCAAAACAGACCAGCAGGTAAAGACGAATTTTTTCGAAGACCTTCTGTTGCTCAAATCAAAAAGTGTTGAACTAACGAAAGTTAGATATCAACCTGGTGCAGAAGCACAAAAATTCACGCCTCAAAAGGACGTACATAGATTTTACACGAAATTTTACGGTGAAGCACATAAATCTGTTTCGGGACAGCAACTTTCCCAATCATTACTTCTCCTTCATTAGAGGTTACTTTTGGCACAAAAAGCAAATAAAAAGGATAATGAGAGGTTATTACAGAGGTAATAACTTCCAAGACTCATCTAAAACTTTTAGGTTATCTCTCAATAAGTACTTTTCTTTGATGCCTTTAAGTTAGGCATAAGAAGCAAAGAAGGAATCAAGTGTTCTCAAATGAAGAAGCATTAAGACCAAATTTTGTTTTCATAGGAGAAACAAAGGAAATTTTTTCTCTCTTTTTATGGAAGTGTTCTATACCTTTCTTGAGTGGGAGTTGATATTTAATGGTGCCTTCTTTCATATCAATGATGGCACCAACAGTTCTAAGAAAAGGTCTTCCCAAAGTAATAGGACAAGAAGCATTGTATTCAACATCCAAAACATAGAAATCAACGGGGACATAGGAATTGGTAACCATAATAAGAACATCATTAAGACTCCCCATGAGTTTCTTTTTAACATTATCATCAAGTGGGACATTCAAATAGTAATCTTCAAGAGGAGGCAAATCAAGCATATCATAAATCCTTATAGGCATAATAGAAACACTACTATCAAGATCACACAAAGCTTTGAAATCAAAGTCATTCACTTTCATATTAATGATGGGTTCCCAACCATCCTCTTGTTTTATAGGAATAGAAGCTTTATGTTTCATCTTTTCTTCTTTAATCTTTATGAGAGCATCAGTAATGTGTTTTGTAAAGGCCATGTTCATAGCACTAGCATTAGGACTTCTAGCAAGCTTTTGTAGGAACTTAATAACTTCAGAGATATTGCAACCATCAAGATCAAAATCAAATTTATCATCTAAAGTAGTAGAACTATTACTAGCCTCAACACTAGTGGTGGTAATAGTAGAAACACTAATGTTTCTAGCAATTTCATCTTCTCTTTCCCACATAGCATGTAATTCAGCTAATAGTATAACATTTTCATCAATTCTTACTTGTATAGCATTAGTGGCTGCAAAGGGATTATCATTAGTTTCAGGTTTAGCAGCCATTTTACTCAAAGTAGATTGAGCTTCAGCTAAAGATGCTATATTTCTTTCAACATTATAGAGTTTTTCCTCAATAGTTTTATTGAAAGCAGTTTGTTTACTAATAAAGTCTTTGAGCATAACTTCAAGTTCAGAGGGAGCACTCCTATTATTGTTGTAAGAATTTCCATAAGCATTACCACTGTTGGGAGGATGTGGCTTATATTGTTGTTACCAAAATTACTCCTATAAGCATTATTGCCAAAGTTGTTATTTCTTATGAAGTTCACATCAACTTGCTCTTCTTGAGCAACCAAAGAGCCTAAAGGAACATTATTTGGATCAATATGGGCTTTCCCATTAACAAGCATAGACATGATAATATCAATCTTATCACTCAAGGAGGAAGTTTCCTTAACAGAATTTACCTTCTTACCTTGTGGAGCTCTCTCAGTATGCCATTCAGAATAATTAACCATCATATTGTCCAGAAGTTTTGTTGCAGCACCCAAAGTGATGGTCATAAAGGTACCTCTAGCAGCAGAATCCAATAGGTTCCTTGAAGAATAGTTCAATCGTGCATAAAAAGTTTGGATGATCATCCAAGCAGTCAGTCCATGAGTGGGACAATTCTTAACCAAAGATTTCACTCTTTCCCAAGCTTGAGCAAAATGCTCATTATCAAGTTGTTTAAACTTCATTATTTCACTTCTCATGGATATAATCTTAGCAGGAGGATAGTATTTTCCAATAAAAGCATCTTTGCACATAGTCCAAGAATCAGTACTATTCCTAGTTAAGAAATTCAACCATTCTTTAGCTTTTCCTCTCAAAGAGAAAGGAAACAATTTCAGCTTAATAATATCACCATCTATATCCCTATGCTTTTGCATCTCACAAAGTTCAACAAAGTTATGTAGATGGGAAGCAGCATCTTCATTACCAATACTAGAAAATTGTTCTCTCATAACAAGATTGAGTAAAGCAGGTTTTATCTCAAAGAAAGTATTTTCAGGCACAGGTGGAGCAATAGGTGTGCTCATAAAATCATTGTTGTTGGTGCTAGTGAAGTCACACAACTTAGTGTTTTCAAGAGTAGTCATTTTTTTAGTTTCAAATAAGAAAGCAAACTAGTAAAACTAATTTTTGTGTGTTTTTGAAGAACAAAACAAGCAAACAAAGCAAAAAGAAACTAAGCAAAACAGAAACAACAAAGTAAAGAGATTGGTTATAAGGGACTCCCCTTGTGAAGATGTCCTTGACTCCCCGGCAACGGCGCCAGAAAATCGCTTGATGGCTCAATGCACGACGCCCAGAAAAATGCTTGATGGCGGTGTTGATGTAGAGCTCGTTGGGAACCACAAGAGGAAGGTATGATGAGCACAGCAACAAGTTTCCCTCGGTTATGAAACCAAGGTTTAATCGAACCAGTAGGAGCAAGGAAACACCCCAAAGGTGTTACTAGCTGAGCTTTGGTAGGGCACACTACCGGTGCTAGTAGCAACGTGGAGACCTACACAACACAACCACAGAACTTTGTCCCCAACTTGCGATGAGGTTGTCAATCTCACTGTGTTTTGCTTTAAACAAAGGATTAAACGTATCGAATGGAAATAAGTAAAAGTTTTCAAAAAGTAAACACAAAGAAGTAAAGAGTTGTAGATTGTATGTAAAGAAAAAGGACCGGGATCCATAGTTCACTAGAGGTGGCTCTCCTTAAGATAGATAACATGCTGGGTGAACAAATTATAGCGGGGCAATTGACAAACACCGAGAAAGCAATACATGCATATACTAATCATCTTGACTCCTTTGAGACTTGATTGGGCATTACAACATTATACATAGACCGCCATCCAACTGCATCTATGACTAATAATCGACCTTCAGGTTATCATCCGAACCCCCTCCAGTATTAAGTTGCAAGCAACAGATTATTGCTTTACGAACTGCGTGTAAAGTAAACAATACGATTGTTCTATGAACAGAGGATTGTTGTTTTCTCCCTAGTAGAAACAACACATCTAGTACCTTAGAGATTTCTGTCACTTCCCCAGATTACCAGAGGCATGAACCCACTATCGAGCATAAATACTAACTCTTGGAGTTGTTAGCATCTACTTGGCCAAGATAGCTACTAACAACGGAAAGCATGCAAGATCACAAATAACAAAGACATGATAGAATCAATAATCAATCTGAAATAACATCTCAATATCCATCGGATCCCCGCAAACACAACATGCAGAATTACAAATAGATGATCTTGATCATGAACGGAGCTCACAAGATCTAAACATGAAAGCACAAAGGAGGAGAACTAGCCATCTAGCTACTACATGGATCCGTAGTCCAAGGATGAACTACTCACGCATCACACCGGAGGCTTGCATGGTGATGAAGAAGGCCTCTAGGGTGAATTCCCCTCTCCGGCAGGGTGCCGGGAAGAGCTTCAGATCCCTCTCGATCTAGGGATGGAGATGACGGCGGCTACAAACTCTTTCGTGGATTTTTGATCGGGCACTTAGGGTTTTCGTCCCGAGGGCAATATATAGGCGGAAGGAGAGGCCAAGGGGGTGCCGAGAGCGGCCACACCACCCCCTGGCGCGGGCCAGGCCTGGCCGCGCGGCCAGGTGGTGTGGTGGCTCCCTGGCCCCTCTCCGTCTCGTATTCTAGCACTTGATGACATCTGGAAAAATAGGCACTTTGGCTTTTGTCCCGTCCAATTTCGAGAATATTCATTTTCTGACTTTCCTGGAACCAAAAACAGCAGAAACAGGCAGCTGGCATTGTGGCTCTTGTTAATAGGCTAGTCCAAGAAATCATATGAAAAGTACTCCAAAGTTGGAACAAAACACAAGAAAGTGGATAAAAGCAAGCATGGAACATCAAAAATTATAGATACATTTGCAATGTATCACACTCTGTGCAACTTTCGATGTTTTTGTTCACCTCGCTTCCTACTTGACTTAAGTCGGTATTTTACAGGATTTTCCAACATATTCCCTTATAACATAACTCTTTATGCTTTAAGATATGCCGTACTTTATGGATTTGGAAAATATGTCTACAGTCTCTATTAGACACTGCAGACAAACTCAGCTCAACGTTCCGTGATTCAAACTTAATCACTTTTCAAACGTTCCTTCTTGGATCATATATTATGTTAAATTATCATCATGGTTTTCTAAGATAGAACCCATGTCTCAACATAGTGGATGATGATCATACTTTTCTTTCTTTCAACCATTGATGTTTAAACTTAATACTATTCCTAACTTGAGTTATTAAGGACTAGTTCCTTAATTAACTTATATTCTAAAACCCTTTTCAGAAACCCTTAAGGAATACTACATAAGATCATAATACACTTATTATCAAGTTCTATACCTTATAAATCATTATTTATCGGTACTTGCACTTTTATTCTTAACACACTTAAGAATTACTCTATAAGCTCCCACTCAAAATATGTTTCTACATATTTGGGTATGAGTCAGTACTCTTACTCAAACTATGTTCCTACATATTTGAATTTGAGACTTATATTGCTCCCACTCAAAATCATGCAAATTGCACATCCACTCACTATTTTGAACAACTTCAAAATCCTTTGATCAAATATCAAACTTGGAGATTTACTATGAGATACTAGTACTTCTACTAGTTTTAAATCCACTAGACATTTAGCACACTTGAATCAAATTCATTTGAATTCATCCAATACTTGACAAATTGTTCTTTTATCATTCACCCCCTTTTCCACTATGGCTTTGCAATCATTTGGGAAAATTTCAAGTAAACCCCTTTTACTTGTAAGATTCAGCACTGAATTGCTTTCTAATCTCAAGTGAATTTTGCTTCTAGGATTTCTCATAATTCTACTTTACCATTATTTCCTTAGTAGTTCGTAGGTCTGTCATATTCTGGTAATCATGACAAATGATTCACAAATGTCTCCATACAAGATATGGGTTACATTTTGAATCCTACTTTATGTAGTGAAAACACCAGTGGGGAAAACACAATGATCATTTCATTGATTATTTCCTTATGTGAAGAGAATCGTCCAGGAACGTTTTCCGTTGCGCTTCTCAATACTCTGATGCATGGTTTTGAATCCTCATCGTGTTTTTCACTATCTTCCATTTGCTCCATAATTGAGAAATATCACTAAAAGTGAACTTTCTCAAGAATGCACCAAAATCCAAGCAATACGAATTTTGCTTCTCTTTTGGTTTCAGCTATGGATTTCGTATTCAAAGTTTCCAATGAATACTCTACAAGGACTTATTCGTTATTGTTTTGGTTATATTGAATAACCCCAAAACTTTTACGACGATCCATACTAGATATGGAGCCGCTTTCACGAATCCAGATGGTTCACTATATTTTCTAGTTGAGTGTTAACTATTTCTAACTAATGGTCTCTACATCTACACTACAACGATTTATTTTGTGCCATCTATTCACCCATTTTGATATCTAATATCACATTGTGATGCTTTGCATTTTGACGTTTCAAAACGCTTTGCATTCCACAATTTCTTTTATGCCATTCTTACAAAGTCGAATTTCATTACTATTGATCAAATCATAGTAATTAGATTGTCTTTTATATTTATACCCTTTTGATGAAACACTTTGATCATATCAAATAGTTTCATATTCATGTTTCCTTTGGTAAACTTCTTTACACTTTTAAACAATCATATAATGATAATTACCATTTTGTTAAAACACAATACATCAAATATGTATTTACTTTAACAATTCATTAAAACACTTTCTATTCGAGTAATGCATAGTGTTCAAGTTATTTTGCCAAACTTAGGCATGATTTATATGTGATAAGAAATCGAATGACTTTCACATATTATCACATAACTTTGAATTTAAACAATGGTTTCATTCATTAATGAATATATCATTTAAGTTGGGTATTTTCAAGGCATTTCAATATTTTACAAATGTTCATGCATTATCAATTAGTTTCAAACAACAAGGATAATTCACATATAATCAGACAAGATATGAACACGAATAGAGATCATTCATAAAAGTGGAACAACTGTTTGTTACAAACTGATATGAATATCCGTCTCAGAAAATGCGAGACACACTAAAGAAGTTCACAACCTTTTGATTACAATAATCATCCTAAAACATAAACTAAATGATAAATATCGAGGGAGAGTGTCATTGGCCATCGTCATCATGCTCGCCATCAACACGCAACATCACCTCCTCTCCAGCAAGCACCTCTCATGCAGAAGGTCCTGTTTTCAGTAAAACAGAACAAATATCAAATATACTTAACACTGCAAATGTGTTTGAAAGATTATAACATTTATAAAATTGTATATCCAATATATACCTTTGTCATTGATGACCTCAGCGACATTGGTTCAACCATCACATTCCTGAGATGTGATACGAACCTATGGAATTCCATTGATTCCGCGTCGCCTCTCATAATGCAAGTCCTGATTCGTGCTTAGTAGCTTGGTGGCAGCGACCGCAGCACAACGCTGTTTGCAAAGAGCCCGTCATCCAGCTATCCAGGAAGTATGCAGGCCTCATGTACGCATCATGCATGCACTCCAAGTGGTCGCCATGTGATGAGTTCTCCTCCATCTTGATGGAGAGGAAGTCTCCCATCAGCTCATGCTCCCATATGCGTGCTTGTTCCACGAAATGTGTCCTAAGCTATACCATAGTCGCACAAGGGTCAAGATTACCCATGACTGGCCACAGCTCATCCACTATCCCGTAGCACATTGTAACTGATATGAAGGTGGACATCTCATGACAATAATCACGGTCTTCCCGCTGTTCTGGGGTCTCATAGTAATAGAGCTGCTCCAAATCTATCTCGTCGAGTATGTAGTCGACCACGTCATTCTTGCTAAGGAGAACGTGGAGACGTGCAACCCATATAGAGAAGTTTGATCCATCTAATCTGAGCTTCTCTTTGATACATTGCAAATGTATCTATAATTTTTGATGTTCCATGCTTGGTTTTATCTACTTTCTTATGTTTTGTCCACACTTTGGAGTACTTTTCATATGATTTCTTGGACTAACCTATTAACAAGATGCCACAGTGCCAGTTGCCTGTTTTCTGTTGTTTTTGGTTCCAGGAAAGTCAGAAAATGAATATTCCAGAATTGGATGGGACAAAAGCCAAAGTTCCTATTTTACCGGAAGACTCACGGAGCCAGAATACGAGACGGAGGAGGGATAGGGTCTGGCCACACCCCCCAGGCGCGGGCTAGCCCTAGCCGCGCCACCAGGTGGTGTGGGCCCCCTGGCACTCCACCGACCTTGCCCTCTGGCCTGTAAGAAGCCTCCCAACACTAGTGAAAGTATGATCCCTAGGCCTTGTTTCTTAGCACTGAAACACTGTTTGCTACTAGATCTGTTACATGTTTGCTTGCTTCCTTCTTTAGTTCAGTTTGCCTTTAGTCTCTTCCACGCCATCAAGCTATTTGCTGGCACCATTGTCTTATATCCATACCACTTGTATTTCACTATCTCTTCGCCGAACTAGTGCACCTAGACACCTGACAAGTGTATTGGGTTTGTTGGTGACACAAGAGACTTCTTGTATCTTGATTGCAGGGTTGCTTGAGAGGGAATACCTTTGACCACTTCCTCTCTGAGTTCGATAAACCTTGGGTAATCCACTTAAGGGAACACTTGCTGCCGTTCTACAAACCTCTGCACTTGGAGGTCCAACAACTGTCTACAAGAATAGAAGTGCGTAGACATCAAGCTATTTTCTGGCACCGTTGCCGGGGAGGTAAGGAAAAAGGTATTCACACCGGAGGATTAAAGAAGAAGAACCTACCATGACAAACGCCTATTTTCTGGCGCCGTTGCCGGGGAGGTAAGGTAAAAGGTACTCACATCCTCCGGTGTGAGTGCTCGAAGTTATTTCCTTTAGATTCTGCAATTTTGTCTTTTTGTTTCTTGTTTTCACTAGTCAGGCTTAATGGAAAACAACAACAAAATTAGAGAGCTTTATAGTATTTATCTTGAGTTAGGACATGAAGTGTTTGAAGAGAAAATTAAAAAACCTATGGAACTTTATTTGCATGCTAATAGCAATGTTGTTAGTATGAATTCTTTGGACACCATTATTGCTAATGCTATGGAAAATTCTAAGCTTGGGGAAGCTAGCTTTTGTGAAAATGATCTTTTTAGTTCCCCAGCTTTGGAAGATAGCTATTCTATTGCTTATGATGATACAAAACCTCCAATATATGATGATTACAATGATGAATATGTTATTTTCAGTCCACCTACTATTGAGGATAAAATTAATGATTACAATATGCCTCCTATATTTGATGATTATGGTGATGAGAATAATAATGATAGCTATTTTGTTGAATTTGCTCCTACTACGATTAATAAGAATGACTATGTTTATATGGAGAGTATTAATTCTTTTATGCATGTGGCTCATGATAAGAATGTTTCTCGTGATAGTTATATTGTTACTTTTATTCATGATGCTACTGAAAGTTATTATGAGAGAGGGAAACATGGTTTTATGTGTCTCAACAATATTAAGTTTCCCCTCTTTATGTTGAAAGTCTTGAAGTTGCACTTGTTTTGCTTTCCTATGCTTGTTGCTCTGTGCTTTCATGACTTATTTATTTACAAGATTCCTATGCATAGGAAGTGGTTTAGACTTAAATATGTTTTGAATTTGCTTCTTGATGCTCTCTTTTACTTCAATTCATATTTCTTATGTGTGCATCTTTTCAAACTATCATGCCTAACTTAAAGGCGTTAAAGAAAAGTACTTATTGGGAGATAACCCAAAAGTTTTAGATGAGTCTTGGAAGTTATTACCTCTATAATAACCTCACCTTATCCTTTTTATTTGCTTTTTGTGCCAAAAGTAACCTCTAATGAAGGAGAAGTAATGATTGGGAAAGTTGTTGTCCCGAAACAGATTTTTGTGCTTCACCGTAAAAATTCTTGAGAGAGCTCTGTACGTCGGATTGAGCTTTCATTTTTTTTAATTCTGCCCCAGATTGTTATCTAACTTTCGTTAGTTCAACACTTTTTCATTTGAGCAATATAAGGTCTTCAAAAAAATTCGTCTTTACCTGCTGGTCTGTTTTGACAAATTTCTGCCATTTTCCGCATTTGCTTCTTGTTGGTTCCTTTTTGAGTTCTTTTGGGGAATTGAGATTTTTGAGGGAAGTGCTACAGTAGAGAGTGTTATAATAGAAGTTTATTTGGTGTTAGAACTGAACCTTAACACTTATTTATCTTGAGTGCACTAATGTTGCTAATAAAGATTCTGTGAAGTTTTGTATGAAGGAAAAAATTTCAGGTGTGTGGAAGGAATGAGTAATGAGATGAAGGATGGACTAAAGCTCAAGCTTGGGAATGCCACGCGTGTCACCCCAAGAAATATCCAAGAAGTACAAGCGTCAATGCTTGGGGATGCCCAAGGCATCCCCTTCTTCATCAATAAAAATCCCAGGTTTCTTCCAAACGCTTCACTTTTATTGTTTCATGCACAGTTGTGTTTTTCTTGGAGCGTCTTCTTTTTCGTTTTCGTTTTGGTTTTTAGTTTGCTTGGTTTGCTTAGTTTTTTCAATAAATTGGTTGGACCCCCTCTTTCATACGTTGGTTTGCAAATGGTTTGGTTTGGTTTGGAAAAGAATAGGAAAGTTCATTCTTATGTGGTAAAAAGAGCTTGTTTTTGACTGTGGCCTATGCTTTGTCATGCCATGCTTGATATTGTTTTGGATTTATGCTTAGTATTCTTTGCTGTAGCATGACTTGTTATAAACAATTGAGATTGCTGAATGTGCCTTGGATGAATCATGCGTTGTTTTAGCATATTAAAGCATAGTATAGTGGTATTCTCCTTTGATGCTTTATTTGGGTTGACTTGGCGCATGCTCACACCATGTTATGACTATCCAAAGTCACCATAGCCTTTATGATCCTTTAGTTTTCAACTTGTAGTATCACTTTATTCTTTGATCAATGATGTTTTGTCGCTCTGCATGATTATGGCCATTATTGCTCTCTTAGTTTGTCGCTTCTAGTCTTTTGCTAGCCTCCACAACAAAGTATGAGTTCCACTCATGCATCCAACTCCCTAAACCAAGTTATTCCAAAGAGTCCACCATACCTACCTACTAGCTTATGCTATTCCAAGTACATTCATGCTTTTGTTTACCTTCCACTTGTTATGAGAAAACTAGTGATTAACGCTCTCACGAACTTGATGGCACACTTTACTTTATTGCCTCTAATAAACTTGAACCATTGGGTCCTTCTTTGTTGCGTATATGCTTGTGTTTTATAAGTTGAAATTAGCAGAACCATGTTTCATGGGGAACGCTTTCAACATTGCACTTGTACTTTGTACCCCGTTGATATTATGTTCTTTTGCTTACCAATCCCGGCGGTGTGAAATAAAAGTGGAACTTGTAAGATCATGGAGTTTGTATGTGTGTTAGAGAAACGCCTGGGCCGCTAGCCTAAGCCATGCCTAATCATGGTGGAAACTTGCAGCATCACCATAATGAGCACTCTATGAAGCATCCTCAATAAAAACCTATGCAAATAGCAAATAAAAAGATCGTTGAGATGCTCATTGTCTGCTTGCCTTGTCATTTTGATTATGGGAAAGCTCCCATATCATGTGCAAGGGGTACCCCGTTGGCGGTTCTTAATGATACACATATACTTACAATGACAAGAGCTTACTCGTGACTAAAGTTGAGTAGCATGAGGATCGGTCTTCGTAAGTAAGGGGCATGAGATTTTGGTTTATAACTTGTCAAGCATATCCTCTTAGTTGTGTCACTTTAACCTTAATCACCTTCAAGATGCTTATGATAGGGGCAATGAGAGCTGAAAGCTATAAGTACCATAATTTTCGGAAGCTCTTTATGAGACTTGAATCCCTACTTCCTTTTATAAAGGCCTTTCTTCCACCATTATATTGAGTCTCCACCTTCTACCTTTATGCACCTACTTTGAGAGCATAGTGGCCATTCTTAGTTCTATGTGCATTGTCCCAAGAGTAGTTGATTGATGCATACCTTGATATTGCTTGTTTTAAACTATTTGTATCTAGTCACTCTTATGAACTTTGAAGGTGTCCTATGCATTCATATTTGCTACTCTATTGAGGGACAAGCTGAATACTATTATGCTATGTTTTCTTTATGTGAAACAAACAAACGTCTTGCAAAGCATTGTTATTCATGAATCTTTTGTTTGCGCCTTTTCATGTTGCATCATAGTTTCTTTGCTTATTTCTAGAACTTTGTCTTTCATGTTTGATTGAAGTACTATGATCCTAGCTATCAATGTTTTACAAATACTTTGATCAAGTCTTTGATGGTCCATGTCACCTCAAAAATTATTCTTTCTTTTTATCCCTTACCTACTCGAGGACGAGCATGAGTTAAGCTTGGGGATGTTGATACATTGCAAATGTATCTATAATTTTTGATGTTCCATGCTTGGTTTTATCTACTTTCTTGTGTTTTGTTCCAACTTTGGAGTACCTTTCTATAAACTTTCTTGGACTAACCTATTAACAAGAGCCACAGTGCCAGTTGCCTGTTTTCTGCTGTTTTTGGTTCCAGGAAAGTCAGAAAATCAATATTCTCAGAATTGGACGGGACAAAAGCCAAAGTTCCTATTTTACTGGAAGACTCATGGAGCCAGAATATGACACGGAGGAGGGCCAGGGCCTGGCCACACCATGTGGTGGCGTGGGCTAGCCCTGGCCGCGCCACCAGGTGGTGTGGCCCCCCTGGCACTCCACCGACCTTGCCTCTTCGCCTATAAGAAGCCTCCCGATGCATAAACCCTAAATCGTCAAGCCTCCAGCCACGAAAAGTTCCGCAGTGCCGCCGCCACCGAAGGGGAGATTCGGGGGACAAAAAGTCTCTGTTCCGGCACCCTGCCGGGACGGGGAAGTGCCCCCGGAGCCATCTCCATAGATCTCCACCACCATCTCCATCACCATTGCTGATTCCCATGATGAGGAGGGAGTAGTTCTCTCTCGAGGCTAAGGGTTCTACCAGTAGCTATGTGTTCATCTCTCTCTCTATGCATGATCATATTGTGATCATGAGCTTGTAATCTAGTAGATCTACCTTGCTACTCAAGTGCTTTATTAGATCTCTGCTCTCCCCATGTGTGTGAAAGTGACAATGTGCACACCATGGTGGCACTTAGGCTAGAGATTACAAATACTTGTTATGAGTTATATTTGGAGTTGGATGTCTTTATGAAATTGTGGTGTTTGTTGGACTCATCTAGTACTCAAGGTGACAGTGTGGGGTTTTCTAGATGGGAAAGGCTTACTTTGAGGAGTGTTGTTATAGCCCTACCAACTATTAGAGTGTTCAACCGGAGAGTAGTTAAGAGTAGTATCAATAAGAGAGGATATATTTATGAGAGAGTGTTCACTAGTGAAAGTATGATCCCTAGGGCTTGTTTCTTAGCACTGAAACACCGTTTGCTACTAGATCTGTTACATGTTTGCTTGCTTCCTTCTTTATTTCAGTTTGCCTTTAGTCTCTTCCACGCCATCAAGCTATTTGCTGGCACCATTGTCTTATATCCATACCACTTGTATTTCACAATATCTTCGCCGAACTAGTGCACCTATACACCTGACAAGTGTATTGGGTGTGTTGGGGACACAAGAGACTTCTTGTATCTTGATTGCAGGGTTGCTTGAGAGGGAATACCTTTGACCACTTCCTCCCTGAGTTCGATAAACCTTGGGTAATCCACTTAAGGGAAAACTTGTTGCCGTTCTACAAACCTCTGCACTTGGAGGCCCAACAATTGTCTACAAGAATAGAAGTGCGTAAACATCACTCTCCTTCTAACCAATCAATCGTCAATAGGAAAGGTGGCATCGGGGAGAACTTTTCTACAGTTACAATTGCAAAAGGAATATAGACTAAGTTTATAATTAGATTTGTTAATAATAACTCTACTCAGAAACACCTATCCCCAAATGGGTTCCTAGTGATAACACGACCCCTTTCAGCTACATCTCCCCCGATCATCATGGCCATCAATGTGGGTTCAAGGGTGGACGCTAAACGTCGATCACATCATTCATGCGACTCGTGCTCGTTCTTTCAACCATCCGTGTTCCGAGGCCATGTATGTACATGCTAGGCTTGCCAACTCAACCTTAGTGTATTCTCCTGCAACATGGCTTACACCCACTGTATGCGAACGTAGATATGTCTGACACCCGATCATCACGGCCTGCCTCATACCGAAGAACTTTCTTGGTGGTGCACACTAAGGGGGAACACAATCATTGGTAATTTTAACAGGGATCATCTTATTAGGCTACCGTCGAGTATCCAATACTAGCACACAATAAGATATACAAACAACAACATTGAATGTAAATGCAATGTGATATGGTCCTTTACGTCGTGATCTCCATCCGTCGTCACCGCATTCTGGTGCCAGGGTTCCGGCGCCGTAGACACCAGGGTACCGGTGTCTTTCTGGCATGGTAGTCCATCACCTCTGTGACTATCTACTACTACGTAACATAAGGTAATCACTTTACCTTTTCCACAACCATATCACAAAGCAACGCCCCCTGCAAAACAAGTAGATGCCTCTACTTTATCTGTTTTACGTGGCTGAATGGGCTTTCGCACAAGAACCGTTCTTACCTACGAACTTTTAACACAATATTGATCAAGTAGTTGTCTCTACTACACCCCTTTCGGGGCCCTCCGTTGTAAATGGCTTACCAACTAATGCGAGAGAGACAGACACCCTCCTAAGCCACTTTATATGGTACAAGCCGTATGTCAAGCATGGACCAGTCTCGCGAATGAACGCGTAAAGTCGGTTGGGGGCCGCTTCATCAAGCATTACTGCGGTATACACAAGTACACGTGGGAGGGTAACAACTAAAAGATCAACGCCCACACGCTACATCTCGTGTGTTCTACCCGTACTAGCATTACTATGCATAGATCTAGGTCTGATACCACTGTAGGGGTTCCGCGTATGAAAATAATAAATTTTTACCCTACGCCCCTGAACCCCTGATGCTGTCGGGACCTATCTATTAGTAATACAGTAATAGGAGGGGATTTTCGTGAACTTACCCTTGAAGACCAAAAAGCGTTGTCAACGCTCAGGAGAGCGTGGTTGATGTAGACGAGCCGAAGCCGACCTCAAGGTCATGATGAAGTCCTTGCTCTCCAATGGCTCCAACGACTTGAGTGCCTCAAGTGTGACACCTCACGGGGAGTTACACACATCCGGTGCTTGACGATGACTCCCGCTTCCCCGATCCAGCAGCAGTTGCGGAAATAGAGCTCCTGGATCCGAATCCCGCAGCATGACGGCGCTCCATGGTGAAGATGTCTCTCATTCACGTAGTCCGAACTTGGGACCATGGTCACTAGAGAGAGAGAGAGAGAGAGAGAGAATATCAATTGGAGGTCTTCCCAAAAGTGAGAAGACCTTTATTGAATATTGTGTGTTTTTATCTGGCCAAATACCCCCACTATATATAGGG
Source organism: Avena eriantha (assembly GCA_910589775.1). Lineage (NCBI taxonomy): Eukaryota > Viridiplantae > Streptophyta > Magnoliopsida > Poales > Poaceae > Avena > Avena eriantha. Next base: position 185,244,280 of record OU342743.1, read on the forward strand.
GAAGGGGAGGTACTACCTCCCTCAAAGTCCCGGGGTGGGACTAAAGGAGAGGAGAGGGAGAGGTGGTGGCGCCGCCGGCCACCCCATGGGCCTCGCGCGCGCGGGGGGGGGGGGGGGGGGGGTAGGGGGGTGGGGGCTGGCCCACTAGGGTGCCGACCTCCCCTCTTGGCCCTTCTCCCTCTTGCCTTTTCCCTAATGGGCCCTCTTCCCTCCAGAATTGGCCCATTAAGGCTTTGACCTTTTAAATTGATTTTCTCTTTATTAAATAATTATGAATAAATGATTAAATCAATATTTAACATTCATTCATATATTATTCAAATCTCCATGGCTGTGGAAAACCTTCCACCTCTACTTCGGACATCCTTCGGACTTACCGAAACCCTTCCGGTTTTCTCTCTACTATTCTTCGACGATTCTTCCGATCCTATAAACACCCTCTAAGCATCATCAAACCCTTAAGCATGATACCCTATGGTTCGGGAACACTCCAGACATGGTCGGGACACTCCCGGACCAATGATCAACAGAGGGACCTGGATGGCCATGTGACCCCTGTGCGTTCCACGAAAATCTTTCATCATTTGAATCGGGACAGTCGTGTCTTATTCTCTTTGTCTCTCGATACTTGCATTGCCCGAGATTTGATCAATGACATCACCATGTCGTGTTCAATCTCGTTAGCGAACAATGCTACTCTACTCGTTCCGACAAGTGATATCCCTGTGATCAAATCACACGCTACACAGCTATTGGATATAACTTCTCCGAGTGGGCCCTTGAGTATCTTTCCGTCACGTGGACGGAAAAATCCTACTCTTGATATATATTGCCTCTACGGTTTCCTCCGAGTACCTAAACACACCTTTATAACCACCGTATTACCAGATGGTGCTTGATGCTATCTAAGCACTCTCGGGAGACAGTGATTGATACAGCCTCACGGTCTAAGGAATAGTCTACAAGGATCCATTTCTAATCATCATAACTTGAACTTCGTGACATGATCGGGTCACGATGTTTAGGTTGCGTATTGGTTCATCATCTCATTCTCAGAATGAGTTGACTCCATTTCCAACTGGCATAAATGCCACATGATCAGGAAACATGATCATATGTTCACCAATGAACCAGTGACTAGAGTTTCACTGGGAACCCCTGGTTGTCTATATATCACACGTGTATTGATGTTTCCACTCAATACAGTTATAGCATGATATAAAACTTAACCATAAACTATATTAAATATGATAATAGTCCTTATTACTATTTGTATCTAGGGCATATTTCCAACACAATTGGTATGAAACCAAGGACACAAATTAGGCATCACTGGTACCTTCATGTAGAAATTGGTTTAATAGTTTTTAGAGTTGTGGAGCTCTAGTTATGATTTATTGGATGAAACAACTACTTACTATAGTGTTTAATTCACTAAAACTCATAAGTTTATTCATAAATCCTAATCTCCTAGGGTTTGGTACATCTTGTAGTACCACAACCCAGGGAGTTGGAATCAACCTAATAGGTGGGTTATATCTAACCTGGAGAAATTGTGGAAGTGAGATTTGAGGTTGTCTTGCTATTTTTACTATTGTAGATAGGCATATTTATTTGGTATTCACTCCAAAAGGGGTTATAGATTTGCAAATATCAATTTTTTGGGTGAGGTAGACACTTTTTAGTAGATAAATTCTTAGAAAATATACAAATATTATCTTGGCATGAACTTGGTGCTACATGTTGCAGAAAATACTAGGGGACATACTAAAATTTAGAACTGGCAAATTACATGTATTTCCCATTTTTCTTTGGATTAATTTCCTAGCAGCATCTTGTAGCAGATATGGAAAAAGGATAAATATATAGCAAAAAGGAAACCCAACACGGGCAAGTTCCGGACCAAATTGGGCAGCTCAGAGGGAATCAAGCCCACCCGACGATGCAACACGCGGGAGGTGCAGGTTTGAACCCCGGGGGCAGGGCCCAATGCCTATAGAGAGCAGCGAAGGGGTATGGAGGGAGGAGGGTCATTGGATTAACAATAGATCGATGGTTACCCGACGTCTCCTTCCTCCGATTGCTAGAATAGAAAGAGTGAACCCTAACACCGGTAAACGAATGTGTGGAGCTCATATGGGGGATCGAGGACGACGGTGAAGGGGGGAGGAGATGTAGAACTCAATGGCGAGTCCGATGATGGGAGACAACAGGTGTTTTGTTGTAGATACCGGTCGAGCTCATCACTACGGCGGGTCTCGCTCGGGTAATTCTGGGGCATGTCCGAGGTTGCCTCCATGTCAACGGTGAGGTGACCGAGAGGACCAGAAAGAGTTCTGAGGAGAAGAGATGGCCCTTGACGTGGCGGTAGGTTCTCGGAGGTGCCAAGCTCGCCGGGGGAGCTTCGTTCAGACTTACACTGGTGGTGGCATCTCTGGTGTTCCTCGGAGGAAAGGGAGGACATGGGCAGGTTGATCTAAGTGAGTAGATCATGCAAATGCAGAGAAAGAGGTAGGAGGTGGCCCGCTTCGACAGCAACCTCACATTTTTGAAGAAAAGGCGGATGGAAGGTTTCTTCCTTCTCCAAGGTAGAGCAAGCCTGGGGTAAGGCTCTGGAGCTCGGGGGAGAGGAGTAGGGAGGTGTGGGAGGAAAATTAGGGTGCTAGGAGAGGGCTGAGTGGCCTCTGGCCTTTTTATCCCTAGAGAGGTGGTTTAGGATGTACTATGTCCATGGTGGGCACGGAGAAGAGGGTGACTAGGGATTGGGCTGCGGTGGTGGTGGAGAGGTCGTGTGGGGGCACTGGTGTGCTTCAAAAATGTGGAGAGGGGGGTGGTGGTTGCGGCTGCGAGCCAAGGAGCAACATTTAATAAGCTAATCAATTAAATCTTGCTCTCCTTCCTTCCAAGCACAAGGAACAAAGGAAATGGGTGCTAAAGTGCCCAAGATATAGTAGCATGACCAGAGGGGAGGGGCGTGGGTGATGTGGTGGTCAAGACAAGTGCTTTGTGAGGAGTTATAGATTTTACAAAGGGGGTATCTTAATTCCTCTAAAAATCCCACATGATTAAGTGTTGAGGGAAAGGTTGATCAAGTTGGGAGTGGTTAGAGGTGAGTATGAAGGTTATTGTGAGCACTTGGTTAAATTTGAAAAGAAATCAGATTGACAAATAGGGAGTTTGAGTGAATTTTTGGATCTAGGGTTTTATTATTTTCACACCTACTTTGGTATGTTATAGAAGATGATTCGAGGATCCATTTGGGTCATGGGGCATAGGGATAGATAGATTAAGTGATGTAGATCAGCATGGTACAAATAATTTATCTTGATCATGGTTGAGTGCCTTTAGAATTTATGCCAAAATTGGTTGAAAATAAGGGGGTCAAAACAATATCAAATTGCCTCTAGAACCATGTGGGTTTAAGAAGCTCAACGTTCCAATTGAAACAAGGGGGGTATGGGTGGATATATAAAGTTGAGTAGAGCACAACCATGCAAAGAGTTGGCCAAAAAAGGGGTGAGATGGAGTTGGGAGCTTTTGCCAAAGTAGGATTGTTGATAAGATTGGCAAAAATAGATTATTTTCTTGCTTGCAAAACCATCAAGATCAAGTGGGTACAAGAATGTTTTCACCTAAAGCAAGAGTGGGGGTTTAAAACACTTATGATGTTTTACAAGATGGTTAATGTACATTTCTAAAAATGCACAAGGGTTGATATATGTAGAGACTCGAAGATGGGATGCTGGTAAAAGTTTCAGACATAGTCAAATTTGACTGCTTTTGGGTTTTTGACTAGGGTACAAGATCAAGATGGAGATATGGGTTCTAAGCTTTCAAACACACCACCAAGTGAATTTGGTTGATGAGTAGGTTGAGTAGAAGGATAACATGCCTTAAGTAGGCCTCCATTGATTTGGATACTAATAAAAGAATTGGCCCCAAGATGATCTTGTTGAGGAATTTGGTGGTCAAGTGAATGAATAGAGGTCAAAACTAGATTGGTAAACTTGGCATCTGAGTTCCCTGATCAATATGAAGCTTTGGTGATGGATGAGCATATCACAAAGATGAGTATAGAGTAAGAACATTGCCTTAGATCAAGAGATAAGGGTCTTGTCTAGGGTTCCTGAGAGTGAACCTGATAGCAAGGAGGAAGATGTTCATCTTACTAGGGTTTAATGATTTTCTCTCAAGAATATTAGTGAGAGGTAGCATTAATATCAACTATTCTTAACTTACATGGCAAGGGTTTGTAAATGTGATTTGTTGAGGGATATATGCTAGGATCCATCCAAGTTTAAGGAGTTGTGAGGGGAATGGTCTCCATTCAACACTCTTAAGTTTTAGGGATGTACAGTTAGTTTGGTTTGGTTAATAGGGTTGGTATCCTAGGGTATCTTAGGCAACATCTAACCAACTAATCTAGACATATCCTGCTTAGAACAACAGATCAAAGCAATTCATCCTAACAAGCAGATCAAGGCAATTCATACAAAACATATTCAAAGAAGAGGTACCAGCATACACAAGCATTTCTCAAAGTCTAGGGGGTGAGATGTTTTGAAGGGTTTGGGTTTTTGAAGAGGTGAGAGTCCCTTGGTACTTCTACCAAGAGTGAGAAACAAATAGCTTTATAAAAGATTTTGGAAACACTAGAGGTAAGGATATTTGGAAGTTCTGTCTTGAAAACATATGAAGATGGTATAATATAGATCTCCTTAGTTTTTTCAATAGAGAGAAGGGTAAAAAGTTTTAGTTTTACAAGGTCATCTTGGCTCATGTTTGTAAAACTCGGATCATTTGAGAAGATGTAAAATAAGCTAAGACATTTCGTTTTTGGTACATAGCTTTGGTAGACCTTTTGATAAGATAGAGAAGTATGATTATCACGATACAAAAACAACAAGGCAAAATAATCAACAAACAACCACTCCACACTAAGCAAGAAAAAGTTTTTGTTCCCCCTATTTTTTGCACTTTGGACACATAACCTAGGTTACTGAAAGTAGGGTGTTACATACTCTTTCCCTTTTACTTCTCTAGTGAAACTTTCCCCTCTTCACTTAAGCCTATTGAAAGGCCCAACTTTGGTCGACTAGAGGGGGGTGAATAGGAGACTACCAATTTTTAATATTTTCTTGCAATTTTAAGCTTTGCACAAAGTAAAGTTCACTAAAGATGCAACTAGATGAATATCCTATATGGTAAACAAAGGAACAAGTAAACAATACGGTAATTTCAAGAAGTAAATGAGTGGAACAAAAGAACCGGCGAGGGGACACGGAGATGTAATTCCCGTAGTTCACTTCCAAGGAAGCTACGTCTATGTTGGAGAGGTGTCAGGGCCACACAAGGTCACCCGAGCGCCACAAAGGCCTCACCTTCTTCTCCGGTGAGCACCACCCCAAAGGTGGCCTCACAATCCACTAACCGGTGACCTTGAAGGCGCCAATCGACACCTTTACAACAAGGTTGAGGGGAGACTCCACAACTCAATTGGAGACCCTCAACAACACCACAAAGCTTCACAACAAATGCCCTAGCTCTGAGGATGCCCTACACCATCTAAGGTTCCAAGAACCCAAGAGAAACAAGATCCATGCCAGATGAGTGGGGGAAATCACGATTCCTTTGGTGGAGGTGTAGATCTAGGTCACCTCTCCCAATCCTCAAAATATCAAGAGATTTGAGTGGGTAGGGAGAGATATCTAGGAGGAAGAAGGAGGCCTTAAATTGAGGAGAGAGAAAACGAAGAGATAAGGCAAGCTCTTGTATTAATGGAGGAGAGAGAAAACGAAGAGATAAGGCAAGAGGAGGAAGAAGGAGGCCTTAAATAGGCCACCTACAAACGGGCATTTTCTGCCCTGTCCCAACACCATCGGTACTATCGGTGGTGGGGCGGTAGTACCGGTGAGCGAGCCACCAACGGCTCAGCGGAGGCCACGTAACGGTCAAATTGACCAGTCAATGGGCCCTTAGAGCTAGCCGGAAGTACCGGTCCTAGTTCCGGTCCAACTACCGGCAAATAGGCAGTGCAAGGTAGAAGTTTATCCGACCCTCATAGCCAGTTGCCGGAACTAGGTCCGGAACTGGGGCCAGAACTACCGAGGGCCATAAGGTGGCTGGTACTACCGGTCAGGGTGGTGGTACTACCGCTCAGGGGGGACATGCGCTAGTCAGGCCGGTACAACTGAGCCAATTTTCGGTGCTAATTCTGACAAATAGGCAAAACGAGACAGAAGTTTTACTGAACCAAAATATGGTTTGCTGGAATTAGGACTGGAACTTCGGCCAGAAGTTCCGCTCGATCAACCCTAAGAAACCCCTTGGGCAGTACTACCGCCGCCTGGCCGGGTACTATCGGTTAGGGCAGAAAACCCCCAAAAACTGCAAGGAACTCTCTCTCACAAGAAAACTGGGATGGTTGTGGAAGTGCATATATGGTCTGTGCATGAAATGGTGATTTCCCACAACCTTCCAAGGTGGACCCCCTCTTGATAGTACGGTAGCCTAAAACACAAAAGCAAGAGAAAGTGTAAATAAGCGCCACCATCTTCAAGCTTCTTCTAGAGAAAATTCCACCAACAAGCACATCCATAGATAAGCCCTACAACTTGGACATATAGTTAAACCACGAGAGAAGTTGTCATCAACACCAAAAACATAAGGAGAAAACAATATCCTTTCACCTATGATGTGGTTCTGTGGCCTTTTTTATACTAAGAACAGATTCTACTTTTGGTGAAATTTGCCCCTTTCCTTCTATGCTTAATGATGTAATCAAGCAGTGCACTTCACTGTGATAACTGAGAGCAACAATACTCATATTTAACCATTTCTTTTATTTTTTGTTTTCTTTGTTTGATTACACATACAAAATATTACAAGAGAAAATGATAAGATAAAGATTAGATTAAGAAAATACGGTAGGGTTTACTTTATCCTTTTGTAGTTCCTTTTATGCATTTGTAAAAACACTATAATGGATATTTATTCATTAAAGCTTTTCTTTTCTTTATTTGTAATTATTCCTTTTGTAATAAATTCTTATTTACTTGTATCCTTGTACAACTTTGTAATATGTTGGATAATAAAGAAAGAAAGATTTATATTCTTTTGTCTTCATTTGAGTTACTTTAATTACTCGAATTCTCTTTAATTGTATACTTATTATATAATGTAATAATACTTTCAATTAAATTACTCAAATGTTCTTTTAATGAAATAAACTCTTAAATAATATTAATTTGAATTATTTCAAAAGTCAATCAAAATCTCAAATGTTAATTTAAACTTAATTCCCAAAACCATTAAAATTTCCTGGAGGTCATGTCAGAATTTATAGCATTCACCTGGATGAGCTAAACCCTTACTCATCGAAGTGAAAGAAACCTTGATTCCTCTAGTGTTTTAGTTTGCGAAAAATTTACCCCAGTTTTATAAATGAATAATGCACATGCACATATTTCTATATCTACCCTTCGTTGGTTCCTAAACGCTGGGATGTTACAGTCTTCCCTCCTTAAATAAAACTTCATCTCGAAGTTGTATTGATGTGTACGTGAATAGCTCTGGATAATCTTCTCGCAATTACTCCTCTTTGTCCTAGGTTTCTTCTTGTTCCGGATGATGCTTCCATTGTAGTTTGAAATATTTAATAGCCCGATTTCTCAACCTCTTCTAGTTCTCCTCTAGAATCTTGGATGGTTTCTCGACATACATCAAGTCTTCTTGCAGTTCCAACTCTTTATGTGTTATAGCATCTTCAGGTGCCTTAAGACACTTCCAAAGTTGTGATACATGTAAAACATTGTGAACTTGAGCTAACTCTTTCGGTAATTCCAAAATGTAAGCTACTGCTCTATTATGGCTCAAAATCTTGAATGCTCCAATGTATATTGGACTTAACTTCCCTTTGACTCTGAATCTCTTGACTCCCTTCATCGAAGTAACCTTAAGATATACCATATATCTTACTTTAGGATGACAAGATCTTCTACTCTAATTTGCATAGATTTTCAGATGAATTTGATATATTATCAATCGATCTTGGATGATATTGACAATGCCTTTATTTTCCTTCATGTAATCTGGTGCAAATTCTTTGTTTCCTCCAGGCTCATACCAACATATTGGAGATCTACATTTCTGGCCATAAAGTACCTCGATTGATGCTGCTTTCAAACTGCTCTGATAACTATTGTTGTAAGAAAACTCTGCCAATGGTACATGTGCTTCCCACGAAGCTCTAAAATCTAAAGCATATGCTCGAAGCATATCTTCTAAAATTTGATTGGTCCTTTCTGTTTTACCTCCTGTTTTAGGATGGTAAGTTGTACTGAAATCCAATTTTGATCCAAGTGCTTCATGTAGTTGCTTCCGAAATGCTGTAGTGAACACATATCCTCTATCTGTTACTATCTTCTTGGGTACACCATGCTCGCTAATAGTTTCCTTGACATATATATGTACTAGCTTCTCTACATTATTCTTTTGATTCACTGGTATGAAATTTGAACTTTTAGTAAGTCTGTCCATAATCACCCAGATCATATCTTTGCGCTTCTGAGTCATTGGTAATTTTGTGATGCAATCCGTTCCAATTTACTCCCATTTCCACTTTGGAATCTCCAAATGTTGCATTGGTCCTGCTGGACTTTGATGTGCGTCTTTCACTCATTGGAAAGTATGACATTCAGATACATATTTTGCAATGTCCCTTTTCATGTTGTTCCACCAGAATAGTTCTTTAAGATCCTTGTACATCTTAGTACTTCCTGGATGAATTGAATAAGGTGTTTCATGTGCTTCCCGAAGTATTATCTCCCTGATCTCAGATACATCGGGTACACCGATCCTATTTTGAAACCATAGAGATCCATAATATCCCAAATGAAAAGTTGTTGGTTGACCTTCAGAAACTCTTCATATTTCTTCTGAAATGAAAGGATCATCATGTTGATGTCGAATTTTATCTCATGACGAAGATCACTGGTCCTAGCCAAACCTCCAAGAACTCTGGTTCTTATAAACTATACTTGTAACCTTTCTATATCCATCCTTAAATCCATTGGCAATTCCCTATTTGCTGGTTGAGTATCTATGCTCTTCCGACTTAAGGCATCTACTACAACATTAGCCTTCCCTAGTGCATAGTTGATTGTAAGGTCATAATCCTTGATCAGCTCTATCCATCCTTTATGTCTCATATTCAATTCCTTCTAAGTGAAGAAGTATTTGAGACTTTCTGATCAGTATAAAGTTCACACTTTGCTCCATAAAGAAAATGTGTCCAACTTTTCAAAGCAAACACTACTGCTGCTAAATCCAGATCATGTATTGGATAATTAACTTCATGAGGTTTGATTTGCCTAGATCCATAAGCAATTACCTTGCAATCTTGCATTAAAAGACATCCTGATCCCTCCTTAGATGCATCACAGTAAACTGTATAATCCTTGTTGGTTTCTATTACTGCTAGAATTGGTGTTGTAGTTAATTGAGTCTTCAACTCTTGGAAACTGGCTTCACACTTGCCAATCCACACAAATGGAGTATTCTTGCTTAACAACTTTGTCATTGGTCCAACTATTTTGGATAAACCTTCAATAAATCTCCCATAATAACCTACCATTCCTAAGAAACCTCTAATTTGCTTAACATTGGTAGGTACATTTCAACACAAAACTGATTGAACTTTTGTTGGATTCACAGAAATTCCATCCTTGCTGACAACATGACCAAGAAATTCTACCTTATCCAACCAGAACTCACATTTACTGAACTTAACATATAACTTGTGCTCTCTCAAAATTTCCAATCTTATGCTTAAATGATCAGCATGGTCGTCCTTATCCTTGGAGTATATAAGAATATCATCAATGAACACTATGAGAAACTTTTCCAAGTATGGCATAAAGATCTTGTTCATCAAATTCATGAAAATTGCCGGTGCATTAGTGATACATTGCAAATGTATCTATAATTTTTGATGTTCCATGCTTGGTTTTATCTACTTTCTTATGTTTTGTCCACACTTTGGAGTAATTTTCATATGATTTCTTGGATTAACCTATTAACAAGATGCCACAGTGCCAGTTGCCTGTTTTTTGTTGTTTTTGGTTCCAGGAAAGTCAGAAAATGAATATTCTCAGAATTGGACGGGACAAACGCCAAAGTTCCTATTTTACCGGAAGACTCACGGAGCCAGAATACGAGACGGAGGAGGGCCAGGGCCTGGCCACACCCCCCCAGGCACGGGCTAGCCCTAGCCGCGCCACGAGGTGGTGTGGGCCCCCTGGCACTCCACCGACCTTGCCCTTTGGCCTGTAAGAAGCCTCCCAACACCAAAACCCTAAATAATCAAGGCTCCAGCCACGAAAAGTTCCACAGCGCCGCCGCCACCGAAAAGGAGATTCGGGGGACGGAAAGTCTCTGTTCCGGCACCCTGCCGGGACGGGGAAGTGCCCCCGGAGCCATCTCCATCGATCTCCACCACCATCTCCATCACCATTGCTGATTCCCATGATGATGAGGGAGTAGTTCTCTCTCGAGGCTAAGGGTTCTACCGGTAGTTATGTGTTCATCTCTCTGTCTCTATGCATGATCATATTGTGATCATGAGCTTGTAGTCTATAGATCTACCTTGCTACTCAAGTGCTTTAATGAATCTCTGCTCTCCCCATGTGTGTGAAAGTGACAGCGTGCTCACCATGGTGGCACTTAGGCTAGAGATTACAAATACTTGTTATGAGTTATATTTAGAGTTGGATGTCTTTATGAAATTGTGGTGTTTGTTGGACTCATCTAGTACTCAAGGTGACAGTGTGGGGTTATCTAGATGGGAAAGGCTTACTTTGAGGAGTGCTGTTATAGCCCTACCGTTGATTAGAGTGTTCAAAATGGAGAGTAGTTAAGAGTAGTATCATGAAGAAGAGTATATTTATATGAGAGTGTTCACTAGTGAAAGTATGATCCCTAGGCCTTGTTTCTAAGCACTGAAACACCGTTTGCTATTAGATCTGTTACATGTTTGCTTGCTTCCATCTTTATTTCAGTTTGCTTTTAGTCTCTTCCACGCCATCAAGCTATTTGCTATCACCGTTACCACTTGTATTTCACTATCTCTTCGCCGAACTAGTGCACCTATACACCTGACAAGTGTATTGGGTGTGTTGGGGACACAAGAGACTTCTTGTATCTTGATTGCAGGGTTGCTTGAGAGGGAATACCTTTGACCACTTCCTCCCTGAGTTCGATAAACCTTGGGTGATCCACTTAAGGGAAAACTTGCTGCTGTTCTACAAACCTCTTCACTTGGAGGCCCAACAACTGTCTACAAGAATAGAAGTGCGTAGACATCAATTAGTCAATCCAGAAGGTACGACTAAGTACTCATGATATCCATACATTGAGACAAATGCAGTTTTTGGAACATCTTCAGGCTTAATCTCGATTTGATGATAGCATGATCTTAGATCAATCTTGGAAAATACTCCAACTCCCTTGACTTGATCAAATAAATCCCGAATTCTTGGCAAAAGGATACTTGTTTTTGATAGCAACATTATTTAGATTCCTATAATCTTCGCGCATCTGCCGTCCTCCATCCCGTTTATCAACAAAAATGGAGTTCCCCATGGTCATACACTTTCTTGGATAAAACATTTACCAGCTAACTCTTCAATTTGCTCTTTAAGCTCTTTAGGACCCATCTTGTATGGTACTTGTGCGATAGGTGATGTTCCTGTGGTATCAGGTAAATTGTAAATTCTATTTACCGACCAGGTGGCATTCCTCGTAATTCTGCTAGAAATACATCCTTAAATTCATTCACTACTAGGATGTCTTCCAACTTTACTTCTCTTATGGAATCGAGTTGCAAATCCACAACTATATGACTGTGTTTATCTGCTTGGTAGATTATCCTCCCTCCACCTAGAGTCTTGATCAAGACAGTCTTGTCCTCACAGTTAATATGAGCTCCATGTTCAGTCATCCAATCCATTCCTAGAATTACCGTGATACCTTTCATTGGGATCACACAGAGGTCCGCGTAATATGGACAACCACAAATGGTGATTGGTAATCACCTATTTTTGTTTAATATGGGTTACTACTACGATACCCCCGCCGTTATTACGGACATTGGGTTTTCTAACGCTACCCTTCTAATCCCAAACTTATCAAGAAATTGCTCAGATATGAATGAAGTAGTTGCACCAGTATCAAATAAAACCTTTCCATGATGGGTAAGGATGCTAAGCGTACGTATCACCTCTTGGTACGAATTGTCCACCTCCTCCAGAGTTTTGTAGTTTAGCTTTCCAGAAGGTCTGTTCCGCTTGCCATTATTATTCTTTGCATAATTTCCACCTCTTTCTGGTGGTCCACTAGTTCCTCCAGAACTACTTCTTCCTTTCACGGGCCAACTGCCTACTGGTCTATTGGGACAATCAGGTCTTATGTGTACCTGTTGACCACATTCGTGACATATAATCACTTGCTTCTTACATTCACTTTTAACATGGCCAGGTAAACCACAATTGTGACAAATGATATTCCTTGGGGATGATGGTGCTCCATGATTGGATAGAAGGTCTAATTATGGGTTTGAAATTCAAATTTGGTGTAGGCTTACTTTCTTGGGCTTTCTTAGTCTCTTGCTTGTCTCTCTTCCCCTATCCTTTTGGACATTTTTATAATCATCTTCGAAAGTGATTGCTGCATCTAGAAATTGTTGGAATGTTTGCTTACTGGCAAGCCTCAACTGCATTTTTACAAAGGGATTCAAGCCACGCATGAACCACTTCTTCCTATTTCCTTCAGTGCTTACCTCGTCCATAGCATAACGAGTTAACTCACTGAACTCTCTAATATACTTCATGACACTTGAATTTCCTTATTGTAACTCCTCGAACTCCCTCCGCTTCAATTCTAGAATGCTTTCTAGAACATGACACTCACAAAATCTCTACTTGAACTCCTTACAAGTGTACTCTCTGTCTGGAAGTTTCATTGCTAGCTGATTATCCCACCATGATGCTGTAGGTCCGGTTAAAATATATGTTGTCTTAGCTTCTCCTCATCGTTGCACCATTCCGTTTTCAAATTTCTATCTGTGTCCAATAACCAATCTTCTGCGCCCATGGGCTCTGGTGCAGAAGCAAAAGGTATTGGCCTAGCATTATGAAAGTTAGAGAGACTCACACCTCGGCCTTCTGGTTCCCTCAGATTTCCCGCCCGTCCAAGTAATTTTGCCATAAACTTGTTCTAGGACTCCTACATCATCTACATGTACTACATGAAATTCTGATCCATCAGTGGCCTCATTGGTGGTGGTGGTAATGTTCCCTCTACCCTGGTGTCTTCATCTGCCTTTTATTTTGCCTCTCACTCCATGCGTTGTTGCTCTAACTCATGTTCTACTCCCGTATCCATGACCCCCTAGTCATGTTACACAAAGCGAGTACTCATAATTACACCATTCTCATGTTTTCTGATCTCAACTTTATGCACAGAACTAGTCAGACAATGGAAATTATGATCCAAATCCAAATAAGAACCAAATATGCATCATATAATATACATTACAAGCAACATACTTGATACAATACCATTACAATCCCATATACTACAACCACTGCGGATTCATGTAAGCGCTACCTCGCTTATTTAAATACAACAAACCCTCAAGCACTACAATACGCAATACCAAACTGCTTCTACTACCATAACATCTTCCATAACAAGTGACGAGGGATTAACTCATCAATGCCCAATGTTATGGACTTGGGTTTTGGAGAAGGAGGGAGCGCTGGAGGCATAAATCAACTAGCAAACAAGCACACAGGGATGCAAGGTTTACCCAGGTTCAGGCCTCGTAGAGGTCCCTACTCCTGCTTGTCTGCTCTTGGAATTATCGAGGGAGTCGAAAGTTATAGGGAGTGCACAGATGCAATCTAGCGATGGTTGTGAAAACTAGGGTTGTGATTGTCCTCCTCGCCGCCCCCTCCTAGCCTTTATATTAGATAGGATAGGTCTCGGGTAGCAGGTCGAGTTGGTTACAAGTTAGGGTTCGTCCCTTAACTTTCTATCTTAAGCTTCATCTTGTGTTGCAAGTAATCAAAGTCTCCGTGGGTCACCCGACCCTTGTATTGGGCCTTGGTAAGCCCTTGGGATCCTCCCATACCTGGACCGTATATGCCAAGCTTGAGTACCTGTAAGCTATGCCCATGTCAGTAGCCCCCGAGTGTCTAGTGGAATCGCAGATTCGAGTGGAGACTTTATGAAGTCTTTCGAGTGCACATCTGAGCATATTTTCGAGTGCTTTCGATTGATGTCATAGGGATTGCTGATATACGTGCCTGATTCATCTGATGCATCGGGATCAGTTAACCACCTTAAGGAAAAAACAACGCAATCTACTCAAACTCGAGTCCTCGGACTCGAATTCGGAAAAGTGCTGGTGTAATTCGACTCAGGGCGCGGAGGTCTTACAGGAGTCGAATCCCAGTGTGTAAGTGTGAGCACTCAATGCGTCCGTCAAGGCTTATTCATCGTACCTGTAGGTACAGATTTATTTCTGGTAGAGCATAGTAGATGCGTTGCTAGGCCTTATTCAGGTCTTATCTTCACACTTTAAGTGCGACATCCGAATTTTTGTCATCGTGGAGATGATTCGGGTGACTCAGGAGACGCTTTGCAGGGAAAAATATGAGGCGGAGTCACCATAGAATTCAAGTGTGGATGTTATCAACACACGGTGTCAACGTATAAGAAGAAATAATCATAGGGTGGGCGACCAGCACTTCCTATGGGAGTAGCCCCCGAGTGCTTATTCGAGACGTAGACTCAAGTGGGGACTATAAGTATTTTGCGACTGATGTCGTCTTTTGCTTGTTTCAGTCAAACGTGCCTTCAGCGCTCCCTATGGGAGTAACCCGAAGTCCACAGTCGAATCGTTGATTAGAGTGAAGGGTTCTTCAATATTTTTTAGAAAGAAAATTTCTTCAGGTGTGCGGCCAGCGCTCCTGTTAGGAGTAGCCCCCGAGTGCTTGGTCGAGTCGAAGACTCGAGAAAGGACTAAAGCAGTCAAAAAAGGTTGCTCCTACTAGAGTGTATGATGTCAGTGTTGATGATGAGATGACCTCAGTTACCTACGTGAGCGGCTTTGACGGGACGGGACGAGTAGTGGGTCCCACTTTCTAAGCTTGATATGACCAGGCGTGCGTAATCTTCTGTTTTAACCGAGTCTCCTCGATTTCCACGCGTAATGGCAGAGTGGGGCGCCGCTTCGTGGGTTACCCTTGCCACGTGTCGTCGTTGATGTGTGCCACGTGTTGGATTGATTTTCTCCTGGCCGTTGGATGGCATATGTTGGGAGGTTAAGTAGGGGTTCACCGTGCGATAATTTCCCCACCTCTTCTTCTTGCTCGCACATCTCCGCCATTGCCGTTCTTGCTATTCCTTTGTACACATCTCCTCAGTGGCACTGGACCAACTCCACGTCTTCCCCAGTTACTTCATGCGCTCACATCGCCAGCACAAGATGGGCAAGAAAAAGGGAGGCTCCGTTGCAGGATCTATGACTCCCATTGTGGCGTCTAAGAAGAAGGGTGCTGCCACTGCGGGCACCAGTGCTACCGCCACGGCAGGGAAAAAGAAGGGTGCGGGCACTCGTGTCACCAAAGGGTCATGGCGCCCATCCATCATCAAATCTTTGGAGTTGTTCACTCAGCGGCAAGATGGAGCGCTTCCTCCCGCAGAAGATGACTCTCGTGTGCTCGGCGAAGAGGTAATCCCTAGTCCTTCTGCGGGTTTCCAAGTGATGTTCCTTGCGTTCATCATTCGCAGTCTCTCTCTCCCCCTGCATCCATTTGTTAGGGGTCTTCTCTGCTTCTGTGGGCTCCAGCTGCACAGTTGTCCCGAAATTCTATGTTTCATCACCCTTTGCAAGTGCTAGCTCGGAATCGAGCCACACTTCGGTCTCTTCAAGAAGCTTTTTAAACTCAAACGTCAGTTGGCATCTAGTTTGGTAGTCTACGACGTAGGAGGCTGCAGGGTCCATGTCGACTCCAATGTTACTTACTTTGACATCAAACTCACCGCCTCCGTCCAAGGGTGGAGGGATAAGTGGTTCTACGTTCGCGACACGAAGGCCGACGGAGAGCACTACAGACTCAAGCCCTTCGATCCGGTGGCGCTCTGCAAAAGGAGGCATTCCTGGAAAAATGTCGTGATGCTTGGCGAATCTAAGGAGACGGAGATGCTGTATCAGCGTGTCTGCGACCTTGAAAGCCGTATAGGCAAGGAGGAAGGTGGCGCTGAACTCATTCGCACGTAGTTGCCCCACCGTGTATAGCCTCTGCACGCGAGAGCCCATCCGATGTACCGCTGGATTGGTACTGGCGATGTCACTCGCATATCTGTGGAGGGCATTTCTTCGGGTGAGGTGGACATGATGTTGTGACTGGTGACCAAGTACACTGCCAAGGAGGATCTCCCAAGCGAGTTAGTCGTGCCTCCTTTCGATGCCAACAATCCTCCACCTGAGGTAGAGTTTTCCTATGGAGTTTTCTAGATTTTCGATTGCTTGTCAGGTGCTTGATATATACTGATGCTTCTTTTGATTGTAGGACTGGAAAGTGGCTGCCATCTTGCCTCCTCATCCTGAAGGAGTTATCCCGCATGAAGCGGAGGAAGAGGACGAGTCAGGCTCCACCGTTCCTATTGAGGAAGATGAGGAAGCCCCCCGAGTCCAGCGATCACGGGACTCGCAAGCGCTCCTGTAGCAGGGACTCGGATGCCTCCTCGCCAGTGAAGCTAGAGGGTCCTCTTGCTACCGCAGAGGAGCCAATCCCCACCGTGCCTATACGCGCCATGGCTCCTCCTGCTCGGAAGAAGCTGAGGTTGCCGAAGGAGTCGTCGGGGGACTCCTTTGACCTCGAGAATTTTGACGGGTAAGTCTTGTATTTTTGGCGAGTTCGTCTTGATTTTCTCGAAGATTTTCCCCTTCTGAGGTAGTGCTGGGTACTTTGCAGTTAAACAGCGTCATTGTCTTCCGACGATTGCCAAGTTGTCAAGGAATACGGAGTCACAGGCTCCAAGAATAAGGAGGTTGCCATACGGTCTCCTCCTCCTATGGTGGCGGCCCACTCTGGCGCCAACTCTTCGAGTTCCCCCTATGATGGGGGCACCAGATGGTTGCACGGACGCCCACTCGATAGGCATCTTCGGAGTCCCTAGAGGAACACGTAAGTGTGTTTTGCTGCTGGCTGTCGAATTTTGAGTTTATGCCTTTTGTCAATGCTGAAGCTTTGTTTCTTTAGGTGTAGCCTATCGTGAAGGATTCCACTCGCCTTGTGGAGCAGATCCTTGCCTTGGGTCAATAGCATGCCCTGCTGGACAACCATCACCGTGCAGTCAAAGGTTTGTACTAAACTTGTCTCTTCGCTCTGCTTATGGATAGATTTGTAAACTCATATGTTGTCACGTTCGGTCCCTTGTAGGTGAGCACAATGAACTTCTTCGTCACGTTACTTCCCTTGAGAAGGGACTTGCCACAACGGAGAAGAAACGCGATGAGGCAGTCGCTGTCCTGGAAGAGTCGAAAAAGCACGAGGAGGACCTGCGTGCTTCCACTGCCAAAAGGGAGAAGTTGTTCGAAGAACAACTTTTCTCAATTGCGAAAGCTCTCTCAGGTATTGTTCAGCTTCACTTGTATTTTTCCCTATTTGATTTCATGTCGCTGTGCTGATACCCTGTGTTTTCAGATGCCGTCGGCGTAAGCTTTGACGCCCAGGCCTTGCGTCGCGCGGATGCCTTAGCTGGCACCATGTCTGCAGTCGAGGACCACAATGTCTCCCTCCAAGATACGCTCGGGAAGGCCAAAGGCATGCTGATCCACCTTAGTGAGGATATGGTTCCCAAGGCCAGCTTAATCGAAAATCTTGATGGCTTGGTGGAATCCTTCATAGAAGGCATCCCGATGGACTTCAAGAAAGCGCAGCAGTCTGTCGGTGCCAACATGGCACTCGCGATGGCGCAAGCACATGGTGTAGAGCTGGACCCAAGTGCGATCTCCGAGGCAATGCCAGTCGATGCATATGGCCAGCAGGTAGTGTTCGCTCCCTTCGCCACTAGATGTAGTAAATACGGGCCTCGTCTCATCGAGACAGTTGCCAAATATTTTGAGGAGCTGCGGCGAGTGAAGGTGGCAAAGGCTGCGGCGTCTAGGGATACCACTGGGAAATCTGTGGCATCAAATACTACCACGGATTCGAGGAAGCCCCCAAGGTCGAAGTCGAAGTCGAAGAAGCAGAGCATGCCTTAGTTGCCATATGTAATAGTGTAGCTTCCTTTTTACTGAACCATGTTTTGTTTGGGGTGCCCCTATTGATACTTTGCCAGATTTGAATGCACTCCTTGTTAATGTATGCTTGGCCTTTTTCGCCTCTTGTTTGGCTGTAATAGGGTCCCTCGAGTGGTCCTCCTGACTCTCCTCCGATAGATGAAACTGTGGCCCATCCACGTTCAAAGGTGGAGGAGTTGTCACTGCTCTTGCGACTATGTGACCGTAGAAAGCAGTTGGAGCGGGAGTTGCCCATTGTCCACGGTAACGCGGATGTGTGGAAGTTGAAGGCTGAGAAGGCCACCGCTCGTCAGAAGTATCTCCTAGACGAAGTTGCGCAGTTGAACGAGCAATTCAAGTGTTAGCTCTCTGTCTTCTTATCCTTTCTTTAGTTATTCGGGGAGATGCCTTGTCTTAAACTTTTGTCTTGCTTCTTGTAGTTGTTAGCGCTCGTCATCCGCAGGATGAGAGGGATCGGGTTGCCATTCGCCTGCATAATTTGACCCAGGAGCAGCTGCAAGCTAGCGGTTAGTTCTGGGTGGATCACGACCGTGCATTCGTATTGGCAACGCTGCAGGATCGTGCCTCACGAGTGCTTCAGTGTTTGAAGAAGGCGTGGCCGTGCCTGAAGTGTATTTATCAAACGATGTTTCCCCTGGATGTTGTGCCCACAAGCCAGCTGGCTCTTCTGGCGAAGTTTCAAGATATCAGCGCAGTCCGCGAGTGCGTGCGCCAACAATTGGTCGCGGGTGCCAAGGCTGCGTTGGCACTTGTTCGATTGCATCAGCCGGATGTGGATGTTACGTCTGTTGCCGCTGGGCCACCGCCATCGCTGGAAGGGATGACCTGGAACATGGTCCCACACTATCAGGCGGTTGACCGGCCAACCGAAGATATTGTCGATTTCTTTGAATATCAAACACATGTTCTCCTTTTGCAATAGTAGTGTAGTTTGTATCCTGCACATAGATGAATACGTGTTGTAAAATTCATGTGATTGTGCTGGGTGTGTTTGATACCCATTAATGTGTAAAGAGCTTGCTAGCTTATATATTTTTCGAGTGTATTGTAAGATCATGTCCTTTTCGTAAGCCTGACGTGTATTTATCTCAGCACCTTGCCAACCTACCAGGTGCGTTGCAGCTGGGTTGGTGTTTATCAAGGGTTTGATTGGTAGTGCGTCAACTACTCATGATACTATGTTGTTCGTGGAACAAGATGTAAAGGGTGGTTGATGGCTCAGTGTCGGTGCCAGGAAAATGCTGGTGCGATGTTGATGTAGAGCTCGTTGGGAACCCCAAGAGGAAGGTATGATGAGCACACCACCAAGTTTCCCTCAGTTATGAAACCAAGGTTTAATCGAACTAGTAGGAGCAAGGAAACACCCCAAAGGTGTTGCTAGCTGAGCCTTGGTAGGGCGCACTACCGGTGCTAGTAGCAACGTGGAGACCTGCACAACACAACCACAGAACTTTGTCCCCAACTTGCGATGAGGTTGTTAATCTCACCATGTTTCGCGGAAAACAAAGGATTAAACGTATCGAATGGAAGGAAGTAATAGTTTGCAGAAAGTAAACACAAAGCAGTAACAGTTTGTAGATTGTATGTAAAAGAAAAGGACCGGGATCCGTAGTTCACTAGAGGTGGCTCTCCTTAAGATAGATAACATGCCGGGTGAACAAATTACAGCGGGGCAATTGACAAACACCGAGAAAGCAATACATGCATATACTAATCATCTTGACTCCTTTGAGACTTGATTGGGAATTACAACATTATACATAGACCGCCATCCAACTGCATCTATGACTAATAATCCACCTTCAGGTTATCATCCGAACCCCCTCCAGTATTAAGTTGCAAGCAACAGATTATTGCTTTACGAACTGCGTGTAAAGTAAACAATATGATTGTTCTATGACCAAAGGATTGTTGTTTTCTCCCTAGTAGCAATAGCACATCTAGTACCTTAGAGATTTCTGTCACTTCCCCAGATTACCAGAGGCATGAACCCACTATCGAGCATAAATACTAACTCTTGGAGTTGCTAGCATCTACTTGGACAAGATAGCTACTAACAACAGAAAGCATGCAAGATCACAAATAACAAAGACATGATAGAATCAATAATCAATCTGAAATAGCATCTCAATATCCATCGGATCCCCGCAAACACAACATGCAGAATTACAAATAGATGATCTTGATCATGAACGGAGCTCACGAGATCTAAACATGAAAGCACAAAGGAGGAGAACCAGCCATCTAGCTACTACATGGATCCGTAGTCCAAGGATGAACTACTCACGCATCAAACCAGAGGCTTGCATGGTGATGAAGAAGGCCTCTAGGGTGAATTCCCCTCTCCGGCAGGGTGTCGGAAAGAGCTTCAGATCCCTCCGATCTAGGGATGGAGATGGCGGCAGCTACAGACTCTTTCGTGGATTTTTGATCGGGTACTTAGGGTTTTCGTCCCGACGATATCTTATAGGCCGAAGGGGAGGCCGAGGGGGTGCTAGAGGCGGCCACACCACCCACTAGCGTGGGCCAGGCTGGGCCGCGCGGCCAGGTGGTGTGGTGGCCCCCTGGCCCCTCTCCGTCTCGTACTCTAGCATCTGATGACTTTTAGAAAATAGGCACTTTGGCTTTTGTCCCATCGAATTCCGAGAATATTCATTTTCTGACTTTCCTGGAACCAAAAACAACATAAAACACGCAACTAACACTGTGGCTCTTGTTAATAGGTTAGTCCAAGAAATCATATGAAAAGTACTCCAGAGTGTGGACAAAACACAAGAAAGTTGATAAAACCAAGCATGGAACATCAAAAATTATAGATACATTTGCAATGTATCAGTGGTGTAGCCCTGAGTAAAATAATTGCAAGGAAAACAAAGAAACGTAGGGTTTGGGGCACTTAGCTTTATTTATTCGTAGAATATCACGAGGTACAATGTGTGGCTAAGTAGCCTAGCTGTATAGCCTTATTTGTAAAGTAAAAAGAACATCTAAGGGTAGAAATGGTGCAGTTGCGCAATGTTCTAGGGGTTGGAGTATGCAACTCTGCTCTTGAAGTCTTTAAGGTGATAGGCGCCACCTGGGATTACTTCGGTATTCACGTAAGGTCCTTCCCAAGGGGACTCGAACTTGAGGTTCCCTTGCTGCTTCATTTGCAAGACCAGGTCTCCTTCGACGAAGGATCTGGGTTGTAGCCTTCTGCTATGGTAGTTGCGGAGGCTCTGCTGGTAGATCGTTGATCTCTCTGCCGCAATCTCGCGTGCCTCATCGAGGAGGTCGACAGAGTCTTCGAGTGCGAGAGTTGATTCTTTCTCGTTGTAAGCCACCACCCGTGGGGCTTTGTAACGCACTTCTGCGGGTAGTACTGCTTCAACACCGTGCACCATGAAGAACGGAGTGTAGCCTATGCCGCTGTTTGGAGTTGTGCACAGGCTCCAAAGTACTGATTGTAGCTCGTCTAGCCAGCACCCAACAGCTTGTTCGAGTGGCCGGAGGAGCCTTTTCTTGATTCTATCGCAGATGAGGTCGTTGGCCTTTTTGACTTGACCGTTGGTCTGAGGGTGGGCCACCGAGGCGTAGCTAATGTTTATTCCTAGGTTTTCGCAGAATTCCTGGAACTCCTTGGAGGTGAAGTTCGTCCCATTGTCCGTGATGATGCTATGTGGCACCCTGAAGCGGAAGACAATGGACTCGAAGAACTTGACAGCGCTGGCTCCCGATTGGTTCGTCACCAGCATGGCCTCTATCCACTTGGTGAATTTGTCGGCCATGACTAGGAGGTAGACGTATCCTCCTCGCAAGGATCTAGGGAGCTTGCCGACCATGTCGAGTCCCCATTGTGCGAAGGGCCAAGCCACTGGTATTGGTCTGAGCTCCGCGCCAGGTGCGTGCGGTTTGTCCGCGAATCGCTGGCAAGCATTGCAGCGCTGAACGATGCCCTTGGTGTCGCGCATGGCCATGGCCAGTAGAATCCATCTCGTAGAGCTTTGGAGATAAGAGCGCGACTGCCGGCGTGGTACCTGCAAGTGCCTTCGTGTATGTCGAGGAGGATGGCTCTTCTGTCCCTGTTGGAGACACACAGCTGAAGAACTCCTGTGATGCTGCGCTTGTATAGTTCACCATTGAGAAGGGCGAATTCCTTGGATCATCGCGCTATATGAGGCGCATTAGTCGGGTCATCTGGCAACCTTTTGCTAAGCAAGTATGTAACATATGTTTGTGTCCAGGATGGCTCGATCATCATGACCTCCATGGGACCTTCGAGTCCTGTGTCTGGCTCCGTGTCATCGAGTGCCATTGGCTCGTTGGGTGGCATAGCCCCCGAGTCTACTAGCGTGCTTTTCTTCTTCGTTGAAGCCTTGGGTTTAATTGAGCATTCGCATATGCGCTCTAGAAATACTCCAGGTGGCATTGGGGCACAGGTGGAGTCGATGTTGGCAAGTATGTCTGCCTCCTCATTGGTTTCACGACCAACATGCCACATCTTGCAGCCGTCAAAGCCTCCCTCGAGTGTGTCGTAGAGGTCGCGGTAGGCGATCATGTTGTCGCTCAGGGCGTCGCACTCGTTCATTGTTTAGTTAACCACCAGTTTGGAGTCATCGTAGATGACGAGTCGCTTGGCGCCGCAGGCTTTCGCCATCCGCATTCCATGGATTAAGGCTTCATATTCAGCTTCGTTGTTGGACGCTGTGAACTGCATTCGCAGAACGTAGCTCATCTTGTCTCCTTGGGCAATGTCAGTATGACACCTGCGCCAACTCCTTCCTTTCACTTGGATCCGTCGAAGTGCATTGTCCAAAGGTAGGACATGTTTGGCTTGTCGGGGATCTGGTTCTCCATCTAGTGCAGGAGGAAGTCTGGGAGAACTTGCGATTTGATCACGTCACACTTCTCATATGTGATGTCTCATGGAGACAGTTCGATTCCCCAGAGTACGACTCATCTAGTGGCGTCAAGATTATTGAGTATGTTCCCGAGCGGGGCGTCATTTACCACTACGATTGGGTGCTCCTGGAAGTAGTGGCGCAATCGCTTGGCCGTCAAAAAGACGCCATACTCCAGCTTCTGGTAGTGCGGGTACCGCTGCTTTGTTGGTGTGAGCACCTCGCTGAGGTAGTATACTGGGCGTTGAACCCCGTGGACTTTATTTTCTTCGGCTCGCTCCACCACGAGCAAAGTGCTGACCACTTGGTTGGTGGTGGAGATGTATAGCAACCACGGCTCCTTTTCACGAGGTGTTACCAATATTGGCGAGGTGGATAGTAGACACTTGAGGTCTTCGAATGCTTCTTGTGCTTCATCTGTCCACTTGAACTTGTCGGTTTTACGGAGAAGTTGGTAGAAGGGAAGTGCCTTTTCGCCCATTCGACTAATGAATCGACTGAGCGCCGCGATTCGCCTAGCCAGCTGCTGGACGCCTTTTACATTCTTCGGCTTCTCCATGGCCAGTATAGCTTTTATCTTCTTCGGGTTTGCCTTGATCCCTCTCGTGGAGATGAGATACCCAAGCAGTTGCCCAAATGGTACGCCGAAGGCGCATTTGTTCGGATTGAGCTTGATCCGGTAGTGATCGAGGTTATTGAAGGTCTCACGGAGGTCGTCGAGTAACACAGATTCCTCTTTGGGTTTGACGACGATGTCGTCAATGTAGACTTGGATATTGCGACCAAGTTGGTTCTTGAGGCAGGCCTTCATACACCGCTGATAGGTGGATCATGCATTTTTTATCCCGAAGGGCATCGTATTGTAGCAAAACACACCAAAGGGTGTTGTGAACGTCGTTTTCTCCTGGTCTTCCTCCTTCATTCGAATCTGATTGTAGCATGAGTAGGTGTCGAGGAAGCAAAGGCGTTCGCATCCCGCAGTGGAGTCGATTATTTGATCGATCCATGGCAACAGGAAGTGATCCTTCGGGCAATGCTTGTTCAAGGTGGTGAAGTCCACGCACATCCGCGGGATATCCGTGTCTTTTTTAGGCATAAGCACTGGATTTGTGAGCCAGGTGCTTTCCTTGATTTCGCGTATGAAATTAGCGTCGAGGAGTCTGTTGACTTCCATACCGAACGCTTTTGCTCTTGGTTCAGACAGTCGCCGTATTGTTTGCTTGACTGGCCTTGCGTTTGGATTCACGTTGAGTGAGTGCTCGGCGAATTCCCTGGGAACTCCTGGCATGTCCGCTGGACACCAGGCGAAGATTTCCCAACGCTCATGGAGGAATTCGATGAGCGCGAGTTCCTGTGAGGGGCTCAAGTTGTGGGCAATGAGGGTCGTCTTGGTCGGGTCCGTAGGGTGGACCTGGACTTTCTTGGTATGCACCGATGAGTCGAAGGATAGGTCGGGTGAACTTGGCTTGCTCAGGGAAGGCAGATTTTTGTATGTCGACTCCTTCAACCTTGTGAGTTCCTCTTGCATGCCGAAGGACTGAGAGGTTCCGTTAAATTCCCTGTCACAGCTGTTAGACCTCTCGAAGATTCCGTTGATTGTGATGACATCGTTTGGGCCTGGCATCTTCATCTGCAGGTAGGCGTAGTGTGGTACCGCCATGAACCTCGCGAATGCGACATGTCCAAGAATGCAGTGGTACTACGAAGCCAGTCGATGACTCCAAAGTCGATGCGTTCTCGCCGAAAGTTTTGCGGCGTGCCGAAGATGACGTTGAGGTTGATTTTTCCCAGGGGGTATACGCCCTTCCCTGGGACGATGCCGTGGAACATCGTGTATGAAACTTCCAGACATGTCAGAGGGATCCTCATTGCACACAAGGTACTTGCGAACATGAGGTTGATGCCACCTTCGCCATCCATGAAGACGCGACTCATATCAAAGCCCCCACTTTGTGCCTCGAGTACGAGGGGACAGTGGCTTGGGCGAGGTACTTGGCGTGGGTGGTCGCGCTTCTCGAAGGTGATGCAGGACTCACTTCCATTGAGGTACTCAGTGGTGGAGGGTGGAGAGTTTATCGCCAAATTGACTTGGCGAGTGATTGCCTTCTGTACTCGATTTGAGGGGCGCCCTTTTTGGATAATCCCCATGTTTCCCAGCACTCGTGGGTATGGCTCACCTCCATGGATTTGGACTAACGTAGCCGCAGGTGGTGGTGGTCCAGATGGTGGTGGTGCTCCGTGAGCCACGACTTCCGGGGCAGCTCCGTATCCCTGGTTGATCGCGTCGCAATTCATCTGGGTCAGGCCTTCGTGAAGCTTGAGGAACTCGCGGCAGTCCTTGAGAAGGTGGCTGGACTTTTTCTTGCTGTCGTGCTTGTCGATGTAGAAGTGTATGTTGCACGGTGCGGACAATTTGTCCTGGATGGTTTTCCCGCTGTCGTGGTATCCACCATTGCGGTATCCGTTGTTGTGGTTGTCATCATGTTTGTCAGTGTAGCCAGCCGCGACCATGTCGACCTCTTCGCGATCCTCGTACATGCGCATTCGATGTTTCCCTCAGCGATCACGTCTACGCCCGAGGTCGTCGTCATCATCGGAGTAGGCATGGTTTTTCACCGAGTCCTCTCCATCGGCCCACTGATTCGCGATCACCATCAGGTGGTCGATTGTCTTGGGCTTCGAGGGGCCCATCTCCTCCCTGAGCTCTCTACGGCGAACACCACCGTTGAACGCGTCGATTGTGCGATCCTTAGAGATATCTTCTGCGGAGTTCTTGATGATGGACCACTTCTTGATTTACGAGCACAGCGACTTGCCAGACCTCTGGTGCTAGCCTCTTAGTTCCTCGATTGATGCGGGACTTTTGTAAGTGCCCTTGAAGTTGCGCACGAAGCTATAGACCAGCTCTTCCCAACTGCGAATTGATATGCACAGGAGATTGTTGAGCCACGCGCGGGCGACGCCTTGCAGCTGTAGCTGCAGGCATTGCATTGCCGTGCTTGAGATTCCACCATGTAGCCTGGCAGAGGAGATGTGATCCTCCACCCATATCTCTGGGTCCTATAGGCTATCAAATTTTGGGTTCTCCGATGGGAGTTTGAACCCCTTAGGCATTCTCTTCTGCTTGATGGCTCTACTGAAGCATCTGGCGCCACAGAGCTCTACTTCGTCATCTTCCGAGTCAGTCAAACAAGCACGCCTTGCACGCATCTCGTCAACCTTGCGCTGCGTGATGTCATCATGCACGTCGTAGTCGCGGTCATGCCACCATGAGCGACGTCGCCATGATAGATTGTGGCTGTCGTTGCTGGAGGAGTACGAGTAGTAATATTTGTCCAGATCTTTACTTTTCTTCGGCTCTAGTGTTGGCTCCTTGACGAGGGCAGCTTCGACTAGCCCTAGGCCCGCGATCATAGATTGATGCATGGCAGCTTGCAGATCCCCAGCCGATGGCTGGTTGTTGAGGAGGTACATGGTGGCTGCTATCACCGCTGCTTGCCGTGTCTTTCGGAGCACATTACCCCGCGTATCCACCGTCATAGAGCCGAAGTCGAGGACTTCCGCGGCTTCTTCACGCTCCTTGTCGGTAAGGTGGGCTAGTCGAGATTGCCATTTGGCGGCCACATAGTCGTTGCCCTTGGAGGAGGATCCTCCCATGGAGGAGAGCTGAGCCCGTCGAAGGTTCGACTCGTCCGCCACCTTTCTGCGCGCATCGAGTTGCGCGATTACTTGCTGCTGGCGCTTGTACTCCTCTTTGAGCAGCCAATGGTAACCCATCAGCATCTGTTGCGATGAGTTCAGGGGGAGAGGATTGCCCCGCAGAGCCTCTCGGCAGCGGGCCCACTCATTTTTCTTGAGCTTGATCAGCACGCGCTCTTCGGTGCGCTCATTTGTCGTGAGGTTTGGGTCCCCTTCTGTCCCGTTGTTGGTGTGCGCACCGTTGACGGGGCCGCCATTTTCGCCATTGGTTGGTCCGTTGCTGGTGTTGTCGCGATTGACACCGGTGTCACCTACGTTGATGACGGTGCACATGAAGTGATTGGGGAAGCTGTTGCTCCCACAACTTTCAAATCCGGAGCCGTAGGCTCGATCGTCTGTGGCCAGGTCACCTAGATCGGATCCGCGACTATTCTCGCTGTCCATGCTCCCAACTATTGTCGGGGCGTTGAGCTTGCTTAGGGTGCCGATTGGTGGTGGAAACCACAATGATGGAGCAATCGCGAGGACCGTTGGCTGATCAGGGAGTCGAAGTGTGCCTAGCTGAAAAACTTGGAAGCGTAAGCTCCCGATCTCTAGGCCGATCCCATCGCCCACAGACTCGAAAGCTAGGCGAGTGGCCGGCATGTGGAAGGTGAAGTCGAAAGCGCCAAAGAGCTGGCAAATCTCCGCTATTGCAGAGTTTTAGATCGCGGTTGACGAGGCCGAAGAAGCCGCGACTTCAACACTCCCAGTTCCCATGGATGGCGCCAATTGATGAGGGATTAACTCATCAATGCCCATTGTTATGGACCTAGGTTTTTGAGAAGGAGGGAGCGCTAGAGGCATCAATCGGCTAGCAAACAAGCACACAGGGATGCAAGGTTTACCCAGGTTCAAGTCTCGTAGAGGTCCCTACTCCTACTTGTCTGCTCTTGGAATTATCGAGGGAGTCGAAAGTTACAGTGGGGTGCACAGATGCAATCTAGCGATGGTTGTGAAAATTAGGGTTGTGATTGTCCTCCTCGTCGCCCCCTCCTAGCCTTTATATAGATAGGCTAGGTCTTGGGTAGCAGGTCGAGTCGGTTAAAAGTTAGGGTTTGTCCCTTAACTTTCTATCTTAAGCTTCATCTTGTACTACAAGCAATCGAAGTCTCTGTTGGGCCATGCAGAGATAAACAAAACTTTTTCCCTACACGGTGAACCCAAGATCCAGCTCAGGTAGAAGGCCACGAGGATTACCACTAGACGCGCAGTTGCGGAATCAATGAAGCATGTGGCATGATGCAGTGCAGTCCTCACGATCCGTTCCACTTCCACGATCCATGATCCGGTTCCACGATCGTCGAAGTGCTGAACGTACAACACCTCCGCCAGTATCCACACGTACAAGGAAGAGCGCCGGCGATGGACTGCTAGGTCCGGTACGACGGCGATAGGATGGATTGGGGCTAGGGTTTCCAACACATGGAGTGACCTAACCTTGTGATTTAAGCACCTGCGCCCTAGCTTATATAGGGAGTGAAAGTGGGATCCACTCACTTGTGGCCCATTCACTCAAAGGCCTATATTAGTCCCTGCAAGTCCAACTTGTTGACTAAGTCCATGTCTCTATTTGGGTCCAACCCAAATAGTTTTCCTGTTTGGGTCTAACCCAAACTTGCTCCCGCTCTTAAGTGTGTGACCTGACAGGCTCATGGTAACCCAGACACGATTCCGAGTCTCACTCGTGATCGATCAGTCAGTAGCGCCCCCTAGCAGAACATGCCGACTCGCAAGTACCAATAAGTCATGACGACATACCTTCCAATGTGACTTTTGTCTAAGTCCCTTTTGCCTCATGATATACCTTGTCGGACTATAGGCGAATGATCGTCATCCCTTAAATAGCCCGACTCTCTTTCTCGATCCGAGATAAGTGATTCATCCGACTAACTCTTAGTCGGTTGCCTCGGTTAACACTTAACTGAGATGCGCATGGCCATGCTTTCCGAATCTTATCTTCCGGGAGGGCCCAGAGAATATCTCTCCAGATGGAGGGGCAAAATCCCATCTTGGTCATTCACATCACGCAACTTGATTCATAGTCGACCCGAACTCTGCCTTTATAACTGCCAAGTGACAAAACAACGTTTGACAGAACCTAAGTCGGTGATCCTCAACTCGGATTGTGCAATAACCTCAGGTCTAAGGATTATATTGATTGAGACATGCAAATGACGACTTGTTCGTTGCATCTCAATATGGCAGTCCAACTCGCTAAACTCTTTAGCCGAATCCGTCTAAGTCGAAATAGCATATCCATGCCTATGACAAGTGGAACCTAGTCATCTGCCGACTTTTACATTGGTCTAAGTTGTGTGTCCAGCACAACCTCAATGACCAAGGACAATTAGTATGAACAACATGAATATATAGTTCCACAATCGAATCACATATTCGATGATACATATCAGTAGTTCATACACGGACCATAACTTTATGAATACATTGGGAAATATCATCAACTATGATTGTCTCTAGGGCATATTCCCAACAGTCTCCCACTTTCACTAGAGTCAATAATCTGACATCACATGTCTAGGCATCTAATGACCATTGCTCTTAGGTGCGCCTCATGCTTTTTCTGTGGAAGTGGCTTTATCAGTGGATCCGCAATGTTTGCATCCATGTGTACCTTGCATAACTTGATATCACCTTGATCCACGAACTGGTGAATATGGTGGTATCGCATGAGTATATGTTTGTTCTTCTTGTGTTTTCTAGGTTCCTTGGATTGTGCAATAGCACCATTGTTGTCACAATACACGTCTAACGGATTGGACGAGCCCTGAACCACACCAAGATCCATGAGGAAATTCCTCATCCAAACGGCTTCTTTTGCTGCCTCCAAGGCAGTAATATACTCAGCCTCTGTTGTAGACATAGACACCGTCTGTTGCTTGGAACTTTTCCAGCTCACAGCCCCTCCGTTTGTCACAAACACATATCCGGATTGCGAACAAGAATCATCCGAGTCAGTGAGATAACTCGCATCCATGTAACCCCTTACACTGAGTTCATCCTCACCTCCATAAACCGGGAACATATCCTTAGTCCTTCTCAAGTACTTGAGGATATTTTTAGCCGCTGCCTAGTGGATCTCTCCAGGGTTAGCCTGGTACCTGCTCACAACACTTAGAGCATAGGAAACATCCGGCCTAGTACAAATCATAGCGTACATGATGGATCCAACTGCAGAAGCATACATAATCACACTCATCCGACTTTGCTCAGCGATGCTCGAAGGACACTGAGTCTTGCTAAGTTTTACACCATGGGACATCGGTAAGAACCACTTCTTAGACGATTCCATGTTGAACTTCTTCAACACTTTGTCCAAATATGTACTCTGACTCAATCCAATGAGCCACCTTGATCTATCTCTATAGATCTGGATTCCTAGTATGTAAGTTGCCTCACCCAAGTCCTTCATCGAAAAACTCTTTTCCAATGATTCCTTGGTCTCTTGCAACATCTGGACATCATTTCCAATCAGTAATATGTCATCCACATATAGGATCAGAAAGTTCACTTTGCTCCCACTAAACTTCTTGTATAAACAAGAATCGTGATCACTCTTGATGAAGCCAAACGATTTGACTACCTCATCAAAGCAAATGTTCCAACTCCGAGATGCTTGATTCAACCCATAAATGGATTTTCGAAGCTTGCATACCTTGTCAGCATTAACCGGATCGACAAAACCCTCGGGTTGTATCATATACACGCCCTCGATTAAATTTCCATTAAGGAAAGCCGTCTTGACATCCATCTGCCATATATCATAGTCAAAATAGGCTGCTATAGCTAACATGATCCGAACTGACTTAAGCATCACCATGGGAGAGAAAGTCTCATTGTAGTCAACTCCTTGAACTTGTCGGAACCCTTTCGCGACAAGCCGTGCTTTATAGATGGAAACATTTCCATCCATATCAGTTTTCTTCTTAGAGACCCATTTGCACTCGACGGGTCTTGCACCATCTGGTAGATCAACCAAGTTCCAAACTTGATTTTCATCCATGGACTTTAACTCGGATCTCATGGCTCCAAGCCATGACTCATAATTAGAACCCACCATCGCTTTCGAATAAGTCGTTGGCTCATCACTGTCCAACAGAACACATCACGAACACTTCGCAATCTTGCCGATCTTCGTAGTGTTGGTGCAGTTTCGGGCTCATGTACCACGTCCGGCTCAACCTCTAAGGCTTTTGCCGACTCGCTGCTGGCCGGTATCTCTCGGATTTCTTCGAGATGCACCGTACTCCCACTGACTCCCCGACTGATAAACTCTTTCTCAAGGAAGACACTGTTTCGAGCGACAAACACTTTGCCCTCTTCTTGGTTGTAGAAGTAGTAACCCAAGGTTTCCCTCGGATACCCCACGAAAATACACTTATCCAACTTGGCTATAAGCTTGTACGACTGAAGTCTCTTGACAAAAGCTTCACAGCCCCAAATCTTAAGGAAAGACAAACTCGGCTTTTTGCCAGTCCACATCTCATGCGGTGTCTTCTCTACCGACTTTGATGGTACTCTATTTAGTGTGAACACTGCAGTTTCTAGACAATAACCCCAAAATGATAAAGGCAGATCTGTCTGACTCATCATTGATCGTACCATGTCTAACAAGGTCCGATTCCTCCTTACCGACACACTGTTTCTCTGTGGCATTCCTGGAGGAGTGAGCTGAGGAACTATTCCACAACTCTTCAGATGATCATCAAACTCATGGCTCGTGTACTCGCCTCCTCGGTCTGACCGAAGAAACTTTATTTTCTTGCCGAGTTGATTCTGTACCTCATTCTGGAATTCCTTGAACTTTTCAAAGGCTTCCAACTTATGTTTCATCAAGTAGATATATCCATACCTACTCAAGTCATTAGTGAAGGTAATGAAGTACTCATAACCACCTCTGGTTGTCGTGCTCATCGGGCCACATACATCACTATGTACTAGTCCTAATAAGTCGGACGCCGTTTCACAACTCTTTGCAAAAGGTGTCTTGGTCATCTTGCCGAGAAGGTAGGATTCGCATGTCTCGAACGACTCTAAGTCGAACGAAGTTAGGAGTCCATCATCATGGAGATTTTTCATGCATTTCCAACTTATATGACCAAGACGACAATGCCAAAAGTAAGGCATATTCATATCATTTGGTTTTAACCTTTTTTACATTTATGTTATAGACAGATTCACCCTCAAGATTCAAAATAAATAACTCGTCCCGGATGGGTGCAAAGCCATGAAACATAGCATTCAAATATAAAGAACAACCATTATTCTTAATATTCGACTCATAGCCTTGTCTCATCAAACATGAGACAGAATGATGTTTCGACTAAGCACTAGAACATAATAACAATTATTTAGCTCCATTAAGAATCCATAAGGTAAATGAAATTGCATTATGCCGACTTCCAACGCAACGATTCTCGCTTTGTTGCCGACTCTAATGTCAACCTCGCCTCTTGCAACGCTCCTAGTTCTTACCAGTCCCTGCAACGAGTTGCAAATGTGAATGACTGATCCAGTATCATATACCCAAGAACTACCAGGTGCATCAGCAAGATATATGTCTATAACATTGCAAACAAGCGTACCTGAGCCGAAAGTCACACCTCCGCTCTTGGCTTTATCAGCCAGATACTTGCTGCGATTCCTCTTCTAGTGGCCATCCGACTTGCAGTAGAAGCAAGTGGATCCGGCTCCAGGAGATGGCTTAGTCCCTGAGGAAGTGCTTTGGACTGGGTCCTCCGCCTTACCTCTTGACTTTGCCTTGTTCTTCTTAGTCCAAGAACTCTTCTTGAACTTAGCCTTATTTTGCACCATCAACACTTGACTAGCACCTTTCTTGATATCCGCCTCAGCCTGCTTGAGCATCCCATGTAATTCAGTGAGCTTCTTATCCATACCATGCATGTGGTAGTTCGATATGAACTGTCCATATGCATTAGGAAGAGAGTTCAGAATTATGTCCGTAGCGAACTCTTCGCTAATGGGGTAGCCAAGTCTTTCAAGAGTCTGCACGTAACCAACCATCTTGATCACATGCAGACTCAGTGGATCGCCATCCTTAAGCTTGCAGCTCAACAAAGCCTGAGAGACTTGATACCTCTTAGTCTTTGCTTGAGCCTAGAACATACTTTTGAGGCTTTCGATCATATCGTAGGTCTCAACATTCTCGAACTGCTGCTGCAAGTCCGGTTCCATGTGAGTAAGCATAAGATAGCTAATCTCCGTGGATTCATCACAAATCCGATGGTAAGCATTGGTGGCTGCGATAGTCACATTCTCATTCGGCTCATCTGGAAGTGGGTTGTCTAGGACACGGTCCCTCTTTTCTTGTTTGAGAACAATTATCAGATTACGATACCAGTTGGTGAAGTTAGTTCCATTTAGCTTATCTTTCTCTAAGATGGTTCTCAAAGCAAAACCAGAAATCTGAGGGAGACTGCTAGGTGCCATTGATCTACAATAGAAAATATGCAAAACACTTAAGACGTGTATTCATAAAGGAGCAAGCATATTAAAAACTTTAATATTTATGCTCCCACTAGAACCAACATCCCTCCGATGGTTACTTAGTGATTCAGGACCCTAAATAAGCAAGTCGACTAGTGAGCTTTAGCATCACCGCTAGTCGTCAAGTGATCTAGGTAGACAACTCCTTGTCAATCGTATCTCATACGACTCCTGTTGGATGGGTGGCATCACATGCCCCGGCTCCCATCCGACTTTTCCCCAAGTCCCACAACCGTTGTGATAGACCTATTTAGATTACCAAGTGCTTCCGTTGTAAGAGTCCAACTCGAACCCACCTAGTCGGAAAGAATTGATAGCACCTCAATTTTATGAGCCCACTACCAAAAATGTCCGACTTGTGATGGTGCAGCAGTGGCGGGGAAACCGACTAGACCTGCTTTGAGGGATTGCTTTCTACCAACTATCTAATAGAGGTAAAAACAGAGACATAAACATAACACAAAATAAGGCAATTATTATGTGAAATGGTATGGCTCTCTTCATGGTGATCTCCATCTCCACAAAGTCTGTAGTCTGACTCGTGTCAACTCTTGTCACGTGTCGTGTTACACCATGTAGCCAACTTGTACATCGACTTGCATGCCATCCGGATTCTCCAAACAGCTACACTAGCTTGTAAAGCAAATTACATAGAGAATCCGGCACGTAGACCGTTATACAATAAAGTGACAACACCTAGGCTCCAGCGGGCTGACAAAAACCGTGATGCACAGATCTCGTATGGACACACATCATATGCATATAAGCCATACCATTCACAACATCATCCTACAAAAACAAGTTATGCATAGATACGATATCTACCAGCGTTGTGAAAACTCGCAACAACATCCAAGACGCTACGACAGGGCGAAGCCGGTGGTCCCGCTAGCCGGATAGCGGGCAGGGATCAAAGTTCCAAAAACACAGATCTCAGCTGCATTTCGTACATGGATTTCATCATCGGATAAAACAATTTTACCCAAATCTGATCCGGACTCCGATTCGACCAAACTCTTTGATCTTCGATCACCGCGTCCGGATTTACGTGTCATAGTCTACCCTGATGGCGGAAACCGACCGGTAGGGGTATGTCGTTCCATGACCTCAGCAGTAAGATAACGGAAACCAGATCATCTAATTCCTTGAGTACAGTTGATCTAATCAACCTCGTACAAGACCGATCTATCTCATAGATCGACCACAAAAACTGCAATCAGATCCAATCTAACTCCAACTGCATATCACATATGCAAGATCTCGAGCCTAAAACCAGAAGCTATCGCTCTGATAGCACTGTTGGGCCACGCAGAGATAAACAAAACTTTTTCCCTACGCGGTGAACCCAAGATCCAACTCAGGTAGAAGGCCAAGAGGATTACCACTAGACGCACAGTTGCAGAATCGATGAAGCACGTCGCTTGATGCAGTGCAGTCCTCACGATCCGTTCCGGTTCCACGATCCACGATCCGGTTCCATGATCATCGAAGTGCTGAACGTATAGCACCTCCGCCAGTATCCACACGTACGAGGAGGAGCGTCGACGATGGACTGCTAGGTCCGGTATGGCGGCGACAGGATGGACTGGGGTTAGGGTTTCCAACACATGGAGTGACCTAACCTTGTGCTCTAAGCACCTACGCCCCAGCTTATATAGGGAGTGAAAGTGGGATCCACTCACTTGTGGCCCATTCACTAAAAGGCCTATATTAGTCCCTACAAGTCCAACTTGCTGACTAAGTCCATGTCTCTATTTGGGTCTAACCCAAATAATTTTCCTGTTTGGGTCTAACCCAAACTTGCTCTAGCCCTTAAGTGTGTGACCCGACAGGCTCATGGTAACCCGGACACGATTCCGAGTCTCACTCATGATTGATCAGTCGGTAGCGGCCCCTAGCAGAACATGCCGACTCCCAAGTACCAATAAGTCATGATGACATACCTTCCAGTGCGACTTTCGTCTAAGTCCCTTTTGCCTCACGATATACCTTGTCGGACTATAGGCGAATGATCGTCATCCCTTAAATAGTCCGACTCTCTTTCTCGATCCAAGATAAGTGATTCATCCGACTAACTCTTAGTCGGTTGCATCGGTTAACACTTAACCGAGACGCGTATGGCCATGCTTTCCGAATCTTATCTTCCGAGAGGGCCCAGAGAATATCTCTCCAGACGGAGGGGCAAAATCCCATCTTGGTCATTCACATCACGTAGCTTGATTCACAGTCGACCCGAACTCCGCCTTTATAACTGCCCAGTGACGAAACAATGTTTGACAGAACCTAAGTCGGTGATCCTCAACTCGGACTGTGCAATAACCTCAGGTCTAGGGATTACATTGATTGAGACATGCAAATGACGACTTGTTTGTTGCATCTCAATATGGGTCATTCCGACTCATTAAACTCTTTAGCCGAATCCGTGTAAGTCGGAATAGCATCTCCATGCCCATGACAAGTGGAACCTAGTCATCTGCCGACTTTCACATTGGTCTAAGTTGTGTGTCCAGCACAACCTCAATGACCAAGGACAATTAGTATGAACAACATGAATATATAGTTCCACAATCGAATCACATATTCGATGATACATATCAGCAGTTCATACACGAACCATAACATTACGAATACATTGGGAAATATCATCAACTATGATTGCCTCTAGGGCATATTCCCAACAGTCTCTGTGGGTCACCCGAATCCTGTATTGGGCGTTGGTAAGCCCGTGGGCTCCTGCCATACCTAGACCGTATATGCCAAGCTCGAGTACCTGTAAGGTATGCCCACGTCAACAAGTGATCCAGCTCCTCAGTAGCCACGATGCTCGGTGTACATGCCTAGGATCCAACCATGCTGACGTGAAGTCCGACGCACAACCTGTGGAACAACAGGCATCCCAGATGGTATGTACTCGGTGTTTGAAGTATCTAGACTTGAGGTATCACTTAGCCAGAGTGCATCTACTCCTTCCAGCTCATCGAAAACATCCTCATAAATAATTTCATCATTCACTTCCTCATGCGTCTCCTGCGCCTAACCTCCGGAGTAGTCAACAGAGAACTCAAATTCTGACGCTCCCCAGTCCTTAGCTATTACATGATAATGAACATTATCTAGGGTAGTGTAATGCATAGGTGACTCATACACCAACTCCTCAGGTTCTTCCTCTTATGTCTCCATATCTACCACTTCTACGTCCCTGCTATCAGCAACATAGGACCTAACTCCCATCCAACTAGACTATCCGGCATCCCTACCAGAATCATCTATTGGCATCCGATTTCCTCTAGATCCAACATGTGACTCGAACCTCCACCCATCAGAGTTATCAATGGGAAGCTCTGAATCAGTCACCCCCATGAGCTTTGTGGTACCAGGTAACTCATCCCTATATCAGGATCATGGGTAGACTCTAGTGCGGGTGAATAAGGATATGGTGTAACTGATGTTGGATCTATGGGGATATATTTTGGTGTTGGAATAGTTGAACCACATGCTTCCTTTTCTATTTTCGCGGCCAACATTTCCCTCCTCCGAGGATCGGTGAGATCCTCTAGCATACTATCCTTGTCCTCCACTATGACACAGTGAGTGTTATATAAAGACTCAGCTAGCTGTCTATATCGGTCCATGAACTTGGAAGCTAAAATAGGATGCTTCTAGACTAACTCAAGGCGATCTAGTACTAACTCTGGGCCTGTGGAATGATGAGGAATCACAGCATAAATGCTTCCTACCAAATCTTTGCCTTTTTGCTCTCGGATAGTGGATATTTCATCAACTAATGCGATATTGTATGCAGCCAACTGACTTCGACCCTCTCCAAATGGCATGACTAGACTCAACCCAAGATTGTTCATTAGATGGATACTAACATGATACTTCACTATCATGTGCCCGTCATAATATGTAAAACTCTTCACTGGAATGTTGGTCTCATAGCCTAAAACCCTCGAAAGTTGTCGAAGCTGTTCGACCAATGTCCCCTCATAATCATCAAGACTTTCTTCCTTCTTTACTATCGTCTGTTTAGGAACTTCGGTGCCATCCTAGTTGCATACAAAATAGTTATAATTAGTAATGATGCATCATAATAAAAAATTATCTCACTAAAAGATACAACAAAATATTCCCAAGTGAATATCCACCATATTTTTTAGATAACTCTTTACCTTTGCTCCTAGACTCTCATAACCCACAAGTATAAGGGATCGTGTGTAGCCTTTTCGATAAGTAAGAGTGTCGAACTCAACGAGGAGCTAAAGGTAGGATAAATGTTCTCTCAAGTTCTATCAACCACTGATACAACTCTACGCACACTAAATGTTTGCATTATCTAGGAAATAAAACTAATAGAACCGTGAGTACTAGAGATAGCTTTGCATGATAATAAATAATAAGAAAGTAAAGTTAGTTGCTGTAGCAATAAAATACACTAAACTAATAGAACCATGAGTGTGGAATAGCGGTGGTAATTGTGGTGGCTTTGTCCAAGTTTAATTAGCAAATAAATCGGGTTCATTGTCTTCGATGTAGTTTTCTATGTGGGAGAGGCTAAATATACATGCGCTTCACTACTTGGAATTACATGTACTATATGATTGGATTGTTAGAAAACATTCGTAACTACTAACAATGCATTAAGGTTTCCCCAACTATAGCCTTAAGTTTAATGGTCCTCTTACTCCCATACGTGCAACATTCCGGTTCGCGTCCTCAGGTTTCTGTCACTCCGACAGAACTTCCCCCTTCCTCTTACACATACTACAAACCCTATTATGTTTAATCCATGCGCACACAAATATAATGGACACCAAAGGACTGTACCATATCAACATACAATTTTAATGAACCAAAGACGTTCAACCATTCAATCTAAGAACAAAGAAACTACACAAACATGACATAGATCATAGGATTATAACTTATAGCATCAAACACCATATTTACATAGGACGGTACAGAGGTGTGTGGGAGATGAACCACTGCATACTAGGAGGATTAGGTGATGGAGATGGCAGTGAAGATGGTGAAGAGTCCGGCGACGTGGGGGACTCCTTGTCCGCCGCCAATATCATGGGGAAGCACCGCCCCTTAGCCCCCTTCCTTCATGGCTTCTTCGGAGCCCTCCCCCATAGAGATGGGATCCATGGGGGAGGCAAAAACGTGGCTTTGATGGCTGAAAATTCGTGGGTGGAGATGTCTTGTGCGGCGAATTAGGTTTCCTCCCTTTATATAGCTTCTCGGATTCCCGTCACCCCATCTTGGGCTGCAGTAAATGGGGCCTAGCGGGCCCGTTCGGACTCTGAATCAGCTAAATTCTATGTCCAGAACATTTGTCGTGAAATTTCCAACAACTTTTTAGTTGAAGAGTTTTCTATTTGACGCCGTATTCGACCCGAAATGTGACAATCTTCAAAAAGAGTTCTGAGACAGATTTCTGGAAAATCCCAATTTGACTCCAACAAGGTTTCCACTTGTATTCTTGGTAATTCCTACATATCAAAGTGTAAAACAAGAACATTGTGCACTTTTGGAACTATTAGTAGGTTAGTCCAAATAAATCATAAAATTTATATAAAAAGGAGTGTCAAAAGCATATTATTAGCCTAAAACTATGAAAAATTATAGATACGTTTTGGACGTATTAGACTCCTACAGGTATATCCCTTCACTTGGTTTCCAACATAAGGTCAAAGCAATTTCTATGATACCAACTACAGTGACCCAGCATACCACTGCATGTTGTAGTACGCAATTCGTTGATATAACACTCACGGAACACCGGTCTGCAAATATCACATCCCTCAGAGTAGTACAATAGAAACATTGCGGGTCCATATTACATCCGCACATATTATTACAATACCAAAATATCAGGTACCATGAATTCCTCGAACTTACAACCAATGAACAACTTGCTTAAGCTGTTCCAATAGAAGTACAAAAAGATCCAAACTAATTAACATAACGCGAGCTCAACAGCTTATTATATAAATTTTTATGCTGCTCGGCCCAACTCAAGTACTAGGTACTACTATAACAACTACTCTAACTTGTTGCCTTCAGATCCATAGCGAATCTCGTAATCCACTCCTTCAACTCCTCCTGACAGGTCTGGCTCTTCATATAAGATGTCATCTTGTCTCTCTGTAGCATACATCAGAGTATCTTCTGGTTCTTCAGAGTCTAAGCAGGGGATCAAAGGAAAGAGTGAGTAACAACGTTACCCAGCAAGTTCATTGTATGCAAGGTGGGAAGTTTGATGCACTAGCTACCACCTCAGACTATAAGTCTTTGGTACTATGCGGTTTTCCTAAAAGTATCTTCAAAGATTGATTTTATTATGAAATCTATGCCCATCAGTCTTCACAGGTTGACAAGAACTTCATGGAGTTCCTTTCCTACCGTGTTCGTAGATCCTTCTCGGAACATGTAGTAACATGTCACAATTCTTATACTCTGAAGAGGTGCATCACTTTTCCCATAAGTGATCGAATTATTGTTGCACAATCGAGCATACTTTCCTGGCCACAATTCCATGACGTGGGACCCAGTAATTGAACCAAGTTGATCACTATCCTTCTTCACGGCCCCACATGCCAACATGACGCCGCAAGCAGAATGACCTTTGTTAACCCGCATATAAGCATATATAACTATGGTTGACTCCTTAAGGACTCTAGTGAGCAGAGCAATGTCCCTGGCAGTCCCAACATAGTGGTATACCTACCTACAACAGTCTCTCATAGATGATCTAGACACCAATATCACAGGGAAATTGAGGGGTCCCACCCACGTACTGGTCCTTGAAAGGAATACCAACATCACGATATGGTCATCCGTTGACATACGAAAGAAAAATGATACAGCTGACTTGTCCGTCCCATTCCAGATCTCATGGTTAACGCGTATTATACGACGATAGAATCCCTGATGTCATGAGTTGTTAATTCCTATCTGATAAACTTCATTGCACATGGAACTCTAGATTATATTGCTAGCTATAATAACTTACCAACACGTATGATGATAATTAGTACTTCATATTATTTGTGAAAAATATTATATCCTGACCTTTTTTGGAACATAGGTGATAACACAAGAGAGGACATGAGCAAGTGATGAACTTGCCTCGTGACTGCAAGGTAGTGGAGTCTGATGCTTCCACCTAACCATGATCTCTTGTTTCTTCAAAACACCATTATTGCCCGGTAAGGACAATATTTAAAGAAGCAATAATAAATTATGCATAATAATGCCATGCAATACTTTACTTTAATTTAAACCCCTTTAAAATGTTTTATCCATACAATTAAACTTAAAAGACCATTTTGAATGATTAATATATATTAAACAAGTATTTTATTTTCAATAAATAGATAAAAGAGGATTTATTATTTTATAAATCCTAAAAACTTTTGAAAATAAATACTTATTATTTTTCTAGGAAAATATACTTATCCAAAAAAAATTAAATGATTTTATTTTTATTTTTAGGTATTATCTTCTTTTAGAAACATTCATAAATAGATTATTGCCTTTAAATATTCAATTTAAATTTTACCATTTTCAAATACAAGTTAGTATTTTTATTATATATAATATGTTTTTGTGAACATTTGGTGGTATCACATGTATTTTTAGGATTTCTTTTTATTTTTCTAAAGCCTCAATACTCTCAAGGGTATTTTGGTAATTTGCTATTTCTTTGATTTTTATTAAGCCTTTAAATCTGGACCTAGCCCACGGGCCGACCCACGGTTTGGGCTAACCCCAACGGATTCACTAGCTCGGTCAAATCGATCCAGTCTTCTCTCACTCTCCCCTCTCTCGTGTCTCTCCTCTCCCTGGCGATCCTATGTCCCCGTCTCCCTTCGATCCCGACTGACTCCGACTGTTTTGGATGTCGCTGTTGTGCTTGCTGCTCAAGTGGTTAACCGCATCAATTAGTCCAAGCCGATTCGTCTTCTTCGTATTCCTCTGGCCTCGCGGTCCCCCTACTAGAACCTAGGGTTTTAGCTACCTCGGCCTCACCGCTCTGCCTTGGCTTGGTGGCATTATGATAGTGGCTTGGTGGTGTCCCATCGTCCTCTTCTTTGACGGTTGCCTCAGGTAAGGTTCATAACCCTAATTAGGGTTTGCCATGCTGGGTTCCTCCACTACTAGGAAACATCTTATAGATAGACAAGATATTCAGTGGCGCATATGTAAAATTATGCACCACAGATATATATCAGTGGCGCACTAGAAAAATGCTCCACGGAAGTTTGGCACTTCAGTGGCGCATGAAACCAATATGCACCACAGAAGTCCATATTTCTGTGGCGCATGAAACCAATATGCACCACATAAGTCCATATTTCTGTGGCGCATATTTTCGTGTGCGCCACTGAAGTGCC
Organism: Avena eriantha; assembly: GCA_910589775.1. Classification (NCBI taxonomy): domain Eukaryota; kingdom Viridiplantae; phylum Streptophyta; class Magnoliopsida; order Poales; family Poaceae; genus Avena; species Avena eriantha. The sequence goes on from OU342743.1 coordinate 185,286,201, forward strand.
AAACTTTTGTGGCGCATATAGACATATGCGCCACAGAAGGTTGATGGGACCAAGCAGCAAAAAAAGCGGAAGAAACTGTTGTGGCGCATGTGTCCATATGCGCCACAGAAAGTGATGTTTCTGTGGCGCATATAGGTGTATGCGCCACAGAACAAGCATATAGGGGGGAAAACAGATCCCATCCCCCTGGGGATCGCCTTTTCAGTTTTGTAAAAAATAAACAAAAATGATAGAAACTTCAAAAAAATAATTCCTCTGAGTTGTAGTTAGATTTTAGGGTATAGATCTAGACAAAATTGAAAAACATAAATTTCGATGTATTTTGCAAACGATGTCGGAAAATAGGTCATGGCACGGTAAAACGGCTCTAACTTTTGCATACGATGTCGGAAAAAAAATCTATAACCTATCAAAATGATCGTCTTGAAATTTTCTACTCGATTTCAACCGCTAGAAGCAGTTGAAGATTGTATAGATTCCCCAAATTCCAAAAGAGTAAAAAGTTATGGCAGACTGAAGATTTTTTCCTGCAAAAAAATAACAAAGGGGGAGAAACTTTTGTGGCGCATTTCCCTCATATGCGCCACAGAAGTCTTGGGCAGGATTCGAAATTTGAATCCCGCTGGCGCCCTTCTCCCTCTCTTTTTCCTTTTTACCCCCCTCCTCACTTCTTCTCCCCTCCCCACTTCTCCTCCCCTCCACACTTCTCCCCTCCCCACTCCTCCTCCTCCTCCACCACCAACTCCGGCGACCACCACCTCCTCCTCCTCCTCCACCACCAACTCCGGTGACCTCCTCCTCCTCCTCTACCACCACTTCGGCGACCTCCTTCTCCTCCTCTTCCACCACCAACTCCGGCGACCTCCTCCTCCTCCTCTACCACCACTAACTCTGGCAACCTCCTCCTCCTCCACCACCAACTTCGACAACCTCCTCCTCCTCCTCCTCCTCCTCCTCCTCCACCACCACCAACTCTGGCAACCTCCTCCTAGCCCTCCTCCAGCCACCACCACCACCACCACCACCAACTCCGGCCAGATCTAGATCTGGCCCGGTTTTTTTTGAAATTTGAAAAAAACTTCTGTGGCGCATATTGGCCATATGCGCCACTGAAGTTTGAGACTTCTGTGGTGCATTTTGAAATGCGCCACTGAAGTTAGTTATCAGTGGCGAGGTATCAGTGGCGACTAGAAAATGCGTCACAGAAGTTGAAAAAAGGTGCGCCACAGAAGAGCTGTTTCCTAGTAGTGCTCTTCTCTTCTACTTGTACTCCTAGTTCTAGTATTACATGGCTAGTACAATGCTACTCTCATGATACTTTGATGAATTTGACTATGTAGCTTGCTTAGTACTTATGGCTATATTGTCATGTTTAATTGGTTCATGCTCATAGCTCAGTTATGATGATGCCCTGGATGCTATCCTAAATATTCCTATTATTTGCACTCTAGTTGATGCATGTATGTGGCTGGTAACATTTTGAGTATATCAGACTTGAGGAAATTGTACTGGATGTTGATACTGAACATTGCTGATGATATGCCTGTGATGAATTCCTTATGGCTTACTTAGGAGAATAGCTTTGTGATGTATAGAGACATTTACTTGCTTCCATGGAGTTCCAAGCTTTTAGAATTCAAACTTTTATGGTTTCATTTGAAAATGGAAGGCTAGTAGATTCTTTTATAATATGAGGAATACCAAAGATGGTTTCCTAATGTGCCAGTAAGGAATTTTTTCTTAGTGGAGTGATGGTTATTTAGTAGAGTAGTTGTCGTGGTGGTGGCACGACAGATGCCATGTATAGGATAAAGATGGGGACAATGAGCACTAGAGGAATCCAGGAAGGGATAGTGTGGTGATTCCACACATATGTTTCTATTTCTCTCTTATCCATGGTGGATTACAAGGGCTCCTTGAGCTGTTGGTGGGAAGGAGACCACTGCTCTTACTACCCACTACTACCTCTCTAGGGTTTTCCCTTAGTCAAAATGGCTGACCCCCTCTAAGAGATCCTGCCCCTCCTTATATAAGGGGGCTAGATTACAAGTTAGGGCATACATGGGAGGCATATTCTCTGAATATGCCTTTCCCAAAATAGCAAAGCAGTGCTCCTCTTTTCTATGCCCAAGCAAATCCGGACCCTAGGCGTAAGCCTCTCTGAGCCGCTCTGCGGCGCGGCATCATCCAACATAGTCAACGTCACCAGACATAGGCAACGTCACCTTTGTCGGCATGTACTTGTTGGTCCATCCCACTGTACGCTGTGCTCACGCTACAGTGGAGAGAGAAAATCTTTGACCAAGAAGATTCCTTCCTTCCCTTGTAGGCCAAGTGGTAACCCGGCTCAGGCCTGGTTAACTCGGCCCTGTGGGTACCTGCAAACAAGATACAAAGAGCTAGGCAACATAAATTTTATGTCGGCCAGGGTAACGTTAGACGAACATCCTTCGGGCCGGGTCTTACCGTAAGTTGGCCTGCCTTGAGGTGACTTGGCCAGATTGCGCTTTGATCTTGCCGTACCTCGGCTAATATGACCCTTATACCCCGGCATGACCCTACTCGGGGGTATCCCCCCAAACGTAGTTGCTACTGCTATACTATGTCCGTATTTTGATTACAGATGATTCCTATCATCCTAGGAAAATGATTACTTAGGTTGACTAAGTAGAAGTATGGCTATGGTTGGATGGATGCCACTATGAAACCTCCTAGTGGATGGTACACAATAATAACCTCCAATATATCTTGTTGTTTCATTGGAGATAAAGATTATATTAGTAATATAGTGTAGGGTTTACTTTTATCCTTTGTAATTTCTTTTATGCATTTGTAAAAACATTGTAATATATATTTATTCAATAAAGCTTTTATTTTTTTATTTGTAATAAATTCTTATTTACTTGTATCCTTGTACAACTTTGTAATATATTGGATAATAAAGAAAGAAAGATTTCTATTCTTTTGTGTTTATTTGAGATACTTTAATTAATTGAATTCTCTTTAATTGTATACTCATTATATAATGTAACAATACTTTTAATTAAATTACTCAAATGTTCTTTTAATAAAATAAACTCTTAAATACTTTTATTTTGAATTATTTCAAAAGTCAATCAAAAATTCAAATGTTAAGTTAAACTTAATTCCCCAAACCGCTAAAATTTCCTAGAGGTCATGTCAAAATTTATAACATTCACGTGGATGAGCTAAACCCTAACTCATCGAAGTGAAAGAAACCCTCATCCGTCTGGTGTTTTAGTTTGCGAAAAATTTACCCCAATTTTATAGATTAATACAAGCACATGCACATATTACTATATCTACCATTCTTTGGTTCCTAAGCGCTGGGATGTTACAATATCCTATGGAACCAATAATTTAAGAAGACCATTTTTAAGAACTATAAAAGCTTTAATCAACTTACATGAAGGGAATGTTAGAATAGAGCTACCATCTAGGGAACCTTTTGTAGTCCACTTTCCTAGAAAGAAAAAGGCCAAACCTAACGATGATGGGATCATTTCTTTAAAATTCAACTATTCTAGAGTGGGTGCTCGACTTCCAAAGCCAAAATGATTGCTATTTTGGTCAAGATAATTGACATTAACTAGAAGCACTTCATGGGAGGCAACCCATGTGAAATAAAAGTTTTATTTGTGTTAGTGTTAGTTTTGTTTTTTTACTAATAAAGAGTGTTCAAGAGATCCATCGAAGAGAGGAGAAGAAACAAAGGTACGTAATCATTCCCATAGATTTTACTCACTAACACACGGTTATATGATCAATGGTTTAGTACTGTGTCTCTACTATCATTTTAGAGGTTTAACTGATGTGCAAAGGCACGTGAGAATGATGCAATGAGATTTGTTAGTTTTGCAGGCTTCTCAGGCCATAAGGACCATCCATATAGTGGGAGCCCACCGTACCACATGCCTGTACTACATCTAGATCGAAGAAGATGAAGTCTTCAAATTTATGTTTGAAGGTACTGATTCCTTAACGACCACCCGTAAGGGGGCTCGCGGTCATACCGCTCGCCCATACCGACTCGACGCAAAAGTTGAGATCTTTCAGAAATCACCAAGCCTGCAACGATCGTCAGAATGGTCGAGCGCGACCGCACCACACTCCTGCCGAGTTTGTCGCCAGGATCGAGCCTCGATCCTAAGGTAGCCTTGCTCACTACGGACGAGACACGTTTGTTCTGACCGTACCGACTATTTGACCACGATATGAGCCTAGGGAAGACGTAAACCTAAACTCTCATTTCTCTTTGTCCTTCCTCCAAACTCCAAAACACCTCCATTGGATCTTCATCTCTACTCGTTTTTGATTCGATTCCTAGAACATCATTGATTCAAGGTATGTTTCTGCTCTGACCCCCAACTGACGAGGGGTAACCTCGGCAATGCCCATGGTTATAGACTTAGGGTTTCATGGAAAATAGAATGTTGCGGATTTTTTTGGTTGATCAGACAAACAAGAGAGTCGAAGTCGTCTAATTGCTTATGGTCAAATCGATTATAGGTCACTCAAGACTTTTCTCGTTCCCTCTCTGTTGGCTCCTCCCAGCCTATATATAATAGGATGGGTCCTAAGGTCGTATAAAAATAGGTTACAAGTTATAATTACAACTATAATACAATGCCAATTTCTATTTCCTTACTTAGTAAACTACATCTTCCATCAGATGCTTCCTAGGCCTTCTTCTTGGGCTTCGTGGGCCGTGAGCCATTTATGTAACCGGGGTAATTAATCATAAGGAACCGAGTAATCATAACCATGTCAGTATCCCCCCGGACTCTATCCGAATCCAGATTTGGGTTGATTCTCAAAGATAATATTACCTCAAGCCGAAGTTTTTATCTTTGTTTAAATCATTGTAGGGATTTTGTACAGCGGCCTAATGCATCCGACGGATCGGGAATCAGTTAATTGCTCTAGGGAAAAAATACCATGAACCTACATCAAATTCAAGTCCCCCGGCTTGAATTCAGAGTTTGCTGGCATAATTCAGTTCAGGTCGTTGAGGTCTTATCGAATACCGAATTCCAGTTCTATTATTTTGGATACCCAACGCGTTCGTCGGGATTTTTCATCATATCATTGATATGGATAATCTACTGGCAGTGCACATTCATGTGTGATTACCAGACCACACATGATAACTCCTGGGCTCTTACCTTCATGTCATGGACACGACATTAAGAATTTTTATCGCGTCAGGCATGGTTCGAGTTTTTTTGAATTTTTATCGGCTGCCTTGTTTGGATGTTGGAATTGCTGAGGTTATCAGCTTCTTTTTTCTTGGGTGATATTTCATAAATACTCCCAATGGGAGAAAACGTTTGAGGATACAACGATGTAATACTCATAAGTTCATATATTTTGACTCTGTTGGAGATTTCATTTTATCGGGTGCGTTTTCAACACACGAGGACAATTTTTCTTCATGTCACATTGTGACTATATATGTACATTGAAGTGTGTCTATAGGGTGTGCGACAGCACTCCCGATGGGAGTAGCCCCCGAGGCTATGGTCAAATATTTGTATTCTATTATAGGCTCATGTCTCTAGTCATCCGAGGAAATTTTCAACTCTGGTCCCCTTCTTTTTTGTAGAATCGTCGTAACACCTTTATTGGGTGTGCGGCAATGCTTCAAATGGGAGTAGCCCCTAAGAACATGTTCGGATTATTTCATCGGAACATAGGCTCGTAGTTGTGACTTGGTTTGTTTGTTTGACCTGATATTGCGACAACTCATACAAGCATCAATATATTCTATTGATGGAGCCTCGAGTAAGAAAAACTAAAGCTGTGTTTGGGAGAACTTATATTTTTATTGTAAAGCTGAAGGCGATGGTACATGTTTTGGCATATTTTGCCTGGCCATTGGCCTTTATTTAATGTAAAATTGTAGAAAATAAAATTCTAAGCGTAGAAACGTCGCAGTTGCACAACGTTCCAGGGATTGGAGTACTTGACTCCTGTCTTCTTGTCCTGGAGCCGACATGACCCGCCGGGATTACTTCTATGATGATATACAATACTTCCCATGGTGATTCCACCTTACGGTGACCATCTTGCTTGAGGCACAGGACCAGGTCGCCTACAATGAAGGACCTTGGACACAATCGTCAGTTGTGGTAGTTGCATAGATTCTGCTGATAGATGGTTGATCTTTGTAAAGCAATGTCACAAGCTTGATCAAGTGCATCAATGTCATCTTGAAGTGCTTATTGGGATGCTTCTTCATTATATTTGTCTACTCGAGGAGAATCATGAGTTACTTTGACTAGAAGGACAACTTCTCTGCCATGGACCCGGAAGAAGGGTGTTAGTTTCTTGTGTTGAATTGTTTGGGGTAGTGCGTAGGATCCACATGATGGCGGGTAACTCATCTACCTAGGCTCCTTTTGCTATGCCGAGTGGTGCCAATAGTATTTTCTTAATACCATTGGTGACAAGACCGTTGCCTTTTTCTACTTGCCCATTTGCGGGTGAGCAACTGAAGTGTAGCTTATTTTTATACCCATCTCCTTCTAGTACTCCTTGAACTCGTTGGAGGTGAAGTTAGTTCCATTGTCGATGATAATACTGTTTGGTACCCTAAATCATAACACTATTGTTTTGATAAAATTAATAGCTGACGTTCCATCTTGACTAGTGACGGGGATTGCTTCAATCCATTTTATAAATTTGTCGACTGCTACTAGCAGAAAGACATGTCCTCCTGGTAAAGATTTATGAAGTTTACCCACCATATCAAGCCCCCACTAAGCGAATGCCCAAGCAAGAGGTATGGGGTTAAGTTCTACAGCAGGTGTGTTGGGTTTTGTAGCGAAACCTTGACATGCTTCACATGTTCGCATGATATCTTTTGCATCTTGTACTATTGTGAGCCACTAAAACCCTGCCCGAAAAGCTTTGGCTGCGATTGCTCGGCTGCTGGCATGATGGACACACACTCCTTCATGTATATCCTTAAGGAAATCTTCCTTTCCTCGAGTGTAACACATTGTTGTAGGACTCTTGAGATGCTTATTTTATACAATTCTCCTTTAATGACTCTGAAAGCTTTGGATCGACGTGTGATTCGTCATGCTTCTATCACATCCTCGAGGAGTTCTCCTCTCATCATGTATGCTATGTACGGCTGCATCCATGTGGGCTCTATTATCACCATTTCGTCGAGTTCTAGCTCTTCATCAAGGACTTCTTTTGTCCTTTCAGGTGTTGGCGCAGCCCGCAAGTCTTTTTGTGACTTGACCTTCTTTTGTGTTTTTGGCAGTATGACTTCAGAGACCCTTTTTTATTTGATGGAGCATTCCATTATTTCTTCCCAAAAAACTCCAGGTGGTACTGGTAAGCATAAGGATACGATATTTGCCAAATTGTTGGCCTCTTCATTGCTTGCCCTTCCTATGTGTGAAACTTCACACCCATCAAATTGAGCTTCCATGATGCTGTATAGATCACGGTAAGCAACCATGTTGTTGCTGACAGCGTCACACTTGTTCATTTCTTGTTGTGCCACAAGGTTGGAGTTGCCAAATATTTTCAAGCGAGTTGCATCGCAAGTTTTAGCCATACGCATGTCGTGTGAAAGGGCTTCATATTCAGCTTCGTTTTTGACGCATTTGCGAAACTCGTCTGGAATATGTAGCGCATTTTGTCGCCTTGAGGTGACACCAATATGACCCCACCTCCTGCTTCTTCTGTCCTTTTAGACCCATCGAAATACATTGTGCATGCGCTGGAGAAGTCTGCGGGCCCGTGCATTATAGTTATGTCCACTCAGTGATAAAGTCAGGTAAAACCTGGGATTTAATCATTTTACATTTCTTGTACGTGATATCTCTAGGGGATATATCAATGCCCCATAGAGAGACGTGCCCTGTGGCTTCTGGATTGTTGAGAATATTGGAGAGAGGTGCTTCATTGACTACTATGATCGGATGTTTCAAAAAATAGTGGCGTAGTTTGCGTGCTGTCATGAAGACTCCATAAGCTAGCTTCTAGTAATGCTGATACCTTTGTTTGGATGGGGGAGGTCCTCACTTAGGAAATAAACAGGTCTTTGAACACCATGAGTTTCCCTTCTTCGGGCTGCTCGGCGACCAAAGTTGTACCTACCACTTGATTAGTGGTAGCAATATAGAGTAGCAGGGGTTCTTTTTCTCGTGGAGACACAATGACAGGGGATGTAGAAAGTGTTTTCTTGAGTTCTTCGAAAGCGGGCGGATCTTCGTTCGTCCATTCGAATTTATCTAATTTCTTCATGAGGGCGTAAAACAGCAATGCTTTTTCGCCTAAGCGGGCGATAAAATGGCCGAGTGTCGCGACTCACCCGACCAATTGTTGTATGCCCTGAAGATTTGTTGTCTTTTTCATCATGAGGATTTCCTGTATTTTCTCAGGATTGGCCTCTATTCCTCTTACTGATACAAGGTATCCGAGGAGTTGCCCCACACAGACTCCAAAGGAGCATTTCGTTGGGTTGAGCTTGATGTTGTATTTATCAAGGTTATCAAATGTTTCTCGGAGATCATTGATAAGAGTCGACACTTGTTTTGTTGTAACTATGATGCCGTTAATATAAAAAACTTGTACATTTGTTCTGATTTGGCTTCCTAGGCAATTTTGCATCATCCGTTGATACGTTGTACCCACATTTTTAGTCCAAAATTGCATTGTTGTGTAGAAGAATACACCATATGGTGTGATAAATGTTGTTTTATCCTGGTCTTCCTCCTTCATCTGAATCGTGTGGTATCCTGAGTATGCGTCTAGAAAGGAAAGATGTTCGCATCCGCAGTTGCATCGATTATTTGACCGATTCGTGGTAGTGGGAAGTGATACTTTGGACAATGTTTGTTTAGCATGGTGAAGTCGATGCACATACATAGATCCTTTTGTGTTTTTCTTTGGGAAGCATACTGGATTAGCAACCCACTCTAATTTCTTAAGTTCTTTAATAAATTTGGCGTCTGTCAGGCGATGGAGTTCTTTTCCAATGGCCTCATGTTTTGGTTCTGCGAAACGACGAAGTGACTGTTTTACTGGCTTGGCGTAGGATTCAAGTTAAGTGCATGCTCAACGAGTTCCCTGGGGATTACTAACATGTCGGCTGGCAACCATGCAAAAATCTCCTAGCACTCATGGAAGAACTCAATGAGCGCAATTTCCTATGTGGGATCGAGGTTGGAGGCCATAAAGGTTGTCTTTTTGGATCCGTTGGGTGCACCTGGACTTCTCATGTATCCTTTGTGGTGTCAAAATCTTGGTCAGGGTTAGCCCATGATGTTGCCAAAGGTTTTGTTTCTGTTGAGACTTTGAGCAGCTTGAATTCTGCTTCCATCCTAAAGGATTCAGAGATTTTATTGAATTCCCAATTTCAGTTGTCAGATCGGGTGAAGCTGCCTCTTACGGTTATGATTCCTCCTGGTGCTGGCTTTTTGATTACCGAATATGCATAGTGTGGCACAACCATGAACCGTGCGAAGGTTGGGTGTCCCAGGATTGCATGGTACTGCGATGGCCAATCCATGACTTCAAACTTAGGCTTTTCGTGCCGGAAATTATCTTTGGACCCAAAAACAATGTCAAGATAAATTTTACCTAAGAGAATTTGGGCTTTACCTAGTACAATGTCGTGGAAGGATGTGTCTGTTGGCGCCAAATTTGTCAAGGAAAAGTTCATTGCCTACAGGATTTTGGCGTATATTAGGTTGATACTGCTTCCTGCATCCATGAAGACCTTGCTCATATTGAATCCGCCAATTTGTGCCTCTACTATTAGAGATGATTGTCCTGGTCATAGGACTCGAAGTGGGTGGTCGGCTCTACTGAATGTAATTTCTTGTTTGAACCAGTGGAGATACTCAGGTGTAGGTGGTGGTGATGTTACTGCCATGTTGACTAGTCGAGTGATCAATTTCTGGATCCTGTTTGACGGGCGCCCTTTTTGGATCATAGCTTGGTCCACTATGTCTGTCGTTGTTGTGTCTTCTTCTGTCATTATTGTGTATGTCCCGGTCTTCTTTGGGTGAGTGACCTTGCTTGTTATTTAGTGCATCTTCGCCATCTTCCCAGCGATTAGCCATGTCCATTAATTGCAAAATTGTTTTTGGCTTGACTCGCCCTAGCTCTTCTATAAATTCGCTGCATTGAAGACCATCGTTGAAGGCGTCATTTTCCCTTTCATCGGATATGGCTTCAACCGAGTTTTTGATGATGTTACACCAGTGGATGAAGGATCGTATTGGCTCACCCGACTTCTGTTTGCACGCCCGTAGTTGCTCCAAGGATGCGGGTCGCTTGAACATGGATGTGAAATTTTGGATAAACTTATCTTCAAGACTGTTCTAGCTGTTGATGGATTCTTTAGGTAGTTGCTTTAACCACATGCGGCACCACTTAAGTGTAGCTATAGGCTTTGAATTGCGGTAGCCTTGGAGCCATCGTATAATTTGACGGTTGCCAGATAATCTGCCAGCCAAGCTTTGGGTTCCTAGAGACCATCGTATTTTTGGTGATCATGAGGAAGTTTGAAATCTTTGGGTACTGGCATTTTGCGACCCCGTTGGGTAAAGCAACCGTCTCCACATAATTCATACTCATCCTCACTTTCCCCTTTGTAGTATCTTCGGCTGCTACGCTCCTCTCTAGATCTATCAACCTTGTGTTGTGTAATGTCATTTCTTGCGTCATCTCGTGGCTCGGTGTTTGAAAAGTGCACCCGGTGTGGTGACTGCGATCGTCGGGTGTGCCCCACGTGTTGAGGGCTACTGTGATGGTGTGGGGATCTATTGGGTTGTCGTGTAACTCCTTGCTCTCCTTGTGCAAGAGATGCGCCCACCATACCGAGATTCATGAGAGCGGATGGATGGAGGGCTGCACAGGGATCATTGGGTGCGGGTTGAGTTGTGATTTGGTAGGTCTATGTGATGATGATCGTGGCCTGCGCTGTTTTTGCTCTTATGTGTCCTTCTTGATCTATCAACATAAACGATAGATCGAGGTTTCGGGCCATCTCGTTTCTTTCTGCTTCAATAATATTTTGTATCCGTGAAGTTCCTCCCCTTGGTGGCACGCCTCCAGTTACGCTTCCTGGTCCTCGGTTGGATCTTAGTTGCGCCCGTCTGAGGCTAGATTCATTGGCTAGCCTTTTTATTTCGTCAAGTTGTCTTTGCATCCTAAGAAAATCCCTCTTCTTGTGGTGGAGTTTGTATAGTATGCCGTGAGGTCCTCATGTGTTGCTTCCGCTGTCATTGGAACTGCTCCCGAAACTGCGTCTCTTGCTCTCTTCCATGTTCCACGGATAATCAGAGAGTTAGCCATTCACTATCGCACGTTCCTTCTCTTCCTTGTGTGTCATGATTGTTGGGTGGGTCTCCTTGTTTCCACGGTTCCCTGCATTATCATCCGATAAAATGGCATTGGGATCAAGGATAGGATTACCGTTGGAGTAACGTGGTGTCGATGTTTCCCCGAGGATCACGTACAATTGGTGGTGTATTATATATGAGTTGTTGGCGTCACCGCCTAATCCACGGGAGACACTATTTGAGAGGTTAGTGAAATCCCTCGATTTCTGTTCTAGGTAAATCTCGGCCCTCCTGATTTCGAAGTCTATACTTTTGTCGCTTTTCTCTGGTTCCATCTTTGCTGGACTCGAGCCACGTGGTGGCGTTAATTGGGTACCTGATCCGAAGGAGAGACCGTCACATAGATCGCCCAGATCCCCCAGATCTACAGAGTTTCCAGATTTTTCCTCGACGTTTGATGGCTAGGGAATAGTTTCTTCTGATGAGCTGATAGAGGATGCATGTATCGCTATAGGGCTACTGTTATGACCAATGGGACCGAAGGTATCTGGTTCGGCAGGCAAAAATTCTTGGGTTCCTCCACCTGAAAGTGGAAGCTTTCGATGATGAGATCAGATCCACTCCTCAAGCTGACGAGAACCAAAATAGGGGTGGGTGGGCATGGATCTGCTGTTGTCACAGTTTTTCTTGGTGAGGAGGGGGGCACTGAATCCATGATCCTAGCGTCCAGACTTCTCACAGATAGCACCAATTAACGAAGGGTAACCTCGCCAATGCCCATGGTTATGGACTTAGGCTTTCGTGGAAAAGAGAACGCTAGGGATTTTGTCGCCTGATTAGACAAACAAGGGAGTCAAAGTCATCTGATTGCTTATGGTCAAATTGATTACAGATCGCTTAAGGATTTTCTTGGTGCCTCTCCGTTGGCTCCTCCCAGCCTATATATAATAGGCTGGGTCCTGAGGCCGTATGCGGATAGGTTACACGTTATAATGAAAACTGTAATACAATGTTGGTTTCTATTTTATAATTTAGCAAACTACAGCTTCTATTGGATGCTTTCTAGGACTTCTTCTTCGGCTTCGTGGGCTTTGAGCCATTTATGTAACCAGGGTAATTAATCATAAGGACCCGAGTAATCATACCCATGTCAGCAACTTACTTGCAACAAAACCATGCTTTATCTCTTGGCATTATCAATCTATACTTAGGTCTTATTTTGAGCTTATTATCTAATTAAGCATGTTAGTCTTGTTATTTAGAGGAGACTCTTTTGTAGAAAGTGCATAGGAGTATTCCATGCTTATTTCTATCAGATCAAAATGTTCTTTTAAGAAAGTTTTTAATTAGTGAAAGTTTTTATTGTTAGATGAACGCAAGGAGTCATACGTGTGTGGTGGTTGCACAAGCCACACTACCAGTTGAAGGAATAACCCCTCCAGTGCTCAACATCGAGTTCACTGAAGACTTTCATCTCAACTGTTTCAACCATCTTAAGAACCACCAGATCAAGTCTACCAAATGGGCGTGCCACCTATTTCCACTTGACACTCACCATGATTTCAACTAGGCATTCACCATGATTTCAATTATCTTTGCAACAACGTTGGTTTTCTTGACTTTGTTTTTTAGGAAGCTGCCACCTATTTCCACTTGACACTCGAGTTTCTTAGCACCTTGAAGCATACGGTGCGTCCATTCTACAGTTCCGAGGAGGATATCCCAGGATATGATAGAGTTACCTTCCGCTTGATGAACCGTGAGTATGACTTGTCTCTCGATGATTGGTGCCACTTCTTTGGTTTTGCCAACCACGTCACCGATATCCGTTCCACTTGTTTCACACTTAGTCCAACCCCTAACTAATATTTTAATAAGATGAGAATTTCAAATCCTATCCCAAAGGGGAATCAAATTGAGTGTCATGCAGTTTGCTATTTGTTCTATATTATTGCTAACACCCTGTAGGCCCGTGGTGAATTCACAAGATTTAGTGAGGAGGGCATGATGATCCTCGCAAAAGCAACCATTCTAAACTATAACTTGATGCCAAATCTGGGCACTCTTCTAGTGATTTATTTCAAGTATCAAGCTCTCCAAACTCATGGACCCATATGCAGAGGGGAGTTATCATCGTTCTCATCTGAGAACTTCATCTCAGTGTAAACAACGTGCAACCATTGGAAGGTACTCAACGTATCGGTTTTGCTACTCTCAATGCATGTGGTATGATTAGAAAAATGTATGATAGGTATTACTTCCATATACCTAGAGCCGATCACTTGATCGCTGCCCCTTTGCATAATGGTCTATTCTCTACCGAGGATGGACATCTGTATTATGATACGCAGGTTGAGGCAACCCTACCACCATAAGATGAACCATGAGGACAGGAAGAAGTAGAAGAAGAGAAAGAAGCACTACTAGAAAAAGGCTATAGGAGATCAAACTATAGGAGATGCATATCAAGCATATGCGTCTCGACTAAATATACACGATGCACCAATATGGCATGCGCCTCGAAAATTTGGAACTTCGAGACACATATGGGCTGGATGCGTCTCGTATAGTTTAAATATTCGAGACACATCCAGCCCATATGCGTCTCGAATAAGGGGGTGGGCCCAGGGCTTGCAGGTCCCAAGGTGTTCGATACGCATCCTGCCTATATGCGTCTTTCCTATTTTTCCGTACTCGAGACACATCCTATTATAGTGCGCCGTGTATATTCGAGGTGGGCCCACCCTTGCACGCACACACGCGCCCATCCATGCATGCACACGACTGGACGATACACTCCACACACGCACGTGACACACAATGCCACCAACCCCATCTCTCGTCTCCTTGCTACCACCGCGTTGCATCCTACCTCTATCGCTCACTTCACCGGCCTCTTCCTCGAGTTCCCACCTCGCTAGCCATGGACGCCTCGTCCTCGACCCAGCGAGCCCCGCCGCCGTAGGATCCTTTCCAGCACCAGGCGCGGCCTCCTCCTCCGCCTCTTGTGGCCCTCCCCAAGCAGGCCCATGCTGACACCCGCCTCCCTGGGTCTCGACCTCGATCATGTTGTCCCCGACACCGCTCTAGACCACGGCTGACACCCGCGTTCATGCCTCCTTCGTCTCCCTAGTGCCACGTCCTGAGCTCGCCCAGTGCCTCGCCTTCTCCGCAGCTCACCAACATGTCCGTCCTGCTGCCAAGGGCGACCTTTTCACCACGTTGCACCCTGCTTGCCCCGACTCGACGCCCGCCTCCCGCCTGGACCCCGTCGACCTCTCCTGTAGCGTCTTAGGCAAGGTATCTCTCTTTTGTGACCAGCCTTCTAGCTGAGATTCTAGTTAGATTTGGTTTAGGTTTAGGACAAGTGGTTGATAGTTTTAGTGGATTGAGGTGGTGTGTTGCTGGTACTTGGCTAAGGTTTTATTCTTGTTAACTAGTTCAGGTTTGCACTTGTAGATGTTCATCTTAAATAGAGAAATTATTCTTTTTGGTTAGTGTAAGTGAGGTGCTGAGGTGTGTCACATAGTAAGTAAATGTTTTATTTCATTTTTGATTAGTGTAAGTGAGGTGTTGAGGTGTGTCAAATAGTCACTTAGATCAATTTCTTGGTTGATTTATGTTAAGGTGGTTAGTTCTTGATTGTGTGCTTGGTGTTCATGAGCCCCAGCCTACGTTGACCACGAGCCCTAGCTTCCCACCCCGTTGTGGTGCTGCTACTGCAACTCAAGGCTAGCCATGGCCTCCCCGTCCCATGGCGTGGTAGTAGGTAGTGGCTACCCCTTCTTCCTCATCTCCGATTATCCTGTCTATGGCTATATAGCTAAGGTATGCCCTTCCTTCTGTGACATTGAGGAACTATTGTGGTTTAGGACTGGGTTTAGAGTTCTTAGGCACTATGCAAACTTTATCTTGAACTTTGAACTCCAAGCTCAATATCATGCATTTTCAATATATGGATTCTATCTATATGTTGTTTTGGCACATAGTCTCGAAATGCATTTTATTCATAGAAGCATAGAGATACATGAGTTCATCCTACTACAACTACTACAACACAGAGATACATGGGTTCATCCTACTACAACCACTACATCTGTTAGTGCAGACACTCACATATGCATCATGCCATCCAACAAAAAAATGCCCTTCTTCTACATGCCTTCAACAAACTTCACCTTCTTCTTCAGCATCTTGATCCTATCTTTGCAATACTCAATGCCTTGTTTAAGCAAACACAAGGAACTAGCTACTTTGAACTCAGGAAGAAACCTTGCTGGATTTTTTAGGCAAAGTGTAGTCAGCAGTTCTAGTGAACAAACCTTTGAAAATTGCTTCATGCTCTGCTATTCTTGGATCATCTACCACTACTACCTCACCCAACTACTCCAGTCCCCTAGCAGCATCTTCCATTCCAGCAGCTTCCTTCCTATCCTCCTTCTCTTGCTTGATTCTCCTTGTTTAAACCTTGGGCGCCATAGCTAGGAATGCAATGTCGACTGCACACTCTACTATATTTGATGGACAGATGGGTGCACCAATAGACAAGAACAGACACACACAAGGAGCACAGTAGCATAGTGCAAAGATGCCCACTACACTATTGGATAAGAGCACAAACACATGTAACACAGGGTAAAGGATATGCAACCAAAATGGCAATTGCCTTTATTCCATTTTTGACTACTGCTCCACTTCAAGCATTTATCACTTCAGCCATCTATCGCTGCTCCTCCACTTCAGGCATCTATCAGACATTAAAACATGGAAAAATGGGCATGTATCACTCCAGGAATCTATCACTTCAGGCGCCTACCTTGCATATGCGAGACACATACCAATATGCGTCTTGTATATATACACACGAGACGCATATTGATATGTGTCGAGGTATACACGGCGTATATGGTATGCGTGTCACATAATTATTATGCGCTATGTGACGCTCGAGACGCACTAGGAATGTGTCTCGGATAGCAAAACTCGTGCGTCTCGAGTAGCCTTTTTTCTAGTAGTGAAGATACCGAACAAGAGAAACAACCACCAAAATACTACACCACACACAAAGATGTGTATGCACTCGAAGGGAACATTGAGAACATGAACAACCTCGCCATTAGCCTTCTAGACTGCACCACAAACCTCTCCTCCCGGTTCATCGATTGGAGCAACCAATGGAAATTGGGAGACTATTGATGACTGCAAGATCATAGATTGATTGTAGCTAGTTTTGAAATAAGAGTATCAAACCCACAGAGAGATATTTGGTTAAGGTCTTTATGCCCCTTGTCACTATCTACCTTAGGATACTTGTAGGCTACCTTTGATCTCAGGTAAAGGGTGTTTGAAAGGTTTTTTGTGTTTGTGTGCAAGAAATTAACAAAAAACAAGTAAACAAGTAATAAGAGCATTGGAAAAAGGTGTTGGAACTCACTATGGCTAAAAATTTCTCAAGGATGTAGGACACACCACTAGCATATGACAATTATTCATGATTAGGACAATCTATTTCTTTTGTGATGACATGTGTGGAGAGAGCTCCATAATAAGATGTTCACTACAAGTACTGTGAGCAGATGGTTCTGCGAGTCAGCTATTGAGGTCATCTATAAATAACCACTGCGATGCCTACAAGCAAACCACTTCTACAGACCACCACAATTAAGGGTTTCCCCATGGATATCGTAATAATCTTAGTGAACCCCTCTTAATTCCCCCTTTGACCATGTAGGTTATAAGCCAATGCTTGTAGTCACAAAGTAACACTAGACATACTCCCATACACGTCCCAATGGTAGCTCCCTCTCTTTAGTCCCGAAGGCAAATGCTATGTGGTCGACTTCACATACCATCTAAAGAGAGAGGGAGATCTAACACAATATCATGGATCAATGGATCATGGATCAAAGTTATAGATCATCTTTATTTCATTTCATAATAATGCTAGGGTTTCTCCATCCCCCCAAGAACAAAGCGAAGTACTCACACATGGAAGAAATCAACAGCATCATCATATTCATATGGGTGGATTGAAAGTGCAAAGGAAAATCTAGTGCAAACCATAGTTGTATTGGAATTACAACAAGATATAATGGATGCGAGAGAGGAATGATAGTGTTGATGGATATGCAGCGGTTGATGATGAAGGGGATGATGTGATGTCCTCCGATGATCCGTGAATAAGCAAGGATTCACCCTTCTCCAAGTTCCTCCTCCAGATCCCTTCCTGTTGTGGTATTTTGAGGCTGGAGTTTTCTATGAATGTCGGATCTTCGATCCGTCTTTGCGTGGTGAGAATATTTGACGAGGTGAACATCCTAACAGGTGGTAGGTATGGGAGGGGTCCACCCGTACCGGTGGTCATTAAACCTTCAGTAGCCTCTCTTCATATCCTCTCTTCTCCTAGGTGCATGGAGAATCATTTAAATGACATTTATCACTTAGAAATATCATATTATTGCATAACATGACAGTCCTAATTGATATATTCACAAAATACTTAATAATTTGGGATCCGGTTGAAATAAGGACAAAAGGTACATGCGAGCGCAGTATAATACCAAAATCCTACCCTACTTATGCAAAAACACAAGATAAATATGCTTCAAAAATGGGCTTATCAACTTCCCCAAGATAGACTCTTGCTCTTCCCCGAGCAATATGGTGGCTTATGGACAAGGTCATCATGTTCATGAGGCACGAGTTGTTACAATAAATGAGGCAATTGGAGAATAATTACAATATCATATATAGAACTGCATCGTGAGTTATATCACGCTCTCACACATGACATGACTTAGAGGATTCCACACCTTTTGTATCAATAATTTATATGAAGTTCGAAGATTGGGAATATTATAAAATCATCAAGCAATTAGATGAGCACTTGACTGAGTAATAAATAGTCCATGATCATTGATTGAGTGCCTCTTGTCAACTTGCACCTTTTCATCATTTTTTTGATTCTTTGATAGCATGGCTTTTTATTTTTATTTTACCAGTAGCATTGGATCATGTTAATATTCTTTATAGCTCTTGTTGGTTCAAATAAATGATTATAACATGCTATCAAAATTTTCTTCTCATAACTTATGAATACTTTATTGGTTTGGAAGACCCTGAAATCATAATAGTGGTACAAGTATCATAGCACTCATCCTAATTCATACATATAATACAATAATCATAAACCATAATCACTTCAAATATCATAAAGTCTCAAAACTCATCGGATATAATTCTTTTCTTAGACCAAAGAAGTTGATAATGCAACTATGCAAACTTTGGAATTAAAATCCTATCATGCGCGCAAGAAGATAAACATGCTAAAGCTGAAACATAGATTACAAGATGTTATTGATATCTCCAAGCTTGGAATCAAGATGGTGGGATCAAATAATCCCTCGCAGAGTCGTAGCCTGCAACCTCTAGCCGTTTTCTCCATGAAGGTCTCAAACTTGTTCTTCGGGCTAAGGACTTGTGCTTCACGATCATCAGCTTCAATGGAGAAAGTCTGGAAACTATTCCGCGAAGGAGCCATGAGGCCTAAGGATTTGTCTTTGCTTGGAACTAGGTAGCATATTAAGGAGATTGGATCTTTTGATATAAAAAGGAGAAAGACTTTTGGGAAGGCTTATGAAGGACTAGTAGCAGGAAAAACTCGTAATAGAAGTAAGAGGGGTGACTAAGAAAAGAATCCCAATAAAATAAGAAAGAAATAAGAGAAAAAGAAGAGTTTGAGGCGGTAACGACCAGCGGTACGGGCGCCACCCGTACGGCGCGCTCGTACCCGATATACTTCCAAAATTCATACCAACCAAAGTCGGTATAAATATTTCAAAATAATCGGTATGGGTGGGATTGGACCGTACGGACCGCCGGACCGCCCATACTGGTAGTTATCGACCCTTCTTAAGACAGTAAAAAGTTTTTTTAGCAAACAACGAAAACAAAGGTTACATATATGTAAAAAAACAAAGGTTACATAGGGTATAATTACTTGCCGTACGGCGGGAACTAACCGTACGCTATGGTTGTACCGTTCCATAGAAACAAAAAGAAAAACGAGAAAAGGTATTGAAGGCTTAACGACCACCGGTATGGACGGATGCGGCTGTACCGTCGGCTCGTACCAAGTTCGAAAAACTGACAGTAAGCTTAGAAAAATGCAATGAGTTCAAAAATACAAACAGAAATAGCCAAACTACAATTAAAACACAGAAAAACAAGGTTGAGATTACCTCAATTAACCGGTGATAATGAAGTTTGCTTTTGATGCTTTTTTGACACCTTTACCGTAGGGGAAAATCCCTACAGTGTAATTATATATATATAAACAAGGACCAAGAGAGTTACAAGGCAGACAAAGTTCGGGGGTAGAAGTGTCTAAGAAACATTACACTTTGTTAGCAAAAGAGGAGACTATACATTCAACCAAGGGTTGAACAAAAATTGGCTTAACTTTATATCTATGTAGAACTAGGTCACTCTGGAAGCCCACCTTCCACCTTTCAAAAGAGGATGGGACATTTTTAAATATGAGGTCATTGCACATTCTCCAGATGTTCCAAGTTGCACAAGGAAACACCTCAGTGAAGCAAGGGACAACGAAGATATTCTTGGCCGAGGCAAAGTCCTTAGCAAAAGACCCCATGCTAGCCCAAGGGATATGAAGGAAGTCCCAACAGTGTCTAGCAAACCCACAATCAAATACTAAATGATTTTTTGTCTCCTGCACATCAAGCTAGCAGAGCACACAATTCGGCCCAGAGTCCACCTGCCAGTGCTTACGTTGCATGAGATCCTTCGTGTTTAGACGATTCATCATTAGTAACCAACAAAACACCTTTTGCTTAGGCAGAGCATGAGAGGACCAGATCGAATTGAGGGCAAACACTTTAGGAAGTCTACTAAATGGGAAATTATAGTATTTAGAGGGCGCATACTTGTTTCCCCAGACAAAGTTACGCCCGTCTGCTCCCCCATCCGTAATAGTGGTATCAACCATAATCTGAGAGACCTGCTCCCATTCCTGGTAGGCTTGTGCTGACAGTGGGAGGGCAAAGCGGGTGTTCAGGTTACCTACCTGCTTAAGATCAACAACTATCAAATCTTCATTGATCACATGGGAAAATAATTGAGGGAATCCACCATCACTCCAAAAATCCTTCCATACTAGAACTGAAGAACCACTCACCACCTGACATTGGGTAATGCTATGGTATTCCCCCCACAAGGATAAAGATGTCCCTCCACTAGAAAGATTCACGCCTAGATTGTGCATGGCCCCCCCTCCGTATACAAGGACCAGACTAGTTGTACATAGGGGACATTTTCTTTAGAGTAAAACTTGTGTAACTGTTTCATAAGCAACGCCTTATTCTATAGTTCCGGATTCAGCACACCTAGCACCCCATGTTTTCGAGGACGACAAACCAGTGACCAAGCTGCAAGTGCGTTAACTGAAGATGAGTCCTCTTCTTTGTCCCATAAGCAATGTCTTTGTGCCCCATTACAAATATTAATGATAGTCTTCTAAATTTTAAGGGAGCACATGAAGAAGTTGGGCAAAGAAGACAGAACCGATCGAACAAATTCTAACTTGCCACCATATCCTAGGAATCTAGCACTAGAGTTTAGTCTTCTTTCAACCAAACCAACAAGAGGCGTTAACTCTTGGATTGTGGGTTTGGAAGTACCCAGTGGAAGGCCAAGATAAGTGAAAGGCAAGCCTCCAATTGCACAACCAAAAACTCCTGCTAGCTCCAACAGTAGATCATGTCACACATTGATTGTCATAAGAGAAGATTTGGAGTAGTTAACCCGAAGTCCTATAATTTGAGCAAAAATTTCTAAGAGGCTTTTGAGAGCACCCAATTGGATGGGACAAGCTTTAAGGATCAGCAGAGTGTCGTCAGCGTACTGAACAATTGGAAAGTTAGTATTTGGAATATTGAGGGGGGCTGTGAGGAGTCCAACTTTGAACATCTGATTTACCATGACTTGTAGTAACTCTGTAGCACTCACAAATAGGAGAGGTGAAAATGGATCTCCGTGACAAATCCCACGATGACAAGCAATTTTTTACCCGACACTCCATTAAGTAACACAACAGAGGTACCCGTAGACATGATCATATGCATCCATTTAGCCACCTAGGGTCAAAACCGAGGCATTGAAAAATCTTCATAATGGCCTTATGCTCCACAATATCAAAAGCTTTAGCAAAATCAAGTTTGAGAATAACTGTGTTCGTACTGCCCTATTTACATTGGTGGATGTATTCATAAGCCCACACAATCTTGTATACTTCTAGATTTCAAAAACCCATACTGGTTAATATGCACTAGCTGAAGGGTTCTGTGTTGTAGGCGATCTGCTAGGAGCTTGGTAAGCAGCTTCATATAGATATTCAGTAGGGAGATGGGACGGTAGTCATTAGGTCCTTCAGGAGAGAGCATTTTGGGAATTAAAGTGATAAATGAATCATTGATACTTTGTAGGTTTACCTTGCCTTCCTAGAATTCATGACATAATCTATAGAAATCATACTTTACCACATGCTAGCAAACTTAAAGAAATAAGCCCGAGAACCCATCAGGACTGGGTGACTTGTCACTTGGCATATGTGACACCACCTTGTCAATTTCATCTTGAGAGAAGGGGGCGGAAAGGCTGTTTAATCCGTCCACAGGAGAAAAGTACTGTGAAAAATCAAGCTCGGTATTAATAGGAATGGAAATACCTAGACCTTGTCGGAAGGATTCCGATATCATGCCAGCTTTTTTATGATGATCAGAGGCAATTGAGCCATCTTCTCTAGACATAGTAGAAATCAAATATTTTCTAGAAAGAGTAGTGGCCATCGAATGAAAAAAGGCTATGTTTTCATCACCTAGACACGCCCATCTTGCCGTGCATCTCTTGCGCCAATAATTCTATTTATAGAGTAACAGGTGCTGCAATATGGATTTTCCATTCAGTTATGTGTAACTGTCTCTATTCTTCAAAACTGTCCAGATCTAAGATAACTTTATTGAAGCTATTAATCAACGTTTCAAGGGTAGCAAAGCTTGAGCTCCATTGTTTTAACCCCTTGCGCAACCATTTAAATTTTGCTGACAGACATTTAGCATTATCACCAGGACAGTGTATTTCCCATATAGATTTCACTTTGTCCAGAAAACCTGGCAACCTGATCTGGTGGTTCTCAAATTGAAAAACCTGGGCTTTGGGAATACTAGTTCCAATGGAGACCACACAAGGTACATGGTCCGAGGTGGGTCTAGCTAAAGGAGAGACAAGGGTGTTTGGAAATTTTAAGGTCCAAGCTATAGAAGTAAAGAACCGGTCTAATTGAACCATGAGTGGATCCAACTGCATATTGCTCCAAGTGAATGAGAACCCTTTAATAGGTAGTTCAATGAGCCCAAGATAACTTATAATTTCATTGAAAATAGAAATATCAGTTAAGTTAGCTCCTGCACGACTACGATTTTTAGAAAATTTGTAGAAGTTGAAGTCACCAAGGACCATAGATCATCTATAGCAATCTCTAAAGAGAACATTCAGGCCACAAAGTTTTATCTAGCCAGTCCAAAGCAGGGTCCATAAATATGCACAAGCATAAAAGTTTCAGCCAACAGAGCTGAGGTAAACAAGACAACAGGGCCAAAACTCTCCTCAAGAAGCACATGTCCATCAAACAGTTTACCTATCCATAAGATCAATAATCCTCCTAATGCACCCTCCGAGGGAATATATGCAAATTTGTCAAAGCAACGTGGGGCAAAACCTTTTATAAAGCTAGCATCAAAGGAGATTGTTTTTGTCTCCTGAATGCAAATTATGGAGGCATTACTCTCCTCAATATTGTTACAGATGGACGGCCATTTCCTCGGATCATTAAGGCCACAAATGTTCCAGCACAAAACATTCCACAAACAATCACGGTTCATCACAAAAAAGTTTTTAAACTTAGACAAGCAAGGTCTTAACACAAGCAGGTTCTTAACACAAACAAAACAAGTATTAACACAAATAGATAGTGAAGACCACTTATTAACGACACCAGCATGAGTTAATTATCGGTGCGGCACTTTTGTAGACGCTCCACCGTGAGCTCCCCGGGATCAATATGGCACTCTTCAATGCCGATGTGTTGCATCTCCTCTATCTACAGGATGTCAGGTGGGGAAGCTTTCAACACTTTGGAGATCTTGCAACGTGAAGGTTGCTTTGGTAATGCCATATCATAGTAGCCCTCCTTATTATGACGGGTGCATCGCTTAGAAACCACCGTGGCAGCAGGCTTGGGGGGTCGACCATGGCCAAGAGTAGCATCAGACTGCAACTCTCCAGACACATCCTGCAGAGCGTTCAAGGTAAACACCTCACTGTTGCAATCCATCTGTGATCCACCATCAGACAAAACAGAGTAGCTAGTATTGGGTTCCCCAAGATCAGCGTCAAATAAAAACCCTAGATCCCAAAGGGTAGGCCCAACCATATAGAGTTCAGGTTCAGACAGTTGTGTGCCTCCCTTCAACTTTTGGATTATCTTTTTCTTCCCTTTGAATATGGTTGGTCTCAAGAAATTACTAAAACCACTACAAAGAGAAACAAAAGATTCTTTCGGGACGGATAGTTCCTGGAGGTATGCATATTGATGACACTCCTTGTGGTCTCAGTTCTTCAATGTCCGTTGGTGTGTCAACCTGTTCTTCTCTTCTTTGCAAGATCTGCGTGTCAAACTCTTGCAAAAGTAAAGTCCAATAGATCATTCTCGGCTTAACGTTCATTATTTCAATAATTTCCTTTAAGCCATTACGATTAGTATGCACTCTTATTTTTGAGTCAATTTTATAAGATCTAAATTTATCACAATAGAAGACAATAGCAAAGAGTTCCTTTTCTGCTAGAGGGTAGTTCTTTTAAGCACCATTCAAGGTACAACTAGCATGGTGAATGATATTAAGTTCATCACCATCACGCTGACAAAGAATAACTCCCACCGCTTCATGATTGGCTTCACAAAACAAATCAAAAGGATTTTTCCAGTTTGGTGGTTTAATGATAGGAGCATTAAGAAGGTCTTGTTTTAATATGGTGAAAGTAGTAAGATAGTTTTGATCAAAATTAAAGTAGAATTCTTTTGCAAAAGGTTAGTTAATGGTCTTGCAACTTTAGAGAAGTTCTTAATAAACCTTCTATAAAGTCATGCATGACCAAATAAACTTCTTATACCTTTTACATCTCGGGGAGGGGGAAGCCTCTCTGTTGCTTCTATTTTTGCTTTGTCGACTTCTATGCCCTCACCTGAGATCTTATGAGCAAGTATTATACCTTATTGAACCATGAAGTGACACTTTTGTCAATTCAAGACCAGATTAGTATCTTTGCATCTCTGCACAACCTTATGAAGATTATGGAGGCAATGGTTAAATAAGGTCCCATAGACTGAGAAGTTGTCCATGAATACTTCCATAATATTTTTGACATAATCTACAAATATAGTAGTCATACACCTTTGAAAGGTGGTAAGAGCATTACAAAGACCAGAAGGCATCCGACGATAAGCATATAATTGGACATCTGGATGGACAACTATTTGAGAGAAACCTGAGTATCCATCTAAGTAACAAAAATGAGAGTGCATAGCAAGTCTCTCTAAAGTTTGATCTATAAATGGCAAAGGGTAGTAATCCTTTCGAGTTTCCTTATTAAGTTTTCTATAATGAATGCACATCCTGTGACCAATGATAGTTGGAGTAGGGACAAACTCATTATGTTCATTTGGGACTACAGTGAACCCTCCTTTCTTTGGAGAACAATGAACAGGACTTACCCAGTCACTTTCCTCCACATGGAAAATTATACCTACATCTAGAAGACGGATTACCTCCTTTTTCACCTCTTATTTCATATGGAGTCGTCTTTGAAAGTCTGCGACCTACTAGGCTCCCTCTTCCATAAATATTCTACGAGTTGCTATCGAGGGACTAATCCCTTTCAAGTCATCCATCAAATAACCGAGAGCCTTACAGTGCATTCTCAAGACTATCATTAAATTTTCTCTTCCTTTTATGCAAAATTAGTGCTTATAATAATATGATATTTGTTAGTGCTATCAATAAACCTATATTTCAATTCTTTAGGAAGTGGTTTAAGTGTACAAGGAGGAAGATCCTCATCACCTTTTCTTTTGGGTGTCTCATAAGTTTGATTCATTTCAGGATAACCTTTAGGGGCTGAGTTAAGATATTCATCAACTTCCATTTTCTCTATATCTTTAGGAAGATTATAATTTTCAACTAAGCTTCTTTCTATCTCATCATTGGGAGTCTCATAAAACACACTAGCAAGACTAGTAATGTTACTTTCCTCTTCTTGCTCTTTCTCATATTCTTCAAACTCCTCAATAGTTGGCCTATGTTGAAATTTAGAGAAATGGAAATTCATTTTATCCTCGCCAAACTTGAGAGATTCTGTCTCCTGCTTGTAGTCAATATTACTCCTATGGTGTTTAGAAAGGTTCTTCCAAAAATAATTGGACAATAAGTGTCGGCAGGCATATCAACAAGTACAAAATCGATAGGGTACTTGTAAGGTCCAATACAAATTGGACATCTCTAATTATTCCCATAGGGATTCTGAGCGTATCATCCGCTAGCATGATTGTCATATCGGTATCTTCTAATTTAGCTGGTTTGAGTTAATCCTAAATCTTTAAGTAGAAATTATAAGGGATTACATTAATAGCTATTCCTATATCGCGGAGGCCATAATAAGAAGATTCACCAAAAGTGCAGGGAAGAATAGGTTTACCAATATTTTTAGCTTTTACCTTCCCTTCAACAAATTTAGAAGCTTCAGTGTCTAGCTTAATTACATTGCAATGTGCAAACATGGTTAATATATCTTCTTTAGTTGTCTCACCCATCACATGCATGCCCTTTTTAATAATTTCTTCTATTTTTGCCTCTTCCTCTAGATTCTTGACGAAAATTCATTCCTATTCGAGTTGTTCTTCGAGCTGTTGGGTTACCATATGTTTTCTCGCTGTCCTTGGGAAAGGAAGGGGTCAGCATACTCTGCTCTTTTATTTAATGGCTCTATAGGGGACACAATTTTCATCTCAACTTCTTCAACTTGCTTGGGCGGCGGAGTGTATTGAAGCCAATCTTCCTTTGGAGCTTCAATGTGTTTTGTAAAAGACTAACGGATTTGCAAAATAATATCAACATCTAGTTGAAGTTCATTAGCAGTTTCCTTAACCTTATCAGATTCCTTATAAGCATTGAGACAATCATATTCAATTTCTATTCCTCCTTTGCTGCCTAAATCAAGTCCCCAAGTTTCTCTATTGCGGTGAATTCATTCTAAAAGTTCCCAAGCTTTAGTTATAGTTAGGTCCATAAAGGAACCTACGGAATTTGAGTCAAGTTCCCGCTTTATTTCCTAATTGAGTCCACCATAGAAAATATGTAAAACATACCATTCAGGTAAATCATGATGGGGACAATTATTAAGAATATATTTATACATTCTGAAGGCTCTTACCAAACCTTCTCCTGGGTGGTTCTTGAAATTAGTGATCACCCTTCTTACTTCAGTTGTCTTTACTTTGGGAAAGAATCGAAATACAAATTTTCCTTTAAGCTTTTCCCTAGTATCATTTTTTTGCAGGGCACATACTATACCAAGCTAGAGCAGTGTTGGTTAGAGATTGGCTAAACAATTTAAGTTTTCATTCATCATTAGAATAGCCTCTCAATTTAAGTGTCCAACAAAACTCGGTAAAATTCATTAGGTTAGCATATGGATCCTCATCTGGATCATCTCCTGCAAAAGTTTTATTATGAATAATAGCAATAAGGGTTAGCCTCATTATCTGGTTCGCTCCCACTCGAGAATTCCTTAACGAATCCTCTATGAAACTTCCCGAGGTATTTAGTCACATCGAGCTATTTCATCAGCCCGAGTGCAGTCATGGTGTTCACCTAAAACTAGTAAACAACAATAGTAAAAGAATTAATAAAATTAGCAAGTAATAACAAAGACCAAAAGTGCTTAGCTCCCCGGCAATAGCGCCAGAAAATAGCTTGATTTCTACAAGATCACAAATCGATTGTAGCTAGTTTCGAAATAAGAGTATTGAACCCATATAGAGCTATTTGGCTAAGGTCTTTATGCCCCTCGCCACTATCTACCAAAGGATACTTGTAAGCTAACTTTGATCTCAAGTAAAGGGTGTTTGAAAGGTTTTGTGTTTTTGTGCAAGAAAGTAATAAAAAACAAGTAAAGTAAACAAGTAACAAGAGAGTTGGAAAAATGTGTTGGAACTCAAGAAGGCTAAAATGTTCTCAGGGTTGTGGATACACCACAAGCATATGACAATTGTTGATGATTAGGATAATCTATTTATTTTGTCATGACATGTGTGGAGAGAGAGCTTCATAATAAGATGTTCACTACAAGTATTGTGAGCAGTCGCTTCTGTGAGTCAAGTATTGAGGTCATCTCTAAATAACCATTGCGATACCTACAAGTAAACCACTTCTACAGACCACCACAATTAAGGGTTTCCCCATGAATATCTTAATAAGCTTAGTGAGTCTCTCTTAATTCCCCATTTGACCATGTAGGTTAGAAGAGAAATGCTTATAGTCACAAACTAACACTAGACATACTCCCATACACGTCCCAAGGGTAGCTCGCTCTATTTAGTGTCGAAGGAAAATGCTATGTGGTTGACTTCACATAACATCTAAAGAGAGAGATCTAACACAATATCATAGATCAATGGATCATGGACCAAAGTTATAGATCATCTTTATTTCATTTCATAATAATGTTAGGGTTTCTCCATGTCCCAAGAACAAAGGAAACTACTCACACATGGAAGCAATCAACAACATCATCATATTCATATGGATGGATTGAAAGTGCATAGGTAAATGTACTGCAAACCACAATTTTATTGGAATTACAACAAGATCTAATGAATGAGAGAGGGGAATGATAGTGTTGATAGATATGCAGCGGTTGATGATGAAGGGTATGATGTGATGTACTCTAATGATCTGTGAAGCAACAAGGATTCGCCCTTCTCCAAGTTCCTCCTCCAGATCCATTCCCAGTGTGGTATTTTGAGGTTGGAGGTTTCTGTGAATGTTGGATCTCATATCCATCTTCGCATGGTGAGAGTATTTGACGAGGCGGACATCCTGACAGGTGGTACGGGTGGATGGTACAGGCAGGGTCCGCCCGTACCGGTGGTCGTTAAACATTCAATAGCCTCTCTCTCTCGCATCCTCTCTTCTCTCAGGTGCATGGAAAATCATTTAAATGACATTTATCACTTAGAAATATCATATTATTGCATACATGATAATCCCAATTGATATATTCACAAAATACTTAATAATTTAGGATCATGTTGAAATAAGAACTACTCTTCTTATGCAAAAAAAAGATAAATATGCTTCAAAAGTGAACTCATCAATTATCCTCCACCACCACAATGAGAAACAACATGGCTTACACAAGCCTAAGCTTGGGGATGTGTTCCTCAAGCAACTTATTTATGCAATAATGAGGTTGTACTGCAACTCCTTGAGGTCTTTGAAACACTCGTGTTGGATTCATTTCAACACTTCGCCTTTTCTTTTTGTTTTCATTTTCTATTCTTTGTTTGTTTTAGTATCTTTCTTTGTCACCAATATTTTTCTATCCTTTAAACCCAATATTCAAAAATACAAAAAAATTATTCCTTTTACCCTCTTTCGTTAAATTTGGATCTTCGTTTGCCTCTTTCCGTTGATATTATTAATGAGAGTATTACACTTTTGAGTTTTGATGGAACACATCATCTGGAAGAAAATTGTGAAGTCACTCATAAGAGGCATGTCCTATGTCTCCCACTTTAGAAATTTGAAATGTTTATGCTAGTTGGTAGTATTGTTAAGGTACTATGCTAGTGGGAGTAATTCAAATAGTTATAGTAAGGCTTTCTATTCATATTAGCAAGTAATTGAGTAAGCTTTTGCTCTAATTGTTATACTTAACCGAGTCCTGCCTTGGAAATAAATTTTCCAAATAATTACAACAAGAAAAAGTCTCCAATTAGGACTTGTGTGATGTTTTGATTGTCCTAAGAGTTTAACACTGAAGATACTCAACCCCAGAATGGTACTACCTCTGTTCGGGATTATTAGTCCTAAGGGCCAAGTTGCTAATACCAAGACACTTCATAACTCTCTCTCATTATCCTTTGCATGCACCAATAGTCTTACATGCGTGAGAGAAATGAGAGAAAAAGAAGAACATGCATTGGACGAGAGAGACTAATAAATGAGATAACCCTTATAATCTCAAACAATATAAAAAAACTCTCCGGACCTATAATCCCAAACAGAGGTAGTAGTCTAGATAGCACTCCTGAAAGGAGTTGTTTGATCGAAGTGAAGTCTAGTAGTGATTGGGATGCATGCCAAAACTAAAATGTGGATCTAAAAGTATGATATTTCTTGAAAGCTTGTCTAACAAAACTAATTATGCACACCCTAGGATTCCAACAATTTCGTTGGCCTTCGAACGATCCAGGTATAAATCCTGATTTTGGCTATGAGTTGATGACATGGGTAGCCAACTACCCATGGGAAAAGGTATTGGTACTCTTGAGGGCTGTGTAAAAAGGTTGCAAAAGTCATTAATGACTCCAACTAGAAACTATTATTGAATCCAATATGATCACCTATAAGTTTTGGCATGGTCTCTTTACAGTTATATGAATTTTCTTGAAAGGCAACAAATAGAAAGAAGTGCTTTGATGGACATGATTCATTGATGTGGGTGTCAATGAGACACATGATTGTTATGCTTCATTTTGACATGATCTCTCACACTTAAATTGATGTATGGAACTTCCTAGTATTTCTTGGTAAGCTGAGAGTTAACTAGAGAAATTGGAATGATTGCTACACTTCTAGTTAATTATGTTTATAGATACTTTACTTTGATTGTCTGGAGCTACCAAAGCTAGTATGATATTCTTGACACTACTCTAACTATGCTAAGCTTTCGAACGAAAACAGTGTTGGACTCATATGGCTATCGCTCATAAGTGAATTTAAATTCGTGTTATTTCAGTTAAAACACTCAGCTCCTTGTGATTTTTGGTTTCTTGCTCGAGGACGATCAAGGTCTGAGCTTGGGGATGTTGATGGCTATGAAATATAGCCATCTTTATCCGTGTTTAAACCTTATTTTAAGTCAAGAAAATGACTAAATAACTCTCTAGCCTTGCTATTAATGACTAATTACTACAAAAATGTGCAAATCCTCTCTTGATTTGTGATGTACAGAAAATCATGCCTTTATGACGAGATCAGGAACAATTACTTAAGAATATGTCGTTACCAACACAACCAAGCCAACCAGGGCAAAAGGCGCTTCTAGGAGGAGTAATGACCATCGGTACGGGCAAGTCTTTCCCGTACCATACCCTAGTACTGCACGCCGACAATTTCCTTAGGTCAAACGCAAGTACTTATGTGAAGGAGGCGACACCATTAGAGGAGATACGCACCCTCCAGCCGCCACACAACCCATTCACCATTCATATCTCATCCATCACACACCAAAGGATATCCACACCACCATATCTCATCTTCTCCATCTCCTACCTCCTTCATAGACATAGCCATTGTCTTGTAATAGAGATCTTCTTACGAATTGGTGACCATTATAAGAATATTCGATTTTGATCTAAGTATTTTACCAATGATTCATATTGTTGATCTTGTTATTATGAGTGATTAGTCCTCACGAGCTATGGGTTGGGGTGAAGCCTCACAACGTCTATGTGCATCTAACCTTATGAAAATATTGTGTAGTGATTGAATATGAGCTTTGTTATCTTGTATCTTTGTCTCTACGTCGATCCAAGGTACCCAAGACCCCGTGGATTGATCAATGTGTGAGGTGATATGAGTGGAGAATGACATCTGACACGCGGAATTGGTGACAGCAAGGGGGAGTACAATATTCGCTTAGCGATCCTCTTGGGATTAATAGTAACATCACCAATCTTAATGCTTTGGTCTGTTTTACTTAAAAATTGTTGTAACCCATGGTTTTGTGGTATGATAGTTGGACCAAAAGACTATTATCACCTATGATTTTAGGGGCTCTAGTAGCTAAGGATGTACTGCCCATAATTCCTATCACTATTAGATCATTTTACACATGACTATGTTTAATCTTATTTTTATCCCATTCGAGTGCATAGTTGTAGGTGAATATTCAACCCTAGCCTATCTCCATCATTGAAAACAACCAAAGATATAAAGTAAACTAGAAAGATCTAGTAAACGAAAAACAAAATTAATAAGCGAGTCTTGTAGAAGTTCCTAAAAATTCCCTTTAGCATTTGTTTTCCAAGGTTCGATAAACCTAGGTCTTTTCTAGATAAAAATCTACTATACTGCATCCGTAATCTGGATCGAAGGTATCAACCTATAACAAGTGTTGCAAAACATGGCTCGCTAAAATTGTTTTACAATGCTTGTGTAGCAGGTTTAGCGCGCGTGGCAGGTGACAGCTTCACTGGGCGCTTGAAAGTGTAGTGCCCGGTAACCAGCACTTCACCTGGCAGTGAAAAATACAGCACACGCGGCAGGCTGCCGCTTGCAAACATCAAAGCAAACTAGCCAATATCAAGATAAATTGATGATCAAATAAACACAACATATCTAATTTAAGATCATAAACCAACATACCATAGTTCATATCCATGGCATAATATAAAAGAAAAGGATAATCCGACACAACCAAGTTTAACACAAATAAAGTTCACACAAACACATCAAGCATCAACATCATCATATTTGTCATCACCATCTCCATCTTTCGCACCTTTATTAGAAACTTGGATGGTGTTAACATGAATCGTGGAATTTCCACAGCCATCACTCGTAGGAGGCATGGGAGCATTCATGGAGGCCATAAATCCACTTAGAGCAACAATGCATGACAATGAACAAAAATAAAATTGGCCGCTTCTATTCATTTATATCAAAGCAACAACAAAAAAGAGTGATTTCATACCTTGTAGTCATTTTCTCAAACACATTGTGCGTATCAGCTGACGTGCCAAATTATGCGGTCGCTAGCGCCTGCTGCGGCAGCGATAGAGGCGGCGGAGGCTGGAGTTGAGGGGTCATATGGGCGGCCGAAGATTGGACACGCCGAGCAATGCCTGCCTTACCTATCTTGGCCTTCTTTTGGACACCCACCACCGTAGCCGCTAGGTGCTTTGGAACGACTCGCATTAACTTTGTGGCAGGCGGCGGTGGCTGCGGAGTGAGGCTCCCTACGCATTCAGCCGCGGCGCCATGAAGATGCCGCGTGTGAGGCTAGGGTTTCTTGTGCCGCCAGTGGAACTGGGGCGACCGAGTAGGGAGGAGTTAGATGAGTGTGGGTGTATCCATCCATCACTGAAATTTTGTTGATAGCAGCACGAGGCGGGAGGTAGGAGGTCGCATGCAGAATTTTCAGGTGGGCGGTTGCAACTTCGCGTGTGAGCTCGTGTTTTGGATCATGTTGTACCCAGCGTCCCAAATATGTAGCGTCAGATAGAGAAAAAGACGGCACGTTGGATTTTTTTGCTTGCACAATTTTACATGACCTATTGAGCGACCGAAACCGCCCCACGCTAAAATGCATTTTTAGCATGGGCACGATTTAGCATGCCCGTTGGAGATGCTCTAAGACCATACACAATGGTATGACCCATTTCGGACACCAAATGTGTCTGAATTTGTCCATTTGGGGCGGGCCAAGGCCGCGGTGTCCTCCCTTGTCCACGCGTGTGCCCAACAGGGAGTGGGAGCATTTTCGGGAGCATTTATCCCTCCAACTTTGCCCATCCCGCCAAGTCGGCCGTGGATTTGGGCGCGTGGCCACATAGGCCATTATCACAATTTATTGCCTCAAATAGACCACATGGGACCATTATTTTATAGTTATACATATAAATCATGAAATTGTCCATATGAATAATAAAATTCGGCCACACAAGTAATTGTCCATACAAATAACACCTACAAATAGTTCTACATATTAAAAAGTTCAACACACCAACTATAAAACTACTGGTGGCCTATATGCGCCCACATGTGCTTTATGAGATTTGCTTGGAGTGCATTGTGGGTTGTTGGTCACGAATTTCATGTTGAGTATGCATGCATTCAGAATGTTGTTGCTCCTGGCTGAGGTTCAACCAAATCCCCATGGAACTTCCAATCTTGATCATGAATCACGTCATCGTTCTCATCCTCCACAATCATGTTGTGCATGACCCTATAAGCAGTCATCACCTTGTTCATCCTCTTCCTGCTCCATGTTCTTGCAGGGAACTGAATAATGGACCAACGAGCATGCAACAATCAAAATGCTTGCTCCACGTCTTTCCTACATGCCTCTTGTTCTTTAGCAAACTTACGGTCATCCTCGTCAGTAGGTTTGTAGATTGTCTTCACAAATGTGGACCACTTAGGATAGATACCATTGGCTAGATAGTATCCCTTGGTGTAGTGGTGGTTGTTTGCTACAAAGTTGATCTCTAGAGCATTTCCTTCTATAAGCCTAGAAAATACCAAAGAGCGCTGCAACACATTGATATCATTGCAAGAACCTGTCATGCCAAAAAAATACTGCCAAATCCAAATATCCTGCAATGCTACTACCTCGAGTATGACTGTGCACCCAGTAGAATGGCCTTTGAATTGTCCCTGCCAACCAACATGGCAATTCTTCAACTCCGAAGGCATGCAACCTATGCTACCAAGCATGCCAGGAAACCCTCTTGCCTTTTTGATAGACAAAAGCTGGGCAATGTACTCCATCATTGGCTCTCTTTCTCAAGTACCAATCACCAAATGCCTTAACAACAGCACGACAAAACCTATACATGAACTCAAAGGGTTGTGGAATCACTCATCAACGAGATCACCAGTAACTCCGTAGGCAAGCATCCTAATCACTGAAGTGCAATTTTGGTAGGAAGTAAAGCCAAGCTTACCGGTGTCATATTTATTCAATGTGAAATAACCGTCTGTAGCCTTGACTCCCTGAAGAATCCTCATGAAAACATGCCTCCTCATCCGGAACCGCCTCCGAAACTAAGCCGGATTGTACAAGGCATTGGTGAGGTGGAAGTAGTCATTGTACAGTCGGACGTGGACGGACTCCCTATCCCGATCCAAGACAACCGCCCAGCCCTTCAAAGAGCCCATGTACTATGGAAGTGCATCTTTTTCGAGCTTCTCTATGGCTATAGTCGTGGCCACGATGATCTCAGTATCATCATCAGAGGAGTCATCGGATGTATTGATGAAATGCTTGTAAAATAACTCGTCCCCGCTATCCATGGTGATCTACATAACAAATAGGCCATAGTCACAACAAGAATTACCTACAATATTGCTAGATTGTCAACAAAATGAAGTGGCCAAATGTACCAGCCTCTTGTCCGCAAATGGTTGAACAGGTCGTGGGCGCGATGCTCGTGGCCGCGTTCCTCCGACGGCCGGACTTAGTGACGCCCGGGCAACTTTGGCCTCCAAACAACGGCGAGAGAAGGGATCCGGGTCAAACACCCCGCCGACTATGGGAAGGAGGAAGAGGGGTGGGATGAAAGTGGAGCGGAAAGTTTCCGACTTTCCGGCAGAAAAACGAAAATGGGATAAAAATATGGAAACAGAAACGAAATTTTGCAAAATAAACGGAACTTTTTTGACGGAAACGAAAAACGGAACAATGTTTTCCGGCGGAGCAAACGTGGAAATGGAATTTCTGTTTCTGTCTAATATGGAATTTCTGTTTTAGGGTTGATGTGCATGGCCAAATCCAACCAACACAAAACATGACCTTGTCAATCAAAACTTGCAAAGCTACCCATCCCAGTACTGGAGACTATGTAATCCCTTGATGCATTCGAGAAGGCTTCCACGAAATGATCATTCCCTAATTCCCTTGTAAACCTAGCACCATGCTATATATAACTAGGGAACAATTTTATTGGTTTTCTAGAAAGTTTGAAATTTGTTGCATGATTCCAGTGTTTTCTTTGCTTCAGGTAAAATCTACACAGTTCTGCGTCTGCACCGTATTCGGTCTGTATCTGCTTCTGTTTTTGTTTTCGGGGTTTTTGTATTAATTTCCGTTTCCGTAAAAAAAATATGAAAACAAACGTGGCACCACTCAGTGCCATCCGTTTTTGCTCCGTTGTCATCCCTATGCGGGAGTAGTGGGGAATTTTGGCCTTGGCGAGCGGGCTAGAGAGGACAAGATGAGGTCGATTTTGTTGTCCGTCGCTTGTCCACGTGATCAAAAACGCTATTCCGGTTTGGATCGTGAATGCGTTGGTCCGAGGCGTGCAGACAGTTTGCGCTTATGGTTGGGAGCTTGTTTTTTGGCATCGCTGTCTCGAGGACATCAAACCATTTGGAAGCATCGTTGGGTATTCTCCAAGGGCATCTCCACCAGGCTGACCCAAACGGTCCGATTCTGTCCGTTTGGGTCGGGCCACAGACAATTTTGGGTCGTGGTCCGGCCTATCCGCCCAGCCGCGTCCAGCGGCGCGACCCATCTGTCTGTCCTATCTGTTGGCGCCATCGATGGCCAGTTTCGCCAATCCTTTTCCAATCAGCTCAAATACATATACAAATACACAAATTGACAAGCAAATAATATGGCAGGCGTGTGCCATTGCCCTTTGGGCATCGCCAACAAGTGGCCAGTTGATATAAAATGTTAAAAAGGGGCAATATCATACACTATGTCCAAAAAATGGCAAGTTCCTCTCAAAAAGTGGCATTCACCGTCGCCATTGCACTTCAAGCATTGCGAGTCCGGATGATCTGTTGCCTCCTCACGACCCAAGGCCTGCGATCAAGGTCGGTGATGGTATCTAGGTCGGTGAGCATGATGGCACCTCATCCATGATATTGGCTTCGGCCTCCTTGGGCTTGGCCTCGGCCTCCATCGCCCTTGCCTTGGCCGTTCGTCTGACATTCTGTCGAACAGGTTGACTGGCCCCGGTATGTCCGCCGCGGAGATGGACCGCCGCTTCTTCGACGCCTCCGGGGTTGTGTCCGCGGTCGTGAGAGTGTGGTTGAGGTCGATGGAGAGCTCTTCCATCTCCGACGACGCCGCGCGAGGACAGACGAACTGGGAGAGCACGGTCGCGTTCCTACCGTGGCCACCAAGCGACGGCGTGTGCGGGTCTGGCATCCTGGGATGACCTGGTGGCCGGCCGCTCGGTGTGGAAGTGACCGAGCTGGTAGAGGACGCGCCGGCCATGGCCAGGCTGGGAAGAACGACGGTGCCATCGAAAGCGGCGGTTAGCGCCTCCTGCTTCATCATGATGACAACCTGTTTGGCGGCATTCACTGCGAGCTCGTCGGCGTTGGCCCTGGAGTGCGTGCCGAGGATGCGCTCGTTCTCCTCCCGACGCTCCACATCGAGCTTGGTAGCAATGAGTCGAGCTTTCGTGGCTCCCCGCTGGCCAGCACACTTGTCCGACTTAATCTTCCGCTCCTCCACCGTCATATCCTTGGCCGACTTCTTCGGCCAGCCGCGCTTCTTGGCGGTGGGATCGCCGGAGGGCGCACCATCGGCCGTGGTGGCGGGATCATCGCCTCCACTCCTGCTCCCGCCAGTGAAAATTTGGGAGAAAGTTTTTGGAAGGAAGAGTAGAGTGGTTCGTGTGCCACTGGCTGGAGGGACCGCCAAGGTGAAGGGAGGACGCAGGAGTACAAGCTCGCTGTCCGGGCCGATGCAACCGTGGCTCAAATTTGATGCATGAATGGGTCGCCCCGCTGGGCCGACATGCAGCTGTCCGCCAGTCCGCGCGGACCGATTTGAACGCGTTGGGACGGGTGGTGGAGATGCCCTAACGAACTTAACTTTAGCGGAAGCTCACACAATTCCTTCGGAGGTAGTTGTAGGACGCTCACACACTAGTGGTCTATGAAGAAGTACGTTCACACATACATCGGACATCATGGAACTTGTCCGTATAATGCGAGTTCATCCCTGTACTTAGCAAACACCAAAATATGGTACTCGAAGACGCTGCGTCAGGTCATGTACGGTCACCGTAGACACGAGCGCGACGCTGCCCATACGTATCCGTCGTGGGTCCCACATGGCAACCACTATTGGTCCGACCGCGCTGGTTTTTTTGCAGAGAAGCCCTTGGTCTGAGGCAAAATTATGCATTTTTCTGGCCTCTCCGACATCTCCGCCACTGCTTTTATATTTCATTTATTTTAGTCTCTTCATTAGGTGAAGCAGAGGGAGACGGAGTGGCAGAGGACGCAGAGGCAGAGGGTGACGACGACGATCAGGCGAGGGAGGGAAGCCGCCGGGGTAGACGACGGTGTTGTTCGGCGCGTGGGTGCAGGGAAGCCGCCGGGCTTCTTCTCCGCCGTGGGAGGAGGCGCCGGCGATGGCACCTACTCGACGTCCAGATGGAGCTCCACCTCCGGACTACGGTAAAGTGAATCGTCCCAAAATCTCTTCTTTTTCCGTCGTTTGCTGCTAGATTGGTCGCAAAAGAGCTGTAATCTCTAGGTTTAGAACTGTTTTGGTGTCGCTGAAGATTTTCTTGCCATGGTTTCGGTGGGGGTTATGGTAGGGTTTTAGGATGACCAAAGTGACCCTTTTGTGTTCATGTGAAGAAAAAATCGACTATTTGGATGCATGTTACAGTTGCTTTGATTGCGCATGGATTAGTTAGATGGTAGGGGGTTTATTGTTTAGGGTTGCAAAAACCTGAACTTGTCAGTTATTTCTCTGAATTTTGGTGTATAAAACCTGAACTTCTCAGTTACTTATCTGTAATTTGGTGTCCAAAACCTGAATTTAGTTACAATGATAATATGCAGGCACTGGTCGAGATCACTTTTCAGTGGCCATTCACCATGGTGGATACTTTCTTGGATCTGGTACAAATAGGTCCTATGTGAATGATTCCATCATTTGGTGTGATGGCTGTGAGGTTATGAACTGGACACCATCTGTTGTGGAGGACATTGTTGAGGATATGGGTTATGAGGTTGCAGGAAGGATCAAGCTACACTACTGCATCCCAATACTTGCATTGAACAATAATGGATTGAGAGGAATAAGGAGTGAGCAGGACACTGAATTCATGCTTACTTTTGTTTCACTTGGGCATCAATTTATGCATGTTTATCTTGATCATGATGAGAGCCTCAGGAATATGGATTGGGATGATGTAGTTCAGTTTCCAGTAACTCAATTTCCACCTGTGGTGAGCCCTATGAAGCAAAGTAAGGAGATACATGAGCCTGAACATGAAGCAGCTGTAGAAGAAAAGGCATTTGAACATGAGCCTGAACCAATTCAGATAGTGCCACCTGAGGCAGAGCCTGTGAATCTTGAAGTTCCAGTTTCTAGCAGGCCTAGGAGAAATAGCAGAAGGCTACAAGCAATGGAAACACATGAAGCAGAAACATCAGGCTCAGAATCAGATGATGATGATCCTGATTACAATGAATCAGTCATTGTGGACAGTGAGTTTGAAATCAGTGATGATGAGGACCTCCAGAGTGATGATGAGGATAAAAAGGGCAAGAAGAACATGAAACAGCAGATGAGTGAGGGAAGAAAGAGGCAGAGATGCAGTAAGAAAGGAAAGGAAGAAGCAGAGGTTGAGGATGATCTGTCTGAACATGAAGACATATGGGAGGCAGAGTCAGATGAAGAGAGTGTGAAGATGAGATTCAAGACATTTAGGAATGATGATATGCACAATCCTAGGTTTACTACAGGCCAGGTTTTTGAGTCAGTGGAATTGATGAGGAGGGCTATTAGAGAGTACAGCTGCCTTGAAAGGAGGGCTATCATATTTGGAGTGAATGACCAGGTGAGGTTGTGTGCCAAGTGGAATGGACAGCCTGCTTCTGCATGGTATTTGTGGGCATCCAAGGATAGCAGGACTGAGTCTTTCATGATAAAGAGACACACAGCAGAGCACACATGTAGCAGGACATGGAAGGTCAAGTCATTTACATCAGTGTTTCTAGCAGCCAAATATGTGGAGAGCTTCAGAGCTGGTGAGAACATGAACATTAAGAATTTCAGGAGGATTGTTCAGAAAGAGTGGAACATGGTACCACACACAAGCAAGTTGCAAAGAGCAAGAAGGCTAGCTATGAAGGAGATATATGGTGATGAAGAAGGCCAGTACAAGCTTTTGTGGGATTATGCAAATGATGTTAGGACAGGCAACCCTGGTAGCACATTCTACCTTGCATTAGATGATCAATCTAGGTTTAAAAGGTGCTATGTCAGTTTGGATGCATGCAAGAGGGAGTTTCTTAATGGATGCATGCATGTCTTATTCATTGATGGTTGTCACATCAAGACTAGGTACAGAGGTCAGGTGTTAACAACTGTGGGCATTGACCCTAATGAGTGTATCTTCCCTGTTGCCCTAGCTGTTGTTGAGGTTGAGGACATAGAAACATGGAACTGGTTTCTGAGCACACTCAAGCAAGATTTGGGGATTGAGAATACAACCCCATGGACAGTGATGTCAGATAAGCAAAAGGTTAGCTTGTTTATTTTCTCTCCTGACTTGTGCTTGTACTAAACCAAGTGCTTACACTCCTTCCATTTAATTTGCATGTAGGGTCTGATCAAGGCTGTACAAGAACAATTTCCCACTGCTGAGCACAGATTCTGTGTTAGGCATATGTGGCAGAATTTTCAACAAACATTCAGAAGTGATGTGCTCAAAAACCAGCTGTGGAAAATAGCTAGGAGTAGTACTGTGGCTAAGTGGGAAGCTAACATGGAAGAAATGAAAGCTATTAACCCTGAAGCTCATGCATGGTTAGAGGAGCTACCACCTAACACTTGGGTGAGGGCATTCCAAAGTAATCTTCCAAAATGTGATGTCCTCTTGAACAACATTTCAGAGGTGTTCAACAAGTAAGTAATCTGAACTAGGGAGTTCCTAGATTAATGTACTCATTCATGTACTCATTCATCTATACTCTTGGTTGTTAGGTACATACTTGAAGCTAGGGAGTTGCCCATATTGTCAATGCTACAAATGGTGCATAATCAAATAATGTCAAGGCACTACACCAAAGACAAGGAAGCACAGAAGAAGGTAGGACCTGTCTGTCCAAAGCCAAGAAAGAAAGTTGAGAAGAATATGGAGATTGCTGCAAACATTTATGTAGAGGGAGCTGGTGAAGGCATTTTTTCAATAGATGATGGAGGGACAGGGATTATAGTTGACCTTGCCCACAAATCTTGTTCATGCCAGAGATGGGACCATAGTGGCATTCCTTGCCCTCATGTTGTATGCAGGGCTAAGGAAATAGATCCTTTAACTCTGGTGGATGAATGCTACTCTGTGGAAACATTCAAGAAAGCCTATGGAAACTTTGTAATGCCTTGTAGAGATAAGAGTGAGTGGGAGAAACTGAATGGAACTCCAATTCTGCCACCCTTATATGTGAAAAAGGTTGGGAGGCCTACAAAAAGCAGGAGGAAGGCACCATATGAGATTGATCATAGAAGTGGAGGAAAGAAGATGACTAGACATGGAGTCATAATGCATTGTGGTTACTGCAGAGAACCTGACCACAATACGAAGGGATGCAAATACCTTAAAGCTGGATTGCCACCACCATTCCAGCAAATGGCACAACCAGACACAACACAAGTATGGCTCATATCTTTGTTTTTGTTGTAATTCTCCTTTAATACACTTGTGTTGCTCCTTTATGTATGTGATCACATCTTGTAGGTTCCAGATGGAAGCCAACCATCTGCACTTGAGAGAGGTCAGCCAACTGCACCTACCTACAGCCACTCTATTCTTGAGCAATTAGTTCAGCAGGTACGCTATGCTACAATACATGCCAAATTCTGATATTACATGCCATATGCTACAATACATGCCAAATTCTGATATTACATGCCATATGCTACAATACAGAGGCCAGAACCAAGGGTTAGGACACCTATGCCACTACCTGAGTCATCTTTCATCACTGCTGCCCAAAGGCTTGTCAATCAGCCTAGTCCTAGCACTTCCACTATCAGACAAGGGGAGTTAGCACAGAAGTTAGAAGCTATGACAGTAGCAAGGGCTCATGAACTAGAAAACAGAAGGACAGCCATTTTGGAAGCAAGATATGAGCAGCAATTAAAGAGGGCTGAAGAAGCTGAGCTAAGAAAATTAGAGAAAGAGGCAAAGAAGGCAGAAGAAGCAGAAGCAAAAAGAATAGCAGCCCAAGAGAAGAGGGAAAAGAAGAAAGAAGAGCAAGCTCTGCAAAAAAAACACATATAGAGACCAGGAGGATAATCTTAGAGGTTACAAAGGAAGTGGCAGAAAAGAAAAGGAAAGAAGCTCAAGAGATGAAGAAAAAAGAAGCAGAAGATAAAAGGAAGGAAGAACAAGAGAAGAAGAAGAAAGAAGTTGAAGAGAAGAAGAAGCTAGCAGCAGAGGAGAAGAAGAGAATAACAGAGGAAAAGAAGAAGCTAGCAGAGGAGAAGAAGCAAGGTAAAAGGCCAAGGTCATCATATGGTCCTGATGCAGGGTTTGCCCAGCCCAAGAAAAGGGTCAGCATGTTTGATGAGTTTAGATGATCATGTGTAACTATAATGAGCATGTAGTCTGCCATGTAGCTGCTTTTGTTTTGTTATCTGGGTACAATGAAACTATGAAACAATGTTGTTCTAAACTATCAACTCCCTATCTTGTTTATATTGTGTCCCTATCTTGTTTGTTGTTGCTTTACATATGTCCTGTATTTTGGCAAGATTTATCAGTATCTGTAAACATTCTCGGTTTGAAATCTTACAAACAGAATAGCACACATTCCAGTGTTTGCCAACAAACCAGAGTAGATACATCCCAAGTTTCACATCTTACACACATAATACTGACAATATTTCATCAAATGTGATAACACACATAGTACTGATAGTATTTCATCAAACACATTTACTTAACACTTCTACACCAACTTCCAGTACATCACAAAATGGCACATCCAGTCATTCATCCAGTCATTACATAGGCTACATCAGTAGCATTGGAACTAATAAGCACCAAGTGCAGTACATCACAGGATTACTTCTGAATAAGAACACATAGTGTCAGCACCATTATAACTGACAACATTGCAAATGTAATCTTCAGAATGAGCAACATCTCTCTCACTTGCACAAGTAGCTCACTCCTCAAGATCTCATCAGACTTGCATCCAGCACCTTTTCCCCACTCCTCTGCTAGCTTCTCTTGTCCTAGTGCACGCTCCAGCTCTTCCCTTCTCTCTTCTGCCCACCCTACCGCTTCCACTTCAGCATCACCTCTTAGCACATTAGTGTCAGCTAGATGGTACACGTACTCACGCTCCCAATGCCAGAAATTACATGTGGTCTGAAAATTACAACAACACCAAAAACAGAGTCTAAGCAAACCACCCAATCGTTCCAATGCCAAAAAACTAAACCATGATCTACTCATTCTACTACTATACTTACCCCATGGTGCTTGCACTTGTAGAAGATCCAGCCAGGGTGGCCAGAGGTGCCAGAGATGTACACTTTCACCTTCCACCCGCAGTCCGGGCAGGGCACCAGGGGGAGAACAGGGCCTGTGGCTTGCTCAGCACGCCGCCGCACAGAAGACCTCGACACAGAGCTCGTGGACATGGTGACAAACGGCGGCGGTGCGACCTCGAACGGCAGGAAGGAAGGGGAAGAAAGGAGAGGAATTAGGGATTTAGGACAGCCGAATGAGGATTTTATTGCTACTGCCGTTTTTGCGATACCCACCCTCCCTCAGACCAAGGGTTTCTCTGCAAAAAAAACCCATCGCGGTCGGACCAATAGTGGCTGCCATGTGGGACCCACGACGGATACGTACGGGCAACGTCGCGCTCGCGTCTGCGGTGACCGTACATGACCTGGCGCAGCGTCTTCGAGTACCGTATTTTGGTGTTTGCTAAGTACAGGGATGAACTTGCATTATACGGATAAGATGTATTTTACTCTTGGTAATGCATCCATCCACTCCTCGGAGCTGCATAAATGGATCCATGAGTCATGCAGAGCAAGCCAATCAGCTCGGTACTCCCGGGAGGCACCGGCAATGGGTCCCTCTCGCCTCCTCCTCCTCGGCCTAATCGCCTCCGCGGCCGTGAGCACCTTCGCGGCGCCGGCTGCGTGCGACCTCGGCACGCTCGCCCCAATGCTGGCACGCCACTGCCAGTCCGACCCCGACGTGCCTAGTTTCCTCCTCAATCCCACGGCGCAGTGCTGCGAGGCGCTGGAGTCCTCTCTGCCTGCGCAGCAAGAGCTGGCCCTCCCTTGCCTCTGCCATGCGGCGGCCGACCCAGGTCTCACCACCGCCAGCCTCGACGCCACCCGCCTCTTCGCGCTCTACCGCGGCTGCAACAATGCCAGCTTCAGCATCGCCAAATGGTACTGTGAAGGTATGCATGGAGTTCCTCTCCTCATCGGCTCTGCTCTCATACATAGAGGCGTCGCGGTT
The DNA here is from genome assembly GCA_910589775.1 of Avena eriantha. Lineage (NCBI taxonomy): Eukaryota > Viridiplantae > Streptophyta > Magnoliopsida > Poales > Poaceae > Avena > Avena eriantha. The sequence continues at coordinate 185,330,154 of OU342743.1, forward strand.
TCCTCTTGTTTCTGTCCGCGAAAACCTGCCAGTTCCTCACCACGTTCCATTTCTCTTGGTTTAACTAGTGGAGAAAACAGGGGACAGGGCGGCGGCGACGTGCGATGCGGCGATCCTCGCCACGGAAGTGTCACGGTTCTGCGTGATCGACAAGCGCCCCGATGAGTGCTGCATGGCCGTGCTCACCACCGTCAGACTCACTGGCCGCCCACCCTGCCTCTGCCGCGTCGCGGCAGAGCCGCAGCTCGCCGCCACCGGCGTCAACGGCACCGACATCCTCGCGCTCTACGCCGCCTGCGGAGGCCGCCTCCCCGTAGGCCCGCACCTCGTCGAAGCCTGCAAAGGTTGGAACCTCCCGGCCCCTGTCCTGCTCCTGCCGCATCAGGCTGCCAAGACGGCGGCCGTCCTGGCGCCCACGGTGGCGGAATCGGCGTCGTGCGCGCCAAATGCACTCGCTTTCTCGATGGTCTCGTACGCGTACGGTGAACCCAACAAGCGGAGCTGCAAGGACCTGGTGGCCACCGTCGACCTCGGCGGCGGCGTCCCGTGCCTCTGCCGCACGGCCGTCGAGCCCATTACCATCGGCACGGGGCTCAAAGCCACGGACCTCCTCGCGATCTACAACGCCTGTGGAGGACTCCACCTCGGAGGGGCCGACCACAAGGCCGCCGCGGCATCATGTGCAGAAGGTATGCTCTCCGGCTCTCCGCTCTGCGCGTGATCTTGTAGGACTCCGCTATGTTTCATCGCCTGAAAGAAACCGTGCATTTGTTTTGTGTTGTGCAGGGTATGGACTCCCGCCACCCACCCCGCCGGCGCCGCAGCAGCACGACGGTGGTGCCGCCATCCGCGTCGGGCCGGACACTCTGCCGGAGACAGCCACGGCTTGATTTCCTTGTGTTTGGAGTGGGGATCCAGGAGGTGAAATTGTGACCCAGTAGTTGGTAATTCAGTATTGCTCTTCGAGATTTGATTGTGGACTGTCAGTAGTAGCACTAGTGTGTGTCTCCTGAATCCCATAGTTCGTGGCCCAATCACGTTGCCGATGTCAAGCCGAATATCCAAGGAGAACATTGTATCTTTTAGTTTCTCTGTGAGCTCAACTTTCGTATGAACTGAACGCGTGCAAACTCTACTGTTTCAAACATGGCGCAAATCACAAACTGAACTTCCTGAGAAAAAAATCCGTTGCAATGGACTCATATACTGCTGTGCATTCTTCAGTTGAACCTAAAACCAGGCTAATACGAAAGGAGATATCCGTTTGGTTATTTGAGATTGTAGCTTCCATCATTTGCATTCTTGAGTGCCATAGCTAGTGGGACAGTTGAGAAAAAGAGTACACTGGAGAGGGTCAGGGAACGCACCCTCCCGTTGTCGCTCCCGCGAGCGACGCGCGGGATGAAACCCTAGCCGCCGCCTCCGCCCCCTTCTCCCTCCCCTCTCCCTTGCCGCCGCCGGTGGGCGTCGCCAAGTGAAGCCTTGGTGTCGCTGGTTGCGGCGGGGCCTCCTCTCACCCCGTGAGGTGGTGGCAGCGCGGGCCGCATCTGCTGGCGGGGCGTGGCGCTGGCGTGGGGTGCTACGGCACGGTCGCCCGGCGGCGGTGCGGCAGCTGCCCGACTTTCAGCGGGCGCGTGGTGGCAGCGGCGTCCCGGCGCAGCTATGGTGACGTGCGGCGCGAGCTCATACACTACACTCGGCGATCGTGAGAGGGACGGGAGCGTCGCAGGCGGTGGGCCGGGTTGCACGGCCGCGGCGGCAAGCCTGGCCGACGACGTTAGCCGGAGTGGAGTGGAGGGAGCCGGGCAGATGGGGCTCGGGCGGATCTGATGAAGCCGGGCCATGGGGGCCCGTTCGTCTGGCTGCCCCGAGCTCCAGGGCCGGGCCAGGGGCCCCTGGTCCTCTTGAGCCCATCGCTTCCCCCAGATCTGCCAACGCTATAGCCATGGGGGCTATAGGGCGCCGTTCAGCGTGTTGTGTTCTTTCCCTCTACAGGTTCCATGCCTCCGAGCCGGTCCCGAGTTAGCCAGCGGTGCCCATCCGTCTTTCCTCCTGTGTCATTGAGTGTCGAGTTGGGATGCCAGGGCGGCGGCCCTGGAAGGTGGGAGCCATGTGGGTTGGCGGGCGAGCCCGTGGTTCTGGTGCTGGCTAGGGCCATGGCCATGTGGATGGCATGGTACCTGGCGGGTTGCGCTTCGTGGCGGCGGTGGGGATGTTGTCTTGGCGGCGTCCCTCGCCACTATTGGGTTCTGGTGAGGTCATACTGAGGGCAAACCCTCGCCTAGGTCTTCCCGGGCCGTGGAGTCCATGGACGTTGTCCCCTTCTTGAAGGCGTCATTGTGGTTCCTCGCTTTCCCATTCATGCTCCGAGTGAAAACCCTAGATCCTTGGATCAGGCGGTGGCGGTGCTCCTACGCCGTGTTCTTCTTGAAGAAATCGCCTTGCAGCTCAAGTCGTGCGACCCTCCATTGGTGGTGGGGCGGAGATGCGGTGTTTCCTCAGTTGGTCCTGCCTCTCCGATTGGCGATCTTCGGCAAAGCTTGCTTCGGGTGCTACCAGGCCCGAGCCCATGGGAGTGCAGGCCGTGCGGCCGCACAGGGCCCCAAATTTTTGGAGGCCCAAAATATTTGAGTTTCCTTTACTATAATATTTAATTCAATTTTTATTCACAAAGTCCTTTCTGCCGAGTTGGTTCTGTTGCTCGGTCCTTGTCCTTGCATGACTGGTTGCAAGTTCAAGACTTGCGAGCAGCTCTTTTCTTATTTTCCATGATCTTTTGCTACTTCCATGCAAGCGAGTTTAATTCATCTAGACAATTACAGTGCTCGTTATTTACTTTCTATGATATTTTGCTACTCCCATGCATGCGAGCGTAAGTCCTGCATACAAGTACGGTGATCGTTATTTATTTTCTACATTCTTTTGCTACTTTGTTTGATGCCTTACGTTGCAAATATTTGATTATACATTTGATTACCGTTGAATAAAACACACAAGCTATCCCGAAGCTTTTCTACATGCATAAAACACATTATACCTTTTCTAGAAACTAATTTCCCGCTCCAAGGAGTAGTAAACATCTTTTTAAAAACGCAACAAGATATCTTGACTTCTAAAAATTGTTTTCTAGGTTTTTTTAAAACCTAAACAGTTCAAGTGTATCCAAACCATCCGGTTGGTTTGTTTGAACTATATAAGACATATCCTCCAATCTATAATCTTATCGTGTAAGAATTATGAAGACAGAGTATATAATTTATAGTTGTTCATTAGTTCTTTTTATAGCTAGGTAGGGCCTTATTTAGAGTTTTGCACAGGGCCCCGGATTTTTCCGGCCCGGCCCTGGGTGCTACATATTGGTTCTTTGTTGAGTGCTACCTCATGGATGCTTCTTGGTTGTGGGCAGCACATGCCGGCCGGTTCCTGGTGATGGTCGGTCTCCGGTGGCATGGTCTACGACGGTGGTGTTGCTTCGACCGCCTGCGTGTTGCGCTCTTTGGGTGAGCTCCGACCGACACTGTTGTTGTCAGCTTCTACTCCAAGTCTACGTAGTCTTCGTAACGGTCGTGCCTGCTGCACACGTTGTCGGTTGTAGCCTTCTTGGTAGTTCTATCTAGTGTGTGGGTGTGTTGTCCGCTCTTGTAAACTAGAGTCAGCATCTTATATCTTCTCGTCGTTCTTGGTGCTATTAATTTATCGCCGGGCGTTTTGGTCTGTTATCTGGAAAAAAAAAGTGCCATAGCTAGTTTGTATAGTTGATAGCACCCGATCTTCTTCTTTGAAGCGGAGATTCATATTTCCTCCAACCACCGACGCATGGACAGCAAAAGTGGAGTTGCAGCTCGCCGTTGTGTTTTTCAAAAGTATTGCCGTGTCTTGGGTCTGCTCCATGTATAGGAAGTGGGGGTACAGAAAGTCCAACAGCTAGCAATCTGAATGACTTGTTGAGCACCCACATTGGATCAACACTTACCTAGACGCCTACGAAGAAAGCAAAATTAAACAGGAAGCGAAGCGGTAAGCCACGCAAAGCTAGGCGCTTAGTTGGGACGCTAATTATAGCTTGTAGCGGCCTTCGATCTTCACGGCACATGGGAAAAGATTTGCGCCGGGCGCCCAGAATTCAAGGCTGCAACCTCCGATACGGGAGGATTTTAATCCTGGCGTCGCTTTTTAAGCGCCGCAATGTGGCTGCTCTTAGCAGTTTGACTGAACTACAAAAAAGCTCCATTCATATCACTCCGTTTCATAATATACGCATGTTTTACCTTGAAACGAATGTATCTAGACCGTTTACTGTTTTTAGCAAGTACTACTCCCTCCATTCCATAATATAAGATGTTTTAACTTTTATGAAACGAATGTATATAGAAGTCTTTTAGTGTGTAAGTTTACTCCGAACCTACACAATAAAAGATTTCAGATATATTTGTTTTATAAAAGCTTAAGCATCTTATATTTAGAGTGGAGGAAGTAGTACTTGCTAAAAATTTCATTCATAGAAAAACAGTCATGGAATTCATGACTGAATTGCTTACATTAATGTGAATGTAAGAAATCAACCTCTAATGAAAGAGCCGGGAAGAGCTACAAAAAAAAGCCACCATAATTACAAAATGTCTAAATTTTTAAGATAAACCGAAGAATATATGACATAAAAAAATATTCCATGGTACATAAAGAATGTTCGTAGATACAAAAGGAATGCTACATAAGCTGCAAAATTTGTTCATAAGATGTGGAGGAACTTCCATGCATGAAGAAGTTGATGGAAAATGTTCATATGTAATTCTTCCCCATGGTCCATGGACTCAGAGAAACTTCGACTACTTCATCCAATTCATAAGCTGCAAAATTTGTTCATAAGATGTGGAGTAAGTAAAATTTTCGTTCACAACAATCAGAATTTTACACGGTAGTAACTAGTATAAATGAAGGGAGCGGACAGGTCATCCAAAATCACCCAAGTTACATTCAGGATTCCAGGGTCCGTTCACGATTTAGTTTTGGTAGTAGGACGATCACACAGTAGTGTTGGAAAAAAAGGAACGGCCACACTACACACACAGCGTTCAAAAGAAGCCGAATACTGCCCTGAACCTGAGGAAGTGACTGCCAATGGATCTCTCTCGCCTCCTTTTCGTCGGCCTAGTGGCCTCCGCGGCAGTGGCCACCGTCGGGCCAAAGCAGGACTCGGCGACGGCGGCGAGCCTCGCCGGCCAGGTCGCTCCCGGCGCCATCGTCAGTACGAGGACGCGGCCGGAGAGCACGAGAAGAAGGCCGGTGCCATGCAATCCTTTATCCTTCAGCGCTGGGCATACAGGTGTACAATTTCTGCTCGGAAGGCACCAATAACCCAGAGTGCTGCGACACGGTGGTCGCCGCGGTGGAGGACATGGTCACGCCCGGCGATTTTCCCCTGCCTCTGCCAGCTGGAGGATGACACGGCGTTCCTCGCCACCGGTCTCGGCATCAGCAACATCGCCGGTCTCTACGCCGACGACTGCGGAGGTCTCCGTCCTGGAGTCGACCGCCTCGTCGTCGACGTCTGCCACGGTATACATGGCCTTTCATTTGGACCCCCTGATGAACTGATACTGCGGTTTTAATTGCTTTGTTAGCTTGAAACACATGCGTGCATTTGGCACCCGCGCGGACACTCAGAACATGTCCGCGACCGCGATGCTTCTATTCAGCTCTATTTGGACTTTGGGGTAGGGGAGAAAGGTGAAAGACGAATCAGTTGTCGGTAATGCTGTTTGAAGTACCAGTAGTACAGTATAATAATTGCATAGTTTCTACAGCATAAGTCCAGTGACCAGATCACCTATAGTAATCTCTCCGTGATTACCCTGACCTCCACAATATTTGGATTGTGGGAGCTTGTTTCCCTTCTGCATATTTGTACGGTAGAGTTCAAGTGCACCGCACACCAGAGCCGAGCTGCGATCAGGAGCAAACAGACAAACACAGGGAAGAAAGCAGCTGGTCATCACCAGCCATCAAATCCAGAACTGACACAACAAGGAAAACGAAATATCTTCACATCACAACGACGCTGATAACTCAAATCCTGATAATCAGAAGCAACATCCAGATTTGCACACAGGTTAACAGGAAGAAGCAGCACGGCTCAGGGAGATCCCCGCATCTTGAACTAAAATTAGAAAAAACTTGCAGAAAATCCTTTGGCAATTGTCTTCTAACAGAACTACCGAGGCGTCTACGCAGCAAGGAGCCTCCGAAAAGCATGCGGCAATTACAGCCTTCGCAATGAACTTGCAAAGACCAACCAACCTTAAGCATCCCAGGAACCAGATTATTTGCCATCATCTTCATTGTCCCTTTTCCTCTTGCTTGGCAGGGCAGAACCTGTAGACTCTTTGGCTCCGTTGGTTTCTTTGCTTTTGTCATCCGCAACAGAATCTGGCTCATTGTCATCAGCCTCATCTTCTCCATCTTCAGCCTAAAAAATGGTACAACTGAATTAGCTTACAGGTATCGGCAATGTACCGTTGAATTAGCTTACAAGTGTAGAGCAGTAGGAAAAGCCTAATGCGCACTAGTATACCATCAGGCTGTCCAAATTATAGGACCACCGAATTAAGACGAGTATTGGGTCACTTAATCAGGATGCAGCGAAGCCAATGAAGAATTACACAGAAATGGTTCTTATCACAAGATGCCAATTCCTGCATAGAACCATGCCAGATAACTAGATACAAGCTGCAAATGAACAAGAGCGGGCTACAATTGCGTAAACAGAGCCCAGTTTTATCATCTTTGTTGAAGAACAAATAAGCACCATGCTGTGTAATTGTTCTGCTGTCGGACCTCAAATGTATAAGCCAAGGTACAAACTATAAAAGTGACTGTGCCTCCAGGGTAGGAGGCTTTCTAATTGCTTCTGTAATCTCAGGATATGGATCACAGGAGATTTTTTTAAGACTACCAACAAAGTAGCAGGTCATGCAGATCCCAATAATCATATTGGACAAGCAACAAATTTAACCAAACATATAGAAACTTTACAAATACCCAGTGAACTAAGTTGTACAAAAGCACAAAAAGCGTCAACGAAGTACCAAGAAGAGAAGGCAAATTCTAGGATTATAGTGCAGATTGCCAAACAAAAAATAAATGCAAAAGGCAGGTCATTTGTTCCTAGTGTTGTAATTAAAGGAACTATCAAAATGCACTAACAAACGATACAGACTAGTGGAGCAACAATACAGATTCCGACAATCATGCAACTGTCCTTTTGGCTTTTGGCCACAGATGTAAAATAGTCAAACAATTTGTTGTCACTATTCATTTCAGGCCACTGTACTGAATTTTCAGAAAATGAGGAAAATTACTAAAACAGACATCCATTCAAGGTTTTGCATGAAGTTGTGAATGCCAAGACACAGTACAAGACAAACTAAATAAACAAGTAGCTCAATTTACCATTAAGAACACAGCATACCATTGAGAGAGCCCACTTGTAGAGCAATCACAGACTGAATTATGCTTAACACAATCACATCCAGCTATGAGATTGTAGCTCTAGTAAGCAGTAAGGCACTATGGCTTAACGAATAAAAATACTGTCATGTGTTCTCAGATGACCATTGCTACAACTAGGACCAAGAATTCATTGATTAACTGAAACCCAAACCCCTGTCAGGCATTAGTATGCCATTACCAATACAACTCATTTCTGGTTAGCTACTTGTCAACTGTGCAAGGGTTATTGCATCATTTGAGTAACATTTTAATCAAATATCAATACTAACTTCACACGAGTACAGGAATTAGAACACAAATCTCACCTCATCACCTTCTTCCTCTTCATCTCCTTCCTCTTCTTCCCCATCCTCTTCATCTTCCTCTTCCTCCCCATCCTCTTCATCTCCTTCTCCATCCTCTCCGTCTTCTTCTTCTCCTTCCTCTTCACCCTCCTCACCTCCCTCTTCGTCCCCCTCATCTTCCTCATCCTCCTCGTCATCCTCATCCTCATCAGTCTCCAGACGATCGTTACCCTCAGCATCAACGCCATCCAAGTACTTCAAACTAGGAATCAGCGCAAACACTTTCTCCCTGTACCCCTTCACCTTGGTGACAGGGCATTGGTACAGGTCCAATGTCTCGACGCCGAGCGCTGAGAGCGGCGCCAGATCCTCGACCGAGGCGAATCGGTTATTGCCCAGATCGAGGTGGCGGATGGTGCCGCCACAGGACTCCGCAACGGCAGCGAGGGATTCAGCGCCGGAGAGGCGGTTGTCGGGGAGGGAGAGGCGGCGGAGGGCCGGGAGACGGGGAAGACCCGCGAGCGACGAGAGGCGGGCGCCGGCGACGGAGAGCTCCTCGAGCGACGGGAAGCGGTCGAAGAGGGCCGGCGAGGGGAGGCGGCCGGTCGAGGACTTGACGGCGCCGTCGAGGGTTAGGGTTTTGGGGGCGGAGAAGGGGGAGTTTGGGGCGTTCTTCACGGAAGCGTTAATGGCGCGCTCCCACGCGGCGTCGTCCTCTCCGGCGGCGCCGGCGCCGGCGCCGGCCATGGCTGCGGGGGAGATTGGGGACAAGAGTAGAACCCTAGCTAAACCCTGGTGGAGCCGGAAGTTTCGGAGGCGGAGCGCACAAGTACGGAAATGGATGACTAGTGTGGTGTGGTGGGAGAGGCCAGTGTTCGTCAACCAAGCGTCGGAAATGGATCCAGATGGGCCCCTTTTCTTAAAGCACTGATGGGCCAATTTGGGAGGCAATGGATGGGCTTGGCCTGTAGATTTCGTGCAACTAGGCCTATCGAGTGCTCCCAACCTTGGATTGGATGCACCCGGTGGTCCAAAAATAAAAACCAACCTATTCTCACATTAAAAAATATATTTTATAATAAATCCTAATTTGGCAGACACACAGCAGATGCATCTACCATAATACAAGAAATCAAATTGGCTGTGAAATTGGCCATTACCACTATAAGATGTAGTTTTTTTTCAATTATGGTGCTGCAAATCAAATTATAATCTGATTTTATTTGTCACGGTAGATTCATGATCTATATGTGTGCTAAGTTTCTTTATCCCCAACTTATTTATTTATTGCGGGATCTTTATCCCCAATTTAAGGAGTGATATTTAGTTTTTTCACGAGAAAAGTGTTGTAAAATCTTTTGATCATTCGGACACAAATTTGGAAACTTCCAAGGATGAGGACAATGTGCCAAGTAATTTCAAGATGGAACACCGGTAACACATGCTAAGCAAAGGGAGGCAATGCTTTGGTAAATACATCACAATAACTATAAAACATCGGTAGTACCGATATTTTCAATGACTTTGACCCTAATATGAAGTAGGACAAATGGAACATCTGAATCTATCATTTTAACTTTCATTTCATTCTAGTTCTACTACTGTAATATAGAAATGTTAGTTCCATTTTGATCATGATCCAAACAATGGAGTGGCGGATCTTGTATATGTATGCCCATGTAATGTGACCTACCTTAATACCCTCGTTCTGTATAATAAGACGTATAAGTTTTGTCAAAAGTCAAACCATGTAAACTTTGATCTTTTTAGAAAAAATAACAATTATAATACTATATAGATATAATATGAAAACATATTTAATGATTGAACTAATAAGGTTAATTTAATACCTTAGATGTTCATATTTTTCTTTAAAAAATTGGTCAAAATTTGTATGGTTTGACTTTTGATAAAAATTATACGCCTTCTTTTACGGGATGTAGGGAGTATAATGTAATTTATGTTCTTTGAGTTTATGCATTCTTTCTTTTGCAAGAGATCATCAGAACATTTTAAGTTTATAAGAAATTTTAATTTTTTTGTCCTGAATGTATGGATGGATTGTGTGGACAAATAATTGATGTGGCGGAGTGAGATGAGAAAGAAGTAAAAGGTATTTCGTGAAATATGAGGGCTCTCCAAAGGGAACGTTTGGTGGATTTGATGGGGTTCTCCGTAAATTTCATAGCACAAATCCTAATGAAATGGATAGTCAAGATACTATGATTGCTTTTTCCGTTTCTTTTCCTCTCTTTTCTCTCTAACCCAAGCCCAAGATTTGATGTATTTATTCCTCTCCTTGCTGAATCCAAAACCTTTAGTAATCCCTCCATCCCAAAATATAAGGCGGCTAAAGATTATTCAAAAATCAATATTTGTAATTTTGACCAATTTTATACACAAAAAGTATGAATATTTATAATACTGAATCAATATCAACAAATTCGTCATAACGTATATTTTACTAATGTGTCCATCTAATATTGTAGATTTTGATATTTTTTCTTAAATATATGATCAAAGTTAGTAAGATTTAACTTTTTACTAACCCTTATGCGACTTGTATTTTGGGATGGAGACCAAGGAAGTAGTAAATAACCCAAATTATGCTCGATGTGGCTGCTTTGATTTTTTTTGGGAAATGTCTAGCGCTATGTTCTGACAGGACATATCGAAAGTCATATGATGCAGTGCCACCAAGCCGACATCATTCAATTTATAACTGAGAGGTAGCATATGGATAGCAGCAGTGCATTTGTGTAAGGGAGAAAAGCCAGGCTTGCCAAATGCATCACTCCTTTGAGTAAAGTATGGAGACCACTCACTAAGGGCTTCGACAATTTGTAGAAATAAAGGTCTCCTCATGCGAAATCTACGCCTAAATTGTTTGTCACTGTACCGTGGATTGTCACAAAAGTAGTCTGCCATAATCCTATCCTGACCACCTTGCCTATCTCTATCAATATGCCTTCTAGGTAGTCTTCTATGTTGACTGGACGTACCTATCTGTTGTCCTGAATCTGAGCTCGAATTCGGGCTTCAATCTGAGCTTCATCGGTCATTGATGAAGTCCCAAAAGAACTCCGTGATTTTCTGAAAACCAATTGCTTCATCAACATTCTCTTGCTCTTGCTGGTCTGCTTGTGGGTTCTCATGGGTGGACATGATGAGTGAAAGAAAGAGTTGAGCTGGGAATGGAAGAGTGAAGCTGGGAATGGAAGAGCGAAGTTGCTGCCTCTATTAATAGGGGCTAGTTCCCAACAGTTATATTTATTCCCAACAGCTATAATAGGGACTAGTTCCCAAAAGTTACAATATAGAAGATGGCTACAATTCCCTTGCTAGTGCTTACAAAGAACATACACCCACTGGACACACCTAATCTTAACCGAACAGATCACTAGCTAAGAACTCCACCACCTGTTCATGCCTTCTCTTCTGAGCATCATCATAACCTGAAGTATCTTTTGCTAGCAGTTCAAGGTATCTATTGAGCTTTTCAACCTTTATTCTCTCCTTTTCAGTTGCTACTCTTTCTTTGTCAGCTTCAGCTTGACATTTTGTAGCTTCAGCTTGAATAAGGGTGGCTGATGCTATTTTTTCAGCAGCAACTGTTTTTCGAAGTTGAATCTCATTGAATTGATCCACACATTCACTTGTCAAGTTGCCCGTAGAGCTGTTTTATTTGCTTTTGGATTTTTGTTGGCCTTTTGCTATGTTGCGCCCTATGGGTCGCTTAGGCTCCCCTTCCTGATCTGTTCCTTGGCTTGGAGAACTATAGGCTCCTGTTGCATTCAACTTGTTTCTCTTGTTCATCTCCTCTACAGAATATGACCTTCTCCACTTAGCATGGATCTTCACAAGTTTCCACCAATGCTCATATGCAAACGGTCTTTTTGTCTTGGCAGCAACCTTGTACCTAGCACGAACTTTTTCCATAAGTTGTGTTTCATCTTGACCACTGCAATATTGAGCTTTTGTTTCATTGTACACTGCGTTGAACTTTGTAACCTTTTTTGTTGTCTTCGTCCAATGGTTCTTGCACTGCGAGACTGTCTTTTTTCCCTCTTTGGTTGCATACTTGTTATACTCTGCTCCTACTTGCTTCCAATAGTTTTCTGCCTTCTTTCCGTTGCCATCAATTGGATCACATGAATTGTGCAGCCATGATGCGATAAGTAGTTCATCCTCATGTTTAGTCCAGTTCTTTTCTTTCCCTTTTTTCCCACTCTCATCGGGACTACTCTCACTGGATTCTTCATCATTGGCAGGCTCTTCATCCGCAGGATATGCTGACATTGACATCGGAGAAGCTGAACGTCCAATTGGACTGTTGTTGTTGTCATCTGCTCGTGAACATGCGACTGCTGGAGCTCTAAAAAAGGTGATCCAACAGGAGAAGCTGGACTACTGCTTGAACCAGCTCCAAATGCTCCTGCTCAATGCTGCCTTGGCAAGCAACACCACGGTAGCTCGAAGGCGAGAACTGCTGGTAGCTTCCTTGACCTTGTTGGTAACTTCCTTGATCTCCAAATAGATTGATTTGTTGTGGGTACCGGCGATGGAAACTAGGATTATACTGAGGTGGTGGTGAATAGTTGGGTGGATGGCTCATAGAAATATGAGACAGATGGAAGTTTGAATATTGTTGGCTGATTGGGTTTTGTGGATTTTGCAGGCTGTTTGTGAAGTGTGCATCTGATGGTGGAAAGCTTGAGTTCATCAAGCTTGAGAAGCTTTGAGAAGAGGATTGCTCCATGTGTGGAGGTGTTTTTTTGTTGAACTTTGCAACATCTGTGAATTGATGTAGCCATTTTATAGAAGAGCATCACACAAACGTTCATATTTTTGCTGTTGTATGCAATGGTCAAAAAATTCAATGTACTAGTTTGTAGTTGAGACAGGGAGGGAGGTTGCTGGCAGTTGGGAAATATTGTTATTTTATTGGGTGGAGAGTTTGGGCATCGGAGCAAGCTTGTGCACCAATTTCCTGACACTTTTTTAAGGCATCGGCTGGGCAATGTAGGGCATCGGTGCCAAATCTCTAAAAAGTGGATTTGGCACCGATGGATGCATACCTTGTGCAAGGCCTTATAGTTTACCTTCAAAGCTAGCTAGAGCGAAAGCACGAAAAATCCCAGCTGCGCGCCCTTGCAATGCGGAAGCAACTTTGTCATGTTTCAGAACGACGAGAAGGAAGATAAACCAAACCAGGTCAGATCAAACCCGGGGGCCAGGGGCCACCACAACTGTGTGATCTATGAACGAAGCACAGGTGCGTGAGTGCAGTGCACGCGCGCGGGATCGAGTGGGACGTGAGACGTGAGATGACCGGCATCCATGCATGCATAGGGATCGGACTCGCAAGTTTACAAAAGCTATTTATGCAGAGCGTGTGCGCTGTCGAAGCTACAGCCATGCGATGCAAGTGCCAGTGAACCGACAGGGTCAAGGTCACCCCGTCGCCACCGGCCTGCCGCCCGCCCGTATATCGACCACGAAGACAAGAGCACGGCACTAGAGCGACAGTACAAGAGGAACCTCATGGAACAGAGAGGGAAAACCTTTGGAGGTGACCGGGCACTAGTACTACTAGACCAGTGGCCTAGCTAGGATCGGCGCACTAGTACTCTCGTGCATGCAGGAGCAGTATAGAAGGAAACACAGCTCCACGCATGACCTTCTCCGGTTGCACGGTGGAATCATGGCTGTGGGTGTCTAGCTCGAAGAGGCGCACGGCACAGCACAGGGATCGTCGGCACTCTGCTGTCATGTTCAAGAGTGCGCATGCACGGGCTCTTTTGGTGGTTTTGGTCGACCGGACGGCGGAGGAGGACCGGACGGCGGAGGAGGACCCGCGCAGAGCGAGCGGGGCACGCGTACAGCCGTTGGCGATGGGCCTCAGGACATAGACATAGGGTACTAGGTAGGAACTAGGAAAGATGAAAACAAGGCACGCACGCATGCGTGCAGGGCCTGCGTGACAGGGACGAGGACGACAATGGTCCAGCAAGCGAGCGACGGGTCGATCAGGGGGACGTACGAGACGCTGGTCCAAAATCCGCAATCAGATTACTACTAGCTTAGAGCCAGCCAGGCCCCCTTTTCTCCTCAGGCAAAAGCAAGGCAGAGCAAACAAACACATCGATCTATCTATCGATCACCAGTTCCCAGACCGACCCGGCACGGTACGTTGTACCAGTACCATGGGCACCGACCGAACGCTGCGTGCCAACGCCGACGACCGTACGTGTCGCTGTACCGGCCACGTTGCGTGGGTGGGTGCACGTGAACAGGGCGTAGTACGTACAGATAAAAGAGCTAGTAGCTGTCTAGCTCAATCGCCGGTACGTGTGCCGGATCGGCATGAAAAAGGCATGCACGCACGGACGCACGGACGCACGAAGGTTAAGGCCGGCGGAGAGTTCGGGAGTTGGACGGCACGGCCTGCGGAGTGGGAGCGATGATGCATGATTGCAGCATGCTCTGGCTGGTGCATGCACGCCGATATGCGTGATCTCGCGCGCGCCGTACGCGCGGGCTATACGGGCACGGGAAGAGGGAGTAGAGACGCCACACCGGGCACGCCACAACAACAGCAGCTATCCCGGCCGGAACGCGCAGGTGACAGCCCGGACGGCCGGCCGGTGCGTCCAATTATGTACAGTAGTACGTGTGCTCTGCTTTCGTGTACGTACGGCGTGCAGATCTGCTAGCCGGGCGGCCAGTCCATGCTGAGTGCATGCACCTGCACGCAGGCCGCGAGTTGCCGATGCTCGGCCGGCCGGGGCTCGGCAAGGATTGCCTGCGGATGGTTCACGTCCCTCCTTGCCTTGGTACTGCTTGCGTTTGCGTGTGTGACCAACCTACCTGGAGGTGAGAACTGGTGGTGTCGGTTGGCTACACTGTATGCGTGCGTGGTGGACGGATCTGAATCCGATGGCGTTGTCTGCTGCTACGACAAGCAGCAAGGACGTGCCGGTCAATAATACGTATACAGACGTACAGAGATACACAGGCAGGCAGGCAGGAAGTCCCTCTCTGTCGTGTTCTGCTTCAGCAACCAAACTGTTGCTCCAGCTATCCTAAGCTCGTATGTCTCGTAGCCCATCGTTGCTTCGTTGACTTAACTTTACTATTTGCGGTCTTTTCTACACTAGCTAGTTAGCTGCTCGATCCGCATGCGGCATATCCAAAGCCAGCTCTAAATAAAAGCTTCGAACCTTAAGTGCAAAACGAAATCAAAACATAAGCCACTTGTTGTACATACGTCTGTCTGCACGCATCCTTGCTTTCTAATTCTTGGTTGAAACACTTCAAGGACATCTTTTATTCAAAGGAATATTTTGGAGGACTCATCGTATAGTCATGTACCTCGATCTTCTTATACCATAGCAACGTTTGATTCCAAGGATTTGGCCAAGTATTCGGTTGTTGTTAAACTAATATGTCACGGTATCGTGACACATCTCCTAATAATCCCTTAAATCAAGAAGAGTCGTTACTCATGTGATCTCCTGTTTGTAGTTAGGGTTGCAATACGTCTATATATTAACATGCAACAGAAAAGAAATTCAACAGCCATACTTAATACCGAACCGGTACGTGACCTGAGGGCTCCGAGAGAGGCGGCTGGAGGCTATTAGAAAACCCATCTAGGGTTCCATCCCCCCGCCGGCGACGCCGCCGGTCCTCTCCGTCTCCGGTGGCCTTAGGGCCTTGGAGGGGTGGCGGACTACAACACCTCACCGGTGGGAGGTTTTTGTTCTTTTTAGACTGTTTTTGGTGTCTTCTTCGAGATGGTGAAGCAGCGGCTCCATCCTAAAGTCATAATAAGGTCCTCCCCGCTCTATCCTCGCTCCAGTGGTGCGTCTAGCGTCGGCCGAGGACGCGTGGAGTCATGTGGATCTCGTGGGATCCGGTCGTTTTTCTATTCGTCAGTGTGGTTTCGGGTCAGTTTCTTCCGATCTACGATTGACATCATTAGCGAGGGTTGCTCCTCTAGTGCGTTGGTCCTTTAGCTTCCGTCTGTCTACTACAACAATCTCTACTACGACAAGCTTTGTCCGGCTCCGGTGATGGAAGGACGAGGATGGAGGAGCGCCTTTGGCTTGAGCTAGTGTCTGTAGTCATCGCTAGATGGTTCAAGTATCTAACTGTAATTTTTATTACTTTTTGGACTCTTTGTACTGTTGTTGATGATTATCAGTAGATCGGTGGAATTTTTCAAAAAATGCAACAAAAAATACCCATGAGCGGTGAATACCCCAAATCACTTCCATGGTATCAGATAGCGATTGATCCTAATTGCTTTCGCACTACCCACCCTAGCCGTCGATATCCCTTCTTTCTCCTCCAACCCGAACTGCCAGCCACCCACCACCCTCTCCTCTGCCTCCATGGCTCCCAACCAGCCCGAGGTTCACCCCAATGCCCATCTATGGGCGCACGACACCACCATCCAGAGCATCCGCTCACTCGTCCCGGTCTTCTTCGACTTCAACACCCCCATCTTCCCCAAGTGGCGCTCCTTTTTCACAATTGTTGTCACCACATACGCCCTTGAGGATCACCTCACCACCAAGAAGTTCTCGATTGATCCCACGTGGCTCTGCCTTGACGCCACGGTCCTCCGTTAGCTCTACGGGTCCACTAAAGAGGTTCTGTAGCAGAAAAAAATTCTAACAACGAGAACGACATAGCCAAGATCTATTCTATGAAGATGTAAGGTAGCGGAGGGATTCATACCCTTGAAGACTGAAAAGCATTGACGTTCTCACGAACATTGACGATGTAGTCGTGTGGCAACACCGACGTGAAGGTCATGAAGGTGTAAAAGTGACGAGTGCCACAACTGGAAGCACCTCCGCCCTTCTACACGTGTCCATTGTAGACGATGTCCCCCGGGCTCCGGTCCAGTGAAGCAGCAGAAGAAGATTGATCCGGACTGAGATTTTAGTAGCACGACGGCGTGCACATGGTGGAGAAACCTCTATCCTTGTACACATGTTCCAATTGTGGGACCACACGTGAGGAAGGCAGAGGCAAATGATAATGGGGTGAATGAGGAGAGGGGCTCCCCTCCTCCTTATACAGGCCAAGGGGAGGGGCACCTAGGGCAGCCGCCACCGCCTCCACCTCCTGCCACGCACCTTCCTCTCGTCCTTGGGCCACCGGCGGCATCGGGAGGAGGGGCACCCCTAATGGTCTGCCACATGGTGGCCCATTAGGGGTAGGCCATTATATTCTTTATATTAGTTTAATATTTAATTCAACTAATGAAATAGTAAAATATATATTTAAGTCTCCGAACACTTCTGCGACTCCAGAACCTTTATGATCTCTCCCAAATCATTTCCGGAGTTCCAACTCTCTTTGCCAACGATCTTGAATCAACCCCTAAGCGTCATCTACCCTTAAGCATGCCACCCTACTATTCGGGAATGTGCTGACATGATCAAGACACCTCTCCAATCATTGACCAACAACAAGATCTGAAAACCCATGATGCCCCCCATGCATTCCACAATTACTTGATCTCTTGAACCTTAATGTCAAGTATCATTTCCTTTGCTCTTAGATACCTTGTTTGTCCAAGATTTGATATTTGGTATCTATATACCTAGTTTGATATTGTTGCTGACAAACACATTTACTTGTTCCCGTGATATTATATTCCCGTGACCTAGTCACATGCTTGCAAGCTTCATAGATATAATCTCACTAAGTGGGCCAGAGTATCTATCCGTTACGTGGATGGGAAAATCCCGATCTCGATGCATACACCTCAACCTACCCCTTTATAATACCTGATAGACACCTTTATGATCACCCTGTTACAACGTGACGGTTGATGTAGTCAAGGCAGCCTCGGGTGGTAGTGATTAAATATGATCTCACGGTCAAAGAATTGACTTACTAAGTTTTACTACATATCACAATGTTAAACTTTGTGACTGGATCTTATTGCAATACTTTGGTTGAGTGTGTGTCTATCACATCATTCATTCAGTGACATGACCCTATTGCAAATTGACATAAATGTCCATGATCAGGAAATCTCGATCATCAGTTGACCAATGAGCTAGTTGACTAGAGGTTACTAGGGACTTGGTTTGTTTATATACCACACATGTATTAATATTTCCACTTAATACAATTATAGCATGACATAAAACTATTTATGAACATACGAGATATACCAATAAAATCATCTTTTATTGTCCACTAGGGCATATCTTCAATGTCCATGGCCATGGACATTGTTGACCTCACCATGCCCACCTTCTCCTTGACCGAGGCCACTAACGTCATGACCTTCATGGTCTAGACGGCCATCCATGGACTCTTCTGCAACATCAAGAAAGAGGACTTGTCCATCTCTAAGGACTTCCATCTACAGAAGACGTTGATCGACGCCTTCACCGAGGTCGGTGTTCCGGTCTCCGATGTAGACCTCGTCACCAAAGTCATGAAGGCTCTCCAAGAGCTCTTAGACAATGTCACTGACAGCGTCCTATTACTCACGCCGTTCCCCACCTTCCTCAATTTTTGGAACATGTTGTTTCTCTAGGAGATGAAGGTGGGGCGATGCTCCCCCAACACTATGCATCGTCCTTTGTTTCCAAGGCCCCCACTCCCTCGCCTCCTCCTGCTGGCGGACCGTCTCATGGGCCGGGAGGTAGTTAGCAGGGGCGGCCTCCCGCAAACCCTAACTCCCACCATGGTGGTTATGGCAAGAACAAGGACTACAAACCCACTAGCGGTACCAACATTGCTCCCCATGTTGACACCCTACAACCCTTGGACATGCGCCATTCAGATGTGGCCCATGCAGCAGCCCTCCATCAGGAGCGGCATCCTCAGACCATGTTTGGGTCCTCGGGCCCATGTCTACATGGCGTCTCCCTATGCAAGCCAAGTTGGACACTATGTCGCCACCCTACGACCCTAGTTGCTATGGGGGAACAAAGGTTGAAATACAATAGAATCCTCCTTTAAGTGGTTCTCTCTTCTCCTTGTTCCCGCTCCTAACTCCTCCCCAGGCTCAAATCCTACGGTACCTCCCATGGCATAGCCCTGCACGGTACTGCCTCCTATGGTGTCACCCCACATGGTGTCCCCCTACGGACATGCCCACTATGGTGCACCCCTGATGCCGGTGTAAACATGGGAATCCTCCTCCCTTACTCAACACTTCACCAACATGACGCTGCAACAGCCTGCTCCAGAGTGGGTCATGGACCACGGCGCAACCACTCACCTCTCATTTGACGCTGATATCCTCTCATACCTATCTCCACACACAATGTATTACCAAGTCATTGTGGGAGACGGATCCTCCGCTCCCGTCTCCACATCCGGGCATGCTTATCTTCCATCTTTTTTCCAACTGTTCTCTTCATCTATGTCATGTCTTAGTTACACCATGTACCATTAAAAATCTCGTCTCTGTTCGTGAATTTACTACTAAATAAGGCACGGGGTACTCTAATGTTGACCTTGCATCTCTAAAGGAAAGCACACAAATTCATGTGTTTCCTATTCTTGTAGTTTCTAAGAAAAGGAGTTGGCCATTTTTTCTTGTTTGACCAGTCTTATATGAAATCCGAGTAAAATGTGGCTATTAGATCTATAGATCTTCCTTTTTTCATCCAGCGCCCAGTGAACTTAGCTATTTTGTGACACGTCTCGCCTAAAATTTTTAGACCATCTTGCTCCTTACCCCATCTAATTTCAGCCTCGATCTTACCCCTTCCCAACCAGCTGTGTGATGTGCTACCCTCTTGTTGGTTCACCCTATAACATAACACATGGCACAACCCACATTTTGTGTGCATAGCCTCCCTAATCTTATCCTCTAACACACAAAGGGAAATAAACCTATTATGATCAGCTAGTACTATAGGAGCTTGTCAGCTTCATCAAAAGAGTAGTTCATTGTTATGGAAGAATATCAATATAATATACAGCTGCAAAATCAATCAAATTATGAGTTGGCAATTTTCAAAAGATTAGAAGAAGAGATTTAGCTAAAAATAATCATTTTATTTGCTTTCATGGTACGAGTTTATAGCGCTAACACGGTGATGAGTAGTTTCTCCACCAACGAATATTTAATCATTTGGACCATTACTTTTGAATCTTGTCCCTGTCTCCCTCTCCCTTCAATGCTACGCAGAGGCTATAAATTTAACCATTATTTTGAATGGTAAAGATCCTAAAGGGCTTGGAATCTGCATTAAGATGGTGTTGGGTGTACATTTATAGGAAGGACCATAGAAAATAAGAAAACTACAACCAAGCCCCCGACTTTTACAACAAACACCCAAAAAGATAGCGCAAAAAAGCGATCCAATCCAGCATCTCCGTCGATCGTTGACCTTTGGACACGGGCACCTACGCCTCCACTAGGGACGACACCACGTGGGGAAGCACCGAAGGTCAGCGTCGTGTTGAGATCAGAGAATATCCTCCAAAATAAGTGGAAGAACATGCTCGAATAGCAATCGAGCGCAGCGTGGCCATCCATATGGCTAAGGATAGCAGCAGCAAGAACTCGTCGTCGCTTGGATTCCGCTACAAGAACCGTAGAATCCGATGGCACCCAGGCCCATATCATCGTAGACTTGGCCGTAACAGCTCTCTTCTCCTCTTTCTCACCACCTTGGTCGTTCGAGAGAAAAAACAGAGTCACAAGTCCACGTTGATGGAGAAGGCCACGCTTATTAAAGTAGGGGCTCGCCTCAAGAAGCTTCTCCATGAAGCTCTGTATTGACGATTGCTCGTCATCACACTGATGCGCCCAAGCGGAAAACAACCCCAACCACCTCTCCTCCACCGGTAGCTCTGCCTCCCTAGTTCCTCCCCACGCCACCATGGTAGGCCGGAGAAACAAGGCATAGCAAAGAACCACCAGAGACGAGAGAGGGGTAGCTTACCTTGACCTTATTTGTGGAGATCCTTGTACTCAGGATGCCCACCGCCTCCTCCAACCTCTATAGAACAACAAGGAGTAGCTGAGTAAAGATGTTCCGGATCTGGACAAGAAAGTCTGGCACCGTACTCCATACTACTGACAAGCTGCAGAAAGACCTACATCTACTCCTACCATCTACTTCGACGCCTCACCTCCGCCATCTCCGGCTGGCAAAGCCGGCGGAGAAGGCCCGGGATTAGCTCGGTCTCACTCAGTTAATGCTCAGACACGGAAGGGAGAAAGGAAGGAAATGAGGAAGAAGGGCGAGTTCGTCCCTTGCGCAAGCCTAATTCGTAGAACCCCTATAAACTTAACTATAGATGGTCATTCCTCCAACACCTCAACCTCGAGGATGCGGACGTGCTTTCTTCTACATCATCTAATTATATGCAATAAAAAATATCCTCATATATGGTTTATTTTATGAGTTTAAGGCCTTTAGGCTACCTTTCATGGCCTAATAACTTTCCTATAAAACTAAATCAATTTCATTTCAACCGATTGTATATGAATCCACTTCATATATCCTTTTATGTTCCTCCTGTGAAGATCTATGAACCCTCCCTCACACGTGGCGATGACGTGCGGTGATCCAGCATACCACTTCATGGTGTAGTATGCAAGTCATTGATATAAAACCAATGAAATATCGTTCCACCAGTATTACATCCCTCAGAGTGGTACAAAAGAAACATTGAGAGTCCAAGACATGACTACTATACATTACAACTCAAAGTATTACAAAATGTCCAGAGAGACTCTTAAGTATAGAAGGAAGGATAATATTACAAAGGACCATAAGTAAAAACTCAAGAACTATTCTATGAATAAGGCTACTTCTAATACTATCTGGCTTGCGAGTGCTATTACAACAATTGCCTACACAAATAGGTTCTATGAGCTAGAACATTATACTCCTATGTATTCCGGAACTTTGTCTCCACTTCAGTTGATGAAGATGTTGACTACATTGACTTCACTGAATAGCTCCAGGTTCTTATCGTAGCCTCCTTAGCATCAATTGGTGTTGGTGATGTCTTTAACGGTTTCAGAATATAGAAAGGGTTAATAAGGTACGATTGAGTATGAGCATACTCAACAAGTTCATTAAAGAGGATTATTTGATGCACTATCTACAACCACAGACCATAGATCCTAGGATAATGCAGATTTTCATAAACATTTCTTCAAAGGTTGCTTTTATTCTGTAAAACTGTGTATGTCATCCTTCACAGGTTGACTAGAACTTCGTGTGAAGTTCCTTTCTTGCCACGTTCGTAGTTCCTTTCGGAAAAACGAGTAACATGACACACATTTTTACACTCTGTAGGGGTGCGTTGATTTACATATGAGAGATCATTATCCATGTTGCATAGTTGATGTCTGTAAGAGCATATATCGTTTGTAGCTAGTTTTGAAGTTCAGTAACGATCCCACACGGAGCGCAAAGGTAAGTGTTTATAGGCGAAGTCTCTGTCATACCCGAAGTTGTCATAGGTCTTCGAGTGAATTGACTGCAAGTGTTGAAAATAGGAATGGGGTTTTGATTAAATGAGATATATTTAAATAGAACTAAAATGTAAACTTCAGAAATATAAAGCATAAAAGTAAAGAACAGCTTTGTTGTTTGTTGTTTCTTGCAAATGGCGAAACAAGGCGTGGGGAGATTCAGTTCATGGTGATAGTGATTGTTCTAGGTGAACGAGTGATAAATGTAACAATTATAATCTTATAAATATATGTATAGGCGAGCAACCCATAATTAGCCGGAACTCCTCTGGGTAGATTTCATCCCAACTTCAATAATCCTACTAGCTTGTTACCAAAACCATGGTCAACCACTAGACAATTAAGACCCTACAGGTCTCTTAGCGATTAAGGTCCTTGGATCGGACTAATGCAATAAGAACAGTGGTTACTCGTTATCCTCGAGTCAACTAGCTTTCTACTGATATCCCCGTGTCACCCAGGGGTCGCCGATCGACTAGCGAACAAGACTTTATCTATGTAGAACAAATCATCATGTTTTCTAGGCCCTTAATTGGACAACAAGCATTAGGAATCCCATAGATAGTCAAGCACACATAATATAGTAATTAGAATCAATCACATGCTAATGGAAAATATGAAGGCACATCACATCTCACTAATCCCCTACATTTCCCACGCCCAAAGGAATTACTCACACATGAGAGAAGAATGTATCATCAATATAATTGAATAAAGGGAATTCGTCTTTGTATTACCGTGGAGATCCACAATAAGAATAGAAAAATATCCAACACAATTCAAGATGGGAAGAAACAATCTGAAACCCTAGTCTTGCAAGGTGGAGATCCCTCTGTCTCTCAAGTACAAGTAGTGGCTATGGTGGTGTATTGGCTAGGAGGTTGAAGATCGTGGAGCGAGATGAAGACCGTCTTCCCCTTCTTCTCCGGATCTCTTCTTTATCCCTTCTGGATGGTATGGTGGCTGCTGTGTTTTCGTCCCCGGTCCCTTCACGGAAGTTGTCCCTTTTGCCGAGACAGAGGCGACGGCAACTATACGGTGGGAAAAATATTCCCGTCGTATAGTTGCTCGTTAAAGCTTTTGTGAGCTCCCCTCATGTGCTTCCAAGGTGGGACTCGCTTATTTTCTCCAGAATATTGTGTTTCTCTAGTTAAATCCCTCTGTTGACGTTCAGAACCTGAAACATACATTAAAAACCAAGTTTTCTTCGCTACCAAAGTATTAGTCTTAGGTAAAGCTAGAAAAAGAATCAAATCTAGAAGAAAACCATCAATAATAGCCATCAAAAATGTGTCGAATCTCATAGCTATCAACTCCCCCAAGCTTAGATGTTGCTCGCCCTCGAGTGACAAGGAAATAAGGAATAATAGCAGAGATTCGAAACTAAAAATAAAAGAACTCACAAGTTTGAATCAGTGTCAGATTCTTTTCTTCATAATCCCTGCAATCTTAAATATGATCATCCAAGTATTCACAAGATTGCACTGAGTCCACTTCCTAACCACGTATATCTTATTAGCAAATAAATCATATGCCCAAGCAAGTGTCAAATGTTTTAGCTAGGAGAGTGAGACAAATTCTTTTGGTGCCTCTCTTTATGGAGAGATGAAGACTTTTTGTTCTTGCTTGTCTAATCAATTAAGAGTACTCAAGTTGGCATCAAAGCACGTAATTTAAGAACAACTCATCCATCCCATGTCAAAATTTCAAGACTATCAAGGCATCTCTTTCTTTTCTTTTGCCTTTCAAAAACTTTAGCTCTTTCATAGAGAAATCATGCCACTATTTTTATCATGTTTAATTGGGCTATGTTGTGCACTCGTGACCATGCCAATAAATAATTGTTGAGCAATGATGGGCCAGAGGAGTACTACAACTTCACTTGGAACATGAAACCATGAGGAGACTAAAAAGTTTACCCATTAGAGCATTGCTGCTACAGACATTTACATAACTCAATAGCCAAAATCAAGTGGTTTCCCACATTTAGATTGTTTGTTGGCCAGCGGAGTTAATAGTTCCCCATGGAGCACGACAGAGTTGTAATGACACGTGTAAAGCAATATCTTACGGTAATTATTAGAAAAAGTAGTGGCATAATTTCTACTACTCCGAAGCATCCATTATATCAAACAATTTCAATCATAGGTTCTATCAAGTCTATCTATATTAAGCTCAAATGGAATGGAGTAGTTCTAAAATTAAATTCTTCAGGGTAAACATGGACTCAAGTCATCTTTCAGATGCTTTTTCTTATTGTAAAAATGTAGGAAGTATTTTTAACCAAGTTCTTTGCTCATTATTTCAACGCTAAAAAGGAGACACTAGCAAAGGAATCGAATTTATAGGATAACAAGCTAAATGGGGAGCGACCTGAGTGCAAGCGAGTAAATATTTGTAGGATCAATTTAAGGTTGCAAAAAGGATGATGAAAGGAACGTTATACCTCTTCTAACTCGCTTCATTCTTGTATTTGAGTCGAACCAACTCTAAGCTTCCCTATTGCCAAGTCACCTGAAATTAAGCAATCTACGAGAGAAACAAAGAAATGAACTTGCGAATAAAGTTACAACTAATTTTTTTATGTATTTTCGTTTTAGAAGTGCAAAGCTGAAAATAAACATGCAAATTTGAAGAAATAAAATATATCAAAAGAAGAAATGAAAATTTGAATGCAAAGTTTGGAGGTTTTCAAACCTCCCCCAAGCTTAGGCGATTGCTAGGCTCAGATGTTGCCATCATTTGGCGGCTGGTACGGATACTGGTGGTAGTAGTCGGGTAAGTGGGTCATGAAGTGACTGAAGTTGTGAGTCAAAGTATTCACATCTTCATTCACATCCTGAAGAGTGTGGTCGATCTCCCCAACGTGCTGGTTGAACTGCTGGAACTCCTGATAAGGGACGTAGCTGTACCCCTGTTATGGCTGGTTGGGCCACGGGTCCCAAGCTCCTCGCTACTGCTGTTGTCCCTCCCAAGCAGGGTTGTGTCCCTGCTCTTCCTCCTGCTCCTGCTCCTGCTCCTCATCATCCTGCTTCCCTTCACCTTCCTCTTCCTCTGGTTGGAGCTCGGCCAAGATCTCCGTCACTTGGTCCTTGGTGAGGATCCAAGTGTTCTTGTCCACAATTGAGAAGGCTTGGGGGCAAGGCAACTAAACCTGCTCACCATGTGCATCATTAAGATAATTGAATTGATATGCTCGGAGCCTCCGGTTAGCATGGTAAACACCAAGGAAGCCACAAGCAGTCAAATATTTGACGTCCATGAGTTTGGAGCCGTCAACAGGTTCCATAACAGGTAGTACAATGTTCAATGCATAGGCAAGGTGGGTTACCAATCCACCAATGCGAATATCACCTTTGGTCTTGTTGCTTTGGTAGCGGAAGTGCTGGATGAGTAGAGCTGCATGACTAGGGCTTTGCGGTGAAGTGTGGAAGACAGCCTTGGTGATCATTTTCATGTCCGCATTGGACATGGAGCCTGTGTCACCTCTCCCCAGTAGTGTGTTGGCGAGGAACATAGCGTGGTAGTGGATGGTTGGGTTCTGAATGGTGGATATCTTATTGTGATAAAAGTGCCTGCCACCATTAACAGAAATAACCTCCCAAGTCGTTCCACTTGTGACGCTATAGAGGTTAGTAACATTGGGCTCCCCAGTCTTAGGGAAGCTGAAAGAAGTGCAAAATTGTTCGAAACTTATGTCATAGTGTTGTCGGTTCATGGTGAAGTTTACCATGCACAAGTTAGCTTTATCATTGTGGTCGTCGTTGAAGGAGGCAAGAAACTCATGGGTAAGCTCGGCGTAGGTGTCGTGGCTTGCAAAGCCAAGTACCGTCCACCCTGCCTTGTTGCACATGAGGTCGAAATCCTCCTTCAACCCTGCTGCGGTGAGAAAATTATGGTCGGTCCAACGTGTGGGAAACACCCTCCTCAATGAGACAATATCGAACTTGGAGTTGCTCAAGGCTCGGGACCCCGAGCTCGAGCCCTCACCCCGTTGGCGCTTGCTCGAACGAAAGAGGTTACTGATTTTGTTCATCGTGATGCACTTAAAAATTTCACCATAAAACCTTAGGCATATAGTTTCTATGTGGTATATGAACGATCCTACATGGAAAAATTCAATCCTAACGTAAGAAATTAATAGGGAAAACAAAATAAGCTTGAGTTCATCCACTAGATCAATGTGAAAGATTCAACCATGGAAACCTGAAAATAAAGCATTGATAGGGAGAGAAACATACCGATCTGTTGATTCCCCCACTCAAACAAACGAAATCCAGGAAGAATCAAGAGTTCTAGGTGGATTTTGATGGGTTTGGAGAGAGAATATGAGGGAAATAATGAGGAGAGGAGGAAGACCTAGCCGCCCCGGTGCGATTTTGTGGTCGCATCGAACTATACGTCCAGAACTATACGATCGAATTTTTTATTCCCGCCGTATAGTTGGTCGTTAAACTCTCAGTACCTTTGGGAAGGCATCGATATCTATACGACCGGAACTATACGGCCGGAATTTGTATTCCCTCCGTATAGTTGGTCGTTAAACTCTCAGTACCTTTCAGAAAATTTTGTATGAAGGCATCGATATCTATACGACCGGAACTATATGGTCAGAATTTTTATTCCCGCCTTATAGTTGGTCGTTAAATTCTCTGTGTCTTCGAAGAAAATTTGTTGATGATAAAGATATCTACACGACGGAAACTATACTGCCGGAATTTTTATTCCCGCCGTATAGTTGGTCGTTAAACCATCAGTAATCATCAAAAAATTCTATTTCTTAGAGGATTCCTTCTTATCCCATAACTTAGTGAAATACCTTGTTTTTAACAGAAAATTGATAGTAAAAACTGTTGACCAACATTAGCATATTAAAAGCAAAATTTTAGCTTCTGAAAATAGAAAACTCAAACTTTTATTCTTATTATTATTCTCTACTCATTCAATCAACGTTTCTACTACTTTTTGACAGCTACATCTTCACGAGCACGCTTCCACAAGAATGCCTGTGAAAAAGTGGTAGGAGTGCGATGAAAATTTTGTTTTCTAATCAATTTAATTGACCGTATGGTTTGACTCCCATTAAGCACTTATTAAGATTGGTTGAGTAACTCAACTTCTTCTCTCTTCTTGAATTCTTACCTTGGGTTGCCCCTTATCAAAGTTACTTACCACATGAACTCGTTTTGCCGGTGGAACATATCTTTCTCCTGCTTTTAGCTTCTTTGGAAAATACCGGATGATTTCATCATCTTAAACATTGAAGATTATCTTTCCTTCAACACAATCTACTGATGCACCTGCAGTACTGAGGAAAGGTCTTCCAAGTATTATAGATAATCTTTCATCTTCTGGCATTTCAAGGATAATAAAATCAGTGGGAATAACATGCTCATCAATCCTAAGTAAGACATCCTCAATCATATCAACGGGTTGTTTAGTGGATTTGTCAGCCATCTGTAAAGTGATAGTAGTAGGAGAATACTCCCCTAATCCTAACCTTTTATAGAGGGAGTATGGCATTACACTAACTCCTGCTCCCAGATCACACAAGGCATTATGAATATCAGTTTTGCCTATTGAGCATGAAATAGTTGGTATTCCGGGATCACCAGACTTAGACAATAGCTTCCCATTAGCAGGATAGCTAGTTACCATGGCAACGGTTTCAGTTATTTCTTTCTTTCTACTAAGAATATCACAGAGGGATTTACCATAAGTAGGAACTTTGATTGCATCCGCAAATGGAATTTCCAGACGAAGGTCACTAAGTGCCTTTGTAAAAGAATTATAAATTACCTGATCCGGTGCTTTCTTTTTTCGATCTGGATAAGGAAGCTTTTTATCACCTGACTTACTCTTGTCTTTTACCTTTTGTGGAGGGTCAGGCTCTTTCGTTGCTTTCTTTTGTTGTTGCTTATTGCTTTTCTTCTTTTCTACTATAACAACTGCATCTTCCTTCCTTATTTATTTATTTATCTTCTCTTGGATCAACCGTCTCTGCATCGGAGTTATAATGGCCATCTTGTGCATCATTTTGGTCCTCCTTGGTTTGATCTTGCGTTTCAGTTTCATCTTGAGGATTCACCAATGTATCATCTTCTTGGCTTGCTTCGAGCAAGGATTTTTCCTTTCGCTCTTTTTCGGCTTTGTATTCTGGTGGTCCTAAGGGTCCTGTAACAACTGCACCCCTTCTTGTGACAACATTAGTAGAAAAAGTAATATCTTTATCTTCATGAAGAAAAATTTGATAACCAGATGCTATTTGTTCACATTGGGTTTCAATCATACTAAGGTACTTGTGAAATAATTTTATTTCTTGGCCAATCTCATCATAATTTTCAGTGAGTTCCGCCAAAATCTTTTTGTGTTTCTGGAAATGCTTATGCAAGTTATTATGAGATTTTACTTGTAGATGTTTTAATTCTTGAAAAACTTTTCAAGTTTCATCTTCTTCAGTTAAAACTTGTAACAAATCTACTTTATTTTCCTTAACAAGTTCAGAAGTTATATATTTTTCTTTCATAGTCTTGCGCACCTCGGGCATAAGATCAGGAGTTATGCGAATTATCCCTTTTTCTGACTTAGTACCAAAATCAGGATTATATAAAGAATCATTCTTAGCCCTAGTAGACATTAATTCCAAACATTCTTTAATAGTCAAAGTATTTATTGATCCTCCTGCTGAGAAGTCAAGTAACTCTCCACATTGAGTATTGAGACCGTGGTAAAATAAATGGAAAACCGTTAGTTCAGAATAGCCATGATTAGGAATACTATTGATCATTCTAAAGAATCTTACCCAGACTTGAGGGTAGTTTTCTCCCACGTTCCGACTAAAGTTGCCTATGTTATTTCTTAGTTTAGTTACCTCTTTAAAAGGAAGAAACCTGTTTATGAATTTAGTAATGCAGTTTTCCCAACATTTAATGTAATGGCGAGGGAGAGAATATAACCAATCTTGAGCTTTACCTTTAAGAGACCATCGAAATAGTTTAAGACGAGAGAAGTCTCTTGGCAAACCTTTTGGTCCAAATGACGTTATCACATCGTTAAAGTCTCTAATATGTCTTCCTGGGTATTCATCTTCCCTTCCACTGAAAGCTTTCTCCTACAAAATTTTAATAATTCCACCATCAAATCGATATTCTCTAACTCCAGGATTAGGGAATTCTATTGGTTGTTTAAGAAATTCAGAACTTGGAGCACTATATTCCTTGAGAGTTTTCTCAGGTTTCATAGGAGTTGTCCTGTAAATAGACATGATTTCCATATCACTCAGGTTTTCAACTTCAACTTTATTTGATCTTAAAAGTTTTTCAATAATTTCTTCACGCCTCTGAGCAGGTCCTACCAGAGCGTGTAGACCCTTTATCTCCTGGGGAGAACATTTTGTAGTAGCAACACCTGAAATGTCAAAAGACAAACACTTAGCGCTTAGCTCCCCGGCAATGGCGCCAGGAAATAGCTTGATGTCTGTAAAAGCACATATCGTTTGTAGCTAGTTTCGAAGTTCAGATATCGATCCCAGAGGCAGCCCAAAGGTAAGTGTTTATAGGCGAAGTCTCTGTCACACGCGAAGTTGTCACAGGTCTTCGAGTGAATTGACTGCAAGTGTTGAAAATAGGAATGGGGTTTTGATTAAATGAGATATATTTAAATAGAACTAAAATGTAAACTTCAAAAATATAAAGCATAAAAGTAAAGAACGGCTTTGTTGTTTGTTGTTTCCTGTAGATGGCGAAAGAAGGCGTGGGGAGATTCAGTTCATGGTGATAGTGACTGTGCCAAGTGGACAAGTGATAAATGTAACAATTATAATCTTATAAATATGTGTAGGCGAGCAACCCATAATTAGCCGGAACTCCTCTTGGTAGATTTCATCCCAACTTCAATAATCCTACTAGCCTGTTACCAAAACCATGGTCAGACACTAGACAATTAAGACCCTTCAGGTCGCTTAGCTATTAAGCTCCTTAGATCGGACTAATGCAATAAGCATAGTGGTTACTCATTATCCTCAAGTCAACTAGATTTCCATTGATATCCCCGTGTCACCCGAGGGTCGTCGGTCCACTAGCGAATAGGATCTTATCTATGTAGAACAAAGCATCATGTTGTCTGGGCCCTTAATTGGACAACAAGCATTAGACATCCCACAGATAGTCAAGCACACATAATATAGTAATTAGAATCAATCACAAGCTAATGGAAAATATGAAGGCACATCACATCTCACCAATCCCCTACATTTCCCACGCCCAAAGGAATTACTCACACATGAGAGAAGAATGTATCATCAATATAATTGAATAAAGGAAATTTGTCTTTGTATTACCGTGGAGATCCACAATAAGAATAGAAAAATATCCAACACAATTCAAGATGGGAAGAAACAATCTCAAACCCTAGTCTTGCAAGATGGAGATCCCTCTCTCTCTCTCTCAAGTACAAGTAGTGGATATGGGGGTGTATTGGCTAGGAGGTTGAAGATCGTGGAGCGAGATGAAGAACGTCTTCCCCTTCTTCTCCGGATCTCTTCTTTCTCCCTTCTGGATGGTATGGTGGCTGTTGTGTTGTGTTTTCGTCCCTGGTCCCTTCACGGAAGTTGTCCCTTTTGACGAGACAGAGGCGGCGGGAACTATACGGTTGGAAAAATATTCCCGCTGTACAGTTGCTCGTTAAAGCTTCTGTGAGCTCCCCTCGCGTGCTTCCAAGGTGGGACTCGCTTGTTTTCTCCAGAATATTGTGTTTCTCTAGTTAAATCCCTCTATTGACGTTCAGAACCTGAAACATACATTAAAAACCAAGTTTTCTTTGCTACCGAAGTATTAGCGTTAGGTAAAGCCAGAAAATGATCAAATTCAGAAGAAAACCATCAATAAAAGCCATAAAAAATGTGTCGAATCTCACAGCTATCAACAGCCGGGTGCGCATTCCCATTCACACTTCCATTGTATGAGGCCCGGTATAAGTACCCAAGCCAATCACTACCCTTCTCTATGACCCTGCATACCACCCACCCTTTTGTACGCCAGGCCTATGCTTCGAATTATGACACTGAAACATACAATCCATCATAGATGCCAGAAATACCGTGGGACACTGAGGGATCCCACTCATCTGCTACAAATTCTCACTAAGAATTGCAGCCACGGCCTAGTCATCCGTCACCAAGCAAAAGGAAGAAGATCCAACTAATTAACTTCCTAGAGCCATATAGATCCCATGGTTAATGCATAATATACGACGCAAGAATCATTGGTGACACTAGTTATTAAATCCTAGATGATACATTCCCATGCAAATATAACGTCCACCAACCACATATATCATACCATGGTTCCATTTGCCCGCCATATTAGGTTACCACCACACGGGCCAATAACTGATAAGTCAAGTTATTATGAAAATAGTTTCTTCTATCATCCTTTACTAAATGCAGGTGATAACAATAGTAGATTGCAAATACTTGATAGAAAATAATAAAAGGACATGAGCATGTATGGACTTGCCTTTTTGACTGCAAGATTATATAGCCAAGGTCTTCGAGAGAATATAAAATATAATATCTGAAAACAACATCATTGGTTCGGTAAGTACTAATGTTTAAAGAAGCAAAATTCTATTATGCATAAAAATGCTATGTGAAAGGGAACGGATGTCGCCTAGAGGGGGCGAATATGCGTTTTAAAATTATTATGATTTAAGCTCTGATAAATGCGGAATAAAACTTAACGTTTAATTTATCAAGCCAAAACCTATATCAACTAGGTTCAACTAAGTGCACCAACAACATATGCTAAGAAATACAAGCAACAAGGTGATAGAAAGATATAATACTTCAAGCATGATGGCTATCAAAATGTAAATTGCATAAGTAAAGGGCTTAGTTGAGAGATAACCGATGGACGCGGAGATGATGATTTGTTTCCCGAAGTTCACTTCCAAAGAAGCTACGTCTCTGTTGGAGAGGTGCGATGGTGCAATGTACTTCGAACGCCACAACTGGCTCACCTCGAGGTGTGGTGGCTCGATGCTCACCCAACGCCACACAAGGCCTCACCCCAAGATGCGAAGGCACGCAACTCACCGACGCCACAAAAGGCTCACTGTATTCTCCCGTGAGCTCGCCACAAAGGCCTGGGACACTGATACGTCATAAACGTATCTATAATTTTTGTTGCTCCATGCTTGTTTTATATCAACTTTATTATGTTTTGTTCACACTTTGAGGTATTTTTATACATTTTCTGGAACTAATCTATTAACAAGATGCTGCAGTGCCAGTTGCATGTTTTTTGCTGTTTTTGGTTTGAGAAAAGCTAGTAAAAAGATATTCTTGGAATTGGACAAAACAAAAGCCGAAATTCCTATTTTTTCAGAAGACGAAGGAGGCCAGAAGGAGGAGTGGAGATGGGCCACAGGGGGGCCACACCACCCCTGGCGCGGGTCCCCTGGCCGCGCCACCAGGTGGTGTGGCCACCCTGGCCCACCTCTGGCATTGCCCCTTCGCCTATATATTCCCCCCAAGATGAAAACCCTAAAGACAAGATCATAATTCCACGAAAAGTTCCGCAGCGCCGCTGCCATCGAAGAGGAGATTCAGATGACATAAGTCTCTGTTCTGGCACCCTGCCGGGACGGGGAAGTGCCCTCAGAGCCATCTCCATCGACTCCACCGCCATCTCCATCGCTGTTGCTGACTCCCATGATGATGAGGGAGTAGTTCTCTCTCGAGGCTAAGGGCTCTACAAGTAGCTATGTGTTCATCTCTCTCTATGCGTGATGTTATTGAGATCATGAGCTTTGTAATCTAGGATCTATTCTGCTACTCATGTGCTTTAATTAATCTCTGCTTATCCCCATGCGTGTGAAGTTGACAGTGTGCATGCCGTGTGGCACTTTGGCTAATGTTACATAAATACTTATCATGAGTATAATTTGAGTTGGTTGTCTCTATGAGATTGTGGTGTTTGTTGGAACCATCTAGCGCTCAAGGTGATAGTGAGGGGTTATCTAGATGGGGAATACGAAGTTTAAGGTGTGCTGTTATAGCCCTACATCATCCAACCGGAGAGTAGTTCATGGTAGCATAATGAAGAGAAGATATTTATATGAGAGTGTCCACTAGTAAAAGTATGATCCCTAGGCCTTGTTTCTAAGCATTGAGACACCGTTTACAATCAGTCATGTTACATGTTTGTTTGCTGCCACTCTTATTTCAGATTGCAATTACCACTTATAATCATCCATATTACTTGTATTTCACTATCTCTTCGCTGAACTAGTGCACCAATACACCTGACAAGTGTATTAGGTGTGTTGGGGACACAAGAGACTTCTTGTATCTTGATTGCATGGTTGCTTGAGAGGAATACCTTTGACCACTTCCTCCCTGAGTTCGATAAACCTTGGGTGATCTACTTAAGGGAAACTTGTTGTTGCTCTACAAACCTCTGCACTTGGAGGCCCAACACTGTCTACAAGAATAGAAGCGTGCGTAGACATCAAGCTATTTTCTAGCACCGTTGCCGAGGGAGGTAAGGTAAAAGGTACTCACATCCTCTGGCTACTAAGTTATCTTCTAGTACTGTTGCTGGTGTGTGAGTGCTCAAAGTTATTTCCTTTAGATTCTGCAATTATATCTTTTTGTTTCTTGTTTTTATTTTCACTAGTTAGGCTTAATGGAAAACAACAACAAAATTAGAGAGCTTTATAGTATTTATCTTGAGTTAGGACATGAAGTGTTTGAAGAGAAAATTAAAAAACCTATGGAACTTTATTTGCGTGCTAATAGCAATGTTATTAGTATGAATTCTTTAAACGCCATTATTGCTAATGCCATGGAAAAGTCCAAGCTTGGGGAAGCTAGTTTTTATGAAAATGATCTTTTTAGTCCCCCAAGCACGGAGGAGAAAATTTACTTTGATGATACTATGCCTCCAATATATGATGATTATAATGATGAATGCGATATTTTAAGTCCACCTACTATTGAGGAGAAAATTAACTATGATTACAATATTCCTCCTATATTTGATGATTATGGTGACGAGAATAATAATGATAGCTATTTTGTTGAATTTTCTCCCACTATGTTTAATAAGAATGACTATGCTTATAGGGAGGGTAATAATTATTTTATGCATGTGGCTCATGATAAGAATGTTTTATGTGATATTTATATTGTTAATTTTATTCATGATGCTACTGAAAGTTATTATGAGAGAGCGAAACATGGTTTTATGTATCTCAACAATATTAAGTTTCCCCTCTTTAGGTTGAAATTTTTGAAGTTGCACTTATTTTGCTTTCTATGCTTGTTGATGTGTGCTTTCATGACTTGTTTCTTTACAAGATTACTTTTCATAGGAAGTGGGTTAGACTTAAATTTGTTCCATATTTGCTTCTTAATGCTCTCTTTTACTTCAATTCATATTTCTTATGTGAGCATCATCAAAATTATCATGCCTATCTTAATGGCTATAAAGAAAGAGCTTTTGGGAGACAACCCATTATATTTTTACTTTCAGTTTATTTTTGTCTTGTTGAGTCTTGGAAGTTATTGCCTCTGTAATAACCTCTCCTTATCCTTTTTATTTAGTTTTTGTGTCAAGAATAACCTCTAATGAGAGATAAGTAAGACTTGGGAAAGTTGTTGTCCCGAAACAGATTTTTGTGCTTCACTATAAACAATCGTGAAAAATCCCTGTATGTAGGATTGAGCTGTAAATTTTTGTGCTTATACCCTAGGTAATTACCCAACTTCCGTTAGTTTTTCACTTTTCGATTTGAGCAACAGAAGGTCTTCGAAAAAATCGGTTTTTACCTGCTGGTCTGTTTTGACAGATTTCTGCCATTATTTGCATTTGCCTCTTAATCGGTTTGTTTTTGAGTTCTCTTGGATCACTTGAGATTTTAAAACAAACTGCTACAGTAGCTTGTGTTTTAATGGAAGTTTTACTTGTTTTGAAACTAAACCCAAAGACTTATTATCTTGAATACACTAATGTTGCTAATGAAGATTGTGTGAAGTTTTGTAAGAAGGAAATTTTCAAGTGTAGGGAAGAATAATGTGATGAGATGAAGTATAGACAAAATCTCAAGCTTGGGGATGCCACCTGTGTCACCCCAAGAAATATTCAAGAAGTACAAGCGTCAAAGCTTGGGGATGCCCAAGGCAGCCCCTTCTTCATCAATAATCTCAGGTCTTCTTTCAAGACACTTTATTTGTATTACCTTATGCACTACGTGTTGTTCTTAGAGCGTCTTTGTTTTTAGTTTTCTTTTGCTTTCTTTGCCGCAATAAGTTGGTTGGATCCCAACACACTTCTTTTGGAGAGAGACACACCCCGTTATTCCTTGCCTAGAACACTCTAGTTTTCACTCTTATTTTTCTGTGAGTGTTCTCCTTTGCTAGCACTGCGTTTAGCTTTGGTTTTCGATTGGTGTTGGAAAAGAGTAGGAAGTTTCATGCTTATAGTGGTACAAAAAGGAAGCTGGTTTTGACTGTGACTAAGACTTTATCATGTCATGCTAGATGTTGCTTTGACCATATGCTTAGTGATTATTGTTGTAGCATGACTTGTTTCAAACAATTGAGATTGCTTAATGTGCCTTGAAAGGATCATGCATTGTTTTAGCATACAAAAGCATAATATTGTGGTATTCTCCTTTGATGCTATATTTGGGTTGACTTGGGACATGTTTATACCATGTTAAGACTATGAACCAGTCACCGTAGCCTCTATGATCATTTAGTTTTTGACTTGCAATATCACTTTATGCTTCAATTAATAATATTTTGTCGCTTTGCATGATTATGACCATTATTGCTCTCTTAGTTGGTTGCTCCAGTCTTTTGCTAGCCACCACCTGTACCACGTATGAGTTTCACTCATGCATACAACAACCAAGAAAACCAAGTTATTCCAAAGAGTCCACTATAAATTCCTATGCATGGTGTGTGATACGTCCAAAACGTATCTACTTTCTCAAATACTTTTGCTATTGTTTCTCCTCTAAACTTGTGTGATTTGGATACAACTAACATGGACTGACGCTGTTTTCAGCAAAATTACCTTGGTGTCTAGTTTTTGTGCAGAAAATCAACTATCAGGAAAAATCCCGGAAAATATGCCAAAAATCCTATTTCACCAGAAGACTGACGGAGCCAGAAAACGAGACGGAGGAAGACCACGAGGGTCCCGCACCACCTAGCCACGCGGGCTAGGCCAGGTCGCGCCTGGGGGTGGTGTGGCCGCCTCGGTCACCCCCTTGGCCTTCCTTTTCGCCTATAAGATGCCTCCTGGCCTAAAAACCCAGGGGGGGTCGACGTTTTTCCAGAGAGAGTTCCGCTACGCCGCCACCACTAGATTCCGCGAATCAGAACCAGAAACTCCGTTCTAGCACCCTGTCGGGATGGGGAATTGGAGGAGATCATCATCACCATAGCTTCTCCATCAACCATCCATGATTCCACCATCCATGAGTGGGTAATCCCCCGTTGTAGGCTATGGGGATGGTAGGGATTGGATGAGATCGTTCATGTAATGGCATCAGATTGTTAGGGCATGGTGCCTAGTATCCATTATTAGTGCTTTTTGACTTTGTTGCAACTTGTTATGCTTAATGCTTGTCACTAGGGCCCGAGTGCCATGATTTCAGATCTGAACATGTTATTGATTCATGATAATGGTATTGTTTGTGATCTTACCTGCAAGTTGTATACACATATTGTTGTCCGGAACCAAAGGCCCCGAAGTGACAATAATCGGGATAACTGGAGGGGATGGCTTTGATGTGAGGATCACATGTGTTCATGGAGTGTTAATGCTTTGCTCCGGTGCTCTGTTAAAAGGAGCACCTTAATTGCCAGTAGTTCCCTTGAGGCCCCGCTGCAAACGGGGGTAGGACAAAAGATGTTGTGCAAGTTCTCATTGCGAGCACGTATGACTATATATGGAACACATGCCTATGATTATCTAGTACTTGGATGCTTTATACTATTTATCTACAAATGCCCTATGTCTTGATTGCGATATGAATTGTCGTGTCCATGCAACGCCCGTGCATCCATCCCTATGCCTACCTGAAAGAACATTTCATGTTTTCCTATGTTTTGCGTGTTAGATAACAATACTATGGAGATTATTCATGTGCGCTAAGTGTGCAAGAAGCTTTGAGGGGGGCCGGATTATCCGCCCCACCAAGGGCCGGATAATCCGGCCTACCTCATTGCTCAAAGGGAGCCAAGGCGCGTCGCTCGGTATCAGGTCGGATTTTCTCCCGGAAAATCCAACCTGGGGCGGTTTTTCCTCCCTTGGCCGGATAATCCGGCTGTCACATAGGACCGGATAATCCGGCCCCCAGAAGTTGATCAAGGGCAAGCTCGGCGCGACGCTCTGATAGGGGGCGGATTATCTACCGGATATTCTGAGTCTGGGGCGGTGTTTTCCCCAGGCCGGATAATCCGGCCCTCACTTGGGCCGGATAATCTGGCCCCCAAAGTGTCCAACGGCTGGTTTTTGAAGGGGGTATAAATACCCGTTCTTCCCCAACGTTCAGTTTTCTTGATTCATTTGAAATTGTCCAGACATTGTGCAAGAGCTCTCATTATCGATCTCCCACTTCAACCACCCAAACGTCTTGATCTTTGGGGGAATTGAAGGAGGAGAAGTTCATCATCATCATCAAGAATCAAGCGCTTCAACTCCTCTCCATTCACTTGGAGAAATCCCTGATCTAGTATTCTTGTCAATACCTAGATCTTGTTTATTGTATTTGATAACTTTATTCTTGTGGCAGCTTTTTGTCATTTCTGGAGCCTCCAAGTTGTTGTGGACTTGTTGCCCCGCTAGTTGTGTAAAGGCGTCGGTGCCCGCCTCGAAGGGTACCTATAGTGGAAAGGTGGATCATGCCTTCGGTGGCGAGATCCATCGGAGAACAGGGTGAGGCCTATTGTGGCGTGGTGGTCTTAGTACCGCCCACCCCTCCAACGCAGATGTACTTCCCTTAACAAGGAAGGAACTGCGGTCAAACAAGTCCTGTGTCTCCGTGTGCTTCACTTAGGTTTACCCGTTCCTCTTCCACTCGCTCTTTACTCGCTAGTAGATAGGTTTGCATATAGGGAAATTCCACCTAATAGTTCATCTAGAGAGTTTACCCTTTGTGCTAAGCCTAAAATTGAATAAGTATTAAAAATTGGTGTAGCACCTATTCACCCCCCCTCTAGGTGCCCATACGATCCATTTCACTACCGCGCTTTAATCCTACTATTTACTGCAATTGTTACTACTGTGTTTACTTTTACTATTGCTATTAGTTTGCTATTGCTACTACAAAACTGTTGCTACTGATAAACTGTTGTGAGCAAGATTGTTTCCAGGTGCAGCTGAATTGACAACTCAGTTGTTAAGGCTTATAAATATTATTTGGCTCCCCTTGTGTCGAATCAATAAATTGGGTTTCACTTCCCTCGAAAATACTGCAATACACCCCCTATACTTGTGGGTCATCAAGACTATTTTCTGGTGCTGTTGCTAGGGAGCATAGCTCTATTTATCAAGTTCACTTGGAATCACTATTGTTTGCTACCGTCCATTCATCATGGGTAAGTCTCGTGATGGAAAAGTTCCTATATTAGCATCCACTACAAGAAGAGGTACGGTTCTGAACACCTATGTTGCTCTTGATTCACCATCTGTTATGAGTAAGCTCCTTACACCACCACATACACATGCTACACATACTGCTACTACTGCTGAATCTGAAATTTCTGATACTTATGATGCTACTTCTACTGTGCTTGATAAAAGTGGTTCATTAGGTCCTTTCCTAGATGCTACGATTGCTAGAACTATAGCTGGAAATACTGAAACTCCTAATTATGATACTACTACACCTGTCAGTTCACCTAAGTCTATAGAGAGCTATGATATTGAAGACGGATATATAGAAATGAATGATGAATTTATTAAATAATGTCAAAATACTCATGGTAAGAGTGCTATTAAGAGTCTCCTTGAGAGGCGTACTATAAAACCCAAATTGTCTCCTAATGATAAGTTTGCTACATCTCCCATAAACATTAAAGATAAGGATTATGATTTCTCTCTTGATTTATCTTACATAACTATTGTTGAGAAATAACCTTTTAGTGGGACTAAGAATGAAAGTGCTATAGCACATATGACTGAGCTTTCTACCATGAGTGGCATGTTTTCTGATGATATTAAGATGCGCACCTACTTTTGCTAAAATTTTCCCTTTTTCACTAAAAGGATAAGCTAAGGTTTGGTTTAATAATTTACCTCCTGGATCTATTGATAGTCCTGATTGCTTGATTAGTACTTTCCTTCAGAAATATTTTCCTCCTAGTGCTAGACATGCCATTTTGCAGGAACTTTTTGATTTTAAACAGGGAGAAAAAGAGATATTGCCTGAATCATGGGCAAGGTTTTGTGCTTTGATTCATGCGCAGGCTAGATGTCGATTACCTAAAAATGAGCTTCTTGATATATATTATAATGGACTAACTGAAGAATCTAGGACATACCTGGATAGTTGTGCTGGTTGTTTTTTATGGAATAGAACTCCCAAAGAAGCTGAGGAATTAATGGCTAAAATAAGCAAGAATTATGATGACTGTACTTCACCTGAGCCAACTACACCTGAGTCAACTACACTTGAGTTAACTTTGGCTAAGCCAACATCAACACCAAAGAAGAGAGGAGTTCTTGAACTCAATGATGAAGTAATGAAGGAAGCTAAGAAATGTCTTAAGGAGAAGGGTATTAAAGCTGAAGACGTGAAGAATTTGCCTCCTATAGAAGAATTATGTAAGCCAATCTTCCACTCATCCACTATTGAGGTACACTCTCTCCACCATTTTGATGAAGGTGATATTCCTTATTCTAAACCTCCTGATCAATGCTTGGAAGAATTTGATGTTTGTATTGCTAAGCAAGATAATTTTAATAAAAGAGTGCAGAATCATTTGATGGAAAACTCTAGAGCTATTATTGAGTTGAAAGATATTGTGGAAAGAACCTCTAATGATGTTAAAATTCTTGTTAAACATTTCCAAATGGTTCAAACTCAAATTGATTAGCTCATTAAAGTACAAAAGGATTTGCTAGTTAATGCTGCTAAAAAAACATGTTTATAAAATTAGAACTAGAAGTGGTGCTACCACCCAGGATCCTCTATATCCTGAGGGCCATCCTAAAAGAATTGAGGCGGACTCTCAACAAATTTAAAATAGTGTTACTTCTCCTAAGAAAAGGAAAAAGAAACATAAAATAGTTGTAGAATCTTCTGAACCTGCTAAAGATCCTAATAGTATATATGTCTCTGATGCTGAAACTGAAAGTGGTAATGAGGAAAATGATGCTCCTGATAAATAAAAAGTTGAAGAAGAACCTGAAAGACACGCTAAGAATACTAAATACACTAAGGAAGATTTTGTTGCTAATAAACATGGTAGTGAGAGAGAGCCTTGGGTCCAAAAACCTATGCATTTCCCTAATAAGAAACACAAGTCAAAGGAAGACGAACACTATAATAAGTTTTGTGAGTGGATGAAACCTTTATTTTTGCAAATTCCTTTAACTGATGCTATTAAATTACCTCCTTATTCAAAGTATATGAAGGATATTGTCTCTAATAAAAGGAAGATCCCCAATGAGGAAATTTCTACTTTGCTTGCTAAATATTCCTTTAATGGAAAGGTCCCAAAGAAGCTAGCAGACCTAGGGATTCCAACTATTCCATGCTCTATTAAAAATAATTATGTTATAACTGCCTTGTGTGATCTGGGAGCAGGAGTTAGTGTTATGCCATTTTCTCTCTATAAGAGACTTCAATTGGAAAAACTAATACCAACTGATATAGCTTTATAAATGGCTGATAAATCTACTGCTATTCCTGTTGGTATATGTGAGGATGTACCTGTTCAAGTGGCTCATAATTGCTTGATATTAACTGACTTTGTTGTGCTTGAAATGCCTGAAGATGATAATATGTCTATTATTCTTGGGAGACCTTTTCTTAATACTGCAGGAGCTGTTATCAATTGTAATCAAGGAAAGGTAACTTTTAATGTTAATGACAAGGAGCATACTGTCTATTTCCCCAATAAGATTGATAGGAATTATGGCTTAAATTCAATTGAAAATATTGAGGGCATTCAAGTTGGAGAAATATATTGTTCGATACCAAGAGAAAAATATGAAACTATTATGATTGGGACCATTGCTATCAAGGTTGAGGTAACATAATCATTTAGTGGAATACAAAGTTTTGTTTCATATAAAATTGTTTTGGTAACAAGACTTGATCAACCTTGTTAACAAAGGGATTTTAATGAACAAAACAATGTTTTCACCATGATTATCTTTGCTTACTTTTATTTTATCCATTTTAATTTTGGTTTTACTTAGTCTACTTTTCTTTTGCTAGTTGCTTACATATTAGAGTGTCTTAGAACTTCTGAAGTTTTTTTCGTTTTGTTATTTGCATCATTCTAAAAACATCTTTCTGTTAGAAATTCATTAATCAATACCTGAAAATTGCTAAAAATAAAGTGTCTCGAAAAATTCCAGAAAATTCTTATTAAACTTTTATGTGAAAAAAGGGGCAGAGAAGTGCCTAGAGTGACCCAGGGGGGCCCACTAGGCAGGCACACCACCTGGTGGCGCGACCACACCAGGGGCGCGCCTGGCCATGGTGTGGGCCACCCCTGGCCCTCCACTCACTCTCTCACTTGCCACTTCCTTCTCTCTCTCTCGAGAAAACATCAGTTCATTGCTCAAAATTGTGTTCTTGCTGTTCTTGTCCATGAATTTTCTACCTCCTTGCTCAGCCCATCTTTACTGCTGAAATTTGGAGCATTTGTTCTCCGGTATGTGACTCCTTCGCTTGTCCAAGTAGATTTGTGATTAGTGGTTTATATCTTGAGTATTTTGCTACTATAGGTGACAAGTTATATGAGTTTGTGAGCTTGTTCAATGCTTAGAGAAATTGTTTTGATGCATGTTTAGGCCTCTTACAAGTCCCTATGAGTAGTTCCTTTCATTATGTATTCACTTTGAAATTACTTGCATGATGGTTGTCTAAAAATTTCAGAAAAGAAGATGAATGAACACCAACTCAACCAACATGAATTAAGGGTGCCTGTAGTTATGAAGGTTCACCGTGAGGAGGAAGTCTTTCCCTCTGCCTATCCATGCCTTGATTTCATGAGGGCTGCAGGGATTTCTCAAGATTTCTATACTTTGATTACTAATGTAGGATTGGAGCATTTTGTGGGAGATGAACCTACCCAATATGTGAAACTAACTATGTCTGTGGTGTAGGATTTCCGGTTTAGTTACTCCTTGCCTAACCCCATGGTCCACTACAAAATTTACAATGTAGCTGTCAATCTCCCTTTTGATGACTTTTGTGTAGCTATTAAAGTACCACAGTGGGGTTCATGTGGAAGGATTAGAGAGCGACCCACACCACTCATGGACTTGTACGCGGAAATTTGCCAAGGGAGTAGCTTCTCAAGGGAGAGTGGTAAAATTCATAATATTCATCTCCCGTCTATTCGATACTTTGCCTACTTTATTGCCAAGTGTGTTCTCGTAAGGAAAACTGCTAATAAATTATCCTCATATGATCTAGCCTTCATCTCAGCTGCCGTAAAACGAGATAGGACTTATAATTTGGGTGCCTTGATAGCTTTCCGTCTTGCTGCTAACCGCGAGAAAAGGTGGAATTTGTGGAGGCCTCATCGCCTCTCCTTTACTAGCTTTGCATGGTGTAGTGCCTCATCATTTAGACCTACAGTTTCCCATAGATAGGCTTGACCTTAATTCCATGATACAACATAAATTCATTTCTTCTGGGGCTAATTTGAGTGATTTATCTTATGAAATAACCTTCCTCAAGGCTGGTTGGAGAAGGGGTAAGTCTGAGCGTGTTGTTCTTTTGCCTGTGCCTGTTTTGTTTAACCTTGATACCAAGGAAGGATGGTCACTCACCGAGGAAGAGCTCGATACATATCTGGGGGAGCTCTCCCAGCAGGAGCAGGATACTGGAAGGGAGGCTTTGAATGATTCGGTCCAGCCCTCGAATGAGGGGGAGACTTCATACCAGCAGCCTACCTATGATTGGGGAGCTTGTTCTTCTACACAAGGGCCTAACTACGATCATTCTTATGATGACCCGCCGGCTTGGAGTTCCTACCTAGCTTGGGTTTGATACTCACTTAGGCCAAAAGCCTAAGCTTGGGGGGGTGATAAC
This sequence comes from Avena eriantha, assembly GCA_910589775.1. NCBI lineage: Eukaryota > Viridiplantae > Streptophyta > Magnoliopsida > Poales > Poaceae > Avena > Avena eriantha. The sequence continues at coordinate 185,373,729 of OU342743.1, forward strand.
CCACAAGTATAGGGGATCGTGTGTAGCCTTTTCGATAAGTAAGAGTGTCGAACCCAACGAGGAGCTAAAGGTAGAATAAATATTCTCTCAAGTTCTATCAACCACTGATACAACTCTACACACACTAAATGTTTGTGTTATCTAGGAAATAAAATTAGAGCAACAATACGAGTAATAGAGATAGCTTTGCATGATAATAAATAACAAGAAAGTAAAGCTAGTTGTTGCAGCAATAAAATACAGTAAACTAACAGAACCATGAGTGTGAAATAGTGGTGGTAATTGTGGTAGCTTTGTCAAAGCTTAAATAGCAAATAGATTAGGTTCATTGTCTTTGATGCAGTTTTCTATGTGGGAGAGGCTAAATATACATGCGCTTGACTACTTGAAATTACATGTACTATATGATTGGATTGTTAGCAAACATCTATAAGTACTAATCAATGCATTAAGGTTTCCCCAACCATAGCCTTAAGTTTAATGGTCCTCTTACTCCCATACGTGCAATGTTTCGATTCACGTCCTCAGGTTTCTGTCACTCCAGCAAAACTCCCCTTCCTTTTACACATACTACAAACCCTATGATGTTTAATCCATACGCGCTCAAATATAATGGACACCAAAGGACTATACCATATCAACATACAGCTCTAATGAACCAAAGACATTCAACCATTCAATCTAAGAACAAAGAAACTACGCAAACATGAGATAGATCATAGGATTATAACTTATAGCATCAAACTCCATGTTTACATAGGACGGTACAGATGTGTGTGGGAGGTGAACCACTGCATACTACGAGGATTAGGTGATGGATATGGCGGTGAAGATGGTGAAAAGGGCGGCGGTGCCGGCGGCGGCGCGGGGGACTCCTTCTCCGCCGCCGGTATCATGGGGGATCACCGCCCCTTAGCCCCCTTCCTTCATGGCTTCTTGGGAGCCCTCCCCCATGGGGATGAGATCTATGGGGGAGGCAAAAATGTGGCTTTGGTGGCTGCAAATTCGTGGGTGGAGATGCCCAGGGCGAATTAGGTTTCCTCCCTTTATATAGCTTCTCGGATTTCTGTCACCCCATCTTGGGCTGCAGTAAATCGGGCCTAAAAGGCCTGTCCGGACTCGGAATCAGGTAAATTTTATGTCCGGAACATTTGTCGTGAAATTTCCAACAACTTTGTACGCCGTCTTCGACCCTAAACATGATCATCTTAAAAAAGAGTTCTGAGACAGATTTCTAGAAAAATCCCAATTTGACTCCAACAAGGTTTCCACTTGAATTCTTGATAATTCCTACACATCAAAGTGTAAGACAAGAACATTGTGCACTTTCGCAACTATTAGTAGGTTAGTCCAAATAAATCATAAACTTTATACAAAAAGGAGTATCAAAAGCATTTTATAACATGAAACCATCAAAAATTATAGATATGTTATAGACAACACAATCTTGATCATCATTATTGTAAAAACATTGATAGCTGAGATTGAGATACTCTAAGCATGAATCATGAAAGATAGAGTTCTAACAATAAGACAGAGCAACTATGTTGTAACATGAAAATGCACAAACAAAAAATTCATGAATACCAATGCTTTACAATACATTTGTTTGTTTCACATAAAGAAAGCATAATGAGAATGGTATTCAACTTGTCCCTCATAGAGTAGCAAAACATAAATGCATAGGACACCTTCAAAGTTCATAAGGGTGACTAGATACAAATAGTTTAAGAACAAGCAATATCAAAGTTATGCATCAATCAACAAGTATTGGGACAATGCACATTAAACTAAGAATGACCACTATGCTCTCTTAATAGGTGCATAAAGATAGAGGATGGAGACTCAACATAAAAGTAAAAGAAAATCCTTCTTAGAAGGAAGTAGGGATTCAAGTCTTATAAAGAGCTTCCAAAAATTATGGTACTTATTAGCTTTCAGCTCTCATTGCCCCTATCATAAGCATCTTTAGGTTATTAAGGTTAAAGTGACACAACTAAGAGGATATGCTTGACAAGTTATAAGTTGAAATCTCATGCCCCTTACTTACGAGTACCGAACCTCATGCTACTCAACTTCAGTCACAAGTAAGCTCTTATCATTGTAAGTACATATGTATCATAGAGAACCGCCAATAGGTTACCCCTTGCACATGATACATGAGCTATCCCATAATCAAAATGACAAGGGAAGCGGACAATGAGCATCTCAGCGATCTTTTTATTTGCTATTTGCATAGGTTTTTATTGAGGATGCCTCATAGAGTGCTCATTATGGTTATGCTGCAAGTTTCCACCATGATTAGGCATGGCTTAGGCATGGCTTAGGCTAGCGGCCTAGGCGTTTCTCTAACACACATACAAACTCCATGATCTTACAAGTTCCCCTTTTATTTCACACCGACGGGATTCATAAGCAAAAGAATCTTGATATCAACGAAATATAAGTGCAATGTTGAAAGCGTTCCCCATGATACATGGTTCTGCTAACTTCAACTTATAAAGCGCAAGCATATACGCAACAAAGATGGACACAATGGTTCAAGTTTATTAAGTGCAAGAAAATAAAGTGTGCCATCAAGTTCGTGAGAGCTTTAATCACTAATTTTCACATAACAAGTTTAATTCGGAAGGTAGATAAAAGCATGAATATACTTGGAATAGCAAATGCTAATAGGTAGGTATGGTGGACTCTTTTGGATAACTTGGTTTTATTTGGAGTTGGATGCATGAGTGGAACTCATACTTGGTTATGGAGGCTAGCAAAAGACTGGGAGCGACCAACTAAAAGAGCAATAATGGCCATAATCATGCAAAGAGACAAAACATCATTAATTAAAGCATAAAGTGATATTACAAGTCGAAAACTAAAGGACCATAAAGGTTATGGTGACTTGGGATAGTCATAACACGGTGTCAGCATGCGCCAGGTCAATCCAAATAAAGCATCAAAGGAGAATACCACAATACTATGCTTTAATATGCTAAAACAATGCATGATTCTTTCAAGGCACATTAAGCAATCTCAATTGTTTATAACATGTCATGCTACAGAAAAAATCACTAAGCATAAAGCCAAAACAATATCAAGCATGACATGACAAAGCATAGGCCACCGTCAAAAAACGAGCTCCTTTTACCACTTAAGCATGAACTTTTCCTACTCTTTTCCAATCCAAACCACACTTATTTGAAAACTAATGTATGAAAGAGGGGGTCCAACCAATTTATTCAAGCAAACTAAGCAAACCAAGCAAATGAAAACCAAAAACGAAGACGAAGACGCTCCAAGAACAACACAACTGTGAATGAAACAATAAAAATGAAGTGTGTTTGGAAGAAACCTGAGATTTTTATTGATGAAGAAGGGGATACCTTGGGCATCCCCAAGCTTTGACGCTTGTACTTCTTGGATATTTCTTGGGGTGACACGAGGTGGCATCCCCAAGCTTGAGCTTTAGTCCATTCTTCATCTCATTACATCATTCTTTCCTTAACACCTGAAATTTTTCCTTCATACAAAACTTCACATAATCTTCATAAGCAACATTAGTGTACTCAAGATAATAAGTCTTTGGGTTCAGTTTCAACACCAATAAAACTTCCATTAAAACACAAGCTACTGTAGCACTTTCCTTAAAAAGCTCAATTCCGCAAAGAGAACCCAAAAAGGAATCAACAAGAAGCAAATGCAAATAATGGCAGAAATCTGTCAAAACAGACCAGCAGATAGAAACCAATTTTTTCGAAGACCTTCTATTGCTCAAATCGAATAGTGTTGAACGAACAAAAGTTAGATAACAACCTGGGGCAGAAGCACAAAAATTCACAGCTCAAACCGACGTATAGAGATTTTACACGAATGTTTATAGCGAAGCACAAAAATCTGTTTCGGGACAGCAACTTTCCCAAACTTTACTGTTCTCTCATTAGAGGTTAATCTTAGCACAAAAAGCAAATAAGGAGCGGTTATTACAGAGGTAATAACTTTCTAGACTCATCTAAAACTTTTGGGTTATCTCCCAATAAGTACTCTTCTTTAACACCTTTAAGTTAGGCATAGGAGCAAGATTGAAGTATTTTCGAATGAATAAGCATGAAGATCAATACCAGAAATATCTTTCTTTTTCAAGGATTCATGCATTCCTACAAGTTTTTAACTCAAAAACTTACATGGAAAGATTTGTTTTGGTTTCATAGGCATGAACATAAGTGTTCAAGGTCGACCCCCACTTAACCATTACTCATCTTTCCAATCACTTTCATTTTTGAAAACATTTTTAGGTAACAAGTACAACTATTTTTTTGTAATTCGCATTCCCTATCCATACTAATATAGATAACAACTTAAAACTGAAAGTAAAACCTACTTAGCGATAAAGCAAACAAGTGCACACAAGAATATTCACCCACAAGCTATTGCTCCCCGGCAACGGCGCCAGAAAAGGTCTTGATAACCCACAAGTATAGGGGATTGTGTGTAGCATTTTCGATAAGTTAGAGTGTCGAACCCAATGAGGAGCTAAATGTAGAATAAATATTCTCTCAAGTTCTATCAACCACTGATACAACTCTACGCACACTAAACGTTTGTGTTATCTAGGAAATAAAATTAGAGCAACAATACGAGTAATAGAGATAGATTTGCATGATAATAAATAACAAGAAAGTAAAGCTAGTTGCTGCAACAATAAAATACACTAAACTAACAGAACCACGAGTGTGAAATAGTGGTGGCTTTGTCAAAGCTTAAATAGCGAGTAGATTAGGTTCATTGTCTTTGATGCAGTTTTCTATGTGGGAGAGGCTAAATATACATGCGCGTCACTACTTGAAATTACATGTACTATATGATTGGATTGTTAGCAAACATCTATAAGTACTAATCAATGCATTAAGGTTTCCCCAACCATAGCCTTAAGTTTAATGGTCCTCTTACTCCCATACGTGCAACGTTCCGATTCGCGTCCTCGGGTTTCTGTCACTCCGGCAAAACTCCCCCTTCCTTTTACACATACTACAAACTCTATGATGTTTAATCCATGCACGCACAAATATAATGGACACCAAAGGACTGTACCATATCAACATACAACTCTAATGAACCAAAGACGTTCAACCATTCAATCTAAGAACAAAGAAACTACGCAAACATGACATAGATCATAGGATTATAACTTATAGCATCAAACTCCATGTTTACATAGGATGGTACAGATGTGTGTGGGAGGACGAACCACTGCATACTAGGAGGATTAGGTGATGGATATGGCGGTGAAGATGGTGAAGAGGGCGGCGGCGCCGGCGCCGGTGCGGGGGAATCCTTCTCCGCCGCCGGTATCATGGGGGAGCACCGCCCCTTAGCCCCCTTCCTTCATGGCTTCTTGGGAGCCCTCCCCCATGGAGATGGGATCCATGGGGGAGGCAAAAACGAGGCTTTGGTGGCTGCAAATTTGTGGGTGGAGATGCCCTGGGCGAATTAGGTTTCCTCCCTTTATATAGCTTCTCGGATTCCCGTCACCCCATCTTGGGCTGCAATAAATCGGGCCTAAAAGGCCTGTCCAGACTCGGAATCAGGTAAATTTTATATCCAGAACATTTGTCGTGAAATTTCCAACAACTTTGTAGTTGAAGAGTTGTGCTTTGGACGCCGTCTTCGACCCTAAACGTGACCATCTTAAAAAAGAGTTCTGAGACAGATTTGTAGAAAAATCTCAATTTGACTCCAACAAGGTTTCCACTTGAATTCTTGGTAATTCCTACACATCAAAGTGTAAAACAAGAACATTGTTCACTTTCACAACTATTAGCAGGTTAGTCCAAATAAATCATAAACTTTATACAAAAAGGAGTATCAAAAGCATTTTATAGCATGAAACCATCAAAAATTATAGATACGTTATGGACGTATCAGGGGGTACACCGACATCACACTCATCTACATATCATGTTCAGTTGGTGCTTTGTATATCCATGTTTCGTTTTCTTTTTAGTCTTCATTCTTGCTATATTTCTGCTTTCCAAAACAAAAAAAGACCAAAAATATTTTCGTTATTTCTCTTTGCTTGCTTCTTATTCTTTTTGCCTTGGTTTGCCTCTTTCTTTTAGCTTTGTCTTAATTATTCAAAAAACCCAAAAAGATTTTGCTTTGCTTGATTTTTTCCTTTTCGTTCTTGCCTTTAAAAATCAAAAACACCAAAAAAAAATTGTTCTTCTTTGGTTTTGTGAAGTTCGTTGCAGGGTTCAGCAGTCCTCAGTGGAGTTTGGTTTCATGTTATTATTCAAGCCACACAAGTGAAGGGTAATAATGAAGACTAATGACAACTTGAGGTGTAGTAAGAGGTTGGTACTGAACTCTATTTGTTTTTATTTTTGTACATATACTCATCATTATGGGCATGCTTAGTCTGTTCCTGTAAGGCGTATGTTATTTATGGATGCTTAGTAGTTCTTGCTTTCTAATGATTAGCTCCAGCTTGCAAATAGTTTGTAGCATGTCATATGAATGTTTGCTTGCATTGTTCTATTCATAACTTGGTATGACATTGTGGTATCCTCCTCTGAATGTTTTATTTGAATCAACTTGGCACATGGTCACACACGCATATGACTGAAACAGTTAGTTAAGCCTCGATGAATTATTTTGCGTTAGGGTTCTTCAATCACTTTCATACCATATTAGTCCTGTTTTGTTGCAAGCATGATTATGACAGTTATCGCTCTCTCGTTTGTTGCTCCCTTACTATTGCTAGCCTTCACTTGCACTGAGTATGAGCTCTACTCGTGTTTCCAACTCCCCAAAACCAATATTGCCAAAAGTGTCCACCATACCTACCTATTAGCATCATTTGCTATTCCGTGCATATTCAGTATGCCTTGTTTTCTTCTGAATAAAATGTTTGCTTATTATGATAAAGTTAGTTAGTAAAGCTCTCATGAACTTGATGGCACACTTTACTTTCTTGCACTTAATAATCTTGAACCATTGTGTCCATCTTTGTTGCGTATATGCTTGCGCTTTATAAGTTGAAGTTAGTAGAACCATGTATCATGGGGAACGCTTTCAACATTGCACTTATTATTCCGTTGATATCATGATTCTTTTGCTTATGGTTCCTGGCGGTGTGAAATAAAAGGGGAACTTGTAAGATCATAGAGTTTGTATGTGTGTTAGAGAAACGCCTAGGCTGCTAGCCTAAGCCATGCCTAATAATGGTGGAAACTTGCAGCATAACCATAATGAGCATTCTATGAAGCATCCTTAGTAAAAAACCTATGCAAATAGCAAATAAAAAGATCACCGAGATGCTCATTGTCTGTTGCCTTGTCATTTTGATATGGGATAGCTCTTGTGTCATGGGGCAAGAGGTACCCCGTTGGCGGTTCTCTATGATACATATGTACTTACAATGACAAGAGCTTACTTGTGACTAGAGTTGAGTAGCACGAGGTTCGGTACTTGTTAGCAAGGCGCATGAGATTTCAACTTATAACTTGTCAAGCATATCCTCTTAGTTGTGTCACTTTAACCTTAACCATTTAAAGATGCTTATGATAGGGGCAATGAGAGCTCAAAGGTAATGAGTACCATACTTTCGGCATTTGGAAGCCTTTCAAACTTTTCAAAACCTTTTCACTTCCTTGTTGAGTCACCACTTATTCTATGAGCACTTTCTTGAGAGCATAGTTGTCATTCTTAGTGTAATATGCTTGTCTCAAATTTGGATTAATTGTGTCATGACTTTGATGCTTGTATCTTTGATATCTTTACTTCTAGTCTTCACTTGAACTTAAAAGGTGCCTCGGCATTTATGTTTGGTCTACAATCAAAGGCAAGCGAGATACCACTCTATCATACCTTTTTATGAGCATTGCAATGTTGCTTATGTTTATGTTTCATGTTACTTACTATTTTTGAGTTACATCTCTTCATAGTTTGCAATGACCATTAAGTAAACTTATTTGCGTACTCTTTAGTATGAATTGCCTAAGTATTTGATCATATGCTGAGAATATATACATCTTATGAAGCAAATGTGTTCGTGAAAGTTTCTTTTATCGCACTCAGTTTTCAACTAAATTGTTTGAGGACAAGCAATACGCTAAGCTTGGGGGGAGTTGATACGTCCAAAACGTATCTACTTTCTCGAACACTTTTGATATTGTTTCTCCTCTAAACTTGTGTGATTTGGATACAACTAACACAGACTGAAGCTGTTTTCAGCAGAATTACCTTGGTGACTAGTTTTTGTGCAAAAAATAAACTATCAGGAAAAATCCTGGAAAATATGCCAAAAATCCTATTTCACTAGAGGACTAACGGAGCCAGAAGACGAGACGGAGGAGGACCACAAGGGGCCCACACCACCTGGCCGAGCGGGAAAGGCCAGGCCACGCCTGGGGGTGGTGTGGCCGCCTCGGTCACCCCCTCGGCCTTCCTTTTTGCCTATAAGATGCCTCCTAACCTAAAAACCAGGGGGGGTCGATGTTTTTCCAGAGAGAATTCCACTATGCCGCCACCACCAGATTCCGCGAATCAGAACAGAAACTCCGTTCTGGCACCCTACTGGGGCGATGAATTGGAGGAGATCATCACCATCGCTTCTCCATCAACCATCCATGATTCCACCATCCATGAGTGAGTAATCCCCCGCTATAGGCTATGGGGATGGTAGGGATTGGATGAGATCGTTCATGTAATGGCATCAGATTGTTAGGGCATGGTGCCTAGTATCCATTATTAGTGCTTTTTTACTTTGCTGCAACTTGTTATGCTTCATGCTTGTCACTAGGGACCGAGTGCCATGATTTTAGATCTGAACATGTTATTGATTCATGATAATGGTATTGTTTGTGATCTTAGCTGCAAGTTGTATACACATATTCTTGTCCGGAACCAAAGGCCCCAAAGTGACAATAATCGGGATAACCGGAGGGGATGGCTTTGATGTGAGGATCACATGTGTTCATGGAGTGTTAATGCTTTGCTCCGGTGCTCTATTAAAAGGAGCACCTTAATTGCTAGTAGTTCCCTTGAGGCCTCGCTGCAAACAGGCTGGCAGGACAAAAGATGTTCTGCAAGTTCTCATTGCGAGCACGTATGACTATATATGGAACGCATGCCTATGATTATCTAGTACTTGGATGTTTTATCTTATTTATCTGTAAATGCCCTATGTCTTGATTGCTATATGAATTGTCTTGTCCATGCAACGCCCATCCATCCATCCCTATGCCTACCGCGCTTTAATCCTACTGTTTACTGCAATTGTTACTACTGTCTTTACTTTTACTACTGCTATTACTTTGCTATTGCTACTACAAAACTGTTGCTACTGATAAACTGTTGTGAGCAAGATTGTTTCCAGGTGCAGCTGAATTGACAACTCAGTTGTTAAGGCTTATAAATATTCTTTGGCTCCCCTTGTGTCGAATCAATAAATTGGGTTTCACTTCCCTCGAAAATACTGCGATACACCCCCTATACTTGTGGGTCATCAGTGTGTTACACCATTCCAAGTATATTCATGTTTTTATCTACCTACCAAATTAAACTTTTGTTATGTGAAAATTAGTGATTAAAGCTCACACAAACTTGATGGCACATTTTATTTTCTTGCACTTAATAAACTTGAACCATTGTGTCCATCTATGTTGCTTATATGCTTGAACTTTATAAGTTGTGAATTAGCAGAACCATGTTACCATGGGGAACACTTTCAACATTGCACTTATTATTCACTTGGTATCATGTTCTTTTGTTTATGGATGTCGACGGTGTGAAATAAAAGGGGAGCTTGTAAGCTCATGGAGTTTGTATGTGTGTTAGAGAAACGCCTGGGCGGCTATCCTAAGCCATTCCTAACCATGGTGGAAACTTGCAGCATAATCATAGTGAGCATTCTGTGAAGCATCCTCAATAAAAACCTATGCAAATAGCAAATAAAAAGATCGCTAAGATGGTCGTTGTCTGTTGCCTTGTCATTTTGATATGGGAAAGCTCCTATGTCATGGGGCAAGGGATACCCCATTGGCAGTTCTCAATGATACACATGTACTTACAATGACAAGAATTTACTTGTGACTAAAGTTGAGTAGCATGAGGTTCGGTACTCATAAGCAAGGGGCATGAGATTTTCAACTTATAACTTGTCAAGCATATCCTCACAGTTGTGTCACTTTAACCTTAATCACCTCAAGATGCTTATGATAGGGGAAATGAGAGCTAGAAGCTAATAAGTACCATAATTTTTGGAAGCTCTTTATGAAACTTGAAATCCCTGCTTCCCTCTATGAAGGGCCTTTCTTTTTTACCTTTATGTTGAGTCTCCATCTTCTATCATTATGCACCAATTGAGAGAGCATAGTTGTCATTCTTAGTTTAATGTGCATTGTCCCAAAACTTGTTGATTGATTCATAACTTTGATATTGCTTGTTCTTAAGTTACTTGTATCTAGTCACCCTTATGAACTTTGAAGGTGTCCTATGCATTTATGTTTTTCTATACCATGAGGGACAAGCTGATTACCACTCTTATTATGTTTTCTATATGTAAAACAAACAAATGTATTTCAATGAATTGTTATTCATGATCTTTTGTTTGTGCCTTTTTATGGTGCAACTTAGTTGCTTTGTCTTATTGTTAGCATTATATATTTTATGTTTATGTTAGAGTACTATGATCCCATGTATCAATGTTTTACAATACCTTATCAAGATTGTGATGGTGCATGTCACCTCAAAAATTATTCTTTTTATCACTTACCTACTCGAGGACGAGCGGGAGTTAAGATTGGGGATGCTTCATACGTCATAAATGTATCTATAATTTTTGATGCTCCATGCTTGTTTTATATCAACTTTCTTATGTTTTGTTCACACTTTGAGGTATTTTTATACATTTTATGGAACTGACCTATTAACAACATGCCGCAGTGCGAGTTACATGTTTTCTGCTGTTTTTGGTTTCAGAAAAGCTAGTAAAGAGATATTCTCGGAATTAGACAAAACAAAAGCCAAAATTCCTATTTTTTCAAAAGACGAAGAAGGCTAGAAGGAGGAGTGGAGATGGGCCACGGGGGGCCCACACCATCCCCTGGCGTGGGTCCCCCTGGCCGTGCCACCACGTGGTGTGGCCACCCTGGCCCACCTCTAGCATTACCCCTTCGCCTATATATTCCCCCCAAGATGAAAACCCTAGAGACAAGATCAGAATTCCACGAAAAGTTCCGCAGCACCGCCGCCTCCGAAGAGGAGATTCGGGGGACAAAAGTCTCTATTCCGGCACCCTGCCGGGACGGGGAAGTGCCCCCGGAGCCATCTCCATCGACTCCACCGCCATCTCCATCGCCATTGCTGACTCCCATGATGAGGAGGGAGTAGTTCTCTCTCTCTCTCGAGGTTAAGGTCTCTACAAGTAGCTATGTGTTCATCTCTCTCTATGCGTGATCTTATTGAGATCCTGAGATTTGTAATCTAGGATCTATTCTGCTACTCAAGTGCTTTAATTAATATGTGCTTATCCCCACATGTGTGAAGCTGACAGTATGAACACCGTGTGGCACTTTGGCTAAGGTTATATAAATACTTATCATGAGTATAATTTGAGTTGGATGTCTCTATGAGACTGTGGTGTTTGTTGGAACCATCTAGCGCTCAAGGTGATAGTGAGGGGTTAGCTAGCTGGGGAATACGAACTTTAAGGTGTGCTGTTATAGCCCTACATCGTTCAACCGGACAGTAGTTCAGGGTAGCATAATGAAGAGAAGGTATTTATATGAGAGTGTCCACTAGTGAAAGTATGATCCCTAGGCCTTGTTTCTAAGCATTGAAATACCGTTTACAATTAATCCTGTTACATGTTTGCTTGCTGCCACTCTTATTTCAGATTGCAATTACCACTTATAATCATCCATATTACTTGTATTTCACTATCTCTTCACCGAACTAGTGCACTATACACCTGACAAGTGTATTAGGTGTGTGGGGGACACAAGAGACTTCTTGTATCTTGATTGTAGGGTTGCTTCAGAGGGATACCTTTGACCACTTCCTCCCTAAGTTCGATAAACCTTGGGTGATCCACTTAAGGGAAACTTGCTGATGTTCTACAAACCTCTGCACTTGGAGGCCCAACACTATCTACAAGAATAGAAGCGTGCGTAGACATCAGACACTTGAGGGCGGTCACCAAACCCGTACAAGGCTTGGGGCAAACTCCACAACTCAATTTGAGGGCTCCCAAGAAATGCCACAAAGTCTCCACAAATCCACAATAGGCCAACAAGCTTGGGCAATCTCCACAACTCAATTGGAGCCCCCAAGAACACAACACAACTCCACACAACCGTATAGGGTTCCAGGAACCCAAGAGAAACAAGCCCAAGAGCTTGAACTCGCCGAAACTCTGAGGAGAACTCAAACCTATGCACCAAATGCAAGAGGCAAGTCCTTCTCTCTCAAATTCCACCAAAGCTACATAAGCTATTGGGGAATAAGAGAGGAAGAACATAAGAGGAGAACACAAAACTCTCCAAGATCTAGATCCCAAGGATTCCTTCACAAAGAAGGGATTTGGTTTGGTGGGGGTTGTAGATCTAGATCTCCTCTCTCAAATCCCTCAAAAAGATGCAAGAATCATAGGAGGGGGAAGGGGAGAGGGTAAGCTCTTCAAGGTCAACAATGGAGGAGAGAGAGAAGGGCAAAACAAGGAAAAAGCTAATTACCCCCGAAGGGGAAGGGGAGCTCCTTTTAAAGGGCTCCCCGATCTGCCCGTTACTCATAGTGTTGCACACGGACGGTAGTATCGGCAGGTGTCCGGTACTACTGTTGGCACCCAGCCAACGGTAATAAAATAACACAACAAGGGGCAGAAAGGCGAGCCTGGCTGGTACTACCGCCATGCACCAGAACTTCCAGCGGGGGCAGTACTACCGCCAGAAAATCTGATTGAAGATCCGTCAAATAGCGCATACCAAAACAGAGACCTACTGAACTTCAGCCGGAACTAGGTCTGGTACTACCGGCGACAAACATGCCCTAGCGGTACTACCGGTGGTGAGCCAGAACTTCTGCCCGGGGAAACTCCAGAACCAAAACTGCCACAACTTTTGCATCCGAACTAAAATGAGATGAAACCAATTTTGTTCGAAATATTGGGTATCACCAAGGGAGAAAATACCATGAATATATGTGAGATATCTCCCAAGGTGTGGAGCCGAAAAACCCGCAAGATCAAAGATGCAATAAGGTATTCAAGGGAAATCTGTTTTTGATGAACTAGAGTTTGTTATGATGATAACCACAAGCTCTAGATCCTCACATAGACAAGAATGAAAGAACAACCAAGAAATACGATGCTATGTATGCAAAGGTTTGAGATTTCTCCGAAAGATACGACCGAGCACTCACTCGAGAGACCCTCTTGATAGTACGACTATCTATCCTAAACCCGGTGTCCCAACACTACAAGAGGCCGGTAAAATAGAAAACCTATCAAGATCATACCTTTGCCTTGAGCATTCCACTTGAGCTTTATGTAGACCGTCTTGTCCTTCTCAAGATGGATCGCCTTTCTTGATTGCACTTGCTTGCTCTTGCTTGATGAAGACTTGAGAAATACTCCCCCATACTCCATGGGGAAACCTCCTCTTTGAACTTGTCTTCATCACACCATGATCACCGAGGATGGCAAGCTCCAAGCATGATATCTTCTAGAGATGGTGCATCTTGAGCTTGCACTTTATTTCTGGGTGATGCCTTGAAGATGGACATAAGGAACTCCATCTTCTTCTTCAAGACATACTTGATCTTCCTCTTATTCTTCTTCTTCAACAAGATTCCAATATGCACAAAGCTCTTGGATATTGCTTCTTCTTTTTCAACATTGAAACAAACACATGGTTCAAGCAATACCAATGGACAAACCTACAAGTGATACTCAATTTACACATTAGTCCATAGAGATTGTCATTAATTACCAAAACCACACATGGGGGCATACCTGCCCTTTCACTATGCAATCGTTCTAAATCCCAAAATCTGTGAAATACACTTTGATGGTCTAATGTTCGTGGCTCGTGGTGATTTATTTAGGATGTGTTGTCCTTTTAGATTAGATTCTCACTTGTGTTTCATATTAGGCTTGTGAGGATTTATGTAATGTATTACAAGTATTACAATGAATCATACAACAATATAATACATAAGTGTTGATAAATGACTCAAAGCTTCTACCATAAAGGTTTTTTTATTTAACTTGAGGCTTAAAAAGACACGATTAAAGTTTCCTTATAATGTACTCGAAAAGAATAACTTTTGAAGAAAAACTTACTTTATGAACAAAAACATCCAACCAAGTATCTTTAGAGTTTCACCTTATTTTAAACTATCATGGGATAAAACCATCAACATTACTGATTAACACCTTAATGAAAGTCTTGATTTTTTTGCAGCACGACATTGAACTTTTCTCATTACACATTATATCCTAAGGCAGAATTAAAAGTAGCATCACTTCTATTGGAATTGTGATTTATCACCATTCAAGGTTAATGGAGTCATTTTACTAATAAAGTAAACAATCATTATATTTTATCATTATGGACAAGTTTTACTTACTTTCTTTAGGGATTTCCTTTAAATTTTAAATGAGCTCATGGATTTTTAATACAAAATAGTAGGGAAACTGATTAGCCATTCAAAATAACATTTTTTATTACTTTATAATTTATAAAATTCTTTTAGAAAATAATATACAATTACTTTTAAAAAATTAGTTTTGGAAAATGTATTTAAGTGGATGTGAGTTGATTTCACTTGATACCATAATAAGTGAATTTATTAATGTAATCAAAAGCTAAATCAATAATATTAAAGACCTAAACAATTTTCATAAATCATTTAAAAATTAATAACAAAGGAAAATAATTAAATAAGGTTCTTAAATCATTAGATTTTAATTTTACTTCCAAAGTGTAAATTTATATTTTATAATGATAGAATTTATTTTTGTGATCATTTCGGTATATTATATGTATTTTTCCGATTTTTAAATAATAATTTATGATATTTCCCATTTTAATTCATTTCAAGACATTTTGGGAAAATACAAAAAGATTTACATTTTTGGATACACTTAATAATTTAGTTAAGAGAAATACATTTCTAAAATTTTATTTATCTTATATTGGGACCCATATGTTAGTATATTGAATTTCAGAAAATATTACACAAAGGGCACAAAATAAAAGAAAAATAAATAATGCATCATGATGACGTCATCAATGGGATGCTCCTAGTTGATCACGAATCCATCGATTCGCTGCTCGTGGGGTGATTGTTGGAAATATGCCGTAGAGACAAATAATAATAAGGATTATTATCATATTTCATAAAGTTTATGATTAAGTTTTTTATCATGCTATAACTATATTGAGAGGAAACATCAATACACGTGTGATATATAAAAACAACCAGGGGTTTCCGGTAAAACTCTAGTCATTGGTCCATTAGTCAACAGATGATCAAGGTTTCCAAGTCATGTGGCATTTATGCCAGTTGGAAATGGAGTCAACTCATTCTAATAATGAGATGATGAACCAATACCCAACCTAAACATCATGACCCGATCATGTCACAAAGTTCAAGTTACGATGATTAGAAATGGATTCTCGTAGACTATTCCTTAGATCGTGAGGCTATATCAATCACTGTCTCCCGAGAATGCTTAGATAGCATGAAACGTCACTTGGTAATACAGTGACAATAAATGTGTGTTTAGGTATTCGTAGGAACCGTAGAGGCAATATATGCCAAGAGTGGGATTTGTCCGTCCAAGTGACGGAAAGATACTCTAGGGGCCACTCAGAGAAGTTATATCCAATAGCTGCGCAACGTGTGATTTGATCATAGGGATATCACTTGTCGGAACGAGTCAAGTAGCATTGTTCGGTAACAAGATTGAACATGACATGGTGATGTCATTGATCAGATCTCAGGCAATGCGAGTATCGAGAGACAAAGGGAATAAGACAGGACTGTCCCGGTTCAAACGACAAAAAATCTTCGTGGAATGCACAGGGGTCACATGGCCATCCAGGTCCCTATGTCGATCATTGTTCCGAGAGTGTCCCGACCATGTATGGAGTGTTCCCGAACCATGGGGTATCACGCTTAAGGGCTTGATGATGCTTAGAGAGTGTTTAAAGGATCGGTAGAATCGCCGAAGAAGAGAAGAGAGAAAACATGAAGGGTTTTGATAAGTCCGAAGGATGTCTAGAGTGGAGGTGGAAGGTGTTCCATAGCCACGGAGATTGAATAAAATATGTGAATGAATATTAAATATTGATTTAATCATTTATTCATAATTATTTAATAAAAGATAAAATCAATTAAATGGTCAAAAGGCTTAATGGGCCAATTCCGGAGGGACAGGGGCCCATGAGGGAAAGGCAAGAGGAGAGAAGGGGCAAGGGGGTGGCCGGCTGGGCCAAACCCCCCCGTGCGGGGCCCACTAGGGCTGGCCGGCGGCGCCCCCTCTCCCTCTCCTTTAGTTCCACCCCGGGACTTTGAGGTAGGTAGTACCTCCCCTCCCCTATATTTAGTGGGGGTATTTGGCCAGATAAATACACACAATATTCAATAAAAAGTTTCCTCTCTTTTAGGGAGACCTCCAATTGATATTCTCTCTCTCTATTGTGATCGTGGTCTCAAGTTCGGACTACGTGAACGAGAGACATCTTCACCGTGGAGCACCGTTGCGCTACATGATCCGGATCTAGGAGCGACAACTGCTACTGGATCGAGGAAGCGGGAGTCATCGTTGGGCACCGGACATGTGTAACTCCCCGCGAGGTGTCACACTTGAGGCACTCAAGTCGTTGGAGCTACAGGAGTGCAAGGACTTCATCACGACCTTGAGGTCGGCTTCGGCTTGTCTACATCAACCACACTCTCCTAAGCGTTGACAACGCTTTTCGGTCTTCAAGAGTGATACGTTGCAAACATATCTATAATTTTTTGATGTTCCATGCATGGTTTTATCTACTTTCTTGTGTTTTGTTCCAACTTTGGAGTACTTTCTATACACTTTCTTGGACTAACCTATTAACAAGAGCCATAGTGGAAGTTGCCTGTTTTCTGCTGTTTTTGGTTCCATGAAAGTCAGAAAATGAATATTCTCGGAATTGGACGGGACAAATGCCAAAGTTCCTATTTTCCCGGAAGACTCACGGAGCCAGAAGGAGAGTCGGAGAGGGGCCACAGGGCGGCCACACCCACCCAGGCGCGGGTACCCCTAGGCCGCGCCAGGGCATGGTGTGGGCCCCCTGGCCGACCACCGACCTTGCCTCTTTCGCCTATATATGTCCCCCGATGCAAAAACCATAAGGAATCAAGCCTCGAGCCACGAAAAGTTCCGCAGCGCCGCCACCACTGAAGGGGAGATTCAGAGGACAGAAAGTCTCTGTTCTAGCACCCTGCCGGGACGGGGAAGTGCCCTTGGAGCCATCTCCATCGATCTCCACCACCATCTCCATCACCATTGCTGATTTCCATGATGAGGAGGGAGTAGTTCTCTCTTGAGGCTAAGGTTTCTACCGGTAGCTATGTGTTCATCTCTCTCTCTATGCATGGTCTTATTGAGATCATGAGCTTGTAATCTATAGATCTACCTTGCTACTCAAGTGCTTTAATAGATCTCTGATCTCCCCATGTGTGTGAAAGTGACAGCGTGCACACCATGATGGCACTTAGGCTAGAGATTACAAATACTTGTTATGAGTTATATTTGGAGTTGGATGTTTCTATGAAATTGTGGTGTTTGTTGGAACCATCTAGTACTCAAGGTGACAGTGTGGGGTTATCGAGATGGGAAAGGCTTACTTTGAGGTGTGTTGTTATAGCCCTACCATGGATTAGAGTGTCCAACCGGAGAGTAGTTAAGAGTAGTATCATAAAGAAGAATATATTTATATGAGAGTGTTCACTAGTGAAAGTATGATCCCTAGGCCTAGTTTCTAAGCACTGCTATTAGATCTATTACATGTTTGTTTGCTTCTATCTTTATTTCAGTTTTACTTTAGTCTTTTCCATGCCATCAAGCTATTTTCTATCACCATTACCACTTATAATTATCTATACCACTTGTATTTCACTATCTCTTCGCCATCAAGCTAGTTTTTATGAAAATGATCTTTTTAGTTCCCTAGCTTTGGAAGATAGCTATTCTATTGCTTATGATGATACTATGCCTCCAATATATGATGATTGCAGTGATGAATATGATATTTTCAGTCCACCTACTATTGAGGAGGAAATTAATTATGACTACAATATGCCTCCTATATTTGATGATTATGGTGATGAGAATAATAATGATAGCTATTTTGTTGAATTTGCTCCCACCACAATTAATAAGAATGACTATGCTTATGCAGAGAGTAATAATTATTATATGCATGTGGCTCATGATAAGAATGTTTTATGTGATAGTTATATTGTTAATTTTATTCATGATGCTACTGAAAGTTATTATGAGAGAGGGAAACATGGTTTTATGTATCTCAACAATATTAAGTTTCCCCTCTTTATGTTGAAAATTTTGAAGTTGCACTTGTTTAGCTTTCCTATGCTTGTTTCTTTGTGCTTTCATGACTTGTTTATTTACAAGATTCCTATGCATAGGAAGTGGGTTAGACTTAAATGTGCTTTGAGTTTGCTTCTTGATGCTCTCTTTTACTTCAATTCATATTTTCTATGTGAGCATCTTCTCAAACTATCAAGCCTAACTTAAAGGCGTTAAAGAAAAGTACTTATTGGGAGATAAACCAAATGTTTTAGATGAGTCTTGGAAGTTATTACTTTAGTAATAACCACTCCTTATCCTTTTTATTTGCTTTTTGTGCCAAGAGTAACCTCTAATGAGAGAGAAATAATGATTGGGAAAGTTGCTGTCCCGAAACAGATTTCTGTGCTTCACCGTAAAAATTCGTGTAAAATCTCTGTATGTCCTTTTGATGCTTTAATTTTTGTGCTCTTGACCCAGGTTGTTATCTAACTTTCGTTGGTTCAACACTTTTCGATTTGAGCAACATAAGGTCTTCGAAAAAATTCGTCTTTACCTGTTGGTCTGTTTTGACAGATTTCTGCCATTATTTGCATTTGCTTCTTGTTGGTTCCTTTTTGAGTTCTTTTGGGGAATTGAGCTTTTTAAGGGAAGTGATACAATAGCTTGTGTTTTAATGGAAGTTTTATTGGTGTTGAAACTAAACCTAAAGACTTATTATCTTGAGTGCACTAATGTTGCTAATAAAGATTGTATGAAGTTTTGTATGAAGGAAAAATTTCAGGTGTATGGAAGGAATGAGTAATGAGATGAAGGATGGACTAAAGCTCAAGCTTGGGGATTCCACACGTGTCACCCCAAGAAATATCTAAGAAGTACAAGCGTCAAAGCTTGGGGATGCCCAAGGCATCCCCTTCTTCATCAATAAAAGTTCCAGGTTCCTTCCAAACACTTCATTTTTATTGTTTCATGCACAATTGTGTTGTTCTTGGAGCTTCTTCTTATTCATTTTCGTTTTGGTTTTTCGTTTGCTTGGTTTGCTTAGTTTGCTGAATAAATTGGTTGGACCCCCTCTTTCATACATTGGTTTTCAAATAGTTTGGTTTGGTTTGGAAAAGAGTAGGAAAGTTCATGCTTAAGTGGTAAAGAGAGCTTGTTTTTGACTATGGCCTATGCTTTGTCATGCCATGCTTGATATTGTTTTGGCTTTCTGCTTAGTATTCTTTGATGTAGCATGACTTGTTATAAACAATTGAGATTGCTTATTATGCCTTTGAAGAATCATGCATTGTTTTAGCATATTAAAGCATAGTATTGTGGTATTCTCCTTTGATGCTTTATTTGGGTTGACTTGGCACATGCTCACACCATGTTATGACTATCCCAAGTCACCATAGCCTTTATGATGCTTTTAGTTTTCAACTTGTAGTGTCACTTTATGCTTTTATCAATGATGTTTTGTCGCTCTGCATGATTATGGCCATTATTGCTCTCTTAGTTTGTCGCTCCCAGTCTTTTGATATCCTCCACAACCAAGTATGAGTTCCACTCATGCATCCAACTGCTAAAACCAAGTTATTCCAAAGAGTCCACCATACCTACCTATTAACATTTGCTATTCCAAGTATATTCATGTTTTTATCTACCTTCCAAATTAAACTTGTTATGAGAAAACTAGTGATTAAAGCTCTTACGAACTTGATGGCACACTTTATTTTTCTTGCCCTTAATAAACTTGAACCATTGTGTCGTCTATTTTGTATATGCTTGCACTTATTTGTTGGGGATTAGCAGAACCATGCTGTCATGGGGAACAGTTTTAACATTGCACTGGTACTTTGTACCTAGTTGATATCATGCTCTTTTGTCTATGGATGTCGTCAGTGTGAAATGAAAGGGGAGCTTATAAGTCCATGGAGTTATGTATATGTGTTAGAGAAACGCCTGGGCCGCTGGTCTAATCCATGCTGACATGGTGGAAACCTATAGCGTAACCATAATGAGCTGTCTATGAAGCATTCTTCTTATAAAAAAGAGTCAGATATTGAAAAAAAAAGAGAAAAAGAAAAAAAGAGATATGAGAAAAGAGGAAAGAGAGAAAAAAGCACCATTTTCCCATGGTAAATAAGAAGATTGCTGAGATGCTCGTTGTCTGCTTGCCTTGTCATTTTGATATAGGGATTCTTCCGTATCATCGGGCAAGGGGTACCCCGTTGGCGGTTCTCTATGATACACATGTACTTACTATGATAAGAACTTACCGGTGACTAAACTTGAGTAGCATGAGGAGCGGCCCTCGTATTCAAGGGACATGAGATTTCCAACTTATACTTTGTCAAGTATATACTCCATAGTTTGTTCACTTTAACCTTAATCACTTCAAGATGCTTATGATAGGGGTAATGAGAGCTAAAAGCTATTAAGTACCATAATTTTTGGAAGCTCTTTATGAAACTTGAATCCATGCTTCCTTCTACGAAGGCCTTTCTTTTACTTTTTTGTTGAGTCTCCACCTTCTACCTTTATGCACCTACTTTGAGAGCATAGTGGCCATTATTAGTTCTATGTGCATTGTCCCAAGAGTTGTTGATTGATGCATAACTTCGATATTGCTTGTTTTAAACTATTTGTATCTAGTCACTCTTATAAACTTTGAAGGTATCCTATGCATTTATGTTTGCTACTCTATGAGGGACAAGCTGATGCCACTATGCTATGTTTTCTTTATGTGAAACAAACAAACGTCTTGCAAAGCATTGTTATTCATGAATCTTTTGTTTGTATCGCTTCATGATTACAACATAGTTGCTATGTCTTATTGTTTGAACTTTATCTTTCATGCTATGTTGAAGTACTATAGCATCCCGCTAAAACCACTACTAGAAAATCGCGTTGTTTTTGTGCATTGCATCATCATGACCGTGTGCTCATGTCATCATGCCACATTGCATTTGAGCATCGTCATCATCATGCATGGTTTGTTTGAAAACTATTTTCGCAACACCTAGTTTTGTTTTCTAAATATTCCCGTCTTCATTCAAATTAAAACCCGGGCCTCCGGAATATTTTGGTTTGTCTAAATACGGTTTGCAAAAGCCTTGTTTTTAATAAATAAAATTATTTGTTTATCTTTAGGAGGCAGCCCGCCAGGCCCGAAAGCCCAGCCGGCCACCTCCAAATAAATCCTATCCTAACCCAAAACCCTACCCACCACCCCTCACTCTCCCTTCCACTCAGCCGACCCGCCCACCAACCTCCTTCCCCTGCCAGCTCACTCCGGCCACTCACGGTGCGCCACCTCAGCCTCCTGGCCCCACTTCCCTCCACCTGCCCAACCACCCATACACCACACACACACACGAACACAGATGCACCATGCCACCCCATCCCACCACGCCACCTGCCTCCCACCCCGACAGCCTGGCCCACCACTCCCGCGTCCCTACCAACGGCCCGCGACCCACGTTCTTCCTCCCCCGCTCCGCCGCTCCTCTACCCTACCTCCTCCATCGCCGCTGGTTCCTCCGTCGCGCGTCGTCGGCCTGTTGCACCGATCGTCGCTAGCCCTCTCCTCGCCGGTGCGCCTCGCCTTCCCAAGCTCTACCTCGACCCGGTCGCACCGCGCCGTCGCCGTCACCAGCGGGCCCCGTCCTCGCCCTCGGCCCCAACCGCCGCCACCGTTCGTGCGAGGCCGCGCGTCCTCCTCACTGTGGCCCCTGCTCCACGCGCCGGCACCTCGAGCGCATCTCTGTCGAGCGCCTCGCCGACCTTCCGTCATCCCCTCTACCCCGACCCCGTCGCCGCTCACGCGTCGTCACCTACCGTGTGCCCTAGGACGACCTCCCCGGCCCACATCACCACCAGCCGCAGCCGCTGCGGACGATTCCATCCCGAACCTGCTTCCCGGAGCCCCGACCCCCACCTCGTCGCGTCGCGGGCTCGCTAGGAGCTCCGCCGCCGCAACCCCTGCTCCCGGTTCTCTCTGACCCCGACGGTGGCCGCTCGAGCACTCGCCCCGCGGTCCCTCTTCTCTGCCAGCAGGCTTTGCCCCAACTCCTTCCTCGTCGCCATCTAGCAACCTCGTCTCGACCATGACCCTCCTCGCCGTGACGCCGTAGGTTCCTCTGTCCCCGGCCTCTGGTTTTATTTTTGCCTTACAGGGAGAACCTTCTCAATAGCTGAAGGTAGCGATGAACCCGTGGTGGCACATGTCTGTGTGCTCTTACCGATGTTGTACCGATACGTGATGCTATTTCGGCTATGTTGCATTCTGCCTACCAAGTCAAGAATCCCGGACCTCTAGCTCGTTGCGGTCCGACAAGATCTCCGTCGCGGATTCAAGGGACCCTAAGTACCACCGAGACATCTCGATGAAACCGGCGCCGATACCCGAGTCTGACATCGACAATTGGAGCCAAAACCCCCAAGGTCGTCGACACGAACGCCAAGGTCTCCCGATGACCTGAAAACACCAAGTTCGCCAACACGGATACCGAGCGTCAAAGATCTGCTTCACGGAGAACCGCAAGACCTTCTTACCGCACCGATGCCCGAGGACCCGATGGCCACCAAGATCGCCACCTGAACGACTAGCACTTCACCACGGAACACCGAGTTCTCCATCGAGGACGTCAAGCACGTCGACATGGAATCGCAGGACGACAAGTTCTTCATCCCGAACACCAAGACCGACCCGATACGCGGACCCGACAAGATCTTCGCGACGACAGGATCAACACCAAACAGGGCGAATCCGATGAGCCGCCGATGCCGAACCAAGTCCTTCTTCCCAGAACGCCAAGCTCTCCCTCCGTTGTCCGAGAACGCTTCCGCCGAGATCCATCCCCGTCGAAACCTGAGACCGGACCCCAAACCCCTGGAACCAAGATCTTCCGAACCCAGATGTGTGCCCCTAAACCCCTATTTTTATACTATGACGTTATCATCTATCGCATATGAAATTGTTCATGCATGCATATCTGTCTGTGGTTTGGGGGCATTATGCCGATTCACCTCATAATTAAATATGGAGCATTTATGCGGGATATCTTTGTCTTATTCCGGACTCCATTTAAATTTGTGTAGCGAACCGATGCCATGTTTCACCCTGTTAATACAACATTTGGATTGCGGGGTAGTTAAATAACTCGCACCATTTAATTAATTGTCGGGACCCTGGTTCCGCTTAATACTACCTAATTGCACCGCATATGCATCATATCATGATCATGCCGGATCTTCTGCCGTGGTATTAAATATTGCATCCGGTGTTTCTTCTAGTGTTTGCTTCTTCGCAGATTAGGCCGATGAGTGGATGCGAGCACCGACAAGTTCTCCGGCTATGATCCGTCGGCAGTGTGTCCTAGGCGAGCATCTCTTCCCCTTCTACCTATTTTGCATTTATAGTCTTTATTTCCTCCTGTTGATCTATTTCTATCTGTGTCGCGATGCTCTAGTTTCCGTGCACCGGTTATATCCCGTGCAGCCTCTATATTGCCTTGGACACCTCCTATTACCTATGTTTGGTAGATAGCAGGCCTTGCGAGTCGTAGTCGCTTGCTTAGGTGTGATCTCGTGATGTCAAGTAAAACAGTTGTTGGAATGCTGGCAGATGTTTATTGGTGGAGATGCTTAATGGTGGAGTTGATCATGACTTTAAATACAACTATTAAAATGCTAGATATAACTAATGCAGAGGCACCGGTGGGCAATAGATGTTATTTGGTTCTTCCACGCTCACTTGTGTCCCGCAGGACCCCGAGTACTTAATACATGTTCCTTGATTTTTTGCACTATCCACATCCGGGAGGCCGTGGACCCCCCTGAGCCAGAGCTTGATTCATTTCTATTTCTTGGGGCCACAAACTAGTTTGGGGTTTTATTTACTATTCTGTACTTATGCCATGTTTACTGCTTTATTTAAGATTGTGCGTGGCGCACCTGTACTGTTTAGGATTGCGGAGTGTTTTCGCGGTATCGACAAGCCCAGTCACACTTTCGGGTTCCCAGTCGTTTACAGCCATTGGCGCAAACCTTGGGTCCGTCTCGGAGTCGGCCAACTTCGTTGCGGGTAGCTTAATGGGGTGGCCCCCTGAAATATTTATGAATCCTGTGATCACTTTGTCGTGAATGCCTCGCTGGGTTTTGAGTTGGTTTTTCCGAGGTTGATCGAGTGTGTGTTGCTATTTGTGCACCCCTGCAGGGTAAAACTTTCTGAAAGCCATGTCCGTGGTTATGGATGACTTGGAGGACAGTATCTCGATCATAGACAAGCATAACTAAAGTAGTGCTATAAATTTGACTTAATATGTGACTAGTAATCAGATGCAACTATAACGGAATGGATATTAAAAATGCCAACAACTGGTGGATCTGGGTTGTTTCATGACATGTTGTACCTGCCTAGTAAGTATTGCAACTCCAATGGAATGTGATAAAAGTGCCAACAACTGCTGGGTTTTGGGATTCCTCAGGACAATTATATCTGACTAGTAAATGTTCCAACTACAACGGAATGGTGATTAAAACTGCCCACTACTTATGCTATCAGGACGGCCCACGCTATCTATATCTGACTAGTAATTGCTGCAATTATAATGGAATGAATAAAATTGCCAACTGTGTGAGTTCCTTGGTCCGACTTCCTCGTTTGGTCTCGAGGGGGAAATACCAGGATGGGTTTGTTTGGTGTTAGCTTCAGGTTGGATTCGAATAGGTCTTTCTTACCCCTCTCTGATAACCGCCAGTTGTATCGAGTCTCTATAGGTTGTTTAGTGCCGCTGCGCTGCCGCTTTAGCCCACTATACCTATGTAGGCGAGAGCCGCCGAATTCTAGCCTCGCCGTGTACTGGCCTCAGTACTGACGCTCCTCTTTTTCCTTTGCCCTTTGTCGACACCCCTTTTGTTTTAGCAGGTTTTGAGATCGACGTCGTTAGCAGGGTTACCCTTCCGGCTTGGCCTGGGCAGGGTTATGGACGCCATTGGTTATTCTTCAGGGCTCTTAGCCCCATTTGCATCTTGTCCATACTCGGACGCTGTGTCGTTTTCAAGGTGATTTGGATCTTTGTATTGTATATCTGTATTCTTGACTCGCCGAGTCGCTGTTGTATAAATATATGTTATGTGGGTCCCATAGAGGACTGTTGTGTAATGGTATTACTTCGTTTTCCCACCCGCACGAAAGTGCCTGGTGGGCGTCCTTGAATCGTTTCTATGTGTGTTTGGCGGGAAGCGCTAAAACTTGCATAGGGCCGAATCGAGGGTGTTACAAGTACTATGATCCCAGCTTTTAAAAAATACTTAGATCAAGTTTATGATGGTGCATGTCACCTCAAAAATTATTCTTTCATTTTATCACTTACCTACTCGAGGACGAGAAGGATTTAAGCTTGGGGATGTTGATACGTTGCAAACGTATCTATAATTTTTGATGTTCCATGCTTGGTTTTATCTACTTTCTTGTGTTTTGTTCCAACTTTGGAGTACTTTCTATACACTTTCTTGGACTAACCTATTAACAAGAGCCACAGTGCCAGTTGCCTGTTTTCTGCTGTTTTTGGTTCCAGGAAAGTCAGAAAATGAATATTATCGGAATTGGACGGGACAAAAGCCAAAGTTCCTATTTTCCCGGAAGACTCACGGAGCCAGAAGGAGACTCGGAGAGGGGCCACAGGGTGGCCACACCCACCCAGGCGCGTGTACCCCCAGGGCGCGCTAGGGCATGGTGTGGGCCCCCTGGCTGACCACCGACCTTGCCTCTTTCGTCTATATATGTCCCTCGATGCAGAAACCCTAAGGAATCACGCCTCCAGCCACGAAAAGTTCCACAGCGCCGCCGCCACCAAAGGGGAGATTCGGGGGGACAGAAAGTCTCTGTTCCGGCACCCCGCGGGACGGGGAAGTGCCCCCGGAGCCATCTCCATCGATCTCCACCACCATCTCCATCACCATTGCTGATTCCCATGATGAGGAGGGAGTAGTTCTCTCTTGAGGCTAAGGGTTCTACCAGTAGCTATGTGTTCATCTCTCTCTATGTATGATCTTATTGAGATCATGAGCTTGTAATCTATAGATCTACCTTGCTACTCAAGTGCTTTAATAGATCTCTGCTCTCCCCATGTGTGTGAAAGTGACAGCATTCACACCATGGTGGCACTTAGGCTAGAGATTACAAATACTTGTTATGAGTTATATTTGGAGATGGATGTTTCTATGAAATTGTGGTGTTTGTTGGAACCATCTAGTACTCAAGGTGACAGTGTGGGGTTATCTAGATGGGAAAGGCTTACTTTGAGGTGTGCTGTTATAGCCCTACCATGGATTAGAGTGTCCAACCGGAAAGTAGTTAAGAGTAGTATCATAAAGAAGAATATATTTATATGAGAGTGTTCACTAGTGAAAGTATGATCCCTAGGCCTTGTTTCTAAGCACTGGAACACCGTTTGCTATTAGATCTATTACATGTTTGTTTGCTTCTATCTTTATTTCAGTTTTACTTTAGTCTTTTCCACGCCATCAAGCTATTTTCTATCACCATTAGCACTTATAATTATCTATACCACTTGTATTTCACTATCTCTTCGCCGAACTAGTGCACCTATACACCTGACAAGTGTATTGGGTATGTTGGGGACACAAGAGACTTCTTGTATCTTGATTGCAGGGTTGCTTGAGAGGGGATACCTTTGACCACTTCCTCCCTGAGTTTGATAAACCTTGGGTGATCCATTTAAGGGAAAACTTGCTGCTGTTCTACAAACCTCTGCACTTGGAGGCCCAACAACTGTCTACAAGAATAGAAGTGCGTAGACATCAAAGGGTAAGTTCGCGAAAAGCCCCTCTTGTTACTGCATTACTAATAGATAGGTCCTGGCAACATCGGGGTTCATGGGCGTAGGGTAAAATTTAATTGTTTTCATACGTGGAACCCCTACAGTGGTATCAGAGCTAGATCTATGCGTAGTAATGCAAGTACGGGTAGAACACACGAGATGTAGCGTGTGGGCGTTGATCTTTTAGTTGTTACCCTCCCACATGTACTTGTGTATAGCACAGTAATGCTTGATGAAGCGGCCCCCAACCGACTTTACGCGTTCATTCGCGAGACTGGTCCACGCTTGACATACGGCTTGTACCGAATAAAGTGGCTTAGGGGGGGTGTCTGTGTCTCTCGCATTAGTTGGTATTCCATTTGCAACGGAGGGCCCCGAAATGGGTATAGTATAGACAGCTACTTGATCAGCGTTGTGGTGAAAGTTCGTAGGTAAGAACGGTTCTTGCGCAAAATCCCATTCAACCACGTAAAAAATGCAAAGATAAAGTAGAGGCATCTAACTTTGTTTTGCATGAGGCGTTGCTTTGTGATATGGTTTTGGCAAAGGTAAATCGATTATCTTGTGTTACGTAGTAGTAGATAGTCACGGAGGTGACAGACTACCATGCTTGAAAGACACCGGTACCCTGGTGTCTACGGCGCCGGAACCCTGGTGCCGGAATTCAGTGACGACGGATGGAGATCACGACGTGAAGGTCCATATCACATCGCATTTACATTCAATGTTATTGTTTGTATATCTTATTGTGTGCTACTATTAGATACTCGACGGTAGCCTAATAAGATGATCCTTGTTTAAAATTACCAATGATTGTGTCCCCCCTTAGTGTGCACCACCAAGAAAGTTCTTCGGTATGAGGCAGGCCGTGATGAGCAGGTGTCAGACATATCTACATTCGCATACAGTGGGTGTAAGCCATGTTGTACAACGAATACACTAAGGTTGAGTTGGCGAGCCTAGCACATTACAGAGACGTGGCCTCAGGACGCGTATGGTCGAAAGATTGAGCATGATTCGCATGAATGATGTGACCGACGTTTAGCGTCCACCCTAGAACCCACATTGATGGCCGTGATGATTGGGGGAGATGTGGGGAAAAGGGGTTATGTTATCACTAGAACCCTCCAGGGGATATGTGTTTCTAAGTGGAGCTATTATTAACTCATTTAGTTATCAACTTAGTCTAAATTCCTTTTGCAATTATAAATGTAGAGATGGCTCACCGTGAAGCTTACTTTGTCATTGAGGAATGGGTAGTGGGTGAGAAACTTAGACTTGATGGATCCAACTTCCCTAGTTGGCTTGTGCGCCTGAATGATCTCCTTACTAGGAATCATGTGGTAGACTACATACATCGCATGATGGATTTGACTGATCTAGACCACTATGAGACTCCACAAGATCTGGCAAACCACTACTATCGTCAAGAGATGTGCACCTACATTCAGATAATAATGCGTTACGGGATGGTGGATGAACTCCATCCGCTCATGCGTGATCTTGATCCATATTCGATGGTGGATAAGCTGAGAGCGGAGTTCATAAGCCATGTGTGCATGTGGAAGCACGAGTTGCTTGGAGAGTTCCTTTTCATACAGATGGCGGAGCATACATGTCTGAAGGGTCACTTGGAGCGCATGCTTGATGCACACATGAGACTGGTTCACTTCGTGAACTACTAGATGGATGATACGTTTGCGTTGCGATAGGCGTGCTGGTTTGGTCGTTGCCTCCTAGCTACGAAGGACATCTCCGGAGTAGCATCACGAGTGGTGATACGGAAACATTGGATTTCCAAGAGTTCATATTACGTTTCAGGAACGTAAAGGTTGAACCAATCATCGGTGAGGTCATCGATGACAAAGGTATATATTTGATATACAATTTTATAAATGTTATAATCTTGCAACCACATTTGCAGTGTTAAGTATATTTGATACTTGTTCCGTTTTACTGATAACAGGCCCTTCTGCATAGAGGTGCTTGTTGGAGAGGAGGTGACGTTGCGTGTTGATGGCGAGCATGATGATGATGGCCAACGACACTTGTAACACCCCGTCCACTCCTGGGCCCGGGGGGTGTCGCTCCTGGCACCTTAATAGGATATCTAGACTGGCCCCACAGACCAACACTAGTCTTTTCTGTGCACTTTGTCCTCACTCGTGCGCACCCGGTACCCACTTTCCGGTCGGTCACCCATCCTAGAATTGCTCTAGGCCAAGCACGCTTAACCTTAGAGTTCTTTTCGAATGAGCTTCCGGAAAAGAAGTTACAACTTGTTGATATGGGTATCCTATCAATCCTATTAAGGCATGTGCCTGGATCTCACATACACCCACCCTTTAGAAGATCGATGCCCTCATCGATCAAGCACACCCCAGGAACGTTCCCTCTTGGCACGCGTCTGTGCGTCCAGTGCCGGCACATGTGCCATGCCATGTCCACTCTGGGCCACACGCGCCATGCTCCACATGTCCCGCCACTAACACGCACACACCCGTGTAATCGCAAGGGTCGGCTCTGATACCACTTTGTAACACCCCGTCCACTCCTGGGCCCAGGGGGTGTCACTCCTGGCACCTTAATAGGATATCTAGACTGGCCCCACAGACCAACACTAGTATTTTCTGTGCACTTTGTCCTCACTCGTGCGCACCTGGTACCCACTTCCCGGTCGGTCACCCATCCTAGAATTGCTCGAGGCCAAGCGCGCTTAACCTTAGAGTTCTTTTCGAATGAGCTTCCAGAAAAGAAGTTGCAACTTGTTGATATGGGTATCCTATCAATCCTATTAAGCCATGTGCCTGGATCTCACAACACTCTCCCTCAACATTTATCACTTGGTTTATGTTTTAGGATGATTATTGTAATCAAAAGATTGTGAACCTCTTTAGTGTGTCTCACACTTTGTGAGACGGTTATTCAGATGAGCTTTTAACAAATAGTTGTTCAACTTTTATGAATGATTTCTATTTGTGTTCATATCTTGTTCGATTATGTGTGAATTATCCTGATTTTGAAACTAATTTATAATACATGAACATTTGTAAAATATTGAAATGCCTCAAAATTACCCAACTTAATGATATGTTCATTAATGAATGAAACCATTGTTTAAATTCAAAGTTATGTGATAATATGTGTGAATCATGCCTAAGTTCGGCAAAATAACTTGAACACCGTGTATTACTTGAATACAAAGTGTTTGATGAATTTTTGAAAGTAAATACATATTCGATGTATTGTGTTTTAACAAAAATGGGGATTATCATTATATGATTGTTTAAATGTGTAAACAAGTTTACCAAAGGAAACATAAGTATGAAACTATTTGATATGATCAAAGTGTTTCATCAAACAAAGGGTATTAAAGTTAAATGAGAATCTAATTACTACGATTTTATCAATAGTAATGAAATTCGACTTTATAAGAATGTCATAAAAGAAATTGTGAAATGCAAAGCGTTTTGAAACATCAAAATGCAAAGCATCACAATTTGATATTAGATATCAAAGTGGGTGAATAGATGGCGCCAAATAAATCGTTGTAGTGTAGATGTAGAGACCATTAGTTAGAAATAGTTAGCACTCAATTAGAACATATAGTAAACCATTTGGATTCGTGAGAGCGGCTCCATATCGGGTATGGATCGTCGTAAAAGTTTTGGGGTTATTCGATATAACCCAAACAATAGCGAATAAGTCCTTGTAGAGTATTCATTGGAAACTTTGAATACGAAATCCATAGCTGGAACCAAAAGGAAAGCAAAATTTGTATTGCTTGGATTTTGGTGCATTCTCGAGAAAGTTCACATTCAGTGATATTTCTCGATTATGAAGCTTTTGGAAGATAGTGTGAAACACAATGAGGACTCAAGACCCTACATCAGAGTGTTGATAAACACAATGGAAAGTGTTCCTGAACGATTCTCTTCACAAAGGAAATAATCAATAATAATGATCATTGTGTTTTCCCCACTAGTGTTTTCACTACATGAAGTAGGATTCAAAATGTATCCCATATCTTGTCTGGAGACATTTGTGAATCATTTGTCATGATTACCAGAATATGACATACCTATGAACTACTAAGAAAATAATGGTAATCTAATGTTATGAGAAATCCTAGAAGCAAAATTCCCTTGAGATTCGAAAGTAATTCATTGCTAAATCTTACAAGTAAAGGGTTACTTGAATTTTCCCAAATGACTGCAAAGCCATAATGGAGAAAGGGGTGAATGACAAAAGCACACATTGTCAAGTATTGGACAAATTCAAATGAATTTGATTCAAGTGTGCTAAATGTCTAGTGGATTTAAAACTAGTAAAAGTACTAGTATCTCATAGTAAATCTCCAAGTTTGATATTTGATCAAAGGATTTTGAAATCGTTCAAAATAGTGAGTGGATATGCAATTTGCATGAAATTGAGTGGGAGCTATAAAAGTCTTCCTAAAACAATATGTGAATGACATATTTTTGAGTGGGAGCAATATAAGTCTCAAATTCAAATATGTAGGAACATAGTTTGAGTAAGAGTAGTGACTCATACCCAAATATGTTGGGAACATATTTTGAGTGGGAGCTTATAGGAGTGATTCTTAAGTGCGTATTCGACACATTAAGAATAAAAGCGCAAGTACCAATAAATAATGATTTATAAGGAGTATAAGTTGATAATAAGCGTATTATGATATTATGTAGTATTCCTTAAAGGATTCTGAAAAGGGTTTCAAAATAGAAGATAATTAAGGATCTGGTCCTTAATAACTCAAGATAGGAATAGTATTAAGTTTAACATCAATGACTGAAAGAAAGAAAAGGATGATCATCATCCACTATGTTGAGACATAGGTTATATCTTAGAAAACCATGATAGTAACTTAACATAACATATGATCAAGAAGGAACATTTGAAAAGTGATTAAGTTTGAATCATGGAATGTTGAGCTAAGTTTGTCCGCAATGTCTAATAGAGAACTATAGACATGTTTTCCAAATCCATAAAGGATGGCATATCTTAAAGCATAAAGAGTTATGTTATATGTTGGAAACTCCTGTAATACCGACTAAAGTCAAGTAGGAAGCGAGGTGAACAAAACATCGAAAGTTGCACAGAGTGCACTCGTGTTTCGATGATTACATTTATAATAATAGATAAGGGTACCATCTAAAGTGTTGTATAATGTTATGGCAGGGCTAGTTCGCTTTTAACATAGAATTATGTGTCCCAGGGCACAATGCCCATGCGAAAGCCCTCGAGGTTGATCTAAAGTCATTGTAGGCTCCTGGAATTCGGCCTTGTTCTGCTGCCATAGCGATGATGCATACACAAAGATGTTATCATGTGATGATAAAGTATTAATGTCAATCAAGGTGACATTAGTAAGTTGCAAAGGATTTGGGACTATAAAGTACATGCCCAAGACTCAACCTCTTCTATGAGAAAGCATGTTCAGGGTACCGGACATATGGTGCCAATGATTAAGAACAAATGCAGCTAGTTTATTGGTACTCTAGTGCAACTGGGAGACTGTTGGAAATATGCCCTAGAGACAAATAATAATAAGGATTATTATCATATTTCATAAAGTTTATGATTAAGTTTTATATCATGCTATAACTATATTGAGAGGAAACATCAATACACGTGTGATATATAAACAACCAGGGGTTCCTGGTGAAACTCTAGTCACTGGTTCATTAGTCAACAAATGATCAAGGTTTCCTCATCATGTGGCATTTATGCCAGTTGGAAATGGAGTCAACTCATTCTGAGAATGAGATGATGAACCAATACCCAACCTAAACATCGTGACCCGATCATGTCACGAAGTTCAAGTTATGATGATTAGAAATGGATCCCCGTAAACTATTCCTTAGACCGTGAGGCTATATCAATCACTGTCTCCCGAGAATGCTTAGATAGCATCAAACGTCACTTGGTAATACAGTGACAATAAAGGTGTGTTCAGGTATTCAGAGGAACCGTAGAGGCAATATATGCCAAGAGCAGGATTTGTCCGTCCACGAGATAGAAAGATACTCTAGGGCCCACTCGTAGAAGTTATATCCAATAGCTGTGTATCGTGTGATTTGATCACATGGATATCACTTGTCGGAACGAGTCAAGTAGCATTGTTCGGTAACGATATTGAACACGACATGGTGATGTCATTGATCAGATCTCGGGCAATGCGAGTATTGAGAGACAAAGGGAATAAGACACGATTGTCCCGGTTCAAACGACGAAAGATCTTCGTGGAATGCATATGAGTCACATGGCCATCCAGGTCCCTCTGTCGATCATTGGTCCGGGAGTGTCTCGACCATGTCTGGAGTGTTCCCGAACCGTGGGGTATCACGCTTAAGGGCTTGATGTTGTTTAGAGAGTGTTTATTGGATCGGTAGAATCGCCGAAGAAGAGAAGAGAGAAAACTGGAAGGGTTTCGATAAGTCAGGAGGATGTCCGGAGAGGATGTGGAAGGTGTTCCATAGCCACGGAGATTGAATAATATGTGAATGAATGTTAAATATTGATTTAATCATTTATTCATAATTATTTAATAAAAGAGAAAATCAATTAAATGGTCAAAAGACTTAATGGGCCAATTCTAGAGGGAGAAGGGCCCATGAGGGAAAGGCAAGAGGAGAGAAGGGGAAAGGAGGCGGTGCCCCCCTCTCCCTCTCCTTTAGTCCCACCCCAGGACTTTGAGGGAGGTAGTACCTCCCCTCCACCTATATATAGTGGGGGTATTTGGCCAGATAAGTACACACAATATTCAATAAAAGGTTTCTTCTCTTCTGGGGAGACCTCCAGTTGATATTCTCTCTATCTCTCACCCGTGACCATGGTCCCAAGTTCGGACTGCGCGAACGAGAGACATCTTCACCGTGGAGCACCATTGCACTGCCGGTTTCGGATCCAGGAGCTCTACTTCTACAACTGCTGTTGGATCGGGGAAGCGGGGGTCATCTGTTGGAGATATGCCCAAGAGGCAATAATAAAGTGGTTATTATTATATCTTTATGTTTATGATAAATGTTTACATCCCATGCTATAATTGTATTATTAGGAAACACTAATACATGTGTGTTTTGTAAACATAAAAGAGTCCCTAGTAAGCCTCTTGTTAAACTAGCTTGTTGATTAATGGATGATCATGGTTTCCTGATCATGGATATTGGATGTCGTTAATAACAAGGTTATATCATTAGGAGAATGATGTGATGGACACACACCCATAGTAAGCGTAGCATAAGATCAAGTCATTAAGTTCGTTTGCTATAAGCTTTAAAATACATAGTAACCTAATCCTTCGACCATGAGGTTATGTTAATCACCATCACCGGATGGGTACTTTGATGACATCAAACACCGCTTCGTAACTGGGTGGTCATAAAGGTGTCATTGGGTATTCTGAAAGTATGTGTTGAAGCGCATGGACCAAGATTGGGATTTGTCCATCCATATGACGGATAGATATGCTCTGGGCCCTCTCGGTGGAATGTCATCTAATTAGCTTGCAAGCATGTGACTGGGTCACAAGGGATGACATATCACGGAACGAGTAAAGAGTACTTATCAGTAACGAGGTAGAACTAGGTATGGAGATGCTGACGATCAAACCTTGGATAAGTATAGTATCGCGAGACAAAGGGAATTGGTTTCATATGTAAGTGGTTCAATCGATCGCAAAGTCATCGTTGAGTATGTGGGAGCCATTATGGATCTCCAGGTCCCACTGATGGTTATTGATAGGAGATGTGTCTCTATCATGTCTACATATTCACGAACCGTAGGGTGACACACTTAAGGTTCGAAGTTGTTTTAAGTAGATATGGAATATGCGTTGGAGACCGAATGTTGTTCGGAGTCTCGGAATGGATCCGGGACATCACGAGGAGATCCGGAATGGTCCGGAGAATAAGATTCATATATAGGGGATCATTTTCTAAGTTAGGAAATGTTCCAGAGTGTTTGTATGAGGATTCTAGAAGGTTTCGGAATGTTCCGGAAGGTTCTAGAAGATATCTTGGAGTTTGCCTGAAAATCAAGATAGGGATCAAGGAGTCCTGGTGGGTCAAGACACGGATTCGTGGGGGAGGAGGACTCCTCCCCCCTCCCCAAATTCGTTGGCCATAGAGGAGGGGAGTCCTACAAGGACTCCCCCTCCCCAGGCGCGCCTCCTCCCCTTAAATAGAAGGGCAGGGGCGCCCCCTCCACCTTTGCTCTCATAACACCCAATCTCTGCCGCCTCTCTCCTCCACCATCTTCTGCACAGGCATAGGCGAAGCCCTGCAGAATTCTCTACTCCACCACCACCACCACGCCGTCGTGCTGCTGGGATTCCGTGGAGAAGATCTACTACCTCCGCTGCTCGCTGGAACGGGGAGAGGAAGGTCTGCTTCGACTCCGCACGTGTGACCGACTGCGGAAGCGCTGCCGAATCGTGGCGCCGGAAGGATCGTCAATTTGACCAAGGGCGGAAGCGCTGCTGGAACGCGACGCCGGAAGGATCGTCTACTTGACCGAAGGCGGAAGCGCTGCTGGAACGCGACTCCGGAAGGATCGTCCACACGATCTTGAGATCGGCAAGTGATCGACTACATCAACCACGAGATCTAATCTCGTTAACGCTTTCGGATCTACGAGTAGTTCCCATCTATCTCGTTGCTCATGTCTAATAGATTAGATCTTGGCTTTTATCTAGATTAGATCTAGGTTTTGTTCGTTCTTGCGGTAGAAATTTTTTGTTTTCCATGCTACGAACCCATCAGTGGTATCAGAGCCGTATCTATGCGTAGATCTGTTGCACGAGTAGAACACAATGTTTTTGTGGGCGTTGATGCTTTTGTTGTCGGTGTCTTAGCGTGTACTTTACATCTTGCGGCATGGTGGGATGAAGCGGCTCGGGCTAACATTACATGTCATCGTACATGAGACTTGCTCCACGCTTGACGTGCAACTTGCTTTGCACAAGTGGCTTTGCGGGTGTCTGTCTCTCCCACCATAGTTAAGATTCAATTTACAATGAGCATCTTGACAACACTTGTATCAACGTTGTGGTCCTTGTTCGTAGGTAAGATCGGTCTTATGCGAAAGCCCCAAACCACGTAAAACATGCAAAGAAAATTAGAGGCGTCTAACTTGTTTTTGCAGGGGTTTTGTGATGTGATATGGCCATCATGTGATTATGATTATATTTGATGTATGCAATGATCCTTGTTGTAATATGGCAACCGGCAGGAGCCTAATGGTTGTCTTTTAATTCTGTTAAGACCTGCGTGTCTATTCATCTTGTAATAGCTTTATTCCAAGTAGTTGTAATAGTTGCTAGTGATGATGGACAATCATGAAGCGGCGCCACGGACCTTGACGCCATGCCGGTGATGATGGAAATCTTGTCCATGCTTTGGAGATGGAGATCAAAGGCACAAGAAGAAAGGCCATATCATATCACATATTATGAATTGCCTGTGATGTTAATCCTTTATGCATCTTGTATTGCTTAGATCGCGACGGTAGCATTATAAGATGATCCCTCTCACTAAATATCAAGTAATAAAGTGTTCGTCCTTAGTTGGCACCGTTGCTAAGACTCGTCGTTTCGAAGCATCTCGTGATGATCGGGTGTGATAGACTCTACGTGTGCATACAACGGGTGCAAGCCAGATTTGCACATGCAGAAACTAAGGTTAACCTTGACGAGCCTAGCATGTACAGACATGGTCTCGGAACACAGAATACCGAAAGGTAAAACATGAGTCATATGGATGATATGATGAACATGTTGATTGTTCGCCTTTAAAGCTACATCATCTCACGTGATGATCGGACTTGGTGTAGTGGATTTGGTTCATGTAATCACTAAAACAACTTGAGGGATGTTGTTTTGAGTGGGAGTTCATTTGTAATTTGGATTAGCCGAACTCAATTTATCATAAACACAATCAAAGTGAATTTGCATAGTTTGTTGTAGTCATTGGCATCCGTTCACCACCTTACGCTTAGTTATAGTTGAGATAGTGGAACTATAGAAATTCTGGATATTTGCTTTACGAACTGGTATCGTATTGTTTTGAGTGTCAATTAAAATTTATAAGTCCTATTGCAAACTTTCAGCAAACTCAATTTACTCCATGAAGTTTAATAAATAGTATTAAATCAAGAGTAACAATTCCAGTGTTAGTATCTAATGTATCATGTTAG
Organism: Avena eriantha; assembly: GCA_910589775.1. Classification (NCBI taxonomy): domain Eukaryota; kingdom Viridiplantae; phylum Streptophyta; class Magnoliopsida; order Poales; family Poaceae; genus Avena; species Avena eriantha. The sequence goes on from OU342743.1 coordinate 185,411,340, forward strand.
CCTCCATGGTTCTTGATACTCAAAAGATTGTTTTTAATATCAAGTTTATCTAAGAGCTGAAAGCAATGTTTCAGAAACCATCATATGTGAAAGGTATTGCGATATCTAAAACAATGTGTTGGTTACAACATGATAGAGTAAACGTCCTCATATTTGATGAGAATTTGTGAAGACGCTAGTCGTCCTAATCCTCCAAAAGGTTTTGAAAAAGAAACATTATACTCACAATTCACCTTTATAAGCTGTAGCAGCTTGATCATGAAAGTTGTCATGATAAGGATGAATAGAAGATGTAAGTAAAATGTTTACTACGCTAAAAGATTACTAAAGAATGGATTTTTGAAAGAACACCAAACATTTGATGATGGTGATCCACCTCAAAGTGCAAGTCCAAAGGTATTAGTAGTTGACTATATACGCTTTGTACCATGTGTCATGTTAATGACACCGCTATTGATGTTAATAGATTCTTTAAAAAAAGAAATTGCTGAAAGAGAATCTATAAAATATTTGGCAGAAAAGAAAAGATTGGAGATGTCCAACTTAGGCACATAGAATATATACATGTTATGGTTGTATTCCTTGCTTGTTAAACAATGTGGTTCTCCGGTATTGGATACCGAATTGGTTGGTATGCTATGTCATACAGGACAACGTAATTCATGAACTACAATGGCCTAAGTAACTAGCAAGAGGATAAGTGATGATGTTCATCGAAAACAAACAAAGGGTTGTTGTGTTGCTCGTTAACATCAAAGCTTGCCTTCAAGATTTGTTTCAATAATTGTTATTTTGTTCCGGTATTACGAAAACAATGGTTGTTCAAATAATTACCATATTCCATAAAGGATGGATGAACTTTTACAAGTCTTGTGGGAGAAATCACATCCATAAACACTATTGCTAAAATGTCGCAAGAAAAAAGGATTGAAAGATCACTTGCGAAGTGACATCGCCGTTTAAATTATATTGGAAAGAAGACATGAAGAAACTCCATGTTGATGGAATTTTGGAGTCTTTTGATTTTGATCAAATGACGCTTGTGAAACTTTCTATAGATAATTAAAACTTCGTTCATAGGCCAAAAGGAACGAATGAATGGCTTATTGGAACTTGTACATATAGATGTATGAAGCCCATTATGTAGTCAAGAGCGATGGATTTCAACTTCATATGCTTTCTCCGAGAATTTGAGTGAATATATGTATATTTACTTAATAAGGAGGAAGTATGAAACATTTGAAAATTGATCAAAGACTTTCAAGATGAAGTTGAAAATCATTGTAACAAGAAAATAAAGAGTTTATGATTCGATCATAAAGGAAGATATTTGAGTTACATGTTTAGCAAAAACACCTAAGACTTGAGGAATTGTTCTATGATTTGTGTTTCCCGATAAACCATAGGATTATGGCATATTCGAGAGATAAAATCAAACCATGTTTGAGATGGTAAGATCAAGGGTGTCATTTATAAAACTGCCATTATGTTTTTAAAGATTAAAGCTTTAGTGACTATCGCTTTTACACTGAAAAGAGCTCCATCGTGATCCGTTGAAATGACACCATATAAGTCATGGTTTGGGATAAAACCCAAATTGTCTTTTCTTAAAATTTTGGTATGTTATGCATAAGTAAAATGTTTACAACCAAAGTCGTATAAGCACGTCTTTGTAGGTTATCCCAATTTTTTTTTTTGGGAATTTCTCCATAACACTGAGGACAAAAGAGTTTGTTACTTGGAACATCAAGTTTCTTGACAAGGAATTTTTCGTGAAAATTTAAGTGGGAGGACAATAGAACTTTGATAAGGTTGTGGAACCTTAGCTATATGTGCTAAGTAGCGCAGCGCCGGAAAGTGTCCCGGTGACGGCCACAATGCTCATGGCTCTCGTGATTACAAAAGGTGTGATCTCGGAGATAAGAGTTCCTATAGAACCATGTGGGTCAGTAAGAATCAAATAGTAAGATTTGATAAGCAAGTCGTTATTGTTTTGACAATGATGAACCGACTACATGCAAAGAAGCGATGATGGGCCCTGACTCCATAAATTGACTAGAAGTCATGGAATCCGTGATAGCATCCATACACAAGAAATCAAGTTTCTGAACTTTGAAGACCCTCCGGAAAGGTGTGAAGCCTATCGGTCGTGTTTGGATCTATAAAGAAATAGACATGGATGTTTCAAATCTATGAAATAGTCGACATGTCGGAAAGAGTTTACGACAATGTTCAAGGAATTGACTATGATAAGATTTGATCTTTCATAGCGATATTTAGTCTGGACGGATTAATGTAGCAACCACTACATATATTTTGGTATATGGTAGTTGAACAAACAAAACAAGTTCTTCTAATAGAATAGTTACCTAGGACGTGTACATGACACGATCCAAAGGGTTTTGTTAATTCAAAGGATGCTAAAAGAGTATGCAAAACTTCAATGGTTGAAGTAAGCATAGCGGAGTTCGAATCTTCACCATGATGAATCTGTTAAAAGAGTTTAAATTCATCGGAGATGATGAAGATGCTTGCATTTGCAAGAAATTAAGTGGGAGCGCTGAGACATATTTCTAATACATTATATAGAGGACACATTGTTGATTGGAAATGATGTATCTTGAATTGACGCAGGTTAAGAATTTCATTTTGATGAAATACTTAGGCATAACCCAAGAATTAGGCATCAATGTCTATATGGATAGATTGAGGCGCTAATATGGTTTTGCCAAATGTACATAGATAAGATGTTGAATGAGTTCAATATAGAAATAACAAGAAAGGTTCTTGATGCACGGAAAGGACTGAATCAAGATTCGAGTGTGTTGACACGAGATTCAAGTGTTTTGACACTTGGTGAAATTACAGGAATATTTTGATCAATCATTCTTTGAGATGTACACATCCAGATATGTCCTATGCTCTAAATGTTATGAGCATATACCAGAATGATTCATAAGATGATCATTGGACAATAGTAAAGATATTCTTATGAGCTTTGGAAGAACTAAGAATATATTATTTATATAGTGGTGACAAATGGTTCATTGTAAATTGTTACATTAATACTAGTTTTGTCACAAGTTAAGTTTATCTCAATTTAGACTATGGGTAGCACAATGTAATGGAAAGGATGTTCCATGATGGATTTGGATGAGTTCCAAAGTTAAAGACATTGTGACGGATACTACAACAAAAGGCTAAGTATATAAACTGCTGTAGTAGCAGCAAAGGAGGGCATTTGTGTTAAGTAGTTTGTTATCAAACTAGGTGTGGTTCATAGCGGGATAATACTATGAAGATACATTTTTATGACAATAGTATCAACATGATTTAATCCCGAGGAACTAAAGGTCTCACCAAAGGACCAAATTTATACAATGCCATCTCATTGGAGAATGAATAATGCGTAGAGACGCAGGGACATGCAAATACACACGGACCTGGAAGTGTCAGATCCGAAGATTATGTTTACCACTAGCAATGGTGTCTATACAACACCAGAAAGCCATAGGTGTTGAATGCACAAGTTTTTACTAGATTATTGACTCTAGTGCAAGTGGGAGACTGTTGGAGATATGCCCAAGAGGCAATAATAAAGTGGTTATTATTATATCTTTATGTTTATGATAAATGTTTACATCCCATGCTATAATTGTATTATTAGGAAACACTAATACATGTGTGTTTTGTAAACATAAAAGAGTCCCTAGTAAGCCTCTTGTTAAACTATCTTGTTGATTAATGGATGATCATGGTTTCCTGATCATGGATATTGGATGTCGTTAATAACAAGGTTATATCATTAGGAGAATGATGTGATGGACACACACCCATAGTAAGCGTAGCATAAGATCAAGTCATTAAGTTCGTTTGCTATAAGCTTTAAAATACATAGTAACCTAATCCTTCGACCATGAGGTTATGTTAATCACCATCACCGGATGGGTACTTTGATGACATCAAACACCGCTTCGTAACTGGGTGGTCATAAAGGTGTCATTGGGTATTCTGAAAGTATGTGTTGAAGTGCATGGACCAAGATTGGGATTTGTCCATCCATATGACGGATAGATATGCTCTGGGCCCTCTCGGTGGAATGTCATCTAATTAGCTTGCAAGCATGTGACTGGGTCACGAGGGATGACATAACATGGAACGAGTAAAGAGTACTTATCAGTAACAAGGTAGAACTAGGTATAGAGATACCGACGATCAAACTTCGGATAAGTATAGTATCGCGTGACAAAGGGAATTGGTTTCGTATGTAAATGGTTCTATCGATCACAAAGTCATCGTTGAGTATGTGGGAGCCATTATGGATCTCCAGGTCCTGCTGATGGTTATTGATAGGAGATGTGTCTCTGTCATGTCTACATATTCACGAACCATAGTGTGACACACTTAAGGTTCGAAGTTGTTTTAAGTAGATATGGAATGTGCGTTGGAGACCGAATGTTGTTCGGAGTCTCGAATTGGATCCGGGACATCACGAGGAGATCCAGAATTGTCCGGAGGATAAGATTCATATATTGGGGATCATTTTCTGAGTTAGGAAATGTTCCGGAGTATTTGTATGAGGATTCTAGAAGGTTTCGGAATGTTCCGGAAGGTTTTGGAAGATTTCTTGGAGTTTGCTTGAAAACCAAGAAAGGGATCAAGGAGTCCTTGTGGGGCAAGACAAGGAGTCGTGGGGGAGGAGGACTCCTCCCCCCCTCCCCAATCCGCCGGCCAAGGAGGGAGGGGAGTCCTACTAGGACTCCCCCTCCCATGGCGCCCTCCCTCCTTTAAATAGAGGGGTGGAGGCGCCACCCCCTGGCCCTCCTCCACCACTCCAATCCTAGCCGCCTCTCTCCTCCTCCTTTCTTCTGCTCAGGCTTAGGCAAAGCCCTGCAGAATTCTCTACTCCACCACCACCACCACGCCATCGTGCTGCTGGGATTCCGTGGAGAAGATCTACTACCTCCGCTGCTTGCTGGAACGAGGAGAGGAAGGTCTGCTTTGACTCCGCACGTGTGACCGACTGCGGAAGCGCTGCCGGAACGCGGCGCCGGAAGGATCGTCCACACGATCTTGAGATCGGCAAGTGATCGACTATATCAACCACGAGATCCAATCTCGTAACGCTTTCGGATCTACAAGGGTTAGTACAGATCTATCTCGTTGCACATGTCTAATAGATTAGATCTTGGCTTTTATCTAGATTAGATCTGGGTTTTGTTCGTTCTTGCGGTAGAATTTTTTTGTTTTGCGATGACATATCACGGAACGAGTAAAGAGTACTTATCAGTAACGAGGTAGAACTAGGTATGGAGATGCTGACGATCAAACCTCAGATAAGTATAGTATCGCGAGACAAAGGGAATTGGTTTCATATGTAAGTGGTTCAATCGATCGCAAAGTCATCGTTGAGTATGTGGGAGCCATTATGGATCTCCAGGTCCCACTGATGGTTATTGATAGGAGATGTGTCTCTATCATGTCTACATATTCACGAACCGTAGGGTGACACACTTAAGGTTCGAAGTTGTTTTAAGTAGATATGGAATATGCGTTGGAGACCGAATGTTGTTCGGAGTCTCGGAATGGATCCGGGACATCACGAGGAGATCCGGAATGGTCCGGAGAATAAGATTCATATATAGGGGATCATTTTCTAAGTTAGGAAATGTTCCAGAGTGTTTGTATGAGGATTCTAGAAGGTTTCGGAATGTTCCGGAAGGTTCTAGAATATATCTTGGAGTTTGCTTGAAAATCAAGATAGGGATCAAGGAGTCCTGGTGGGTCAAGACACGGATTCGTGGGGGAGGAGGACTCCTCCCCCCTCCCCAAATTCGTTGGCCATAGAGGAGGGGAGTCCTACAAGGACTCCCCCTCCCCAGGCGCGCCTCCTCCCCTTAAATAGAAGGGCAGGGGCGCCCCTTCCACCTTTGCTCTCATAACACCCAATCTCTGCCGCCTCTCTCCTCCACCATCTTCTGCACAGGCATAGGCGAAGCCCTGCAGAATTCTCTACTCCACCACCACCACGCCGTCGTGCTGCTGGGATTCCGTGGAGAAGATCTACTACCTCCGCTGCTCGCTGGAACGGGGAGAGGAAGGTCTGCTTCGACTCCGCACGTGTGACCGACTGCGGAAGCGCTGCCGAATCGTGGCGCCGGAAGGATCGTCAATTTGACCAAGGGCGGAAGCGCTGCTGGAACGCGACGCCGGAAGGATCGTCTACTTGACCGAAGGCGGAAGCGCTGCTGGAACGCGACGCCGGAAGGATCGTCCACACGATCTTGAGATCGGCAAGTGATCGACTACATCAACCACGAGATCTAATCTCGTTAACGCTTTCGGATCTACGAGGGTTAGTTCCCATCTATCTCGTTGCTCATGTCTAATAGATTAGATCTTGGCTTTTATCTAGATTAGATCTAGGTTTTGTTCGTTCTTGCGGTAGAAATTTTTTGTTTTCCATGCTACGAACCCATCATCATCATCAGGCACCGGACGTGTGTAACTCCCCGCGAGGTGTCACACTTGAGGCACTCAAGTAGTTGGAGCCATAGGAGCGCAAGGACTTCATCACAACCTTGAGGTCGGCATCGGCTCGTCTACATCAACCACACTCTCCTGAGCGTTGACAATGCTTTTAGGTCTTCAAGGGTAAGTTCGAGAAAAGCCCCTCCCGTTACTACATTACTAATAGATAGGTCCTGGCAACATCGGTGTTCAGGGGCGTAGGATAAAAATTTATTGTTTTCATACGCGGAACCCCTACAGTGATGTGGTTGGGCATGTTGGATAGAGGGGGTTGAGGTTAGCCTAGTGGTGGTAGCGCAGGCAGTTTTTGGTCACTGGAGCTACAGTGGTGATGACCTTCTCTAGCAGCCGATGGCAGAGCACAATGCTACAGTGATTCGGAGCGAGAGGGAGCGAGTGTAGGGAACTAGGAGAACTGAAGCTCACCATGGGCACATAGGAGGTGCCGATGAGAATTACAATGAATAAATTTGAAAGGGAATGGCTCATTTATGTCGACTCCGAGCTCCCCTTGATCAATTAATGACGCTGGTTTGAAAAGGATGATGTGGCACTTCTTCGTGACCCCCCATGCACCTTAGAGTGGACTCTATCAATGACTAGCCGGAGGCCTATGAGATAGGGTTAGGGTTCCAACCGTGGGAAAGAGAGAGGAAGAAGAGGTGGCGTGCAAAGCTTTTCCACAACAACATCGTGGAGATTTTATAGGGCTTCTAGGGCGGTGGCACGCATATTGGTGCATGCCAACGCGGTGGAGCTCTCTAGCGAGCTGCTTCTCCTGATCTAGCAACGGAGACGAAGACGATAGCCGGACGCAAAGTAGTGCGGGACCGGGTGGGCTGCTTTTGTACGATGGTGGGGATGGCTTGTTGGGCTGGCTCGTTGGACTAGCTAGCTCCTTTTTCTTCTCTATTTCTTTTCCTTTCCTATTTTCTGTTTTATTTTCTAGTTTTGTACTTACAAATCTATTTTGAATTTTAGTTTAGGATTAGAATTTATTTTACAAATTTTCATCTCTAATATGTCTATCAATATTAAATGGTATTCTCCATATGAATCCTTAGTAAGTAATATGTATTTTCTTTATTTAATTCATATATAGATTTTTTATATGCATAAACCCTTTGTAATTTTTCCTTATTCTTTTATTAAGAATTTTATTCTATGAAATTTTAGAATTGTCATAAGATGGTATTATGGATCACATGATTATTAATATTTATTAAGCATGATGTTGTAACAAATGTTTACCTATATGATCAATGTGACACATATAACAAGTAGTAAATCTTTTTGGTAGGGTTTCTATTTCTAACTACAATTGGTTTGCACAGGAATTCCTAAGCTCGGATTCACTATATATATTTGTCTAAATAGTTAGGGTTAAAGAACCTTGACTTTGAGTGTGTGGTTATGGATGATCTTCAAGTCTAGAACAAGATAACAATATGGCTTTCCAATGTTGCTCATAATAATATGTGATCTTGATTATTCCCTAGCAACTTGGTTTTAGGGTTTTTGTTTATTATTTGAAGAATCATCCAAAATATGATCTTCTTTCACCTTTGATAAATGGAATGCTAAAGAGCTAGGGTTGTGAATTAATGACGTCTATAAATATTTAGATATGGCATCGTATAATAATTGATATATTATGGTGATTTAAATTTTGTGTTTTCAAGATTGGGATCCCATCTATTCAAAACCTGCTTGGTTTTACTGTTCAAAATTATTCTTAGGAATATTCTTGTGGATATCAAGATATAGGAATGGTTTTATTAATGTAAATAAAATAGAGATAGGATTTAACAATTGATAATACATATATACTTGCTAATATGTTAATCATGAACAATCATACTTGCTATATTTAAATAATCAAGAATGAACTAAGACACTAGCTATTCACTACCCTTTTAGGTGTTGTGGTTTTACTGATAGAATATTAAAAAATTAATAGATTATAATGACTTCGATTATACTCCTTTGGTCAAAGCTAGGATAATATCCTCTCTTTTATGCTTTATAAACTAAGCTTCTAATCATGGCATACCTATTCTAAGCATACTATTGTTCCATTATAAATATCATGACTTAACATGATGATCTCACTTCATAATTCTTCTCTCATCGATACATTCTCTTCCTAAATCCAATTGTGAATTCTAGGGTCTTGATACCAAAGCTCTACATAACTTCCTAATAGAGATAGGTTCCATCTCTGGAATATCCCTGATGATTCCACATCTATTAGGATGTTGGAATCTCTCTCTTTCTAATCTACTCCTTAATCTCACTTAGGAACCTTAGAAGTTTATTACTAAGTATCATCACATATTCTTCTCTCAAACTTTCTTGACTATAATGACTAATGATGTATTTCATTTCTTTATGCGAGTTGCCACTAACTCCATTTACCAACTCTTATATCATTCTATAACCACCAATACACATCCAATGGATTGTATGACCACAATCCACATTACAACCTAGGTAAAGACCAATAACTCTAAGTTGGATGATACTACTTCAATAATCCAATGTTGCTCTTATAAGGGCTTGGTTAAAATTCCATGACTTAAACTACTCCATGTAACTCAGATTCCATACCTCATGGTATACTAGCTTGACTCATGATAACCAAGCTAGGATAGCTTAACTATTTAAGGTTTGGTCTAGATATCAATACCAATGTCAACTCTATAACACCTTGTCAATTATTCTTAGTGACTTAAATAATGATTAACACCATCCATGGTCACATATAGCTTAGGTTTCCAGTTGGCTACACAAGATCTATGGTCAATTAAGCATTGAACCAACACTATAACTATTCTCTTAGAGGTTACATTATACTGAGGAAGCTCACTCCATGATTATATTAACTTGACTCAACAAAACTACTCCTTGGTACTCTATCCTCACTAGCTTTCTTGTAACTCCTAGTTATCAGCTCACTCTTAACTCTAGATAATTCTTCTATCTCAAGAGTGAGTTATCTCCACCAACTATGAAATTGGTTGATTCCTCCTAAGATCTCATCCTAAAGATGATGACACATTCGATCATATCTGGTTTGTCTCTTCTTATCAGTTTCCTTCAAGACTTTGGAAGGAACAATTTAGTAGGTCAAGAGCTGGAAGGTTAAGAGTTGATCATCACACATTGTTAATTACCTAATACTAAAATATACTCCAATAGAGGTAATGATAAATAAGCTAATTTCTATTATAGAAAGTATTTACTTTATTCCTTTCTACTTGTTATAAGTTCAAGAATTAATGTTTAAAAAATACCATGATGTTCATGGTAGGGTTTATTATGAAAAGTATATATATCATGATTTAGTTATTGGATTTCATTTACATTAGTTATATACTTGATTTGGTATCCATGACTTGTTGTAAAGAATGCCTTGGTATGATCTCTACAGGATCAGGTATTTGATCCTTAAATAATGTGTTACTATTTTAGTTGTATTCCATTTGATCTAACCCGTAGATCAAATCACGCTTAACCAAAATGAGGTTTTAGCAAAGGTTATATTGGAACTTATCACACTCAACTTGATGATCTATTTCAATTCCATCAAGTTAATAGAAGTTCCAATCACTTTGACAAGTTTTAATCGAAAGAGCGAAATTCTACAGATTTTCTATGCATGAATATAATGCATACACCTAATATATGTTTATTTCTAACCTCTAATGCTGGAATGTAACAAAACGCATGCCCTTTCTCCCCACCCCCATTAAATCTTGCAGCATTAAAATATTTTCTCATATATTGGTGATGGCGAGAATTTAGACCACGTGCCATTTGTAGGTTTTCTTTTTTTTATGTAAATTCAACTAATCTATTCTACCACTGAATCCGGATCTAGTTTCTATTTTCCCCTACATGTTGGGCATACCACTCAACACTGGTCACCCTTTCCCCCACATGCATCGCTGGGCGCAAGACTGACCATCCTCTCTATCCCCCCCCCCCCCCAATTCACCACCCCTCGACCACTTATGAACACACTATTCCCACCATCGATTCTACCGTCCCTACCAAGTGGTCACCTAAGTCGACACAAATTAAACCTTCATCGCCTACCCTGAAATGTTAGCATAGCGCTATCTATAACCAATAAAATACTGTTATCAAAACAAGGAACCCAACAAGTATATATGATACTATGTGTCATTCAATTTCAAGCATTGATCCGCATGAGAAACCCGGCCTGACCAGCTCGACCCAAAAAATCCCATTGGGCTGGGCCTAGGATTTGTGATCTTTGGATCGGTGGTAGCTCGAGCCTGCAGATTGGCATATTTAGGGAAGTCCTGGCCTGACGTATTTGGCCTACGCGGGCTACGCCTTGGAGAGAACAATGCGACCCGACGGTCGGGCCGGGCTAGGCTCAGGCTAGGATTTTTATGGTCACCTTCACCACAAATTAAACTTGCATCACCGACCCTTAAATGTAGTTATCGAAACAAGGGATCTAACAAAGTATTATTTATAGGCTTAAGTGTGAAAGAGAGGCTGCACTCTGAGGCCTCCTCCTGACCGATGTCTGCGCGTGCTGACGTTGCGTGTGGGCCATGGGTGGTTTGGGCCACTGACTATGGGCTAGGGGTGTCTCCGTGTGTCCCGTGCGACCAGGCGGCGGATGGTTCACTTTGTCTTCTCCGCTCGTCACACTCCGCGTCACCGTCTCCTCCCCCAAATCCAAACCATGGCCATGGCCATGGCCGCCATCCCCACACGCCTTCACCTCGTCCTCCTCCTGTTTGTGCTCCCCTTCGTGGCTTCGATTCGGCTGTTCAATCACATATATGATATGTCCCATTCAGTTTGAAGTATTGATATGCAATATTCTGAACAGTTTCTCATCTTGTTGAACAATTGATCCAACAACAGCTTGAGAGAAAAGCTACACTAAACTGAACAAAAGAGGTGGAACGCATCCCCTCGATCTAAGCGACGTCAGTCGACCAACCATCGCGCTATCATCCCCATCTAAAGGGAAAAAACGGAAGAGAAGCGATACGAAACTACAAAAGTCGACTCTAAAAAGTTCCATATATAAGAAGAAAAAAAATGTCGACTCTAAACTATTCCTTCCTTCCCCGCATCACGAAAAGTTGACGCAGACGGTGCCATTCTTGGCGCATCCGCACGCCGGGCACGCCCGCGCCGTGTCCCCGCACGACGCGCACACGCAGAGGTGCCTGCACGGCAGCAAGAGCACCACGGCCGCGCCCTCGCCGCACCCCTTGCACCTCCCGACGCCCGGCGCCACCACCGGCGTCCTCACCTCCTCCTCCTCCTCCTGGTCAGCACCGCAGTTGGCCTCTTGGTTGTCCCCCCAGCAGCACGACCCGGCGTCCTCAACGTCGTCGCCGCCGCCACCGGCACGGACCGCCTGCGCGTCGAGCGCCCGCTGCAGGTCGGCGCGGAGCACGTTGGCGGCGGCCTCGCTGGACTGCGCCATGTCGCGCCACATCTGAGCCTCCACGTAGAGGTTCCTGAGGCGGTCCTCGAGCGCCCAGTTCATGCTCCTGATCCGGTCGATCTGGTCGTCCTTGGCCTTGAGCCGCTTCGCCGCCCTGGCCTCCACGGTCGAGATGATAGCCCCCATGTGTTTCTTCCTCTGCTCCGCCAAAGCCGTCCACATGCTAGCCGCCTGGATCGATCAATTGAACGTCAGATAATATAAAGACGATGGATCCCTCTGACGCGGGCACAAGTATTATAGGTACATGCATGGTTTGATTTTGATCATGGAACTTACATGTTTGACGAGGATGCGGTCGACGACGACGGCCTGCTGCTGCGCGTGGGCCGCGAGAAGGCTCGCCGCGCCAGGCACCGCCGGCGAGTGCTGCTCGTCGCGCTTCCGCTTGTAGTTGCAGCCGGGGATGATTTGCTGAGACGAGGCGTCGAGCCTGACGCCCCTCTTGGCCAGGTCGGCCGCGGCCAGCGCGAGGAACCCAGTGTACTGGTCCTGCTGCCCCAGCGCCGACGCTTGCGGCGGCGTCGGCGCCGGTTGGGCGAGACCCATGTAGGACGACGCCGACGACAGGTACCCCTGGTGCTGGTGCTGCTGCTGCTGGCTCCCGACCACCGCGGCGCCGTAACAGGCCGGCGAGAACGCCGCCGCCGCCGCGCCAGTCATCGGCATAGCCGCGCCCGCCCGCCCGAGGGCAGAGGAGGGCTGGTGGTGCCCGGTGGCGAAGAGGCGGTGCGCGTCCACGGCCATGGCGATGATGGATCGATACGATCGACCTCGACCTGTGCTGTTGGTCCGGCCAGGCAGTCCGCGTGGTGCGCGCCTATATATACAGGCGAGGCAGAGGCAGAGGCGGAGGCAGATGAGGCAACCGACGGATCGGCGGGGGTGGCAAACGAGGTCCTGCGATGGCAGGGAGCGCCGTATTTATGGTGGATGACCGGGTTTCAGGCTGGCCTCCACGTCCTATCGAGGCTAGAGGTCCTAGAGTGAGATGAGAGAAAGCAACAACTGAATATGAGATTGACCCGAAATAAAAATAACCCTTCTCCTTTTCAGGAGGCCGTGGTTGCCTGCCTTTTTATTTATTTATGGCTTCCGTTTCAATCCTTTTCCCCGGGGACGGGGAGCCTCTTGTGACTAAGCTTGGTTTTGATTTTGAGGAGGAGGAGGAGGAGGAGTAGGAACCAAGAATTCGACCGATCGCCGGCCGGTGTTAATTTCCAAAATCGATCGATCTGCGGCGAGAATAGCTGGTTCCGTTGATTTCCAAAACCCGGGTAGATCTATGTTCATGTTAGCGTGTTGTGGGTGGCGCCAAATCAGGTCGTATCGTTAACGGGTACACACGGATCTTGGGGTATAAGGAAACCAAACCAAAAACAAAAAACAAAACGAATCGCGCGCGCCCTCCAGACTCGGTAAAGATGAGAAAACCGTGGTTTGTGGAGGGCAATCTATCAGGAGAAGGAAATTATATCTCGCACGTTACTACTACGTGCCTGCCTGCATGCACTGCATGCATGAGGGCAATCAGAGCCAACGCACGCACATTAATGCGCTGAGATATATGCTCCGCATGCAAAAGCGTTTTTGGCTGGAGCTGGCGACCGGCCGGCGTAGTACGCGGGTTGAGGAGGAAAGGAGACGATATAGTGTAGGGGGAAATTAATTAAGGGAGCAAATTAATGCGGCAGAGATGAGAACGCACAAGGGGCTCGAAATCAGGAAGGGAATAAATGAGCTGAATTGATTTCTTTTGGTAATATAAGAACAGGTCGAGCGGCCATTCATTTCTCGCCTGTACTTCCCGCGAATCCATCTTTATTTTTTGGGCTCGGTAGAAATTACGTACAGTACAGCTTTTTAACAGCTATGAAAATACAGATAATTTTCCCTCGTCCTTCTCCATCAAGTTCCTTAATTCGTACTATTTAATTGCGAGATATATACAGATAATTAAAGTGTGTCTGTATGGGAAATAATCGGCGCCAAAATAGAATCTCACGTCACCGGCCGATAAATTGCTAGCCATTCAAAACGTGTACAGCTGTACAGTATACAAATTAAGCAGTGCATATCTTGTGCGTACCACGACAGTTAACGCAGTCCGCACGTAGAATTGGAAGAGAATAACAAATAATGGCCAAATAAAACCAACCAAACCAACCCTTGACGTACATTTATATTTGGAGTATATTTGGAGGCCGGGATTGAGATAGCCGGACATTAATAAGAATCGGTCTATCTTGCGATTTAACTTTCCATTAACGCGCGCGAGGAAACATGCAGGCAGGCAGGCAGGCAAAAGGAGGGGGCGCGTTTCCTTCTAGAAAAAGGCACAAGAGAACGCGCGCGCATAGAACAAAACGGAAAAGAAACGGAACGGCTTTCAAGGGAGGAGATGTGGGGAGGACTGCTCTGCAGGAGACGGACGGGACGGCCTCGCGCGCGTGGGAGGAGAGCGGGGGGTAGTAGTACGTGTAGTACGTGTCGGCTGCCGCGCGAATAGCCCCCACATGCAGATGCAGGGCCACGACGTCCGCCAGCCAGCCACCCCCGACCCGACCCGACCCATCGATCCATCGGAACAAACCTTGACTTGTACCCCCCAGCCGCGCCACGACGGCCGGGCCGGCGACGTGGCGTTTGCCATGTCACGCGTGGGGACCGCAGCTGGTGCTGGGGTCCGTGATTTAAGCCCTTTCCATTATTATGGACGTCGGTTAATACTAGGACCCAAATAATCGTTCAAGATTTGACCAATTATTAAGCGCGCAGTTTTGGGTTTGAAAACCGGGGGCATAAAAGTACTGTAGGTAGGGATTTAAACGAACCGAACGCAAAATTCAAGCCCAAAACGGACGCACAAAACGCACCTAACTCTTACACTACGTTGGAGATTCCTACGGGGGAGCAATGCGTTCGTGCATGGCCTGGTTTATGTTTGTTGTGATGTGCTTATACATATCTTTTCAACTTATAAGCTAGTAGAAAAAAGATATGAGGTAATACGTGAGGCACGAGTGTCTTTTTTTCCGTGGTAATACATGTCTTATTTAATGTCATAGTACAAACCATATAGACACTGATCAAACAACAACAGCAGAATGCAAACCTTTGCACAAAGGACCACTGGCTGAGAAAGAAAATCATAATCCTGACCGAAAAATCATCTCAACTTGACTTCAACACTCGTCACATACCTCTTGCACCACAATAGCAGCCAGCAAAAGAAAAAAAAAGATGGATCACCTCCTCATCCGAGCTCGATGCGGCTCATCGCTGATATGCAGTTTTCCGGACCTCCAAGATGGCTAACCCAAGGTGAAACCATTGTTGTTGAACGAATCAGACCAGGACAGCACTCCGGACACGCCATCGAACTCCAGATCTAGCACCCCCACATGACTAAGACGTCAGAGGAGGAGACTATACCTGTCATCCACGAACCACGGACCCAACACGCAATCTACCATCTTCCAGATGCCGTCGATGCAGACCATAATCTGCATTCGCGCCTTGACTACATCCTAGATTCCACATCAGTGCTGGAGCAAACGCCGCCGTAGCGGTGGATCCTGATGACACACATCCACCATAAGGATGCCGCCACCGTCACACCATCCTTGCTTGAATAGGCTAGTCTTCGAATCCATTGGGAAGGATCTGAAGAAAAATTATTCGGCACCGCCATCGCGGTCTCCAAAACCAAGACGATAAACAACCAAAAACGAAGCTACTTTGGCTAAAACTATCCACACACGTGGATCCTGCGGCCCCTCTCACCACCGATGACCTACGTCGTCGGCGGGGAGAGCTGTCGGAGGCCGGCATTAGAAGGTTATGCCCTACGGAAATCACTTTTCCTCTCGTGGGGACGACGCGTGGAGGAAAAGAATTGCTGCTATATTGTTTATGATCATCGCTAATAGGTACGAGTGGCTTGCACAGTAACCGAGACGTGTCCACTACTGCATCCCGAAATACTACTATACCTAGTAACGTGTATTTTTTTGCTGACTTTCATTCCCACTTTTGTTACCCAATGTCCTATTTCTGCTACACCGTAGCAAAAAAGGTTCGTGCAAAAATTGAATAAAAAAGACAACCCTCGCTAGAGACTTGGTAGCAAAACAAAAGTACTAATATAGTAGAACCGACTACGTCGGAAAAAATCACCGGAGACTCGTCGGAAAAACCTCGTAGCAAAAAATTTACGCTATTACAGCAGAACCACGAAACGGGTGTCGCAAAAAAAAATCTAATGTAACAAAGTGGACATCACTCGAGACATCGCAGGAGACCCTCACCAGAGACCTCGTAGCAAAACAGTAGAGATTAGCAAAACAATAGAGATTAGCTGTAGCAAAAAATATTGTGCGAAAGTAGAAAAAATATATATGAATACATAGCACAAATAATATGCTAAGGTAACAAAACACTCGTACCAAAGACAAACACAAAAGTGGCGACATCGGCCAATTAAAGTAGCAAGCGCTCTAAACAACCATCAGACACCGTCGGTAGCAACTTTGTATGTCTCAGTCAGCAATACCTTCCGGGTGTGGGAGAAACATTTGCAACGCCTTCACCCGTTGGTGACCCGTCCCTCAAAGCCACCTGCAGCACACATAGCGGGCCAGCCCCCGTTGCCCTCTAGGTCGTCTTGTTGGTTAGTGGTGCAGGCTTGTGGAGGGGAAAGTGAAAGAACATTTTATGTTTTCCTGTGTTTTGTGTGTTAGATAACAATACTGTGGAGTTTTCTCACGTGCGCTAAGTGTGTAGGAGTTTTGAGGGGCCGGATTATCCGCCCCACCAAGGGCCGGATAATCCGGCCTACCTCATGGATCATAGGCTTCCAAGGCGCGTCGCTCGGAGTCCAGTCAGATTATCTCCCGGAAATCTGAACTGGGCGGTTTTTCTTCCCCAGGACGGATAATCCGGCCCCCAGAATTTGACCAAAGCCTGCCAAGGCGCGTTACTCGGAGTCCGGTCGGATTTTCTCTCGGAAAATCCGAACTGGGGCAGTTTTTCCTCCCCAGGCCGGATAATCCGGCCTTCACATGGGGGCGAATAATCCGGCCCCCAGAAGACGGTCAAGGGCAAGCTCGGCGCGTCACTCAGAGAGGGGGCAGATTATCTGCCAGATATTCCGAGTCTGGGGCGGAGTTTTCCCCAGGCCGGATAATCCGGCGCTCACTTGGGCCGGATAATCCGGCCCCCAAAGACTCCAGTGGCTTGGTTTTGGAAGGGGGTATAAATATCCCTCCTTCCCCAACGTTCAGAACTCTTGATTCACTCGAAATTGATCAGACCCTTTGAAAGAGCTCCCATTCTAGATCTCCCACTTCAACCATCCGAAGGCTTTGATCTTTGGGGGAATTAAAGGAGGAGAGAATCGTCATCGTCATCACAAATCAAGCGCATCAACTCCTCTTCATTCATTTGGAGAAATACCTGATCTATTATTCTTGTCAATATCTAGATCTTATTCTTTGTTATTGATAACTTGTTCTTGTGGCAACTTGTCATTACGGGAGACTCCAAGTTGATTGTGGAGTTGTGCCCCACTAGTTGTGTAAAGGCACCGGTACCCGCCTCGAAGGGTCCCTATAGTGGAAAGGTGGATCAGGCCTTTAGTGGCGGGATCCATCGGAGAACAGGGTGAGGCCTATTGTGGAGTGGTGGTATTAGTACTGCCCACCCCTCCAACGCAGACGTACTTCCCTTAACAAGGAAGGAACTGCGGTCAAACAAATCATGTGTCTCTGCATGCTTCACTACGGTTTACCCGTTCCTCTTCCACTCGTTCTTTACTCGCTAGTAGATAGGTTTGCATATAGGGGAATTCTACCTAATAGTTTATCTAGAGAATTTACCCTTTGTGCTAAGCCTAAAATTAAAAAAGCATTAAAATTTGAAGTAGCACCTATTCACCCCCCCTCTAGGTGCCCATACGATTCATTTCAATTGGTATCAGGGCCCGGGCTCTTTATTCGGGCTTAACCGCCTAAGAGAAGTATGGGTACCAAGGGAGATGGGGATGAGGCTGTGGATAAGGTCACAATGGATGACCTCAAGACGTTGGAAACAACCTTGTTGAAATCCTTTGAGGCCAAGATGGAGGAGATGAATCAAATTATTGCTCGTCTCACATCATCCATAGCCCCATCTCCATCCTCCTTTGAGGCCGCCACACCATCATCCAAGGATAAGGCTAACACCGGATCCAAGGATGATGAAGTGGTAGGTGAAAAACATGATGGTTCCACCTCCGAGAAGGGAAGTGGTAAGGAGGAATATAGTGAGGTTCGTCACATATATTGCTCCGATCCACCTATCCCTCATCCTCATATAAACAATAGGGTGATCCACCCAAGCTTACTGCATCCTCTTTTAATCAATGGCAATTCTGAATGAAGTCTCATGTTTGCAGCTCCTCAATTGAACATTGGAGGATTATTGAAGAGGGTCTTCATATTGGAGATCATTCCAATCTGACAAGAAGAGAGTTGTGGACAGCCAATTGAATGCTACGGCTCTCCACATGATACAACTCGGTGTGGGTCCCAAGGACATGCCCCACATTGAACATCTCAACACAGCTAAAGAAACTTGGGATGCCCTCACCGATCTCTTTATTGGGAATGAAAGCATGAGAAGGAATAGGTATGATGCCCTGAGTAATGAAGATGAAGGGTTCTACATGTTGGATGGTGAACACCATGAAGACATGTATAGAAGACTCAAGGGCATTGCAACAACATTTAGAAAGCATGGAGCCACCCACATTGATGATGCATGGATAAAAATAAAATGTGTGAGTGCCTTAATGGCTTTCGAGCCAGCGGATTTGAAGAGCTTGCAAGGTAGACACAACTACCATTAAATGACATCCAATGAAGTCATGCAAGAAATGGCATCATTCCAAGTTGTCGTGAAGAACGCTGAAGATGCCCGGGCTCGTGCCATTGGAATGCAAAAGGGAGTCAATGTTGCTCTAAAGGCCAATGTTGTTGAGCAAGATGAGGATGAAAGAGCTTTTGAGGGGGGCCTCCATGGACTGCCCCGATGAAGTCAAACGTGCTCATGGTGAGTACATGGCGTTTTATGCAAGGAACTTTTGGAAGGATCCTGCCAAGGCCAAGTCGGAACTCGAGCGCAAGAATGGGTCGAGTTGAAGAAGAAAAAGTGGCCCAAAACTGAGAACATGCTACAAATGTGGAGATAGGCTGCACTTTGTAGCCGAGTGTACTTATCAAAATAGAGAAGACAATGGTGGCAGGCTCATTCTTAAAGAAAAATCCAAGGCACCTAAGAAGAAGACATTTATTAAAAAGAATGGCCCCTACAAGAAGCAACCCAAGATCGTCTTAGTGGCACAAGAAGAATACTCCTCTGCAAGTGAAGATGAAGAGGATGAAGATAGTTCTCGTGAGGTGGCTGCTATAGCCACCACATCGACTCCATTATCTCTCTTCGACTCGCCAAACGAGAATGTCATCAACAACAACGTCACTTGCCTTATGGCAAGAGGGTCCGAGGTATCAAGTTCTAACTCTTCATTTCCTAAGACTAACATAAATTTGGATATGGATGATCATGATAGTCTTAAAATGAAAGAAGAAGTTATTGCTTTGGACAACTTTTTCACTAACCTGCATGGTGAGCACAAACTTCATTTTCATGCTCTTATGAGTCAACTTGCTGAAGCCGAATATCTTCTTGAAGAAAAGGGAAGAATTGAAAGAGAAGATGCCTTGGAGATAGCTTCTTTGAAGAATGCTTTGGAAGAAGAAGAGGAAGCTCGAGTATCTCTACAAGAGAGACTCGAATCCATTGAGGAGTCACATGAAGAAGTTGTGGCTCAGCTCATTGATACGTCCATTTTGCATCACTATTCAATGTCTTAATTCACTATTATTCATTGATATATTTCGTATTGAGAGGTGATACTTATGTTATTTCATCTATTTTTGCATGGTTGATGACTTTTGGAGCATGGACCGCTGCAGTCAGGATTCTGATGGAAAAGGTGCTGTTTGGAGGCAAAATTCGCGAAGATCAGAAAATCCGGGAAAATATACGGAAAATTCTATTTTTCCAGAAGACTCAAGATGCCAGAAGATGGAGTGGAGGTGGGCCACAGGGGGCCCACACCACCCCATGGCACGGGCAGGCCTAGGCCGCGTCAGGGAGTGGTGTGGCCACCCTGGCCCACTCCAGCCTCTCCCCTCTGGCGTATATCTTCCTCCCGAAACCCTAAGACTGGGGGGAGCGACCACAGAAAGATTCCGCCGCCTCTGCGGGGCAGAAAACACCGAGAGAGAAAGATCTCTCCGACAGACAGATTTCTGCCAGGGGAATTCCTTCCCGGAGAGGGGAGATCATCGCCATCAACACCACCATCAAGCTGGACTTCATCGGGATCATCATCATCATCACCACCACCACCATCATCACCATCAGCACCCTCATCACCATCTCCATATTGCTATAACAATTGCGTTGAATCTTGCTATAGTTCATAGGGGAAACTTTCCCGGTGTTGATTACTCTTTGTAGTTGATGCTATTGAGTGAACCATTAAATTATTGTTTATGTTCAGATTGTTATACATCAATATTCCATCTCTGATCATGATCCATATGATGTCTTGTGAGTAGTTCGTTTTGTTCTTGAGGACATGGGAGAAGTCTTGTTGTTAGTAGTGGAGTTGCGTTGAGAAAGATTCAATAGATTGTTATTTAAGTTGTGGTGTACTTCTTCTAGTGGTGTCATGTGAACATCGACTACATGACACTTCACCTATATGGGCCTAAGGGAATGCATTGTGTATTTGGCTACTAATCATAGGGGTTGCCGGAGTGACAGAAACCTGAACCCCCGTTAGGAAACCATTGCACAAGGGACGTAAGGGTCTTAGAGTTTAAAGCTGTGGTTAGGTTTCTACCTTAATTACTTTCTTGTACTTACGGATGTTTGCAAGGGGGTTTAATCACAAGTATGTATTAAGTCTTGGATGGGACAGTACATTAGCACAGGTTCACCCACACAACACTTAGCAAGCTAGAGAAGATTAATCGACTATATGAAGCGAAAGCACTTGACAGTATTCCCATGTGTCCACGAGAACGTTTGGTCATCTATAGGAATACAACCGGCTTGTCCTTTGCTGCATAAAGGATTGGGCCACTTGCTGCATTTATTCCTACTGTCTTTTATTTACTCGTACTTTGTTTACTTGCTTTATCGAAAACCCCTAAAAATCCGTTTGCTAAGTATTTGCAGAGAATTCTTGATCCATACCACTAGCCAGCACCTTTTGCTCCTCGTTGGGATCGACACTCTTACTTATCGAAAATACTGCGATACACCCCCTATACTTGTGGGTCATCAAGACTATTTTCTGGCGCCGTTGTCGGGGAGTGAAGCGCTATTGGAGAGTGGAACTGGTAAAGGAAACTTCTACTGTGAGTATTGTTTACTTCTGCTAGTTGCTTTATTTTCGTTATGGATAATTCGCTGAGTTTCTTATTTGGTAATGCTACTACCACTGCTAAGGTAGTAGATAAGCCACCACCTGCTGATAAAGATGTTTTCAAAATACCTACAAGAATTATTGATCGTGTTATGGATAACTACTATGTTGGGGATCGAACTGTCCATCCCGGTGATCATTTGCTTTTTATACACGAATTATGCGGGTTGTTCAAGTGTGCAGGTATTACTACAGATCAAGTTAAGAAGAAGTTATTCTCATTATCACTGAAAGGAAGAGCTGAGGAATGGTATAAGCTGCTGAAGAATGGTCAAGCTCTGGAATGGGAGGAAATAGTGCCTCTCTTTTATTCAAAGTTTTATCCTCCTAGTGAAATTCATAAAGATCGGAATCAAATATACAACTTTTGGCCTCTTGATGGAGAGAGTACTGCTCAAGCTTAGGGGAGATTGAAGTTACTAATGCTCAAATGTCCTATTCATGAGCTCCCCAACAATATTATTATCAATAACTTTTATGCAAGGCTCCCTCTACATGACAAGGATTTATTGGATGCTTCTTGTGCTGGATCATTCACTCGCATGGAAGAAGAAGTTAAATGGGGTCTTCTGGACCGTATTCAAGACAAAGCTGAAGCTTGGGAGAACGACAAAGGTAGAAAGTCAGGTATAAAATATGATTATGAATGCATTGAATCCTTTATGGGAACTGATGACTTTCAAAATATTAATAATGCTTATGGTCTTGATTTGCAAGTTATTACGAATTGCTTTAGAGCTTTTGCTTCGTATATTGAAATTCCAAAAAAGGGATGGAATAAGTACCATGCGTCTTATAAAGATATTGTTGACCATGTTCCTATTGGGAGCACTGAGTGTTGCATTATTGATCATATCCTACCTGAACCTTACATCGAGAAGATTCCCTTCCCAGATAAGGTAAAGGATCATCCTATGATAACTAATGTAATCACTAAAAGTGGAAAGAAAACTATAAAACCTGATGAACAAATAAACATTGAACCTGTCGTAGCAATTGTGAAAGACCTTGTTACTAAAAGCGTAGAAGATGGGCACATAGTCTTCTGTGAGGATGCTTCCAATATTGTTTCACATACCAATAGATCTAAAAAGGCTAGTGTTCCTGTGCTTTCTGTTAGAATTGGTGATTATTGCTATTATGGTTTATGTGATATTGGTGCAAGCTCTAGTGCTATTCCTTATGAGCTTTACAGAGAAATTATGCATGAAATAAGTCCTTGTGAGTTGGAGGAGATTGATGTGGTTATTCACCTTGCTAATAGAGAGACTATCTCTCCAATTGGCATTGTGCGAGACGTGGAAGTCCTTTGTGGTAAGATCAAGTATCCTGCTGATTTTCTAGTACTTGGTTCAGCTTCTAGTAAAACTTATCCTATCATTTTCGGTAGACCTTTCTTGAGTACTTGTGGTGCTATTATTGATTGCAAGAGGGAGAAAATCTTGACTAAGTTTGATGGGGAATATTATGAGTTTCATTTTTCGAAATTTACTAAAGAACCTTGCGAAGAGGAAACCCCTAATGAGGATTTTAGAGTTGAACAACTTGCTTCTATCTCTCTAGCTCCTAACAATGCTTTGCAGCAATTTATGGAAGATCACGAAAGTGAGATCTTCATGGATGAAAGGAATGAGATTGACGAGATCCTCCGTCGTCAACCCAGGTTGCTTAAACATGACTTGCATGTAGAAGACTTGGGTACCAGTTTGCCACCTAAAAAGGACCCGGTCTTCAATCTAAAACCTCTCGCTGATGATCTTAAATATGCTTTTATTGATGATAAAAAGATATATCTTGTTATTATTAGCGCTAAACTTTCAGGGGAGGAAGAAGAAAGATCATTGGAAGTTTTGAAGAAACACCGAGGAGCTATGGGCTATACTCTGGATGATTTGAAAGGGATTTCACCTACTATATGTCAGCATTCTATCAACATAGAACCAGATGCGAAGCCAGTAGTGGAGCACCAACGACGTTTAAATCCTAAGATGAAGGAAGTGGTAAGGAATTAGGTATTGAAACTCCTTGATGCTGGTATTATTTACCCTATTGCTGATAGTGAATGGGTTAGTCCTCTTCATTGTGTTCCTAAAAAGGGAGGTATTACCGTTGTCCCTAATGATAACGATGAGCTTATTCCTCAAAGAATAGTAGTAGGCTATAGGATGTGCATCGATTTTAGGAAAGTCAATAAAGTCACTAAGAAAGATCACTACCCGCTTCCTTTTATTGATCAAATGTTGGAAAGGTTGTCTAAAAAGACCCATTTTTTTCTTGATGGTTATTCTGGTTCTCTCAAATTGTTGTTAAACAATAAGATCAAGAAAAAACTACTTTTACTTGCCCTTGTGGAACTTATGCTTATAGACGTATGCATTTTGGTTTATGTAATGCTCCTGCTACTTTCCAATGGTGCATGTCTACTATCTTTCATGGCTTTTGTGAGGAAATTGTAGAAGTGTTCATGGATGACTTTTCTGTCTACGGAACTTCTTTTGATAATTGTCTGCACAACCTTGATAAAGTTTTGCAGAGATGTGAAGAAACTAATCTTGTTCTTAATTGGGAGAAATGCCACTTCATGGTTAACGAAGAGATTGTTCTTGGGCATAAAGTTTCTGAAAGAGGAATAGAAGTTGATAGAGCTAAGGTTGAGGCAATTGAGAAGATGCCATGCCCAAGAGACATAAAAGGTATTCATAGTATCCTTGGTCATGCTGGTTTCTATAGAAGGTTTATTAAAGACTTTTCTAGGATATCAAAACCCCTTACTAATCTTCTTCAAATGGATGTACCCTTCGTTTTTGATGACGATTGTAAGGAAGCTTTTGAAACTCTTAAAAAGGCTTTAACAACAGATCCTATTGTTCAACCACCTGATTGGATTTTACCCTTTGAAATAATGTGTGATGCTAGTGATTTTGTTGTAGGTGTTGTCCTTGGGCAACGTATTGATAAAAAGTTGAACATTATCCATTATGCTAGTAAGACTCTAGACGCTGCTCAAAGGAATTATGCTACTACTGAAAAGGAATTTCTAGCTGTTGTCTTTGCTTGTGATAAGTTTAGGCCCTATATTGTGGACTCAAAAATAACTATTCATACTGATCATGCTGCTATTAAATATCTTATGACAAAGAAGGACGCTAAGCCTAGGCTTATTAGATGGGTACTGCTTTTACAAGAGTTTGATCTACATATAGTAGATAGAAAGGGTGCTGACAATCCTGTAGCTGATAATTTATCTCGCTTGGAAAACATCTCTTTTGATCCTATGCCTGTTAATGATAGTTTTCCAAATGAGCAATTAGCCGCAGTAGGGGTGAACTCGCGAGGAAGCCCTTGGTATGCTGATTATGCTAACTTTATTGTCTCCAAGTATTTGCTTCCAACTTTTACAGCTCAGCAAAGAAGAAAGTTCTTTTATGATTTGAGGCATTATTTTTGGGATGACCCACACTTATACAAAGAAGGGGTTGATGGTATTAAAGATGTGTTCCAGAGTATGAACAAAAAGAGATATGGCGTAAAAGTCACGGGAGCGCCTATGGAGGACATCATGCAAGAGATAGAACTGCACAAAAGGTATTACAATCAGGTTTCTACTGGCCTACCCTTTTTAAAGATGCAAGAAAATTTGTTTTATCTTGTGATGAATTTCAACATGTTGGTAATATTTCTAGACGTAATGAAATGCCTATGAATTACTCTCTAGTAATTGAACCTTTTGATTGTTGGGGATTCGACTTTATGGGTCCTTTCCCTCCTTCGAAGGGTTACACTCATATTCTTGTTGCCGTTGATTATGTTACTAAGTGGGTAGAAGCCATTCCTACGAAAAGTGCTGACGGAGAAACCTCTCTAAAAATGCTTAAGGATGTTATATTTCCTAGGTTTAGAATGCCTAGGTATCTCATGACTGATGGGGGTTCTCATTTCATTCATGGCGGTTTTAGGAAGACCCTCGCTAAGTATGATGTTAATCATAGGATTGCTTCAGCTTATCACCCCCAAACTAGCGGGCAAGTAGAGTTATCAAATAGAGAAATTAAATCTATCTTACAAAAGACTATTAATAGGTCTAGAAAAAACTGGGCTAAGAAGTTGAATGATGCTTTATGGGCTTATAGAACTGCTTATAAGAATCCCATGGGAATGTCTCCTTATAAAATGGTTTATGGGAAAGCTTGCCACTTACCCTTAGAATTAGAACAAAAATCTTACTGGGCAGTGAAAGAACTAAATAGAGATTGTAAGCTAGCTGGTGAGAAAAGACTTTTTGACTTAAGCTCTTTAGATGAATGGAGGAGTGAAGCCTATGAGAATGCTAGGCTCTTTAAAGAAAAAGTTAAAAGATGGCATGACAAGCGAATACTTAAGAGAGAATTTCATGTTGGTGAGAAAGTTCTATTGTATAGGTCTCGTTTCAGATTTTTTGCAGGTAAGCTACTATCAAAATGGGAAGTACCTTTCATCATTGAAGAAGTATACCGTTCAGGAGCAATAAAAATTTCTTCTCTAAAAGATAATACTACACAAGTAGTGAATGGACAACGACTCAAACACTATATTGCTGAAGATTCTTACAATGAAGATGTTGATGCCTTTCAAGTTATAACTCCAGAGAAATTCATTGAGGACCAAATTCAAAGACCTGTAGAGTCCGTTTCCAACTAGGTAACAGTTCTGGTAAGAAAAGTTCCGTGAAAATACAATCCAACTATATTTTTGCAGTTTTCAGTCAATAAGGAAAGCTATGAAGCGAAAAAGGGACGGAACCGGAGCCAGGGTGTCCCACACCACCCCATGGCGCGGGCCCACCCCTGGCCGCGCCACCAGGTGGTGAGGCCACCCAGGACTCCGTCTCTGACCCGTTTTCTCCCAGTACCTTCCTTTTGATATGAAACTTCATAATATATAACCCCCCCCCCCGGATCTTCCGAGGTTCGTATATCGTGTTTTCGTTGTGTTTTTGTTTCAATCTGTTTCTGCCAGGTGTAATCTCAGATTTGGAGCCACAATGTCTTCCCCTGGAAAATCCAAGGGAGATCCCTTAGAAGATATCATCAACCCATATATGAGAGAATTGAAGATTCATCCCAAGGAGTTGTTGCTCGAAGGTGGGGAGGTCCGGATTAAGGAGGTTCAAGGCCCTAAAGGTGAAGGAAATCTGGAGGACAGGATGGAAGCATTGGAGCAAGAAGTCTTTAGGTACAGGAAGATGGCGGAGCGCGAAGTGGACATCATCCACAAGATTTGTTCTGAACTCATCGACGAGCGCCAAAAGGAGACTTCTGAACTCAAAGATGAAGTATTTTCACTCCACCAAACAACCAACGAACTGCAAGCACATTTTTATGACGTTCAAAATCAAAACTATGAGTATGAGGCTAGATTTAAACGCATAAGTGCTGCTGCAAGTTTCAGGATGTTGGAAACCACGATGTCCTTTGTTGATGGGAAGCCTTTACCCTGGAAGACGGACGAAGATGAGAATATACCACCACCACCTAAGGAGTAATTCATCATCAGGTTTGGCATCCCCTTGGTTTGTTCCAAGCTTGGGGGAGTGCCGCGGTATCATATCACTAACTTCTATCTTTTTACCTTGTTAGTAGAGTCATATCATGAATAGAGGAGTTATTTTGTAGTATGGTTTGCATTATGGAAGTGTCACCTCTCTCGTTAGATTTGTATCCCTTGGTGTGAGTTTCCATTATAGAATATTAATGAGAAGTTCTATCATTCACTCTTTTGCATAGCTTATGATAGTTTTCAATACGTGGTTATATGATTGATCTTGTTGTTAGTATTGGTAGCACTTTGGGATCATTGAGTTAATTCAGTTGGTTTTGGCAAACCTGGCTCGGTCAGTAGCAACACCCTTTTTGAGAGTTGAAAATAAAAAGATAGAAGTACTCTAGAGGAAAATAATTTCATCATCTTTCTTTCTTGATTTGCTCATAAGTCTAGTTTTCTCTAGTTAAGATCTTTTGTGCTTCCAAGGAAGATTGCATGTTTGTCTTTACCATTTGTATGTTTGTTTGTTTCCTTCAACTCTTATACTTGCTACCCAGCCTTGCTAGCCAAAAACCTGTACTGAGAGGAAATTCTTCTCGTGCATCCGCCTCCTTTAAACCAAAACCTTCGCCATTTGTGTCCACCATACCTACCTAGTAGCATTATTGCTATTCCAAGTAAATTCTTGTTTTATCTACCTCCCAAATTAAACTTGTTATGTGAAATTTAGTGATTAAAGCTCTCACAAACTTGATGGCACACTTTATTTTCTTGCATTTAATAAACTTGAACCATTGGGTCCTTCTTTGTTGCATATATGCTTGCGCTTTATGAGTTGAAGTTAGCCGAACCATGTATCATGGGGACCGCTTTCAACACTTCATTGGTACTTGTACCTAGTTGATATCATGTTCTTTTGCTTATGGATCCCGGCGGTGTGAAATAAAAGTGGAACTTGTAAGATCATGGAGTTTATATGTGAGTTAGAGAAATGCCTGGGCCGCTAGCCTAAGCCATGCCTAATCATGGTGGAAACTGGCAGCATAACTATAGTGAGCATTCTATGAAGCATCCTCAATAAAAACCTATGCAAATAGCAAATAAAAAGATCGTTGAGATGCTCACTGTCTGCTTGCCTTGTCATTTTGATTATGGGATAGCTCCTGTGTCATGTGCAAGGGGTACCCCGTTGGCGGTTCTCGATGATACGCATGTATTTACAATGACAAGAGCTTGCTCGTGACTGAAGTTGAGTAGCATGAGGATTGGTACTCATAAGTAAGGGGCATGAGATTTCAACTTATAACTTGTCAAGCATATCCTCTTAGTTGTGTCACTTTAACCTTAATCACCTAAAGATGCCTATGATACGGGCAATGAGAGCTGAAAGCTAGTAAGTATCATAATTTTTGGGAGCTCTTTATGAGACTTGTAATCCCTGCTTCCCTCTTTGAAGGGCCCTTTTTTTTACTTTGTAGTTGAGTCAGTAAACCTATTTCCTTCTATCTCGGCAAGTATTTTGAGTTGATGTGTTTCATTCATTCATACGATGATTTATGCATTCATGTTTCTTATGTTCCTTGTTTGGCACATTGCTCTTATCTTGATGTTTACTACCTTGAAAGCTTTCTTTGGAAAACCAACTATTTGTGCACTCCAGCAAATTATCAACTATTCTTCGACCAAGAGCTAAGTTTGCCATTACCAATTATGATTCACTTTATGTATATTTATTGTGTTTCCTTTACTCGTTGCAAGTTGAGTTGTATAATAGTGAGTTGTCTTCTATTATGATCTATGTATTTGATGATGTGATGCTTCTTGTCCGTATTATTTTATCGACTCTTCACTCCATAAACTTGAGGTCATGTTTATTGAGCTCAGTTTCGCTTGGGGACAAGCGAAGTCTAAGCTTGGGGGGAGTTGATACGTCCATTTTGCATCACTATTCTATGTCTTAATTCACTATTATTCATTGAAATATTTCATATTGAGAGGTGATACTTATGTTATTTCATCTGTTTTTGCATGGTTGATGACTTTTGGAGCATGGACCGCTGCATTCAGGATTCTGATGGAAAAGGTGTTGTTTGGAGGCAAAATTCGCGAAGATCAGAGAATCCGGGAAAATATACGGAAAATTCTATTTTTCCAGAAGACTCAAGATGCCAGAAGATGGAGTGGAGGTGGGCCACAGGGGGCCCACACCACCCCATGGCGCGGGCAGGCCTAGGCCGCGCCAGGGAGTGGTGTGGCCACCCTGGCCCACTCCAGCGTCTCCCCTCTAGCGTATATCTTCCTCTCGAAACCCTAAGACTAGGGGGAGCGACCACAGAAAGATTCCACTGCCTCTGCGGGGCGGAAAACACCGCGAGAGAAAGATCTCTCCGGCAGATAGATTTCTGCCAGGGGAATTCCTTCCCGCAGAGGGGAGATCGTCGCCATCAACACCACCATCAAGCTGGACTTCATCGGGATCATCATCATCACCACCACCACCATCATCACCATCAGCACCCTCATCACCATCTCCATATTGCTATAACAATTGCGTTGAATCTTGCTATAGTTCATAGGGGAAACTTTCCCGGTGTTGATTACTCTTTGTAGTTGATGCTATTGAGTGAAACATTGAATTATTGTTTATGTTCAGATTGTTATACATCAATATTCCATCTCTGATCATGATCCATATGATGTCTTCTGAGTAGTTTGTTTTGTTCTTGAGGACATGGGAGAAGTCTTGTTGTTAGCAGTGGAGTTGCGTTGAGAAAGATTCAATAGATTGTTATTTAAGTTGTGGTGTACTTCTTCTACTGGTGTCATGTGAACGTCGACTACATGACACTTCACCTATATGGGCCTAGGGGAATGCATTGTGTATTTGGCTACTAATCGTAGGGGTTGCCGGAGTGACAAAAACCTGAACCCCCGTTAGGAAACCATTGCACAAGGGACGTAAGGGTCTTAGAGTTTAAAGTTGTGGTTAGGTTTCTACCTTAATTACTTTCTTGTACTTACGGATGTTTGCAAGGGGGTTTAATCACAAGTATGTATTAAGTCTTGGATGGGACGGTACATTAGCACAGGTTCACCCACACAACACTTAGCAAGCTAGAGAAGATTAATCGACTATATAAAGCGAAAGCACTTGACAGTCTTCCCATGTGTCCTCGAGAACGTTTGGTCATCTATAGAAATACAACCGGATTGTCCTTTGCTGCATAAAGGATTGGGCCACTTGCTGCATTTATTTCTACTGTCTTTTATTTACTCGTACTTTGTTTACTTGCTTTATCGAAAACCCCTAAAAATCCGTTTGCTAAGTATTTGCAGGGAATTCCTGATCCATACCACTAGCCAGCACCTTCTGCTCCTTGTTGGATTCGACACACTTACTTATCGAAAATACTGCGATACACCCCCTATACTTGTGGGTCATCACTCATCAAAGAACGTGACAATGCTCTTACCAAGGTAAATAAACTAAAGAAAGAATAGATTGAATTTGGGGCTGCTCATGCTAGACTCTCGGAGAAGTTTGATAAACTTGACGGTGCTCACAAGGCATTGAAGAGTGATCACTCTACTCTAAATGAGTCTCACGATCAGCTCCAAACTCAATTGAAG
This sequence comes from Avena eriantha, assembly GCA_910589775.1. Taxonomy (NCBI): domain Eukaryota; kingdom Viridiplantae; phylum Streptophyta; class Magnoliopsida; order Poales; family Poaceae; genus Avena; species Avena eriantha. The sequence continues at coordinate 185,442,068 of OU342743.1, forward strand.
TTGTATGATGTGCCAAGTACCTCCACATCATCTTATGGAAAAGAAGATCTTGCAAGAGGTTCTCAACAAAAAGGTAAAGAAGTTCTTGATGAGATACTGAGCAAGCAAAGGAAAAACAATATAAAAGAAGGTCTTGGGTACATTCCCAAGACAAAGAACAAGAAAAACAACAACAAGAAGAAGAGCAAGACTGCTCCTCCAAAGACTAGCAACATCACCAATGACAAGTCTAATTATGATGGTTTTGCAGGGGCTAACAATCCTAACTTTGAGTTATATTGCGATTATTATGGTGATGTTTATGCTAGTTATGTAGGTCCTTATGATTGTTACATTCCTTGGTCTATTTGGGTCCCCAAGATCCTTGTCACTAACATGAGAGGACCTATTGAAAAATGGGTACCTAAAACCAAGAAGTAACTTTCTTGCTGGGCTATGGTTCCGGTGGGTCCAAATGGGTACTCGATAGCGGATACACGAGTCATATGACCGGAAGCAAGGAGATCATCACGGAGATGCGGCCAAATCATGATCATATAACCGTCTCCTATGGTGACAAGTCAAAATCTGAGGTATTGGGTCTCGGCAAAGTTGTGGTGGCTCACGATATCTCTCTCGTGGACGTCATGCTTGTTGAGACCCTCGGGTACGACTTACTTTCAGTTCACGCCCTTGGTAAGATGGGCTTTGCAGTTTTTATTGATGCTGATTTGGTGGTACTCTTGTGGAGCAAGTCTCTAAAAGTCGCTTTCGTGGGATATGTCGAAAATGACCTGTACGTGGTGGACTTTTCAGGGAAAACCACTACAGGCCCGATGTGTCTTTTTGGAAAGGCTGACGTGGGTTGGTTATGGCATCACCGACTAGCCCATGTCAATATGAGAACTTTGCAAAGTCTCCACAAGGATGGCCACATCCTTGGAGTAAAAGAAAATGTCTTCTTTGCCAAAGATCGTGTTTGCAGGGCTTGTGTTGAAGGGAAAATGCATGACTCTCTTCATCGTAGGAAGACTATTATCTCGTCAAAAAGGATCTTAGAGCTCCTACATGTGGACCTCTTTGGACCTCCATCTCATGCAAGCCTCGGTGGGAAGAAGTACTGTCTTGTGATCGTTGATGATTACTCAAGATACACTTGGGTTTATTTCTTCAAGTTGAAGAGTGAAACTCAACAAACAGTCATTGACTTCACCAACGAGGTTCAACATCAACACAACGTCCCTATTCTGGCTATAAGAAGTGATAACGGCTCTGAGTTCAAGAACTACACCTTAAATGAGTTCCTAAGTGAAGAGGGGATAAGACATCAATATTTCGCTGTGTACACCCCTCAACAAAATGGTGTAGCCAAGAGGAAAAATCGGACTCTAATGGATATGGCAAGGTCAATGCTAGCCGAATTCAAGTCTCCTTATAATTTTTGGGCTGAAGCAATCTCTACCGCTTGCCACTCATCCAACCGTTTATACCTCCGTAAAATCTTGGACAAGACTCCACATGAAATACTTACCGGAAACAAGCCAAACATCTCATACTTTCGAGTATTCGGTGTTTCTTTGTCATCAAGGGAGTTCGTTTATCTAAGTTTGAATCTAAGGCTCTTGAAGGTATTTTTGTTGGTTATGGTGCCGAATCCCACACTAATAGAGTCTACAATAAGCTCTCTAGAACTGTTGTAGAATCTTGTAGTGTGGTGTTCGAAGAGAATGACGGCTCCCATGCGGAGCAAGTTGATGTTTGTGATGCAGATGTTGAAATACCCCAAGATGCCATAAGAAGAATGGGCGTGGGATTTTTCCACCCCATTGAGGAACCCCTTGTGGTGGATCGGGAAGGACAATGCTCTACTCATGGAGAGCCCTCATCTACACATACTCATGATGTTCCAATCACGGGAGTATCTTCTACACCATCTCCATCAAGTGTTGAAGGTCAAGATGCTCCAAAAAGCTCCAGGCCAGATTATCCGGCCGCCCCGCTCCTAACGACCAAACTGCTCCTGGTGCTGAAGAAATCGCTGCAAGCTCCAGGCCGGATTTTCCGGCTGGCCCCGGATTATCCGGCCCCTCACCAGTTCAAGCAAGTCCCGGGCAGACTGATGAAGCTGCTACAAGTTCTCCCAGGCCGGATTATCCGGTCTCTCCATCGGCCGGATTATCCTACCCTGAATCACCTGTTGTTCAGCAGTCTCCTGCTACGGCTGCTGACCCACCTCAAGGGGACACTTCATCACCGCCTACTACTGTTATCCCAGATTCTAATCAAGGTCAAGCAAATGATTCCAATGAAGATTCAGGTGATGAAACTATTCCACCAAGAGACAACAAGCTTATTGAACTTCGTCGGAAGGCTCGTGCTGATCAGAACCATCAGTTAAGGGGTCACACCCTCGACAAGGTTGTAGGTGACCTTCGAGGAAGGGTTTCTACATGAAGGGAATTGTTAAGTTTTGGTGAGCACCAAGCTCACATCTGAATGGTGGAACCCAAGAAATTTTTGGAAGCTCTTGAAGATCCGGACTGGGTTGTTGCTATGCATGAAGAATTGAATAATTTCGAGCGCAACAAGGTCTGGAAACTCGTGGAGAAACCCAAAGATTGCCGCAATGTTATCGACACTAAATGGATATTTAAAAACAAGCAAGATGAGAATGGCATTGTTTTGAGGAACAAGGCGAGACTTGTGGCACAAGGCTACTCTCAAGTTGAGGGCATTGACTTCGGCGAGACCTATGCTCCAGTGGCTCGACTTGAGTCCATCCATATCCTTTTTGCTTATGTTGCCCATAACAATTTTAAATTGCAGCAAATGGACGTCAAGAGTGCCTTTCTTAATGGTCCTCTACATGAGTTGGTATATGTAAACCAACCCCCGGGATTTGAGGATCCTAACTTCCCGAACCATGTCTACAAACTCGATAAGGCACTCTATGGCCTTAAACAAGCCCCACGTGTGTGGTATGAGCACCTTAAAGAGCTTTTGCTAGACCGTGGCTTCGAAGTTGGGCAAATCGATCCCACTCTTTTTACTAAGAAGGTTAAGGGGGAGCTCTTCGTTTGCCAACTATATGTAGACGATATCATCTTTGGTTCTACTAATAAAGCTTTTAATGATGAATTTTCAAAGCTTATGACTGACAGGTTTGAGATGTCTATGATGGGGGAATTACGGTTCTTTCTTGGATTCGAGATCAAGCAACTTAGAGAAGGAACCTTCATCAATCAAGCAAAGTACATCCAAGACATGCTCAAGAGATTCAAGATGACGGATCTTAATGGTGTCGCCACTCCGATGCAAACAAAATGTCACCTTGAACTTAACCCACATGGTAAAGATGTGGACCAAAAGGTATACCGGTCCATGACCGGCTCTCTTCTTTATCTCTGCACATCTAGACCCGATATTGTGTTGACTGTGGGAGTGTGTGCAAGGTATCAAGCAGCTCCTAAACAAAGCCACTTAGTGGCGGTCAAGAGGATCTTTCGATATTTAGTTCATTCTCCTAACTTTGGTCTATGGTATCCCAAGGGCTCCAATTTCTCTGTATGTGGTTATACTGATTCAGATTGGGCTGGTGATAAGGATGATCAGAAATCCACTTCTAGAGCTTGTCAATTCTTGGGAAGATCTCTAGTGTGTTGGTCATCTAAAAAGCAGAATTGTATCTCTCTATCCACCGCTGACGCTGAATATATTGCTGCTACTAGTTCTTGCACTCAGTTATTGTGGATGGGGCAAACTTTAAAGGAATACAGTGTCAATTGTGACAAAGTGCCTCTTTTATGTGATAATGAAAGTGCAATCAAAATTGCATACAATCCGGTACAGCACAGAAGGACAAAGCATATTGGTATTCGGAATCATTTTATTCGAGACCATGTTGCTCGAGGCGATATTGATCTATCTTTTGTGAGCACGAAGAACCAACTTGCTGATATTTTTACGAAGCCTCTTGATGAAGCAAGATTCTGCTACTTGAGGAATGAGCTAAATATCATTGATTCCAGGAGTTTGTCTTGATTACCCATGTGTTGGAGATATGCCCAAGAGGCAATAATAAAGTGGTTATTATTATATCTTTATGTTTATGATAAATGTTTACATCCCATGCTATAATTGTATTATTAGGAAACACTAATACATGTGTGTTTTGTAAACATAAAAGAGTCCCTAGTAAGCCTCTTGTTGAACTAGCTTGTTGATTAATTGATGATCATGGTTTCCTGATTATGGACATTGGATGTGATTAATAACAAGGTTATATCATTAGGAGAATGATGTAATGGACACACACCCATAGTAAGCGTAGCATAAAGATCAAGTCATTAAGTTCGTATTGCTATAAGCTTTCAAATGCATAGTAACCTAATCCTTCGACCATGAGGTTATGTTAATCACCATCACCGGATGGATACTTTGATGACATCAAACACCGCTTTGTAACTGGGTGGTCATAAAGGTGTCATTGGGTATTCTGAAAGTATGTGTTGAAGAGCATGAACCAAGATTGGTATTTGTCCATCCATATGACGAATAGATATGCTCTGGGCCCTCTCGGTGGAATGTCATCTAATTAGCTTGCAAGCATGTGACTAGGTCACAAGGGATGACATATCACGAAACGAGTAAAGAGTACTTATCAGTAACGAGGTACAACTAAGTATGGAGATACCGACGATCAAACCTCGGATACGTATAGTATCGCGTGACAAAGGGAATTGGTTTTGTATGTTAATGGTTCTATCGATCATGAAGTCATCATTGAGTATGTGGGAGCCGTTATGGATCTCCAGATCCCGCTGTGGAAGATTTCTTGGAGTTTGCTTGAAAACCAAGAAAGGATCAAGGAGTCCTTGTGGGGTAAGACAAGGATTCGTGGGGGGGGGGGAGGACTCCTCCCCCCACCTCCCAATCCGCCGGCCATAGGAGGGAGGGGAGTCCTACAAGGACTCCCCCTCCCATGGCGCCTCCCCCCTTTAAATAGAGGGGTAAGGGCGCCCCCTCATTGCCCTCCTCAACTACTCCAAATCTCCGCCGCCTCTCTCCTCCTCCTTTCTTCTGCACAGGCATAGGCGAAGCCCTGCAGAATTCTCTACTCCACCACCACCACCACCACGCCGTCGTGCTGCTGGGATTCCGTGGAGAAGATCTACTACCTCCGCTGCTCGCTGGAACGAGGAGAGGAAGGTCTGCTTCAACTCCGCATGTGTGACCGACTGCGGAAGCGCTGCCGGAACGCGGCGCCGGAAGGATCGTCCACACGATCTTGAGATCGGCAAGTGATCGACTACATCAACCACGAGATCCAATCTCGTAACGCTTTCGGATCTACAAGGGTTAGTACCGATCTATCTCGTTGCACATGTCTAATAGATTAGATCTTGGCTTTTATCTAGATTAGATCTGGGTTTTGTTCGTTCTTGCGGTAGAAATTTTTTGTTTTCCCTGCTACGAACCCATCAGTGGTATCAGAGCCGTATCTATGCGTAGATCTGTTGCACGAGTAGAACACAATGGTGTTCTGGGCGTTGGTGCTCGTGCCGTCTTTTGCTTTGTGTACTTTGCATCTTGCGACATGGTGGGATGAAGCGGCTCGGGCTAACCTTACATGTCATCGCACATGAGACTTGCTCCATGCTTGACGTGTAACTTGCTTTGCACAAGTGGCTTTGCGGGTGTCTGTCTCTCCCACCATAGTATAGATCCAATTTACACTTTGCAACTTGATAGCACTTGTATCAACGTTGTGGTTCATGTTCGTAGGTAAGATCCGTTCTTATTCGAAAGCCCCAAGCCACGTAAAACATGCAAAGAATATTAGAGGCGTCTAACTCATTTTTGCAGGGGTTTTGTGATGTGATATGGCCATTATGTGATTATGATTATATTTGATGTATGCAATGATCCTTGTTGTAATATGGCAACCGGCAGGAGCCTAATGGTTGTCTTTAATTCTGTTAAGACCTGCGTGTCTATTCATCTTGTAATAGCTTTATTCCAAGTAGTTGTAATAGTTGCTAGTGATGATGGACAACCATGAAGCGGCGCCACTGACCTTGACGCAATGCTGGTGATGATGGAGATTATGTCCGTGCTTTGGAGATGGAGATCAAAGGCGCAAGAAGAAAGTGCCATATCATATCACACTAATTATGAATTGCCTGTGATGTTAATCCTTTATGCATCTTGTATTGCTTAGATCGCGACGGTAGCATTATAAGATGATCCCTCTCACTAAATATCAAGTAATAAAGTGTTCACCCTTAGTTGGCACCATTGCTAAGACTCGTCGTTTCGAAGCATCTCGTGATGATCGGGTGTGATAGACTCTACGTGTGCATACAACGGGTGCAAGCCAGATTAGCACATGCGGAAACTAAGGTTAACCTTGACGAGCCTAGCATGTACAGACATGGTCTCGGCACACAGAATACCGAAAGGTAAAGCATGAGTCATATGGATGATATGATGAACATGTTGATTGTTCGACTTTAAAGCTACATCATCTCACGTGATGATCAGACTTGGTGTAGTGGATTTGGTTCGTGTAATCACTAAAACAACTCGAGGGATGTTGTTTTAAGTGGGAGTTCATTTGTAATTTGGATTAGTCGAACTCAATTTATCATAAACACAATCAAAGTGAATTTGCATAGTTTGTTGTAGTCATTGGCATCCGTTCACCACCTTACGCTTAGTTATAGTTGAGATAGTGGAACTATAGAAATTCTGGATATTTGCTTTACGAACTGGTATCGTATTGTTTTGAGTGTCAATTTAAAGTTTAAAAGTCCTATTGCAAACTTTCAGCAAACTCCGTTTACTCTGTGAAGTTTAATAAATAGTATTAAATCAAGAGTAACAATTCCAGTGTTAGTATCTAATGTATCATGTTTGCCTCCATGATTCTTGATACTTAAAAGATTGTTTTTAATATCAAGTTTATCTAAGAGCTGAAAGCAATGTTTCAGAAACCATCATATGTGAAAGGTATTAGGATATCTAAAACAATGTGTTGGTTACAACATGATAGAGTATACGTCCTCATATTTGATGAGAATTTATGAAGGTTGGAGACGCTAGTCGTCCTAATCCTCCAAAAGGTTTTGAAAAAGAAACATTATACTCGCAATTCACCTTTATAAGCTATAGCAGCTTGATCATGAAAGTTGTCATGATAAGGATGAATAGAAGATGTAAGTAAAATGTTTACTACACTAAAAGATTACTAAAGAATGGATTTTTGAAAGAACACCAAACGTTTGATGATGGTGATCCAACTCAAAGTGCAAGTCCAAAGGTATTAGTAGTTGACTATATACGCTTTGTACCATGTGTCATGTTGATGACACCACTATTGATGTTGATAGATTCTTTTAAAAGAAAAGGAATTGCTGAAAGAGAATCTATAAAATATTTGGCAGAAAATAAAAGGTTGGAGATGTCCAACTTAGGCATATAGAAGATACATGTTATGGCTGTATTCCTTGGTTGTTAAACAATGTGGTTCTGCGGTATTGGATACCGAATCGGTTGGTATGAAGTGTCATACAGGACAACGCAATTCATGAACTACAATGGCCTAAGTAACTAGCAAGAGAATGAGTGATGATGTTCATCGAAAACAAATAAAGTGTTATTGTGTTTTTCGTTGTCATCAAACCTAGCCTTCAAGATTTGTTTTAATAATTTTTATTTTGTTCCGGTATTACGAGAACAATGGTTGTTCAAATAATAACCGTATTCCATAAAGGATGGATGAACTTTTACAAGTCTAGTGGGAGAAATCACATCCATAAACACTATTGCTAAAATGTCGCAAGACAAATGATTAAAAGATCACTTATGAAGTGACATCGCTGTTTAAATTATATTTGAAAGAAAACATGAAGAAACTCCATGTTGATGGAATTTTGGAGTCTTTGATTTTGATCAATTGACGCATGTGAGACTTTCCTCAAGATAATTGAAACTCCGTCCATAGGCCAGATAGGAACGGATGACTAGCTTATTGGAAATTGTGCATGCTGATGTGCATAGCCCATTATGTGTAGCCATATGCGATGGATCTTTTTGCTTCATATGCTTTCTCCGAAAATTTGAGTGAATATATCTGTATATTTACTTAATAAAGAGGAAGTATGAAATCATTTGAAAGTTGTTCAAAGACTTTCAAGATGAAGTTGAAAATCATTGTAACAAGAAAATAAAGAGTTTATGATTCGATCATAAAGAAAGATGTTTGAGTTACAAGTTTAGCAAAACACCTAAGATTTGAGGAATCGTTCCATGGATTTCATTTCCCAAAACACCATAGGAGTATGGATTGTTCAAGATATGTAATGAAACCTTGTGTGACATGGTAAGATCAAAGGTGTCATTTATAAAACTGCCATTATATATTAAAGATTAAAGCTTTAGTGACTACCCGCTTTTACACTGAAAAGAGCTCCATCGTGATCCGTTGAAATGACACCATATAAGTCATGGTTTGGGATAAAACCCGAATTGTCTTTTCTTAAATTTTGGTATGTTATGCATAAGTAAAATGTTTACAACCAAAGTCGGATAAGCACGTCTTTGTAGGTTATCCCAAAGAATTTGTTGGGAATTTCTCCATAACACTGAGGAAAAAGAGTTTGTTACTTGGAACGTCAAGTTTCTTGAGAAGGAATTTTTCGTGAAAAGTTAAGTGGGAGGACAATAGAACTTTGATAAGGTTGTTGAACCTTAGCTATATGTGCTAAGTAGCGCAGCGCCGGAAAGTGTCCCGGTGACGGCCACAATGCTCATGGCTCTCGTGATTACAAAAGGTGTGATCTCGGAGATTAGAGTTCCTATAGAACCATGTGGGTCGGTAAGAATCAAATAGTAAGATTTGATAAGCAAGTCGTTATTGTTTTGACAATGATGAACCGACTACATGCAAAGAAGCGATGATGGGCCCTGACTCCATAAAATGACTAGAAGTCATGGAATCCGTGATAGCATCCATACACGAGAAATCAAGTTTCTGAACTTTGAAGACCCTCCGGAAAGGCGTGAAGCCTATCGATCGTGTTTGGATCTATAAAGAAATAGACATGGATGTTTCAAATCTATGAAATTGTCGACATGTCGGAAAGAGTTTACGACAATGTTCAAGGAATTGACTATGATAAGATTTGATCTTTCATAGCGATATTTAGTCTGGACGGATTAATGTAGCAACCACTACATATATTTTGGTATATGGTAGTTGAACAAACAAAACAAGTTCTTCTAATATAATGGTTACCTAGGACATGTAAATGACACGATCCAAAGGGTTTTGTTAATTCAAAGGATGCTAAAAGAGTATGCAAAACTTCAATGGTTGAAGTAAGCATAGCGGAGTTGGAATCTTCACCATGATGAAACTGTTAAAAGAGTTTAAATTCATCGGAGATGATGAAGATGCTTGCATTTGCAAGAAATTAAGTGGGAGCGCTGAGACATATTTCTAATACATTATGTAGAGGACATATTGTTGATTGGAAATGATGTATCTTGTATTTACACAGGTTAAGAATTTCATTTTGATGAAAGACTTAGGCATAACCCAAGAATTAGGCATCAATGTCTATATGGATAGATTGAGGCGCTAATATGGTTTTGCCAAATGTACATAGATAAGACGTTGAATGAGTTCAATATGGAAACAACAAGAAAGGTTCTTGACACACGAAAAGGACTGAATCAAGATTCGAGTGTGTTGACACGAGATTCAAGTGTTTTGACACTTGGTGAAATCACAAGAATATTTTGATCAATCATTCTTTGAGATGTACACATCCAGATATGTCCTATGCTCTAAATGTTATGAGCATATACCAGAATGATTCATAAGATGATCATTGGACAATATTAAAGATATTCTTATGAGCTTTGGAAGAACTAAGAATATACCATGTATAAGTGACAAATAGTTAAAGGTAGTTTATTTTAAAGCGTTACATTGATACTAATTTTGTCACAAGATACAAATTAAATTTATCTCAATTTAAACTAGGGTGGCACAATGTAATGGAAAGGAAGTTCCATAACGGATTTGGTTGAGTACCAAAGTTAAAACATTGTAACAGATACTACAACAAAAGGCTAAGTATATAACTACTATTGTAGCAATAAATGAGGGCATTTGCGTCAAGTAGTTTGTTATCAAACTAGGTGTGGTTCAAAGTGGGCTAATACTATGAAGATATATTGTGTGACAATAATATCAACATATTTTGAGCCGAAGGAACTAAAGGTCTCACCAAAGGACCAAATTTATACAATGCCATCTCATTGGAGAATGAGTAATGCGTAGAGACGCAAGGACATGCAAATACACACGGACCTGGAAGTGTCAGATCCGAAGGTTATGTTTACCACTAGCAATAGTGTCTATACAACACCAAAAAGCCATAGGTGTTGAATGCACAAGTTCTTAACTAGATTATTGACTCTAGTGCAAGTGGGAGACTGTTGGAGATATGCCCAAGAGGCAATAATAAAGTGGTTATTATTATATCTTTATGTTTATGATAAATGTTTACATCCCATGCTATAATTGTATTATTAGGAAACACTAATACATGTGTGTTTTGTAAACATAAAAGAGTCCCTAGTAAGCCTCTTGTTGAACTAGCTTATTGATTAATTGATGATCATGGTTTCCTGATTATGGACATTGGATGTGATTAATAACAAGGTTATATCATTAGGAGAATGATGTAATGGACACACACCCATAGTAAGTGTAGCATAAAGATCAAGTCATTAAGTTCGTATTGCTATAAGCTTTCAAATCCATAGTAACCTAATCCTTCGACCATGAGGTTATGTTAATCACCATCACCGGATGGATACTTTGATGACATCAAACACCGCTTCGTAACTGGGTGGTCATAAAGGTGTCATTGGGTATTCTGAAAGTATGTGTTGAAGCGCATGAACCAAGATTGGGATTGTCCATCCATATGACGGATAGATATGCTCTGGGCCCTCTCGGTGGAATGTCATCTAATTTGCTTGCAAGCATGTGACTAGGTCACAAGGGATGACATATCACGGAACGAGTAAAGAGTACTTATCAGTAACGAGGTAGAACTAAGTATGGAGATACCAACGATCAAACCTCGGATAAGTATAGTATCGCGTGACAAAGGGAATTGGTTTCGTATGTTAATGGTTCTATCGATCACGAAGTCATCGTTGAGTACATGGGAGCCGTTATGGATCTCCAGATCCCGCTGATGGTTATTGATAGGAGATGTGTCTCTGTCATGTCTGCATATTCACGAACCGTAGGGTGACACACTTAAGGTTCGAAGTTGTTTTAAGTAGATATGGAATGTGCGTTGGAGACCGAATGTTGTTCGGAGTCTCGGATTGGATCCGGGACATCACGAGGAGATCTAGAATTGTCCGGAGAATAAGATTCATATATTGGGGATCATTTTTTGAGTTAGGAAATGTTCCGGAGTATTTGTATGAGTTTTCTAGAAGGTTTCGGAATGTTCTGGAAGATTCTGGAAGATATCTTGGAGTTTGCTTGAAAACCAAGAAAGGATCAAGGAGTCCTTGTGGGGTAAGACAAGGATTCGTGGGGGGGAGGACTCCTCCCCCACCTCCCAATCCGCCGGCCATAGGAGGGAGGGGAGTCCTACAAGGACTCCCCCTCCCATGGCGCCTCCCCCCTTTAAATAGAGGGGTAGGGGCGCCCCCTCCTTGCCCTCCTCAACTACTCCAAATCTCCGCCGCCTCTCTCCTCCTCCTTTCTTCTGCACAGGCATAGGCGAAGCCCTGCAGAATTCTCTACTCCACCACCACCACCACGACGTCGTGCTGCTGGGATTCCGTGGAGAATATCTACTACCTCCACTGCTCGCTGGAACGAGGAGAGGAAGGTCTGGTTCGACTCCGCACGTGTGACCGACTGCGGAAGCGCTGCCGGAACGCGGCGCCGGAAGGATCGTCCACACGATCTTGAGATCGGCAAGTGATCGACTACATCAACCACGAGATCCAATCTCGTAACGCTTTCGGATCTACAAGGGTTAGTACCGATCTATCTCGTTGCACATGTCTAATAGATTAGATCTTGGCTTTTATCTAGATTAGATCTGGGTTTTGTTCGTTCTTACGGTAGAATTTTTTTGTTTTCCATGCTACGAACCCATCACCATGCACTCACTCATACATCTCAGTCTTATTTGGTCTAGATGTGGGCATGGGTATAGGGGGAGTGTGGTCCTAATTAATTGGGCTAACCCTCCTCCCATGATGCCAAAAGCAAGATAAATCATTTCTCTTAATATCATTTTGTGATATGTGAGTTTATTGATGAGTATTGGTCGTGAACCCAAGATATATCTTCGCGGTGTCACACCATACACTCCAACAAGGTGGCTTCGGCCACCCCCTCTCCCTTAAGGAGAATTGGAGTTTTATGGATCTTTTTGGTTGTTTTTGCTCATTCATGTTCTTATGGGAATTACACTCAACTTTGGCTCTTATTTGATTTGGTTCTTGCAATTTTGAGCGCATAGTACCATCTCAGTTTGTCTACTTAATCCTAAGCCTTTCTCCACCCTAGCATCGCTATTCTTCATTTTTGGCGTCTCGGTGCCAAAGGGGGATAAGTAGCTCTATTAGGTCTTCGAGGATTTGCATGGGTCGGGCATAAGCACTTGCATTTTTTCCTATTCGTCATTTTCTCGCTTGTGCCCTTTTAGCGTTGAACTTTAAATTTGTGATTTGTGGTTTGTTTGAGACTCTGTGACGGTGGTTGTCTAGATTTATCTCATGGATTATGATTATGGATTCATCTATTCATATCCTATTATGCTGGGAATCTTTATCAAGGAAGGCGCTTATATTGGTTATCACGTTGATAATTGTGACTATTTCAAGGATGCCTCTCTCCCTATCTTGGTGGTATGATTATTTTGTTCATATGTCAATGGAATAGATTCACCTATTTGTGTGCATTTGTATTCAAATGCAAAATTCTAATATGCACACATTGAGGGGGAGTCTCTTCCATGTATATTGCTGGTAGTCTTGTGATCCTTTCCAGCAAATCCTAGTATTGTCATCTAACACCAAAAAGTGGAGATTGAAAGAACATTTCATATTTTCCTATGTTGTGTGTGTTAGATAACAATATTGTGGAGTTTTCTCATGTGTGCTAAGTGTGTAGGAGTTTTGGGGGGGATTATCCGCCCCACCAAGGGCCGGATAATCTGGCCTACCTAATGGATCAAAGGCTGCCAAGGCGCGTCGCTCGGAGTCTAGTCGGATTATCTCCCGGAAAATCCGAACTGGGGCGGTTTTTCTTCCCTAGGCCGGATAATCCCGCTTTCGCATGGGCCGGATAATCCGGCCCCCAGAATTTGACCAAAGCCTGCCAAGGCGCATCGCTCGGAGTCCGGTCAGATTTTCTCCCAGAAAATCCGAACTGGGGCTGTTTTTCCTCCCCAGGCCGGATAATCCGGCCCCCAGAAGACGATCAAGGGCAAGCTCGGCGTGTCACTCAGAGAGGGGGCAGATTATCTGTCGGATATTCCGAGTCTGGGGCGGAGTTTTCCCCAGGCCGGATAATCCGGCCCTCACTTGGGCCGGATAATCCGGGCCCCAAAGACTCCAACGGCTTGGTTTTGGAAGGGGGTGTAAATATCCCTCCTTCCCCAATGTTCAGAACTCTTGATTCACTCGAAATTGATCGGACCCTTTGAAAGAGCTCCCATTCTACATCTCCCACTTCAACCATCCGAAGGCTTTGATCTTTAGGGGAATTGAAGGAGGAGAGAATCGTCATCTTCATCATGAATCAAGCGCATCAACTCCTCTCCATTCATTTGGAGAAATCCCTGATCTAGTATTCTTGTCAATATCTAGATCTTGTTCTTTGTTATTGATAACTTGTTCTTGTGGAAGCTTGTTGTCATTATGGGAGCCTCCAAGTTGATTGTGGAGTTGTGCCCTGCTAGTTGTGTAAAGGCACCGGTACCCGCCTCGAAGGGACCCTATAGTGGAAAGGTGGATCAGGCCTTTAGTGGCGGGATCCATCGGAGAACAGGGTGAGGCCTATTGTGGCGTGGTGGTCTTAGTACTGCCCACCCCTCCAACGCAGACGTACTTCCCTTAACAAGGAAGGAACTGCGGTCAAACAAATCTTGTGTCTCTCCGTGCTTCACTACGGTTTACCCATTCCTCTTCCACTCGCTCTTTCCTCGCTAGTAGATAGATTTGCATATAGGGAAATTCCACCTAATAGTTTATCTAGAGAATTTACCCTTTGTGCTAAGCCTAAAATTGAAAAAGCATTAAAATTTGAAGTAGCACCTATTCAGCCCCCCCCTCTAGGTGCCCATACGATCCATTTCAGGGAGGCTGGAGGTGGGGGATGTCGGGAACGACTACCGCTGGGGAGGATGGCCGGCGGGTGGCAAGGCAGGAGCAACATCGAGCAGGCCATGGCTGTGGGCAACGAAGTAACCATGGGTCCTTCGGGGCAGCCAGGGGAGTTAGAAAGCACGGCTAGGGCGGCGCGTGGGAGCAGGGGGCGCGTGCGAGGCAGGACCGCTGGCGAGCAGGCCATGGGAACACTACCATGGCTGCGGGTAGCAAAGCAACTATGGGTGTGTCGGGGAGTTGGGGGAGACAGGACACGCAACTAGGGCAACGACACGTGGGAGCAGAGGGGCATGGCGGTGGAGGCGCCCGACGGTGGGAGGAATGTGGCGACATATGCGTATGGGCAGTTGGGCTAGGGTTGAAAACAAAGCGACTCGAAGGACCCGAGGGATGAAAACGTTTCATCCCCCGGATGATATGTATTGTTTTCCTTTAGTAAATGTCAATGGTGTGGTACTTATTCCGCTATAATGGATTGTCTATAAGAATTTTCCTACTAGTACACGTGAGAGACAAGTGTGAGACATGGATGGACCAGAGAAAAAATAACCATATGTTTTTCCTCGACTGACAGGGGCACGCCCGTCGGCTCCACTGAGTTGAAAGGAGAGATCCCACAAAAGAAAAAATAATATTGTAAAGTTACGATATTGTATAATTGTTTCACATAAAACTAAAAATAATAGTACTAATAACATTTTTTGGCAAAAACTTCATCGAACTATTAATAATAATCGATAATGATACAAAGAGCCCCCAAACTACTAAAAATCAAAATATTTCGTTGGACCACCTAAAGGTGACTACAAACACTTTCCTCACCCCTTCATCTTCGGAGTGAGAAAAAGCTTGTCGTAATAGAGCTTTTCATAGTAGACATATGAGAAATTGTCACGCTAAGGCCCTAAAGGGACCAGAGAGTAACCATTACCAATGATAACAACCGTACATCGGAAAAGACTGACCTAAAACCACACCGACGAACGTGAAAATGACCATATCCTAGGACATCCGTGTGAAACACACTCCATGCGCCCTCTAGTAGCGCTAGATGCACCAACAGAGCGAGGATAAGACGGGGAGGACCTTAATCTATGCGGTGACTTAGTACGACACTGCATGTTGTAGTGTACAAGTTGTTGATATGATACTTGATACGTCCAAAACGTATCTACTTTTCTGAACACTTTTGCTATTGTTTTTCCTCTAAACTTGTGTGATTCGGATACAACTAACATGGAATAATGCTGTTTTCTGCAGAATTACCTTGGTGTCTAGTTTTTTTTCCAGAAAATTAACTATCAGGAAAAATCCTGGAAAATATGCCAAAAATCCTATTTTACCAGAAGACTCATGGAGCAAGAAGACGAGACGGACGAGGGCCACGAGGGGCCGACACCACCTAGTCGCGCGGGCCAGGCCAGATCGTGCCTGGGGGTGGTGTGGCCGCCTCGGTCACCCCATCGGCCTCCCTCTTCGCCGATGAGTTGCCTCTTAACCTAAAAACCAAGGGGGGTTCGACGTTTTTCAAGAAAGAGTTCTGATGCGCCGCCACCACCAGATTCCGCGATTCGAAACCAGAAACTCCGTTCTAGCACCCTGCCAGGACGGGGAATTGGAGGAGATCATTGCCATCATCATCACCATCGCTTCTCCATCGACCATCCATGTTTCCCCCATCTATGAGTGAGTAATCCCCCGCTGTAGGATATAGGGATGGTAGGGATTGGATGAGATCGTTCATGTAATGGCATCAGATTGTTAGGGCATGGTGCCTAGTATCTATTATTAGTGTTTTTTTGACTTTGTTGCAACTTGTTATGCTTAATGCTTGTCACTAGGGCCCGAGTGCCATGATTTCAGATCTGAACATTTTATTGATTCATTATGATAGTATTGTTTATGGTCTTACGTGGAAGTTGTATACACATATTGTTGTCCGGAACCAAAGGCCTCGAATTGACAGCAATCGGGATAACCGGAGGGAATGACTTTGATGTGAGGATCACATGTGTTCACGGAGTGTTAATGCTTTGCTCCGGTGCTCTATTAAAAGGAGCACCTTAATTGCCAGTAGTTCCCTTGAGGCCCCGCTGCAAACGGGCTGGCAGGACAAAAGATGTTGTGCAAGTTCTCATTGTGAGCATGTATGACTATATATGGAACACGTTCCTATGATTATTTAGTACTTAGATGCTTTATCTTATTTACCTGCAAATGCCCTATCTCTTGATTGTCATATGAATTGTCTTATCCATGCAACGCCAGGTCCATCCATCCCTATGCCTACCACGTTTTAATCCTACTGTTTACTGCAATTGTTACTACTGTCTTTACTTTTACTACTGCTGTTACTTTACTATTGCTATTACAAAACTGTTGCTACTGATAAACTATTGTGAGCAAGATTGTTTCCAGGTGCAGCTGAATTGACAACTCAGTTGTTAAGGCTTATAAATATTCTTTGGATCCCCTTGTGTCGAATCAATAAATTGGGTTTCACTTCCCTCAAAAATACTGCGATACACCCCCTATACTTGTGGGTCACCAAGACTATTTTCTGGCGCCGTTGCCGGGGAGCATAGCTCTATTTATCAAGTTCACTTGGAATCACTATTGTTTGCTGCCATCCATTCATCATGGGTAAGTCTCGTGATGGAAAAGTTCCTATATTACCATCCACTACAAGAAGAGGTACGGTTCTGAACACTTCTGTTTCTCTTGATTCACCGTCTTTTATGAGTAAGTTCCTTACACCACCACATACACATACACATACTGCTACTACTTCTGAATCTGAAACTTCTGATACTTATGATGCTGCTTCTACTGTGCTTGATAAGAGTGGTTCATTAGGTCCTTTCCTAGATAATATGATTGCTAGAACTATAGATGGAAATACTGAAACCTCTAATGAAGACGCTACTACACCTGTCAGTTCACCTGAGTCTAGAGAAAGCTATGATATTGAAGATGGTTATATAGAGATGACCAATGAATTTATGAAAGAATGTCAAAACACCCATGATAGGAGTGCTATTAAGAGTCTCCTTGAGAGGCATACTATAAAACCCAAATTGTGTCCTAATGCTAAGTTTGATGCATCTCCCATAAACATTAAAGATAAGGATTATGATTTCTCTCTTGATCTATCTTACATAGCTATTGTTGAGAAGGAACCTTTTTGTGGGACTAAGAATGAAAGTGCGGTAGCACATATGACTGAGCTTTCTACCATGAGTGGCCTGTTTTCTGATGATATTAAGATGCGCACTTACTTTGTTGCTAAAATTTTCCCTTTTTTGTTGAAAGGAGAAGCTAAAATTTGGTTTAATAATTTACCTCTTGGATCTATTGATAGCCCTGATTGCTTGATTAGTACCTTCCTTCAGAAATATTTTCCACCTAGTGCTAGACATGCTATTTTGCAGAAACTTTTTGATTTTAAATAGGGAGAAAAAGAGATATTGCATGAATCATGGGAAAGGTTTTGTGCTTTGATTCATGCACAGGCTGGATGTCCATTACCTAAGAATGAGCTTCTTGACATATTTTATGATGGACTAACCGAAGAATCTAGGACATACCTGGATAGTTGTGCTGATTGTGTTTTCAGGAATAGGACTCCCAAGGAAGCTGAGGAATTAATGGCTAAAATAAGCAAGAATTATGAAGACTGGACTCCTCCTGAACCAGCTATACCTGAGACAACTATACATGAACCAACTATTCCTACGCCTATACCAACCTCAAAGAAGAGGGGAGTTATTGAACTAAATGATGAAGTGATGAAGGAAGCCAAGAAATGTCTTAAGGAGAAGGGAATTAAAGCTATAGATGTCAAGAATTTACCTCCTATAGAAGAACTATGTAAGCCAATACCCCACTCATCCACTATTGAGGTACACTCTCTCCAACATTTTGATGAAGGTGACATTCCTTACTCTAAACCTCCTGATCAATGCTTAGAAGAATTTGATGTTTTTATTGTTAAGCAAGATAATTTTAATAAAAGGGTGCAAAATCATTTAATGGAAAACTCTAGAGCTATTATTGAGTTAAAATATATTATGGAAAGAACCTCCAATGATGTTAAAATGCTTGTTAAACATTTTCAAATGGTTCAAACTCAAATTGATCAGCTTATTAAGGTACAAAAAGACTTTCTAGTTAATGCTGCTAAAGAAAAACGTGCTTATGAAATTAGAACTAGAAGTGGTGCTGCTACCCAGGATCCTCTATATCCCGAGGGGCATCCTAAAAGGATTGAGCAGGATTCTCAACAAGCTGAAAATAGTGGTACTACTCCTAAGAAAATAAAAAAGAAACATAAAACAATTGTAGAACCTTCTGAACCTGCTAAAGATCCTAATAGTATATCTGTCTCTGATGCTGAAACTGAAAGTGGTAATGAAGAAAATTATGCTCCTGATAAAGAAGAAGTTGAACAAGAACCTGAAAGGCACACTAAGAATACTAAATACACTAAAGAAGATTTTGTTGCTAAGAAACATGGTAGTGAAAGAGAGCCTTGGTCCAAAAACCTATGCCTTTCCTTGATAAGAAACACAAGTCAAAGGAAGATGAACACTATAACAAGTTTTGTGAGTGGATGAAACCTTTATTCTTGCAAATTCCTTTGACTGATGTTATCAAATTGCCTCCTTATTCAAAGTATATGAAGGATATTGTTTCGAATAAAAGGAAGATCCCTAATGAAGAAATTTCTACTTTGCTTGCTAATTATTCCTTTAATGGTAAGGTTCCTAAGAAACATGGAGACCCAGGGATTCCAACTATTCCTTGCTCTATTAAAAATAGTTACGTTAGAACTGCTTTGTGTGATTTGGGAGCAGGAGTTAGTGTTATACCTTTTTCTCTCTATAAGAGACTTCAATTGAAAAAACTAATACCAACTGATATATCTTTGCAAATGGCTGATAAATCTACTACTATTCCTGTTGGTACATGTGAGGACGTACCTATTCAAGTGGCTCATAATTGCTTGATATTAACTCATTTTGTTGTGCTTGAAATGTCTGAAGATGACAACATGTCTATTATTCTTGGGAGACCTTTTCTTAATACTGCAGGAGCAGTTATTAATTGTAATCAAGGAAAGGTGACTTTTAATGTTAATGACAAGGAACATATTGTCTATTTCCCCAAGAAGATTGATAGAAATTATGGTTTAAACTCAATTGAACATGTTGAGGGCATTCAAGTTGGAGAAATATATTGTCCCATACAACAAGAAAAATATGAAACTATTATGATTGGGACCATTGCTATCAAGGTTGAGGTAACATAATCATTAGTGGAATACAAAGTTTTGTTTCATATAAAATTGTTTTGGTAACAAGACCTGATCAACCTTGTTAACAAAGGGATTTTAATAAACAAAACAATGTTTTCACCATGATTATCTTTGCTACTTTTATTTTATCCATTTTAGTTTTTGCTTTCATTTAGTTTACTTTTCTGTTGTTAGTTGCTTGCATATTAGAGTGTCTTAGAACTTCTGAAGTTTTAGCTTTGTTTAGTCATTGCATCATTCCAGAAACTTTTTTCTGTCAGAAAATCATTCATCTATACCTGAAAATTTCTCAAAAATAAAGTGTCTCGAAAAATTCCAGAAAATTCATATTAAATTTTTACGTGAAAAAAGGGGCAGAGAAGTGCATGGAGAGTACCGGGGGCCACCAGGCAGGCACACCACCTGGTGGCGCGGCCAGCCCAGGGGCGCGCCTGGCCATGGTGTGGGCCACCCCTGGCCCTCCACTCACTCTCTCACTTCCCTCTGCTTTCTCTCTACCGAGAAAACACCAGTTCATTGCTCGAAATCGCATTCTTGTTGTTCTTGTTCATGATTTTTCGATCTCCTTGCTCGGCCCATCTTTGCTGCTGAAATTTGGAACATTTGTTTTCCGGTATGTGACTCTTCCGCTTGTCCAAGTAGATTTGTGTTTAGTGGTTTATATCTTGAGTATTTTGCTGCTGTAGGTGACAAGTTATGAGAGCTTGTAAGCTTGTTCAATGCTTAGATATATTGTTTTGATGCATGTTTAGGCCTCTTACAAGTCCCTTTGAGTAGTTCCCTTCATTATGTATTCACTTTGCAATCACTTGTATAATGGATGTTTAAATTTCAGAATAGAAGATAAATGAACACCAACTGAACCAACATGAACTGAGGGTGCCTGAGGTTATGAAGGTTCACCGAGAGGAGGAAGTTTTTCCTTCCATCTATCCATGCCCCGAATTCATGAGGGTTGTAGGAATTTCTCAGGATTTCCATACTTTAATTGCTAATGCAGGATTGGAGCATTTTGTGGAAGATGAACCTTGTCAATTTGTGAAACTAACTATGTTTGTAGTGTAGGACTTTCGATTTATTTGCTCTTTGCCTAACCCCATGGTTCACTACAAAATTTACAATACAGCTGTCGACCTTCCTCTTGATGACTTTTGTGCAGCTATTAAGGTACCTCAGTGGGGATCGTGTGGAAGGATTAAAGAGAGACCTACACCACTCATGGACTTGTATGTGGAGATTTGCTAAGGGAGCAGCTTCTCAAAGGAGAGTGGGAAAATTCGTAACATTCATCTCCCGTCTATTCGCTACTTTGCTTACTTTATTTCCAAGTGTGTCCTCGCTAGGAAAACTGCTAATAAGTTATCCTCATATGATCTAGCATTCATCTCAGCTGCTTTAAAATGAGATAGGACTTATAACTTGGGTACCTTGATAGCTTTCCGTCTTGCTGCTAACCGCGAGAAAGGTGGAATTTGTGGAGGCCTCATAGCCTCTCGTTTATTAGCTTTGCATGGTGTAGCGCCTCATCATCTAGACCTACAGTTTCCCATAGAGAGGCTTGACCTTAATTCCATGATACAACATAAATTTGTTTCTTCTTGGGCTAATTTGAGTGATTTGTCTTATGAAATAACCTTTCTCAAGGCTGGCTTGAGAAGGAGTAAGTCCGAGCGAATTGTTCTTTTGCCTGCACCTGTTTTGTTTAACCTTGATACCAGGGTAGGATGGTCACTCACCGAGGAAGAACTCGATGCATACCTGGGGGAGCTCTCCCAACAGGAGCAGGATACTAGAAGGGAGGTTACAGATGATTCGGTCCAGCCCTCGAATGAGGGGGAGTCTTCATATCAGCAGCCTACCTATGATTTGGGAGCTTCTTCTTCTTCCCAAGGGCCTAACCATGATCATTCTTACAATGACCCGCCTGCTTGGAACCCTTACCCACGTTGGGGTTGGTACCCACTTAGGACAAAAGCCTAAGCTTGGGGGGAGGTACACCGACATCACACTCATATCCATATCATGTTTAGTCAGCACTTTGTATATCCATCTTCGTTCTCTTTTTAGTTTTCGTTCTTTCTTTACTTTTTCTTTCTAAAACACAAAAAGACTAAAAATACTTCCGTTGTTTCTCTTTGTTTGCCTCTTTTTCTTTTTGCCTTGGTTTGCTTCTTCCTTTTTGCTTTGTTTGAATTATTCGAAAAACCCAAAAAGATTTTCGCTTTGCTTGTTCTTCCTTGTTAAGAAAGGTGATCTCTCATGCCTTAAGTTATTATGTAAGTTTGGGGGAGCAAGGATACCATGTTTATGCACTTTGCATTCGAAGCAATTATTATATTTGGTGCATAAACCTTGGGGAGCTTTCCTAATTTACCTAAGAACACACATTTGCCTTCTTGTTCTTGTTTGGTGTTTTGTTTGATTATGGGGAGTTAGGATTCCATAATTGTGAACTGTGTTGTGCATGAACCTTGGGGAGCTTCCTATTTTCATCTAAAACACCCATTTGCTCTCATCATAATATCTTCTCTCTTGCTTGTGCTCGTGGTTTAAATGACATAGAGGGAATGAGGATGCCATGCTTGTGCATATTGTATTCAAACGCAGATTATAATTTCTGCACAAACCTTGGGGAGTCTCCTCATATTATTTAGATCACTCTCTTTTCAACCTTATCATAATATCTATCTATCTTTTAGTATCTTCCTTTTGTGAAGTGCTTCTTTTGATCTTTTGATTGCTTACTTCATTCGTTGATGCTTCTTCACCATTTTATTTCTTTGCAATCTTTGGATACTCAGTTTAGTTTGATTTCCTCATGGTATTCATCATTGGATACGTGCATTTGATTCCACTCATATTATGAGAAATGACACCATATGGAGGAACTCTCACTAAATTGGCCTTCTAAAGTTCTTCACCCATTTCGGCAATCGATGCCAATGGGGGAGAAGTTTTAGAGGGGTTTAGGGAATTTGGTTGTGTGTTGTGAGTTTTGTACTTAGAGGGGTTTAGGGAATTTGGTTGTGTGTTGTGAGTTTTGTACTTAAACACTTGCCTCGTGTGCTTTGCATCTTAGTGTGTTGTATGGAATCTTGATTATATAGATAAAACTCCACCACCGGTAATGGTTGGCAATATATGCAATGAAATTCTAGTTCATCCACACGTGCATAGATTGTGGGGAGTTTGCTCTATATTCTGGGTGTACTAACATCACATACTTGTGTTGCATTTGATGTTAGCACAATGTTTTCTTTGATTAATTCCTTATATAAACCCTCTCAAAGGGATTGTCATCAATTACCAAAATGGGGGAGATTGAAAGTGCATGTGTGCCCCCATGTGTGGTTTTGGTAATTAATGACAATCTTTATGGACTTATATTTGCATTGATTTTTACCTGTAGGATTTGTCCATAGGCAATGCTTGAACCATTTGTTGCCTTCAAGGTTGGGAGAAGAAGAAAGTGAAGAAGATTAAGTGTTGACCAAGGTTTCAATGAGTGATCTGGATATTTGTCAAGTGAGAGTTGAGCCTATATCAAGTATGTCTTGAAGACTAAAGTTGGGGTGATATCTCTTATGTTCCTTCAAGACACCAACATAATGAAGAAAGAAGAAATGATGTGCAAGTTCAATATGAGCTATCTCGAAGAGATCATTTGCTTGGAGCTTGCCATCCTATGGTTATCATGGATATGGGAAGATGATATGCATAAGAGAGAAGCTCTACCATAGTGGAGTATGGGAGAGCAATTTGCAAGTCTTCACCAAGCTAGTGCAATCAAGAAAGGTGTTCCATCTTAAGGTGGACAAGATCTTTATCATCAAGCTCAAGTGGAATATGCTCAAGGCAAAGGTATGTTCTTGATAGGGTTTCTTTCTTACTGGTCTCATGGAGTTAGTTGGGGAGACCGGTTTATAGGATAGATAGCCGTACTATCAAGAGGGGCTCTCGAGTGAGTAACTTGATCATATCCTTTAGAGAGAGCTCAAACCTTTGCATACTTGGCTTCATATTTCTTGGTTGTTATGTGGATCTTATCCATGTGAGGTTCTTGAGCTTGTGTTAATCATGACAAGCCCAAGTTCATCGAAAACGGATTTCATGTGCATTCTCTATTGCGTTTTTGATGTTGGAGGTTTTACCGGTTTGTCTTTTCTAGATAGGTTAAACCTTTCATCATTTGGTTCTATCCTCCCTGGCTGGACTATGATGGTTCTCTACATGATCTTGTAGATCTCGTTACTATCTTCGAAACGAGCCCAAGATCATCAAAATCGGAGTACGGATGCAAAAGTTTTCGTCGTTTCAGTTTTGCTATTTCTGTCAGTTTTACCTTGGGCGAAATGTCCGGCCGTTTTCAGCCAGAATGTCTGGCCCGGCCGGAATGTCCGGCTAATTCACGCCGGACTGTCCGGCCCTGGGATCTTGTCGACCTCTCTGGACATTCAAAACACCATATCGGACTCCACCCGGACTCTGGCCGGAATCTTCATAGGCCGGAGTGTCCGGTCAGCATCTCCCGGAGTGTCCGGGGTAAGTTGCTCCAACGGCTCTAATTCCAGGGGCCCTATATAAAGGCCCCTTCTTCTACCTTGGTTGCTGCGGTTTTTCCAACCTCAAGAACCCTAAAACTGAGCCACCATTGTTGATCTCTTGAGCTTGCTTCCCTCTCAATCCCTCCTATGATTCTTGCATATTCTTGAGGGATTTGATAGAGGAGATCTAGATCTACAATCCCACCAATCAATCTCTCCTCTAAGTGAGGGGAACATAGTGGGATCTAGATCTTGGAGTCTTTTGTGGATTTCCTCCATTGTTCTTCCTCTCTTCTTCCCCCATAAGCTTTTGTAGCTTTGGTGGAATTTGGGAGTGAAGGACTTGAGCACTTCTTGTGTTCTTGCCATTGCATTTGGTGCATCGGTTTGAGTTCTCGGTGAGGATTCGATTGGGTGAAAGGTGAGAAGCTTTTTACTCTTGGGTTCATTGGAACCCTAGACGGTTTGGTGGTTTTGCAGGTTTGTGGATTACTTGGGGCCTCCAATTAAGTTGTGGAGCTTTCCCCAAGCTTGTTTGTTGGGAGCCTCCAATTGAGTTGTGGAGAAGTGCCCCAACCTTGTGAGAGGTTCCGGATTGCCACCGACAAGTGCACTGATAGTGTAAGTGTGGATCGATCCCGTTGGGGTGAGATTCACACGAGAACAAGGGAGTCCCTTTGTGGCATTGGTGGTTTGATACCACCCCCTCTCCAAACGAGACGTACTCCATGTTGGGGGAACTCGGTAAAATATCGTCGTCTCCGCGTGCCTCGGTTATCTTTATATCCGAGCTCTTACTTATGTACTTTACTTTGTTATAGCCTTCGTGCTTGAAGTATATATCTAGCTATCACATAGTTGCTTGTCTTGCTTAGCATAAGTTGTTGGTGCGAATAGGTGAACCCTAGTTGTTCTAGGTTTTGTGCTTAACAAAGTAAACGCTAGTTTAATTCCGCCTTTGTTGAGCCACTCTTGGAAAAGTTTTTAAACCGCCTATTCACCCCCCTCTAGGCGGCATCTATATCCTTTCAATTGGTATCAGAGCCTGGTCTCTCATTTTAGGATTCACCGCCTTGAGAGTAAAGATGTCGGCTAGGGGATTTGTGCATAATGAAATGTTT
This sequence comes from Avena eriantha, assembly GCA_910589775.1. NCBI lineage: Eukaryota > Viridiplantae > Streptophyta > Magnoliopsida > Poales > Poaceae > Avena > Avena eriantha. The sequence continues at coordinate 185,467,474 of OU342743.1, forward strand.
ATATTCGATGGCACAAATTATGATATCTGGAAAACTCGCATGCTTATTCATTTTCGGGGCATGGACCCAAATTTGGAGCGTATTGTAGATATAGGTTTTTCTCCTCCTATGGATTTCAAAAATCTATCTTGTGAGGATGAGAAAAACTTATATCTTGATGCTCAAGCTTCTAATGTGCTTGTTAATGCTTTGAGCTTTGTAGTTACTTCTTCAATCATACCTTTTTGGAGCGCTCATGAGTTATGGACAAAACTTCAAGATAAATATGATGTGTCCAACATTATTGAGGATGATTGTATTTCTTCCACTTCCAGCCGTGGTGAGTTCTCATCTTCTTCCACTTCACCAAAGTGTGGCAAGACACAAGGTAATGATATGGTAAGTGGTGATGAATATTGCAATGTTGATAGTAAGCTTACTCTTGATGATCCTTCATCTCTATCTCATTGCAATGCTTCATATTTGGACTTAAACACGTCTAGCACTATATATGATTTACATGCTAGTGTTTATAGTCCTTGCATATCATGTATAAATTGCCTCAATAGATCACATGATGATATGCTCTCTTTGCCTTGTTGTCATAATATAAATGCTTCTATTTCCTCTAGTTGTTGTGTGTCTAACAATGTAGAGGAAACCAAAGATTATATTGGTAAAGACATGAATTTGAATGGAGCTTCAAGTAATTCTTCATGATCATCTCATGGTTCCCACCTATGCCTTATGGCTCGAGATTCAAAGGTAACTCCTACTTTGGAACCCAATACCTCTTGTGATGATGAGGATGAGGATAATGAGGAAAAGGAGATTAATGTTGATGATTTATATGAAAAGGGTGAGATGGTTTATCATGCTCTTATTAAGGATAATATTGCTTGCTCTAACTTTGTTGAAATCTTGGACTTTGCTATTAAGAGCAAAGAACATATTGATAAGTTAGAAGCACAAATTGAGGAGCATGAGAACACTATTGATAAAATGAGTAGCCTTGAGTGTGATTATGCTAATCAAATTGCACATCTAAATGAAGCTCTTGAAGAGGAACAAACCACTAAGGAATCTCTTGAGGAGACCTTTTCTCTAGAGTTGTCTAGAGTAAAGGAATCTCATAATATAGAACCTAAGGTGGCTAGTGGTCTCAAAAGTAAAAATGATGAGATTCAAGTTGCTTATGCTAAACTTCTTGAGGATTTTGAGCACCTCAAAAATAGCTCTAGGGTCATCAAGGGTGAGCTCATCAAACTCACCGAGTCACATGAGCAACTTAAAGCCTCTTACTCAAAAGAGCTTTCGAAGTTTCCCTCACCTCTTGCAATTAATTATGATGCTTGTGCTACTAACTCTATTTCTCGTGAAGCATCTATTGTGAAGGAGAATGTTGAGCTAAAGGCTCAACTTGCTTTGCTAACTAGCAAGTATGGGATATTAGAAGAAAGTCATGGTTATCTATCAAGCTCTCATGGGGATCTTCTAGCCTCCCATGATAGGCTAAAATTAGCTCATGACGCTATTATGTCGAAGGTAACGTCTAATGAGCCTCATGTGGACATTATCACTACTTCTACTCAAAATGTCATATTGCCATGTGCTAGTCCTTGTAATTCATCCACTCATGCCATTGATACATCTTGTGATGAATTACTTTCCATCCCTTGTTGCTCTAACAATGTAGCATCCACTTCCTCTAGTATTTTTGTTCACACTAACCATGTAGAGGAAATTAAAGAGCTCAAGGCTCAAGTCACTTCTTTGAAGAATGACTTGAAAAAGTGTCATAAAGGGAAGGCCACACTCGATAATATCTTGAGTATGCAAAAATCCCCCAATGAAAAGAGTGGTCTAGGATTCAACTCCAATGTCAAGAACGAGTCCACTAACAAGAAGAAGTCTAAGAGCAACAATAAGAAGGGCCAAGAACAAGTCAAGAATTCGGCCAAGATTGTTTGCTTCAAGTGCAAAATTGAAGGGCACCATGTTAGATCTTGCCCCTTGAAAAGGAAGCATTTTGGTGAGAAGCAAAAAGGGAAGCGGCCTCTAGTTCAAGGTCATGGCCTATCTCAAGTTGGAGAAAGGCAACTTCCCAAGAAGATTCAAGCTAATACTCCCATTATGGAGAAATCAAGTGAAAAGAGTGGGAAGAGAAGAACTTGCTACTTATGTCGTGAGAAGGGTCACATCTCTTCCTCTTGCACTATTGGTAACTCCTCATCCAACCCAATCATGATTGATGATGTTTATTCTCTTAGGAAGGATGAGGTTGGTAATGTGATTGCCAAATATGTTGGAGCTCAAAGTGGTGTCAAGAAAATAACCATTTGGGTTGCCAAGCCTATTGTGACTAACTTCTTAGGACCCAACTTGGTTGGGGACCAACAAACCAAAACTTGATCAATAGGTGTGTTTGGAGGGCTTTGGAGACTTGGCTACATCATGAAGAATTAAGGGAACTTCTATCATATTCTCTCAAGCGAAGTCATTTAGTTTATCATATATCTATCATATATCCATTGCTCCTCCTTGCGGTAACATGTTCTCAACTCACTTACATTGAAAGTTACTTGCCCCTTGTGCATGTGTTAGTTTTGTACCTTGCATGTGTTTTGTATATGTTGTGCTTCCTACTTGCTTAACTTGAGAAATCAAGTATGTGTATGTTGACCTGCACACCATGTATGTGTTTCATGTTTGAGCCTATTGCATCTTGTTTATATCTTACTTGGCTCTTGTGAGAGATTAATGGACTATCCCATTTTGGGGGAGTGTTATGCCTGGGCATTCCACAATCCTAAAAATGTGTGTATATGAAGAATACCACCTAGTATCGATATTGCAGTATTATATAGTCCATATGTGGTATGTTTCTCATGAGAAATTCAAGTTCTATAATGTCCATTAATCATCTCTATTTGGATCCTTTTTTTTGCCTCGTGTCGATATTTATGGTTTATCACATTATGGGGGAGTCATATGCTTAGTGTATATTACAAGCCTAGAAAATGTGAATATTCGAGGTTGTGTCACTTAGAATTGATATTGATAATTATCTAGCTCCTTTGTGACACATTTGCTCAAACAAGTTCAAATTTGCTTGAATACATTGTTTCTCATATTTTGGATTTTGTTTGTGTGAGCTCTTCTTGGTATGTGTTTCCTCATACTTGTACATCTATATCCTCATGGAAACCACTAACTTCAAGTTACTCTAATCACTAGTGATTGTGTGACTATTGGAAGCTACCAAGAATCTCTTCCGGAGCATCAAGCTTAATTTTTACATTTCGTAATATGCTTATTGTTATTAATATGATCATGATATCCTTGAAAACTACCTTGGGAAATGTTTCCCCATATTTCTTGTCATTGGACAAGTGGTACTCCATATATGGTAGAATTTATTGATCATGTTCACTTTGACCTTTGGTTTTCTTTGTCCTATCTTTGGCCAAGAAAATGTTTTACTTTTCTCCCATGTCTCCCTTGCCTCTTATGAGAAGAAATGTTTTATCACATTATGGGGGAGTAATGTACTTTGTGCATATTACAAACCAAGAAAATGTAAATAGTTGAGGTTGTGTCACATATATTTGATATTGGAAATTATCTAGTTCCTATGTGGCACGTGAGCTCAAACAAGTTCCTTTTTGATATAATGGTTTTATCCCTTATCTTTTGTATCTTGTTTTCAAGAGATTTCCTTGGTATGGGTTTCATCATATATGAATTCTTATATCTAAGTTGGCAAGAATTTTGCCTCTAGTTATTCTAATCATTGCTGTGCGTGATTGGTTAACTAGTTGAAACCCTCACGGATCTCTTTCATGTCTTGGTTTTTAATTCCTATCTTTTGACACTTGCTCTCTCTTTATGAATATGATCTTGGATATAATTTCTATCTACCACTGGGAAATATTTGCAAGGCCTTTGTCCTTGGACAATCGGTACTATACTATGTGGTAGACCTTCTTGATCATTTTCACATTGGTTTTTGCTTTATTTTCCTTATCTCTTGCCAAGAATTTGTTGTGTCTTGTATCCCATGTATTCCTCAATCCATATGGATCTTTACTTATCTTGAAATCATTTAGTTCTCTAGTTGATGTAGGTAGGGATGATGATCCCATGTGTGTGCATTTTGTATTCAAATGCAGAATCTTAAATAATGCACTAATCATGGGGGAGTTCTCCTATATTATTTCGAACACTCATTTTATGCTTCTTCATAATATGTTTTGATCCATACCATGTTTTATGCCTTTGAAGATAAATCTTTTCCTTGATACTTTGTGCCATTCTTGTAAAATGTTGAGAGTTTGGATCCTTTGTTGGAACCTTTTATTTTTCAATTGGTATGTTGTTTGGGAGTTGATTTTCTCATTCCATGCTTTCTATTTAACCATTTGAATGAGATAAATCGTTGATCATTTTTATTTGTTTATCCTCTTTTGATCTTTTGCTTTAGCTTAGTTCATTGCTTGAACTTGTGTTCGGTCATGTATTGATTTGACTCTTTGATGCAATTTGGACACCTTCTATTGTGTCACTCTCTTGTGTGTGACTTCTTGGCTTACTTCGTGTTTTTGTTCAAATTGTATCTCCTTTTTGGTTCTTGAAAGTCTTGTGCATGCATATTTACTAAATGTACATATTATGGTATGTTTGCTTTCTTTGGTCCAATATATAAGGGAAACTCCACCAAATCCTATTTTGGCTAAGATGTGCATGAAATTCAATTTCATATCAATATGCACATGTTTTTGTGGAGTTTGTCCTATGTATTGTAGTGTATCTAACTACTTTGGACCCAATGAGTTTTGAGACCATTGTGTACTTGAATGTGTTTTAGGTACACTGGAGATACATTGGTTGCTTGTCTCAATAATAAGAAGATGTGGTGACTAAATGATAATTGGAGACAAGTTAGGATGATCAACAAACGCATATCTACTACATCCTACCAATGGTATCTTGGTAACAGGTATCCCTCTCATGCATACTTTTCTAGCATCCAACCATTTTGGTTGCATCATGGCATGATTTCCTTTAGTTGCTTTTATTATGGTTCTTGCAAGAATTTTATTGTATCATCCTTTTGTGGTATGAGTAAGTTGAGATGAATGCATATTTTGGGGAGTATATCAAAATCATGTTGATGATTCACCGATCCCATATATGCCAATCTAGCAATTATATTGTCAAACTTTTCCTCAATTTCTCCCATGTGCAATATGGATGAATTTGCAAGGTTTATTTGCTCTTTATGATACTTGTTGCCTTTCCAAATGCATTCCAACTATCTCTTGTTCCCTTGTGAAAGTTGTGATGTATTTGTTGGTGTTTTAAGGTCATTAATGTTCATTAAGATAAATTTGAGCCTTTTGGCCATGCCTTCTAGCAAAAATCTTATTGGCATTATCTATGATTTTTGTTTGGATATCTTGCTCTTTCTTGAGTATCCATTTTTTGTGTACATGTTTCTTTGTGGATGAATATCTACCTATAAACTTATACACATGATTATGGCTAAATCTCTAGTTGATATCCTTTTGGTTTTGGAGTCCACCTTGTGCTCCTTCTTTACTCTTTGGTGGCTCCAAAAGTTTTTGTTTGAGTGCTTGACATTTTCATTTGCATCTTTTGGCCTTGTTGGTGTTAAGAAAGTTGATCTCTCATGCCTTAAGTTATTATGTAAGTTTGGGGGAGCAAGGATATCACGTTTATGCACTTTGCATTCAAAGCAATTATTATATTTGGTGCATAAACCTTGGGGAGCTTTCCTAATTTACCTAAGAACACACATTTGCCTTCTTGTTCTTGTTTGGTGTTTTGTTTGATTATGGGGAGTTAGGATTCCATAATTGTGAACTGTGTTGTGCATGAACCTTTGGGAGCTTCCTATTTTCATCTAAAACACCCATTTGCTCTCATTATAATATCTTCTCTCTTGCTTGTGCTCGTGGTTGAAATGATATAGAGGAAATGAGGATGCCATGCTTGTGCATATTGTATTCAAACATAGATTATAATTTGTGCACAAACCTTGGGGAGTCTCCTCATATTATTTAGATCACTCTCTTTTCAACCTTATCATAATATCTATCTTTCTTTTAGTATCTTCCTTTTGTGAAGTGCTTCTTTCGATGTTTTGATTTCTTACTTCATTCGTTGATGCTTCTTCACCATTTTATTTCTTTGCAATCTTTGGATCCTCAGTTTAGTTTGATTTCCTCATGGTATTCATCATTGGATACGTGCATTTGATTCCGCTCATATTATGAGAAATGCACACCATATGGAGGAACTCTCTCTAAATTGGCCTTCTAAAGTTCTTCACCCATTTCGGCGATCGATGCCAATGGGGGAGAAGTTTTAGAGGGGTTTAGGGAATTTGGTTGTGTGTTGTGAGTTTTGTACTTAGAGGGGTTTAGGGAATTTGGTTGTGTGTTGTGAGTTTTGTACTTAAACACTTGCCTCATGTGCTTTGCATCTTAGTGTGTTGTATGGCATCTTGATTATATAGAGAAAACTCCACCACCGGTAATGGTTGGCAATATATGCAATGAAATTCTAGTTCATCCACACGTGCATAGATTGTGGGGAGTTTGCTCTATATTCTGGGTGTACTAACATCACATACTTGTGTTGTATTTGATGTTAGCACAATGTTTTCTTTGATTAATTCCTTATATAAACCCTCTCAAAGGGATTGTCATCAATTACCAAAATGGGGGAGATTGAAAGTGCATGTGTGCCCCCATGTGTGGTTTTGGTAATTAATGACAATCTTTATGGACTTATATTTGCATTGAGTTTTACCTGTAGGATTTGTCCATAGGCAATGCTTGAACCATTTGTTGCCTTCAAGGTTGGGAGAAGAAGAAAGTGAAGAAGATTAAGTGTTGACCAAGGTTTCAATGAGTGATCTGGAGATTGGTCAAGTGAGAGATGAGCCTATATCAAGTGTGTCTTGAAGACTAAAGTTGGGGTGATATCTCTTATGTTCCTTCAAGACACCAACATAATGAAAAAAGAAGAAATGATGTGCAAGTTCAATATGAGCTATCTCGAAGAGATCATTTGCTTGGAGCTTGCCATCCTATGGTTATCATGGATATGGGAAGATGATATGCTCAAGAGAGAAGCTCTACCATAGTGGAGTATGGGAGAGCAATTTGCAAGTCTTCACCAAGCTAGTGCAATCAAGAAAGGTGTTCCATCTTAAGGTGGACAAGATCTCTATCATCAAGCTCAAGTGGAATATGCTCAAGGCAAAGGTATGTTCTTGATAGAGTTTCTTTCTTACTGGTCTCATGGAGTTAGTTGGGGAGACCGGTTTATAGGATAGATAGCCGTACTATCAAGAGGGGCTCTCGAGTGAGTAACTTGATCATATCCTTTAGAGAGAGCTCAAACCTTTGCATACTTGGCTTCATATTTCTTGGTTGTTATGTGGATCTTATCCATGTGAGGTTCTTGAGCTTGTGTTAATCATGACAAGCCCAAGTTTATCGAAAACGGATTTCATATGCATTCTCTATTGCGTTTTTGATGTTGGAGGTTTTACAGGTTTGTCTTTTCTAGATAGGTTAAACCTTTCATCATTTGGTTCTATCCTCCCTAGCTGGACTATGATGGTTCTCTGCATGATCTTGTAGATCTCATTACTATCTTCGAAACGAGACCAAGATCATTAAAATCGGAGTCTGGATGCAAAAGTTATGGTCGTTTCAGTTTTGCTATTTGTGTCAGTTTTACCTTGGGCGGAATGTCCGGCCGTTTTCAGCCGGAATGTCCGGCCCGGCCGGAATGTCCGGCTAATTCACGCCGGACTGTCCGGCCCTGGGATCTTGTCGACCTCCCTGGACATTCAGAACACCATATCGGACTCCACCCGGACTCTGGCCGGAATCTTCATAGGCCGGAGTGTCCGGTCAGCATCTCCCGAAGTGTCCGGGGTAAGTTGCTCCAACGGCTCTAATTCCAGGGGCCCTATATAAAGGCCCCTTCTTCTACCTTGGTTGCTGCGGTTTTTCCAACCTCAAGAACCCTAAAACTGAGCCACCATTGTTGATCTCTTGAGCTTGCTTCCCTCTCAATCCCTCCTATGGTTCTTGCATATTCTTGAGGGATTTGATAGAGGAGATCTAGATCTACAATCCCACCAATCAATCTCTCCTCTAAGTGAGGGGAACATAGTGGGATCTAGATCTTGGAGTCTTTTGTGGATTTCCTCCATTGTTCTTCCTCTCTTATTCCCCCATAAGCTTTTGTAGCTTTGGTGGAATTTGGGAGTGAAGGACTTGAGCACTTCTTGTGTTCTTGCCATTGCATTTGGTGCATCCGTTTGAGTTCTCGGTGAGGATTCGATTGGGTGAAAGGTGAGAAGCTTTTTACTCTTGGGTTCATTGGAACCCTAGACGGTTTGGTGGTTTTGCAGGTTTGTGGATTACTTGGGGCCTCCAATTAAGTTGTGGAGCTTTCCCCAAGCTTGTTTGTTGGGAGCCTCCAATTGAGTTGTGGAGAAGTGCCCCAACCTTGTGAGAGGTTCCGGATTGCCACCGACAAGTGCACCGATAGTGGAAGTGTGGATCGATCCCGTTGGGGTGAGATTCACAGGAGAACAAGGGAGGCCTTTTGTGGAATTGGTGGTTTGATACCACCCCCTCTCCAAACGAGACGTACTCCATGTTGGGAGAAACTCGGTAAAATATCGTCATCTCCGCGTGCCTCGGTTATCTCTATATCCGAGCTCTTACTTATGCACTTTACTTTGTGATAGCCTTCGTCCTTGAAGTATATATCTAGCTATCACATAGTTGCTTGTCTTGCTTAGCATAAGTTGTTGGTGCGAATAGGTGAACCCTAGTTGTTCTAGGTTTTGTGCTTAACAAAGTAAACGCTAGTTTAATTCCGCCTTTGTTGAGCCACTCCCGTAAAAGTTTTTAAACCGCCTATTCACCCCCCTCTAGGCGGCATCTATATCCTTTCAACATGTATTTACTATGACAAGAACTTACCGGTAACTAAAGTTGAGTAGCATGAGTAGCGGCCCTCGTACTCAAGGGACATGAGATTTCCTGTTTATGGTCTGTAAAGCATATAAGTCGGATTGGACCTCACTTTCACCTTAACCATTTAAAGATGCTTATGATAGGGGCAATGAGAGCTCAAAGCTAATGAGTACCATACTTTCAGCATTTGGAAGCCTTTCAAACTTTTCAAAACCTTTTCATTCCCTTGTTGAGTCATCACCTATTCTATGAGCACTTTCTTGAGAGCATAGTTGTCATTCTTAGTGTGATGTGCTTGTCTCAAAACTTGATTAATTGTGTCATGAGTTTGATGCTTGTATCTTTGACAACTTTACTTTTAGTCTTCACTTGAACTTCAGAGGTGCCTTGGCATTTATGTTTGCTCTACAATCAAAGGCAAGCGAGATACCACTCTATCATACCTTTTTATGAGCATTGCAATGTTGCTTATGTTTATGTTTCATGCTACTTATTATTTTTGAGTTGGAATCTCTTCATAGCTTGCAATAATTATTAAGTAAACTTAGTTGCATACTCTTTATTATGAATTGCCTAAGTAGTTGATCATATGCTGAGAATATATACATCTTATGAAGCAAATGTGTTCGTGAAAGTTTCTTTTATCCCACTCAGTTTTCAACTGAATTTCTTGAGGACAAGCAATAAACTAAGCTTGGGGGAGTTGATACGTCCAAAACGTATCTACTTTCCCGAACTCTTTTGCTATTGTTTTTCCTCTAAACTTGTTTGATTTGGATACAAATAACACGGACTAACACTGCTTTCAGCAAAATTACCTTGGTGTATTTTTTGTGTAGAAAATCAACTATCAGGAAAAATCCTGGAAAATATGCCAAAATCCTATTTCACCAGAAGACTCACGGAGCCAGAAGGCGAGACCTAGGAGGGCCACGAGGGGCCCACACCACCTGGCCACGCCTGGGGGTGGTGTGGCCGCCTCGGTCACCCCCTCGGCCTCCCTCTTCGCCTATAAGTTGCCTCTTGACCTAAAAACCAAGGGGGGTTCGACGTTTTTCTAGAAAGAGTTCCGCTGCGCCGCCACCACCAGATTCCGTGATTCGGAACCAGAAACTCCGTTCTGGCACCCTACCGGAACGAGGAACTGGAGGAGATCATTGCCATCATCATCACCATCGCTTCTCCATCGACTATCCATGTTTCCCCCATCTATGATGGAGTAATCCCCCACTGTAGGCTATAGGGATGGTAGGGATTGGATGAGATCGTTCATGTAATGGCATCAGATTGTTAGGGCATGGTGCCTAGTATCTATTATTAGTGTTTTTTAACTTTGTTGCAACTTGTTATGCTTAATGCTTGTCACTAGGGCCCGAGTGCCATGATTTCAGATCTGAACATTTTGTTGATTCATTATGATAGTATTGTTTATGGTCTTACCTGGAAGTTGTATACACATATTGTTGTCCAGAACCAAAGGCCTCAAAGTGACAGCAATCGGGATAACCTGAGAGAATGACTTTGATGTGAGGATCACATGTGTTCATGCAGTGTTAATGCTTTGCTCCGGTGCTCTATTAAAAGGAGCACCTTAATTGCCAGTAGTTCCCTTGAGGCCCTACAAACGGACTGGCAGGACAAAAGATGTTGTGTAAGTTCTCATTGCGAGCACGTATGATTATATATGGAACACATGCCTATGATTATTTAGTACTTAGATGATTTATCTTATTTATCTGCAAATGCCCTATGTCTTGATTGCCATATGAATTGTCTTGTCCATGCAACGCCCGTCCATCCATTGCTATGCCTATCGCGCTTTAATCCTATTGTTTACTGCAATTGTTACTACTGTCTTTACTTTTACTACCGATGTTACTTTACTATTGCTATTACAAAACTATTGCTACTGATAAAGTATTGTGAGCAAGATTGTTTCCAGGTGTAGCTGAATTGATAACTCAGTTGTTAAGGCTTATAAATATTCTTTGGCTCCCCTTGTGTCGAATTAATAAATTGGGTTTCACTTCCCTCGAAAATACTGCGATACACCCCCTATACTTGTGGGTCATCAATACTCATGGAATCCTCATATGCAAATATCATATCTCTCAGAGTATTATAACAGAAATATTACGAGTACAACGTCTTTCTTTATTAATTCATACCAAGATCCAAAAGTATACAAAAGTTTCGAGATCCTCCTCGATCCAATGAAGATTCACGACGCGATAAAAACTCAAATGCAAAAGGGATGACTTACTAATCAATGGTAATACTAACCTTAAAACCATTAGAGCTGGCAACTTATTGGAGAAGATATACTATTGCTAGCTCAACTACCTATGTGTTTTCTGATGGATCCTATAACTACATACTTCTTATTTCTACGAATTTGATACCCTATTATTGATTCGGTTCTTCATGTTGATCGTTGTGTCTTCTTATAACCTAAAAAAGTTGAGATGATAGATTGAGTACAAGCATACTTAGCAAATTCTATGGTAGTTGTCTGATGTTTATTTGAAAATCATCGATCAAAAATCTAAGACTTGTGTAAGTTTTCGAAAACAATTTTTAGAAAATGTAAGATTTAGGTTTATTAAAATTTTAAAGCTATGAGTCTTCACGAGTTGTCTGAACTTTCATGTAGTTCATTTCCACACTGCGATCGTAGTTCTTTCCCAGAACAGAGAGTAACATGTCACATTTTTACACTCTCGAGAGGTGCGCTACTTTGTCCTCGAACGTTCTTGGCCTTATTACTCATTCCATATTTCTTAGATATGGGGTCTTGATACCAAGTTTCACCGAGTCATGCCCAGTCCCCCTCCATGATCCTGCTGTCCACCCAATGTAACGAATTTTGGTCGAGAGACCTACGTTTAGTTACCCTCCCTTCTAATATAATCAGTCGTTACCTTGAAGCACATGATAGTGACTTCATGGAATCCCACACACTAATCTCCTCTCTGGATCTCAACCTGACTAGATATACAAGTACTGACGAAATGAAAAATGTACTTCTAACTTGCTCACCCCATAACAAGATCTATGGTTAGCGCCGTATTATACGGTGCAAAAATGGCTGACTGTTGTTGTTATTGTTGTTGTTAATCCTAACTTTTCCGGTACAACGGAATCTCCACCACATGATCTTTCAACCATGTATACATTCATGATTTCATCGCCCAACATTTATTTTATTCCGAAAACGGTAGTGCGTTTTGAATGCAAGTAATAATAATATTTTGAAAACATTTTCACAAGGTAAGCCAAAGGACATGTAAGATTTCACTTGCAATAGGATTGCCAGATTGAACTTACAAAGGTGATACACGAATGAATTTGCTTGGTAACCGCGAGATTGTGCAGCACGAAGGTTTTAATTGACCTTGGACCGTGGGTTCTGAAATTCACAACATCGGCCGATAAAGATAATGTTTCGTTGGCAAATATGTGATGCTCTGATGCAATTTTATGCAATGCACTTCTCGTGTCTTTCATTTGAATTTTACTGACTCAATTTCATTTTAAGTGATTTTCTCCCATTTTAGTGTTTTATTGTATTTCCTTTGGTATTTTATTTATTGTAGCAATCCAGAATGTACCATTAGGTTTTTCACTTTGGTATTTTCATATTTCTATAAAAAATGAGGTTTACATAGTTATTATTATTTTTCCTGGTTTAACTGGAATTTTTATGAATTTTTAAAGTATAGGAATTTAATTATGCTCACTCAAAAATTCACAAAATTTGAAGTGTCTGCAAAGATCCACAAAAATACTTTTGAATTCCTTGTATTTTTTTACATGCAAAACTGTTTTTATTTTATTTTTCAGAATTTTGATGTGGGAGATATGATTTATGGATTTAAAGGAATTTGTGAAATGACAAAAATACCCCTAAGTACTTGGCCCACTAGATAGACCCAAGTGAATAGAAGCGTAGTTTGTAGTAAATAAGTTGCTGAGTTCTAGTGATATTAAATATAGTAGTTCCATTGCTAGAGAAGTAGCTAGTTGCATTTCAAATTAAAAAAAGAATCCTCTCTAGAACAAAGAAAATATCGAATCTTTTGTATCCTTGTGAATGATAGTACGTACACGTAAAGTTGCGGACATGCAATATTTTTGTTGTACCACTCTGTGGATGTAATACTATGAAATGGTACTTCGTGAGTATCATGTGAACAACTTACGCACTACAACAGGAAGTGGTGTGCTAGGTCATTGCAGCCTACGCCTCCACGACCATCGGAAACATATAAGGCTCGGCCTCCAGGTCTTCTTTGGATCTTTCTCCCTACTCATGCCTCTGTATGGTTTGTAGCATATGCATGATCTGGTCGAACTCCTCCCTCTCGGTCGACCCCTTCGCCATCTCCTCGGCCATGAGCTGGCTACCGGTCTCCTCCTTCAGACCAACGGTGGTGCTCCGCGGTTGCAGGTGGTCGGTGCTCTCAAAGTTCGAAGTCGTACAACCCCTCCTCGATCTAGTCCGCCTCCTCGAGGTCGTCGTCGTCGTCTGACGACGGGGTGAGTGGGTAGGCGGCGGGCACGACCTCGCTCAGCTGGGCCTAGGTTGTGGGGAGATAGCGAGGCATGGCTGGTGGTTTGATGTGTTTTGTGTTGCGCCCCAACCAGGACGACAAGGTCTTATAGTCGAATGGCCGACGAGGTCATAGGCGGGAGATGGCACGAGCGGGCGGGAAAAAGAAGGGAGAACATCGAGAAGTGTCGTGGCCATGCAGAGAATGTAGGCACCGCCATTAATGGACCCCGCCACTACTCTGTCCTTGGACCAAAGTTGGCCCATTGGATGCACAACCACCCGCAATCGGACAACGCCACGACATGGGCCTCCCTCGTGTCCGTGGGCCACCGCAAAAGAACCGCTTCGGGCAGATCACTGTCTGGAGGGGGGAAGGGGGTTGGAGTTACCCTTAGATTTTTTTTTTTTGAAAACATCGTAGAGTAAGTAGAGAGACAACAAAGAGAGACCAAAATCAAGACGATAGTCATCTGCGCCGAGCATAGTAGTAGTACGTCCCCTGACGAGCAGGCTGACAGGTATAGGACCGTCGTCGAGGCGGCTAACGCTTTGGATAATTGGATAGTAGTAGTATGTTGAAACTTGGAGAGTTCATCCCATCTGGACGGCCTCCTTTGGACCGTTGTGGCGCATCAAACTCTGCAATGTTTAAATTTAATTTAATATAATTCAGTTTCTGGGGCGTAGCGTTTCACGAAGTTTTGGCACCGATCGACCTAGCTGGCGAATGGGGTTAACAGCGACTGACCGAGTTACATCTCCTTAATCTTTATGTATATATCTTCACATGCATGTCATATCAACAAGGGAAATTCAATTGTATTATTGTCCCTCGTGATTATCTTGTAGTATATGGACCGATCAGGGTGCGGATACGTGATGGCCTGCGGCTGTTTTAAATATAATATACGGTGGGATTGAGTTGAGATTTAGTCTTATTTTAAATTGGCAACCTCTACTAGCCGATCCCAGAGTACATCCATATCATAATCAAACGCTTTGTTTACATGGCGATTGACTTGGGTTTGTTTTTCTCTTCGAGTTGTTTAAGATTTTAAGTTGCACATCAGCTGGAGAGAAGAAAAAGGAGATTTGGTGGCTAAATTTCAGCGCGGTTGCTTGGGTATCGGGACAGCTTAGCTTATTAGAGACGTGTAGGCTGGAAGTTTTCGTTCATGGATCGAGGACCATTTGTTATGTCGACGGCCAGAACGGATGGTACTCCGTACTCATCTCATCCATCTCTTTCTTTTTTGCGAGAAATGATGATGTACTCCCCAACTGTCACCTCAGAAAATTTGAAAATACTGTTTCGTGCTAACTACTATACGAGCATCTAACTAAGAGCAAGCGTTCCCTTTCATAGACCCATTCTTAAAAAAAAACGTACACACAACAGAGTGGTTAGCACACCTGGTGTCATCATATCGGTTAGCTACCGTTTTCATCCAATAGCTAGCCATATGCATCAACACAAGAAGGTACCAACAGTTAATTTCCCCTCTCTAGCTACCTAGCTTGCTTTGCAGGAATGGAAACGTTGTCGACTAACCGAAACGAAGCATGATCAACAATGTCCACATCCTCAACGGGTAGAATATAGGCGCCGATTTGGACACCGGCGTGCACGACCGGAGACGGAGACAGTACGTGCCGGGCCGCTGTCCCTTTCGCCGGTCGCCTTTCGGGCTCCTCTAGGTGTCACGACCGCGAGAGGGCACAGAGGGAGAGTGGGTCCAAGCATGCACATTTGTCCTGTCCAGCACGGCCGCCTGTGATTGGCGGGCCACTTTATTAATTAATAATCAATCGCACGACCGGCAAAGAGAAGATAACCCAGATGTGGTTAGCCGTCAGGCATCACCCCACGTATGTGTACGCAAGGCGCCCGGTCTCGCTCGATTTAACCGAGAGACATATGGCGCCCACCAGTTTTTTCTCCTCCTCTGTCGACTTCAGACCGTGATTCCTCCTCCATTTATCTGGAGCGACGAAAATGACTGAAAGGCGAGAGAGAGAGGGAGGCAGAAAGGAGAGCCACCATGCACGCACGCCGGTGTTAATTTGTGATTTTTCAGTGGTTCACGTGTGGCTGGATGAGTGGTGGACTGGCTGCTCCCAAGCCGGTTATTCCTGCTAATGAGTGTATGCAACTGGGTTTCGTGGATTCGGCTATACGTAGTATAGATAGGAAAGTGAAAAAAAGGGACAGGAGCTAAAGCCTTCCAATTAGGTTTGCAAAAGAAGTTAGGCATATATGTTCAAAGTTTGTTTGGTTACTGATTTTTTTGCGAGGTGTCTCGCCATGTTTACTTTAGTTAGTGGAATTAAACGTATACGATTTGTTGCTCGGTGCTTTTATCACCGGAAACTCATTCCGGCCTTTATATCGGTTTTATTATAAGATAGAAATTACAGTTCGACGCTCATCATCTCTTTGTTTCTACCAGGTCATAGATTTTCTCAAGCGAGCATGGACGGAGCCAAGATTTAGACTTAGGGGGGGCGAGCGATGAAAATCTAGGAGGACAAACAATGCCTCCGGGCGAAAGGATGGCCCCAAGAGTGAGAGCACAATGCGTTTATATCGTCAAAAGCAAGCCCAACCTTAATATGGGTGAGCAGTGGTGGAGCGTGACTAGAATGTAAGTATGGACCAGATTGTCAATCATGAAGGTAGTATGGGCCAATTAGGCCAAATCTCTTTGATGATCCATTATTTAGCAGATCTGGTTGGTCAAATGGCCTAATAAAAATAAATTTCAGTCTGAGAAGACTGGGCCACCACCCAGGTTGGCCTCCAAGACCCGCCGCCCTTGTGGGTGAGACCACTGTAAATGTCTATTCCTCTCTTTCACGACATGGTATACATGGGTCGACCAATATGGAACCGCTAGGTCAACTATACCAAGGCATCAAGCTTATAACAAAATGGAATATCAACATATGCTCGACCTATTATAACATTTATATATATACTGTATATCATAGACATCAAAATTGGTAAGAAAACCATCATATATTTGGCAACACCAACAAGGTTGCAATTCTTTTCACTAGTTTAAATTACCAAGATGTTACCAACAACTTGTTCTTGAATTTGCAGCACTTGACCAGATTCAAGATCAAATCAATTGGAAGAAAAAATCGACCTACTACATTGTTGCTCATCGTTCATTAACGAACAAACAATAGCTAAACTGTAGCAATAAATTAGAATAGCTAGATCGGATTAGCAGTATTATGTGCATACAGGGTACCTTGACTAATCCGGTGGTGAATTCGGGATGATGGCGTAGACTCACTATAGCGGGCAACAGATTAGCGGACATCGCCATACTACTCGGTTGCTTGGATAAACCAACAATCAAATTCCAAAATTGGCCACGGCAAGCTTCCTCGCACCCTGGACCGATCAATTGTTTGATCTAATTTGGCAACAGGGAAGTGGAAAATGACTAGGGTTCAATGATAATTTGTTGCCTATACGTGGGTACACAAACATATGGTCTATTTGTTTACCTGTTGGGCATTAGTTCTTGCACAAACACTTAATCTAGGCTTAAATTATATTCATCGATGGCCTAATACTACTACTCGATGTTGCAAATGCTTGAGGGGGGCGAACAGTTGGGAGGTGTCCAGCCCCTGCTCGCCCCCCCTTGGCTCCGCCCCTACAAGCGAGAAACATGAAACAGTTATGCCATAGACCGTACTAGCTGGGAATCCATTTTGGCTCATGGTTGCAGCTAAACCTATTGTTTGAAAACATATTACCAAATGTCAAAAGAATTAGAAAAAATTATTCATGTGTACATCCAGATATTTATGCTCGCACATAAGTTTTCAGCAAAATGAACTTTTTTTGTGTCTAATGTAAGAAGACAAATTTGGATGCTTGAAGATGGTTATTCTTGGACATTTTTTTTATCTGTTTTACAGAAGTTAGATAAAATATTTTTTTCTCTAAAAACTTGTGTTGTGTCAACACAAAAAGTCCGGATGTACACATAAAATTTTCTTTCAGAAATTTTTTACATTTTGAAAAAAGAATTATCTATTTTTTCTTCATAGGTTCATTTACACCCGCGAGCCACACCATCTATTGTGTATAATTAAAACAATAGGCAAATGAGCCACCACATTCATCCACATAGACTCAATATATTTGATTCACTGGTCTTAATTAATTATGGTGGTTAAGATTTGAAGATCCGGAAACATTGCTAAACTATAGTCACGCAAACCCCGTCACGCAGGTGCAAAAGGTTACCATCAAAGATAGGTTTTGCTCAAGACATATGTTTCTCAAAAAGCTGATGGAAAAATATACTCCGATCTAGCTACGAGGAGGACTGAAAAAGAATGAGCTAAAGTATTGTGCGGAAGTCTAATTGTACACACAAAAGTCCTATAATACCTTTACACACGAGGCGACCGACAACAATTTCATAAGTCATATACCTTTACACAAGAAGGTCCTACTATAAGCATAAAAAAGGTACAGTATCTACCAAATTCAATCATGTCTCCTACACATGTTCATATTGTAAACATTATATTGAATGATATGTGAATGCTAATGTAGCGGTAAATTATGGGAGGATGGATTTGCAGTACTTGAGCTCTAGTGCTCCCGATATTTTTGTTGTTGTTGTAATTTTGAGTTTCATAAAATCACAAAAATTATTCCATGAATACATATACACATGCCCTGGATATAATTGTGAACTTTCGGTAGAAATTGTGTTATATTTTTGAGCTACAGAAAAGAAAATCTGGTTGTATACGTATATGACTATAAAACTCATTTTTCCAGAAATTTGTATTTTTTGTGTAGCCCAAAAAACAATGTATTTTCCCCCAAAATGTGTACTGTCCCTTTGGAATGTGTATCTGCATGTGGGTATTTGTTGCATATTTTTTGGAGGTCAAATATCAGGAGCCATAGAGGTGCTGCTGCTACTTTCCCTAAATTATGGTTCCCTGTAGGCAAAGAAAAGACCAGTAAACAATTTTTTGGTATATAAATCTTTGCCACCAACTTCCCTACTGTTCAAAATATCTATCTAATGGAATATGACAGCATCTCAAATATAGTGTACTAAACAAGCGAAAATCAATATACATCATGGAACAAAATAACAAATCCAGCGACATATTTTTATTTCGAGTGAAGTCTAACCCCACATATGTGCGAGTTCGCTCCGCCAGTTTCAAATTAAGCGGTTGCAGTTGAATGACCTCACACAAAGCAGCAAATCCACCTAACATTGGCATGAGTGGTTTTCTTTTTTCCAAGGAGCGTCACATCTCAACCTAATGCAATTAGAAGGGGACATTTTCTATTCTACTTGAAATAAGGTGAATATATGTATGGATGATAGGAAAGAGACGGAACATCGTTTGACAACAAAAAGGTGGATGGGAGGAATTTTTGCTCCAAGAGAGAAAGATATCTCTTTTGTTCCAAGTACTAGTAGTTCATACGCATATATAGTACGTACAGCTCATGCTATGACCACTTGATGGCGCCTTTTGTACTACACAAATGGAGTAGAGCACCACCACATAGGTATAGCTTCTACACCACTAACACTGAACTTAATTATTCCTCCCTTGAATAAGCCGATCAACCAAAGAGACAACACCAACAAAGATGGCGCCGATTTGTTCCGCTGTCCGTATGCTACGCTGGTTAGCCTTTTCGGATATACTAGCAGGCTAGCGTTGGTGCACACGCATGGTGTCTACAACAACTAAAAGCCAAGGATTATCCCAGAAATTTTATACTAGTCCTATATCATATCAACAATGCGCTCGTCGTGCCAAGTGCAGATCAGGCTGCTGCTTTGTGAGCGCACGGTCATGGAGAAACACCACAGCACAGCACAGCACACCACTTATCCTATCCACCTTTTCCATTTTCCATGGCTGAGATGCACATATATATACATATGGTGGCTAAGCTAGATTATTAGCTAGCTGGTAGTAGTAGTGACCAGGGATGCTCCCCTCATTATAGCTAAACCTTCTGTGTGCCCTCTGACTCTGAAATAGCCTGAAAGAAGGCTAACCAAAAAATTGTGCTTTTAAGATTGTCATCAATCATTTCGATGCAAAGACGACCTTATTATGTAGGGTCACAACTCACAAGCGACAGCATCGATGGATCGGTTGATGTAGCTAGCTAGGTAGTAGTCGAGCCGCACGAAGAAGATGCAGGCAAGTAGTACTAGTAGCTAGTACTATCCCTATTGCGTTGCCAACGGAATCGCCTCTTCTTTTGAGTCTGCCTTTGCCATGGGAGATGGGACAGGGAATCGGGATAACGAGGGAGAGGAGGAAAGGAGAGGGATTTATCAAAGGTGTGGGTATAAACCTAAAGAGAGACCGAGACTAAAAGGCAGGTAAAATCACGCGGATCCCTCCCCCAACATGTGTAGATGGATGGCAGACACGTAGGTACGTGCGTGCTAGGTGAACGTGACAGGATCCCATCTGGCGAAATTCCATGGCTGCATTATTGCTCCCATCGACGACGTACGTACACCACCGAAAAAAGAGAGCTAATCCCGTCACGATAACCCCAATGGAGTAATGGGGGCATGCATGGAGGAAAGTTCAGCAAGACTAGGAAATGTTCGGAAAAGGGAGGGGGGAAAGGGAGGTTATAAGCTAAAGAGAGGCAGCAGCAGCAGCGGCAGATCTGACTCGCTCGGCTCCAAAGTGGTTGTGGAGATCACCGGATTCCTGCACTCCAGCTCGCGAAAAAGGCCAAAGAATCACCACAAAATAATAATGCCTGTGCTCTGCATGCTCCCCACGTCTAATAAGTCTAGGGGCCGATCTGGCAACAAACTAAGCCATACTATTATTCTTGTCCTGATCACGCTCACAAAACACACCTCCTCCTTTTGAAAAAGAAGTCCAATCCAACTCGTGAGGTGGACGGCTAGTTTGCCTTTTGGCGCAAATGATGACTGCTACTCCTCCATCCGATCACTGGTGAGAATCCCCATCGATCCTCGGCTCCTGCCGGCCATCTTTTTCCCTCCTTTTTCCAGGTTACTGTCTGAGATCAGATGCTTCGGTTGGTTCCACAAAAAATGTGGCAAGTTGGGTTGCGACCCTTTTGGCCAGGAGCACATGATACGTCCAAAGCTAGGAGTAATACAGTAATGTTCTACGATATCTCGACCTGACCTGGCCTCCATCCATGACTTGTACTAGTAGCTGGGAACAGGGACGAGAATAGCTGACTTCTTAGCATAAAACCATCGTATTCGTAGCAACTTTTATGAAATGGTACCACTTTTTGTTTTCGGGACAAAAAACACCACATTTTTTTGAAGTTGTCGCAAAAAACTAAACTCGAATTGAGCGCGAATTGACACACGTACCTACGCTCTACCATCCATCTACACATGTTGGGGGAGGGATCCGCGTGATTTTACCTGCCTTTTAGTCTCGGTCTCTCGTTAGGTTTATACCCACGCCTTTGATAAATTCCTCTCCTTTTCTCTTCTCTCTCGTCCCTGCAAGTACGATGCAAGTACGACGTGGCACAAAACAGACACCGCGCGGATACGACCGTTAATGCCTCTGGGTTTCAATTTCCCCTCCACACGCGGGCGTCCGTCCTTCTCTCGGCCCTCTCCGGTGATGGCAGCTGTGGCAGATGCTTCGACTCAGCGAGCATCGGCACAGATTCGTCAGACGGTTGAAGATACGGCGCCGGAAAGGATTCGTGGTAGGCGCTGCGGTCGCGTGAGCATGTTGCGGCGGCTGCTCACGCTAAGGCAGTGCTCGCCTCACCGGTGGGTTTTTTCCTTATTCGGTATCGAATCGAGCAAGTCTCTCTCTTCTACCATCCATTTGTTGCCTTCAATTTCATTTCTTCAGATATGAAAACACTAGCATTGTCTCTGTTAGATTGTTAGCTTAACTGTAATGTGCATTAGAGATATACAATTAGTTCAACTTAGTTAGCTTATTATCTGTTAGATGTACACTTAGAGCTATTATTTAGTTAGATGTACACTTAGAGATTTAGTTAGCTTACTCCCTGTCTGTTAGATTTAGAATTAATTATTTAAGATTTACAATTATATATCTAGGTGCATCACTAGAGTTGAGATACTGAGTCGACTTATTACTTAGTTAGCCCGTTATTGTCTTATTACTTAATTAATTTAGGAATTTTACAACTATGTGCATTTTTTTTGTGTAGTCTTGATGATGATATTTAGGATCATGTTTCATTTTCCTGGTGAAGTGTTGGGATATACATAATGGGTATCACCATAGCATAACTCTAATATGGATAACCTGGATGGCCCATAGTGGTAGCATGACCCATGGCCTGCTGGGCGGCCCGGTTAGAATGATCCAGGGAGGCCCCTACCGGAATAACAGGGAGGCTACGACACCGACATACATGAAGTCAGTGCATTGAAGTACAAGATACGAAGACTAGTTAGTACTAGTGTAGGACTCTGTGACCTGTCCGATATGGACTTTACCCTGTAACACTAGGTTCTGGCGCCTTTATAAGTCGGACCGACGGGAGCCTTTAGGGCAATAGAAAACTTCGCACATCAAACCCTGCAATCTCCCTAACCCGACATGTTGCCATTATAGAGAATGGAAGCAGGAGTAGGATTCCGCCACCATCATGGGATCTGAACCTGGGTACATTGTGTTACCTCGTACCTGCCAACTCACCGCCTTACCCCACATCTCTCTCGGCACTATGTGAGGAGCCCTCCATGGCGTACTCGTCGGTAATACCATGACAGTTGGTGCCCACTAACATGGGTATGACCTGTCGGGTCTCCATTGTTATTGTACCTGATATAGATCCAAGACAAGGCCCATAAGGAGCCAAAGGTTCTGGAAGCACCCGAAGCTCAGGAACCAGACGTGATGATCAAGAAAAATCCCAAGATGTAACCGACATAGTCATAGAGTTATCTTTTAATCTATAACCGAACCGAACTGGACTTTGAGACCCGGCCTCTCATATAAAGGCTACGAGGAGCCAAAGGGGAGGGTACCGTGAACCTACCCATAGCAACCCGTTGTAAGCTAGATTGCATCTAGCAACTAATTGTAATCTCCATCAATAAAGATCTGACAAGCGGGAGTAGGGTTTCCTCTATGAGGGACTGGACATGGGTAAATGTCACCTCCCTTATTTGTCTGATAAGCCGACGAAATCACCATCGTACCTCCTTTCCCTGAAACCCATGTCCATAATAATGGACATTGCTGAGGTTACCCTCTCGTCAATTGGTACCGTTTGTGGGAATCTGGGCGTTGGAGTCATGAATTCGGCGGCTCCCTTTTCACCAAGCAACAACTCAATAATTTGGAGTTGTCAAATCCATTTTGGCTCCATCGACTTCCTTCCACACTCGCCCACTGTAACACCCCGTCCACTAGGCCGGGGGTGTCACTCCTGGCAGCTTAATAGGATATCTAGACTGGCCCCACAGACCAACACTAGTCTTTTCTGCGCACTTTGTCCTCACTCGTGCGCACCCAGTATCACTTCCTAGTCGGTCACCCATCCTAGAATTGCTCTAGGCCAAGCACGCTTAACCTTAGAGTTCTTTTCGAATGAGCTTTTGAAGAAGTTACAATTTGTTGGTATGAGTATTCTATTAATCCTATTAAGCCATGTGCCTGGTCTCACATACACCCACCCTTTAGAAGATCGATGCCCTCATCGATCAAGCACACCCCAGGAACGTTCCCTCTTGGCACGCATCCGTGCATCCAGCGCAGGCACATGTGCCATGCCGTGTCCACTCCGGACCACACACGCCATGCTCTGCATGTCCCGCCAATGACCCGCACACACCCGTTTAACCGCGAGGATCGGCTCTGATACCACGTGTAACACCCCGTCCACTGGACCCGGGGGTGTCACTCCTGGTAGCTTAATAGAATATCTAGACTAGCCCCACAGACCAACACTAGTCTTTTCTGATGGGTTCGTAGCATGGAAAACAAAAAAATTCTACCGCAAGAACAAACAAAACCCAGATCTAATCTAGATAAAAGCCAAGATCTAATCTATTAGACATGTGCAACGAGATAGATCTGTACTAACCCTTGTAGATCCGAAAGCGTTACGAGATTGGATCTCGTGGTTGATATAGTCGATCACTTGCCGATCTCAAGATCGTGTGGACGATCCTTCCGGCGCCGCGTTCCGGCAGCGCTTCCGCAGTCGGTCACACGTGCGGAGTCGAAGCAGACCTTCCTCTCCTCGTTCCAGCAAGCAGCGGAGGTAGTAGATCTTCTCCACGGAATCCCAGCAGCACGATGGCGTGGTGGTGGTGGTGGAGTAGAGAATTCTGCAGGGCTTTGCCTAAGCCTGAGCAGAAGAAAGGAGGAGGAGAGAGGCGGCTAGGATTGGAGTGGTGGAGGAGGGCCAGGGGGTGGCGCCTCCACCCCTCTATTTAAATGAGGGAGGGCGCCATGGGAGGGGGAGTCCTAGTAGGACTCCCCTCCCTCCTTGGCCGGCGGATTGGGGAGGGGGGGAGGAGTCCTCCTCCCCCACGACTCCTTGTCTTGCCCCACAAGGACTCCTTGATCCCTTTCTTGGTTTTCAAGCAAACTCCAAGAAATCTTCCAAAACCTTCCGGAACATTCCGAAACCTTCTAGAATCCTCATACAAATACTCCGGAACATTTCCTAACTCAGAAAATGATCCCCAATATATGAATCTTATCCTCCGGACAATTCTGGATCTCCTCGTGATGTCCCGGATCCAATTCGAGACTCCGAACAACATTTGGTCTCCAACGCACATTCCATATCTACTTAAAACAACTTCGAACCTTAAGTGTGTCACACTACGGTTCGTGAATATGTAGACATGACAGAGACACATCTCCTATCAATAACCATCAGCAGGACCTAGAGATCCATAATGGCTCCCACATACTCAACGATGACTTCGTGATCGATAGAACCATTTACATACGAAACCAATTCCCTTTGTCACGCGATACTATACTTATCCGAAGTTTGATCGTCGGTATCTCTATACCTAGTTCTACCTTGTTACTGATAAGTACTCTTTACTCGTTCCATGTTATGTCATCCCTCGTGACCCAGTCACATGCTTGCAAGCTAACTAGATGACATTCCACCGAGAGGGCCCAGAGCATATCTATCCGTCATATGGATGGACAAATCCCAATCTTGGTCCATGCGCTTCAACACATACTTTCAGAATACCCCAATGACACCTTTATAACCACCCAGTTACGAAGCGGTGTTTGATGTCATCAAAGTATCCATCCGGTGATGGTGATTAGCACAACCTCATGGTCGAAGGATTAGGTTACTATGCATTTAAAAGCTTATAGCAATACGAACTTAATGACTTGATCTTATGCTACGCTTACTATGGGTGTGTGTCCATCACATCATTCTCCTAATGATATAACCTTGTTATTAATCACATCCAATGTCCATGATCAGGAAACCATGATCATCAATTAATCAACAAGCTAGTTTCAACAAGAGACTTACTAGGGACTCTCTTATGTTTACAAAACACACATGTATTAGTGTTTCCTAATAATACAATTATAGCATGGGATGTAAACATTCATCATAAACACAAAGATATAATAATAACCACTTTTATTATTGCCTCTTGGGCATATCTCCAACATTTTCTGCACACTTTGTCCTCACTCGTGCGCACCCGGTACCCACTTCCCGGTCGGTCACCCATCCTAGAATTTCTCTAGGCCAAGCACGCTTAATCTTAGAGTTCTTTTCGAATGAGCTTCTGGAAAAGAAGTTGCAACTTGTTGGTATGAGTATTCTATTAATCCTATTAAGCCATGTGCCTGGTCTCACACCCACCCTTCTCCCGGCCTTCTACAACCTCGATTAGGAGATAGATCCGATGCCTGAAAGTTTCGTTTCAACTTTCATGTTGGGTCATAGGGTACTTTTCGCCTCTCAGAACCAATCTGTTTGGGTCCGTCGATGGCAATATCAACACCAATCACAATGTCGATGTCTTCCGTCAGCTCCACTAACAAGACAAATTCACCCCTAGCAACCACCATGAGTAGGCATCTTTACAATAGTCTCTCCTTTGATTATCTTGACGAGCTAATATTGGCTCCAACACTTCACGCCGTGGACTCTACGAGCATCATCAACCACGAACACGACCGTAAGGTCGACTCT
Source organism: Avena eriantha (assembly GCA_910589775.1). NCBI lineage: Eukaryota > Viridiplantae > Streptophyta > Magnoliopsida > Poales > Poaceae > Avena > Avena eriantha. The sequence continues at coordinate 185,493,269 of OU342743.1, forward strand.
GGAATCAATAAGCTCGACCCATACCCATAATTGGACTCGATGGACTTCGCCGATCTTAAGGACGGCGTCTCCTATGACTCTGACAACTGAAACAGCAGCCCTTACCAAACGCGCCACCAAGTGTGCGTGATCATCGGGTCTGGATCAAGAACTCATGGAGACTCGGCAATGTTAGGGCAATACAACTCCAACAACAACCCCATCATCAACCTTGGTGAGATTGCCATGGATAACGATCTGGAGGTTTGAACCAGAGACCGGGCCAGACCAATCGTGGACAACCGCGATAACATGCAGAATAAAGGGGGTATGCACGCAAGAAGAACCGGATAACAAACAAATCCTAGGAAAAAGCAAGAAATGTCATTAGAGGCGCAATCCCTATGGTAGCAGATGCTACACGTGAAGAACTCATGGCATACCAATACCTACTTCATCGCTAGAAGCAGGAACCGATAAAGCTGAAAAGACAACTCGACGAACGCAAGAGGCAAGGCGATGCATCAATTCTTCCACGTGCACAGGTAAGCTCCACCCACAGTTCCGTGAGTGTCACTGGAGGCGCACCACCAAGGAAGGGTGGCTCTAGGATGGATAACATCCCCGAACGCAATAGGCCCGAGTTAACTAAGGACCTGGATATATCCTTCATGTCAGTAGATTTAGCGGGCAATATAAAAGCCAAGACACCCCAAGCCGCCATTGCCGCAACTCAAACCTACCTATTCGCGATGCAACCGCCAACCGATGATCCGCGAGCGGCCATCCATCGCTCCGTCCTCATGGGACTTGGCATGGTTGGAGCCTCGCTCTCACCTGGAGATAAGGAGGTCACCACACAACCCGATAGGTCACCGCGCCATCATAGTAGCCCTCAGCATACAGTCAAAACACAAAGATCCAGTTCACCGCACCACATGCGTTTTAGTCAAACTTCGCGCGATCAGGACGCTAGAAATGATATCATGTAACACAGAGTCGATAGATCTCGGGAGGAGCGAAGGATTTAAAACTACCTTATGATCCTGTAAAATACGACGGTCTCCAAGATCCAGAAGAATGGTTAGGTGATTACCTACAAACTGTCAAACTTCAGGGTGGCTCTAAATCCACCTCCATGCAAAGCCTACAACTGCATATGACTGGAGACGCGTGTTCTTGTCTCAAGAAACTACCTAAGGAGAGGAAAATTGATAATCAACAACGGCCTATGTCGAATGGACCTCATCGAGGAGCTAGGTCAAGGACAATTTATCTGCTGATGGACATCGCCAACCAATGGGCTGATGGTGAAGACACACTAAACAACAAGTAGACCCGCTCACCCAAAGAGGACCGAGACAAATGCAACAACGATCTAAGAAGAAGGCACAGCCGCAACTATGATGATTACGACGGACACAACCAAGTTGCATCCGGTTTCGCCAATGAGGACAGTCGCAAACAGGTATACCACAACAGTAGATACTGTAGTAACAGTCGGGATGAGGCTGGACCCAGCAGGACAACTCAATAGTACCGATTGCAGCCCCTCGGGACATCGGGTAGTCGCCACTGCAGATGCTCGAGGGACCCTACAACATGCACTACTACACTGATTCAGAGGGGATGCGAAGGTCTAGTCATGTAATGAAGGACTATCGTACCTTTTTGCAGCTGCAGGCGGCTTACAACGCCAGATAGCACGAAGGAACAAACCAAGGGTTTAACGCCATACCTGGAGCCTTGGCCATCGATGCACTACCACCACCGTTTCCAGCACCTCAAGCCGCATCGGTTTAGCGGCAACCCGCATCAAACATGGCACAAAACAACGAGTACCCACAGTCTAGAGGGGGAATCACATGATTCAGAAGGGACGCCCATCCAACAGGATCTAGAGGCTAATCACCCGACATGTGAGTTTGGCGATTAGGGCACCTTCTCCGACACCCGAGTACCTCAACTAGTCTGAGCAAGAAATAATTTTCAGGAGAGACAATCACCCTCTCTAGGTCCCACGACCAGGCCACTCTGCCATGTTCATCAATGCTCAAATGTCGCATTCGACATGATCAAGGCCTTCATGGATGATGGGAGCAGCATCAACCTCATCTATGCCAAAACACTTCGAGCAATGAATGCCTCCCATTCCTTTGGAAAAAAAATGCATTCAACGTCGTATTTCAGGCGCGAGAAGATTGACCTCAAGGTGATTGACTAGCCATTGCAGTGCCATGCAATTATCAGACGAGCCGTGTTCGCGCGGTTCATGACGGTCCCGCACTACACTTATCTCATAATGAAGATGTCAGGACCCATGGGGAATCACAACCGTGAAAGGAAGCTTCACTCGTTCAGACAACTGCGATCGAGAATTCAACAAGATCTCCGAGTCTTTCAGGATGGAAATGGAGTTTGCTCGACTCAAAATTCCCACTGATCATGACGTTCTGCTAGAGCCAAAAAGGGTACTACCCGACCAAGCTTTCGACTCCACCAAGGATACGTGAGAAGTCCAGATTCACCCTACGGCTCAGACAAAGATAGCCTTCGTGGCAGCAAACCTCCGTTACAAGTATTTTACAAAGTATACACGTTCTTTACATGGATCAAACCAGCAATTACACAGGGAACTTAATGAAAAAAAATCTTCATCGTCTTCAAGGAATCGACAGATTATCCTAATAGCTAGCCTCCGGACGGCTTCATAGTGAGGAGCCATATACACAAGACCACCCCCTGGAGGGGGAGGAAGGCCCCGCATAATATGTTCAAGATCAATCATCGGGTGGTGCACGTGTACCTAGAAAAGAGCAACCTTGGCACTCGCAACGAGTTGCATCTTGATTCTTGAGGAACTGATGTATTTCTCCGCCTCACTCAAATTTATGCATGAGAGGCGCAAGTCCTTGAGGCTGAGGATCGCTGGGAAACATTGCATTATAAATTACGCAGAGCGGTGGCACTCGACAAACCGACCCACTTCGGAAACCCGATCTTGGAGGAGTGTCAGTGCATGGCCCCGCTTAATGTTTGTCTAGAAGTCATTGGCCGAACCCGGAGAAGCTTCACAAAGAGTTGGAGACGTCTACATTCCCCTTCATAACCCTGAGCTCGTCTTCCAGCTGCTTAATGCGACGATTTTGTTTTTGTTTTTTCAACAAGTTCGGAAACATGTGGTGGTCTTTCGCGTGTGTGTGTGTTGAGTCGGGTGGGGATGAGGTGGGTGCGCACTTGCCACACTATTTTTTGCAAGTTGATATTTGCCACAATGACATCTGGAGGTCATGTTAAATTTTAGAGAAAAAATATGGCAGATATGCCAAAATATCCCAAAAAAGAAAAATAGTACTCCCCAAAAAGGATGCATGTTTTAGCGTAAACTACATTCGATTCAATAACATTTAATATGAATGGGAGGGAGTACCATTTAGTAAATTTTGCTACAATGTGGTGAGTTTGTGCTAACAAGTAACAACTCTCCGGGTCTCTATTTCACCGTTCAGGATAATCTTTTTATCTCGATCTGTCTTTTAGTTTACGATTTTTTATTAATGAAAAAAAATAAGATGCGCGTGTCCATCAACGGTCTGGCCGCCTAGCGGGCAACTGGACCTGTACAGGATCCTAACGGATTAGTAGAGGAAATCAACGAACAGTGCGTTGCTAGCGCTGGTTTGTCGAGTCTGTTTTTCATTGCGTGCTTCGGCTTGACCCGAAAGTCTCAAGTGCAGGCCACGTCGCGGACGCATGTACTGCATGATGGATGTGGTCATCGGTGCGCTTGAACCATCCATCCGTAGGGACCAGTTTAGGTACGTGGTTGCTGCCAGAGTTCGCGATCGGCGGTCCAGGCCGGGTCGCTGGTTCCTCGGTCGTCCTTTGGCTCTGCCCGTCCGCACGCGACGCAGCACGCACGCCCACCCACACTGACTGCTGGCGCGTGTGCGCGCATGTGTCCGTGTCTCAACCCCCACCTGCCTGCAATACGTACGCCGGTGCCGGGTGGTCCGCTCCGCGCCGCGCCGCGCGGGCGTCACCTCGGCTGGGATCGATAAAAGGCATCGCGTCCCGAGGTGGTGAGGCTTTGGATGCGCGGTGCGGTGCGGTGCAGCGGCCGTGCTCCCGGGTAGCAACCCCGCAAAAGGCCGAAAAGGAGAGCCGGCCGGCCGTGCGTGCCTGCCGAAAGAGCGGGGCAGTTGGTGCGTCGGCCAGGATGCCGCCCACCGTTCGCGTCACCCTCCTACGCGGGGACGGTCGCGACACCGAGGGAACAAACTTCTCCCCTCGGAAAAAACACGACGAGAACGACTTGTTTGTATCCTAGTACAGTCTACAGAGGTGCTGGACGCATCGTGCGTGGATAGATAGATAGGGGTAGATGTGCCCATGCGGATGCCGTGCACAGTCAGCCCAACTACGCAGGCCCACCGTCCCCCCACGTACGTACATCGGCAGTCGCCCTCTCTGGCTCCATGCCATGCCACCATCGCCTTTCGTTTTTTTCCTTTTTATTATTTTTCTTTCTTATTATACACGGAGCGATGAGAACGGACATTGCCATAGGAGGACCGGCGATTGCCACCCGCAAAAATAAATCGTCATGTAAGTAGCAGAAAGATAGCGCATCGGCAATGCTACTGGCCACTATTTTACTGGCACGCCGAGAAGAGGCATTGCCTGCCAGTCAGATGACCGCGACCCGAAAAGAAATTCTGAGGCGAGTAGACAGGGAGAGACCAAACGCATGGCACCAAAACGTACGCAAGTGGCTCCGGTCGAGAAACATTTGTTGGCGGAAACATGCAGGCGTGACAAGAGCGGCAATGCAATGCAGCTTGCACAAGCCATTAATTGGTACTACCACACTAGCACTAGACGGGTTGGCAAAATGGCAGTTAGTTTTATAGATAGAGGTCCACGGGCCACGGCGAAAGGAGCATTAGGGTGGTCATCATCTATACTTGTCCAGCAACAGAAAAGTTGGCCTGTATTGTACTACACCCCACATATCATCTGCGCTACTTGTAGAGATGGCACTCCATGTTACCTCGTCGGCCAGGACTTTGCTTAGCTCTCCTCCATTCCATTGCGTCCCATAATAATCCATGGATGGGGCAACCTGCTTGGTTTCAGATTTTTTATTTATATACCCTGGAGTTGATGTTCGTAAAAAGAAATAAATATGCCCTAGAATTGAAGAAAGGAGCTGCTGAACCCGACCAAAACTACTACTGTTAACTAGTAGTGCATATAACCCGCAAAAAAGAAAAAACTAGTGGTGCATATAGCATGCATGACAACCGTCTCAAATGCTTACCTAAATTGCCAAAAGGACTTTGGCATTAAAATAAACAGCGAGCAGTACCGAAAATTATACCGAAATCAATGAGATGCCCTTCATCTTCAACCTCCATACCATGTCGATGACACGCCGTTGCTGCCGCTCCTCCTCCTAGAGCCAGCCTACCTAAATTGATTGACCCGACCAGTGGCTTGGCGACGAGGTAAACACGGAATGATTCATCTCCCATCTCCAGATGCTCATCATGCCCCAGTCCGATTGACGTGGAATAAAATCAAAATCGTTTCTCGAGTACTGGGACGACAGAACAATCTCCTCTCCGATACGTCGTCGTTACCTGACGACGTGACGCAGATAGAGAAAGATCATCAGGGAGCTAGCGACTCGGGCCAACAAAACAGCAACATGCAGGAAACCGGATGCAGACAGCCCTCGTTACACTGCCACGACCGCGAGATCTGAACCAACCAAACCACGCATGGCTATGCAACTACGTATGGACCACGCCATAAACCTCCACGGATAGTTAGCAATTTTCTTTCAGATCAGACAACTATAAAAGTGACCTGCTGCTAGAACTAGAGTAGATGAGGGCTATTGCAGGAGTAGGAAGGAACGAGACTCTAGCAAGAATTGATGCGTGATGCCGATACATGGTCCAAATATTTGTCCGGGACAAGGGATGGTGATGGCCTTAGCCCTTAGCAGGTTCTCACAAAGCAATCAAAATAGATTGTTACATGACCCAAATGGGGCGCCTTCTCTCCCCCGCCGTAAGGGATAGACACCGGGCAGACGATGACAGAAACATGAGTGGTATTGACTGGTCACTCTAATTGCGATGTTCCACCATCAAAGAGACGTCGAACGGCACAATTCACGGGACTTCTCTTTATCTGAAGTTCAAAATCATATTTTAACCAAGAGTGGAAAGAGTAAAAACAAACCCACTGCAAAAGCGAAGCACCAATAGAGACATTCATCAGAAATGAAGAGGCCAATGATGTTGTTGAATCAATAAGATGCGAGAAACTGGAACTCTACCTAATCCGGCAGATAAAAATAAGGTTTAGGTCCAAATCTAGTGGTAACTAGGAGAATCAATGTGATGAAAGACAAGTAAAGATAATGGTAGCTTCCTAAAGTCAAGGCAGGGTCCGGCGAAAGAGACACCAAAACGATGCAAGCAAACCGGTCCTTGAAGGCAGTGATAACTCATGGATTTTGTGGAAGCTGCCAACTTAGAATGGCAGGCCCCAGCCACACACAAAAGTTGTTTATGGAGCAGGTAACGCTGCTCAAGGACAGGGACAGGGACAGGGACAGGCAAGCAAAGACTGGTGTACAAGAAAGATGCATCAATTGGAAATCCAGATGGGTCAATTAGAGGCTGAAGGTGACTGAATGGCAAGGAAAGCATGTGCTGTTGGTGGCCAATAATAGAGCCAAAAGCATTAAGAGAGAGAGGCCAGTGCAAAGTTCACAGTGCAAGTTGTGGGAACAAAATCGTTTGGGAAGGCTGCTGCAGAGTGACGGATAAACGCTTACCAGGAGAAGGAAAACAAGCAGGATCAGAAAAGGGAGTGGAGCCTCCATCCGTTGTATTTGCATGACTTTTAGCCATCCTAAACTAACAGCCACTAACACCCATCCAAAGCCTAGCTTTGAGTGCATCTGACCAGGCTCATGACCACCATCATAGGTGCTCCCTTAGTGTCTGCAGAATCTGGTCCCAATCACTGCTATCCTCACTTTCACGGGCTATAATTGAGCAGCACAATAATAGTTGGCCTCGTTTCACCTCCATGTGTCCGTCCACGGACGCGCATAATTTTGTCGGTCCTTCTTTACTTAGCATATGTTCATCTGATTGATTGGATGGATCCCACTGAGAGCTTAGTTTAGCGCTGCGGTTTAGTATATATGCATCTCCCACCAAGACATTCTATGTTGACAACCACTTCAATGTAGGATTGTACAAAATCAGAACATACTCAAGATATTGTCTGAAAGGGATCCGAACCTGCCCATGAATAGCCTGTTGTAGGTATTGGCATAACGACCGATAAAACTTTTGCATGTTTAGAATCTGTTCCGAGAATAACAGCAAACCAGTGTTTCCCCAGTTGCACCTGTCATTATTCAGCACTCAGTCCGTCAAAGCACTCCACTGTAATGTCTCTGTACTTGGCTTCTGCACAACGTAATGATTTTGACACAAAGCCAAATTAAACAAAAGTATTATTATCACTAGAGACTTTTCACAGGATAACCTGACAACATTAAACCCATGCTACAAAGACTGGTCCTGACTACTGGACTGCTATATTTCAACAGAGATATTAACAAGAAAAAAATCCTTGCTGTATACATGTTCCTGCTGGATAAAGATCACAATTGGTAGGCCAGCTTCTATTACAGTTGATCCTCTATGAGTTCTCTCTGCTGAACAATTGCCAGTGTAAATTACAAAGATGTCCGGAGCGGAGACTATAGTCCCACACATTTGTCTTGCTTAATAATAATGGGGGCAATCTGCAGAAAAAAGTGCGGTGACTGTCTAAACACGCAGACTGTAGGGTGTAATCATGAGCTATCACAGCACATTCCTAAGCAGAAATAGAAAATTTCTTCCGAGGCAAAAGGAATGGGATGGATCTTCCTTCTTTTCGTCCGTGTCCCACAGGGCACATGCTAAATGTGGTAACGCGACATGAGTAGCTCTCTAAGATAGAATGGCACATGGAAACTAAAGCTATTAATATAAGTTTCACCTATCAAAGATGACTCACAATTGTCTTAAAACATAGTCACCATGTGAATTAGATACTGCGGTATTTCACATTTGTGAGATAAAAAAAATCAAGAGAGCTGTCCAAATTACCATGGAGAAAACTCATTATCCAACACAAAATCAAATAACAATGCAAAAGAGATAATTACACCGCTCATCCCACAAGTTGCGCTTGATGTGCAAATTAGTACATTAAGTTACAAATAGGGATACCGCAGTCCCAAATCTTGCCTTTCCGATACAAAGAGATTGAGAGAGTCCAAAACGGTGACACGCTGGACTCTGTCCGGTCAAATTGTTTTGCACTTACGTCCGTCTGGTCTTCAGAGATTGCACCAAAGGGTCTTCCGTGTGGCTGGCCTAGTAGAATTAACGGGAAGGATACCTGCGTGTCCCTGAATTATCGTGGCAAGCAGCGTGATTGTCTCGCGGCGTTTCCAGGGTACGGCGGCGTTTCCAGGGCACCGTCCGTAGTGCCATCCTTTCCGGCGAGATGCGGCCGGAGCTGCACTACCGCAACTGGAATGAGGACACGCCGGACTACGGTAACCAACGAATTTCACTCCCGACAAACCTACTGATCGAATTGTGATGGGTTTAGCTAGGGTTCTTCAGGCGCCCTGTTATCGATGTCGTTTTAGAGATTTTTAGTTGTTTCAGCTAATATAAATAGGTTTTATTTTGGCGATTATAGCACATGTCAGTAGTTTGTACCAATTTCTTGGGATTTGTGTGGTTGATGGCCTGTTCCATATCAATCTAAGCAAGCAGGATACGATGATCTCATCTGAAGCCTGAAGCGTAGGACATACACTTCTTCAGTCCGTTGATCATCTCATTTATACGTTCCAGCACAATGGTAGTTTGATCACAGCATGCTTTTTTCAGTCTGGAAACCCACCCCGGTACCCACAAGTAAGAAGAAAACAATCAGTACTATTAAGATTACAATGATGTGTGATTAAATTAAGATGTGTAATAAAGTAACACGCTGTTCTACATGAGACAAGAATGCGAGAAACTTAAAAGGCCTGATGCAGTAGTCTGATGTCATAGACTTTGCATTTTCTGAAACTAACGGTGGCTTGTAGGCGGTTGCCATGCTGCTATACCATAATCAATGAACAAAATAGGCATACAGTACCGGCCTTTATCTTTCTTAAAATAGACTAGTTTTATAGATTTTCTGAATAATTTCTGCTGGAAGTGCTGAAGCATCAAAGCCTGAATTTTCTTAATGTATTAAATCATAAAAGTCTGAATTTTCTGAATAAGTGTGCTGCTGCAGTTACACTGTTATTTTGCAATGTTCAGTTAGCACAGTTAATAACTTGTGATCTAACATTATTGCAAACAATGTTGAATGCAGGTGACAATAGTGGTCTATTTTCAGTACAAGTGTGTCACAATGGTTTCTTCTGTGGATTACGTGATGATTTGTCATATGTCAGTTCGACAACTGAGTTTTTTGACAATTGTTATGCTGGGACATGGTCCATGCCTATTGTTGATGAAATACTGTTCATGTTGGGCTATCAGAGAGATTCTAAACTCCATGTGTACTGGTCTCCTCCAGGGAAGAAAATAAGTGAAGGACTAGTCCCTCTAGAGACAAATGCAGACACTGCTAATATGATCACTGCAAGCAAGACCGAGGAAACCCTTGTTCTATTTGTAGATCATAATAATTTCATCAGGGAGTTGAGAGCTGATGCTATCTTCTTTTTGGAAAGTACGAGAGCTGCTGCTAACATCAATGCAAGTCCAAGCATGCCTCTAGTCACCAGTCCTAGTAAAATGTCAGGAGTAGGTAAATACATTGATTGTGAAGCTTCCAGTTCATAAGTGTTTGTTTCAGAGCAGAGGCAGATAGATAATGAATATGAGGATTATGTTCCAGAGCAAAGGCATTCCGATGATGACAGTGATAGTGCTAGTGATATCTATGACAGTGACTGTGATGCTGAAGAAGGGGATGACGATTTATTTGCGGAGAATGTTGATAGAGATGTCAATGACCACAATGAGAAAGAAGTAGGTGTTGAACATGAGGACGAAGCTGCTCCTGAGGATGAAGATCTAAATATGTTAGATGAAGAAAGGGAGCTACTGAAGAACAAGTTCAGGGTATTTGATCCTACAATTGACATGGAAAATCCGGTGTTCAGACTTGGGCTGGTATTTAGTGATATTGAGGAAGCAAGGAAGGCACTTGCAGCATACACTATCAGAAATAGGAAAAAAATTAGGAAGATCAAGAATGATAGAAGAAGGCTAGAAGCTGTTTGTGATGATGGATGTCCATGGATGATCAAAATTGCTAAAGACACCAGGTATAAGGGATTTAGTGTCACGGCTTATGCAGGCAATCACACATGTGAGAATGTGTGGGAGATGAGAGCACTGACATCTAACTATCTGAAAGAAAAGTTCATGCATGAATTTAGAGACAACAAGAAGCTTGACCTGCAAGGTTTTTCTGCTAAAGTAACGAGAGAATTCAATATGTGTCCAAATAGGTGGAAGTTGAGTAGAGCAAAGAAAGCTGCTCTAACTGAAATTCATGGTGACGAGGAAGAACAGTTCAGGCATTTACTTGATTATGGGCAAGAGCTTAGGAGGAGTAATCCTGCATCTAAGTTTTTCCTCACAACTAATTCAGTGAATGATTCTGGGAGTGCAGAGCATAAGCAACATTTAGCCACAGTTTATTGGAGCTACGATGCTTGCAAAAGAGGTTTCTTAGAAGGATGCAGGCCACTGATATGCATTGATGGGTGTCACATTAAAACTAGATACAAAGGTGTGCTTTTGACAGCAGTTGGAATTGACCCTAATGACTGCATTTTCCCCATTGCATTTGGATTGGCTGAAGTGGAATGTACGAGCTCTTGGGAATGGTTTCTCACCAATTTGAAAGAAGATTTGAACATCACCAATACATCACCATGGACTATCATGAGTGATAAGCAGAAGGTATGGATTCAACAATGACTAGCTATTTTATCCATATTTGTAGTGCACATGTATTATGGCTTTACATTTTTCCATATTTGGACTACACATGAACACTGACTTTTTATTTTTTCCATATCTTTAGGGGCTAATAAATGCAGTTCAAAAGGTATGGCCAGATTCAGAACACAGATATTGTGTTAGACATTTGCTCCAAAATTTCCAGAAGGCGGGGCATAAAGGAGAAACTCTAAAAAATGACTTGTGGGCCATTGCTAGGTCAACAAGTGTTCCTAAGTGGCAGAGAAATATGGATAAATTGAAGTCCGACAACCAGACTGCTTATGTGTGGGCTGAGAAACTAGTCCCTAACACATGGGTAAAGGCATTTTTCAAGGATTTCTCCAAGTGTGACATGTTGCTTAATAATCATTCTGAAGTGTTTAACAGGTATTACTGCCTTTGTCTATTAGCTACATTGATGTTCCATTGTGTATCATGGTACATTTAATTAACTTGCTATTTTCCTCGCCTATCAACTACATTGTAGAAGCAAGAAAACTGCCTTTCCTATCCATGCTTGAGACAATCTTCTACAAGATTCTAGCTAGGCTTTTTGGGAAACCTAAGGAAGCACTGAAATGGACAGGAAGGATTTGTCCCAAAATAAAGAAGAAACTTGACAAATTTACAGAATGGAGCAAAGAATGCAGAGTCCAGCCATGTGGTAACTTCTTGTACCAGGTCAGTTCACATGAGATGGAGAAAGACTATTCAGTGGACATGAAGCTAAAGACTTGTGACTGCAATAGGTGGCAACTAACCGGGATTCCGTGCCATCATGCAATAGCATGTTGTAGAAATGATAAAATAAACCCAGAAAATCTTGTCCATAGCTGCTATACAATTGATACCTTCCTCAAAGCATATTCCTATAAGTTGGCTCCACTTAGAGGCAGGATGTTTTGGGAGAAAATGAATGGAGTGCCTATTCATCCTCCTTTGTTCACAAAGGTTATGGGTAGGCCAAAGAAAAACAGGAAAAAGGCACCCGAGGAGAAAATCAAGAAAGGTGTCAAAATATTAACAAAAGCTCGAGTCACAATGCACTGTTCTTTGTGTGGAAAACCAAATCACAACAAAAAAGGGCATGCTAAGTATGTAGAGAAGCAGCTACAGGAGCAAAGACAAATTCATGGTGATGATGATGAAGTTGATATTCCAGAGATTCTTGAGGTAAATAATACATTTTTATGTGCATCATGTACAATTTTCATTGCTGACAATTTTTTCATATTACTTGTGTAGCATGTAATCCCACATACTCCAGACCCGACTAGGGATCCTACACATCAGGAGGACAACATGGTCTACAGATTGGGACAGGAGGTATGTGGAAATATTTTTGTCCAACAATTTATTCACAGTGTCTAAATGATTTACATCATTTTGGCAGGAGAGAGAGAATGTCCCACTATCTAGGGTACTTGGACCTTTGCCAGAAAGTGCATTTGCTGCAGCTGCAAGAGAAAGCTATCCTGAAGCTGGAGTGAGGGTGACTACTGCATCTACAAGAGGCAATTTTAGAGAAAGATGTAGAGGTAGAAGTTGTGCAACTAGAGAACCATCAAAGAGGAAAGATCAATCAGCAATAGCAGGGAGTAGCAGAGCCAGAGGAAGAGGAAAGAAAAGAACTGCGACTGAAGCTTCTAATAGTGAAACTGCAGAAGGTTCTGGAGCTCATGCTCAAGCACCTGAAGCACAAGCTGCTGGGAGAGCAAGAGCAGAAGATACTCGAGCTGAAGTTGCATCCAGAAGAGGGTACACCATTGGCCCTGGAAGTTATTACTACCTGCTATTTGGTGATGAGCAGGAGCCAAGATCATCAACACTTCTAGACCTGAATGAAGAATTGATTCCTGACATGAATGTGCAAGAGTTTGTGCTCACTCAAAATGCACCAAGTGATGACAAAAATTAAATGGCAGAACACTCTATTTTATCTTGTAATAAATGAAACAAATTATGTGTGTTGTGTGAGATCACTCAGTTTCCAGACCTGCTATTTTTCATATGACAGTCACAATACTGTTTTCCAAAGTATTATGTATTAGTTCACTGAATTTGAATCAATTTTCTATATATGACAGTTTGTTCCTTGTGTTCAGTTCTGATATGTACTCTAACTGCATTTGTTCATGTTTAACTCATTTTGTAGTCCCCTGTCTTATTTATAATACCCCCGGTTTCAAAATAAGCGCTTGAATTTGTCTAGATTCAAATGCACCTAAACATGTTTTATGTGTAGATACATATGAATCTAGACAAAGTCAAGTCACATGTTTTGGGACGGAGGGAGTATATAATGTAACTGCATTTGTCCATTTTTTTTAACACAGTTTCAATTCATATATGTACATATCTATTCAAAATCAGGTCCTGCATTTATTCATAAAAACATCCTTCTTTCGTACATACCACATTCATCCTTCTTACAAATGAAGCTACACTACAAATGCAATTAGCAATGCATACATCGGTACAAAAGCACACACAATGGTAATCTTCCTCTTGTCTCTCCTTCTCATCTCATCCCTGTGATTTCTTTCCATTTTCTTCTTTTCTGTCTTGACTAACTGCAAGTCAATCTGAACTTCAATCATCTTTCTATCAAGCTTCTGCAATTTATTTTTGTAAGTTGCTTGTCCTGGTACCGGTTCTCGAATTCAGATTGCACTGGTTGCTTCAGTTCAGCTAGCATTGGCTGCGTGTACTGCAATTGAGCAAAAATGCAGTCAAGAAAAGTAGCACAAATGAACAAATTCAGTCAAGCTTCCATTCACCGTCGCCAGTAGCACAAATGAGAAAAAATGTAGTCAAGAAAAGTAGGCCTGGAAACCTCACCATTATCTTTGCCGACGCAGTTAATCTCACTGTCGCCGCCGTAGATGCCAGTGCAGCTTCCGCCGCCGCCGTAGACGCCATCTGCCCATTCGTCGTCGCCACAGCTGCTTCCGCCGCCACCGACGACGCCACTTGCGAGCTAGAATTGCGGCCTGTCAGAGCTTCCAATCGAATCAACCACAGCAACTCCGAACTCCCCCTTCCCTCCCACCCTAGCTCGCAAACCGTCGCTATCGCTGCTCACAAATCCCGCCGTTGTCGATTGGGCAATTGATTTGGCCACTCAACCACCGCCGCCTCCCTTTTACTGTTTGGGAGAGAAGAAGTCGCGTTAAAACCATTCTGGGGTTTTCTGAAAATTTCCAGAGCGAGGGCATGTGTCACTTGCCATGGTGGCATCACACGCATCGGCATCAGATCTGTTGTGAACGAAAACCAATCCGAAAGACAACTTATGGGACCGTGTTAACCCATTTTACAAGTTAGTGTACTAATTTGCACATCAGGTGCAAGTTGTGGGATCTCTGGTGTAATTAGCTCAATGCAAAACATGGTTCAGCACAGGTTTCGACGTTTTCACTAGTGGAGCACAAGTCACCACACGTGATGCTCTTAATAGTTGTTTCACAGGAACGATAGGTCCATAAGAAAGCACAAGAAATCTGACATCTGAAACACATGAATATGTGGAAAAAAAATAATCAGCGCCATGTCTCAATCATCTGTAACACTTTATGTATATAAAATTAAGAATATACCAATGATAGGAAAACATCAAGTTACTAGAAATGCTGCTGAGATATGTAGCCCTCCATTTAAAGAAGAAAACTGATAATGGAATTTCAACAGAGGACACTTTTTAATAAGGTCAGTGCCATCATAGGCCTTCTTGAGGAAGACAGTGCTTCTTGCTCCCTTGTTAGTGATGTAGAAGATACCAAGATTTTTTACTAAACAAAGCAGCTTGCGTGGCAGCCTGTACTAGTTATAGAATACTTCCAAACTTATCAGTTGTTTGTACATTCTCAAGCTCAAAATCTCATGTAGAACAACAACAGACCGCTTCTAAGCCTGTGGAGTTTCAGGCTCCACTTACCTAGTTGTGCTTATGTGGATGCTGTGCACAGTCAGCCAAATTATGCGTGCCTCCCGTCCCCACGTACATCAGTAGCCAGTCTTTCTGGCTCCATACCATCATGTCTTCCGTGTTTCCCTTTCCTTTTCTTCTTCTTAATGAGCCTGTTTTCCGTTTGTGCCCCACAACACACCACAACTGCTGCAATATGCACCCGAAACTAGCCTGGAGATAAATAACACATGTTCACATTGTCAGTACTCCTGGACAGTATTTTACCAGCATGATGAGAACAGACATCGTCACACGGACACGATGACAGCCACCCAAAAAGAAATTGTGCGGTACTAGAAAGATAGATAGGGGGAGACCAAACACATGCCAACAAAACACGAATAGCTCCGAGAAATATTTGCTGGTGGAAAGATGCAGGAGAGCAGGTGTAGCTTTCATCAACCAGCACGGGACAAGACTGGCAATGCAGCTCCCGCAAGTCAGTCTAGACGGGTTGGCAAATGGCAGTTAAGAGGTCCATGGCGAAAGGAGCAGTAGGGCGGTCATCACCTTCTCTAACAAAGAAAAGTTGGCATGTACTGTACTATACTATACTCATGTACGCTTAGTAGATGGCATGCCATGTTACCTCACCAAAACTTTGCTTAGATCTCCTCCATTCTGTTCCATAATCCATGGATCGGGCAACATGCTAATTTCATTTTTTTACACCCTAGAGTTGATACGATAAAAGAATTATATGCCCTAGAGTTGAAGAAAGGGGATACTAAACCCGACCAATAAAATAGACATGTGATCATTACCTACTACATATATCATGATGGCCAGAAGCTATCTCAGATGCTTACCAAAACTGATTGACCCGGTCTGTGGTATGGTGATGAGATAAACATGGAATGATTCATTTTCGTCTCCAGATAGCTCATGCTCTGTCTGGTTGACAGGGATAATCGTTTATGGGGTATTGTGCTAGAATAATCTCACTTCAATACGTCTTTATCTGGGACATGACACGGACAAAAAAAGATCAGGTAGAAACAAAACAGCAACAAGGAAATTGGAAATAGAGGGACAGACACCATCGATACATGCCAGGATTGCGAAATAAACCAACCAAATCACACATGGCTAATCCACTATGGATGGACCCCTACACCTCCACAGATAAATCGATGCACGCATTACTTTCTTCAGATGAGACAACTATAAAAATGACTTCCTACTAGCTAGAGTACAGGCTATGCAAGAGTAGGAAGAAATGAGACTCCGGCATATATGCATGATGCTGATACATCGTCCAAATATTTGTCCAGAGTGAGAGATGGTGACGGCCCAGCAGGTTCCGAAGTTCAAATAGGAATTCTTTGCTTGCTAAGTGCCAGCACGCTCATTCAAGCAATCAAAAGATATTGTTACACAGCTTAAATGGGGTGTTTTCTACTCCTAATTGATAGACGCCAGGAAGATGATGACAGAAACATGGGTGGTCTTATCTTGCCACTCCAATTGCGACATTCAACCATTATAGAGATGTGGAAGGACACAGTTAAGAGGACCTTCTCAATGCCAACTTCATCTGAAGTTCAAAAACCTACTATGCCCAAGAGTAGAAAAGGTAAAAGAAACCCACTGTAAAAGTCAAGAGCCAAATAGTGAAGATGCCAATCATACTATTGAATCAATAAGCTGCAAGAAACTGGAAATCTACCTAATTCGAAGAATATAATAAGATTTAGGCCAAAATCTAATGGTAGCTTCATAAAGTCAAGCCAGAGTCCAAAGAAAGAGACACTAAGAAACCAAGCAAGCAATTCAGTTCTTGAAGAAGTGATGATAACTCATTGATTTTGTGGAAGTTGCCAACTTAAAAAGGCAGGCCCCAGAAACACACAAAAGTTGTTTATGGAACGGGTAATGCTACTCAAGGATAGTGACAGGCAGGCAAAGACTGGTGTACATGAAAGATGCATAAATTGGAAATCCAGATGGGTCAATAGAGGATGACGGTGACTCAAGGACAAAGAAAAGCAAGTGCTGTTGGTGGCGAATAATAGAGCAAAAAATATTATGGAAGGCCAATGGAAGGTCCACAGCGCAAGCTGTGGAGGTAACATCATTTGCAAAGGCTATTGCACAGGAGGGATAAATGCTTACTAGGAAAATGAAAAACAAACAGGATCAGAAAAGGACCTCTAGTCTCCATCAATTGTATTTGCACGACTTCTCGAGGTAAGCTACATCCTATACTAACAGCCACTAATGCCCTTCAAAATCTAGCTTTGTGTGCATCTAACCAGGTGTCTGCAAAATATGGTTTCTATCGCTGCCCCAGTTTATGCTCCTCACTTTCATGGGTTAGAATTGAGCAGCACAATAAGCAGCAGCTAGTTGGCCTCATTTCACCTCCATGTGTCCACACCATGCATAATTTTGTCGGTTGTTCTTATCTTAGCATATGTTCATCTAATTGGATCCCACTGAGCTTAGATAAGTTTTGTGGTTGAGTATATATGCATCTCCCACCAAGACATTCTATGTTGACAACCACTTTAATACAGGATTATAATCAGAACATACTCAAGATGGATCTAAACCTGCCCATGAGTAGCCTGTTGCAAGTATTTTTGCATGTTCAGAATCTGGTCCAAGAATAACATCAAAGCCATGTTTCCCAATTTCACCAGTCATTATTCAGGACTAAGCAACCACTTAACCTACAGGATTTCAGAGGATGCCATTATTCAGCTCTCGGTTAACCCGTCAAAGAACTCCACTGTAATGTCTCTGTACTTGGCTACTGCACAATGTATTGATTTTGACACAACGCCAAATTAAACAAAAATATTATTAGTACTAGAGACTTTTCACAGAATATCCTGACAATATCAAACCCATGCTACAAAGAATGGTCCTGACTGATGGATTGCCATATTTAAACTGACTGTTAACAAGAAAAATAAATTCATGTTCAGCTTGGCCGTATACCTGTTCCAGCTGGATAAAGATCATATAGTAATTGATAGGCCATCTTGGAGTACAGTTCCCCCTCTATGAGTTTTGTCTGCTGAACAATTGACACTGTAGAAGATGCGGGGAATGGGGACCATGGTCCCAGGCATAAGTCTCGCTTAACAGAAATGGGGCAATGCAACAAAGGGAGTGCGGTGACAACCAAAAAGTACAGACCGTAGGGTGTAACCATGAGCTATCACAGTGTAAACATTAGCAGGAATTTATTTTCTTCTGAAGTAAGGGAATAGACCTGATCTTCCTTCTTTTCCTCAGTATCCCTAAGCGCATATGAAGAATGTGGCAGTGCGACATGAATAGCTCTCTAAGATAAAATGGCACATGGAAACTAAAGCTATTTATAAATGTTTCAGCTATCTAAGATGACTCAGAATTGTCTTAAAATAGTAACCATGTGAATTAGATACTGCAATATTTCACATTTGTGAGATAAAAAACCAAGCCACATATCCAAATTACCATGGAGAAAACTCATTATCCAACAACAACAAAATCAAATAACAGCGCAAACACATGGTTCAGCACATGTTTCGACATTTTCACTAATGGAGCACAAGTTGCCACACGTGATACTCTTACTAGTTGCTTCACAGGAACAATAGGTCCATAAAATGCACAAGAAATCTGACATCTGAAAATCACTAGTGACGAGCATGATGACACAATTGGATACAAAGAGCATCAAATTCAGAAATTAGCTGACTAATAAATGTGCTAATCAAAGGATAATTCAACTATTAGCGGCATTTAGAGCATTTTACAGGTGCTTCCATCCTGTTGAATGGATGTAGAAACAACAAAATAAGAACCGATTAAGATTCAAGCTTATTAGCATGCTAAAACCATCAATGGTAACTTCATGCAAGGAATGACAAACACTGGTAATGAATTAAAAACACCAACCAACCAATAGATATAATGGTGTGACTGAGTATGACACGTTTTAAGTTGCAGAACAACAACAAATATCCTTCTGAAAATCACATGAGACGAAATGAACAATAGAGTTTGAGATAAATGAGTATCAAGACTTATTTATGAGAACAAGTCATAAAGCCATCTAGGTTGGAGAAGCAGACTCAACATTTAAGTATGTCAGTACAAAAGGGAACTGATACTGTAACTTATTTGTGAAATTATAAGGTATACAACTGGAGATAATATTCTCAAAACCTCAAGTCAAACCCCTAGCATCCCCCACATTCTAAATCCACAATGGTGGGTATTGAACATGTGATTTCCATACAAACACAGATGTCTTGACCTGCAGATTTGCCACTTGATTCCTAGGGGGCTTCACATTTGAAGATGGGATATTGGTGTATACAATTCCATCTTTAACAGCTAAGGTGCAAGAAACATCCGTTGTACAAAGGACTTACATAGTTGGTTGCATGGAAATGAGCTCATGATAGCATCTAGCAAGTAACTAAGAAGATGCACAAGCCAGCCAGTCCATGGTTTTGTCTCCAATGTAAGTCAATACTCCATTTATACTGTCAGTGCAGTATTTGGGTCAGAGCATGGTCGGACAATTAAAGATGAAAACTGATCATGGAATTTCAACAGTGGACACTTCTCAATAAGGTTAGTGTCATTATAGGCCTCCTTGAGGAAAACAGTACTTCTTGCTCCCTTGTTAGTGATGTAGAAGATACCATGATTTTTTACTAAACAAAGAAGTAGCTTGCATGGCAGCCTGTACTCGTTATGGAAGACTTCTAGCTTATCAGATGTCAGTCGCTTGTGCATTGTCAAGCTCAAAATCTCTTGCAGAACAGCAACAGACCGTTTCCGCGCCTGTGGAGTTGCAGGCTCCACTTCCCTAGCATTCAAATAAGGTGAAGGAAATGCCATCTTCTGCCACCTAAGTACCTCCTCAAGGTATTTTCGGTTGGGCCTAAATCCTGTTGGATATTTTACCTTGAAAGCAAAAGGACCCAATATATTCCCATCTTTAGGAACCCCTCTGTAGTCCATCTCGAATCCATCAAAATTCAATTTTTCTTCTCGTGATGTGACTGCTACTGAAGAATCCCAACTCTCCAAACATAGATGGTCCAATCCTCCCACATGACGGATTGAAAAAAATCCGGGTAATTAGGAATCAACTTGTTCTTGAAGTTCTTCGGTAAATCCAATTCAGATTGGATGAGCTCAATCTTCTCTAGAGGGATCTGGCAGTCCATCGACATCATTAGCAGCTTCCTCAGGTTTCTTACCAGGATAGGTTCCATTAGCTCTTGTGCTTGGATCTCTTGATGGGAAATATTTCTGGCCTTCTCAGTAAGCGTAACAGCAATGGGCTCCCGTGATGTACTTCCACCAGAGACGCGGAAGATATTGGGGTGGCGCTCGATAAGTGCAACAAAGTTCCATTTTTGGACAAAGCCAACCTCCTTTTCAAGGTCACGCACGAGCAGCGAACCTGACTTTTGGGCCATGATGAGCTCACGGAGTCGAAGGAGGAGAGCGGGCTTCTTTTGGAGGTCCATGGCCTTGTCAAGGCCAGGCTCGCGGTGATAAAGCTTTTTCTTCGGTCGATGCCCATGACCGGCAGAGAACGATGACATAGCCTTGAGTTGTATCAAGGGAAGAATTCCAGGAATGGAAGATAAATGTTCTGACAATCTTATTTTCATCATTTGTCGGCCAGTATTTGCAGGAACCACAAGTCCAAGCGCTCAGGAGTCCAGGATAAAGAATCAGAAAGCTGCACCTCAGGTTCTGCAATAAAATAAAAAAATCTTTAGCCATTATAAGGAACCTAAGCTTTGCAGACAAGGAAACAAATTCATTATAGTCAAGTGTTACCAAAGCCTCTGTGCCAACAATTCCCATTTCAGATCAACTATTACATTGTAGTATTTTGAAATAACCACACGAAACTAAAGTATAGAAGAAATGGTCGGGTCAACTGATATGGAATTTGAACTCAACATGGAAAACAATGCAGTACTACCACTTGCCAGTTAGAACTACCCAGCAGAGCAATACAAAAGCCCGTTGCACACTGCTGCAATAACAAAGATCTAGACATTCATCACAATATGACAGAGTAATCGAGTGAGCGGACAACAAACGGACCTCGTGCACTCTGGGGCACACGGCGCAGAAGGGGCCTAGGGAGGAAGCGGCAGCCGGGAGACACAGAGGCAGCGGCGCGGCCACCAAGCGATTGGTATGTGGTCGAGCCAGAACCGCCGTATGTCGGTCCGGCGGGGAAGAAGCGCTGCAGGAGTCGTCCGTGTCAGAAGCTGCAAGGCAGGTGACAGACTATTCTCAGGCCAGGCGCTCCAGCCGGTGAACCACGGCTGCCATGGAGTAGTTTCGCCGGCGGTGGCATGGTGAAGGGCGGGGTGAAAGGGGAACAGGCGAACAGCGGCCGAACCGAGGGCACTCTTGGGTTGGATCAAGAGAGAGGGAGACCTAGGAATTTGGATCGAATGAAATGATACTGGGCCTAGGTTGGGCCTAGGAGCCAATTCTTTCATTTTTTGTCCGTCTGTGTTCGGGCCGATTTCTGTTGCCTCTCGTGTCATAAAACTCGAAACTCGGTGAGTTTAACTAGCTCTAGTTTGCTCGGCTCTTTCGAGATCAACTCGTTTTCTTAACGAACCGAGCTCTAAATAATTGAGTTAACGATGTTCGTGAGCTACTCGTTAAGCTCGGTAACAACCAAGTGTTGGCCTACTTAAGTACTTATGTTGCTGCATTTCCAATCTCACATTCCATCTAGGATGAATGAGGCAAACATCAAGCTCATTAAGACCGAAGCAAAGTCCAAAGGAGCGACCGACCAAAGTCCAAAGGACTCTACCATACCTAGTCGTGGAGCCGGCTCTTTCAGTACTGGTCGTCTCCCCATCCCATACCCCAATCACATCTTCTAGGATCTGAATCTCTAGGGATTTGCTGACCGCGGCGCCGGCCGCCGACCGCGCCCTGCCGCCCTTCTCGGCTGCTCTTCCGCTAGAGGCCTCCCTACTCAGGCTAATTCACATGGATAAGTGGAATAAGATGTCGTCCAATGCGACCTCTTGTTCTGGTACTGGTATATATGTGGGCGCGATTGTCGTTTTTAATTATCTGTCTTTTTTAAGTACCATCCCTCTATCTGAATCTGACTGTATTTTCTTAATGAGCAGCTCATGAGCGCTTGTCAAGCTGAGCTATACTTTCTGCCCGTTATTCTTAACGAGTTTAATGATCTGAGACTTAACGAGTCCGAGTTGCTCGATAGTCCAGACGCCTCGTGCCTATGTCAAGGGGCCGAAGGAACACCCCATATTTTCTTTTAAAACACCAGTAGCTTGAGTACGAAAAACTGAAAAAATGCGATGACGAGATGACTTTTCATTTGAGAATTTTTTTCTTGCTTCGTTAATTTCCTCAACTTGGAGATCAATGCAATCACTTGGAAGCTGGAACTAAAACTCCAGACAGAGATAATTCAAACAAGTTATTAAGCTTCAAATGTGTATGCAAAAAAAAGGAAAGTCTGCATACATATATATATATATATATTATATATATATGTATATATACATATTTGGTAAAAATTTGAGATGTATGTGCACTAAAGTCTAATCTAGCAGCTGTATATTTCTAGGATTAAGTGTGTTGCATCTGCTACACTGGAAGACGGTAATCTAAAATGTGAAATAAATCATTTGGCTGCAGATTAAATTCAAAAGTAGTCCCAACCTACTTTCTATAATAACTTTGAGGCCCGGCCTATACATATCTATAATAAAACTATAAGGTGGAAACGAGGAAAATGACTACAGATTAGGCTCGGCCTATACATCCTCTAATTTTGTTCTGAACTTGTTGCAAAATTCAGAATTCATATGTACATAAGTTAGAGATCGATCTCTTATGTAAATTAGAATACCGTTTATATTTTTACACAGTAGCTAGCAAAATACTTCCTGTGAACAATGCTAGAAAGACTCACACAGAAAATACTTCTTGGCAAAGCTACTTGCCACACGCGCAAAATACTCAAGATAGATAGATGGTAGCTAAATATGTCAAGGCAAATCATGGAGTGGAATCTTTGGAAATTAGCATGCCTTATACCAAAGTGTCAGTAGAGTATTTTCCCCATGGGGCAAGTGAGATTACTTTTCTCATGCCTGGAACTCCTCTTCAATATTTGAAATAAATGATCACCATTAGCCCCAACAAAGAATTATTTGGTGACGCTCAAGCTCGGCAACGCGGGGCGGTGCTCACAGGGCAATCTATGTACACCATGGAGGCCCAATATCATTCAGTAGCAAGAACATCACGGGGGGACCCACATGTCAAAAGAGACCTAGTGGCGTGACCTAGGGGGTGGCCGTGCCACCTAGGCAATGTGGACCCCGGGAGGGAGTTAGGTGAGCTCCAGGTGGCCCAGGTCATCTCCTTCCTCCAAAACTCGACCGAGTACTCTCATAAAAATCATGTACTCGTTCAAGCTACTATTTCGATCTACAAATTTGGGCAACCATTTTCAAATCCTTCTCTGGGATTATTCCCTAATATGTGACTCCTCCACCCATCCAATTTGTTTTTGAGTCAATGTTTTATATATTGAGAAAATTTCTTCTCCTGATGCCATTGTTTATGTGTGAGGATCCATGATTTTGATCTTTCTAAGTTAATATGATACATAGACTTGAATCGAAACGGTTATTTGAGCACATAGAACTTGTTATAACTTGCTACATCTAATTATTTAGTGATTTTTGTTTTAGTGCTGCAATGTCACCATTAGGTATGCTCAAGGGGAAGGGCATCCTTAATGCCTTAATAAGCAAGCTAAGGCGCTCAGCTCGCAAGGCTTCTCACAACTATGATGAATCGGAAGCTTGGGAGAATGATATGCTCTAGAAGGGTGAGCATCTGAGGGTGATTTGCACCAAATGGCAAGACCCCGAGGTACTTATGCGATGGGGGATGGAAGATGATTTCAACTTATTTTGTCACACCACCTGTTTGCTTGAGTTCTCTCGCCGTAGGTCCAAATACCTATGAGGATATGAGTAAGGAATTCCTCTGTACCTTTAAGTTTTCTCATAAAAAATCTAAGAAAGTTAAAAAGGAAAGGGACCCTACATTTGATGTTACGTTTAGAATGCAAGGAAAACGCATAATCATGACATTGGAAAATTTCTCTAATGCTTTGCATCTCCCTTATGCTGGTAGTTAGGAAGAAATACCCACACAATCTAATAATGAACTTGTAACATTCTGGAAGTTTGTTAGCATATATGTTCCTACAGAAATTCATAGGGGTAAACTCAATCATATTCAACACCCTGGATGAAGGTACTTTGTTGCATTCTTAGCTAAGGGATTTCTTGCTAGAGATAACTGTATTGCTTGGACCGGTCCTATTTTGTCCTTTCTTATGTGAGCAAAAGAGGGTAGAACACCTACATATAATTTGAGCGTCATGTTGGCTAGAACTCTATCTTATTTTTGTTACTCATAATGTTGCCACACCTCTTTGCTGCGGGTCCATATCCACTATGGTCCACCAATACATTAAGTAAGACATGAAGTTGGGTGATTTTATGGGTACTAAAGTTGGGGGTTCTACTCTTTCGAATCCTGATGTTTTGGAGTGTACAGGTATTTTGCATCACTCTTCGCACGAGCATTATATTTATAGGTACATGGTCAGGAGTGGGGACTTCGCCACCAGCCCACCACACATCTCTCTCACTAGAGTACTTCAACAGGCTCGAGGATAGGTTGAAGGTTCCCGAGATCGACTATGATGCTCCCAATTCGTGGGAACCCGAGCCAGTGTATGAAGAGAATGCATATAATGCCGCGAACGATGGATGGGGACAATACTACTACCAGTAGTCATCATCCAAGTTTGAGGGAGTATGATTTCCTCATCCTCATTGTTTATACCATAATCATGATGTCTTAGTTGTAGTTTTTAATACATTAGTTTATTCCATTCGTAGTTGTCTTAATCAAAAACGAAAACACAAAAAGATTTCTACTTGTTTGAGTCTTGCATGTTGTTACTTTAAACAAAAACTAAAAAAGACCAAAAATATTTACTTCAGTTCTTTTTTGGTATTTACTTTCTTGTCATTTGCTTTGTTCAATGAAAAACATAAAACAGCAAAAATATTTCCGTTTGCTTGTTTAGATATGTTAGTTAGTAGTTGTAGATTCTGCACGTTGATGTTCGCCGTTTTATTTTTCATTTTCTCTATAACTCCAATTTTTTTGAAATTTATGTGGATATTGTAAATTTTCATCCCTTACAAGCAAATAAATTTTCAAAAAATCCTGACACGTAATTTTGGTCGGTTCCAACAGTTGTTTTTCTCGAAAGATTTTTTCTCGGGTCGCATAAGTGATATGTTTAAGCTCGAAAGTCAATTTCCAATGAACCAAATTATAAATTGCGATGGTAGTCATTTAAATAACCCCTTTTTCACCCTTCCATAAAACTATTTGATGATAAACTTGCAACATGTACACGATTATCTTTTCATAAAACATCGCTTCATATGAACCATTTACATTTGATTTTTTTCTATGCTATATGTGAACATGTTGTGCAGGTTCAGTTTGGAAGAGGAAGAGCAACAATGATAAGTCACTATGTATGGATTGATAAAATGGGATGACACCTTTGCTCCATATTTGTGTAAGAATTAACAATGATAAATGCTTATAATATGGTAGCTTCAATGTTTTGAGGAGTAGTAGTGAAATTGCATGTTAACGGTGTTCCTCTAGTTATGCTTTTTACTATTAAGATATTATTGCCATCATATATAGCCTTATTGTTAAAAGTGTAGTTGCTCTAAACAAAGGTCTTCGCATCTCATTATATTTGAGTGTGGACATGGTACACATTCAATGAATTATATTCATGTGTGCCTTTAAAATATTATGAGTAATGATAGTGCTATTTGAACCTTTCAAATTGTGAGTCTCATCGTAGAGGAATACATAACATTTTATTCTAATATTTTTAGTTGACAACAACAATATTATTACTTAATTTTAACATTAACATAGTGATTGGAAATATGATCATTAGTGTCGGCGGAACCATGCTGAGACATGGGACACGTCTCAACTCTGTTGATATAAATATCATGTTTCTTTTGGATATGGATACTAGGAAGTGTGAAATAAATTGGATCACCTCAAAGTTTTCAGGAATATGCATATGTGCTAGGGGAATGCCCAGACCACCAACCTAAGCCATGCTATGCATCATGGTGGAAATTTACAACATGAATATCCAATGAAGCATTTCTAATGAAAATCTATTCAAATAGTAAATAAAAAGAAATTGCTAAGGGGATTTATTTGTTTGTTTATCTTGTCATATGAGTATGGATAGCCCATCAAAAAGGGACTCTTTGTATAGTGGGGCAAGAGGTACGTCGGTTCCCACCTTGTTTGGAGCCATATGCATATAATGACAAAATTCTTTGAGGCCCTAAGTTGAGTAACATGTGATCTTAGTACTCATGGTCAATGGTCACGAGACACTCAACTTAGAATATGTCAAATATATAAGGAGCATGTTTACTCTCACTTTAACATCATTAAATCTTTCCTTTCTATCTCAAGGTTGTCAACTAAAGATATTAGAAACCTTATTTATGTATTACTTCATTATGAGTGCTCAAATGTTGAGAAGTAAAAATAACACATCATTGCTTGGTATATTTAGTCTGCAAGAAAGTACAATGAAGTTAAAATTTAAAGGAAACTAAAACTGCCCCACAAATGTCTAGTCAAGACTAGTTTAAATTAAGAGTGATGCGAATAATTTTTTTATTGATTGCCACTACAACTTTAACCTTGTCTAAATATTATTGCTATATAATCTCTCTTGTAGCTCGCATAACCTTTTGAACATTTTGAAAGGGATATGTCCTAGAGGCAAATAATAAATATTTTTATTATCATATCTCGGAATAGTTCATAATAGTTTCATATTATGCTATAAAAGTATCAAGCGGAAACATTGGTACATGTGTAGTATGCAAACAAACCAGGTCCCTAGTAGACTATATTCAACTAGTTTGTTGGGCAATCAATGATCAAGGTTTCCTGATCATGGAGTGATGGCTCCAATATTAGCCATCTTCCACCGCGTTTAAACATTATTTTTAGTAAAGCAATGGACAAGAAACTGTCAATCTTTGTCACTAATGACTAATAATTGCAAAGATATGCAAAACCTTGGTTTGAATTGTGTTGTGCAGGAAATCACGCTTTTTAATGCAAAATCAGGAGTCATAATGAAGGTTTTTGAGGAAGTCCACACAACCAAGTAATTGGGAAGCCATTCCCAGGCGACAACACGCTTAACGACCACTAGTACGGGCATGGCCGCCCATACCATCCGCCTGTACCAGGTGGCATTGGCTTCGTCTTGTCAAACCCTATGACTTAACTGAAGACGTTAATATATTTTGAGGGTCCAGCCGCCAGCTAGAGAGCCGCCATTCTCAGATTACATCACAACACCACCAAAGGAGATCCACGCCATTTTTCATCCATTGTTCATCACTTCCATCATCCAACCCATCCATTAGTCATAGCCATTGCTTTGTACTATAGATCTCCTTGTGATTTGGCGACCATTGTAAGAATATTTGATTTCAATCTAAGTATTTGTATGATGTTTTCTATCTCTGATCTATTTGTTATGAGTGAGTAGTCCTCCCGTGCTACGGGTTGGGGAGAAACCTCGCAGCAATTATGTGCATCTAATTCACGAGAGTATTGTATTTTGTTTGCAATTGTGATTTGTATCTTTTGTTTCTTTCTCTCTTGTCTTGATCTGTGGACTTGTAGGTACCCAAGATCTCATTGATTGATAAAGTCCTAAGGTGAGATACTTGGCTATCAGCTATCTCATAGGAACCAAAGTGATAGAAACGGTAGTACGATCTTCGCTTAGCGACCCATTCGAGATCACAACAACATCACCACTTAAAGCTTTGATCTGTGTTTTACACTTACTAATCGTTTGTAGCCTATTGCTTCGGTGCGCACTCGGTTGGATTAAAAGACTATTGCTATGCCCATTGCATCACGGGGGCTCTAGTATATTAGGAAGTGTTTCCCGTAAGAGATTATCTCCGTTCAAACATTACACATGACTATGTTTATTATTATCTTTTATCCCATGTGATGTGCAGCTACAGGTGGATCTTCAACCCTGGCCTATCTCCATCCATTGATTCAACTCATTATAAAAGTAAACTAGATTGGTCGGGTAAAGTAAGGTAAAATAAACAAAAAAAGTTTTGTAGACGTTTCTTTTATTTCCTTTTAGCATTGCTTTCCAAGGTTCGATTAAACCTAGGTCTTCTAGGGAAAAAGCTATTATAATACATCCGTAAATGCGGATCGAAGGTATCAACCCTTTTTCTGGCGCCGTTGCTGGGGAAGCAATTTCGCTATCCTGGTGAGGTAATTAGAGACCTTGTTTTTAGTTTTATTATTAGTTTGTAGTTTATTTCTTCTTATTAGTTTACTTTCTTGTTATCTATTTGAAAACCCAAAAAATTAGTTACTTGTTATTGTTTTCATTACTTACCAAAAATATAAGAGCCATCGCTCAAAAGAGACTAGGGGAGTATGCTATTCCCACTAATGATTTTATTCGTGCACCTATCACTCAGCCCGTTGTTGATGCAGAAATATATGAAATAAAGCCTAACCTTTTAAGCTTGGTTCAACAAAACCAATTTGGGGGCTCATCTGCTGAAGATTCAGGTTTGCACTTAACACCTTCACTAAAATTTGCGACATGATGCGTATTAAGGATATAGATCCAAATGTTGTTAAATTAAGGTTGTTTCCTTTCTCTCTTAGAGGAAAGGCTAGGGATTGGTTGCTAGCTCTACCAAAGGGCACTATTAAAACTTGGGAGGAATGTACTAATTTGTTTATGACTAAATTCCTCCCAGCTAAAACTATGCAGCTAAGATCCAACATTATAAGTTTTAGACAAGAAGACCGTGAGCCACTAGCGCTTGCATGGGAAAGTATGAAAGAAGCCGTAATGAACTGTCCTAGTCATGGGATGGAAGAATGGCTTATATTACATTTGTTTATAATGGTCTTGATCCAATGTCTAAGTCTATGCTAGATACTTCAGCAGGAGGAACAATCATGGGAAAGCAAGTGAGTGTTGCAAATAAATTACTTGATGATATGCATGATAATCATGCCCAATGGCATGTGGAAAGAACCTCGAAGAGAGTAAGTTCAATCACCGAGGTAAATAATGAAGAGCTTACATCTAAGGTAGACGAGCTACTTAATATAGTGAAGGGTAAAGAACATACCCAAGTTAATATTATCGCTACCGATATTAATGATGTCGATTTTATAGCTCGCACTCCTTTTAATCCCACATGGAAAAAAATTATGCTTCTAATGTTCAAAAACATTATCCTAATCCTGCAGGAGCTCCTTACAACAATTATGGTAATAATAATGGAGCAAATCATGGCAATCTCTCATTTGAGAAAACTGTTAGAACTTTTATACAAGCTCAAACCGAGCAAAATAATATGCTTATTAAAATCATGGAGAACCATGAAAGTAGTATAGAAAAATTATCTAACCAGGCCGTTGCAATTAGAAAGGATATGCAGGCTCTACAAGAAAGGACAAATACCGTGGAGGCTCGGCTGGGTAAAGTAGCTGAGATCCAAGCTCTCATACTAGCAAAGTTTGCTGGAAAACCCGAGCCAAATCCGGTAGAAGACCTCAAGATGATGAGGGTAGTAACCAATGAAAAGAAGCCCGAAGAGCTGGATTATAGCAACACGCTGACACTAGAATATACCATGGAAGATCTGCTAAAGATGATCATCATGAAGAATCCCGGTATAGAACAAGGTAATAGTGCTACGTACCAAAAATTTATTCAACAAGAAGCATCTAAAGTTCGTGAGTTAGAGATGGAGTATTGTTTGGGAGCCAATGAGATATCCGCACTTTGTGATCTTGGTGTGAGCGTCTCAATAATTCCCAAAAGCTTATTTGACAAATTAAACTTGGGGTCATTTGTCACTACTGAATTGAGACTCCATCTAGCAGATTCAACTTAGAAACAAGATGTTGGGGTAAAACAAAATATAGTTGTTGAAATTAAAGGTAGTCCCGCTCTTATTGATCTTGTTATTATGGACATGCCTGAAGATCCCATAACACCTATAATTCTAGGTAGGCCCTAAGAACTATTAAGGCTTTAATTGATTTACATGAGGGGAATGTGAGGGCTACCATCTAGAGATCCTTTTATAGTTCACTTCCCTAGGAAAAATAAGGCCAAGCCTAATGATAATGATGGTATAATTACTTTAAAAGCCTACTATTTTGGAGTCGGTATTCCACTTCTTAAACCTCAATGATTGCCATCGGGGTCAAGCTAATTAACCATAACTAGAAGCGCTTCATAGGAGGCAACCCATGTTAAATAAAGTTTTGTTTTTGTGTTAGTCTTGTTAGTTTTGTTTCTTTTTTGTTTTGTTTAATAAAGAGTGTTCAAGAAGACCATTGGAGAGAAGAGAAGAAATAAGGTAATCCTCGATCTCTTATATTGCTAGCACATGGCCTAAGAAGTATTACTGATTTTTATGTAGTATATTTGTTATTATTTTGTCCTTTGATAAGATGTGCAAAGATGCATGGAGCTTCTAATCAAATTCTATGAGTTTTGTAGCTCACAGGCCATTTCACGACTTGCGGTATGGTCGAAAGCGACCGTACCACGCGCTCGTACCACATTGAGGCACAAGAAGATAGAAATTATGATTTTTGTCGCAGGAAACAGTGCTCTTAACGACCACCAGTACGGTCGGACGCACCTGTACCGCGCGCCCGTACAGTACCCTCAAGAAAAATATCATATTTTCAAACAAGGATACCGAACAGCTAACGACCAGCAGTACGGGCGTGCACAACCGTATCGTGCGCCCGTACCAAGTGCACCGCCGGAAGGGAGTCATTTCCCCCAAGGTATTTCACCCGATACGGGCAGGCTCCGATCGTACCGCCAGCTGATGGCCCAAAATATATCGAGCTCGTTGGGGAACCCCAAGAGGAAGGTATGATGAGCACAGCAACAAGTTTTCCTTCAGTTATGAAACCAAGGTTATCGAACCAGTAGGAGCAAGGAAACAACTCCAAGGTGTTGTTTCCAACTTGGAATCCTAGACAACACAACCATAGAACTTTGCCCCCAACTTACAGTGAGGTTGTCAATCTCACCGGTTTTGCTGAAAACAAAGGATTAAACGTATTGTGTGGAAGATAGTAATAGCTTGCAAAAAGTAAACATAAAACAGTAAATCGTTGTAGATTGATGGTAAAAGAAAGGATCGGGGTCCATAGTTCACTAGTGGTGATTCTCCTTAAGATAGAAGACATGTTGGGTGAACAAATTACAGTGGGGCAATTGACAGACACCGAGAAAGCATACATGCATATACTAATCAGCTTGACTCCTATGAGATTTGATTGGGCATTACAACATTATACATAGACCGTAATCCAACTGCATCTATGACTAATAATCCACCTTCAGGTTATTATCCGAACCCCCTCCAATATTAAGTTGCAAGCAACAGATAATTGCATTAAGCATTGCGTGTAAAGTAAACAATACGATTGTTCTATGAACAACGGATTGTTGTTTTCTCCCTAGTAGCAACAGAACATCTAGTACCTTAGAGATTTCTGTCACTTCCACAGATTACTAGAGGCATGAACCCACTATCGAGCATAAATACTCCCTCTTGGAGTTTCTAGCATGTACTCGGCCAAGATAGCTACTAACAATGGAGAGCCTTCAAGATCACAAATAACAAAGACATGATAGAATCAATAATCTGAAATAGCATCTCAATATCCATCAAATCCCCGCAAACACAACATGTATGATTACAAATAGATGATCTTGATCATGAACATAAATCACAAGATCTAGACATGGTAGCACAAAGGAGAAGAACCAACCATCTAGCTACTACATGGACCCGTAGTTTAGGGATGAACTACTCACGCATCACACCGGAGGCAGGCATGGTGATGAAGAAGGCCTCCAGGTGAATTCTCCCCTCCGGCGGGGTGCCGGGAAGAGCTTCAGATCCCTCCCGATCTAGAGATGGAGATGATGGTGGCTACAGACTCTTTCGTGGAATTTTGATCGGGTACCTAGGGTTTCTGTATCGGAGGCATCTTATAGGCGAAAGGGGAGATCGAGGGGGTGCCCTAGGCGGCCACACCACCCCCTGGCGTGGGCCAGGCCTGGCCGCGCGGCCAGGTGGTGTGGCCGGCCTCTGGCCCCTCTCCGTCTCGTCTTCTAACTCTGTGTCCCCCTCGGTGAAATATTGACTTTGGCTTTTGTCTCGTACAATTCCGAGAATATTCATTTTCTGACTTTCCTGGAACCAAAAACAGCAGAAAACAGTCAGCTTGCACTGTGGCATCTTGTTAATAGGTTAGTCCAAGAAAGTGTATAAAAATACTCCAAACTGTGGACAAAACATAAGAAAGTAGATATAAAACAAGCATGGAACATCAAAAATTATAGATACGTTAGCAACATATCAACATCCCCAAGCTTAACTCCTGCTCGTCCTCGAGTAGGTAAGTGATAAAAAGAAAGAATAATTTTTTAGGTGACATGCACCATCATAGACTTGATCAAAGTATTTGTAAAACATTGATAGCTGGGATCATAGTACTTTAACATAGCATGAAAGATATAATTCTAACAATAAGACATAGCAACTATGTTATAACATGAAAAGGCACAAACAAAAGATTCATGTATAACAATGATTTGTAAGACGTTTGTTTGTTTCGCATAAAGAAAGCATATGAGAATGGTATTCGGCTTGTCCCTCATAGTGTAGCAAACATAAATGCATAGGACACCATCAAAGTTCATAAGGGTGACTAGATACAAATAGTTTAAGAACAAGCAATATCAAAGTTATGCATCCATCAACAAGTCTTGGGAGAATGCACATTAAACTAAGAATGGCCACTATGCTCTCTTAATAGGTGCATAAAGATAGAAGATGGAGACTCAACATAAAAGTAAAAGAAACGCCTTCATAGAAGGAAGCAGGGATTCAAGTCTCATAAAGAGCTTCCAAAAATTATGGTACTTATTAGCTTTCAGCTCTCATTGCCCCTATCATAAGCATCTTGAAGTGATTAAGGTTAAAGTGAACAAACTATGGAGTATATGCTTGACAAAGTATAAGTTGGAAATCTCATGTCCCTTGAATACAAGGGCCGCTCCTCATGCTACTCAAGTTTACTTACTGGTAAGTTCTTGTCATAGTAAGTACATGTGTATCATAGAGAACCGCCAACGGGGTACCCCTTGCCTGATGATACATAAGAATCCCCATATCAAAATGAAAAGGCAAGCATACAACGAGCATCTCAGCAATCTTCTTATTTACCATGGGAAAATGGTGCTTTTTCTCCCATTCGTCTTTTCTCATCTTTTTTTCCTCTTTTTCTCCTTTTCTCAATCTCTATCCCTTTTTTATAAGAAGAATGGTTCATAGATTACTCATTATGGTTACGCTGCAGGTTTCCACCATGATTAGGCATGGATTAGACCAGCGGCCCAGGCGTTTCTCTAACACACATACATGACTCCATGGACTTACAAGATCCCCTTTCATTTCACACCGACGACATCCATAAACAAAAGAGCATGATATCAACTGGGTACAATGTACAAGTGCAATGTTGAAAGCGTTCCCCATGATAGCATGGTTCTGCTAATCCCCAACATATAAGTGCAAGCATATACAACATAGATGACACATTTATTAGGGGCAAGAAAAGTAAAGTGTGTCATCAAGTTCGTGAGAGCTTTAATCACTAGTTTTCTCATAACAAGTTTAATTCGGAAGGTAGATAAAAACATGAATATACTTGGAATAGCAAATGTTAATAGGTAGGTATGGTGGACTCTTTGAAACAACTTGGTTTTATTTGGAGTTGGATGCATGAGCGGAACTCACACTTGGTTATGGAGGCTAGCAAAAGACTGGGAGCGACCAACTAAGAGAGCATCAATGGCCATAATCATGCAAAGCAACAAAACATCATTAATTAAAGCATAAAGTGATATTACAAGTCGAAAAATAAAGGATCATAAAGGCTATGGTGACTTGGGATAGTCTTAACATGGTGTGAGCATGCGCCAAGTCAACCCAAATAAAGCATCAAAGGAGAATATCACAATATTATGCTTTAATATGCTAAAACAACGCATGATTCTTTCAAGACACATTAAGCAATCTCAATTGTTTGTAACATGTCATGCTACTGCAAAAATCACTAAGAATAAAGCCAAAACAATACCAAGCATTTCATGACAGAGCATAGGCCACAGTCAAAAACAAGCTCCTTTTACCACTTAAGCATGAACTTTTCCTACTCTTTTCCAAATCAAACCAACTTATTTGAAAACTAACGTATGAATGAGGGGGTCCAAACAATTTATTCAAGTAAACTAAGCAAACCAAGAAAACTAAAACCAAAAACAAAAAACGAAGACGCTCCGAGAACAACACAACTGTGCATGACACAACAAAAATGAAGTGTTTGGAAGAAACCTGAAATTTTTATTGATGAAGAAGGGGATGCCTAGGGCATCCCCAAGCTTTGACGCTTGTACTTCTTGGATATTTCTTGGGGTGACACGGGGTGGCATCCCCAAGATTGAGTTTTAGTCCATTCTTCATCTCATTACGTCATTCTTTCCTTAACACGTGAAAATTTTCCTTCATACAAAACTTCATATAATCTTCATTAGCAACATTAGTGTACTGAAGATAATAAGTCTTTGGGTTCAGTTCCAACACAAGTAAAACTTCCATTAAAACACAAGCTACTGTAGCACTTCCCTTAAAAAGCTCAATTCCCCAAAAATAACCCAAAAAGGAATCAACAAGAAGCAAATGCAAATAATGGAAGAAATCTGTCAAAATAGACCAGCAGATAGAAACTGATTTTTTGGAAGACCTTATGTTGCTCAAATAGAAAAGTGTTGAACTAACGAAAGTTGGATAACAACCTGGGGCAGAAGCACAAACAATTATAGCTCAAACCGACCTATAGAGATTTTACACGAATTTTTACAGCGAAGCACAAAAATCTGTTTCGGGACAGCAACTTTCCCAAGCATTACTTCTCTCTCATTAGAGGTTACTCTTGGCACAAAAAAGCAAATAAAAAGGATAAGGAGAGGTTATTACTGAAGCAATAACTTCCAAGACTCATCTAAAACTTTTGGGTTATCTTCCAATAAGTATTTTTCTTTAACGTCTTTAAGTTAGGCATAAGAAGCAAGAAAGAGGATCAAATATTCTCAAATGAAGAAGCATTAAAACCAAATTTCTTGCCCTTACCTCTCTTACTTTTATTCTTAACCTTGGGGAACATATTATTGTTTGGTGGAGAATCAAAGTGCATGGTGCCCTTTTTCACATCTATTATTGTTCCAAGGAGTTTTAATAGGGATCTTCCAAGTGTAATTTGTCCTTTTCCTACACATTCAATTACAAGATAATCAGTAGAAACCATTTTCCCTAGGATCTTTGTAAACACTCCTTAAGCTATTCCAATGGGTAATATTGTGGCATTATTAGCAAGAAATATTTATTCTCCTCCTTCAGAAAGTCCCGAAAGATTCAAAGATTCATAGATATCTTTAGGCATAAGATAGAATTCAGACATGATGTCACAACGAGCAAGAAAAGTTTCGTTATTTATAACAATATTTACTATAGGAAGCCATTTTGAGGGTTCAGAAATTATTGGAACATAATCATGATGCTCTCTAAGCGTATTATAGCATTCTTTTAAACTAGTAGTGCGGGTTTCAAGAGTGTTCAATCTAGCAAATATGTTTATAAAGGAAGAATCAAATTTGCTAGGCAAGTTGTAAGTTAAGACCAATTTCTTTATGGCTTTAAAAGCTTCATCCTCATTACATTGGAGGAAATCTCCTCCTACCACAGCATCCAAAGCATATATATAGCAAAGAGCAGTTCCGAAGTAAAAGTTGCTAAGAAACAAGCTTTGGGTCATTTTAGGTTCAGTTTTTTCATGTAAATCAGAGATCCTAGACCAAGCTTCTTTAAAAGTCTCTTCAATTCCTTGTTTGAAAGTGAAAATCATTTCCTCAAGTGACATAGTGATTGGAGCAATGCTAGACATAATGGCAACTTAAGATAGTAACTAATAATATTTTTTGTGTGTTTTTAATAAAGAAAGCAAACTTGTGAAACTATTTTTTTTGTTTTTGATAGAGAAACAAGCAAACAAACCAGAAATAAACTAAGTAAAACAAAAATAACAAAGTAAAGAGATTGGTTATGAGGGACTACCCTTGTGAAGATGTCCTTGACTCCCTGGCAACGACGCCAGAAAAATAGCTTGATGGCCCAAAATATATCGAGCTCGTTGGGGAACCCTAAGAGGAAGGTATGATGAGCACATAAGCAAGTTTTCGCTCAGTTATGAAACCAAAGTTATCGAACCAGTAGGATCAAGGAAACACCTCCAAGGTGTTGTTTCCAAATTGGAATCCTGCACAACACAACCATAGAACTTTGCCCCCAACTTACAGTGAGGTTGTCAATCTCACCGGTTTTGCTAAAAACAAAGGATTAAACATATTGTGTGGAAGATAGTAATAGCTTGTAGAAAGTAAACAGAAAACGGTAAATAGTTGTAGATTGATGGTAAAATAAAGGACCGGGGTTCATAGTTTACTAGTGGTGATTCTCCTTAAGATAGAAGACATGTTGGGTGAACAAATTACAGCGGGGCAATTGACAGACACCGAGAAAGCATACATGCATATACTAATCATCTTGACTCCTATGAGATTTGATTGGGCATTACAACATTATACATAGACCGTAATCCAACTGCATCTATGACTAATAATCCACCTTTAGGTTGTCATCCGAACCCCCTCCAGTATTAAGTTGCAAGCAATAGATAATTGCATTAAGCATTGCGTGTAAAGTAAACAATACGATTGTTCTATGAACAAAGGATTGCTGTTTTCTCCCTAGTAGCAACAGAACATCTAGTACCTTAGAGATTTCTGTCACTTCCCCAGACTACTAGAGGCATGAACCCACTATCGAGCATAAATACTCCCGTTTGGAGTTGCTAGCATCTACTCAGCCAAGATAGCTACTAACAACAGAGAGCATGCAAGATCACAAATAACAAAGACATGATAGAATCAATAATCAATCTGAAATAGCATCTCAATATCCATCGGATCCCTGCAAACACAACATGTATGATTACAAATAGATGATCTTGATCATGAACGGAGCTCACAAGTTCTAGACATGGCAGCACAAAGGAGAAGAACCTCCCGTCTAGGGTGCCGAGAAGAGCTTCAGATCCCTCTCGATCTAGGGATGAAGATGACGAAGGCTAAAGATTCTTTCATGGATTTTTGATCGGGTACCTAGGGTTTCTGTATCGGAGGCATCTTATAGGCGAAAGGGGAGGCCGATGGGGTGCCCTAGGTGGCCACACCACCCCATGGCATGGGCCAGGCCTAGCCGCGTGACCAGGTGGTGTGGCCGGCCTCTGGCCCCTCTCCATCTCGTCTTCTGGCTCCGTGTCCCCCTCGGTGAAATATTGACTTTGGCTTTTGTCCCGTCCAATTTCGAGAATATTCATTTTCTCACTTTCCTGGAACCAAAAACAACAGAAAACAGGCAGCTGGCACTATGGTATCTTGTTAATAGGTTAGTCCAAGAAAGTGTATAAAAATACTCCAAAGTGTGGACAAAACATAAGAAAGTAGATATAAAACAAGCATGGAACATCAAAAATTATAGATACATTAGCTACGTATCAACATCCCCAAGCTTAACTCCTTCTTTTCCTCGAGTAGGTAAGTGATAAAAAGAAAGAATAATTTGTAAGGTGACATGCACCATCATAAACTTGATCAAAGTATTTGTATAACATTGATAGCTAGGATCATAGTACTTCAACATAGCATGAAAGATAAAGTTCTAATAATAAGACATAGCAACTATGTTGTAACATGAAAAGGCACAAACAAAAGATTCATGAATAATAATGCTTTGCAAGACGTTTGTTTGTTTCACATAAAGAAAACATAGCATAATGGCATTCAGCTTGTCCCTCGTAGAGTAGCAAACATAAATGCATACGACACCTTCAAAGTTCATAAGGGTGACTAGATACAAATAGTTTAAGAACAAGCAATATCAAAGTTATGCATCAATCAACAAGTCTTGGGACAATGCACATAGAACTAAGAATGGCCACTATGCTCTCTCAATAGGTGCATAAATATAGAAGGTGGAGACTCAACATAAAATTAAAAGAAAGGCCTGATGACCCACAAGTATAGGGGGTGTATCGCAGTATTTTCGAGGGAAGTTAAACCCAATTTATTTATTCGACACAAGGGGAGCCAAAGAATATTTATAAGCCTTAACAACTGAGTTATCAATTCAGTTGCACCTAGAAACAATCTTGCTCACAACAGTTTATCAGTAGCAACAGTTTTGTAGTAGGAATAGCAAAGTAGCAGCAGCAGTAAAGTAAAGACAACAGTAACAATAGTAGTAAATAGTGGGATTCGAGTGCGATAGGCATAGGGATTGATGGACGGGCGTTGCATGGACAAGACAATTAACATACCAATCAGAACATAGGGAAATTGCAGATAAATAAGATAAAGCATCCAAGTACTAGATAATCCTAGGCATGTGTTCCACATATAGTCATACGTGCTCGCAATGAGAACTTGCACAACATCTTTTGTCCTGCCAGCCCGTTTGCAGTGGAGCCTCAAGGGAACTACTGGCAATTAAGGTGCTCCTTTTAATAGAGCACCGGAGCAAAGCATTAACACTCCATGAACACATGTGATCCTCACATCAAAGCCATTCCCTCTGGTTATCCCGATTTATGTCACTTCGGGGCCATTGGTTCCGGAAAACAATGTGTGTATACAACTTGTAGATAAGACCAAAAACAATACTATCATAATGAATCAATAACATGTTTAGATCTGAAATCATGGTACTCGGGCCCTAGTGACCAGCATTAGGCACAACAAGTCGCAACAAAGTCATAAATCACTAATAGAAGATACTAGGCACCAAGCCCTAACAATCTGATGCCATTACATGAATGATCTCATCCAATCCCTACCATACCCATAGCCTACAGCGGGGGATTACTCACTCATAGATGGAGGAAACATGGATGGTCGATAGAAGCGATGGTGATGATGATGGCGATGATCTTCTCCAATTCCCCGTCCCGGCAGGGTGCCAGAACGGAGTTTCTGGTGCTGTTTCGTGGAATTTGGTGGTGGCGGCGGAGCAGAACTCCTTCTGGAAAAACGTCGACCTCCCCGGAGTTTTTAGGTTAGAAGGCTTCTTATAGGTGAAGAGGGAGACCGAGCGGGTGCTTAGGGGGCCAACACCACCCCTGGCGCGGCCAGGTGGTGTGGTGGCCCCCTGGCTCCTCTCCGTCTCGTATTCTGGCTGCAGATGACTTCCGGTAAAATAGGCACTTTGGCTTTAGTCCCGTCCAATTCCGAGAATATTCATTTTCTGACTTTCCTGGAACCAAAAACAGCAGAAAACAGGCAGCTGGCAC
Source organism: Avena eriantha (assembly GCA_910589775.1). Lineage (NCBI taxonomy): Eukaryota > Viridiplantae > Streptophyta > Magnoliopsida > Poales > Poaceae > Avena > Avena eriantha. The sequence continues at coordinate 185,533,061 of OU342743.1, forward strand.
TATGGCTTTTGTTAATAGGGTAGTCCAAGAAATCATATGAAAAGTACTCCAAAGTATGGACAAAACACAAGAAAGTGGATAAAACCAAGCATGGAACATCAAAAATTATAGATACATTTGCAATGTATCAAGGCCTTCATAGAAGGAAGTAGGGATTCAAGTTTCATAAAGAGCTTCCAAAAATTATGGTACTTATTAGCTTTTAGATCTTATTGCCCCTATTATAAGCATCTTGAAGTGATTAAGGTTAAAGTGAACAAAATATGGAGTATATGCTTGACAAAGTATAAGTTGGAAATCTCATGTCCCTTGAATACGAGGGCCGCTCCTCATGCTACTCAAGTTTAGTTACCGGTAAGTTCTTGTCATAGTAAGTACATGTGTACCCCTTGCCCGATGATACGGAAGAATCCCCATATCAAAATGACAAGGCAAGCAGACAACGAGCATCTCAGCAATGTTCTTATTTACCATGGGAAGATGATGCTTTTTTCTCTCTTTCCTCTTTTCTCATATCTCTTTTTTTCTTTTTCTTTTTCTTTTTTTCTCAATATCTGACTCTTTTTTTATAAGAAGAATGCTTCATAAGCAACTCATTATGGTTACGCTGCAGGTTTCCACCATGATTAGGCATGGATTAGACCGGCGGCCCAGGCGTTTCTCTAACACATATACATAACTCCATGGACTTACAAGCTCCCCTTTCATTTCACACCGACGACATCTATAGACAAAAGAGCATGATATCAACTAGGTACAAAGTACAAGTGCAATGTTGAAAGCGTCCCCCATGAAAGCATGGTTCTGCTAATCCCCAACATATAAGTGCAAGCATATACAACATAGAAGACACAATGGTTCAAGTTTATTAAGGGCAAGAAAAGTAAAGTGTGCCATCAAGTTCGTGAGAGCTTTAATCACCAGTTCTCTCATAACAAGTTTAATTCGGAAGGTAGATAAAAACATGAATATACTTGGAATAGGAAATGCTAATAGGTAGGTATGGTGGACTCTTTGAAATAACTTGGTTTTAGGAGTTGGATGCATGAGGGGAACTCATACTTGGTTATGGAGGCTAGCAAAAGACTGGGAGCGACCAACTAAGAGAGCAATAATGGCCATAATCATGGAGAGCGACAAAACATCATTAATTAAAGCATAAAGTGATATTACAAGTCAAAAAATAAAGGATCATAAAGGCTATGGTCACTTGAGATAGTCATAACATGGTGTGAGCATGCGCCAAGTCAACCCAAATAAAGCATCAAAGGAGAATATCACAATACTATGCTTAATATGCTAAAACAACGCATGATTCTTTCAAGGTCCATTAAGCAATCTCAATTGTTTATAACATGTAATGCTACAGCAAAGATCACTAAGTATAAAACCAAAACAAAATCAAGCATGGCCTGACAAAGCATAGGCCATAGTCCAAAACAAGCTCTCTTTACCACTTAAGCATGAACTTTCCTACTCTTTTCCAATCCAAACCAAACTATTTGAAAACTAATGTATGAAAGAGGGGGTACAACAAATTTATTCAAGCAAACTAAGAAAAACAAGCAAACGAAAAACCAAAAACAAAAACAAAGACGCTCCAAGAACAACACAACTGTGCATGAAACAATAAAAATGAAGTGTTTGGGAGAAACCTGAGATTTTTATTGATGAAGAAGGGGATGCCTTGGGCATCACCAACCTTTGAAGCTTGTACTTCTTGGATATTTCTTGGGGTGACATGCGTGGCATCACCAAGCTTGAGCTTTAGTCCATTCTTCATCTCATTACATCATTCTCTCCATACACATGAATTTTTTTCCTTCATACAAAACTTCACACAATCTTTATTACCAACATTAGTGCACTCAAGATAATAAGTCTTTGGGTTCAGTTTTAACACCACTAAAACTTCCATTAAAACACAAGCTACTGAAGCACTTCCCTTGAAAAGCTCAATTCCCCAAAGAGAACCCAAAAAGGAACCAACAAGAAGCAAATGCAAATAATGGCAGAAATCTATCAAAACAGATCAGCAGGTAAAAACCATTTTTTTTGAAGACCTTTTGTTGATCAAATCAAAAAGTGTTGAACTAACGAAATTTAGACAACAACCTGGGGCAGAAGCGCAAAAATGCACGCCTCAAAACGACGTACAGAGATTTTACACGAATTTTTATGGTGAAGCACAAAAATCTGTTTCGAGACAACAACTTTCCCAAGCATTACTTCTCTCTCATTAGAGGTTACTCTTGGCACAAAAAGCAAATAAAAAGGATAAGGAGAGGTTATTACAGAGGTAATAACTTCCAATACTCATCTAAAACTTTTGGGTTATCTCCCAATAAGTACTTTTCTTTAACGCCTTTAAGTTAGGCATAAGAAGCAACAAAAAAGAATCAAGTGTTCTCAAATGAAGAAACATTAAGATTAATACCAGAAATATCTTCAACAAGGCAAGGTATCTCATCCAAATAAGTTCTAGAGGATCCTCTCTCAATTCTTTTGGGTTCACTACTTTCATCAAATGGATTTTCAGGAACAATCCAATTAAGATTCTTTTCTATGGCTTCATGCATTGCAACAAGTTTGAAAGGTATTGGTATCTTAATTTCCTCCCCATTAGGTTCGGTTTTGTTCATCTTTTATCGTGTACCAATAACATCTACACATGGGCCTAGCATTTAAAATGTTCAAAGACTTTTCTAGCTTCCTTGGCAACATCATAGAATTCTTTAAGCAAAGTTTCCAAAATAAAATCTCTCTTTTCAGGTTCCTCATTTTCTTTAAGTTTAAGAAACATTACTTGCATTAAGGGGTTAAGGTTAACAAACCTAGCTTCCAACATGTGAACCAAAGAAGCTGCAACAATTTCATAATTTGGAGCAAGTTCTGCAAGGGATCTATCCTCAATATCCTCATGCTTACTAACATGATTAAGGAATTCTTCAATATTATCTTTTCCAATTATAGAGCCACTACCTATTAAAAGGTCTTTCAGAGTGAATTTAGGGATCAACATGGTGAGCTAAGGAAGAGGTAACAACTATAGAAAAGACTTAATTTTTTTGTGTTTTTAATAAAGAAAGCAAACTAGTAAAACTAATTTTTTTGTATTTTTGATAAAGAAACAAGCAAACAAAGCAAAAATAAACTCAGCAAAACAAATAAAAAAAAGTAAAGAGATTGGTATGATGAGCACAACAACAAGTTTTCCCTTAGTTATGAAACCAAGGTTATCGAACGAGTAGGAGCAAGGAAACACCTCCAAGGTGTTGTTACCAACTTGGAATCCTGCGCAACACTACCACAGAACTTTGCCCCCAACTTATAGTGAGGTTGTCAATCTCACCGGTTTTGCTGAAAACATAGGATTAGATGTATTGTGTGGAAGAAAGTAAAAGCTTGCAGAAAGTAAACATAAAACAGTAAACAATTGTAGATTGATGGTAAAAGAAAAGACCGGGGTCCATAGTTCACTAGTGGTGGTTCTCTTTAAGATAGTTGACATGTTGGGTGAACAAATTATAGCGGGGCAATTGACAAACATCGAGAAAGCATACATGCATATACTAATCATCTTGACTCCTATGAGATTTGATTGGGAATTACAACATTATACATAGACCGTAATCCAACTACATCCATGACTAATAATCCACCTTCAGGTTATCATCCGAACCCCCTCCAGTATTAAGTTGCAAGCAACAAATAATTGCATTACGCATTGCGTGTAAAGTAAACAATACGATTGTTCTATGAACAAAGGATTGTTGTTTTCTCCCTAGTAGCAACAACACATCTAGTACCTTAGAGATTTCTATCACTTCCCTAGATTACTAGAGGCATGAACCCAGTATCGAGCATAAATACTACCTCTTGGAGTTGCTAGCATCTACTCGGCCAAGATATCTACTAACAATGGAGAGCATGCAAGATCACAAATAACAAAGACATGATAGAATCAATAATCAATCTGAAATAGCATCTTAATATCCATCGGATCCCTACAAACACAATATGTAGGTTTACAAATAGATGATCTTGATCATGAACGGAGCTCACAAGATCTAAACATGGTAGCACAAAGGAGAAGAACCAACCATCTAGCTACTACATGGACCTGTAGTCCAAGGATGAACTACTCACGCATCACACCGGAGGCTTGCATGGTGATGAAGAAGGCCTCCAGGGTGATTTCTCCCCTCCGATAGGGTGCCGGGAAGAGCTTCAGATCCCTCCCGATCTAGGGATGGAGATGATGGCAGCTACAGACTCTTTCGTGGAATTTTGATCGGGTACCTAGGGTTTCTGTATCGGAGGCATCTTATAGGCGAAAGGGGAGGCCAAGGGGGTGCCCTAGGCGACCACACCACCCCCTGGTGCAGGTCAGGCCTGGCCGCGTGGCTAGGTGGTGTGGCGGCCCTCTATCCCCTCTCCGTCTCGTATTCTGGCTCCGTGTCCCCCTCGATGAAATACTAACTTTGGCTTTTGTCCCGTCCAATTCCGAGAATATTCATTTTCTGACTTTCCTGGAACCAAAAATAGCAGAAAAATAGGCAGCTGGCACTGTGGCTTCTTGTTAATAGGTTAGTCCAAGAAAGTGTATGAAAAGTACTCCAAAGTGTGGACAAAACATAAGAACATAGATAAAACCAAGCATGGAACATCAAAAATTATAGATACGTTAGCAACATATCAACAAGCAAGTGATGTGATCACTAGAATGTTATATCACGGGAACGAGAAAAGAGTGCATGTCAGTAACGAGATCAAACTGGGTATGGAGATATCTGATGTCTACGCACTTCTATTCTTGTAGACAGTTGTTGGGCCTCTAAGTGCAGAGGTTTGTAGAACAGCAGCAAGTTTTCCCTTAAGTGGATCACCCAAGGTTTATCGAACTCAGGGAGGAAGTGGTCAAAGGTATTCCCTCTCAAGCAACCCTGCAATCAAGATACAAGAAGTCTCTTGTATCCCCAACACACCCAATACACTTGTCAGGTGTATATGTGCACTAGTTCGGCGAAGAGATAGTGAAATACAAGTGATATAGATAATTATAAGTGGTAACGGTGCCAGAAAATAGCTTGTTGGCGTGTGGTTGACGTGGGAAAAGACTAAAGGCAAACTGAAATAAAGATGGAAGCAAGCAAACATGTAATAGATCTAGTAGCAAACGGTGTTTTAATGCTTAGAAACAAGGCCTAGGGATCATACTTTCACTAGTGAGCACTCTCATATAAATATATTATCTTCATGATACTACTCTTAACTACTCTTCGGTTGGACACTCTAATCCATGGCAGGGCTATAACAGCACACCTCAATGTAAGCCTTTCCCATCTAGAAAACCCCACACTATCACCTTGAGTACTAGATGGTTCCAACAAACACCACAATTTCATAAAGACATGCAACTCCAAATATAACTCATAACAAGTATTTGTAACCTCTAGCCTAAGTGCCACCATGGTGGGCACACTGTCAACTTCACACACATGGGGAGAGCAGAGATCTATTAAAGCACTTGAGTAGCTAGGTAGATCTATAGATTACAAGCTCATGATCACAATATGATTATGCATAGAGAGAGATGAACACATATCTACCGGTAGAACCCTTAGCCTCGAGAGAGAACTACTCCCTCATCATCATGGGAATCAGAAACGGTGATGGAGATGGTGGTGGAGATCGATGGAGATGGCTCCGGGGGCACTTCCCCGTCCCTGCAGGGTGCCGGAACAGAGACTTTCTGTCCCCCGAATCTCCCCTTCGGTGGCGGCGGCGCTGCAGAACTTTTCATGGCTGGATGATTGATTATTTAGGGTTTATGCATCTGGAGGCTCTTATAGGCGAGAGGGGCAAGGTTGGTGGGCGGCCAGGGGGCCCACACCACCTGGTGGCGCGGCCAGGGCTAGCCCGCGCCACCACATGGTGTGGGTGCCCTGTGGCCCCTCTCCGTCTTGTCTTCTGGCTCCGTGAGTCTTCCGGTAAAATAACAACTTTGGCTTTTGTCTGGTCCAATTCCGAGAATATTCATTTTCTGACTTTCTGGAACCAAAAACAGCAGAAAACAGGCAACTGGCACTGTGGCATCTTGTTAATAGGTTAGTCCAAGACAGTCTATGAAAAGTACTCCAAAGTTGGAACAAAACATAAGAATGTATATAAAACCAAGCATGGAACATCAAAAATTATAGATACATTTGCAATGTATCAACATCCCCAAGCTTAACTCCTTCTCGTCCTCGAGTAGGTAAGTGATAAAAAGAAAGAATAATTTTTGAGGTGACATGCACCATCACAATCTTGATCAAATCATTTGCAAGCACTGAAAGCTGGGATCAAAGTACTCTAAACATGAGCATGAAAGATGAAGTTCTAACAATAAGACATAGTGACTATGTTGCAACATGAAAAGGCACAAACAAAAGATTCATGAATAACAATGCTTTTCCCTCCTACCATAGCATAGTGGCATTCAGCTTGTCCCTCCTAGAGTAGCAAATATAAATGCATAGGACACCTTCAAAGTTCATAAGAGTGACTAGATACAAATAGTTTAAAACAAGAAATATCAAGTGATGTCTCAATCAACTAGTCTTGGGACAATGCACATAGAACTAAGAATGGCCACTATACTCTCAAAGTAGGTGCATAAAGATAGAACGTTGAGACTCAATATAATGGTGGAAGAAAGGCCTTCATAGAAGGAAGCAGGGATTCAAGTTTCATAAAGAGCTTCCAAAAATTATGGTACTTATAGCTTTCACCTCTCATTGCCCCTATCATAAGCATCTTTAAGGTGATTAAGGTTAAAGTGAACAAACTATGGTGTACATGCTTGACGAAGTATAAGTTAGAAATCTCATGTCCCTTGTATACGAGGGCCGCTCCTCATGCTACTCAAGTTTAGTCACCGGTAAGTTCTTGTCATTGTAAGTACATGTGTATCATAGAGAACCGCCAACGGGGTACCCCTTGCCCGATGATACGGAAGAATCCCCATATCAAAATGACAAGGCAAGCAGACAACGATCATCTCAGGAATCTTCTTATTTACCATGGGAATATGGTGCTTTTTTTCTCTCTTTCCTCTTTTCATAATCTCTTTTTTTCTCAATATAGGACTCTTTTTTTATAAGAAGGATGCTTCATAGACAGCTCATTATGGTTACGCTGCAGGTTTCCACCATGTCAGCATGGATTAGACCAGCGGCCCAGGCGTTTCTCTAACACATATACATAACTCCATGGACTTACAAGCTCCCCTTTCATTTCACACCGACGACATCCATATACAAAAGAGCATGATATCAACTAGGTACAAGTACCAAGTGCAATGTTGCAAGCGTTCCCCATGACAGCATGGTTTTGCTAATTCCCAACAAATAAGTGCAAGCATATACAACATAGACGACACAATGGTTAAAGTTTATTAAGGGCAAGAAAAGTAAAGTGTGCCATCAAGTTCGCGAGAGCTTTAATCACTAGTTTTCTCATAACAAGTTTAATTTGGAAGGTAGATAAAAACATGAATATACTTGGAATAGCAAATGCTAATAGGTAGGTATGGTGGACTCTTTGGAATAACTTGGTTTAAGGAGTTGGATGCATGAGTGGAACTCATACGCGGTTACGGAGGCTAGCAAAAGACTGGGAGCAACCAACTAAGAGAGCAATAATGGCCATAATCATGCAGAGGGACAAAACGTCATTAATAAAAGCATAAAGTGATACTACAAGTTGAAAACTAAAGGATCATAAAGGCTATGGTGACTTGAGATAGTCATAACATGGTGTGAGCATGCGCCTAGTCAACCCAAATAAAGCATCAAAGGAGAATACCACTATACTATGCTAAAACACGCATGATTCATCCAAGGAACATTTAGCAATCTCAATTGTTTATAACAAGTCATGCTACATCAAAGAATAATAAGCATAAAGCCAAAACAATATCAAGCATGGCATGACAAAGCATAGGCCACAGTAAAAAAACAAGCTCCTTTTACCACTTAAGCATGAACTTTCCTACTCTTTTCCAATCCAAACCAAACTATTTGAAAACCAATGTATGAGGGGTCCAACCAATTTATTCAGTGAACTAAGCAAACCAAGCAAACGAAAAACCAAAACGAAAACGAAAAAGAAGACGCTCCAAGAACAACACAACTTTGCATGAAACAATAAAAATGAAGTGTTTGGAAGAAACCTAGGATTTTTATTGATGAAGAAGGGGTATGCCTTGGGCATCCCCAAGCTTTGATGCTTCTACTTCTTGGATATTTCTTGGGGTGACATGCGTGGCATCCCCAAGCTTGAGCTTTAGTCCATCCTTCATATCATTACTTATTCCTTCCATACACCTGAAATTTTTCTTTCATACAAAACTTCACACAATCTTTATTAGAAATATTAGTGCACTCAAGATAATAAGTGTTTAGGTTCAGTTCTAACACCAATAAAACTTCCATTAAAACACAAGCTACTGAAGCACTTCCCTCAAAAAGCTCAATTCCCCAAAAGAACTCAAAAAGGAACCAACAAGAAGCAAATGCAAATAATGGCAGAAATCTGTCAAAACAGATCAGCAGGTAAAGATGGATTTTTTCGAAGATCTTCTATTGCTCAAATCAAAAAGTGTTGAACTAACGAAAGTTATATAACAACCTGGGGCAGAAGCACAAAAACTCACGCCTCAAAAGGACGTACAGAGATTTTACACAAATTTTTATGATGAAGCACAGAAATCTGTTTCAGGACAGCAACTTTCCCAATCATTACTTCTCTCTCATTAGAGGTTACTCTTGGCACAAAAAGCAAATAAAAAGGATAAGAATCGGTTATTACTAAAGTAATAACTTCCAAGACTCATCTAAAACTTTTGGGTTATCTCCCAATAAGTACTTTTGTTTAACGCCTTTAAGTTAGGCATGATAGTTTAAGAAGATGATCACATAAGGAATATGAACTGAAGTAAAAGAGAGCATTAAGAAGCAAATTCAAAACACATTTAAGTCTAACCCACTCCTATGCATAGGAATCTTGTAAAGAAACAAGTCATGAAAGCACAAAGTAACAAGAATAGGAAAGCAAAACGAGTACAACTTCAAGATTTTCAACATAAAGAGGGGAAACTTAATATTGATGAGACACATAAAACCATGTTTTTCTCTCTCATAATAACTTTCAGTAGCATCATGAATAAAGTTAACAATATAACTATCACATAAAACATTCTTATCATGAGCCACATGCATAAAAGAATTAATACTCCCCACATAAATATAGTCATTCTTATTAATTGTAGTGGGAGCAAATTCAACAAAATAGCTATCATTATTATTGTCAGCACCATAATCATCAAATATAGTAGGCATATTCTAATAATTAATTTTCTCCTCAATAGTAGGTGGACTGAAAATATCATATTCATTATTGTAATCATCATATATTGGAGGCATAGTATCATCAAAGTAAATTTTCTCCTCCGTGCTTGGGGGACTAAAGATATCATGCTGATCAAAACCAACTTCCCCAAGCTTAGACTTTTCCATAGCATTAGCAATAATGGTGTTCAAATAATTCATACTAATAATATTGCTATTAGCATGAATAAAGTTCCATAGGTTTTTTCATTTTCTCTTCAAACACTTCATGTCCTAACTCAAGATAAATACTATAAAGCTCTCTATTTTTGTTTTTGTTTTCCATTAAGCCTAACTAGTGAAAACAAGAAACAAAAAGACAAAATTGCAGAATCTAAAGGAAATAACTTCGAGCACTCACACCGGAGGATGTGAGTACCTTTTACCTTAACTCCCCGGTAACGGCGCCAGAAAATAGCTTGATGTCTACGCACTTCTATTCTTGTAGACAGTTGTTGGGCCTCCAAGTGTAGAGGTTTGTAGAATAGTAACAAGTTTTCCCTTAAGTGGATCACCCAAGGTTTATCGAACTCAGGGAGGAAGTGGTCAAAGGTATTCCCTCTCAAGCAACCCTGCAATCAAGATACAAGAAGTCTCTTGTGTCCCCAACACACCCAATACACTTGTCAGGTGTATAGGTGCACTAGTTCGGCGAAGAGATAGTGAAATACAAGTGATATAGATAATTATAAGTGGTAACGGTGCCAGAAAATAGCTTGCTGGCGTGTGGTTGATGTGGGAAAAGACTAAAGGCAAACTGGAACAAAGATGGAAGCAAGCAAACATGTAACAGATCTAGTAGCAAACGGTGTTTTAATGCTTAGAAACAAGGCCTAGGGATCATACTTTCACAGTGAACACTCTCATATAAATATATTATCTTCATGATACTACTCTTAACTACTCTCTGGTTGCACACTCTAATCCATGATAGGGTTATAACAGCACACCTCAATGTAAGCCTTTCCCATCTAGAAAACCCCACACTGTCACCTTGAGCACTAGATGGTTCCAATAAACACCACAATTTCATAAAGACATCCAACTCCAAATATAACTCATAACAAGTATTTGTAACCTCTAGCCTAAGTGCCACCACGGTGTGCACACTGTCAACTTCACACACATGGGGAGAGCAGAGATCTATTAAAGCACTTGAGTAGCAAGGTAGATCTATAGATTACAAGCTCATGATCACAATATGATCGTGCATACAGAGAGAGATGAACACATAGCTACCGGTAGAACCCTTAGCCTCGAGAGAGAACTACTCCCTCATCATCATGGGAATCAACAACGGTGATGGAGATGGCGGTGGAGATCGATGGAGATGGCTCCGGGGGCACTTCCTCGTCCCGACAGGGTGCCGGAACAGAGACTTTTTGTCCCCTGAATCTCCCCTTTGGTGGCGGCGGCGCTGTGGAACGTTTCATGGCTGGATGATTGATTATTTAGGGTTTATGCATCGGGAGGCTCTTATAGGCGAGAGGGGAAAGGTCGGTGGGCGGCCAGGGGGCCCACACCACCTGGTGGCGCGGGCAGGGCTAGCCCGCGCCACCACATGGTGTGGCCGCCCTATGGCCCCTCTCCGTCTCATCTTCTGGCTCCGTGAGTCTTCCGGTAAAATAACAACTTTGGCTTTTGTCCGGTCCAATTCCGAGAATATTCATTTTCTGACTTTCTGGAACCAAAAACAGCAGAAAACAGGCAACTGGCACTGTGGCATCTTGTTAATAGGTTAGTCCAAGACAGTCTATGAAAAGTACTCCAAAGTTGGAACAAAACATAAGAAAGTAGATAAAACCAAGCATGGAACATCAAAAATTATAGATACATTTGCAATGTATCAATATCGATGATCGAATCTCGTACATGTAATATATCGCGAGACAAAGGGATTTAGTTACTAGCTTTAAAGGTTCTCACGATCATAGAAGTCATCGTTGAATGTATCGGAGTCCGTACGGATATCTAGGTCTCGCTGCTGATTATTGATCGGAGAAGGTGAAAGAACATTTCATGTTTTCCTATGTTTTGCGTGTTAGATAATAATACTATGGAGACTTTTCATGTGTGCTAAGTGTGTAGGCAGTTTTGAGGGGGGGTGGATAATCTGCCCCACCAAGGGCCGGATAATCCGGCCTACCTCATCGCTCAAAGGTAGCTAAGGCGCGTCGCTCGATACCCGGTCGGATTTTCTCCCGGAAAATCCGAACTGGGGCGGTTTTTCCTCCCTAGGCCGGATAATCCAGGTGTCGCATGGGATGGATAATCCAGCCCCCAGTTTTTCGAGCAAAAGGAGTCAAGGCGCATCGCTCGGTATCCGGTCGGATTTTCTCCCGGAAAATCCGAACTGGGGCGGTTTTTCTTCCCCAGGCCGGATAATCCAGCCTTCACATAGACCCGGATAATCCGGCCCCCAGAAGTTGATCAAGGGCAAGCTCGGCGTGATGCTCTGAGAGGCGGCGGATTATCTGCCGGATATTCCGAGTCTGGGCGGTGTTTTCCTAGACCGGATAATCCAGCCCTCACTTGGGCCGGATTATCCGGCCCCCAAAGGTTGCAACGGCTAGTTTCTGAAGGGGGTATAAATACCCCTTCTTCCCCAACGTTCAGAACTCTTGATTCATTCGAAATTGACCAGACATTGTGCAAGAGCTCTCATTCTCGATCTCCCACTTCAACCACCCGAAGGTCTTGATCTTTGGTGGAATTGAAGGAGGAGAAGTTCATCATCATCATCAAGAATCAAGCGCTTCAACTCCTCTCCATTCACTTGGAGAAATCCCTGATCTAGTATTCTTGTCAATACCTAGATCTTGTTTATTGTATTTGATAAGTTTGTTCTTGTGGCAGCTTGTTGTCATTTCGGGAGCCTCCAAGTTGTTGTGGAGTTGTTGCCCCGCTAGTTGTGTAAAGGCGCCGGTGCCCGCCTCGAAGGGTACCTATAGTGGAAGGTGGATCAGGCCTGTTGTGGCGAGATCCATCGGAGAACAGGGTGAGGCCTTTTGTGGCGTGGTGGCCTTAGTACTGCCCACCCCTCCAACACAGACGTACTTCCCTTAACAAGGAAGGAACCGCGGTCAAACAAATCCTGTGTCTCCACGTGCTTCACTTTGGTTTACTCGTTCCTCTTCCACTCGCTCTTTACTTGCTAGTAGATAGGTTTGCATATAGGGAAATTCCACCTAATAGTTTATCTAGAGAATTTACCCTTTGTGCTAAGCCTAAAAGTGAAAAAGAATTAAAAATTGGTGTAGCACCTATTCCCCCCCTCTAGGTGCCCATACGATCCATTTCAATTGGTATCAGAACCCCGACTCTTAATTCGGGCTTAACCGCCTAAGAGTAGTATGGGTACCAAGGTTGATGGAAATGAGGCTGTGGATAAGGTCACAATGGATGATCTCAAGTTGTTGGAAACAACCTTGTTGAAATCCTTTGAGGCCAAGATGGAGGAGAGGAATCAAATGATTGATCGCCTTACATCATCCATAGCCCCATCTCCATCCTCCACTGAGGCTCCCACAACATCATCTAAGGAAAAGGGTAACACCGGATCCAAGGATGATGATGTGGAAGGTGAAAAACTAAATGGTTCCACCTCCAAAAAGGGAAGTGGTAAGGAGGAATATAGTGAGGTTCGCCATGTATATTCCCCCGACCCACCTATCCCTCATCCTCATATAAACAATAGGGGTGATCCACCCAAGCTCACTGCATCCTCTTTTAACCAATGGCAATTCCTAATGAAATCTCATGTTTGCAGCTCCTCTATTGAATTGTGGAGGATTATTGAAGAAGGTCTTCATATTGGAGATCAAACCAATCTAACGAGAAGGGAAGTTGTGGATAGCCAGTTGAATGCCACCGCTCTCCACATGATACAGCTGGGTGTGGGTCCCAAGGACATGCCACACATTGAACATCTCAACACAGCTAAAGAGGCGTGGGATGCTCTTACGGACCTTTTCGTTGGAAATGAAAGCATGAGAAGAAACAGGTATGATGCCCTTAGTAATGAAGCTGAGGGATTCTACATGTTGGATGGTGAAAACCATGAGGACATGTATAGAAGACTCAAGGGCATCGCAACAACATTTCGAAAGCATGGGGCCACTCACATTGATGATGCTTGGATAAAAAGAAAATATGTGAGTGCCTTAATGCCTTTCGAGCCAACGGATTTGAAGAGCCTGCAAGGTAGACACAACTATCATCAAATGACATCCAACGAAGTCATGCAAGAAATGGCGTCATTCAAAGTGGTGACAAAGAATGCTGAAGATGCCCGTGCTCGGGCCATTGGAATGCAAATGGGTGTCAATGTGGCTCTCAAAGCCAATGTTGTTGAGCAAGAGGAAGATGAAGGAGCTTTTGAGGGGGTATCCATGGACTGCCCCGATGAGTTCAAACGTGCTCATGGTGAGTACATGGCATTCTACGCAAGGAACTTTTGGAAGGACCCTGCCAAAGCCAAGTCTGACCTTGAGCACAAGAATGGGTCAAATGGAAGAAGAGAAAGTGGCCCAAGATTGAGAACTTGCTTCAACTGTGGAGATAGAATGCACTTTGTAGCCGAGTGTCTTTATCAAAATAGAGAAGACAATGGTGGCAGGCTCATTCTTAAAGAGAAATCTAAAGCACCTAAGAAGAAGCCGTTTAGTAAGAAGAATGGCCCTTTCAAGAAGCAACCCAAGATTGTCCTTGTAGCTCAAGAGGAATACTCCTCCGCAAGTGAAGATGAAGAGGATGATGATAGTTCCCGCGAAGTGGCTGCTATAGCCACCACATCGACTCCCTCCTCTCTCTTCGACTCGCCGAACGAGAACGCCATCAACAACAATGCCACTTGCCTAATGGCAAGAGGATCCGAGGTATCAACTTCTAGCTCTTTATTTCCTAAGACTAACATAATTTTTGATATGGATGATCATGACTGTCTTGAAATGAAAGAAGAAGTTATTGCCTTGGATACTTTTTTCACTAACCTACAAGGTGAGCACAAACTCCATTTTGATGCTCTTATGAGTCAACTTGCTCAAGCCGAAGATCTCCTTGAAGAAAAGGGCAGAATTGAAAGAGAAGATGCCTTGGAGATAACTTCTTTGAAGAATGCCTTGGAAGAGGAAGAGGAAGCTCTAGTATCTTTGGAAGAAAGACTCGAATCCCTTGTGGAGTCACAAGAAGAAGCTGTAGTTCAGCTCATTAAAGAACGTGACCATGCTCTTGCCAAGGTAAAGAAACTAAAGAAAGAAAAGATTGACTTTGGGGCTGTTCATGCTAGACTTTTGGAGAAGTTTGATAATCTTGAAACTGCTCACAAGGCATTGAAGAGTGATCATTCTACTCTAAATGAGTCTCATGACCAGATCCAAACTCAATTGAAATGGTATGATGTGCCAAGTACCTCCACTTCATCCTTTGGAAAAGAAGATCTTGCAAGAAGTTCTCAACACAAAGGTAAATAGGTTATTGATGAGATACTGAGCAGGCAAAGGAAAAAAATAGTAAAGAAGGTCTTGGTTACATACCCAAGATAAAGAGCAAGAAAAACAAGAAGAAGAAGAACAAGACAGCTCAATCGAAGACTAGCAACATTACCAATGACAAGACTAATTATGATGGTTTTGCAGGGATCAACAATCCTAACTTTGAACTATATTGTGATTGTTATGGTGATGTTTATGCTAGTTATGTAGGGCCTTATGATTGTTACATTCCTTGGTCTATTTGGGTTCCCAAGACCCTTGTTACTAACATGAGAGGACCCATTGAAAAATGGGTACCTAAAACCAAGAAGTAATTTTCTTGCAGGGCTATGCTTCCGGTGGTTCTAAATGGGTACTCGATAGCGGTTGCACGAGTCATATGACCGGAAGCAAGGATATCATCACGAAGATGCGGCCAAACCTTGATCACATAACCGTCTCCTATGGTGACAAGTCAAAATCTGAGGTATTGGGTCTCGGCAAAGTTGTGGTGGCTCACGATATCTCTCTCGTGGACGTCATGCTTGTTGAGACCCTCGGGTACAATTTACTTTCAGTTCGTGCCCTTGGTAAGATGGGCTTTGCAGTTTACATTGATGCTGATTTAGTGGTACTCTTGTGGAGCAAGTCTCTAAAAGTCGCTTTCGTGGGATATGTCGAAAACGACCTGTACGTGGTGGACTTTTCGGGGAAAACCACTACAGGCCCGATGTGTCTTTTCGGAAAGGCTGACGTGGGTTGGCCATGGCATCGCCGACTAGCCCACTTCAATATGAGAACTTTGCAAAGTCTCCAAAAGGTGGCTACATTCTTGGACTAAAAGAAAATGTCTCTTTTGCCAAAGATCGTGTTTGCAGGGCGTGTGTTGAAGGGAAAATGCATGATTCACCTCATCGAAGGAAAACCATTATCTCTTCGAAAAGGATTTTGGAGCTCCTTCATGTGGACCTCTTCGGACCTCCATCTCATGCAAGCCTCAGTGGGAAGAAGTATTGTCTAATGATTGTTGATGATTACTCAAGATACACTTGGGTTTATTTCTTCAAGTTGAAGAGTGAAACTCAACAAACTGTCTTCGACTTCGCCAAAAAGGTTCAACGTCAACACAACATCCCCATTCTGGCTATAAGGAGTGATAACGGCTCAGAGTTCAAGAACTACACCTTAAATGAGTTCCTAAGTGAAGAGGGGATACGACTGATACATTGCAAATGTATCTATAATTTTTGATGTTCCATGCTTGGTTTTATCTACTTTCTTATGTTTTGTCCACACTTTGGAGTACTTTTCATATGGTTTCTTGGACTAACCTATTAACAAGATGCCACAGTGCCAGTTGCCTGTTTTCTGCTGTTTTTGGTTCCAGGAAGTCAGAAAATCAATATTCTCGGAATTGGACGGGACAAAAGCCAAAGTTTCTATTTTACCGGAAGACTCACGAAGCCAGAATACGAGACGGAGGAGGGCCAGGGCCTGGCCACACCCCCAGGCGCGGACTAGCCTTACCCGCGCCACCAGGTGGTGTGGGGCCCCCTGGCACCCCCTCGGTCTCCCCTCTGGCCTATAAGAAGCCTCCCGACACCAAAACCCTAAATCATCAAGCCTCTAGCCACGAAAAGTTCCGCAGCGCCGCCGCCACCGAAGGGGAGATTCGGGGGACAGAAAGTCTCTATTCCGGCACCCTACCGGGACAGAGAAGTGCCCCGGAGCCATCTCCATCGATCTCCACCACCATCTCCATCACCGTTGCTGATTCCCATGATGAGGAGGGAGTAGTTCTCTCTCAAGGCTAAAGTTTCTACCGTAGCTATGTGTTCATCTCTCTCTCTATGCGTGATCATATTGAGATCATGAGCTTGTAATCTATAGACCTATTCTGCTACTCAAGTGCTTTAATGAATCTCTGCTCTCCCCATGTGTGTGAAAGTGACAGCATGCTCACCATGGTGGCACTTAGGCTAGAGATTACAAATACTTGTTATGAGTTATATTTGGAGTTGGATGTCTTTATGAAATTGTGGTGTTTGTTGGACTCATCTAGTAATCAAGGTGACAGTGTGGGGTTTTCTAGATGGGAAAGGCTTACTTTGAGGTGTGCTGTTATAGCCCTACCGTTGATTAGAGTGTCCAACCGGAGAGTAGTTAAGAGTAGTACCATGAAGAGAATATATTTATATGAGAGTGTTCACTAGTGAAAGTATGATCCCTAGGCCTTGTTTCTAAGAACTCAAAGACCGTTTGCTGCTAGATCTGTTACATGTTTGCTTGCTTCCATCTTTATTTCAGTTTTACTTTAGTCTTTTCCACGCCACCAAGCTATTCTCTATCACCGTTACAACTTATAATTATCCATACCACTTGTGTTTCACTATCTCTTTGCCGAACTAGTGCACCTATACACCTGACAAGTGTATTGGGTGTGTTGGGGACACAAGAGACTTCTTGTATCTTGATTGCAGGGTTGCTTGAGAGGGGATACCTTTGACCACTTCCTCCCTGAGTTCTATAAACCTTGGGTGATCCACTTAAGGGAAAACTTGCTGCTATTCTACAAACCTCTGCACTTGGAGAATAGAAGTGCATAGACATCAAACACATCAATATTCCGCTGCGTACACCCCTCAACAAAATGGTGTAGCCGACTGGAAGAATCGAACTCTAATGGACATGGCAAGATCAATGTTAGCCGAATTTAAATATCCATATAACTTCTAGGCTGAAGCAATCTCTACTGCTTGTCATTCATCCAACCGTTTATACCTCCGCAAGATCTTGGACAAGACTTCGTATGAAATACTTACCGGTAACAAGCCAAACATCTCATACTTTCGGGTATTCGGGTGTAAGTGTTTCTTTCTTATTAAAGGAGTTCGTTTATCTAAGTTTGAATCTAAGGCTTTAGAAGGTAGTTTTGTTGGTTATGGTGCCGAATCCCACACTTATAGAGTCTACAATAAGCTCTCCGGAACTGTTGTAGAATCTTGTAGTGTGGTGTTCGAGGAAAATGACGGTTCCCGTGCGAAGCAAGTTGGTGTTTGTGATGCAGATGTTGAAATACCCCAAGATGCCATAAGAAGAATGGGCGTGGGATTCTTCCGCCCCATTGAGGAACCCCTTGTGGCGGACCGGGAAGGACAATGCTCTACTCATATAGAGCCCTCATCTACACATACTCAACATGCTCCAACCACGGGGGCAACTTCTACACCATCTCCATCAACTGCTGAAGGTCAAGATGTTCTAGAAAGCTCCAGGCCGGATTTTCCGGTTGACACGGGATTATCCGGCCACCCTGCTACAGTTGACCATGTTGCTACTGCTGGTGAAGATTTCAACGCAAGCTCCAGGCCGGATTTTCCGGCTAGCCCCGGATTATCCGGCCCCTCACCAGTTCAAGCAATTCCCAGGCCTCCTGATGAAGCTGCGGAAAGTACTCCCAGGCCGGATTATCCGGCCTCTCCATCGGCCAGATTATCCGGCCCTGACTCTCTAGTTCTGCAGCCTCCTGTTACTGCTACGGATTCACCTCAAGGGCATGCGTCTCCACCACCTGCTACTGTTGTTCCAGTTACTGATCAAGGCGGAGAAAATGCTTCCAATGAAGACTCAAGTGATGGATCTCCTCCTCCAAGAGACAACAAACTTATTGAACTTCGTTGCAAGGCTCGGGCTGATCGTAACCTTGAGTTGAGGGGTCACACTCTCGACAAGGTTGTTGGTGATCTTCGATGAAGGGTTTCTACAAGAAGAGAATTGGCCAGTTTTGGTGAGCATCAAGCTCATATCTCCATGGTGGAACCTAAGAAGGTGTTTGAAGCTCTTGAAGACCCATACTGGGTTATTTCTATGCATGAAGAATTGAATAATTTCGAGCGCAAAAAAGTCTGGAAACTCGTGGAGAAACCCAAAGAGTGCCGCAATGTTATCGGCACCAAGTGGATTTTCAAGAACAAGCAAGATGAGAATGGCATTGTTGTGAGTAACAAGGCAAGACTTGTGGCACAAGGGTACTCCCAAGTTGAGGGCATCGACTTCGGCGAGACCTATGCTCCAGTGGCTCGCCTTGAGTCTATCCGTATCCTACTTGCTTATGCTGCTCATAACAATTTTAAGTTGTAGCAAATGGACATCAAGAGTGCCTTCCTTAATGGTCCTCTACATGAGTTGGTATACGTAAAGCAACCCCCGGGGTTTGAGGATCCTAACTTTCCGAACCATGTCTACAAACTCGATAAGGCACTCTATGGCCTTAAACAAGCCCCATGTGCGTGGTATGAGCACCTTAAAGAGCTTTTGTTAGATCGGGCTTCAAAGTTGGGCAAATCGACCCCACTCTTTTTACTAATAAGGTTAAGGGGGAGCTCTTCGTATGCCAACTATATGTAGATGATATCATCTTTGGTTCTACTGATAAAGCTTTTAACGATGAATTTTCAAAGCTTATGACTGACAGGTTTGAGATGTCTATGATGGGGGAATTACGGTTCTTTCTTGGATTCGAGATCAAGCAACTTAGAGAAGGAACCTTTATTAATCAAGCAAAGTACATCCAAGACATGCTCAAGAGATTCAAGATGACGGATCTAAATGGTGTCGCCACTCCGATGCAAACAAAGTGTCATCTTGAACTTAACCCTCATGGTAAAGATGTGGACCAAAAGGTATACCGGTCCATGATCGGCTCTCTTCTTTACCTCTGCGCATCTAGACCCGATATTTTGTTGAGTGTGGGAGTGTGTGCAAGGTATCAAGCAGCTCCTAAAGAAAGCCACTTAGTGGCGGTCAAGAGGATCTTTCGATATTTGGTTCATTCCCCCAACTTTGGTCTCTGGTATCCCAAGGCTCCAATTTCTCTTTATGTGGTTATACTGACTCAGATTGGGCTGGTGATAAGGATGATCGGAAATCCACTTCTGGAGCTTGTCAATTCTTGGGAAGATCTCTTGTATGTTGGTCCTCCAAAAAGCATAATTGTATATCTCTCTCCACCGCCGAAGCTGAATATGTTGCTGCTGCCAGCGCTTGTACTCACTTATTATGGATGAGGCAAACTTTAAAGGAATACGGTGTCAATTGTGACAAAGTGCCTCTTTTATGTGATAATGAAAGTGCAATAAAAATTGCATGCAATCCTGTTCAGCACACTAGGACGAAGCATATTGAGATTCGGAATCATTTTATTCGAGACCATGTTACTCGCGGCGATATTGATCTATCCTTTGTGAGCACGAAGAACCAACTGGCGGATATTTTTACAAAGCCACTTGATGAAGCAAGATTCTGCAATTTGAGGAATTAGCTAAATGTCATTGATTCCGGGAGCTTGTCTTGATTACCCATGCACAAACTCGTGCATCTCAATCCTTGTTTGGTCTAGGTGTGGGCATGGATATAGGGGGAGTGTGGTTCTAACTCATTGGGCTAACCCTCCCCCCATAATGCCAAAAGCAAGATAAATCATTTCTCTTAATATCATTTTGTGATATGTGAGCTTATTGATGAGTATTGGTCGTGAACCCAAGATATATCTTTGCGGTGTCACACCATACACTCCAACAAGGTGGCTTCGGCCACCACCCTCTCCCTTGGGGAGAATTGGATCTTTTTGGATGTTATTTGCTCTCTCATGTTCTTATGGGAATCGCACTCACTCTTGGCTTTTATTTGATTTGGATTTTGCAAGTTTGAGTGTCTAGTACCATCTCAGTTTGGCTCTCTTAATCCCAAGCCTTCCCTACCCCTAAGCCATCTATTCTTGCACACAAGTCCCTTGTACACCTTGTGGGGGTGTTGATTGGGGACGCGCGGGCCTGGTTCTGTGTGTAATAGAATACCAGGTTTGAGGCCGGATAATCCGGCCCAAGTGTTGGCCGGATAATCCGGCCCTAGCGGATTTCATCTTAAAGGGCAAGGCTCGGGGGGAAGGGCTCATAACGAGCAGCACTTCTCCCCAGCCTTCTCCTCCTCCACAGCCGCCGCCTGCCGCCCCTCACCCCCCCGGAGCCTCTCCGGCCGCTGGATTTTTCGGGCCTCCCCGAATCTTCTTCTCCGCGCCTCCGGGTACCTTCTCCTCCGCGTTCTTCCTCCAATGAGTGAGGGTAACTCCCTCTCTCCCCATCTTTGGCTAGATGTGTACCTTGTTGGGTGGAACGTTGTCTAGAAGGATGTGTTTTCGCATAGAAATCGTAGTCTTGCAGTTTCTAGGCCCGATCTACCTTTTTGCATGCAATCTAGGTGAAATCGAAAATTTCTGCCAGGGCCGGAATATCCGCCCCTGGCCAGGCCGGATAATCCGGCCTGATAGATTCGATTCTGCTTCAGTTTCACTATGGAGTATGCATTGAGTAGTTTTGTCCTATGAACTTCTTGACTACTTTTTCCATGCTCTCTCCTGGACTTGTGTGTATGCTTATCCCCTTGCTATCGCCCTTATTCTCCTCACAAGTGGTTCCGGTGTTTCCAAGACCTACAAGCGCCGTCCTCGCGCCAAATACTTTCGGGACGACGGACATGGTAACTTAGTGGACGAAGTTGAGTTGAGGAGAAGGAAGAACAAAGAGAAGCGCATGGCTGAACAAGCAAAGAGGACTAGGAAGGGGGTGTCCAAGAGGAAGGGCAAGGAGCCCAAGATCAACTACAGGACTTTGGATGCGGTCTCCTTTTCCGCCATTCGTCACCATGACTTGTTTGCTGAGCTGCCTCGTGATGATGAGCTGGGGGATACCCGTTTTTGGTTTGTAGATTAGAAGGGGATTTGTGAAGACATCTATGCCAGACTGAACATTAGGCCTATGCACCCACTGGTACTTGCTGATGCTTTGGAGAAGGCGCATCTTGTGGATGCGATGTATGTGGCTGAGAGGATGGGGCTGCACCATCTCATGTCTCTCCAGTGCTCCTTTGACTCTGAGGTGGTGAAGCAAATCTTCTCCACTTTGGTGATTTGTGGGGATGAGCATCACACTATGAAGTGGATGACTCATGACCGGCCGATGACTGCGGATTTTCACGTGTTTGCTGAGGTTCTGGGGTACTCCTTCCGCAGCAGGGATAGAGCCAGTGGCCACCGCATCATCACTCAGCTGAAGCCCAACAAGGATGCCGCTCTCTCTCCTTGCACTGTGGACAATGGCATTGTCGGTACTATGGCTGGTCTTGCTCCCATCTATGATGCGTTAGTGGGTCTCTTCCGTGACTCCATTACACCGAGTGGGGGCAACAATGACAGCATCCGTGGTCACCTTGTTCAGCTACTTCAATTTTCTCATGAGGTTGCCTCCTGCGAGGACGAGTTAGTGCAGTACAGGCTGGATGTCATGGACTTCATTTACCATGAGCTGTGTGATGCTATGTTCAACCGTCTGTCCATTCCCTATGCACCCTACATTATGATGCTCATCCGCCACCTGCTTCCTGCTGAGGAGTTCCACATTGACTCGGTGCACAAGGCCAAGAAGATATACAACAAGGTTAGGAAGACCTCTCACCCCTCCTCTGCTCCTGAGGGCCTCATGAGGGATGCTCGCAGGCCCCCTGTGCCTCCCGTGGCCCGTGAGATCAAGCAGCTGAACTGGTTCCAGCGTCACATTCTCTGCATGGGCGTGGACACGCGCAAGGGTCAGTACGAGGCATACAAGCAGCGCCATGAGTTGGCTCACTCCCAGCAGCTCATTCTCCACCACGTGTCCGGCGCTTCGGGTGCTCCTCCGGCTCCTACACCTCCCACTTCGTATGCTCGGTGGAACTCTTCCTCCGAGCTGAACTATGGTGAGCTGGAGCGTCACTTGTTCCCCTCTGCGCCCGCTGCTGATGATGAAGATGAGGAAGGTGACACTGAGGAACTTGAAGATGAGGATGAGGAAGCGAATGAAGACGAGGACGAGGACTACGATGAGTGATCTCATGGGGCGCTAGCATCGCTCTTCTCCATTTTTGGTGTCTCGATGCCAAAGGGGAGAAGTAGTTCTATTAGGTTGTCCGTGGATTTGCATGGGTCGGGCATAAGCACTTGCACTTTTCTATTCGTTATTTCTTGCTTATGCCCATTTAGCGTTGAACTTTAAATT
The DNA here is from genome assembly GCA_910589775.1 of Avena eriantha. Taxonomy (NCBI): domain Eukaryota; kingdom Viridiplantae; phylum Streptophyta; class Magnoliopsida; order Poales; family Poaceae; genus Avena; species Avena eriantha. The sequence goes on from OU342743.1 coordinate 185,556,053, forward strand.
CGTGATTTGTGGTTGTTTGAGACTTTTTGTGGTTGTCTAGATTATGCTATGCCTATGGACTTCATATCATGGATTATGCTTATGGATCTATCTATTCATATCCTATTGCTGGAGGTATATCACGGAAGGCGCACTCATATTGGTTATCCGGTAATAATTGTGATTTATGTCAAGGATTCCTATTCTCTACTTCGGTGGTATGTGCTTTTGCTCATATGTCTATGGAATAGATTCACCTATTTGTGTGCATTTGTATTCCAATGCAAAACTCTATTATGCACACATTGAGGGGGAGTCTCTTTCATAAGTTATCTTTGTCTTTCTTGTGTCTTTCTCCTGCAAATCCTGGTATTGTCATCTAACACCAAAAAGGGGGAGATTGAAAGAACATTTCATGTTTTCCTATGTTTTGCGTGTTAGATAACAATACTATGGAGACTTTTCATGTGTGCTAAGTGTGCAGGAAGATTTGAGGGGGGGGGATAATCCGCCCCACCAAGGGCCGGATAATCCGGCCTACCTCATCGCTCAAAGGTAGCCAAGGCGCGTCGCTCGGTACCCGGTCGGATTTTCTCCCGGAAAATCTGAACTGGGGCGGTTTTTCCTCCCTAGGCCGGATAATCCGGGTGTCGCATGGGCCGGTTAATCCGGCCCCCAGTTTTTCGAGCAAAAGGAGCCAAGGCGCGTCGCTCGGTATCCGGTCAGATTTTCTCCTGGAAAATCCGAACTGGGGCGGTTTTTCTTCCCCAGGCCGGATAATCCAGCCTTCGCATAGGATCGGATAATCCGGCCCCCACAAGTTGATCAAGGGCAAGCTCGGCGTGATGCTCTGAGAGGGGGCGAATTATCTGCCAGATATTCCGAGTCTAGGGCGGTGTTTGCCCAGACCAGATAATTCGGCCCTCACTTGGGCCGGATAATCCGGCCCCCAAAGGTTGCAACGGCTAGTTTCTGAAGGGGGGGTATAAATACCCCTTCTTCCCCAACGTTCAGAACTCTTGATTCATTCGAAATTGACCAGACATTGTGCAAGAGCTCTCATTCTCGATCTCCCACTTCAACCACCCGAAGGTCTTGATCTTTGGTGGAATTGAAGGAGGAGAAGTTCATCATCATCAAGAATCAAGCGCTTCAACTCCTCTCCATTCACTTGGAGAAATCCCTGATCTAGGATTCTTGTCAATACCTAGATCTTGTTTATTGTATTTGATAAGTTTGTTCTTGTGGCAGCTTGTTGTCATTTCGGGAGCCTCCAAGTTGTTGTGGAGTTGTTGCCTTGCTAGTTGTGTAAAGCCGCCGGTGCCCGCCTCGAAGGGTACCTATAGTGGAAGGTGGATCAGGCCTGTTGTGGCGAGATCCATCGGAGAACAGGGTGAGGCCTTTTGTGGCGTCGTGGTCTTAGTACCGCTCACCCCTCCAACGCAGACGTACTTCCCTTAACAAGGAAGGAACTGCGGTCAAACAAATCTTGTGTCTCCGCGTGCTTCACTTCGGTTTACTCGTTCCTCTTCCACTCGCTCTTTACTTGCTAGTAGATAGGTTTGCATATAGGGAAATTCCACCTAATAGTTTATCTAGAGAATTTACCCTTTGTGCTAAGCCTAAAAGTGAAAAAGAATTAAAAATTGGTGTAGCACCTATTCACCCCCCCTCTAGGTGCCCATACGATCCATTTCAGAAGGTTCTTGATCATGTCTGCATTATTCGCGAACCGTAGGGTGACACACTTAGGGGAAACCAACACCATTTGGAGCAAACATGTTCCAGAGAAACAAATTGCAAAGCGCTAGAATTTTTTCAATGGACACCGAAATTGTTTCATTTAAAATTGCTGAAATTGATTCTGCATGTGATATTGAAATATTGCAAGGGGGTTTATGTAAATGTTTGTAAATTAAACTAATTAAAAAAATTCTGAATAAAATAAATAAAAAAGTTTTATTTAATGAGATCTTACATTAAATTTGGTGGAAATTTAATGCATGTGAGTGGACATGAGTGGAGGTGTGTGTTTATGTGAGTGGGAGCTCCACCCATATGAATGAGGGAGAGGTGGGGGAACCCACCATGGCCGGCGGCCATGCCCCTTGGGCAGCCCCCTCCCCTATATAAGGATCACATCCTCCTCCTCCACTCTCACACCTCCTCGTAATGGATCTCTCCCCCCTCTAGAAATTATTCCCTATGGTCTCGGATTAGCGAGATATATGTTCCTGGCGGATTTATTTGGAAAGGAGTTGCTGCTTCTACTGCATCGCTGGAGCGAGGACACGGAGGTTGTCGGGGTACCGGACGTGTGTGCGATCATGGATGCGCCGCTGCTTTGCGATGCTGGACTTAGTGGTGCTGGACCTGCTGGATTTGCTAGAGCTGGACCTGCTGGACTCGCTGGACTTCATCACGATCTTGAGATCGGTAAGTGTACGACTACATCAACCACGAAATCAGTTTTTTTAACAATACTTTATCGCTCTTCAAGGGTATGTTCTTTATGGATGTATATTCACCCATTGATTGTATCTAGGTAGATAGATCTTGGTGCTTAGATGTTCACATCGTAGGAATTTTTTATTTTCTATGTTGTGAACCCAACAATTCTTACAAAGGATAATCTTGTTAAGAGGAATTGGCATGGAAGTACACAATGCATTTTTTGTCACCATAATGAGACGATCCGGCATTTATTCTTCCAGTGTAAATTTGCTCGTACTATATGGTCAATCATTCAAGTATCCTCTAGTTTTTCTCCTCCAAGCTCGGTAGCCAATGTATTTGGTAACTGGTTGCACGAGATACATGATAAATATGAGACTTTGTTTAGGGTGGGAACACTTGTCATTATTTGGTCGCTTTGGCTATGTAGAAATGACAAGATTTTTAATAATATTGTGTCTTGTTCTCTATATGTGATCTACCGTGCCACGGCTATCCTCCGATCATGAACTACTCTCCAACGTATGAAGTTTCACGACTTGTTTGTGGAGGGGTGTACGCGATTGGAGGACACGACGAGAGATATTTTCTCCCGACATGGATGACAGTATGATCTGCGGATAGATTTGTCATAGCTCGAGGCGTTTCCTTATATGTTTATTACCATTTTGTAATGCTGGTACTTTTGCTTTGATCACTTTGGCTGTGGTTGATCGGCTGTGTGCATCCTAGCTATGAGGAGGCCAGGTGTAAACATTATTCAAAATAATAAAGTGCCCATTTAGAAAAAATAGCGCAAAGTCAAATAGTATGGTTTTTCTTTTCATAAACCCACAACAGAGGCCGAGGCAAACACCTCAACCGCTACAAGATTAACTTAATCATCTCAAAATTCTTTGAGCATGCATCTCATCGTACGCGTCTGTTGTCGTCAGATTGAGGACAAGTACGGTGTTCCGGGACAGTGAGCACACAAGTTTACCTAGGTTCGAATCCGCCGGCTTTGGACGGATCCTACTCCTGCTAGCAATCCAGTAATACGGGAGAGCCGGAATATGGGTTACAAGGGTTCGCCTGTGCGAGTTGAGATTGTAGACTATTGAGGGTCTAAAGTGTTGCCCTAAAGGCTCTCCCTAGGACGGCTTATATAGATATCCAGCCTAGGGTTTACAATAGAGATCTATCTGGCTACGACTAAGAGGTTACAGAGTACATCTTCAACTACAAGTAACATTATGGGCTTAAGTCGGTAAGTCTTCTAGGCCTTCCTATAGCCGGATTGGACTCCATCTTCTCTCCCTGACTGGGCCGCCCGTGAAGCAAAGCTCCAACCCGAAGTGGGCCACCCTGGTCAGTGAGGAACTGTGAGGATACCCAGAAAGTATATCCCCAACAGCAACCCCCGGAGGCCTCCAAGATCCAAAGTCGGATTCATCATCGTCTAGCTTATTCTTCGGCTTGCAGAATCTTGAAGGGTTCCTGAAACTTCACAACAAAAAATATGATCCGGGTCTTAAAAATAAGTCGGACCTATCAACAGGTTACTCGGATTTTCCAGCTTGATTTCAAACTAAGCCGGAACTTGGTTTCTAACGCCACCTGACACAAGTCATGGTCAAGTCACGTCATCTGACAGACATCCTGTCAGCACGACCGTTGGTGGGTCTGCAGTTCGCGGAACCGAGGCGCCGTTTCAATGCGTGCGCGGAGATCGAAATGACGTACTCATCGCGTGGGTCCTTCCCAGTTCCTTCCACGATGCGTGGCTGTTACACTGTAGCATTTGCGCGAATCTTGACGCGGTTAGGTGGATATAAGGGGTGAGGATCTCCTCCTCCTTTCTTCACCTGTCCTTTGACTTTTCCTCTCCTCCAAATCTCCCCCGCCCGCACAGAGCTCCTCTATTTTCCCCCAAATACTCCCAGCGCCGCCCATCTTAGGTCAACTGCTCACCAGAGAAATCGCTTCTTCTTCCTCTTCCGGCTTGGCGGCAGCGGCGGCGACGGCGGCGACGGAAGCGGTGGCGGAGAAGGAAAGCTTCTGTGGGGTCTGGATCCCCTATGTGTTAGATGACGAGAAGCTCTGTGGCGTGGAGACAGAAGGGCTCCGCCACGCCGGCGACTGGCGGAGCGGCTTCGGAGAGACCATCCCCAACCCGCGCGTCGGCGAGCGGGTCCACTTCGGCACCCACCTCGACAGAGGTTTGTCATTCCCTCCCTCGGAGTTCTTCTCCGAGGTGATTGATCATTTTGGTGTTCAACTTCACCATCTTCCCCCCAACTCTCTCTTAGAAATGAGCGCTTATGCCTCTTTGTGTGAGGGATTTCTCGGCATTAGGCCGAGTTAGACCTTATTCTGGTACTATTTCCATGTCCGGATAAATTCTATCACTGCCGGTGTTCCTTACATCACCGGTACTATTATTTTTTCACTTAGACGCGAGCGCGCATATCCCAAAATCCTAGCTAGCGACTCGGTCAAACAATGGCTAGCCACATTCTTTTATCATAAGGATATTCCGGCTCCCGGCAAAGCTACTGCTTTGCCGGCTTTCATCGACAGAGCTGCCACGGCCCAACCGTCTTGGGACGAGGCTCCTCCGGCTCTCACTAACGATCTGATCCTCACCAAGAGGCGGATCGAATACTTAATCAAACACAAAGGACTGAAGGGATCCGACTTGGTCCAATGCTGGGTCTCACGCCGGATCCAGCCCCTTCAGTACCACAGAGACAGACTGATGCACTCCATCACGTCGTCCAAGAAAGACTCCCTCCGCATCAGCCCCAGAGCCTACACCACACAAGGCTACATAAGCCAGATAAAATGGTTGATAAGGGAGCGGATCGAGAGGAGGATCCTGGAGATTTCTCTGGATATGCATATGGCGGAAAACCCCGTAGTGCCGGTAAGCTTCTATCAGTAAGTCTTTATATGTTTTGACCTATTAAGTTACATTGCAATACTAATATGTTTTCTTCTTTTTAGCTCGCTGACCTCCCTGAGTCGGAATTTGCTCCGCTCGAAGGATATCCTCCCGAGTTTTCTCAGGAGACAGAAGTGGTGCCATTGTCGGATGCTGTGCTCAAGAAGCGCAAAGCTTTGACAATGTCCGTTGGCACAAAGGAGGTGCCCGTCGTGAAGAGGTAACTTTCCATCACAACTTCCGCCTTTGCATGTTACTCAAATTTCCTTCCGAGATGTAATGTTTCCGGCTTTATCACATTCTCAGAGCTAAACAGCTTATCAAGGGCAAGGGGAAGGGGATTTCTTCGAAGCCCCTGTGACAAACGAAGCTTACCATAGCTTCTCCTGTCGTAGCTCCTCCGACTCTTGCCCCTCAGCCTTCCGCAACGCCGGTGATAATTCCTTCTCCGGCTGTCGCAGAAGATCTGGCTCCTTCCACAGAGCCTGCGATCCTTGAATCGCAAACTGACATCACCATGGGTGAGTCAGGCTTAGATAAGGGTGAACCCTCTTTGGGTAATGATCCCTTGGCAGAAACCTTCGCCGAAAACCTTCTCAGCAATCCAGGACTTGCCAAATTTTGCTTGTCCTGGAAATCTGCTGAAGAGATCTAGCGGCTGGCCAGGCAATGCCTGGAGAAAAGTACCTTATCTGCCGAAGAAGAAGCGCAAGAAGCAGAGGACGTCAAGCACTCTAATCTTCTTGAACAAGTGCTTCTTCGCAATGAGAGGATCAGGACCGGGGAGCTTCCAACTGCTCCCGTGACCCCTCTGACTCTCACTAAGAAGGTTGCAGTTGAAGTGAACGCGAGTTTGGACAAACTTACTCGCGAACAATATGTAAGTCGGAATTCTAACTCCTGCTTTTTCCTTTATTTCATATCATATCCTCTAGCACCCAAGCATGAAGTAGGATAATTAATCCGGGTTTATGCTTCCTTAGGATGCCAAAGAACGAACTAGTGTAGCCCCCAAGGCTCGTGCTGATATTAGTAAAAATATTAGCCCGAGTCTTTAGTAGCTTTCTGACTTTGGGTATTCTGACTTACAGAAAGTATATTCCTATAACCAGGATTTGTTGAAGAATGTTTGCGATAAGCGGAGAGAGATCAAAGCTCTCTGCCTTAAAAATGTTGAGCTAAATGTTGCCAAGGATGAGGCCGAAGGTAAACATTCCGAGACTCAAACCTTGTTTTTCATATTTTCATAGTTAAATTTTTTTGCTGAACTGTCGTTCTTTTTTGACTTATAGCACTGGTGAAACAATCCTGTGCCATGATTGAAGAGACTGAGAACCTCAAGACTTTGGTGGTGGAGAACAAGGAGCTTCGCCAAGAGCTGGACCAGCTCAAGGCAGATCATGAAAAGAGCATTGCTCAAATCCTTGAGTCCTCCTCCATGGCTACTGATGAGCGTGATCGAATGATTGCTGCTCGGGATCAAAAAATCTCGGACCTCAATAATGAGCTTTGCAGAGAGAGGGACATTTCCGAGGCACTCCGGGCTGAACTCCAGAGTCTTCGGGAAGAGAAGACCAAAATTGACGATGTCATTTTCGGTACGTTCCATCTGTCTCACTTGTCTATTTTCTTCAACGTATTTAGATGTCGGAGTTTAGTTAACTGTCTTTGTTTACAAGTCCTCTGAACTTGACGGACTCCACCTCTGTTGAGCCCTGCACCCACCGGCTTACCCAAGTCGGTGACCTGCTTCATGACTTCCGCTAATCCCTTGAGGATATTGGCAAAGCTCTCAAGATTCCAGACGTGCATAGCATGTCGGATTTTCAGGTGCGGGACAAAGCAAAGGAGATGCCGCAGCTTGTCCAGGATTAGAACATGTCCTACGCGCGAAGCACGGCGCAGAACGCTCTCACCATGGTCATGAGCCACCATGGAAACATGGAAATATGGCAAGTAACCAGAGGGTACTGCAAAGTAGATGAAGACGGCCAGGAGCAGGACATCAAGGCCATCATGGACTCCTGCGGCGGATATGGGTGTCACGTGGCTGATTTAACCAGCTACGAGACTCCTTTCTTCACCCGCGTTGACACTCTGCCTCCGCCTCCAGAAGATTCAGCAGAAGTTTCCGACGATGAACGCACCACTTCGGATGCGGACATCTCAGAACGATATCAAGGCGACGTATCCAGCGAGCCGGCAGCTCCTTCCTCTCCTGCATCATAGAATCCCGAAAACATTTATGTTATTCTGAAAAACATGATGGGCCTGTAAACATGCAGTACTCTTATTTTGCTAGTGCTAAACTTTTGATCTATTCAGCACTTTTGGCTTTTTTAAATTTTTGCGTGCCTGAAATGTTTACATAAGCACTTGTACTTTTTTCATCTATACTTATAGTTTATCTGGCTTTCCGCCTTGTCCCTTTCGTGAGCCGGCTAAACCTTCTGCCAGAAACTTTGTCGAGCAACAGAGCTCAATTGCTAAACCAGTTTAAACTCGGAAACAAAGCCAGCTTCCAGTACCAAAAATTCACTACTCGGAAAATGCCCGCATCCAGCAATCAGACAAATAACCAAAGCAAAGACTAGAAACTTTAGAGTTATACCCGAAGGTAGCAGTTTTTAGAATCGGAAATCTAAACCAGAATGAACATGAGCATAAAGTACTTTCAAGCATTCTTGGATTTTCGACTATGACATGATCATTCGGAAATAAGATGGTAAAAACTTCTCAGAAAAAACTTGAGGCAACGAAAACTTTTATTTCTCTCGGAGCATGTACATATATATGATTACAAAGAAGGATAAACTAAGAATAAAAGGGACGTAGCTGAGCAATATTCCAAGGTCTGTCTAACTCATCTGGATTTGTACTGCCTCCAGCTCTCTTTTTCTTCTTAGTAGCAGGTCTTTCTTTGACTGGCCTCATATCAATTAAGTAATATGAACCATTGTCTAATACTCGACTAACTAAAAAGGGCCCTTCCCATACTGGGAAAAGTTTGTGCTTTCTTTGTTGCACAAGCCGGAGAACCAAATCACCTTTATTGAAAGATCTATTTCGGACTCTCTAGCTATGATACTTGCGTAACTTCTGCTGATAGGCTGTAGATCTCATTTCAGCAACGACGCAAACTTCTTTGACTAAGTCGAGATCGTTTTGTCGAGAAATTTCGGCATCCTCTTCAATATACGCAGCCACTCTAGGAGAAGTGTTAATCAAATCACTAGGAAGAACTGCTTCTGCGCCATAGACCAAGAAGAAAGGTGTGTATCCGGTTGACCTGTTTGGGGTTGTTCGTAAACTCTATATCACAGAGGGTAATTCCTCCGCCCAAGCCCCCGCAACACGTCGTAGCGGTGCTTCAAGTCTCGGTTTTAGGCCTTGTAGGATTAAACCATTTGCTCTTTCGACTTGTCCGTTAGCCTGTGGATGTGCGACTGACGCAATGTCAAGCCGAATATTTTGCTCGTTGCAGAATTCAGCCAATTCTCCCATAGAGAAGTTACTCACGTTGTCCGTAATAATGCTATGTGGATAACCATACCGGATCATAACATCCTCGACAAATCTCTTGGTTGTTGCTCCATCACTAGTGACAGGTTTAGCCTCAATCCATTTTGTGAATTTATCCACCATCACTAAGAGGTGAGTAAATCCACTTGGAGCTCGTTTAAATGGTCCTACCATATCAAGCCCCCAGACCGCAAAGGGCCATGTTATAGGTATTGTTCGCAGTTGATCAGCCGGAACATGATCTTGCTTGGCGTACTTTTGGCAGCCTTTGCACGTCTTGACTAATTGTTCGGCATCTGCCTGAGCTATAAGCCAGAAAAATCCATGTCTAAAAGCTTTTGCCACTAAAGATTTGGTTGCGGCGCGGTGACCACACTCGCCTTTGTGGATTTCTCTTAAGATTTCCACTCCTTCCTCCGAAGATACGCAGCGCTGAAAAACCCCAGAAACACTCCGTTTATGGAGCTCACCGTTAACAATAGTATAGGCTTTTGCTCGTCGAATAATCTGCCGGCTCAGAACCTCGTCTTCGGGTAATTTGCCATCTACCAGATAATCTAGGTAGGGTTGAGTCCAGCTGGGAATTACAGCCAGAACTCCTATTAGAGGTGACTCGGATTTGGTCAAATATTCCTCATCTACTCCCTTTATTGAGGGAACTTTGAGGTGCTCTAAAAAGCACCATCTTCTTTCCACGCAGAGCCTATCCGAGATAGTGCATCTGCTTCCTCGTTTTCTGCTCGAGAGATGTGTTGAACCTCAAACCCTTTGAACGATTTAGATAGATCATCCACGACAGCTTTATATGATGCCATGTGTTTATTTACATTACAAATATCCGACACTTGTTGAGCAATAAGATCCGAATCTCCATAACACATCAAACGTCGGATGCCAATATCCTTAGCAATCCAGATTCCATGCAGCAGTGCTTCATAGTCGGCAATATTGTTTGTCGCTGTGAAGTGGATCTGCAACACGTATAACAGTTTATCTCCTTGGGGTGATTTGAGCACCACGCCAGCCCCCAAGCCCCCGCAAGCCTTAGACCCATCAAAGCAGAGGGTCCAATATTCCGACTCAGGGAGGGTCATATTTTCCTTCGTCTCTGTCCAATCAGCGACAAAGTCGGCAAGGATTTGGGATTTAATTGTTGTACGGGGTTTGTACTCAATATCGAAAGCTGAAAGCTCTATGCCCCATTTGGCGACGCGTCCTGTGGCGTCACTGTTGTTGATTATATCTCTCATGGGAGCTGTGCTCACCACGGTAATTGGATGCTCCTGAAAGTAGTGTCGTAACTTACGAGATGCTAGAAAAACACCGTAAGCCAACTTTTGATAGTGCGGATACCGTTGTTTTGATTCTGTCAGGACCTCGCTGACAAAGTAAGTCGGACGCTGCACCAGGTGTTCCTGATTTTCCTCTGGTCTCTCCATCACCATGAAGATACTAACAACCTTATTCGTCGCAGCAAGATAGAGCAACATCGGTTCCTGAGGTTCTGGCGATGCAAGGATAGGAGCAGATGAGAGTACTTTCTTCAAGTCTTGTAGTGCAGCTTTAGCTTCGTCAGTCCAAACAAAATCCTTGGTATTTTTCAGGAGTTTGTATAATGGTGCATCTCTTTCACCAAGTCGGCTTACAAATCGACTGACCCCAGCGATGCAACCAGTTAATCTTTGTACGTCCTTCAGGCGAGTTGGCCTGGAAATATTGAGTATAGCCTTGATTTTGTCTCGGTTCACCTCTATGCCTCTTTGAGACACGATGAAACCTAACAATTTTCCGGCTGGTATTCCAAAGAAGCATTTCTTCGGGTTAAGCATGATGTTGTATTTTCGTAGATTGGCTAACGTTTCCTCCAAGTCGGAAATCAGCGTTTCCTTCTTTTTGGACATCACCGCAATATCATCCACATATGCATGTACGTTGCGTCCGAGTTGATCGTGGTGGCAACGCTGCATCGTGCGCTGGTACGTAGCTCCTACGTTCTTTAGCCCAAAGGGCATCGTAACAAAACAGAAGGTTCTGAAATGGGTTATGAATGAAGTTTTTGACTTTGTTAGATTCCTTCATCCGGATTTGGTGATAACCGGAATATGCATCGAGAAAACAGAGGAGTTCCGAGCCTGCCGTAGAATCGATAACTTGATCAATTCTAGGCAGAGCGAACGGATCTTTTGCAAAAGCCTTGTTCAAGGCAGTATAATCAACACACATCCTTAAATCAGTGGTGTCCTTTTTAGGGACCATTACGGGATTGGCCGACCACTCAGTGTGGATGACCTCTTCTATGAATCCAGCTAACTCGAGCCGTGCTAGTTCCTTAGATATTGCCTTACGCTTTTCATCGCCGAAATGCCATAGGGACTGTTTGACGGGTTTAGCGTTCGGGTTTACATTTAAAGAGTGCTTGGCAAGTTCCCTAGGTACTCCAGTCATGTCAGATGGCTGCCATGCGAAGATATCTTGATTTGCTTGGAGGAACTTGACGAGCGTGCTTTCCTATGCGCTACCTAGGCCTACGCCTATCTGGGTCACCTTGGAGGGGTCATCGTCCTTCAATGGCATCTTGTTCGTCTCTTCTGATGCCTTGAACTCCGGATTTGGCTTTGTCACCTCCTTCTTCGTTGCGGGCATCTCGGACGGATCTATGCTCTTCTTGATCTTCTAGTACTCCTGGGCGTGCAGCACGACTTCAGCAAAGGCAGCATTTCCATCCTCGCACACTCGCGCTTTCTTCGGGTCTCCCCTGATAGTCATTACGCCGTTGGGACCTGGAATTTTCATCATATTGTAAATATAACACAGCCGATCCATAAAAGCCCAGTAAGCCGGACGTCCGAATATAACGTGGTACGCGCTCTTGAACGGGACCACTTCGAAGGAAAGTGCCTCCGTCCGATAATTCTTTGGAGTTCCAAAGGTGACATCCAAAGTAATCTCTCCCAGGGAATTAGCTTGTCTTCCTGGGACAACTCCGTGAAAGATCACAGAGCTATGGTTCAGCTGGGTTTCCGAGATCTTCATCCGGCCTAGCGTTTCGACATAGAGAATATTGATGTTGCTACCACCGTCCATGAGGGTCTTGGAGAAACCATAACCGTCAATAAGTGGGTTGACGATTAAGGCGTATTTTCCTCGCCTGTGCAACTTAGGCGGATGATCAGCACGGTCAAATGCGATTGCCACTTCCGACCAGTCCAAGTATTGGGGGACAGCCGGAACTGTTGCGTTGAGCTCGTGGAGAACTGCTTTTTTGACCTTTGCTGGTTGAGATCCGAGGAAGGTGACGTAAGTATCCTTCTTGGTGGGAAAAGTTTTCTTCCCTTCCGGCTTGGGATTTGAAGCATCAGCTTCCTCCATGTCGGAATCTTCCTTGGTCTCTTTGTCTTTTTGGGATTTTTCTTTCCCTTCTTCCACTTAGCTTTGTAGCCCGCGGTGTCATCTCTTTTGATGTCGTCATTGAAACGACACTTAGCGTTGGTGTGGGACGAGCCCCCATTGGCGTCTAGGTGATGCACACATGGGTTATTGGCAATGTCGGCCCAAGAGTAGGTTTTGCCTGGTTGCTGGTCTCCTCTACCTTGGACCCTTGATGTCCCACGGCCATGCCCGCGGTCTCCGTCGTGTCCTCCTCGTCCTCCAGACCCGAAAGTAGCAGTAACCACCGCTGTTTCCGTGTTGGGTTTCTCTTCCGAGGTATTTTTGCGCTTCCGAGCTTGTTGCTTTGGTTGTTTTGCCGACTGAGGCACAACTAGGGCATTGAGTAATCCCTCTGCATCGTCGTCAGCCTCTGCATACTTGCTCGCTGTTTCTATCATCTCTCCCAAGTCAGTGACCTTGTCACACTTCAAGCGGTGACGTAGTAGACCAATTGGGAGTCCTGTGATGAAAGCTTCAATCGTGGTTTGATCGTTTACTCCTTCACAGGAGTTCTTGGTGTCGATCCATCGTCCGAGGTAATCCCGGCAAGTTTCTCCGGCTTTCTAGGTGCAACGATGTAGGTCTCCGACCGTACAGGGCCTCCGATATGTGTCTTCGAAATTCCGAAAGAACGCACTTTGCATGTCATACCAGTTATGGATGGTGTTCTCTAGAAGTTCATCGAGCCATGATCGTGCCGTCTTCCGCAATATAAGTGGGAGATATCGGGTTGCGACCAGGCTGTTTCCACCTTTAGCGATGCAGCAAGCTTGGAAAAAATCATGTAGCCAGGTATCTGGCCGAGCAATGCTATCGTAGGCTTGGATATGTCTTGAGATGGAAAATCCTTCCGAGAATCTTGTAGCTCTAATGCATGGTCCGAAGCATTTTGGGCCCACGTAGATATCATCGTTTTCATAGCGTCGCGCCTCTATGTTGGAGTTGATCCTGTTCCTTGCATCGTTTGGGTATAGAGATCGTCCCGAATGTCGGCTGTGGCTGCGGCGCCTTGGATCCGGACTTCGGCTTCTGCCACCACCTCCTCCACCATCTCGTCCTCCTTGTCCCCCTTGGGAGCCGTTGTGATGACTGCTTGGTGAAGAGGGTGGGGCAGCTGAATTGTTTCCGGCTGATCGCTGGCCTCTGTCTGGAGCGTCATTATTCTGGTTCCATAGAGGCTCTTCACTACGACGAGCCCCCTGCCGGCTCATGCCAGCATGGTTTCTGTCGTTCCTTCGTCCGTTGCTCCCACCACGGTGAGGGTCAGCCGGATGACTTGCATGTCTAGGAGGTGGCATTTTTTGACGATCCTCCTCCTGACGTTTCTCTTTATCTTCTCCCCTTTGATCGTTAGACTCTCGTCGGGGAGGGTTTCTCGGATTCAGTGCAGTAATGGCCTCTGTTTCGGCTGCTGGGGTGACGTTGCTCCAGTCACACGCAGTTCTGTGATGCTGTCCTGACGATCCGGTTCTTGAATAATTGTCTTCCCGGCGTTCGGGGCGATGATACTGCTCTGGGACACAGTGGGGTCTTACGTCAGCCCATGCCGGACCTGTGCGACATTGGTCGGAATCTGAGACCAGTTTTTGACTTCCGGAGAGGGCAACCTTTTGCTACTCTAGTCCCTTGTTGAGTAGTTTGATACCCAAACGGATCTCCTCTGGTCCTGGATTAGCTGATAAAATTTCTCGGGCCGCCACGGTATTCTGTACTGGGGTTAGATATACCCAATCTCCTTTGCTATCTTTACATGGCTTCCCATCTCATCTCCGAAAAGGACGGCACGGATATGTGGGAATTGGTCGTCATTGGTGTGACGATTCCGTGTCTTCTGATGCAACCGAGACATGTAATCCTTAGTTGCCATGTGTTTCTTCTCCTCCTCGATGTTTTTGGCTTCATCCAGGAGTTGTTGACGTCGCGCTTCTAGGGCTTGGGCCCTTTCATCCAGCTCTTCAGCAGTAAGTTCTGCAGCTGTAGGGATAGATGTGGTTAGTGCAACATCGATGAGTTTACGCGCACCTTCGGTGATCACGTCTCCTTCCACCGATTCTTCTTTTTTCGGCTCGTCTGGGATAAGTGCTCCATCCGAGTCTTCTTCGTATTCCTCGGCAATCACCTCTTCTGCCAGAGGGTCTTTTGCCGGGGTCTTGTTCTTCTTGTTCTTCTTCTTTGCCTTCTTAGCAGCGTCGGTAGCAAAGACGGCTTTGGGTCCGTTTCCCGGAGTCAAGCTCTGATCGGTACTTTCAGACATCTGGACTTTGGGATTATCTCCGACGTCCATGTCATCCTACGCTTTGGGAGAGTGTTCCCCGGATCCTTCATCCATGGCTTCTCCTTCTTCTGCAGCTTTGGAGTTATACTCCTCTTCATATTCCGCGGAGAATTTTCGGAAATCTGCTGACGTCATCGATTCATCCGAGGATGCGGGTATGTCGGCGTTTGTTCCAATTGCCTCCAGCACAGAGTCGGTGTTTTCTCCAGCATCGGCAGAGCCGGATCCAGATCCCACGTATCCGACGAAGTGCGACGCGTGCTTCCTGAGGTACCTACAGCCTTCGCGATCAGCCATGTCGAAACTTTTGATGGTCTCGAGAATTGCATCCGCGCTTTCGCCTTGCAGTATCATACGTCGCAGTGTGTATCTCAGGAAAGGCATGTCTGTCCCGGCGTCATCAGAGCCGGAATCAGTGTCGTTGACATGTTCCTCCTGAATTTCGACTTCCACGGGTGGGTCGATCTGGGATCCGGCTTCTCCAGGGAGATCCACTCCAGATTCGACTTGGACCGCTAGGTCTTCTTCAGGCTCGGATTTCTCCACTATCTCCGCAACTGGTGCGGGCTGGGTGGGATTAGTTTTCTGAGATCCGGAACTTTGCCGCCTCCGCGGACAAAGGGGACCCAGAAGATTCTTCTGCCTCTATCATCACCGTTGGGGTGGGTGGGGTAGGTTCAGCGAAACCGATGTAAACATCGATCTCGCCAAAAGACATGATTGTGTAGGCAGTCACGACCTTCCTAGCTGGAATCCAAGTCTCGTCGAGAACGATGAGAGGGACGTCGCTGGCGTAAAGGATGCAACCGACGACGATAGTCTCGCCGATTCCGATTCTTGCAGATTCTGCTCGGAACGCAGATCCGAAGCTCACTTGCCCTCCGGTGGGCGCCAACTGTCGTCGGATTGAGGACAAGTACGCCATGAGGGGGTCCTCGAGGCGTGCGGAAGAGGGGGTCCTCGAGACGTACGGTGTTCCGGGACGGTGAGCACACAAGTTTACCTAGGTTTGAATCCGCCGGCTTTGGACGGATCCTACTCCTGCTAGCAATCTAGTAAAACGGCAGAGCCGGAATATGGGTTACAAGGGTTCGCCTGTGCGAGTTGAGATTGTAGACTATTGAGGGTCTAAAGTGTTGCCCTAAAGGCTCTCCCTAGGACGGCTTATATAGATATCCGGCCTAGGGTTTACAATAGGGATCTATCCGGCTACGACTAAGAGTCGGTTACAGAGTACATCTTAAACTACAAGTAACATTATGGACCTAAGTCGGTAAGTCTTCTGGGCATTCCCGTAGCCGGATTGGACTCCGTCTTCTCTCTCTGACTGGGCCGTCCGTGAAGCAAAGCTCTAACCCGAAGTGGGTCACCCTGGTCAGTGAGGAACTGTGAGGATACCCGGAAAGTATATCCCCAACACCTGTACATGTGTCCTGTGCGACAAGATTCCGCAACGATGAGAAACGGAACAATAATTGAAAAGGATGAATAAAACTACAGGGATAGAAGTGAGCCATATATAGAGAACATGGTTCGAAGTTTGCTTGCAAGGTGTTTGTGGGAATGATTGTAGGAAGGAAAATGCTTGCTATATGTAAACCTCAAATGTTTGCTATATGTAAATCTAAAAGATGCTTTGTTTAGCACGAGAGAAAAGTAGAACTGTTGCGTCGATGAAGGACACCATGTTATACAGGGCTGGCCGGCAAAATCGGGGGGCCCTATGGCGAACCTCTAAAATGGGCCTTATGATACAATTTTTAAAATATCAAACAATTATTATGTATATTCCATAATATCTTACATAGCAATTGGATAGAAGAAACATACATATTAAACTCATGTTGTATATGTTTATTTGACCAACATCATTCTTTAAGTGTTCTTTGAAATTAAATCTTCAATAATATCCTCATAATCAATCTTCTCCAAGACTTCACTCTCAAGTGCTATTGTGGCTAAATTATTTTCCTCTATATTAACGTTATTTTCATCTACTTCGATAGTATCTTCCTCTACCTCAACATTATTTTCCGTCTCAGTCTAACCATCACTGAGATCGATGTAAGGAATAATATCAAATGTAAGGGTTGAATTATTAACTGACTGATTGTCGCAGGACACTTGCAGTTTCTTTTTCATAAACCTGTCGATTGCTCTTCTTTGAGATTGAATTAATTCCTCTTTCTTTTCTTTTCTCTTACACTTTTGATATCTGAATTCTTGCTTTCTCGTGTTGACTTATAAATAAGAGATGGACAATACGGTTAGAAAATTTTGGAATTGAAGTGAACCTAGGGGCAAAGACAGGAGAAGAAAAAAATGCACAGATCGAGGGAGATGAACGCACGTACCTACGGATTAATGGACTCTGATCCAATAAATCCGATTTTCGCGATTATCAGAGAAAGAACCGGCGCCACGGCGACTCAACGGAAGAGAGGGAAAAGGCAGCGTAGCTGCCAATGAACATACGCGTGACGGCTGCTACTGAAGTCATGGCGCTTTGATCAATCCATTGACTATGCGGGAGCTGGCTCCAATGGATCGATTGGCCCATGTAAAGTTGGCTTATTTTCTTCATGGGCTGGAATCGGCGTACATGGGAAGGGAAGGAACGGATTTTTTATAGCATATCTATATGGGGCTGTACCAAAATTTTAGGCCCATAAATTTATGAGCCCTGTGCGGGCGCACAGTGTGCACTCTTGCCGGCCCGGGCCTGATGTTATGAACCATGCATTTTGGGTAATGTTTGTTTGTTTGTTGTAATCTCATGACGTCAATTTCTATTTCTATTAGCTATATGTATATAATACTCCCTCCGTCTTAAAATAGACGTCGCAAGTTTATCAAAATTTAGATGAATCTATATAGTAAATAGTGTCTAGATTCATCCAAAATTTAACAAATTCACGACATCTATTTTAAGACGGAGGAAGTATAAGAAATGAAAATTTCCTTCCCAACTGGACATTCGCATGTCTATGGATATATAAATGCTTGTTCAGCGGTCAATTAGCATGCATATAATCTACGTATAATCTCTCGGGCCTAAGGGCACTACGAATATTTTCCATTCTAATCACTGGTGGAAAAATAGCCTCTAGTCCCGATTCATAAGGGTCATTGGTCCCTGTTTCAGAACCGGGACCAATCACTCGGGACTAATGCTAGTCCCGGTTCGCGCACGAACCGGGACCAATGGGTCTCCACGTGGGCGGGCAAGCGATGAGAGGGGGGGTGGATCATTGGTCTCGGTTCGTGGGAAAAACCGGGACCAATGGGCCCCCACGTGGTAGCGCCAGAGACGGGCGCGGGTGGATCATTGGTCCCGGTTCTTGGCACGAACCGGGATCGTTGGTCTCTGTGCCGCGGTAGGATTTTCGGGCTATTTTTCTGCTAAGGCAAGATTTCGGGCTATTTTTCTGCCGCGGCAGGATTTTTTTATAAATTTAGTGGTACTACATATATACAGCAATAATGAAAGCACGATATATATATTACACATCATGCATGATCACAAATATATACACTGTCTCACCCGTCTTCTTGGTCGAAACATATTATAATTACAAATGATACTCTCACACGAATTTGATCTAATTTATATCTTCTTTTATACACTTCACCCTTCCAAATGAAGTGGGTAATAGTATTCTCCTTTCGGATCTATGACTTGTTCTAACAAGAATCCGGCAATTTCCTCTTAAATTGCTTGCACGCGTTCTTGTGATAGAAGACCGTCCCGCATCCGTTCGATTTAATATAAAGAAGGGGATCAATATATATGAATGAAACTAAACACAATTGGTGGTAATAAAATAAAGTTGTGATTATTGTTTATCGTACTTCAATTTTTTTGATGTTCCAGTCTGCCCCCTTCTCTTTGGTCGTCTGGCGAATGAACTCGCAGACATAGTATCCACATAAGTTATTCCCGGCTTCCTGCCTCAAGCACTTTACGAGAACGGAGTTCAATCAAAATAATAATCAAGCATGATAATGGTGGTATTGAAACTAGAATCAAAGAGATACGTGGATCTAGCAAGTAGTACTTACAGTCAATGGTTGAAATGTAATCTCTGGCTTCCAAACACCCCTAGTTTTGGCGGTGAACCGTTTCCAAGCCCTCTGGAGGCATTCCTGCATGTCCGCCCACTTTTCTAATGGTGTGCGTTTCGAGTCCAGGACTTTTACTACTCCGGTGTCAACAGAAATGATTAAGAGAATATAGTGGAAGCTTGACACACTAACAAAATATAACACGAGTCAATTATACGCTTAACATCGAGTAATCGAAAATAGAATGTGTACAAGACAGTAACACTCACGCAACATTGTAAGGAAATACTATTTCCCTTCTGTTGCTGAAATACTTCAACGCTTGGAACAAGTTATCCTCTGTCTCTTTGGGATTTGTTTTTAGAGTAACTTTGATACGTCCAAAACGTATCTACTTTTCCGAACACTTTTGCTGTTGTTTCTCCTCTATACTTGTATGATTTGGATGCAACTAATGCGAACTAACGCTGTTTTCAACAGAATTGCCTTGGTGTCTACTTTTTGTGCAGAAAATCAACTATCAGGAAAAATCCCGAAAAATATGCCAAAAATCCTATTTCACCCGAAGACTCCAGGAGCCAGAATACGAGACGGAGAGGAGCCCTGGGGTGGACACACCACCTGGTGGCGCGGGCTAGGCCAGGCCACGCCAGGGGTGGTGTGGGCCCCCCAGGCACCCCCTCGGCCTCTATCTTCGCCTATAAGGAGCCTTCTGACCTAAAAACTTCGGGGGGTTCGACGTTTTTCCAGAAGGAGTTCCGCTTCGCCGCCACCACCAGATTCCACGAAACAGCACCAGAAACTCCGTTCTGGCACCCTGCCGGGACGGGGAATTGGAGGAGATCATCGCCATCATCATCACCATCGCTTCTCCATCGACCATCCATGTTTTCCCCATCTATGAGTAAGTAATCCCCCGCTGTAGGCTATGGGGATGGTAGGGATTGGATGAGATCGTTCATGTAATGGCATCAGATTTATTAGGGCATAGTGCCTAGTATCTTTTATTAGTGCTTTATGACTTTGTTGCGACTTGTTGTGCTTAATGCTTGTCACTAGGGCCCGAGTGCCATGATTTCAGATCTGAACTTATTATTGATTCATTATGATAGTATAGTTTTGGGTCTTATCTACAAGTTGTATACACACGTCGTTGTCTGGAACCTATGGTGCCGAAGTGACAGAAATCGGGGTAGCCGGAAGGGAAAGGCTTTGATGTGAGGATCACATGTGTTCACGGAGTGTTAATGCTTTGCTCCGGTGCTCTATTAAAAGGAGCACCTTAATTGCTAGTAGTTCCCTAGAGGCCCCGCTGAAAACGTGATGGCAGGACAAAAGATGTTGTGCAAGTTCTCATTGCGAGCACGTATGACTATATATGGAACACATGCCTAGGATTGTCTAGTACTTGGGTGCTTTATCTTATTTACCTGCAATTGCCATATGTTCTGATTGCTATGTGAATTGTCTTGTCCATGCAACGCCCGTCCATCCATCCCTATGCCTACCGCACTCGAATCCCACTGTTTACTGCTTTTGTTACTACTGTCTTTGCTTTGCTACTACTGTTACTTTACTATTCCTACTACAAAACTGTTGCTACTGATAAACTGCTGTGAGCAAGATTGTTTCCAGGTGCAGCTGAATTGACAACTCAGTTGTTAAGGCTGATAAGTATTCTTTGGCTCCCCTTGTGTCGAATCAATAAATTGGGTTTCACTTCCCTCGAAAATACTGCGATACACCCCCTATACTTGTGGGTCATCAAGAATATTTTCTGGCGCCGTTGCCGGGGAGCATAGCTTTTTATCAAGTTCACTTGGATTCTCTATTGTTCGTTGCTTTCCATCCATCATGGGTAAGTCTCGTGATGGCAAGGTTCCTATTTTACCATCCACTCAAGAAGAGGTACGGTTCTGAACACCTCTACCGCTCTTGATTCACCGTCTGTTCTGAGTAATTTCCTTACACCACCACATACACATGCTACACACACTGCTACTACTACTGAATCTGAAACTTCTAATGCTTATGATGCTGCTTCTACTGTGCTTGATAAGAGTGGTTCATTAGGTCCTTTCCTAGATGCTACGATTGTTAGAACTATAGTTGGAAATACCGAAACTCCTAATGAACACACCGCTACACCTGTTAGCTCACCTGAGTCTAGTGAGAGTTATGATGCTGAAGAAGATTATGTTGAGATGACTGATGAGTTTATTGAAGAATGTAGGAACACCCATGATAGGAGCGCTGCTAAGAATCTCCTTGAGAGGTGTACTATTAGACCCAAATTATCTCCTGCTGCTAAGTTTGCTGCTTCTCCTGTAAACATTATACATGAATATTATGATTTCTCTCTCGATCTATCCTACATAGCTATTATCGAGAAAGAACCTTTTGGCGGGACTAAGAATGAAAGTGCGGTAGCACATATGAATGGACTTTCTACCATGAGTGGCTTGTTTTCTGATGATATTAAAATGCGTACTTACTTTGTTGCTAAGATTTTCCCTTTTTCACTGAAAGGAGAAGCTAAAACTTGGTTTGGTAATTTACCTCCTGGATCTATTGATAGCCCTGAGTGCTTGTTTAATACTTTCCTGCAGAAATATTTTCCTCCTAGTGCTAGACATGCTGTTTTGCAGGAACTTTTTGATTTTAAACAGGGAGAAAAAGAGGTATTGCCCGAATCTTGGGCAATGTTTTGTGCTTTGATTCATGCACAGGCTGGAAGTCCATTACCTAAGAATGAACTACTTGATATATTTTATAATGGACTAACCAAAGAATCTAGGACATACCTAGATAGTTGTGCTGATTGTGTTTTCAGGAATAGGACTCCTAAGGAAGCTGAGGAATTAATGGCTAAAATAAGCAAGAATTATGAAGATTGGACTCCTCCTAAACAAGCTATACCTGAAGTAATTGTACCTGAACCATCTATTCCGGTGCCTATTCCAACATCAAAGAAGAGGGGAGTTATTGAATTAAATGATGAAGTGATGAAGGAAGCTAAGAAATGTCTTAAGGAGAAGGGAATTAAAGCTGCAGATGTCAAGAATTTACCTCCTATAGAAGAATTATGTAAGCCTATTACCTATTCACCCACTATTGAGGTACACTCTCTCCAACACTTTGATGAAGGTGATATCCCTTACTTGAAACCTCCTGATCAATGCTTAGAAGAATTTGATATCTTTATTATTAAGCAAGATAACTTTAATAAAAGGGTGCAAAATCATCTAATGGAAAACACTAGAGCTATTGTTGAGTTGAAAGATATTGTGGAAAGAACCTCTAATGATGTTAAAATGATTGTTAAACACTTTCAAATGGTGCAAACTCAAATAGATCAACTCGTTAAAGTGTAGAACGACTTGCTAGTTAATGCTGCTAAAGAAAAACACGCTTATGAAATTAGAACTAGAAGTGGTGCTGCTACCCAGGATCCTCTATATCCTGAGGGGCATCCCAAAAGAATTGAGCAGGATTCTCAACAAGCTGAAAATAGTGGTTCTACTCGTCATAAAAGGAAAAACAAACATAAAACTGTTGTAGAACCCTCTGAACTTGCTATAGATCCTAATAGTATATCTATCTCTGATGCTAAAACTGAAAGTGGTAATGAAGAAAATGAAGTTCCTAATGAAGAAAAAGTTGAAGAAGAACCTGAAAACCACACCAAGACTACTAAATACACCAAAGAAGATTTTATTGCTAAGAAACATGGTAGTGAAAGAGAACCTTGGGTCCAAAAACCTATGCCTTTCCCTGATAAGAAACACAAGTCAAAGGAAGATGAACACTATAATAAGTTTTTTGAGTGGATGAAGCCTTTATTCTTGCAAATTCCTTTGACTGATGCTATTAAGTTTCCTCCTTACTCAAAGTATATGAAGGACATTGTCTCGAATAAAAGGAAGATCCCTAATGAAGAAATCTCTACTTTGCTTGCTAATTATTCCTTCAATGGTAAGGTTCCTAAGAAACTATCCCTTGCTCTATTAAGAACAGTTATGTTAGAACTGCTTTGTGTGATTTGGGAGCTGGAGTTAGTGTTATGCCTTTCTCTCTCTATAAGAGGCTTCAGCTTGAAAAATTGATACCAACTGATATATCTTTGCAAATGGCTGATAAGTCTACCACTATTCCTGTGGGTATATGTGAGGATGTACCTATCCAGGTGGCTCATAATTGCTTGATATTAACTGATTTTGTTGTGCTTGAAATGCCTGATGATGATAATATGTCTATTATTCTTGGGAGACCTTTTCTTAATACTGTAGGAGCTGTTATTAATTGTAATCAAGGAAAGGTGACCTTCAATGTTAATGACAAGGAACATACTATCTATTTCCCTAAGAAGATTGAAAGGACTTATGGTTTAAATTCAATTGAACATGTTGAAGGCATTCAAGTTGGAGAAATATATTGTCCCATACCAAAAGAAAAATTTGAAACTATTATGATTGGGACCATTGCTATCAAGGTTGAGGTAACATAATCATTAGTGGAATACAAAGTTTTGTCTTATATGCAATTGTTTTGGTAGCAAGACTTGATCAACCTTGCTAACAAAAGGATTCCATTGAACAAAGCAATGTTTTCATTATGATTATCCCCGTTTATTTCTATCCTTTGCATTTTAGTTTTTGCTTTCGTTTAGTTTTCTTTGTGTTGTTAGTTGCTTGCATGCTAGAACTTCTGTAGTTCTAGCCTTGTTTTTGTCCTTGCATCATGTTTCCAAAAATAAAAAAATCTGTCTGTCAGAAAAATCATTCTTCTATTTCTAAAAAATGCCCAAAAATAAAGTGTCTCGAAAAATTCCAGAAAATTCATATTAAATTTTTACGTGAAAAAGGGGTAGAGAAGTACTTGGTAGGTACCAGGGGGGCCACCAGGCAGGCACACCACATGGTGGCACGGCCAGACCTGGGTGGCGCCATGCCCTAGTGTGGGCCACCCCTGGCCCCCCACTAGCTCTCTCTCCTGCCACTTTCTTCTCTCTCCCGAGTAAGCTCCAGTTCATAGCTCGAAATCGCGTTCTCTCTGTGCTTGACCTCGATTTCTTCAATCTCTTTGCTCAGCCCATCTTTCTTGCTTAAATTTGGAGCAATTGTTCCTTGGTATGTGACTCCTCCCCTTGTCCAAGTAGATTTGTGTTTAGTGGATTGTATGTTGAGTATTTTGCTGCTGTAGCTGACTGGTTTTGAGGGCTTGTAAGCTTGTTTGATGCTTAGAGATATAGTTTTAATGCATGTTTAGGCCTCTTGCTAGTCCCTGTGAGTAGAATCCTTCATTATATTTGCTTTGCAATCACTTGTTTAATAGGTGTTTAAATTTTAGAATACCAAGCATGAACAACCACACTTTTGGAGAGATATTTGAGAGTGATGCACCTAGGAGCTCAAGGCCCTCAATAAACAGACTCTCAAGCTAGGCCATCATATAATGAAGACCTCATTGCATCACGTATTGGCAACGAAAGAGATGATGGAGATGCTCACCCATCCTCTTTCCCTTGTTTTACTTTCTTGCAAGCTGTAGATATTCTTGATGATTTCTTGCTACTGATTGAGAGGGTTGGCTTGACCTCTTATATGCAAGATGAGAGTGCACAATACACTCTGCTCACCAAAACTTTTGTTGAGAGCTTCTCATTTTCTAACACATCCTATCATTCTACTGTCTCATTTAAGATCTATGATATGCCCTTCACCATGCCTTTGGAGAGATTTTGCAGTATTGTAGGTGTGCGTATGGCAGGGAAAGTTAAGAAAATTCAAGGGCGGCCCGCTGATTTATTGAAGCTTTACCGAGGGGTGACCAATGATGATAACCGCGTGGCGCAGCGTGGAAAGATAAGAAATATCCAACTCCCTGCTCTTAGATACTTTGCTTACTATCTTGCCACTAATGTATTGGGTAGGGAGAACACTAGTAATATCTCCAACTATCACTTAGCTTTCCTTGCTGCTGCGCTCAACAATGATACTTGGTACAATCTTGGCTCTCTTATTGCTCGCCGCATAGCTGCTAGGGGGCCTATCTATGGGGGCATCATTGCCTCGCGTGTAGTCAATGCATTAGATCTTTCAGTGGCTCCCGATGATGTTATGCTAGCACCACAGAGGCAAGACCTTGTTGCCATGAAAACTCAGCACTTTGTCACTGCCACCTCTGATTTGAACAATCTAGTATATAGGATGATTTTCACTGACGGGGATGAAAGGGAGATCCTTTTGCCCCAGCCTGCTTTGTTCAGTGTTGACAGGAGACCGTGGTCACGCTCCAAGGAGGAGGTGGACGAGCAGCTTTGCTTGTTGGGTTTCCACAAGCAGCACCAGGAGGATGTTCCCTCCTATTATTATTCCGCACATTACGGAGGGACGTACTCTGGATCGCACCAGGACGAGGGTATCTCCTCGTCGTACCCTGGTGACACTTCATCTTGGCCAGCCTGGGATTGATACCCACTTAGGCCAAAAGCCTAAGCTTGGGGGGAGGTTCGCCGACACCGCACTCATCTCCATATCATGTTGCGTCGGTTCTTTGTATATTCATGTTTTTGTTCTCTTTCTAGTTTTCGTTCTTCTTTGCTTTTGCTTTCTAAAAACACAAAAAGACCAAAAATATTTTTGTTGTTTCTCTTTGGTTTGCTTCTTCTTTTTTGCTTTGGTTTGCCTTTTCCTTTTTTCTTTGTTTGAACTATTTGAAAAACCCAAAAGATTTTGCTTTGCTTGTTTTTCTCTTTTGGTTCTTGTTTAAAAATCGAAAACACCAAAAATATGTGTCGTTCTTCTTTGGTTTTTGCGAGTTGGCTACAGGGTTCGGCAGTTCTCAGTGGATTATTGGTTTCATATTATTATTCAAGCCACACAAGTGAA
Source organism: Avena eriantha (assembly GCA_910589775.1). Classification (NCBI taxonomy): domain Eukaryota; kingdom Viridiplantae; phylum Streptophyta; class Magnoliopsida; order Poales; family Poaceae; genus Avena; species Avena eriantha. The sequence goes on from OU342743.1 coordinate 185,581,593, forward strand.
GAGTAATAATGAGGATCAATGACAACTTGAGGCATGGTAAGAGGCCAGCAACGAACTCTATTTGTCTTCATACTCATCATTGTGAGCTCGCTTAGTCCGTTCATGTAGAGTGTATGTTTTCTTTGGATGCTTAGTAGTTCTTACTTTCTTGTGATTAGCTCCAGCTCGCTAATAGTTTGTAGCATGTTTCATGAATGTTTGCTTGCATTACTCTATTCATAAATTGGTATGACACTATGGTATCCTCCTCTGAATGTTTCATTTGATCGACTTGGCACATGCTCACGCATGCACATGACTGTAATAATCAGTTAAGCCTTGACGAATTATTTTGCCTTGAGGATCTTGAATCATTTTCATGCCATGAGTAGTCTTGTTTTGTTGTAAGCATGATAATGACAGCTATTGCTCTCTCGTTTGTCGCTCCCTTACTATTTCTAGCCTTCATTTCCACTGAGTGTTTTACTCATGTTTCCAACTCCCTAAACCAAATTTTTCCAAAGTGTCCACCATACCTACCCATGAGCATCACTTGCTAATTCCGTGCATATTCAATATGCCTTGTTTTCTTCCGAATAAAATGTTTGCTTGTTATGAGAAAGTTAGTTAGTAAAGCTCTCATGAACTTGATGGCACACTTTATTTTATGCACTTAATAAACCTGAACCATTGCGTCCTTCTTTGTTGTGCATATGCTTACGCTTTATGAGTTGAAGTTAGCAGAACCATGTATCATGGGGACCACTTTCAGCGCTTCATAGGTACTTTGTACTTAGTTGGTATCATGTTCTTTTGCTTATGGATCCCGATGGTGTGAAATAAAAGTGGAACTTGTAAGATCATGGAGTTTGTATGTATGTTAGAGAAACGCCTAGGCCGCTAGCCTAAGCCATGCCTAATCATGGTGGAAACTCGCAGCATAACCATAATGAGCATTCTATGAAGCATCCTCAATAAAAATCTATGCACATAGTAAATAAAAAGATCACTGAGATGCTCATTGTCTGCTTGCCTTGTCATTTTGATTATGGGATAGCTCCTGTGTCATGTGCACGGGGTACCCTGTTGGCGGTTCTCAATGATACACGTGTTTTTACAATGACAAGAGCTTACTCGTGACTGAAGTTGAGTAGCATGAGGTTCGGTACTCATAAGTAAGGGGCATGGGACTTCAATTTATAACTTGTCAAGCATATCCTCTTAGTTGTGTCACTTTAACCTTAACCACATTAAAGATGCTTATGATAGGGGCAATGAGAGCTCAAAGCTAACGAGTACCATACTTTCAGCATTTGGAAGCCTTTCAAAATTATTCAAAACCTTTTTTCTTCTACTTGTTGAGTCTCCACATATTCTTTGAGCACCTTATTGAGAGCATTAGTTGTCATTTTTTGTGTTTGTTCCATTACTTGGTTATTTGTGTTATGACTTTGATGCTTGTATCTTTGATATCTTTTCTTCTAGTCATCACTTGAACTTCAGAGATGCCTTGACATTCATAATCCAAGGCAAGCGAGATACCACTCTATCATACCTTTCTATGAGCATTGTAATGTTGCTTATGTTTGTGCTTCGTGCTACTTATTATTTTTGAGTTGGAATCTCTTCATAGCTTGCAATGACTATTAAGTAGACTCAGTTGCATACTCTTTATTATGAATTGTCTAAGTAGTTGATCACATTGCTGAGATTATTTACATCATATGAAGCAAATGTATTCGTGAAAGTTCTTTTATCGCACTCAGTTTTCAACTGAATTGCTTGAGGACAAGCAATAAGCTAAGCTTGGGGGGAGTTGATACGTCCAAAACGTATCTACTTTCCCGAACACTTTTGTTGTTGTTTCTCCTCTATACTTGTGTGATTTGGATGCAACTAATGCGAACTAACGCTGTTTTCAGCAGAATTGCCTTGGTGTCTACTTTTTGTGCAGAAAATCAACTATCAGGAAAAATCCCGGAAAATATGCCAAAAATCCTATTTCACCAGAAGACTCCAGGAGCCAGAATACGAGACGGAGAGGAGCCCTGGGGTGGCCACACCACCTGGAGGCGCGGATCAGGCCAGGCCGCGCCAAGGGGTGGTGTGGGCCCCCAGGCACCCCCTCGGCCTCTCTCTTCGCCTATAAGGAGCCTTCTGACCTAAAAACTTCGGGGGGTTCGACGTTTTTCCAGAAGGAGTTCCGCTTTGTTGCCACCACCAGATTCCACGAAACAGCACTAGAAACTCCGTTCTGGCACCCTGCCAGGACGGGGAATTGGAGGAGATCATCGCCATCATCATCACCATCGCTTCTCCATCGACCATCCATGTTTTCCCCATCTATGAGTGAGTAATCCCCCGCTGTAGGCTATGGGGATAGTAGGGATTGGATGATATCGTTCATGTAATGGCATCAGATTTGTTAGGGCATAGTGCCTAGTATCTTTTATTAGTGCTTTATGAATTTGTTGCGACTTGTTGTGCGTAATGCATGTCACTAGGGCCCGAGTGCCATGATTTCAGATCTAAACTTATTATTGATTCATTATGATAGTATTGTTTTGGGTCTTATCTACAAGTTGTATACACACGTCGTTGTCCGGGACCTATGGTCCCGAAGTGACAGAAATCGGGGTAGCCGGAAGGGAAAGGCTTTGATGTGAGGATCACATGTGTTCACGGAGTGTTAATGCTTTGCTCAGGTGCTCTATTAAAAGGAGCACCTTAATTGCCAGTAGTTCCCTAGAGGCTCCGCTGCAAACGGGCTGGCAGGACAAAAGATGTTGTGCAAGTTCTCATTGCGAGCACGTATGACTATATATGGAACACATGCCTAGGATTGTCTAGTACTTGGGTGCTTTATCTTATTTACCTGCAATTGCCCTATGTTCTGATTGCTATGTGAATTGTCTTGTCCATGCAACGCCTGTCCATCCATCCCTATGCCTACCGTACTCGAATCCCACTTTTTACTGCTTTTGTTACTACTGTCTTTGCTTTGGTACTACTGTTACTTTACTATTCCTACTACAAAACTGTTGCTACTGATAAACTGTTGTGAGCAAGATTGTTTCTAGGTGCAACTGAATTGACAACTCAGTTGTTAAGGCTGATAAGTATTCTTTGGCTCCCCTTGTGTCGAATCAATAAATTGGGTTTCACTTTCCTCAAAAATACTGCGATACACCCCCTATACTTGTGGGTCATCAAACTTCATGAACGAAATTACAGTCAACAAACCCAAGGTCATATATTTGTCCTTTGTTGCATTCTAGAATCTTCATTCTGCATATATAATTAGTATAGTGATTAGTAAGATTATACAAGCAACGAATGAGCTGAGCTAGAAAGACTTAATTACAGAAATTAATAATACTTACAAACAATAGGCACTGACGATAGTTTTGTCGAGGGCGTCTTGTTGGTAAAACTGAAATAATTCTGGAAATTCGATCAGTAGGAAGCCATCTCCATGACCGTAATAGTGGTGTTTATATGCAGCATAGATCCAGTTTTTGAAATCAACACAGGCTTGGATGTACCAGTTATGCAATCTTCGCATTTTTGTTGGTAGATCTTTGACTAACTCGGGTTTGACGAGAGGAGCCCCGTACTGGTACACGTATGCTGTTTCTTGGTACCCCTCGAACTCATGCATACGGCTCATGTACTCAGTAATAGACAGTCCATATAATTAGGCTTTTTCTCCGTACAGTCGAACAAAGTCTGGATCAATGTTCGGATCATGCCGCTTCTGGATCATCCACTCATTGGTATCGTACACTTTGAGCGGTTCGATCGATTGATTTTTCTGTTGTCCGAGCTGGGCAACTTCTCTCCCGACACTCCGCTCTTTTGCCTCAGCCGACTTGGTAATAGAGCGATTATAGTCTGATGTGAGCGCTATGGGTTGGTGAAGCTAAATCTTAAGCGCGGCTACTTTGGCTTTATCTTCTGTGGTGACCGGGAAAAATGCCTCTATCGGCTTTTTCTTGTTAGCCATGTCAATCTTCCACTTTTCATAATGGGCAGCTGCGGCCGCATCAGTTTCCTCATCTGTCTTCTCGCAAGGTAGCTTCTTCATATTCTGATGAGATACTCTTGGGAGGGGCGATTGCTTACGTTTCGGTGATCAGAATGTGCTCTTGCTGCTGCTTGTGGTGCTGCCCCTTAGTATAATTCCGCTTTTGTCTCAGAGGCTCAAGGGACGGAGACGGCTGACTCGGCGGTGGAGACGGCTGAGGCGGCGATGGAGACGGTTGCGCTGAGGGGTGAGGCGGTGAAGGCAATGGTTGCGCTGGAGAATGGTGAGGTGGCGGCGAAGGTGGATTGCTGCTCTGAGGAGTGGGTGGCCTTGGCGGCACATAATTTGGAAGCATGATGCGCTCCTTTAGCCATAGAATAGTCCCCCCTTTGGCTTCTCCTAGTTGAGTCAGCTCCATATCTTCCCCTGCAGGGTGGTCTAGCTTCAGCTCCTCAAAATCTTCCTTCACCTCATCCACCGTGACGACAGCGTACCCTTTTGTAACCGGTCTGCAATGCCAAGTTGGGTTAGGTGCAATTGGTACCGCCATGCCGACCGCCGCCGTCACCCTTAAGTTCATAACCTGCACCTTTAGCTCACAAGTTGTTGTCTCCGTGATATCATCCACTGGGTAGCGTTTAGGAGGAGATGTCGTCGGTGCATCATCATCAACATCATGGAGCTGCGTGGAAGCGACGCTGCTTTTCTTATTCGATGGGGCGCCGATACCCTCGAATGCAGCTTCTACCATGTGCCGCTGAGATTGGCCGCTAGTACCTTGCTGGATAAGTATGTCGAGTTGATCCTGGTGCCGCTTTAATGCTTCTTCTACATTACGCAGCCGGTCTACAGCGGCCGCTTTCTCAGCTGCCTCCCTTTCCTTTCTCCTCTGATGGCTTTTATCGGGATATCTCTTCATTTCCGGGGGGAAGGCAACCTTCCACGGCTTGGAGCCTGGTGTGCCTCGTGCTCGACCGTCGTGTTCAGGATTTTTAAGGTCCCGTGTGAGCTCGTCGTTCTCTCTATCGGGAACGAATCGTCCCGCTGCAACATCACCTACTGCATTTCTAATATCATTGATGGGTAGTAGGGGATCATCTTTCTGTTTCTGATTATATATCGCCCTCCCTTCTTTGTCCAACGTGCCCCCATGGTCGTAAAACCAGTTTCTCGCCCGTGGTGTCCATGTTGCGGGTTCTGGTCTGATCTCGGCAGCTACGTAATTGACCTCAAGTGCATCCCACTTAGGCATGCAACCGGCGTAGCCAGCAGGCCCCATGTTATGATGGTACAGTTTCTTAGCATCGTTCTCCGTATTTATTCTAGACCTTTCCTTAGCTTTCTCCGATGTCTTGTACTTCACAAAATTCTCCCACTGGTGTCTTAACTTAGCATAGCCGGCTTCATTGAAATTCGGAGTCTTCTCTACCTTGACAAAGTTATTGTACAGTTTCTTCTTCCAGTTCTTGAATGCATCGGCCATCTTGCTGAGAGCAAACTTCTTGACTCTTTGCACAAGCTCCCTTCTTGCTCTCTCCTCCTCACCTGGAGTCACATCTGGTTCCGGCAGGAGGAAATTAGTCATGAGCTTGTCAAAAAGCTTATCTTTGGCGTTGTCGCCGACATACGGGACTCCACCGTCGCTTGGCCGATTCCATTCTTGAACGGTGATCGGGATGTAGTCCCTCACAAGAACTCCGCATTGCTTGACAAATTTTCTTGCGACATCGACGGGAGCTTGCGGTTCGCCATCTACACCGACCACGTCGATCCTATACCTCACAGTGTCATCCAACTTTTTTGTTGGGCCTCGTTTCGTTCTTACGGAAGAAGTTCTCGATCCGGAGGGCTAAAAGAAGAAAATATATGCATGTATATATAGACAGCAGCATTTTAATTACAAAAATACATATATACACCTCGCCGATGTTTGCGAGATTTAAGGTTCCGCCGGAGCCGTCGCCTTCTTCCTTATTGGCTTCTCCCCTGTCCCAGGCTTCGGCTTCTACCTCACCGGAGCCGTCTCCTCGGTTGACAGACTCATCTCCCTGACCGGAATCATTCAGAAACTCACTCGTGACATCGATATCGATATCTTCATTTTCGCAGATCATCCCTTGGAGGATGTTTTCCTGATGTGTTGGATCCATAGTATCTGCAAGTTAAACAATCAACACATGGCATCAATAATGATATGACAAGTTAAACATAGTTGGAATTTAACCCTAAGGCATGCTTGGCAATTTAAGTGGGATCCAAAGGGTCCAAACCCTAGTACAGGAGAGACCTCGAAATCACCTACGAGGGGTTGATTTCAATCTCTTATTAAACTTGTAATTAAAGTTGTTGAACAATGCATGATTATGAGTCTATTGTGTAGATCTCATTTTTCTGAACATTTTGATATATTATACATATTTTTCTGACTTAGAACTAATTAGTTATTGAATTTATAAGATTAAACTCTTTTCTAAAATTATTTAAACAAATATTAAACTTTTACTGCGTCATTATGACGTCAGCTCGGGGTGGGTTTTTTTTTTCTCCACGGCTAAACTAGCCATAGAGACTGACGCAGGGGGCCCAAGCCACCTCAGATGCCACGCTGGCGGGGCTTAGTCAGCGCCCACGTCACGCACACGCGACGCCACGTCGACGCCACCGTGGCGCCACGTAGGCCCGCCGGCGAACTTCCAGGCGGTGGTGGAAGACGGCGGAGAGAAGCGCGCGGGGTGACGCCACTGTCCCGGTTCGAACCAGCGTGATGCGGGCTACCTAAAACGGGTGGCGCCGCTATGGGAGGTGCGTCGGAGCAAGCCGTTTGACGGTGGCCGGCGGCGGCAGGTGCTCGTGTGGAGGACGATACAGTGAGGGAGGGAGACATAGGAGTGGTGCTGGAGCACCAGTGGCTCACTAGGAGGCCGATGGAGGGTGCGGCGAGGCCGGAGGAGGCCGAGCGCTGCCGGAATCAGTGGAGAACGCGACGGCCGGAGTCGGGGAAGGTGGGGTCGATTGCAGCGAGGCAGAGCTTCCTTGCCTGCTCACGGCGGCGGACAGTGGCGCTCGGCGATGGGTGTCGACGACGTGAAGCGGCCGCTCTGGATTTGGGCAGCCTGCCAGCGTGATTTTGCTCCGCCGCAAAATTTCCTTAGCCGCGCGTCGATGTGCTCTGTGAATTGAGGGAGTTGGGGAGGAGGAAGGTCGGGGCTGTTAACTGTACAGACCATTGGTCCCGGGTCATCCCAATAACCGGGACCAAAGGACCTACGGTCCCGGTTCGTGCCACCAACCGGGACCAAAGGTCTGGGGCACGAGCGTTGCTGTGCTCCCACATGCACGGCCTTTGGTCCCGGTTAGTCCAACCACCCGGGACCAAAGGATCAACGATCCCGGCTCGTGCCAACAACCGGGACCAAAGGCATGTTAATGGCAGCGCGCATCTAGGATCATCGGTCCCGGTTCGTGGGATAAACCGGGATCGTTGACCTGTTATTTCAGATTTTGGCAAACCTTTTGGTCTTCTCGCCATTTTCAAATTTGTTTCTTCTTTAATTAATAAGATGTTTCAATTTAAGATGATTATTTATTTGGAATTTCAAAAAACTTTTAACAGGAAAAGTGCTTCAATTTAAATAACTAATCAAAAACCATTTTCTGTTTTCAAATATTTTTATTTAGACTATACAATTTTACTATTTTTAATTAAAATTGCATTAACAAAATATTTATTGCATAATTTGGAATTTCAAAAAACTTTTATCAGGAAAAGTGCTTCAATTTAAATAACTAATCAAAAACCATTTTCTGTTTTCAAATATTTTTATTTGAACTATACAATTGTACTATTTACAATTAAAATTGCATTAACAAAATATTTATTGCATAATTTGGAATTTAAAAAAACTTTTAACATGAAAAGTGCTTCAATTTAAATAACTAATCAAAAACCATTTTCTGTTTTCAAATATTTTTATTTGAACTATACAATTGTACTATTTACAATTAAAATTGCATAATTTAAATTGTACAATTGTAATTTTCAAGATTTGAACTACAAGTACATGATATAATGCTTGTGAATTTTAAAAAAAAATTATTTATAGGTTCACAACATGCTATTTCATCAGAGATCCACTTCAAGTTCAGCGAGGCTCAGCCCCGGGCTAAGAAGCTTCATGCCCGCCGTTTTGAATATAGTTTGAAACGGTCATAAGAAATTCAAAAATGATCCAAACAATGTGAAACCTTCGCGTAGTGTCATATTATGTGTCAAAGTTGCAAGGAAAAATATTGAACTTGAAAAATTGCAAATATCATAAAAAATCTTTCACAAAATGACCTATCATGTTCGAGGTTTTATGGCATTTAGGTCAAACCACCAATGTTATGGCTAGAATGAGGGCATAGTTTGTGATAATGTGCCCATATTGTGCACACATGTGCATCTTGGGATGGCTTACGATGTTGCAGGAGGAAGTTTTCCCTTTCGACACACGAAAAAGCCAATTTCCATTTTTGAGGTGCCGAAATCGGAGTGTTCTGTGAAGCAACCACCAAATTAAAGTTTGGCATTGGTACCAAACCATTAGTCCCGGCTGGTGGGTACAACCGAGACTAAAGATGCTGGTGGGATAAGGATGCGTGGGTAACCTTTAGTCCCGGCTGGTGGGTGCAACCGAGACTAAAGCTGTCGGTGGGATAAGGACGCATGGGTAACCTTTAGTCCCGGCTGATGGGTGCAACCGAGACTAAAGCTGTCGGTGGGATAAGGACGCGTGGGTAACCTTTAGTCCCGGCTGGTGGGTGCAACCGAGACTAAAGCTATCGGTGGGATAAGGACGTGTGGGTGGATGCACTGCTTGATGAGATAAATCATGTAGCGCACGACGCCCTGTCGGAGGAACAATACAAAGTAGAAGCGGCGCCGTGCCTATAAAAGGACCATCAATACGCCATGGCAAGTAGCTCAACAAGCCAACATAGGTAGAGAGAGTTTCATCCCCATGGATGGAGGGTTGGGAAATCTCCCGTGGCGGAGCTTCTAGAAGATGTCGTTGGTGCACATGCCCTACGGCATCTTCGGAAGCTCTGCCTCGGAAAAATTTCCCTGCAAGCCCGTGAAAGACTCCATCTCCTCTAACAGTGTTGGGGAAAGGGTTGAGAAATCTCCCGTGGCGGAGCTTCTCGAAGATGTCATTGGTGCACACGCCCTACGGCATCTTCAAAAGCTCCGCCTCGGAAAATTTCCCCTACAAGCCTGTGAAAGACTCCATCTCCTCTAATAGTGTTGGGGAAAGGGTTGAGAAATCTCCCGTGGCGGAGCTTCTCGAAGATGTCTTTGGTGCACACGCCCTACGACATCTTCGGAAGCTCCGCCTCGGAAAAATTTCCCTACAAGCCCGTGAAAGACTCCATTACATAAAGTTTCGATACATCACGTAAAGTTTCCATACATCACATAAAGTTTCCATACATTACATAGATTTACATAGGGTTTAGGGTTTAGGATATGAATCCTTCGCCGCGTATGTCGATCCCTTGCGTATGATCGCTTCTTAGGCCGTAACCATGGAGCATCTTCTTTGCTTAACGCGATGCTTGGGTCAGTTTTCACGGTGAAGGGCGGAATTTCATCAAACTTATCATAATCTGCTGACATGTCTTTCTTGTCCTCGACTCCTGCAATGTTTCTTTTCCCTGAAAGAACTATGTGACACTTGGGCTCATCATCTGATGTATTCGTTTCCTTTTTTTTTCTTTTTTTCGGTCTAGAGGACATGTCCTTCACATAAAAAACCTGACCAAATCATTGGCTAGGACGAATGGTTCGTCTCTGTAACCAAGATTCTTAAGATCCACTATTGTCATTCTGTACAGCTAGTCTACCTTTACCCTTTGTCCATTCATGTTGACCCAACTGCACCGAAACAATGGGACCTTAAAAGTAGGTCCATAGTCAAGTTCCCATATCTCCTCTATGTAACCATAGTATGTATCCTTTTTCCCATTCTCGCATGTTGCATCAAAGCGGACACCACTGTTTTGGTTGGTGCTCTTTTTATCTTGGGCAATCATGTAAAATGTATTCCCATTTATCTCGTACCCTTGGAAAGTCAGTACAGTCGCAGATGGTGTCACGGCCAACAAGTAGAGCTGATCTCCAATAGTGGTGTCATTCATGAGATGTAATTGCAACCAAGTGACGAAAGTCTCCATGTGATTTTCTTTAATCCAGTAGTCATCCTTCCACGGGAACTTGGAGCGTACAACATTCATGTGTTCCTCGATATACGGAGCCACGAAGGTACAACTTTGGAGAACTATGTAGTGTGCTTGATTCAAAGAATGCCCGTCCCTAAATATCATTGCTTTCTTTCCTAGCGTGCCTTTTCCACTCAGTCTCCCCTCATACCGTGATTCAGGAACACCAATCGGCTTAAGGTCAGGAAGAAAGTCTACACAGAACCCAATGACCTCCTCTGTTCCATAGCCCTTGGAGATGCTTCCTTCTAGCCTAGCACGGTTACGAACATATTTCTTTAAGACTCCCATGAACCTCTCGAAGGGGAACATATTGTGCAGAAATACAGGACCGAGAATGTAAATCTCTTTAACTAGGTGAACTAAGAGATGCGTCATAATATTGAAGAAGGACGGGGGGAACACCAACTCAAAACTGACAAGACATTGGACCACATCCTTCTGTAGCCTTTCCAGACTTTCTCGATCGATTACCTTCTGAGATATTACATTGAGGAATGCACATAGCTTCACAATGGTTAATCGAACATTTTCCGGTAGAAGCCCTCTCGATGCAACCGGAAGCAACTGTGTCATAATCACGTGGCAATCATGAGACTTCAGGTTCTGAAAAAATTTCTCAGCCATATTTATTATTCCCTTTATATTTGACGAGAAGCCAGCCGGGACCTTGATACTGTAAAGGACTTCAAAAAAGATTTCCTTCTCTGCTTTGGTAAGAGCGTAGCTACTTAAGTATTTACGTCCTTTATCAGTATGCTTGTTGTGTGGGTCTTTGATACGTTGCTGGTCCTCCCGTGCTTCGGGTGTATCTTTTGTCTTCCTATACACACCCAGGAAGCCTAGCAGGTTCACGCAAAGATTCTTCGTCACGTACATCACGTCGATTGAAGAACGGACCTCTAGGTCTTTCCAATACTCAAGCTCCCAAAATATAGATTTCTTTTTCCACATGGCCGTGTGTCCGGTAATGGGGTCTTTCGGAACAGATTGACCGCCAGGACCCTTTCCAAAGATTACTTCTAGGTCCTTCACCATACCAAATACATCAGCACCTTTAGGGAGCTTAGGCTTCTTCCGGTAATCTGCCTCACCGTTGGAATTCTTGCCTTTCTTTATTACTTGATGATTGGTCGAAAAAAATTTACGACACCCCAGGCACACAACCTTCTTACATTTATCCAAATATGTACCTTTAGTATTATCTAAACAGTGCGTGCATGCATTGTATCCCTTGTTTGACTGTCCTGAAATGTTACTAAGAGCAGACCAATCATTGATGGTTACGAACAACAACGCCCGTAGGTCAAATGGCTCCTGTTTGTGCTCATCCCACACCTTTACACCTGGTTCTGCCCACAACTGCAAAAGTTCATCGACTAATGGCCTTAGGTACACATCAATGTCGTTGCCGGGTTGCTTCGGTCCTTGGATGAGCACTGGCATCATAATGAACTTCCGCTTCATGCACAACCAAGGAGGAAGGTTGTAGATACATATAGTCACTGGCCAGGTGTTGTGACCATAGCTCTGCTCCCCAAAAGGATTCATGCCGTCTGTACTTATACCAAACCATAAGTTCCTCGCGTCACCTGCAAAGTTCGAGTACTTTCTCTCGATGTTTCTCCACTGCGACCCATCGGCAGGGTGTCTCAGTTTCCCGTCTTTATTATGCTATTCTTTGTGCCATCGCAACAACCTAGCATGCTCTTTATTTCTGAACAGACGTTTCAACCGTGGTATTATAGGAGCATACCACATAACCTTAGCAGGAACCCTCTTCCTGAAGGGCTCGTCATCGCCCTCAACATCACCAGGGTCATCTTGTCTGATCTTGTATCGACATGCATTGCATACCGGGTATTTATCCATATTCTCGTACTTCTCACCGCGGTACAGGATGTAGTCATTAATGCATGCATGTATCTTCTCCACATCTAATCCTAGAGGGCAGATAGTCTTCTTTGCTTCGTACATTGTCTCGGGCAGCTCGTTATCCTTTGGAAGCTTCGGCTTCATTATTTTCAGTAACTTCTCAAATCCCTTGTCAGATGAGCCAGTCTCTGCCTTCTATTTCAGCAGTTCAAGTGTGGTACCGAGCTTTGTGCTGCCATCTTCGCAATTTGGGTACAACAAATTTTTGTGATCCTTTTGAATGGCCTCCAACTTAAGCTTCTCCCTTTCTGTATCACATTGTTGCTTTGCATCAGAAATGACCCGACCAAGACCATCAGCGGGCTCATCCGATGCCCGTTCTTCTTCTTCATTGCCGCCTCCCTTTTCTTCATTGTCTTCCATTGCAGTATCACCGTATTCTTCAGGGGACATAGGATAGCTGTCATCATCCTCCCCTTCTTCATTTTCTTCCAGCCTAACCCCTCTTTCTCCGTGCATGGCCCAACAATAATATCCGGGCATGAAACCTCTCCGAAGCAGATGGCTTTGAAGGATTCTCGGGGCAGAGTGCTCCGCCACGTTCCGACAGTCGACGCAGGGACAAGGCATACAATTATCCACTTTGTTTGCCTTAGCCAAATCGATAAATTTATGGAGGCCTGCAATAAAATTGGAATAGCGTCGGTCGCCATACATCCATCGCATCCGTGCATCGATCTGTGTCATAATAATTAACCATTACAATAACATCGTGAATAGTAAAATGACCACCCTACATGGACAAATGCAATATTTTTGTATCAGTTACAGATAAAGAAGATAAGGTTGCTAACCTCAGCCGAGGATACCGTGTTGTGCGTACTAAAGTGTGGCTTAGACATTTAGTCGAACACCTTGTGTGCAATCAAAGAAAAAAAAAGCTAGCACCCACACCTCACACACAATCCAGCAAAATTTGGTGGGCAAAGGGCTGGGCTTATATATAGCCAGGGGAGGGTTTTTGGTCCCGGTTATTGCCACGAACCAGGACCAAATCCCCTCCCGTGCGACACGTGGCCGCCCAGCAGCTCGCAACCCACCCAGGTCATTGGTCCCGGTTAATGGCACGACCTGGGAACAATGACTTCGGTGGGGGCGCGCTGCTGGGCCGCCACGTGTCGCGCGGGAGGGGCTTTGGTCCCGGTTCGTGGCAATAACCGGGACCAATGCCTCCATCGCTTCGTCGTCCTCGTGCATAAATATGAGGCGACAACGCTCACTTTCGCCATCGCCTCTGCCTCTCTGCAATCGCCTCTCCACCGCGCCGTCGTCTCGCCTTCCCTCCCTCTCCAATCTCCACCGCGCCATCATGGAGGTTCCCACGCTCAACCACTACGAGGCGGCGCAGTTTGCGATCTACGGCATCCTCGTGCCGCCGCGTGCGACCCTTCCCGCCGGATTTTGCATCAGCGAGGGGGGTGTGCCGGTGGCTCCGCTCCTCAACCCCCGCGGATACGAGATGGAGTACGTCATCGCGGAGCGTCGCCGCCAACTGCCCGCGTGCATTAGGGTGTTGCCCCGGTACGCGGCGGGTAGCGAGTATTGGCCACGGCTGTTCAAGAAGGAGCGGAAGGCCAAGCTTGTCAACCGTTTAGTGGACGGGCGCCTGGTGCACCCGGATCGCCGCAACCAAGAAGGACGGGAGTTGTTCTAGTCTGTCCCTGGACGGACCATCTACACCGCCATTGACGCCGCTATGCGCGCAGACGAGCTCCGTCTCCCGAACAACGCCGAAATCGTAGAGATTTCGTACGACGACGACGAGGAAGCCGGCGGCACGGAGGACAACGGCTCGGAGGACAGCGGCAGCGGAAGTGTTGTCGACTAGGAATTTATAAAGTCGCATCTTTATTTGTATGGAAAAATTTGTGGTCAAATAATAAAATGTCTCAATTTAGACCGATCAATTAAATTTCTACCTCGAATTAATTTCTGCCTCGAATTAATTTACATTAATTCCTGGACTGCTGACCGTCGCGGGGTTTTTGGTCCCGGTTGGTGGCATGAACCGGAACCAATGCCTCGCAGAGCGCCACGTGTCGTCGCTGGGGCATTGGTTCCGGTTCGTGCCACAAACCGGGACCAATGCTTACAGATGAACCGGGACCAATGCCCTGGCGGTATGAACCGGGACCGGTGCCTGGCATTGGTCCCTTACGAAAACGAACCGGGACCAATGAAATTTGGACGCTGGACCAAAGGCCCTCTTTCTACTAGTGAATCCACGGTTCACAGTTCTTACAACCAAACAACTTTCAGCTTTACTACAGTTATCAGCTCACAATAGCTTTTTTCCACACCTGATTTTCAAAAATCTATAACTCAACCAAACATACCCTTAACCGTTCATTCGCCTCAAGTCATCGAAACTCTCGTCAGAATCAATTATTGTTAGCTCGCCGCGGTGTTTCCGAGCTGACGACACAGAGCTGACAAGTCTTCGAGTTAACAATTCTCGGTGGCATAGAGACAAAAGCATCTATACTATCCTCGTGACAGAATTAGAAGTCCGCTCTATTACGTTTCATATATCCAAATTAGTTGACTTGATTTTATCTAAATTCGAATATATCGAGACTTATTTTATACTAGATACATCTAAATCTAGATAAAACCAAGTTAATTAATTTGGGTCGGAAAGAGTACTAGAAAAGACGAGAAGTTTTATTATTTTTATATATGGTAAAGCCTCCAGCACACTACCAGCACTAGGGAGGCTGACCAAATAGGGGTATGTATTATGAACAATTCAAACATATTCGGATGTCCATGCTTATCTATCAACTGGATATGCTTGATTATTTCTTATGTTCTTGCTTTCCATCTCCCGAATTTTGCTACGGTTGTAACTGCAGAAACGCGTGCTGTTTGGCAATATAGGGCAAACGAAACAAATCAAAGATTTAACTCCGTGCAGTGTACGATTTCGGCGGTCGCGCAATCGTGTTGTCATGCTAAGCTAAGACAAGGGACTAAAGTTCTAGCATAGCGCAAAGTCAATCAATGTTAAGTATAATGAAACCCGCAGCCGGCCGACACGAACACCTCAACAGCCCAAAACAGATTAGCTTAACCATCTCAAAATTCCGTGAGCATCCATGTCGCTGTACGCTCCCGTACTTGTGTACTTGTGTCATCTACGGCGTGACGCGAGCCCTTGTACAAAGAAGAGTAGTATACCTTTTCTATAACGAACGATATTGCAGTGTCAACTGATAAAGATTCCAACGAGGGCAGTTAGCCACGCCCTTCCGCGTGCTTAATTCCATGTTGGAAGCAGCATGACTTTGGCTCTCCTATGCACAAGGGTACTTTCAAGCTCGATGCAATGGAATAGCTCGCGAGTAGGACAAACTCTCGTAGAGAATGGAGTCATCGTCGCTGACTTCCGCACAAGTGCAGTACAAGCTGATACATGTCCAGACTCTTGCTCACAAAACGCCACGCCTGTAACACACTAATATCTTTCTTTTTTGCAAAGATTCGTGTATTTGAATAAGTTGAGCCAAAAACTCATTGGATCGAGAATTAGATTCTCATTCAAGTGACGGTGTTTACACGATTTTGTACTATGTGATTTTTTTACTACTTAGAACTTTTTTATTAGGCCGGCGCTAGGAACACTGATTTCCTTCTCCACCTTCCCATCCACTTAAGTGAACGATTAGGGATGTACGTGTGATTGTCACAATAGAAAGCCCAAAACGCATATGTAGCATCGCTTGCAAAAAATTCCTGTGGTGCGTAGAAGTTGCGAAAAATTGTTGGAACATTTTTAGCACAACGATGTAGCAAAAAACAACAACATATATGCATTAAATTCCGCAAAATATTGGCAAAGTGTGTCATCGACTCATCCAGTTTTGCCACAAATGAACAACAACGCATCATTGTATGCGCCCAAAGGAAACAACACATGTTAGCCAGCGAGGTGGAGACACTGACCGTGCAGGCACATGGGATAGGGATGAAGGAACAAAGATGGCGCCTAGAAGAGGGTGGACAATATGCGACTTAAAACTCTTATAAATTTAGCTTTATACTAATGTGGAATTAAGCTAAATGGAAATAGGTCTTGTACAAATCCATAAAACTGCTAGGCTCAACTATATCCACCGAGAACATATAGCTCAACAAGATCTAGCAAATATAATATAAGCTAGCAATTCAAACTTTACACAAGATATATCAATAGTAGCAAGTATAAATTACAGAAAGTAGAGAGAAACAAGAGATGTCCGATGTATTTCCAAAGAGTCCAAGTCTCCACAACAATATCTCTGATCTAGCTTTGTTCTCCCTTGAGCTATCCAAACCAAACTCGCGAGAGCTCTTCCTCTATGGATAGCTTCACTTATCTCTAGTCAACCTAGAACATAAATACAAATTACCAATGTGTTTCTTTGTCCTTAACTTCCCTAGTAAATGAACCCAACTTACCTTCACTTTATCTTACTATTTTTTTTGTAGAAGTATTTGTATTTATCATTGCTTTCGTTCGCTACTAGAGACTGACTTCTTCCTCAACCCCAGAGATGGATAGCTCCACAAGCACTTCACAAGTCACAACTTACTTGGGACTCTTCACAATCTCTATGAATAGGTCACCAAGCTAACAACCACCAAAACGTCTAGGAAGCCGTGGTCTCCAAGAGTAACAAGCTCTCGGACTTTCGCTTGATGGAATCACCGTATAGAAATCAAGC
Source organism: Avena eriantha (assembly GCA_910589775.1). Taxonomy (NCBI): domain Eukaryota; kingdom Viridiplantae; phylum Streptophyta; class Magnoliopsida; order Poales; family Poaceae; genus Avena; species Avena eriantha. The sequence goes on from OU342743.1 coordinate 185,598,501, forward strand.
CAACACAAAAAATGCAAAACGAGACCATGAATTCTCAAGTCCCTCTCCATCACAATTGTCATCAGAAACAACAAATGCTATGAAGTGATAAGATATAATAGGAACAATGGAGGTCAATAAATGTCTTCAAGATCTAGGTCGAAAAACTTCGCTTCAGTTAGAAGGGTGATGTGCAGATTTTGATAGGTGAAAATGTAGATCTAGATCAACTTTCACTTTTCCCTCAAAGATATACAAGTTTGAGTGGTGGGAATGAGAGGAACAAAGTTGTTTCAAGGTAAAAAATGGTGTAGCACTTTGACCCAAAAGATGGGTCTTCTTGAAGAAGAAAACCACTTTTATAGGTGGGGAAAAGATCTAACTGTAAGGCAGAAATCATAGTAAGTCCAGATAGTACAGACAGGCCAGACATGTTTAGAAGGCCAGACAAGGCAATGATCTCCAGGCATGTGTGTGGGAAAGTGTCCAGGGTGGTACCCGAAGCTCATGTCAGAAAATCATTCAACTTGGACAGAGGCCAGATCCAGGTCTGGACAGTCCAAAATTCCATAACAGTCAGTACCCAAAATGGCGTAACTTTCTCATACACTCCGACTTTGATGAACTTAGGCTTGTGTTGAAATTAAAAACAATCTCTAGCTCTTCGCGGAAGGAAACACTAAAAGACGAGTATAAAATCCCAAGAGGAATTTTTAACTATTAGACTTAAAAACTTTAGGATAAATAACAGTAGGACCATACCTCGTCACACCTTATAGGATCAGTAGTTAGGGGTTTTGGGGCCTCGACCTGCGTGTGTGTTTCTTAGTCCCCTGAAGTATACCTTCCTCCTCCTTTTTATATGTGGCGTTGTGGGACCAGCAACCAAAACCAGTTGGTTCTGGGTGCCCCGATCAAGCACGTACGTGGGGAGCCCTGCTCACCCTTTTATCTTAGGTTGTTAATCTGAGATTAATCCCTACAATGTCCCCCTTGATTGTAAGGTTAACAAACATTAGAAGGCCACCGTTAATAGAAATAACATACCAAAGTAAGGTGTTACAATAGCAATGAAATTCCACTGCATCTCAATACTTATAGTACATCATCCTATCTTAAAATGGAAATCATAATACTTCATGAGATCTGGTTTATTTGATGGTCCTTAATTCTAGGATCACAAGGGTTTCTAGTAACCCATGCCGGCAATAATAATAATACACTACAAAAATCCCCCTCCCCTCCCCATGCCCGATACTTTTTTGGGGTGACATAAGCAAAAAGTACATGCACAAGTTCGTTAGGCGGCGAATGAGCATTGGCGGCACCAACTTGCTATAGGCTGCTTTTATCGCTCCTATAGTGTGATTTGCGGCGCCTATATGCGCTGCAATCCACATTTGTCGGGGCCCAAAACCGATTTCTCTTTTCTCTCCACACTTTTCGCTTGTCTCGCTTAGATTTCGAATGGCGCCGCCTGAAATTAGACCCTCGCGACCCTCCTTAGGCAAATATTTATGTTTCCCCTTTCCAAAATCCTCATTCCCCTCTACAGACTAAACCCTTGATGTAGGAGACCACCCACTGATTACGCTATTGAGGCTAGTCGACGGCGGCCTGAAGTGACTCCCTTTTGTTGCCCCCTTCCGTCGCTGGCCTTCGTCGTGCATCACCAACATCTCCTAGGTCATTGTGGTAAGTCTATTGTGCGTACTCTTCATTATTTCCATCGCCCCCTTGTGTTTACTACCTCTGTATGTGCCTTGGACATGAATCCGTTCCCATTATTTTCCCATCTATTAGATGGCACGACGAGGAAAGAGAAGGGCTTCTTCGTAGCAGCAAAAAGCCTCGGCTATAATATCAGATTCTGAAAAGAAAATATTGGAAACGATAGAAGCAAGCAATGTAAAAATCAGGGAAAATAATTTTGCACACATGTTCCTTATATGCCCATCCTCTCACGAAGAACCAGTTGTTCTTGGAGAGAACAATCTTAGAGATGAGGTGTGTATACTTTTCTAGTTGTAGTTTTACCATTACTGATTTCCCATAAATTCAACCTTTTCCATTACTAATTTAACCTTAAATTTCACTTGCAGCCTGCCGCACTAGATGAGTCCAAGGGTGAACATGAAGATCCTTTGTTTGAAGAAGGTCAGGGGGTTGATGAGGATGAAGAGGTATAGAAAGAAGTACAAGATGATGGGACCGAGGATGACAACAACAAAGATGAAAGTGGTATTAATAATGAGGAAGATGAAGAGGAAGAGGCATGGGCATACGAAGACAAAGAGGAAAATGAAGGTACATTGTTGATGACCCAAAAATATAGGGGATCATATCGCAGTATTTTTGATAAGTAAGAGTGTCGAACCCAACGAGGAGCAGAAGGTGCTGGCTAGTGGTATGGATCAGGAATTCTCTGCAAATACTTAGCAAACGTATTTTTAGAGTTTTTTGATAAAGCAAGTAAACGAAGTACGAGCAAATAAAAGACAATAAGAATAAATGCAGCGAGTGGCCCAATCCTTTATGCAGCAAAGGACAAGCCGGTTGTATTACTTAAGATGACCAAACGTTCTCGAGGACACATAGGAAGACTGTCAAGTGCTTTCGCTTCATGTAGTTGATTAATCTTCTTTAGCTTGCTAAGTGTTGTGTGGGTGAACCTGTGCTAATGTACCGACCTTCCTAGGACTAATACATACTTGTGATTATACCCCTTGCAAGCATCCGTAAGTAGAAGAAAGTAATTAAGGTAGAAACCTAACCGTAGCTTTAAACTCTAAGACCCTTACGTCCCTTGTGCAATGGTTTCCTAAGGGGGTTCGGGTTTCTGTCACTCCGGCAACCCCTACGATTAGTAGCCAAATACACAATGCATTCCCCTAGGCCCATATAGGTGAAGTGTCATGTAGTCGATGTTCACATAACACCACTAGAAGAAGTACACCACAACTTAAATATCAAACTATTGAATCTTTCTCAACGCAACTCCACTACTAACAACATGACTTCTCTCATGTCCTCAAGAACAAAACGAACTACTCACAAGACATCATATGGATCATGATTAGAGATGGAATAATGATGTATAACAATCTGAACATAAACAATAATTCAATGGTTCACTCAATAGCATCAACTACAAAGAGTAATCAACACCGGGAAAGTTCCCCTAAGAACTATGCAAGATTCAACCAATTGTTACAACAATATGGAGATGGTGATGAGGGTGCTGATGATGATGGTAATGGTGATGATGATGATCCCGATGAAGTCCAGCTTGATGGTGGTGTTGATGGCGACGATCTCCCCTCTCTGGGAAGGAATTCCACCGGCAGAAATCTATCTGCCGGAGAGATCTTTCTCTCTCGGTGTTTTCCGCCCCGTAGAGGCGGCGGAATCTTTCTATGGTCGCCCCCGAGTCTTAGGGTTTCGGGAGGATAATATATGCCAGAGGGGAGAGCCAGAGGTGGGCCAGGGCGGTGGCCCGCGCCAGGGGGTGGTGTGGGCCCCCTATGGCCCATCTCCACTCCTCCTTCTGGCATCCTTCGTCTTTTGGAAAAATAGGATTTTCCGTATATTTTCCCGGATTTTCTGATCTTCGCGAATTTCGCCTCCAAATAACACCTTTCCATCAGAATCCTGACTGCAGCGGTCCATGCTCCAAAAGTCATCAACCATGCAAAACCAGATGAAATAACATAAGTATCACCTCTTAATATGAAATATATCAATAAATAACAGTGAATTATGACATAGAATAGTGATGCAAAATGGACGTATCAACTCCCCCCAAGCTTAGACTTCGCTTGTCCTCAAGCGAAACTGAGCTCAATAAACATGGCCTCAGGTTTATAGAGTGAAGTGTCGATAAAATAATACGGACAAGAAGCATCACATTCATCATTACATAGATCATAATAGAAGACAACTCACTACTATATAACTTAACTTGCAATAAGTAAAGGAAACACAATAAAGATACATAAAGTGAATCATAATTGGTAATGGCAAACTTAGCTCTTGGTCAAAGAATAGTTGATAATTTGCTGGAGTTCACAAATAACTGGTTTTCAATGATAGCTTTCAAAGTAGTAATCACCAAGATAAGAGCAATGTGCAAAACAAGGAACATAAGAAACATGATTTGAATAAGTCATCATATGAATGAATGAAACACAACAACTCAAAATACTTGCTGAGATAGAGAGGAATAGGTTCACTGACTCAACTACAGAGTAAAAGAAAGGCCCTTCGCAGAGGGAGGCAGGGATTTCAAGTTTCATAAAGAGCTCCCAAAAATTATGATACTTACTAGCTTTCAGCTCTCATTGCCCCTATCATAGGCATCTTTAGGTGATTAAGGTTAAAGTGACACAACTAAGAGGATATGCTTGACAAGTTATAAACTGAAGTCCCATGCCCCTTACATACGAAGACTGAACCTCATGCTACTCAACTTCAATCACGAGTAAGCTCTTGTCATTGTAAATACATGTGTATCATCGAGAACCGCCAACGGGGTACCCCTTGCACATGACACATGAGCTATCCCATAATCAAAATGACAAGGCAAGCAGACAGTGAGCATCTCAGCAATCTTTTTATTTGCTATTTGCATAGGTTTTTATTGAGGATACTTCATAGAATGCTCACTATAGTTTTGCTGCAAGTTTCCACCATGATTATGCATGGCTTTGGCTAGCAGACCAGGCGTTTCTCTAACACACATATAAACTCCATGATCTTACAAGTTCCACTTTTATTTCACACCGCCGGGATCCATAAGCAAAAGAACATGATATTAACTAGGTACAAAGTACCAATGCAGTGTTGAAAGCGTTCCCCATGATACATGGTTCTGCTAACTTCAACTCATAAAGCGCAAGCATATACGCAACAAAGAAGGACCCAATGGTTTAGGTTTATTAAGTGCAAGAAAAGTAAAGTGTGCCATCAAGTTCGTGAGAGCTTTAATCACTAATTTTCACATAACAAGTTTAATTTGGAAGGTAGATAAAAACAGGAATTTACTTGGAATAGCAATAATGCTAATAGGTAGGTATGGTGGACACAAATGGCATGGTTTTTGGTTTAAGGATGGGATGCACGAGAAGAATTCCCTCTCGGTACAGGTTTTTGGCTAGCAAGGCTGGGTAGCAAGTATAAGAGTTGAAGGAAACAACCAAACATACAAGTGATAAAGAAACACATGCAATCTTCCTTGGAAGCACAAAAGATCTTAACTAGAGAATACTAAACTTATGAGCAACTCAAGAAAGAAAGATGATGAAATTATATTTCTTAGAGTACTTTAATCTTTTCATTCAATTCTCAAAAATAGTGTTGCTACTGACCAAGCCATGTTTGCCAAAACCAACTAAATTAACTCAATGATCCCAAAGTGATACCAATACTAACAACAAGATCAATCATATAAACACGAATTGAAAACTAATATAAGATATGCAAAAGAGTAAATGATAGAACTTCTCATTAATATTCTATAACGGCAACTCACACCTAGGGATACATATCTAACGAGAGAGGGGACACTTCCATAATGCAAACCATCCTACATGATAACTTCTCTATTCATGATATGACTCTACTAAAAAGGTAAAAAGGTAGAAGATAGTGATGTGATACCGCGACACTCCCCAAGCTTGGAACAAACCAAGGGGATGCCAAACCTGATGACGAACTACTCCTTCGGTGGTGGTGGTGGTAATATTTTCTTAGTTGTCATGAGGAAATCTTCCAGCATCTTGTGAAGCCTATTATTCTCCCATTGAAGCATGTCCACCTTCCTCCTCAAGTCTCGGTACTTATCGTAGAACTCCTTAGTGACTCGTAGGGATTCAGTTGATGCAGGGCAAGAGACTAAAGGTACCAGTCCCTACTTGGGGTCTTGGAGATCTTCCTCCATAGGCTCCTTCCCCTTATCCTTGGCGGACACCATTGTGCTTATAAACTTTCAAGAATAGTTCTTGGCAGAAACAGATCGAAACAAAAACATGACGAAAACACGATATACAAACCTCGGGGGATCCGAGGGATTATATATTACAAAGTTTCATAGCAAAAGGAAGGTACTAGGAGAAAACAAGTCAGAGGCGGCGTCGGGAGTGGACACACCACCTGGTGGCGCGGCCTGGGGTGGGCCCGCACCACAGGGTGCTGTGAGCCACCCTGGCTCCATTTCCGTCCCTCTTTCGCTTCGTAGCTTTCCTTATTGACTAAAAACTACAAAAATATAGTTGGATAGTATTTTTGTGGAACTTTTCTTACCAGAACTGTTACCTATTTGAAAACGGACTCTGCAGGTCTCTGAATTTGGTATTTGATAGATTCTTCAGGAGTCACCACTTGAATAACTTCAATATCTTCATCTTTGTACACTTATTACTCGAGTCAAGAAACCTTTCACTTCCTTATTACACTATTATCTCCACTAACCTAGAAATTTCTTTCACACAAAACTTCACACAGTTCTCATTAGCAACATTAGTATAAGTGAAGTGATAAAACCTCTTAGGTCCAATTTCAACTGAAAACCATCAAAACGTAAGCTACTGTGGCAACTCCTTCCGAAAACCCAAAAAGAATTCAAACAGGAAATCGAATAAAGAAGGAAATGCAAGAGTGGCAAAACCTGTCAAAACAGAGCAGCAGGTAAAGATCAATTTTTTCAAAACTCTTCTGTTGCTGAAATCAAAAAGTGCAAAACTAACGAAAGTTAAATAACAACCTGGGGCAGAATCACAACAAATTACATCTCAATCCGACATACAGAGATCTCTCACAAATTTTTACGGTGAAGCACAAAAATCTATTTTGGGACAGCAACTTCCACAAATATTACTTCTCTCTCATTAGAGGTTGATCTTGACACAAAAACCAAACAAAAAGGATAAGTAGAGGTTATTACCGAAGTAATAACTTCCAAGACTCAAAGAAAGAAACACATACTGAAAGCAAAAAAAATTTGGGTTGTCTCCCAAAAAGCTCTTTCTTTATAGCCATTAAGATGGGCATGATAATTTTGATGATGCTCACATAAGAATATGAATTTAAGTGAAAGAGAGCATTAAGAAGCAAAAATTCACACATTTAAGTCTAACCCACTTACTATGCAAGGGAATTTTGTAAACAAACAAGTTGTTGAAACCAGAGGCTACTAGCATAGGAAGGCAAAATAAGTGCAACATAAAAACTTTAAGCATAAAACGAGGAAACTTGATATTATTGAGATACATAAGAACACTTTTCCCTCTCTCATAGTAACCTTCAGTATCATGCATAAACTTAACAATATAGTTATCACAAGGACCATCCTAACAATGATCACTTATTCTAACAGAAAACACAAGAACACTAGCTCTCATAACACTACTTTATGAAACAATATTAGAGGTATCTTTACAAAGGATAGTGTGTCCCTCTTCTACATATTTGGTGACAAAGTCTTTCACATTTGCTATTATAGGTTCATCAACCATTTGTTTATCAGATTCAACTGCTTTGCTTATACTTTCATCAACCACACTAGCTATCATAGAATGTTCCTTTACCTTGACTGGGAAAGGAATTTTATCAATATAAGGCTTAGGTAAAACATGATTAGCAGTATAAACTTCAGTATTTCTTGCAGGAACAATCTTAGCAACATCTTTATATGGTACATGATACTTATTCCACTTCTTTTTAGGCACTTCAATGTAGGAAGCAAAAGCCTTAAAATAAGTTGCAATAGCTTGAGAGTCTAGACCATAAGTATTTTTAATATTTTGAAAGTCATCAGTTCCCATAAAAGATTAAATGCATTCATAATCATAATTTATACCTGACTTTCTTCCTTTGTTATTCTCCCAAGCTTCAGCATTATCTTGAATACGGTCCAGAAGATCCCATTTAGCTTCTTCTTCCATGCGAGTGAATGATCCAGCACAAGAAGCATCCAATAAATCCTTATCATGTAGAGGGAGCCTTGCATAAAAGTTATTAATAATCATATTGTTGGGGAGCTCATGAATGGGACATTTGAGCATTAGTAACTTCAATCTCCCCCAAGCTTGAGCTGTACTCTCTCCATCAGGAGGCCAAAAGTTGTATATTTGATTCTGATCTTTATGAATCTAACTAGGAGGATAAAACTTTGAATAAAAGAGAGGCACTATTTCCTCCCATTCCAGAGCTTGACCATTCTTCAGCAGCTTATACCATTCCTCAGCTCTTCCTTTCAGTGATAATGAGAATAACTTCTTCTTAACTTGATCTGTAGTAATACCTACACACTTGAACAACCCACATAATTCGTGTATAAAGAGTAAATAATCACCGGGATGGACAGTTCCATCCCCAACATAGTAGTTATCCATAACACGATCAATAATTCTTGTAGGTATTTTAAAAACATCATTCTCAGCAGGTGGTGGCTCATCTACTACCTTAGCAGTGGTAGTAGCATTACCAAATAAGAAACTCAGTGAATTATCCATAATGAAAATAAAGCAACTAACAGAAGTAAACAATACTCATAGTAGAAGTTTCTTTTACCAGTTCCACTTTCCAATAGCGCTTCACTCCCCGGCAACGGCGCCAGAAAATAGTCTTGATGACCCGCAAGTATAGGGGGTGTATCGCAGTATTTTCAATAAGTAAGAGTGTTGAACCCAACGAGGAGCAGAATGTGCTGGCTAGTGGTATGGATCAGGAATTCTCTGCAAATACTTAGCAAACAGATTTTTAGGGGTTTTTGATAAAGCAAGTAAATGAAGTACGAGTAAATAAAAGACAATAAGAATAAATGCAGCAAGTGTCCCAATCCTTTATGCAGCAAAGGACAAGCCGGTTGTATTACTTAAGATGACCAAACGTTCTCGAGGACACATGGGAAGACTGTCAAGTGCTTTCGCTTCATGTAGTTGATTAATCTTCTTTAGCTTGCTAAGTGTTGTGTGGGTGAACCTGTGATAATGTACCGACCTTCCTAGGACTAATACATACTTGTGATTATACCCCTAGCAAACATCCGTAAGTACAAGAAAGTAATTAAGGTAGAAACCTAACCACGGCTTTAAACTCTAAGATCCTTACGTCCCTTGTGCAATGGTTTCCTAACGGGTGTTCAGGTTTCTGTCACTCCGGCAACCCCTACGATTAGTAGCCAAATATACAATGCATTTCCCTAGGCCCATATAGGTGAAGTGTCATGTAGTCGACGTTCACATAACACCACTAGAAGAAGTACATCACAACTTAAAGTTCAAACTATTGAATATTTCTCAACGCAACTCCACTACTAACAACATGAATTCTCCCATGTCCTCAAGAACAAAACGAACTACTCACAAGACATCATATGGATCATGATTAGAGATGGAATAATGATGTATAACAATCTGAACATAAACAATAATTCAATGGTTCACTCAATAGCATCAACTATAAAGCGTAATCAACACCAGGAAAGTTTCCCCTAAGAACTATGCAAGATTCAACCAATTGTTATAGCAATATGGAGATGGTGATGAGAGTGCTGTTGATAATGATGGTGGTTATTATTATTATGATGATGATGATCCCGATGAAGTCCAGCTTGATGGTGGTGTTGATGGCGACGATATCCCCTCTCCGGGAAAGAATTCCCCTGGCAGAAATCTGTCTGCCGGAGAGATCTTTCTCTCTCGGTGTTTTCCGCCCTGCAGAGGTGGCATAATCTTTCTGTGGTCACCCTCGAGTCTTAGGGTTTCAGGAGGATAATATACGCCAGAGGGGAGAGCTAGAGGTGGGCCAGGGCGGCCAAACCACCTGGTGCCGCGGCCTAGGGTGGCCCGCGCCAGGGGTGCTGTGGGCCCCCTGTGGCCCATCTCCACTCCTCCTTCTGACATCCTTCGTCTTCTAGAAAAATAGGATTTTCCGTATATTTTCCCGGATTTTCTGATCTTCGCAAATTTTGCCTCCAAACAACACCTTTTCCATTAGAATCCTGACTGCAGCGGTCCATGCTCCAAAAGTCATCAACCATGCAAAAGAAGATAAAATAACATAAGTATTACCTCTTAATATGAAATATATCAATGAATAATAGTGAATTATGACATAGAATAGTGATACAAAATGGACGTATCAATTGTGCAATATGAATTTTAGTCCATGATGCAAACTGAATTTCAGTGCACAGTGCTAACTGAATTTCAGTGCACAGTGCTAACTGAATTTTAGTGCAAACTAAATTTTACTGTATAGTGCCAACTGAATTTTTGTGTATAGTGCTAAATGAATTCTAGTGCACATAACATAGCTTCCTATCCGGAGTTATATGCATGCATCCTTGATACATGCAGTGTGAGTGATGAATGGGAGGAACATGAGGGGTCCTACTAAGATGGGATCAATAACAACCAGTAATGGAAGGTTCAAAGTTTTTGTCAAATTCAATAAATTAGGCCAGTTTGTGGGATTGCTATGACCAACTTTACTCACTATGTTCCTACCTGGTAAAAAAAAGGGTGACATGTCCTTCGGATTTACATACTAGAGGGGAAGCTAATCAGAAGCAGAAGTTGTGGGACGTACTAAACATAATCAAATCTTTTATGTATTAACCCTTCTTGCTATTTTATATCGATCTTATTATCCTAACACATGTTTCTCAAAATATAGAAATATTTTGATATTGATCTTTTGTGTAAAGATTGGGTGATGAGAGCAACTGGAAAGAAATGATGTTATTTCAAAAGCACGCTGAAGAAGTTGTATTACAAACCTGATTTGACTGTTGAGGAGAACGTTGCAAATGGTTGTGGAGATAGAATGCCACACACTGATTGGGCAACGTTGTGTGAGTATTGGAGTTTGGACTCCACCAAGGAAAAAGCTGGAAAGAATATAGAAAACCATGTCAATCAAACAAATGTCCACCATACTTTTGGATCAGGGATATTTTCTAGGGCGAGGTACATAGGGGTGAGTACCATCTAAGTTATCTACGCATACTTGGTATCCATTTTCTAAATCTTTACATAGATTTTTTGCTTGATATCCTCTTTCTGAATGTTTATATATTTGATTAGGAGAAAGCTCATAATCATCCAATTACAAGAGATGAATTATACAGAGCCACACACATGACCAAAGACAACGTAGTTGTTGATGAAGTGGCTGAGAGAAATATTTTAAGTTATTATTCACTATCTTCTAATATACGATGTATATATGTGATGCTTAATGCTAGTGCTAATGCTAGCACGAACAATATTCTAGGCCAATGTGCAAAGAGAAGTTCTACTTGATCCAGACCTTGAGCACAAATATATTGAAGAAGGTGACCTTTATGCCTATGCCTTTCTGAAAGATACAAGAGGCTGAGTTCGTGGATTGTGGTTGTTACCTCATGCTGGCAAGGCGGTTGAGATTGTAAGAACATCTGCGAGGTGTACAGAAATAACAGAGGAGAACTGTGAGCTTAGGGCATCGAATGCTGTCCTTATCGCCAGGTTGGATGCCCAAGAGGAAAGAATGAATACAATATATAAGTTGGATAGTCAAGAAATTTTTGCTAACCAATCTTGCATAGTAGCATAGAGCACTAGTCAACCAGAAGTTTGTGGGGAATTATCTCTTTCAAGAATGTCTGAAGCTCTGTAGCCTATCCCAAAAGTGGCATTTTCTTATGCCATAGCTCTCAAAATTCCTAAAGTGGCACCTCACTCTGTGCTACCTCCTTGTGGTGCTATAATTACTCTCCGCTCAATTGTCAAAAGTGTTGAAGTTGTTTCTCGTTCTGTGCTAGCTCGACCTATTGCATCTACTAGAAGAATTCAAACTCCTCCCCATACTCATGTATTGTCGACTATTGTTGATGTTGTGCTTACTCTGGAAGAAGTTGGACATGATCTGACTCTAGTTGATTTTGTGATAACTAGCGTAGTTGTTGATCTAAAGTGCTAACTCCGGATGGTGCTCTGGTACACCTCTAGATGGTGATGATGTTGCTATAACTACCCCTCTAGATACTGTTGATGCTGCTATAACCACCACTCTAGATACTGCTAAGGCTACCCACCACACTACTGATGTTGCTTCGAAGGGAGCTGTAGTTTCATTTGTTGGTGGAACTAGTTCCAAGAAGAAGAAATCAGGGGATCGTTCTAGGCCTCTAGTTTTCATGCACTTGTCATAGGTGATCATTGCACAATGCAGTACTTACTTCATCCTATTATAGTGTTATGCATTAAATTGTTGATCTCTGCACTTTTATAGTCTACGGACCAACATGAAGAGGAAGTTCTCAAGGTTTTGAGTTCGACTAATTGCGCAACTCAAGTATATATATTTTATATGTATGTTAACTTTCAGGAATGCATATATTGTTGATGCTACAATAACTTCCTATAGATTGAAGCAAGAGTGGGTCTATGATCCATGACAAGTGATAGGACAATTGCATTTGGTAAATTAACTTCCACGGACAAGTATGCACTATGGGATGATGGGCAATCATTAGGGGATTGCTGTGAGATCCTAATTGATGTTGTAGTGGAAAAGCATATGCCACTACCTAGGCCACTCGCAAAGGTTAAAAAGTTGGGTCAAGCTCTTCACGTCAACATTGATTGGACATTTGCAAATGTACGTGAATATTAATTCCCACCTTCCATATTTATTAAATGCGCATATCCTGAAAAATATTTATTTATTGACTTCATAGGTTATAGAGGCAGAAGGAGCTCCTGGGTCCAACAGTAGACCTATTTCTATTATTGAACTGAACAAAAGTATGTCTGATCTTATAGCTAGTATATATGCTACCATACATGTTTCTTTGTTTGCACCAAAGTGATTTATAGTTCCTCTTACTCCTTGTTCAGTTTGTTGTAGACTCAACTGAAGACCACGCAATCAAGACTTCATTGTACCACTTGTTACCCTAGAGGAAATGGGTTCCCTATTCATCAAAAATTGATTTAATCTGTGTGGCGTCGATCACACTTAAACTTCTCTTGAAAACTTATGTGATGGATGTGTCAAAATGATTATGATGCCTTTTGTAGTGCTACAGTGTGTGTGTTGGATACTCTATTATGCTATATATCCTTGTGTTGTGATATTTAAAAGCATCATGTGTGATTTATATTACTATTTTCTGTGATATGGGGTAAATTAGGGGAACCCTAATATAGAAACTGTAGGCTAAATTGCTACACTGAGAAAGAGCATTGGGAGCAGTAACAATTATGCCGTGCACAGGGTACGTAGGACGACACCATATTTTTCCATCATCTCACAACTTCCATGACATGTACACAGTGATGGCCTACAATTGTCCGCAACGTTAACACCTTGCTGGCGTGAAACCGCTAAGTCGGCGGATGATATTGTACCAAGCTAGAAAAGCGTCTGCACTTTTTCCGACGCAGTTATTCCTTGCGCCTTTTTTATTTACCCGCTATCACGAGTGAGTTAATTAGGCGTGTGCCTCGGCATCTATAAGTGGCAGGGGCCGACGTCCGTGTTGTAGTGATATGGGTGGTAAGCCTTCGATAAGGTGGATCTGTATACAAATAATAGTTATATGATCAACGTAAAATAGCTTGATCATGGATTCTATTTTCACAACATGAAACATATTGTTAATAGTTATGGCAACACTATTTAACTTGTTATTACTTGCATAAAAATACATGTTCATAATACAGTAAGTTTTTTATAAATGTTGTCTACCACCTTAATTTTGGTAAATAAAGCTTCTTTAACGTACAACCTACCTGGTAGCCTTATAATACACCACATAATAGTTTGCATATTTACCGATGCTATCAGTCCCTTTTTAGAGCTTTTTCACAATATAGATCCACGATGCATACATGAGGATGTAACATGATGTGAAAACTTTAATATGCACACAACCCACGAAAACAATGTCTAAGCAACACATGATATATATTGAGCTTACCAAACTTCTTATTAATGAGCATGTAAACTTTATTGCCTTGAATGTACCGCAAGACATTTTGACTGCTTTTCTAGTGGTCCATTTCTAGATTTAATGTACATTTGCCAATTATCCGGATTGTAAATAGGAAGTGTTCATACTTGAATACACATGTCGCTTCTGATAGAAGCATAGGGACCCTACATTATCTTATCAGTTTAAAATGGTTACTTGGACACTGAAATGTCCACCTTTATTGCCCTTAACTTCAATAGTAGGTGAGATAAAGTAATAGTGCATAATATTTTTGTTTCATACTCTATCAATGTATGTCATGATAATAGAACGTATACTCATGTTGGACCTATATCATGGTGAACATAAATATAAGCAAAGTATGAGGCATTACCATGATACTTATATCATAATTATAAGATATAAATCTCTTTGCTAGCCAATAATATTTTATCTACATACAATAGTGAAGCTTAGACCCTCTCATCTTATGTATTATTGCTCCAATGCTTATATTAGTTCACATTTGTGTTTCTTTAGACACCATGCCATATGTTAATTTGTCCTTCATAACACAACCTTTTAGATAATCCACACAAAACATTCTTAACTAAGTCAGCATATGAGCATCTCATAATGATAACACAAACATCACGAAACAAGCATTTTCTAGAATTATTTGTTTGAACCTTTTGAGATTTCCTCATAGTCACATCCAATTTTGTAGAGACATTTACAACCTATCACTATTTGACTCATGCAGAGAACTCTATTAAGTTCCATAATCTCATAATCTTCATGCTATGTGCAAAAACCACTAAGATGACCAGTCACATACATTATTTATCACATAGAAATTGTTGAATCTCAACACTAAATGTTGCATAAGGGATTCAATAACTCTCAACCTACATGATGCATATGAAAAAAGATCTAAGGGATTTATCTTTAAGATCTATGTTTATATGCTCCAAGTTCCCAATGATCACACTATTTTGGAGAACATACAACAAAAATACTTCATTTCAGATCTAAACCACAAACACCATTGGGAAGAAGGTGGAAAAAACTTGATGATATAGATGATGTTTGACAGAAATACAATCATAAGCCATATGATACTGGTAAAATCTACCCTAGGGAAGCTTGATACATGATTATAAACAAGGATGGTCAGAAATATAATCATTAGACACATGCTACATCATAATGGACAATGGATTGACGAACTTTCCGCTTTAGCATTCATGTGTAATTCACAATGTTCATAAGGGAGCAAGTAACCTTTAAATAATAAAAGGAGTTTTAATATTAGTGTGATTTGTGATCACTCTTCAAACTAGTCTCCTCTTTGCGCCCCTAGCTGTTAGGCGATGTCTACGCACTTCTATTCTTGTAGACAGTTGTTGGGCTTCCAAGTGCAGAGGTTTGTAGAACAGCAGCAATTTTTCCCTTAAGTGGATTACCTAAGGTTTATCGAACTCAGGGAGGAAGTGGTCAAAGGTATTCCCTCTCAAGCAACCCTGCAATCAAGATACAAGAAGTCTCTTGTGTCCCCAACACACCAAATACACTTGTCAGGTGTATAGGTGCACTAGTTCGGCGAAGAGATAGTGAAATACAAGTGGTATGGATGATTATAAGTGGTAACGGTGATAGAAGATAACTTGATGGCGTGGAAAAGACTAAAGTAAAACTGAAATAAAGATGGAAGTAAGCAAACATGTAACAGATCTAATAGCAAAATGTGTATCAATGCTTAGAAACAAGGCCTAGGGATCATACTTTCACTAGTGAACACTCTCATATAAATATATTTTTCTTGATGATACTACTCTTAACTACTCTCCGGTTGGACACTCTAATCGATGGTAGGGCTATAACAGCTCACCTGAAAGTAAGCCTTTCCCATCTACAAAACCCCACACTGTCACCTTGAGTACTAGATGAGTCCAACAAACACCACAATTTCATAAAGATATCCAACTCCAAATATAACTCATAACAAGTATTTGTAATCTCTAGCCTAAGTGCCACCATGGTGAGCACGCTGTCACTTTCACACACATGGGGAGAGCAGAGATTCATTAAAGCACTTGAGTAGCAGAATAGATCTATAGATTACAAGCTCATGATCTCAATAAGGTCATGCATAGAGAGAAAGATGAACACATAGCTACCGGTAGAACCCTTAGCCTCGAGAGAGAACTACTCCCTCCTCATCATGGGGATCAGCAATGGTGATGGAGATGGTGGTGGAGATCGATGGAGATGGCTCCGGGGGCACTTCCTCGTCCCGGCAGGGTGCCGGAACAGAGAGTTTCTGTCCCCGGAATCTTCTTTTCGGTGGCGGCGGCGCTGCGGAACTTTTCGTGGCTAGAGGCTTGATTTTCTAGGGTTTTCGCATCGGGAGGAATATATAGGCGAAAGGGCAAGGTCGGTGGAGGTCGGAGGGGCCCATACCACCTGGTGGCGCGGCTAGGGGGACCCGCCCCACCCTATGGTGTGGTCGGCCCCTGGCCCCTCTCTGTCTCGTCTTCTGGCTCTGTGTTCCCCTCGGTGAAATATTGACTTTAGCTTTTGTCCCGTCCAATTCCGAGAATATTCATTTTCTGACTTCCTGGAACCAAAAACAACAGAAAACAAGCAACTGGCACTGTGGCATCTTATTAATAGGTTAGTCCAAAAAATCATATGAAAAGTACTCCAAAGTGTGGACAAAACACAAGAAAGTGGATAAAACCAAGCATGGAACATCAAAAATTATAGATACATTTGCAATGTATCATTAGGCCAAACGCTTGAGTATTAAATGTCAAATGAGAAGCAAAACATAAAATTCGTAGCCAGATGACACACATAACGTTTATAATATGGTCACACTCGTGATTGATAGACTCTCCGTTCACGTCGTAAGCACGGAAGACGCGCGTAATCTGATAGCGCACGCCTAAGATGTTTGTGCCACATAATTCGTCTCAGAGGCACGTGGATCGGAATCTGACATAGCAAAACAGTACGCAGTATCCTGGACACGTATCATGTACGTGCATACACTAAACATAATATTAATTATTGGTTTTCAATCTTGGAACGCTGAAATACGTTCGATAAGACCGTGGGGCTAACGATAGTGTAAAATATCTGTGTTGCGTCCGCGCTCTTTGGGGCACATCTATTAGGAAGAAAGAAGTATGATAGTAGGCTCAGAGGTGATCGAGTTTAAATAACTCGTTGGTGTTCCAACATGGTGTTTAGCATGTACACGTCTCTATAGGCTCATGACGTCTGCACGTTTGGTTTGCATGAGAACTGCATGCCTTATACTTAGCTGGCTTTTAGAGAGTTTATAGAATTGTTTTTCCTATAACTACAATGATTTGGCTTACCATGTGCATCTATATTATAATCTTTGAACCCGAGTCATGAAGCCGGTGTCAGATCGCAACAGACAGACACATAAATGAATATACATTACACCGTCTTGTATACAAGCTAAAGCTTCTAAGTCGGACACTATCATGGAACTAACAACAATCGTTGCACAATTTCTGAAACAATATTACGTGCGTACACGTTAACTTTTTGCTGCCATGCGAACTACACCATCAAGCGGTGGAAAAAATTCACCAGTATCTTAGCGACAATGGTTGCGTAATAAGAAAAGAAAAGGAAAAGAACAACAACTTCCCATGCTCGATGTATTCAAGACACATCTCGCTCACGTTCCTTTTCATTTGCTGCTCGCCATTATTCCTTGACGTGGGCAACCTCGCTGCCAGGACGGCGAAGGTACAGATCTGACGCATCTGATTCTCGTAGTCACTCGAGTTGTCCGGCGTGTCAACTATTCCCTGTGAGACAGAGACAGAGGTAAGAGAACGGAAAAAGGCATAAGTAGAGGAGGAAGATTGACACACGGATATGCATGTGCACTTCCACGTGAAGATATTGTTATCATCTGCGGGGCTCGAGGTCAAAAACCTACCTAATGTTCAGCTTGCCAGAAGGATCGTGCCACAGCGTGGTGCTTCTATCGTGGAAAATCTTGGTTGTAGTCATTCATTGTTTCTCCGCTGCCGCATAAAAGATTACACGTAGTTGGTTCGTCATCTAGTTTGGTTAAAAAAATAGATTAGTGCTATGTGCAGAGGGAGAAATTCTTCGTAAGAGACACATCAGACAACATGCTTACTGGGAGGGATCCGTTGTGACGTCTCCTTGTGTCCTCTCTATCATGCATCCCACGGCAGAAAAGTATCAGGACAACATGAATAATAGTTTGAGCCAAAACAATCTAGCGCTATTATTTATTCCTGATAAGACTTCTTGTTGGTTCCGTCCTACTTGGCGAATCAACACATTCATAATTGTAAGAGAAGTGAGCATACCATCTCCTATTTAATGAGACATTCCATTCCCCCGAAAAGTGGAAGCTTGAACATAATTTCGACGAGGTCTCATTATTTAGCTGTCTTACAACATTATTGTGCCATAGCACACATAATCACAAAAATAATATTTCATTGAGGACATAAATATTCTCATTACAACGTGAGACTAATATTAAGTGATTTCATTACAAAAACAAAAGATTCATCTGAAGAAGCAAAAATGTGTTTTTTTGTTATTAGTTATTTTCCTCATATTGAAACCGGTGTCCATTGTTGAAAAGGATTACATCTTTAGAAGATTCATTATAAAACATCAAAGATGATGAAAAGTTGTAATGATCTGAATCAAAAGCAAGCTTAATTGTTCTAGTATGTATCACTTTTCGGTTGAAAATGGAAAATGACCTAATTTATTTTAGAAATGACACATGACAATAATCAATGTTTATTAGAATATTGTCATGTACCATGATAATTGCTCATAAATAAGATCTCTAATCAAATTTCTTGTTGTTTACATTTTTACTAGAGAACCAAAAAATCACATAATGACCAGTAAGAACATTTGCTAAGTTTATAGCCAACGTTAACATAAAGCATCCACAGAATGCAACCCATTGTGTTAATAAACACATGGATTCATAGTTTCCTCATTGATAGTTTTGTTGGGGAACGCACTAAGCAAAACAAAACAAATTAGCGTATAATAACCGATCATATGCGAGCTGAGAGGCAACAAATCATACCCTCATAGATCAAACTAGCAGAACTTATGTTGATGACGAGATTGATGTAGTTGTGAGTAAATCCCCCCAACTATATTGTCTAATCATGAGTAGATGTATCAACCCTCGAACGCCTCCCATGATCAAGTTTCGCACGTGCAACACATCCACGGTATCCACATGTACGATATCAGCAACACTGCCTCAAAGTGTGATCAAGCACACCTTCAAATAGGAAAAGTGTGGATGAATATCTAGCAGAGCTTCCGCGATCACCGACTAGACTAGATGTAACCGTAGGGCCGAGATCTAGCAACACTTCTGCATCGACGAATAAGAAGCGTCCACAAGGAGTCCTACGTCCGTGTTGGCTAGGGCGATGACATGAGGAGGGGTGACGATGGTAGAGATGGCAGTGCGACAACGCTAGATGGTGATACATTCAAAATGTATCTGCTTTTTCAAGCACTTTGCTCATTGATTTAGTCTTGTATCTCGCTAGAATTGGAATAAAACTGTCACGACTGATTTTTTTTAAGAAAAATCTCCTTTGTATTTTTCGTGCAGGAAACGATGGAAATAATTCCGTGAAAAAATCACATGGAGTTTTTATGGAGAATAAGGCACATGGGCTAGGACGCTGACGAGGTGCCGGGAGGGCCCATGGCATGGCTAAATCCCTCTATCGTGCCATGGTGTCCCCTCGGTCCGTTGAGCCTTGTCTTGCTGCCTCCTTTAGCATAGACCTACATATACCTAAAAAACCTATTATTCTAGGGGATACCGAGATTTTTCGAAAACATGGCATTGATGCCGTTGTGATCTTCATTTTAGAGATCGTATTGGTATTTCTCTCCATGCCAATGAGGGAGATTTCGACACCGTCTTCACCTCATCACCATCTTTGAGTACTTCTATGTAGGCACGTGAAGTGGATGTGAATTGGATGATATTGATCATGTAATAATGCACATCCAAGAGTTGAGGTGCTTTTCTTGAAGATATTCTAGTATGGATATTAATGCACTTTTGCTATGATTAATTCTTGTTACTAGGTCCCAAGTAACATGATTTTCAGTACTGAACTTTTATTGCCCATCATATATTTGATTTGGGTATTTATGTGCATAGTGTATTACCTGTTATGGTGTTGAACCCGCGAACCCTAAAGTGACAGCTAGGGAAAGCAAGGGGAACAAGCTGTAATTTGAGGAATATGCATATTCATGGAGTGTTAATGCATTGTTCTAGGTGACTAGAAAATATCATTCTTAATTATCCAATGTTCCTTAGGTGGCCCCCCTAAAATGGGGGATAGCTTAATTATCCTATGTTCCTTAAGTGGTCCCACTAAAATGGGGATAGGACAATAGACGTTGTGCATGTTAGCACGTATAACTATATTAGGAACACACACTTACATATGAAAAAATTAGAGCCAAGCACCTATATTATATGATTGCTCTTATCCATCCAACTCTTATAACCTCATGCTTACTTTTTAGCCACTAGAAGTTAGAACCGAATACTTTCCGGTGGCAACTACCACTACTATTTCCTCCTTTATTTTACTGTTTTGTTCAACCGTTGCATATACCACTTGCTTTTGTGAGTATTGCTGCACATGTTTGATTTAGAGTGTCGTATCAATTGCTAAAGTCTTATTGGTATTCTTTTGCTACCAACGTGTCGAACTATAAATTTTGACTATACTTCCCATAGAAGCTTTCAGCGATCCCCTACACGTGTGGGTCTCAGGCAGCGGTGGAGCAGCGTCTTGGCTTCCTGGGTTGGTCGGGATAGGGTTGGACTTAGCCACCCATGCACTTCTTTATATAGGGGGCCATCCAGCCCCTTTTACCCTTTCCCAAACCGACATGGGAGGGCAGTTCGAGTCCAAGTGGACTCCTCCCCCAAACTGGCCTAGAGGGGTTGGAGTTCAAGCTGAACTCACCCCCCCACACGCGACCAGTCCTAGGAGGGCACATTCAACCCGTGGCCCATGTTACCTGTCCGGGGTTTGACATTCCGCGGACATTTTGGACATTTCCAGACGTCCAAGATGTTTCTAGATCCTTCCAATGCCTTACAAAAATACCCAAAACTATTTAGAACACTCTCGGTAATATTACGGACACCTCTAGTACATTCTGAGACTCTCAAACAACTTTCGGAATTACTTATCTTTTATCTTCATTCGCACTCACATTCTAAATGTCACTAATCCTTAAGTGTGTGACCCTATTGAAGCCCATCAAGAATTAGAAGTCATGGAAGCACTCGAAGCCCAGGAACCATACATGTTGATCAAGATAGAAGTGCCAACCGATATAGTCATATAGATATAACCAAACTTGTATTCGATCCGTGTTGGACTCTGTGACCCAGCCCCCCATATATAGGATGGGAGGAACCAATGGGGGCACCGTAGGTTTGAGCGAAACACAATCTTTCGTGAATTAGATTGCATCTAGCGAATCGACGACTCTATAAACCTTATGTTTTGAAATTAGCCAGGACTTCAACCCCCTTGTTTGTTGATGGCTCAGTGTCAGCGCCAGCAAAATGTTGGTGCGATGTTGATGTAGAGCTCGTTCGGAACCATAAGAGGAAGGTATGATGAGCACAACAACAAGTTTCTCTCAGTTATGAAACCAAGGTTTAATCGAACCAGTAGGAGCAAGAAAACACCCTAAAGGTGTTGCTAGCTGAGCCTTGGCAGGGCGCACTACCGGTGCTAGAAGCAACGTGGAGACCTGCACAACACAACCACATAACTTTGTCCCCAACTTGCGATGAGGTTGTCAATCTCACCGTGTTTTGCGGAAAACAAAGGTTTAAACGTATCGAATGGAAAGAAGTAAAAGTTTGCAGAAAATAAACACAAAGTAGTAAACAGTTTATAGATTGTATGTAAAAGACAAGGACCGGGATCCATAGTTCACTAGAGGTGGCTCTCCTTAGATAGATAACATGCTAGGTGAACAAATTACAGCGGGGCAATTGACAAACATCGAGAAAGCAATACATGTATATACTAATCATCTTGACTCCTTTGAGATTCGATTGGGGATTATAACATTATACATAGACCGCCATCCAACTGCATCAATGACTAATAATCCACCTTCAGGTTATCATCCGAACCCCCTCCAGTATTAAGCTGCAAGCAACAGATTATTGCTTTACGAACTGCGTGTAAAGTAAACAATACGATTGTTCTATGAACAAAGGATTGTTGTTTTCTCCCTAGTAGCAACAGCACATCTAGTACCTTAGATATTCCTGTCACTTTCCTAGATTACCAGAGGCATGAACCCACTATAGAGCATAAATACTAACTCTTGGAGTTGCTAGCATCTACTTGGCCAAGACAGCTACTAACAACGGAAAGCATGCAATATCACAAATAACAAAGACATGATAGAATCAATAATCAATCTGAAATAGCATCTCAATATCCATCGGATCCCCGCAAACACAACATGCATAATTACAAATAGATGATCTTGATCATGAATGGAGCTCACAAGATCTAGACATGAAAGCACAAAGGAGGAGAACCAGCCATCTAGCTACTACATGGATCCGTAGTCCAAGGATGAACTACTCACGCATCACACCGGAGGCTTGCACGGTGATGAAGAAGGCCTCCAGGGTGAACTCCCCTCTCCGGCAGGGTGCCGGGAAGAGCTTCAGATCCCTCCCGATCTAGGGATGGAGATGACAACGTCTACAGACTCTTTCATGGATTTTTGATCGGGTACTTAGGGTTTTCGTCCCGAGGGCAATATATAGGCGGAAGGAGAGGCCGGGGGGTGCTGGGGTCGGCCAGACCACCCCCTGGCGCGGGCCAGGCCTGGCCGCGCGGCCAGGTGGTGTGGGTGGCCCCCATCCCTTATCCGTCTCGTATTCTGGCATCTGATGACTTCCGGAAAAATAGGCACTTTGGCTTTTGTCCCATCCAATTCCGAGAATATTCATTTTCTGACTTTCGTGGAACCAAAAACAGCAGAAAACACGCAGCTGGCACTGTGACGCTTGTTAATAGGTTAGTCCAAGAAATCATATGAAAAGTACTCCAAAGTGTGGACAAAACACAAGAAAATGGATAAAACCAAGGATGGAACATCAAAAATTATAGATACATTTGCAATGTATCAACATCCCCAAGCTTAACTCCTGCTCGTCCTCGAGTAGGTAAGTGATAAAAAGAAAGAATAATTTTTGAGGTGACATGCACCATCAAAGACTTGATCAAAGTATTTGTAAAACATTCAAAGCTGGGATCATAGTACTTCAATCATAACATGAAAGACAAAGTTCTAGCAATAAGACAAAGAAACTATGATACAACATGAAAAGGCACAAATAAAAGATTTATGAATAACAATGCTTTGCAAGACGTTTGTTTGTTTCACATAAAGAAAACATAGCATAATAGTATTCAGCTTGTCCCTCATAGAGTAGCAAATATAAATGCATAGGACACCTTCAAAGTTCATAAGAGTGACTAGATACAAATAGTTTAAAACAAGCAATATCAAAGTATGCATCAATCAACTAGTCTTGGGACAATGCACATAGAACTAAGAATGACCACTATGCTCTCAAAGTAGGTGCATAAAGATAGAAGGTGGAGACTCAATATATTGGTGGAAGAAAGGCCTTCATAGAAGGAAGTAGGGATTCAAGTCTCGTAAAGAGCTTCCAAATATTATGGTACTTATAGCTTTCAGCTCTCATTGCCCCTATCATAAGCATCTTGAAGTGATTAAGGTTAAAGTGAACAAACAATGATGTACATGCTTGACGAAGTATAAGTTAGAAATCTCATGTCCCTTGTATACGAGGGCCGCTCCTCATGCTACTCAAGTTTAGTCACCGGTAAGTTCTTGTCATTGTAAGTACATGTGTATCATAGAGAACCGCCAACGAGGTACCCCTTGCCCGATGATACGGAAGAATCCCCATATCAAAATGACAAGGCAAGCAGACAACAAGCATCTCAGCAATCTTCTTATTTACCATGAGAATATGGTGCTTTTTTCTCTCTTTCCTCTTTTCATAATCTCATTTTTTTTATTTTTCTCTTTTTTCTCAATATAGGACTCTTTTTTTATAAGAAGAATCCTTCATAGACAACTCATTATGGTTACACTGCAGGTTTCCATCATGTCAGCATGGATTAGACCAGCGGCCCAGGCGTTTCTCTAACACATATACATAACTCCATGGACTTACAAGCTCCCCTTTCATTTCACACCGACGACATCCATATACAAAAGAGCATGATATCAACTAGGTACAAGTACCAAGTGCAATGTTGAAAGCGTTCCCCATGAAAGCATGGTTCTGCTAATTCCCAACAAATAAGTGCAAGCATATACAACATAGACGACACAATGGTTCAAGTTTATTAAGGGCAAGAAAAGTAAAGTGTGCCATCAAGTTCGTGAGAGCTTTAATCACTAGTTTTCTCATAACAAGTTTAATTTGGTAGGTAAACAAAAGCATGAATATACTTGGAATAACATAAGCTAGAAGGTAGGTATGGTGGACTCTTTGGAATAACTTGGTTTAGGGAGTTGCATGCATGAGTGGAACTCATACTTGGTTGTGGAGGCTAGCAAAAGACTAGGAGCGACAAACTAAGAGAGCAATAATGGCCAATAATCATGCAGAGCGACAAAACATCATTGATCAAAGCATAAAGTGATACTACAAGTTGAAAACTAAAGGATCATAAAGGCTATGGTGACTTGAGATAGTCATAACATGGTGTGAGCATGTTCCAAGTCAACCCAAATAAAGCATCAAAGGAGATACCACTATACTATGCTTTAATATGCTAAAACAACGCATGATTCATCCAAGGCACATTAAGCAATCTTAATTGTTTATAACAAGTCATGCTACAGCAAAGAATACTAAGCATAAAGACAAAACAATATCAAGCATGGCATGACAAAGCATAGGCCATAGTAAAAAACGAGCACTTTTTACCACATAAGTATGAACTTTCTTACTCTTTTCCAAACCAAACCAAACTATTTGCAAACCAATGTATGAAAGAGGGGGTCCAACCAATTAATTCAGAAAACTAATAAAACCAAAGCAAACGAAAACAAAATGAAAACGAAAAAGAAGACGCTCCAAGAACAACACAACTGTGCATGAAACAATAAAAATGAAGCGTTTGGAAGAAACCTGGGATTTTTATTGATGAAGAAGGGGATGCCCAGATGCCTTGGGCATCCCCAAGCTTCGACGCTTGTATTCCTTGGATATTTCTTGGGTTGAAACGCATGGCATCCCCAAGCTTGATCTTTAGTCCATCCTTCATCTCATTACTCATTCCTTCCATACACCTGAAATTTTTCCTTCATACAAAACTTCACACAATCTTTATTAGCAACATTAGTGCACTCAAGATAATAAGTCTCAAGGTTCAGTTCTAACACCAAATAAACTTCCATTAGAACATTATCTACTGTAGCACTTCCCTAAAAAAGCTCAATTCTCCAAAAGAACTCAAAAAGGAACCAACAAGAAGCAAATGCAGAAAATGGCAGAAATCTGTCAAAACAGACCAGCAGGTAAAGACGATTTTTTTCAAAGACCTTATGTTGCTC
Organism: Avena eriantha; assembly: GCA_910589775.1. Classification (NCBI taxonomy): domain Eukaryota; kingdom Viridiplantae; phylum Streptophyta; class Magnoliopsida; order Poales; family Poaceae; genus Avena; species Avena eriantha. Next base: position 185,624,197 of record OU342743.1, read on the forward strand.
AAATCAAAAAGTGTTTATCTAACGAAAGTTAGATGATAACCTGGGGCAGAAGCACAAAAATTCACGCCTCAAAAAGACGTTCAGAGATTTTACACGAAGTTTTACGGTGAAGCACAGAAATCTGTTTCGGGACAACAACTTTCCCAATCATTACTTCTCTCTCATTAGAGGTTATTCTTGGCACAAAAAGCAAATAAAAAGGATAAGGAGCGGTTATTACAGAGGTAATAACTTCCAAGACTCATCTAAAACTTTTGGGTTATCTCCCAATAAGGATGAACTACTCACGCATCACACCGGAGGCTTGCATGGTGATGAAGAAGGCCTACAGGGTGAGTTCCCCTCTTCGGCAGGGTGCCGAGAAGAGATTCAGATCCCTCCCGATCTAGGGATGGATATGACGGTGGCTACAGACTCTTTCGTGGATTTTTGATCGGGTACTTAGGGTTTTCGTCCCGAGGGCAATATATAGGCGGAAGGAGAGGCCGAGGGGGTGCTGGGGTCGGCCAGACCACCCCCTGGCGCGGGCCAGGCCTGGCCGCTCGGCCAGGTGGTGTGGCCGGCCCCTAGCCCTTCTCCGTCTCGTATTCTGGCATCTGATGACTTCCGGAAAAATAGGCACTTTGGCTTTTGTCCCGTCCAATTCCGAGAATATTCATTTTCTGACTTTCCTGGAACCAAAAACAGCAGAAAACAGGCAGCTGGCACTGTGACTCTTGTTAATAGGTTAGTCTAAGAAATCATATGAAAAGTACTCCATAGTGTGGACAAAACACAAGAAAGTGGATAAAACCAAGCATGGAACATCAAAAATTATAGATACATTTGCAATGTATTATTTGTCTTATAGGACGATGAAAACACCCGCGCTCTTCTTTTCATCAAACTCAAGTCCATAATCATGAACATTGCGGAGGTTACCCCTCGACACCTATGGGTTCAAATATGTGGACATGTACGTCTGGAACACCTTCTGTAACAATGATCAATGTCGAGTGCTTGATAACCGCATCAACCCCCACACATAACATAAAGATCTTTATCGTGTGAACCTTCTATATTACTTAACGATACATGTGGTATTGCTTCTCAATACTTTACATGACCCGATGTGAAACTGTTATGTTATCCTCAGTACCTGACATGCACTCCTTTATTCATTTCGAATTAGCGATGTTCCTTTGACATAACAACTTAGTCACGTGTCTAACCAGACGATGACGAACATTATGATACTTGAGTAGGTGGCTCGAAGTGTATCTCTCCATTATTAGAGTACTAATTCCCATAACTATATAATGTAGACTATGGAATACTATCTCAAATGAACGAAGACCACCTTATTGTCTCTTAGTTACGAGGCAATGTTTGATGATCTCATGACATCCATATTGTATCCAAGTCCACACAAGTATCATGAGTAAATAATAGTGCTAGATTGTTTCAGCTCAAACTATTATCCACTTCGTCACGATTCTTTTTGACCGTGGGATGGACGCCGAAAAGGACACGCGGCGACGTTGCAACAGAGCCTTGCTATCCCGTGAGGCGGGTCCCACTGCGGGCTAGGGAGAAAGATTCCATACCGCGAACGGATGTACTGTGCGCCATCATACCCAACGTCACTAGACGGTGGACCATGGACTCGTTGTTAGCCTGCGTGGGCTGAACCTCCCTTTGTGAGAGGTGTTCCTGACGCGACATGCTTCCACACCTGCCGGGTGGCGGCGCCCGGTAGGAGCCGACGTGGCGCCGTTAGCCCATGCCATCCGCGGACTCTCGCGGTCATGGGACCCACCCGGTACCGACGTGGCGCTGTGACCCCATGTCGTCCACGTTTCTCGCGGACATGGGACCCGTTGAGAGCATACGTGGTGTCGTAGACTCTATTCGGACCTAGTTTCTCGCAGTTATGGGCCTACCACCATCCGATGTGGCGGTGCAAACCCATGTCATCTGTGGGTGTAGATTGTAGACGATGCGGGTTCTCATGGACGGAGAGCCGACCTGGCGACATAGACCGTAGAGGTCCACGGTTTCTCGAGGTGATGTCGTACCATGTTCACGTGCAAGCCTGAACTGGCATTGTAGGGCATAGATGTACGCTTATTTTCACTGCAATATCATACTGTGGGATCCGTTAGGGAGACATAGTGGCTAAGGAAACTCCCGCCTTGCGCGTTAGTATAAATCAATACCCAAGATGGCCTCTCACTAGAACATATTTTGCAATTCTGTAACCTTTGGAAAAGGTTGCAATCGGTGCATTTGGACGCAAGCACTCTGGATTCCACTACTTGGAAGCTTACAAATAACGGTTTCTATCCGTCCAAGTCGGCGTATAATTTCCAATTCTTAGGGAAAACCAACTCACACATTCCTTCCTTGGTTTGGAAGCCGTGGGCGTCCCCTAAATGCAAGATTTTTGCTTCGTTGATACTCAAAAATAGAGTTTGGACAACATATAGAATTGATAAAATACAATGGCCTAGTTGTGGGCAATGCAAGCTTTACAGCCGATCACAGGATACCGTGGAACAACTTATATTCAAATGTTTCTTCACTACATGTATATAGAATATCGTTAAGGATTGGCTTGGACTACATGATGTTGACTCCTTTAGTTGGCACACCATGCGCAATGTTGAAGAGTGGTGGAGGGAGATGGTCCACAAGAAAGGGCAGTCAAGGAAGGCCATGGCCTCCCTCGTAATGATGTTGTCTTGGAAAATTTGAAAAGAAAGAAACGTCTGTGTTTTCTGTGTTTTTCGGAACACCGCCACTACCTCCAATATGCTAATAATTAAAATCAAAGAGGAACTGGCTTTGTGGAGCCTAGCCGGTGCTAAGGCTTTGAGTGTAGCTTTACAATGAGAGTAGGCCTTTTACTTTGGGCTTTACGTTTCTGTCAAGAATGTTGGTTTGTAAGACCTCTTAAACCTCTTCTATTTAAATGAAATGGAAAGTCTTTTGCCTTGTTTAAAAAAAAAATCTTCGGTGAATAGTTCCCGTGGCACGATGCTAGCCGAGTATGGGACGACGATGGGTGGTTGTGGTGTGCGCGTTGGAGTGTGACCAACTCTGCGGCGCGGCGACATGATTCTAGACGACGGTCGGCGGCAAGCCAAAATGTGAGACAACAGTTGCGGCCGCACGAAGTGCTAGGAGTCCATGTTAGTAGTTTGCAAATTGGTCTTTTTATGTATTTTCGGCAGTTGTACTTGATGAATTATGAAAAATGAACTCTTGTGGGTCATTCGTTTTGTTTTATAGACTTCCTTTCGTGTCTTATATATATATATATATTTTTTTGATCTTATAAGTTCGCCCCCAGTCTCTATTTCTGGCTCCGCCAATGGGTGCAAGTTGGGTTGCAACTAAAATTTCTAAGTTGCATGTGAGTTGTAAATTAAAAAATGTTGGCGTGGTAAAATAACTATTGACATAGTAAAGAACTCAAGATTGTGCGAGAACTAAGGTAATTCTAGGTCCATTAAATTAGCCACACTTTCGCAAAAACAAAAACACCACACCCTTTATTATATTATATTTAAAAAAAAACAAGTATAGAACATCCGTGGACATATCGTGCGCTCTTCAGTTCTGCTAAACCAACTTGACCCGGTCGGCTATGCCTTGTGGTGCTGGGCGGCCCTCTGGGCCGGCTCAGTTGAGCACGAAGACTAGCTCCCAGCTTCCACCAGCTCCAAACCCTATATATACCCCCCTGACCTACAGGCTACACAAGCTCAAACTACAATCGTACAACCGTACAGGCACTGAAGTACAACTAGCCAATAGTCAACAGGAGAAAGCGATCGCGAGAACCCTCCTCCTGCTCATCTCGGACCGGACCAGACCGGCCACACCAAGATCGAGCAATGCCGTCGTCGTCGCAAGCCCTAGCCCTCGTCTCGTTCGCCCTCCTTCTCATCTACTCCACTCCCCTCCTCGCCGATGCGCAACAGTCACCGGCGGCGCCCGACGTGTGCGCCGACCCGGCGCTGGACGGCGCCTGCCACAACGTGCCCAAGGCGCTGCGCCTGAAGCTGATCGCCATCCCGACCATCCTCATCTCGAGCGTGATCGGCGTGTGCCTGCCCCTCTTCGCACGGTCGGTGCCGGCGCTCCAGCCCGACCGCAGCCTCTTCTCCGTCGTCAAGGCCTTCGCGTCGGGCGTCATCCTCGCCACCGGGTACATGCACGTGCTGCCGGACTCGTTCAACAACCTCACCTCCCCCTGCCTCCCCAAGAAGCCGTGGGGGGACTTCCCCTTCACCGCCTTCGTCGCCATGCTCGCCGCCGTCTTCACGCTCATGATCGACTCGCTCATGCTCACCTTCTACAACAGGAAGAAGGGCGGCGCTAGCGGCCCCAGCACCGCTGCGGTCGCGGATCACGAGAGCCCCGAGCAGGAAGCACACTGGCACAGCCACGGCCACGGTCATGGCCACGGCATGGCCGTAGCCAAGCCCGATGACGCCGAGGCCGCCCAGATGCAGCTGCGCCGGAACCGCGTCGTCGTTCAGGTAATCTTGCGTTGCACTTCACACTTGCTGGGGCTGCTACTAATTTAGTTATATTTTTTTTCTTGCTGTCACTGATCAATGAACTTGTACTTCTAGCAAATAGAGTACTACTCCCTCCGTTTCAAAATATAAGATGTTTTAGTTTTATGAAAGGAGTGTATCTAGACTCCTTTTAGTATCTAGGTTCACTCTAAACCTAAACGAACCTACACATCAAAAGATGTGTAGATACACTTTATTCACAAAAGCTAAACGTCTTATATTTTGAAATGGAGGGAGTAGTATCCAAGTCAAGCCTGCGTACGCGTAGTACGGGAACCGTACGCCCGTGCCAAATAGGAAACCATTCGCAGTACATATATATGTAGTACTTCTTGCTTCGAATCGCAAGTTCGTAAAGCCTTGCAATTCGCGAACGAGTACTTAAGTAACCTTCTCGTTTCGAGTAGTACACAAAGCATGAAAACTAATCATGGTTAAACAATTGACCATGTCTCGAGAGTAGTGCATGCCTCAGAGCGCACCTCAGGTAGTCAGATGTCAAGTGGTGTCGTAGTACTACAAAAGTACAGACCCTTCATGAGGCAATCGACTACAAATGGCGGGACGTAGGCGTCTACTTGACTTTTTCTTCTCACATAAAAATGATAAACGGGTGGATTAGCACATGTCTTTCTCATGTAGTAGATTATCTTTGGGATTTTAGCAACATTTTCAAAATCGTTCGTCTGAATGTTTCACCGGTGTAAAGTGAAAATGACCAAGTTAATTGCCGTATTCGGTTGTCCCGGCTCGAGATCGACAACAGAATCAAAAACGGTGGCGTAATCTTCCATTTGTCAGCTTATCATGTCGACACTATGATAATTTAAACTACTAGCTCAATTAAGCTGCTACTAGGAGTCACATGTCTGACTTTGGTTTTCCAAATTAAATCGAACTTACCAATCACGATCTACGCAAAGCTGACTTTTTTCGCATCATTGGCTTACTAATTGCTGCTTCATATGGCTAGATTAAATTAGCTGAGCAACTGCTAATCAGTACTACTTTAAGCTTTCTTTCTGAAGCAATCAAGCTGACCACCAGCATGTGCGCATGCACAGCGCAGGGATTCTCCTCTGCTACCATATCTTCGCACGTCGATGTAGTTTCTAATTTAATGGTGTACGTATATGTGCAGGTTCTTGAGATGGGCATCGTGGTGCACTCGGTGGTGATCGGGCTGGGCATGGGCGCGTCGCAGAGCGTGTGCACCATCCGGCCGCTGGTGGCCGCCATGTGCTTCCACCAGATGTTCGAGGGCATGGGCCTCGGAGGCTGCATCCTCCAGGCGGAGTACGGCATGAAGATGAAGGCCGGCCTGGTCTTCTTCTTCTCCACCACCACGCCCTTCGGGATCGCGCTCGGCCTGGCGCTCACCAAGGTCTACAAGGACAACAGCCCCACCGCGCTCATCGTCGTCGGCCTCCTCAACGCCGCGTCGGCCGGGCTGCTGCACTACATGGCGCTCGTGGAGCTCCTCGCCGCAGACTTCTTGGGGCCCAAGCTGCAGGGCAGCGTCAGGCTCCAGCTCATCTGCCTCACTGCCGTCCTCCTCGGCGCCGGCGGCATGTCCGTCATGGCCAAATGGGCGTGACCGCGCGACCACTCGCCCACGCGCGTCGGCGCCCCCTGTATGCTGTGTACAGTGTCGTGTCTATGCATTCCACCCTAGACTAGTAATCAAGCTCGCCTGATCGATCACCCTTCAGGCCTCAGCTAGCAGGTCACGTTGTACTGTAGTCTGTAGTGTTGATGTCCAGTGGAAAGGAAATGTTGTTCCCCCTAAAAATATGATGTTGTACTATGTAGTACAAAAAGTGATGGTCATGTTTACTCGCTGCCATGTCATGTTGTAAGATGATCGGCAGTCCATACCATGTTTCGATTTATTAGCAAAGAAAATACTTTTTCTAAAACAAGGAACCCAACTCTTTAGAATTGTGGGAAGAAAGCCTCTTTGATGGTGCCTAAAGAAAAGAGTATGTCGAGGTGGTGGACGCCCACTAGAACAAAACCACAGGTGGAACTCTCATCAACAACAATATGAGTTGGTTCGTTTATACAATCATGTCACTGACATGGTGAGGGCCGAAGTTATTATGAGGTACCTCAAAGAAAGCGAGTGAGACGATATATGTGTTGTCGATGTGACCCCGCATCGGAAACGAGTGAAGTTGAAGCGTTGTTTTTCTTGTGGTCACACTCGCAACAAGTTTGTGGTTTTGATCCGAGCATTGTGCGTTTAGTACAATATAGATTCACATCACAACATGATAGCAATTCGTGGATTTTACAACATGATGTGGCCGATATGTCAATTTCATTCATAATATAGATAACACCACATAGACCACATCGATGTCATCTTTACGCATTTCAATCACAATGTCACCAAATACATAATGTCATGTTCATAATATAGACGACAAAGAAAAACTCTAACATTTTAATTAACAAAGAAAGGAATATGTATGGATTTCTTTGTTTTCTTCATAAGGAACGTCGGAAGGGGGAAAACAACAATTTATACCCTTTGGCCCAGGTCCCGCTAGACTTGGTCTATCAGTCTCGCCTTAACATTATAATAGAAGGAATGAGTAGTCATAGAGGAAGATATGATCCCCAAAACATTCAACACCTTAGATTGTCTTGGCACTATGCTTCAATGGAGAACATTGGCACTACTAGAAAACAGCTTATCAGTGGCGCACCTTTTTTCACTATCCGTGGCGCATTTTCTAGTCGCCACTGATAACTATCTTCTGTGGCGCATATGGCCAATATGCGCCACAAAAGATTTTCCCAAATTTCAAAAAAAAGGCGGGCCAGATGTCAAACTTCTGTGGCGCATATGGCCAATATGCGCCACAGAAGTTTTTTTCCAAATTTTAAAAAAAACCGGGCCAGATCTAGATCCGGCCGGAGGTGGTGGTTGTGGTGGTGGTGGCTGGTGGCTGGAGGAGGGCTAGGAGGAGGTCGCCGGAGTAGTTGGTGGAGGAGGAGGAGGAGGTCGCCGGAGTTGGTGGTGGAGGAGGAGGAGGAGGAGGTCACCGGAGTTGGTGGTGGTGGAGGAGGAGGAGGTCACCGGAGTTGGTGGTGGTGGTGGTGGAGGAGGAGGAGGAGGTCACCGGAGTTGGTGGTTGAGGAGGTCGCCGGAATTGGTGTGGAGGAGGTCGCCGGAGTTGGTGGTGGTGGAGGAGGAGGAGGTCGGCGGAGTTGGTGGTGGAGGTCGGCGGAGTTGGTGGTGGTGGAGGAGGAGGAGGAGGTGGAGGTGGCCGGAGAGTGGAGAGTGGAGAAGGAGGAGGGAGGAGAAGGAGAGAAGTGTGGAGGGGAGAAAAAGGAAAAGGGAGGGAGAAGGGCGCCGGCGGGATTCTAATTTCGAATCCCGCCCAAGACTTCTGTGGCGCATATGGGGAAAATGCGCCACAGAAGTTTCTCCCCCTTTTTATTTTTTTGCAGTAAAAAACTACCCTAAATAACTTTTTACTCTTTTTGAATTTGGGGATTTTGTAAAATCCAGAACGACCGTAGGTCATTGAATTCGAGTAGGAAATTTCGAGACGATCATTTTGATAGGTGAAAGTTTTTTTTCTGACATCGTATGCAAAAGTTATAGCCGTTTTACCGTGCCATGACCTATTTTTGCAAAATACATCAAAATTCATGTTTTTCAATTTTGTCTAGATCTATACCCTAAAATCTAACTACAACTCAAAGGGATTATTTTTCTAAAGTTTCTATCATTTTTGTTTATTTTTTACAAAACTGAAATGGCGATCTGGGGGGGTGGATCTGTTTTTGCTTGTTCTGTGGCGCATACACCTATATGCGCCATAGAAACATCACTTTCTATGGCACATATGGACGCCACAGAAGTTTCTCCCCCCTTTTTTTGGTGCTTGGTCCCATCAACTCTCTGTGGTGCATACGAAAATATACGCCACAGAAATGTGGACTTCTGTGGCGGATATTGGTTTCGTGTGCCACTGAAGTGCCAAACTTCTGTGGCGCATTTTTTCTAGTGCGCCACTGATACATATCTGTGGCGCATGGTTTTACATATGCGCCACAGAATATCTTGTCTACCTATAAGCTATTTCCTAGTAGTGTGGTTAATAATTTGATATGCACAATTGTGGACAAACTAAATTTATAAAGATTGAAGTAATTGCGTACATGGAAATTGTTGTGGTTTTGGTTGAGGAAAGAGAGCTGGCAAAAAAATCCTTGACAACAAGATAACCGTCGGTCATCGCCATCATGGAAAAGAGTGTGTGTGCGCGTGCGTGTGTGAAGGCTCTTTGCATTGAGCAACATTGAGAGGAATGCGGATATAGTTCCTTTTTTTTGACAAAACGACCTCGCTGACGATTTCATATAAAGAAACCACGGGTGTTCTTATAGGAAGTAAAGAAAAAAAGGAAAACAAGCAACGGAAGAGATTCCCAGAACTTCTTACAGACCCTGGATCACAGAGCTAACTGCTCACTGAATTCGGAGCTAACTAGGGTAAGGGGAACAAACACTAGACAGAAAACACATCGAAGAAGCTAGAGAGTTAGAGCGCCAGGAATTGAAGGATCATGCAGTAAAACAGCAGGTGACCGACGCCTAGCCATGTGATCTGGCATACACTTCACCAATCACCGTCTTCAGCATCCCAATCCCTTCTTCAAGATTCTTCTGCCTGATGAAATGATATTACTAAGCATGTAGATAATGCCAGAAGGATCATCAGGAAATTTCCTATTAAAACAGGCATCGTTGCGGGTATTCCAAAGAGTCTAGCAAACTGCGCCCTCCCCCACCCCCCACCCCCCACACACACACATAACCAGGTCTCTTTGATCAGCTAGAAAGGATCCAAGCCATCCAAACAACATATCATGGACACTGTCTGGTGGCGCACCAGATGGAATACACATGCTATGATTTGCCAATGAAATTTTGCAAGACCATAGCCAAAGAGGGGATGTTCCACTATCTCTGCATGACAACACAAATGACAAGAACCATCTCCAGTCCAGCCTCTCTTAAAAATATTATCTTTTGTAAGAATCCTATTTTTTTGTACTAACCACACAAAGATTTTGATTTTACATGGGGTTTTTGTTTTCCAAATAAATTTGTAATATGCTCTAGGAGATCTAAGTTGTAGATAAAGTTTATTGACTTTGAAAACATTTTTGGTGCCAATTTTCCAGCTAACCCTAGCTAACCCTCTCTGGTTGAGTATTGAGAGGAACCCATCAACCAGATTTTTCAGAGCTTCCCATTGAGCCATTGTTTCTCCATAGAGCGGTATTCTAAATCTGATGAATCCCCAGCTTTCGTCCTTGCCCTTTTTCGCAGTAACCAGCTTGGTGAAAGTCATAAGGTAAAGCCTGGGGAATTCCATAGCCAAAGGCTGATTATTGACCGAGGAATCTTTCCGGAAAAGAGTCTTGCCCCCATGATTAATAATCCTTGAGGCAAATTGTTGGAACGTATGGTTAACCCCCATCAAGCTATGCCAAAAGTGGGAGCTGCCTAGGCCGTCCAGTAGATGCATGTGAAAGGGTTTGATTGTGTAAGTATTTTCTACAGATCAGCTGTTGCCAGGTTCATTCAGTATTTTCTAGAGATCAGTTGTTGTCAGGTTCCTTCAGTATTTTCCAATTTCCACACTATTTGCAAAGTAGACGTCGATTCATGGTTGTTAGATCTAGGATCCCAAGGCCACCACAATATTTAGGGAGGCAAACCGTATCCCAATTTACAAGATGATATTTCCTTTCATTGACAAGCTCATCCCACACCATTCTCTTCTTGTGTTTGTCCATATTTTTTATGCCTCCTTTAGGAGCTTCTAAGAAATACAACATGTAGAGAGTGATGCTACTCAAGCAGGAATTTACCAGAGTTACTCTATCACCAATGGATGGCATTCTCCCCTTCCATCCAGCAAGGTTTTTCTCACACTTTTCATCTACTGGGTTCCATTGTGATAGAGCTAGCCTTTTCTCATCAATGGGCATGCCGAAGTATTTCATGGGAAGCTCAGCAGTGCGGCATGTGAAATTTTCGCTATATGGAAGCTGCCTATCTTTGTGAAAGGATAGAGATGTCGCCTAGAGGGGGGGGTGAATAGGCAATTTCAAAACTATTACGGTTTTGGCTTGATAGAATGCGGAATTAAACTAACGTTTATTTTACAAGCACAAAACCTAAATACACTAGGATCAACTAAGTGCACCAACAACAAGATAAGCTAAGCAAGATAGCACAAGATAAATATACCACAAGTGATAAGCAAGATATAGGTACTTCAAGCTCGATGGCTATCACAAGGAAAGTAAGCTCGGGTATAGAGATAACCGAGGCACGCGGAGACGAAGATGTATTCCCGTGTTCCCTTACAAGTAAGGTACGTCACGTTGGAGAGGTGTGGGATTCCACGAAGGATTTCCCAACGCCACAAAGGCTCACCTTCTTCTCCGAGTCTATCCCACGAAGAAATAGGCCCTTTCCTTATGGCTAGCTTTTCCTCCACTCCAGAGATGGCAAGCTCCACAACCACTTCACAAGCTCCACGAAGGAGAATCCCGGGTCTCTTCACAATCTTTCACAAAGAGGACACCGTGGCACCAACCGCCAAGCCAACTAGGAGGTCACCCTCCAAGAGCAACAAGCTCACGGTCTCCCACTCGAACAAATCATAGTGGAGAGCTCAACACTTATGCAAGAATACAAAGCAAGAACACCAAGGGCATTCAAATCCCTCACTCTCAAATCCCACCAAAGCAACAAGTGCTAGAGAGGAATTAGAGAGGAAGAACAATGGTGTAAGTCAACCAATGACTTCAAGATCTAGATCCAAAGGGTTCCCCTCACTTAGAGGAGGATTTGATTGGTGGGGATTGTAGCTCTAGATATCCTCTTCCAAAGCCCTCAAAAAGATGCAAGAATCATAGGAGGGAAGAGAGAGGAAGCAAGCTCAAGAGGGTCAACAATGGAGGTCAATTTCGGGCTCGAGAACACCCAAAAACTTTGGAGGAAGAACCCCCTTTTATAGGGAAAAGCAAATATGGCCGTTGGAGAGAAAACAACGAAAACTCGGTTCCAAAGTCAGTTGGACCGGCCCCAGAACCGGGAAACTCGGTCCCCAGGCCGGAGGACCGACCTACAAACCGAAATACCTCTGTTTGCCAACCCGGAATAGACTCGGTCACGAAAACCGGAAAGTCTGGTCTGAGATCCGGTCTACTGGAGCTGGAACCGGACCATCCGAGTGGGGCCCGGTTGAACCGGATCCACAACCGGGATGAAACTAGCTTCACGAAAAACGCAATAACGTTTGCATCCGGACTCCAATTTCGATGATCTTGGGCTTGTTTTGACGAGGACAACAAGCTCTACAATATGGTGCATGAAAACATAATAGTCCAACAAAGGAAGATAGAACTAAATGACGAAAATTATAGAGCCTCCCTATAAGAAGAACCGGTAAAACCTTCAAACTCGAAAACGCCATATAAGATGCATACGAATTCTGTTTTCGATGAACTTGGGATTGTTGAAGAGCTAGCAACAAGCTCAAGAACCTCACATAGAGAAAATACCAAGAAGCAAAAGAATAGGAAGATGCAAAGTATGCCAAGGATTGAGCTCCCTACGACGATGTGATCAAGTTACCCAACTGAAAGCCCCTCTTCATAGTGCGGCTATATATCCTATAACCCGGTCTCCCAACAACCACCTTGAGACCGGTAAAAGGAAAACCTAGCAAGGCCATACCTTTGCCTTGCGCATCCCACTTGATCTTGATGACAACGCTTCAAGCTCCATCCAAGCCGGAATGCACCACTTGATCATTGTTGCTTCGTGAAGACTCATAATTTGCTCCCCCATACACCACTATGGGATAGATTCATTAAGACACGTCTTCACATGTCCATTATCACCAATATGGACGGCAAGTTTCGAGCAAATGATCTTCTCGAGATGCTTATCTTGAACTTGCCCTTCTCAACCTTGATGGCGATCACCACTTGATGCCATCCTCTCATGGGCTATTGAGATCTTCACTTTTGAAGCATGCCCATGGAAAGATACCTATCCCATATATAAAACACAAAGGAACATATATAATGGGTTAGTTCATGATGCATAAATGACAAGGCCTACCACACCACAAGATCCATGTGGTACATTCTTTATGCTTCATGTGTTGACCAACTTGAAATCACTCTTCACTCTTTGCATTGGTCAACCAAGTGTCTTCTCATGCTCCATCTCAATATCTTGAGGTACATAAGGAGCTCTTCATTTGCTTACACTCTCCAAATCTTAATCAACCATAGCTCAACTAATGAGGCTATCATGACATCGACTTAGAGTCATATCTTGAATTCTTCTATTGAGATCACACTCTCAAGATCTTGAACATATCATATTCTTATCTTCAATTCGATGATCTTGATGCCAAAACTCAAGGTATATCTTTATCTTCATGCCATCCATACTTGAATCCAACATATGGACTACAAGCATGACCTATGGAATATTCCTTCATATAAAACTCAATGAAAATATTAGTCCATAGGTGAAAGGGCATGTATGCCCCCATGTGTGGTTTTGGTAATTAATGACAATCCCTATGGACTAATGTGCAAATTGAGTTTCACTTGTAGGTTTGTCCATTGGCATCGCTTGGACCATGTGTTGGTTTCAAGGATGAAAAATAAGAAGCATCATCCAAGGGCTTTGTGCCTATTGGAATCAAGTAGAAGAAGAAGATCAAGTATGCCTTGAAGAAGAAGAACAAGAAGAACAAGATGGAGTTCCTCATGGGTGATGAAGACAAGGTCAAAGAAGTGGTTTTCCCATGGAGTATAGGGGAGCCATTCGCAAGTCTTCATGAAGCAAGAGCAAGCAAGAGCAATCAAGAAAGGTGTTCCATCTTGAAGGTGACAAGATCGTCTACATCAAGCTCAAGTGGGATGCTCAAGGCAAAGGTATGATCTTGATAGGGTTTCTATTTTACTGGTCTCGTGTAGTGTTGGGAGACCGGGTTTAGGATAGATAGCCGTACTATCAAGAGGGGCTCTCGAGTGGGTGACTCGTTCGTATCTTTCGGAGAGAGCTCAAACCTTTGCATACATAGCATCATATTTCTTGGTTGTTGTTTGGTTCTTGTCCATGTGAGGATATAGAGCTTGTGGTTATCTTCATTACATGCTCTAGTTCATCAAAAACGGATTTCCCATGCATATCTCATTGCGTTCTTGATCTTGCGGGTTTTCCGGCTCCACACCTTGGGAGGTATCTCACATATATATTCATGGTATTTTCTCCCTTGGTGATATCCAATATATATTCATGTTGGATCCTCGTTTGGAGTTCTACACTTCGTTATCTTTCCAACAAAATTGGTTTCATCTCGTTTGGAGTTCGGATGCAAAAGTTATGGCATTTCTGGTTCTGAAGTTTCTCTGATCAGAAGTACCGGCCGGACGCCGGAAGTACCACTCGAGCAGAAATGCCGCCGGTAGTACCGGTGTTAATTCCGGCCAAACTTCCGGTGAACCCATGTTCGGTTCAGTACTCTCTCTGCCTAGTTTGTGCTATTTGACGGTACTTCTGTCGGTATTTCAGGCGGTAGTACCGCTAGGACATTCTTGCCACCGGTAGTTCCGGTGAAGCGGCGGTAGTACCGGCCATGCTCGCGTTTTTGGTCTTTCTCTCGCTGTTTTCTGACCGTTGGCTGGGTGCCACCGGTAGTACCGGCCACCCACCGGTACTACCGGCCGTGGGCAAATCTGTGTGTAACGGGCAGATCGGGGAGCCCTTTAAAAGGAGCTCCCCTTTCCCCTTCGGCCCCATCTCTTGTTCTTCTCGGTTTTTGGCTTTCTCTCTCCTCCATTGTTGACCTTGAAGAGCTTGCTCTCTCCCCTTCTCCCTCCTATGATTCTTGCATCTTTTTGAGGGATATGAGAGAGGAGATCTAGATCTACAAGCCCCACCAAGCAAAATCCCTTCTTTGTGAAGGAATCCTTGAGATCTAGATCATGGAGAGTCTCCTCTTGTGTTCTTCCTCCCTTATTCCCCCAATAGCTTTTGTAGCTTTGGTGGAATTTGAGAGAGAAGGACTTGCCTCTTACATTTGGTGCATAGGTTTGAGTTCTCCTTGGAGATTCGGCGAGTTCAAGCCCTTGGGCTTGTTTCTCTTGGGTTCTTGGAACCCTAGATGGTTGTGTGGTTGGATTGTTGACCTTTTATGGTCTTGTTGCCTTTTGTGGCTTTGTAGCCTTTGTGGCATTGTTCTTGGGGCTCCAATTGAGTTCTGGAGGTTCCCCAAGCTTGTAGGCCTTTTGTGGCATTGTGGAGCCTTTGTGGCGTTTCTTGGGAGCCCTCCAATTGAGTTGTGGAGATTGCCCCAAGCCTTGTACGGGTTCGGTGACCGCTCTCAAGTGTCCCATAGTGGAACGTGAGTAGGCCTTTGTGGCGAGCTCACGGGAGAATAGGGTGAGCCTTTTGTGGCGTCGGTAAGTTGCGTGGCTTCGCATCCTTGGTAAGGTCTTGTGTGGCGTTGGGTGAGCATCGAGCCACCACACCTCGAGGCGAGCCATTTGTGGCGTTCGAAGTTCATTGCGCCCCCGCACCTCTCCAACGGAGACGTAGCTTCTTTGGAAGTGAACTTCGGGAAACAAATCATCGTCTCCGCGCCCATCGGTTATCTCTCAACCGAGCCCTTTACCTATGGAATTTACATTGTGATAGCCTTCGTGCTTGAAGAACTATATCTTGCTATCACCTTGTTGCTTGTCTTGCTTAGCATAGGTTGTTGGTGCACTTAGTGAAACTAGTGGATATAGGTTTTGGCTTGATAAATTAAACGTTAACTTTTATTCCGCATTTATTAGAGCCTTAACCGTAATAATTTTAAAACGCCTATTCACCCCCCCTCTAGGCGACGTCCATTTCCCTTTCAAAAGGGATTGTCATTAATCACCAAAACCACACATAGGGGCAATTACCCTTTCACTTTGGAAGCTCCAAAGTGTAGTAAATCTCACTTTTGTGAAAGTTGATCTTTAGCCCTAATACTTGTTCAAAAAGGCATAGGATGAACTTCATGTTTCTTGCATTCTCCAAGTCATCATCAAGCAGAAAGATTGTGTCATCTGCATACTGAAGGACTGCCAAGCTACCATATACTAGATGAGGAACCATACCAGCTGTAATCCCTT
Organism: Avena eriantha; assembly: GCA_910589775.1. NCBI lineage: Eukaryota > Viridiplantae > Streptophyta > Magnoliopsida > Poales > Poaceae > Avena > Avena eriantha. The sequence continues at coordinate 185,640,002 of OU342743.1, forward strand.
CTTCTTGAGCTTTCTTTATCATCATAGCAAGGCCATCACCAACAATATCAAACAGCAATGGAGTTAAAGGGTCACCTTATCTGACTCCAGCATAAGTGGTAAAACATGACCCTATTTGATCATTGAACTTTACAGCCACCCTCCCTCCTCTAATAGTTTTCATGGTCTAGTCACAAAGAAGATCTCCAAATCCTTTGGCTTGCATCATTTGGTAGAGGAAGGTCCAATTTATTTTATCATATGCCTTCTCAAAATCTATTTTGAGAAGGACTCTAGGGAGTTTTTTGCAGTGTATCTCATCAATTGTTTCATGCATAATAACAATCTCTTCCGTGGTAAATCTGTTTTTGATAAAGGCAGTTTGAATGTTTGCAATTACCTTGTGAATTATAAGACCTAGTTTGTCTGCTAAAAGCTTAATCAATATCTTATAACTGGCATTTAGCGGACAAATTGGTCTAAACTTTTGGATAGTTATAGCATCATGCTCTTTTGGGATCAGGGAAATAACGCCATGATTTAACCTTTGAATGTCAAGCTCTCCTCTATGGAAGGCGATATAGTTCCTAAGATAGCACCGCCTCACCAGTGGCAACGCCCTATATCCATGAAATGCTCGTGTCACATGGCTTCTAGTTTAGCCACAATTTTGTGGTGAAGATACTGAAAATGGATGTGCTTTACAACTTGATAGAGAGCGAGATAAAGACATATTTTAGGTATTAGATAGGAAAGTCAGATGGAGTTTATAGCGAGGAAAAAATGCGGATATCATCACTGTCAACTTCCGCGCTGAGGTGTCAGTTGTGACAACCGATGGTTTGTGGCGCCCTGTTATGGCGAGCGAGGAGAGCAGAAAAGGAAAAAAAGCGGGACGTAAGTTAATATTTAACTGTAACACCGTCAATAACACTTTACCGAAGTAGAATATGGGCCATGTAATAAAGCACCGCTACTTTTTTTATAGTTAACCACTACTTGTCTGTCCTGAAAGGGATATCGCAGATTTACCTAAATTCAAATGTATTTAGATACTATTTAGTATATAAATTTATCCAAATCTAGATAATTTTCTGACATCCTTTTCAGGACGGAGGGAGTATAAGATTGCATATAGAAAACACAACAATGTGCTATATGTATCTATAATTTTTCTTACTTCTTACTCCTATAACACGGGTTTTTTAAACAAAATTTTAACGATTTATTAACAATCATCATTAGTAGTACAAAGAATCTTAAAAGTAATAAAAATTATAAATAGATCTATGTACCACCTAGCGACGACTACAAAAAATAGCACGAGACGAAGGCACGCCGCCTTCCCACTTATCCTGCTTGTACACGTTGATGCCGTTTGTATGCTAGTAGACTATCATGTCGGAAAATATACACTATTTAGATTTTTTTAGGGATATTATTTAGATGAATGAAATCGGAGGTGGTTATTCCGCTCACTGGTGCATTTGCACCCATTGCGAGGAAACATATTTCAAAATTTCAGAAAATTCAAAAACAAATGTTTACATATACATTCTACGTGTTTGTTCACAAGTGGCTGTAAATGCACCTAATACTGTATAAATTTTATTTCATCCCGAAAACCTGTGAACAACATAAAATATTCGAATGTACACGCAGACATTTGTTTTAAATTTTTTAATATTTCGAAATTTGTTTTCTCACAGTGGATGTAAATGCACCGAATACTGTATAAATTTTATGAAACCATGGGTAACGTGTGCTACGGCAATCTGTAGCGATTCTTCTGTGCTTTAAAAACTCTGCTCAACCTCAAGTAGACAATCGGTTGGAAGTTTCTTCATTGGGCTCCGGCAACAGGTTGGGCCCGGAATCGTCAATATGGAAAAGGCCCGCTTGGTTTGTTTAGGCCCATTGGTCAGTGGTTAAGCTTCGTGGGCTAACCGGTTTTCGCAGTTTTGTTGACCCGCCTGAGAATCAAACAACACGGGTGTTTGCTCTTAAAACAGCGCGACGTAGCAGTAGCACCCACAAACAGTGCACTGTCGCAGTGCAAGTCAAACAGTAATTCATGAGAATCCAGCCAACGAAAGCCGCACTACTACAAGTGATATACAACGAAATGGAAAAAAAAAGTCGTCCAGTCGCCTTAACAGCGCCAGTTTTCACCGGATATAGCCTAAATTACATTCGGGTTCCCACACCGAACCCAGACGTCGGGAATCGCCTGAGAACACCGGATGAAATGAAAAAGAGTGGGTCAATCCTGTCGGCGACACAATCCATTCTCCACCGCGATTTAGCTCTCCCGCGGCATAAAGCCTTCCCCAGCTGCCCCTCGCCGTCATGTCGTCGCCGGTGATGCCCCGCCCCGCCCAACCGAACCCACACCTATAGAAAGGTCCGTCGCCGCCACATCCTTTCCCCTCCCTGTTTTGACTTCTCTCGCATTCGCCGCGGCTCGGCTTCGTGCTGAGCTCCCGTCCACCTCGCCCGCAGAGTGTTCGCGTGTTGTTGGTTCGGCCATGGACTCCGGCAGCGAGGAGATGTTCGCCCTGCTATTGAAGGAAGAGACCGCCGCAACCACCGAAGATGAAGAGCACATGCATATTCTTGGCTCTCTAGCCAGGCTGTACAGGCAGACTGCGGCGCCGAAATGTGGAGGCTCGGCGAAGGGTCGCCGGAAGTCCAACGCAAGACAGCGGGTGGAGGACTACTGCATGTTGTACGTAGACTATTTCGGCATGAGCCATAAACTTTTCCTCGAGATCGTGCATGGCATCCGGGAGTACGACCCCTATTTCATACGCAAGTGATGGGTTCGTAGCATGAAAAACAAAAAATTTCTACCGCAAGAACGAACAAAACCCAGATCTAATCTAGATAAAAGCCAAGATCTAATCTATTAGACATGTGCAACGAGATAGATAGGAACTAACCCTCGTAGATCCGAAAGCGATAACGAGATTAGATCTCGTGGTTGATGTAGTCGATCACTTGCCGATCTCAAGATCGTGTGGACGATCCTTCCGGCGTCGCGTTCCGGCAGCGCTTCCGCAGTCGGTCAAGTGGACGATCCTTCCGGCGCCGCGTTTCGGCAGCGCTTCCACAGTCGGTCACACGTGCGGAGTCGAAGCAGACCTTCCTCTCCTCGTTCCAGCGAGCAGCGGAGGTAGTAGATCTTCTCCACGGAATCCCAGCAGCACGACGGCGTGGTGGTGGTGGTGGAGTAGAGAATTCTGCAGGGCTTCACCTATGCCTGTGCAGAAGAAAGGAGGAGGAGAGAGGCGCAGAGATTGGGAGTTGTGGAGCAGGGATTGGAGGGGGCGCCCCTGCCCCTCTATTTAAAGGGGGTGAGGCGCCATGGGAGGGGGAGTCCTTGTAGGACTCCCCTCCCTCTAGGGCCGGCGGATTGGGGAGGGGGGGAGGAGTCCTCCTCCCCCACGACTCCTAGTCTTGACCCACCAGGACTCCTTGATCCCTTCCTTGGTTTTCAAGCAAACTCTAAGAAACCTTCCAGAACCTTCTGGAACATTCCGAAACCTTCTAGAACCCTCATACAAATACTCCGGAACATTTCCTAACTCAGAAAATGATCCCCAATATATGAATCTTATTCTCCGAACCATTCCGGATCTCCTCGTGATGTCCCGAATCCAATCCGAGACTCCGAACAACATTCGGTCTCCAACGCATATTCCATATCTACTTAAAACAACTTCGAACCTTAAGTGTATCACCCTACGGTTCGTGAATATGTAGACATGACAGAGACATATCTCCTATCAATAACCATCAGCGGGACCTGGAGATCCATAATGGCTCCCACACACTCAACGATGACTTCGTGATCGATTGAACCATTTACATACGAAACCAATTCCCTTTGTCACGCGATACTATACTTATCCGAGGTTTGATCGTCAGCATCTCCATACCTAGTTCTACCTCGTTACTGATAAGTACTCTTTACTCGTTCTGTGATATGTCATCCCTTGTGACCCAGTCACATGCTTGCAAGCTAACTAGATGTCATTCCACCGAGAGGGCCCAGAGCATATCTATCCGTCATATGGATGGACAAATCCCAATCTTGGTCCATGCGCTTCAACACATACTTTCAGAATACCCAATGACACCTTTATGACCACCCAGTTACGAAGCGGTGTTTGATGTCATCAAAGTACCCATCCGGTGACGGTGATTAACACAACCTCATGGTCGAAGGATTAGGCTACTATGCATTTAAAAGCTTACAGCAATACGAACTTAATGACTTGATCTTATGCTACGCTTACTATGGGTGTATGTCCATCACATCATTCTCCTAATGATATAACCTTGTTATTAATCACATCCTTATGTCCATGATCAGGAAACCATGATCATCAATCAATCAACAAGCTAGTTCAACAAGAGGCTTACTAGGGACTCTTACATGTTTACAAAACACACATGTATTAGTGTTTCCTAATAATAGAATTATAGCATGGGATGTAAACATTCATCATAAACACAAAGATATAATAATAATCACTTTTATTATTGCCTCTTGGGCATATCTCCAATAGTCTCCCACTTGCACTAGAGTCAATAATCTAGATTATATGGTAATATACCGAACACCCATGGCGTTCTGGTGTTGGTCATGCTTTGCCCTAGGGACAGGTTTAGTCAACGGATTTGCCATATTTAGATCAGTGTGTACTTTGCAAATCTTTATGTCACCATCTCGGACATACTCGCGAATAGCGTGGAAACGTAGCTTGATGTGCTTTAGCTTGCTATGTGACCTTGGCTCCTGTGCATTAGCTATGGCACCTGTGTTGTCACAGTATATGGCCATCGGGTCCAACGCACTGGGAACCACGCCAAGTTCAGTAATGAATTCCTTCATCCAAACGGCTTCTTGTGCAGCCTCCGAAGCAGCTATGTATTCCGATTCAGTTGAAGATTTCGCCACAACGCTTTGCTTTGCACTCCTCCAGCTCACTGCAGCACCATTCAAAATAAATACGTATCCCGATTGTGACTTCGAGTCATCCGGATCGGTGTTCCAACTAGCATCGGTATAACCGTTTACAACAAGCTGTTCATCACCTCCATAAGAAAGAACCATATCCTTAGTCCTATTTAGGTACTTCAGGATATTCTTGACCGCTGTCCAGTGTTCCATTCCAGGATCACTTTGATATCTGCTAGTCAAACTAACAGCATGTGCTATATCCGGTCTTGTACACAACATGGCATACATGATAGAACCTATGGCCGAGGCATAGGGAATAGTATTCATTTTCACTCTATCTTCTGCCGTAGCTGGACTTTGAGTCTTACTCAAGGTCTTACCTGACAACATGGGCACGAACCCTTTCTTGCTATCTTCCATTCTAAACTTCTTTAGAACTTTGTCCAAGTATGTACTTTGTGAAAGCGCTATTAGGCGTCTTGATCTATCTCTATAAATCTTGATGCCTAGAATGTATGCCGCTTCGCCAAGATCCTTCATTGAAAAACTATTATTCAAATAGGTTTTGACGCTATTAAGAAGTTCTATATCATTCCCAATCAACAATATGTCATCTACATATAGTACTAGGAATGCTACAGAGCTCCCACTCACTTTCTTGTAAATACAAGCTTCTCCATAAGTTTGTATAAATCCAAAGTTTTTGATTACTTTATCAAAACGTTGATTCCAACTCCGGGATGCTTGCTTCAGTCCATAAATAGAGCGCTGAAGTTTGCATACCTTGTCAGCATTTTTAGGATCGACAAAACCCTTGGGTTGTACCATATACAACTCTTCCTCAATGTCACCATTAAGGAACGCCGTTTTGACATCCATCTGCCAAATCTCATAATCGAAATGTGCAGCAATTGCTAAAAAAATCCTCACAGACTTTAGATTCGCTACTGGTGAGAAGGTCTCATCATAGTCAACTCCTTGAATTTGTCGGAACCCTTTCGCGATAAGTCGAGCTTTATAGACGGTAACATTACCATCAGCATCTATTTTTCTCTTGAAAATCCATTTGTTCTTGACAGCCTTACGGCCATCTGGTAAGTCCACCAAAGTCCACACTTGGTTTTCGTACATGGATCCCATTTCGGATTTCATGGCTTCTAGCCATTTGTTGGAATGTGGGCTCACCATATCTTCTTCATACGTCGCAGGGTCATCAGCGTTGTCCACCAACATGACGTTCAAGGCAGAGTCATACCAATCAGGAGTGGTACGAACCCTCGTTGACCTACGAGGTTCAGCAGTAACTTCATTTGAAGTTTCATGATCATTATCATTAGCTTCCTCTCCAATTGGTGCAGGCGGCACAAAAACATCTTCCGGTGCTGCGCTACTCTCAAATCCAAGAGAAGGTTCAATAACCTCATCGAGTTCTACTTTCCTTCCAGTCACTTCCTTCGAGAGAAACTCCTTCTCAAGAAAGGATCCATTCTTTGCAACGAAAACTTTGCCTTCAGATCTATGATAGAAGGTATACCCAATTGTTTCTTTAGGGTATCCTATGAAGACGCATTTCTCCGCTTTGGGTTCTAGCTTATCAGGTTGTAACTTCTTTACATATGCCTCGCAACCCCAAACTTTAAGGAACAACAACTTAGGTTTCTTACCAAACCACAATTCGTACGGTGTCGTTTCAACGGATTTAGATGGTGCCCTATTTAAAGTGAATGCGGCTGTCTCTAATGCATAGCCCCAAAATGATAATGGTAAATCTGTAAGAGACATCATAGACCGAACCATATCTAAGAGAGTTCGATTACGACGTTCGGACACACCATTACGCTATGGTGTTCCCGGCGGTGTCAACTGCGAAAGTATTCCACATTTCTTTAAATGCATGCCAAACTCATAACTCACATATTCACCTCCGCGGTCAGAACGCAGAAACTTAATCTTCTTGTTACGATGATTTTCCACTTCACTTTGAAACTCTTTAAACTTCTCGAAAGTTTCTGATTTATGTTTCATAAAGTAGACATACCCATATCTACTTAAGTCATCCGTGAAAGTGAGAACATAACGATATCCACCACGCGATGCTACACTCATTGGACCACACACATCGGTATGTATTATTTCCAATAAGTCTGTAGCTCGCTCCATTATTCCAGAGAATGGAGTCTTAGTCATTTTTCCCATTAGACATGCTTCGCATCTTTCAAGTGATTCAAAATCAAGTGATTCAAGAAGTCCATCAGAATGGAGTTTCTTCACACGCTTCACTCCAATGTGACCAAGACGACAGTGCCACATGTATGTAGAATTATCATTCAATTTTATTCGTTTAGCATCTATGTTGTGAACATGTGTATCACTACTATCGAGATTCAGTAAGAATAAACCATTCATCTCAGGTGCATTACCATAAAAGATATTACTCATATAAATCGAACAACCTTTATTCTCGGACTTAAAAGAGTAACCGTCTCGCAATAAACAGGATCCAGATATAATGTTCATGCTTAACGCAGGCACCAAATAACAATTATTTAAATTTAAAACTAATCCCGAAGGTAGATGTAGAGGGAGCGTGCCGACGGCGATCACATCAACCTTGGAGCCATTTCCAATGCGCATCGTCACCTCGTCTCTTGCCAGTCTTTGTTTATTACGCAGCTCTTGTTTCGAGTTACAAATATGAGCAACCGAACCAGTATCAAATACCCAGGCACTACTACGATTACTAGTAAGATACACATCCATAACACATATATCAAATATACCTTTCTTCTTGATGTTGCCGTTCTTCAGATCCACCAGGTACTTGGGGCAGTTACGCTTCCAGTGACCAGCTCCCTTGCAGTAGAAGCACTCAGTTTCAGGCTTAGGACCAGCCTTGGGCTTCTTAGCAGGTGCGGCAGCTTTCTTGCCGTCCTTCTTGAAGTTGCCCTTGTTCCTAGGCTTGCCCTTTCTCTAGAAATTGGTGGTCTTATTGACCATCAACACTTGGTGCTCCTTTTTGATCTCCACTTCAGCAGTTTTTAGCATGGACGATAGTTCAGGCAACGTCTTGTTCATGCAGTGCATGTTGTAGTTCATCACAAAGTTCTTGTAACTTGGTGGCAGTGATTGAAGGAGACAGTGAATCCCCAATTCATTAGGAATCGATATCCCCAATTCTTGGAGCTTGTTTGCGTACCTAGACATGGTGAGCACGTGCTCGCTAACGGAGCTTCCTTCTTCCATCTTACAGTTAAAGAAATTTTCGGAGGCCTCATAGCTCTCCATGGCCGCGCGAGTCTCAAAAATTAGCCTGAGCTCCTTAATGATCTCGAACGGGTCGTGGTGCTCAAAACGCTTTTGGAGCTCCGCTTCTAAACCGTACAGGATGGCACACTGAACTGTGGAGTAATGATTTTTCTGAGTGGCGTAAACATTCTTCACGTCATCGGTAGCATCATCTGCAGGTGGGTCACCTAGCGGTGCTTCGAGCACATAGGTCAACTGACCAGCCCTGAGGACGATCTTCAGTCCACGGAACCAGTCCGTGAAATTGCTTCCATTGTTCTTAAGCTTTTCTTTCTCTAGGAACTCATTGAAATTGATGGAGGGGGTCGCCATAATCTACAACAATTTGCAAGTAGTTTAGACTAAGTTTATGACAAATTGAGTTCAAATTTAATTTTTAAACTAACTAGGTGAACTCCCACTCAAAACAACATCCCTCACATTGTCTTAGTGATTACACGAACCAAGTCCACTACACCAAGTCCGATCTTCACGAGAGAAGATGTAGTTTCATCGGCGAACAATCTTCATGTTCATCATATCATTTATATGACTCATGCTCTACCTTTCGGTATTCCGTGTTCCGAGACCATGTCTGTACATGCTAGGCTCGTCAAGATAACCTTAGTTTCCGCATGTGCAAATCTGGCTTGCACCCGTTGTATGCACACGTAGAATCTATCACATCCGATCATCACGAGATGCTTCGAAACGACGAGTCTTAGCAACGGTGCCAACTAAGGGTGAACACTTTATTACTTGATATTTAGTGAGAGGGATCATCTTATAATGCTACCGTCGCGATCTAAGCAATACAAGATGCATAAAGGATTAACATCACAGGCAATTCATTATTAATGTGATATGATATGGCCTTTTCTTCTTGCGCCTTTGATCTCCATCTCCAAAGCACGAACATGATCTCCATCATCACCAGCATTGCGTCAAGGTCAGTGGCGCCGCTTCATGGTTGTCCATCATCACCAGCAACTATTACAACTACTTGGAATAAAGCTATTACAAGATGAATAGACACGCAGGTCTTAACAGAATTAAAGACAACCATTAGGCTCCTGCCGGTTGCCATATTACAACAAGGATCATTGCATACATCAAATACAATCATAATCACATGATGGCCATATCACATCACAAAACCCCTGCAAAAACAAGTTAGACGCCTCTAATTTTCTTTGCATGTTTTACGTGGTTTGGGGCTTTCGCATAAGACCGATCTTACCTACGAACAAGGATCACAACGTTGATACAAGTGTTGTCAGATGCTCATTGTAAATTGAATCTTAACTATGGTGGGAGAGACAGACACCCGCAAAGACACTTGTGCAAAGCAAGTTGCACGTCAAGCGTGGAGCAAGTCTCATGTGCGATGACATGTAATGTTAGCCCGAGCCGCTTCATCCCACCATGCCGCAAGATGCAAAGTACACGCTAAGACACCGACAACAAAAGCATCAACGCCCACAAAAACATTGTGTTCTACTCGTGCAACAGATCTACGCATAGATACGGCTCTGATACCACTGATGGGTTCGTAGCATGGAAAACAAAAAAATTCTACCGCAAGAACGAACAAAACCCAGATCTAATCTAGATAAAAGCCAAGATCTAATCTATTAGACATGTGCAACGAGATAGATAGGAACTAACCCTCGTAGATCCGAAAGCGTTAACGAGATTAGATCTCGTGGTTGATGTAGTTGATCACTTGCCGATCTCAAGATCATGTGGACGATCCTTCCGGCGTCGCGTTCCGGCAGCGCTTCCGCAGTCGGTCAAGTGGACGATCCTTCTGGCACCGCGTTTCGGCAGCACTTCCGCAGTCGGTCACACGTGCAGAGTCGAAGTAGACCTTCCTCTCCTCGTTCCAGCGAGCAGCGGAGGTAGTAGATCTTCTCCACGGAATCCCAGCAGCACGACGGCGTGGTGGTGGTGGTGGAGTAGAGAATTCTGCAGGGCTTCGCCTATGCCTGTGCAGAAGAAAGGAGGAGGAGAGAGGCAGCAGAGATTGGGCGTTGTGGAGCAGGGGTTGGAGGGGGCGCCCCTGCCCCTCTATTTAAAGGGGGTGAGGCGCCAGGGGAGGGGGAGTCCTTGTAGGACTCCCCTCCCTCTAGGGTCGGCGGATTGGGGATGGGGGAGGAGTCCTCCTCCCCCACGACTCCTAGTCTTGACCCACCAGGACTCCTTGATCCCTTCCTTGGTTTTCAAGCAAACTCCAAGAAACCTTCCAGAACCTTCCGGAACATTCCGAAACCTTCTAGAACCCTCATACAAATACTCCGGAACATTTCCTAACTCAGAAAATGATCCCCAATATATGAATCTTATTCTCCGAACCATTCCGGATCTCCTCGTGATGTCCCGAATCCAATCCGAGACTCCGAACAACATTCGGTCTCCAACGCATATTCCATATCTACTTAAAACAACTTCGAACCTTAAGTGTGTCACCCTACGGTTCGTGAATATGTAGACATGACAGAGACATATCTCCTATCAATAACCATCAGCGGGACCTGGAGATCCATAATGGCTCCCACATACTCAACGATGACTTCATGATCGATTGAACCATTTACATACGAAACCAATTCCCTTTGTCACGCGATACTATACTTATCCGAGGTTTGATCGTCAGCATCTCCATACCTAGTTCTACCTCGTTACTGATAAGTACTCTTTACTCGTTCCATGATATGTCATCCCTTGTGACCCAGTCACAAGCTTGCAAGCTAACTAGATGTCATTCCACCGAGAGGGCCTAGAGCATATCTATCCATCATATGGATGGACAAATCCCAATCTTGGTCCATGCGCTTCAACACATACTTTCAGAATACCCAATGACACCTTTATGACCACCCAGTTACGAAGCGGTGTTTGATGTCATCAAAGTACCCATCCGGTGACGGTGATTAACACAACCTCATGGTCGAAGGATTAGGCTACTATGCATTTAAAAGCTTACAGCAATACGAACTTAATGACTTGATCTTATGCTACGCTTACTATGGGTGTATGTCCATCACATCATTCTCCTAATGATATAACCTTGTTATTAATCACATCCTTATGTCCATGATCAGGAAACCATGATCATCAATCAATCAACAAGCTAGTTCAACAAGAGGCTTACTAGGGACTCTTACATGTTTACAAAACACACATGTATTAGTGTTTCCTAATAATACAATTATAGCATGGGATGTAAACATTCATCATAAACACAAAGATATAATAATAATCACTTTTATTATTGCCTCTTGGGCATATCTCCAACAGCAAGAAGGACTGCACCGGCATGATAGGGTTTTCCTCACTGCAGAAGTGCATGGTGGCGATGAGGTTGCTTGCATACGAAGCTCCGAGTGACAGTGTCGACGACTATCTCCGCATGGCCGAGTCCACCACCATCGATTGCTTGTACAGATTTTGCAAGGCAATGATTGTAGTGTTTGGAACACAATACTTGAGAACACCAACTACTGAAGACACTACTCAGATCCTCGCAGTTAATAAAAGTAGAGGGTTTTCTGGGATACTTGAAAGCATCCACTGCATGCATTGGTACCGAAAGAACTGTCCATTTGCTTGGCAGAGAATGCACAAAGGACACAAAGAAAGTTGCACTGTGATACTCGCACTTGGTACACATTATCTTTAGATTTGATATACGGATTTTGCGCAGGCCACGAATCTTGCGCACGACACATGATCATATACTCGCTCCGGTCCATATTAATGTTCTCAACTTTATCTAGATACGAATGTATCTAGTCTAAATTTTTAATTAGATATATACGAATTTAGATAAAGTTAAAGAACAATAATAAGGATTGGAGGCAGTACGGATTTTGCGCAGACCACGGGCCGCGCGCACAAAATCCATCCAAGTTGGCGCACGCGGGGCCACGCGTCCCGGCTGGGACCGCCAACCATACGCAGCATTGATTGGTGCGCGTTGCCATCATCGGGCGCCGTCTGGCTGGCTTTGGCCTAGAGTGGGGGCGTCGGACTACGGGGTTTGCTTTGCTTCATCACGTTTTTCGACCTGAAAACCGCCTTGTGTTGCGTGATGTGTTCGACACTTCGAGCCTAACACGCTTTGCCATTCCAGACTAAAGAAAAGATATAGTTTCGCGCAATCTTCGAGCTTTCTATGAATGTTGCTCCGCGGTGGCTACTGACCAGCAACATAGCGTGCACTGAAATCGAGAGCAAGGACAATTGTAGAGCCAATAGCTGGCAATAGGACATGTACACGTCATCTAGAGTCAATCTAATAGGTAACATGTACAATAGTTAGAAATAAAAATATGATACTTTATTAATATGCGGGCCTAACATTTTGCGGCCCGAAAGTTGGGGTGGCCAGGCAACGCGGGTACCCGAGTTTCCTGATATTATCCACGATGACTATAGTTGGCGTGTCAAATACTCAGAGGGTCCTTTTCGTGCCGAATTCAACTTTACGTTTTAATATAAAAAATCAGGCTAACGGCCGTCAAGTTGGGTCCCCCTGTCAGCTTTCGCCGTTATGTCGCTGCTGTCGTCGCTGCCATGTAGGCTTGCAGTGTTGGCGCATGCATCCTTTACGCGTCTGCTTCTTCCTCCGGGGCAGCAATCTATGGTCGCGACCATGGCGCGGAGCTAGTTCTTGGACAAACCTGCTCGGCCCGTTCTCCTTCCCATCTCGAATCGGAGCGCGCCCTCACCATGACCGCACCATTGGCATGGCGCGGGGAGGGGAATTCATTCCCGGGTGAGATCTGTATCCATGCCGACCATGCTCGGTCCTGTTGGTCTCCTCCAGAATCCGAGCTCGCCGTCGCCGTGATCGCACATGCACCAGCCACGGCGCCTTCCTCTCCGAACCCCAAAGTCACATCCACCCAGTTCGGCACAACGCCAACAAGGTGAAACTGCATCAAGTTTTCTTCTTGTGATTGTAGAAAAACATGTATGTACCGTGGCCGTAGCATACTCTAACAATGTACACATATATTGTTTACTAGATTTTCATTTGAAATTAGTAGCTGCGTGATGACGAAACATAGAGAACCTAAATGGAATGACGATGACGACCATGTTCTGTACTTTGCATTGCATCAACAAGTGCTCGCTGACAAAGCAAGTTACCAAGAGAGTGGAGTTCATCAGCCATTGCCAAAAAAATATGTGAACAAATCAATGAGCGATTCAATGCAAATAAGCGCAGAAATCCATGTCAGCAATCATCAAAAGGTGGCACATTCTAGTGATGCGTTCAAATGCGTACACAATGTATCATTTGCTTGAAGTGGTTGTTATCCTAAGCAAAAATGCGTGGTATGCACATTACATTTGTATGTTCTATGCTGCAATTCTGTTGTTATGGGCGTGGAAAGAAAAGCTGAGCTTCACTGAATATTACGCAGTTAGGCCTAACTTAGTCTTACACAAATAAGCATAGCTTAGTCTTTACACACATAAGCGTAACTAATGATAAAGATAAATACAAATGGTTCATCGGATCTACCAGTATGAGCACTAGGTCCCTGGAGCTGGTGGTATTGTCGAAACGAACCAGAATGCTGCGTTTGGTCGTCTTTCATTCTCCATCAAATAGTACGACCCCACTGATGAACCAATTGTAGGCCCCCTCCCCCCGACGTGGATTCGGCTCTAGGTCGGATTTGGAGTGTCAACATGATAGGCGCGTGAGTGTGCAGCAAACACAAAGTCTGCTATCAACACTGGAAGTGCTGGCACCTCAGCAACAACACTAGCATGTTCTTCCTGGATTCCGGTAGCAGCCTCAGCAGGTATTTCGCCAGCTTCACTAGCAGCAGCATTAGCAAGTATTTCGTCAGCTTCACCAGCAGCAGCATCACCAAATATTTCGTCAGCTTCACCAGGAGCAGCAGTAGCTAGATCTTCGTCAGCTCCACCACCACCAACAACACCACCACCACCACCACCACCACCAGCAGCATCATCAGGGGCACGGGCTTCCTGAGCAATTACAGGTTCAACAGCTCCAAGGGCTTTGACAAAGAAAGGGTAGTTGATCCCAAGAAACACAGATTGTCCCTTCAAATTGTTGACTCTGCTCCAGACTTGCTCTACTGGGTCTTCGGATGGGCATGCGGACCTCGAGAAAACGTGACACCGCAACGATGGGTATGAAGAAAGTTGTGTCCCCATATGTTCTATTGTATACCAACGCTGTTTAGTGCTCCCCTGATATGAATCCACAAGAGTTCATAATGTTGTTCCGTGTTGTCTCCGAGAGGTGCCAGGAACCAGCGTTGTGTCCCAAGTTCAGCATCTACTACTGCATCTTCGATGACCGGAGCTGGAATTATGCGCGGGGTTACGTGGGTACCTGCGTGTTACTAACAGTTAGTAAGCAGAATTTTGAATGGGATTTTACATGCTATATGACACCATGACTCACCCCAAATGGACGGCTCCCAAACACGCACGTCGCCGCTAGGTTCAGTGACCGTATAAATGCGTTGCGGTCTGTACGAAGAGTAGCCGTAGGTGAAGACGGCGTCGACATACTTCTGCGGTCGCAGGAAGTCGTCGTGAAAGACTGTCCATTCCTTGTCTTCTAGGCATCTAATGAATGTGATTGCCTTGTCGAACACCGCTAAGAGGTCGTACTCCCAATTCTTCCACGGCCTCTCCCGCGGTCTATGTGGGAGTTGTACCTTCACGAGCTCAAGTTCTGCCATGTTGAACCTGTAAGCGAATTCGGAAATGTGCGGCGGCCACCCGCTGTTGAATGCAGTAATGCCGACACCCTTCAAAGATGGCACTGCAAGTCTCTTCAATCTGTAGCAATTTTTTAGAGTCCAAGTGCTCCCATCCTGGGATAAAAGGACCAGCCACTCGCCGTTGCCACCCACCCAGTTCTGGTCATCTCTCATTTCCGTCTCTTCTTCTTCCTTGATATTCACCACTACTGATTCCGACCACTTATCCAGCAGCATCAGTTTTGCATGAATATTCTGCAGAGTTTGTTATGAGTTGGTACAATCACCTAGCATGGATTCCATTGCAAATACAATTTTACAATAGACCTTTAGATTAAAGTACACAAAATATCGCCTAAATACGAGTGTCTCCTCAGATATCGCCTAAATTGTGCCTGTGTCACTACGAAGATACTCAATATATGGAGTAGGAGCAGAGCCCCCCAGAACAAACTCCTGACGATGATCATAATCAAACATCTCAGGGCATAACAGCCTTAAATCGTCTAATCTGTTTGTTTTTATTTTAGAAAACAGAATATCACCTAGCAGGCATTCCATTGCAAAATTGAAATTGACAATTTGTCTATCACCTAAAGTAAGACTATGTCACTACGAAAATACCAGAATATCAGGTACGAGCAGAGCTTCCGCTGTACAAAATAGTCTTAAATGGTTCGATTTGTTCAAACCGCGCGTGCACACAACACGTTCGACGAAAGTAACATAGGATTCCGATGAGAGTTCAGCACATATGAATCAACGATATGACTGAACGAATAAGCTAGATACTGGAACTTACGTGGCCATCGTAGTCGCCTGGCCATTTGCTGTTATCGGGGTAAAGAAGGCCTGGCGTGCCAAATGGTTGTTCGTCCATGTTCCGCATCGTCACGCGGCAGCCAGGGATGCAGCGAGCGAGGCGGCCGGCTGAGATGATGTCCAACTCCGAGGCGATCATGTGCACGTTCGCGGCGCTGAGGTTCGGCCATCCCCAATCCTCGTGGTAGCGGTCGCCCTGGCCATCTGCGTCGTCATCACATGCCTTTCGCTTCAGCCTGCTGCTACCCCAAGCTCTACCCATAGCGGCAAATGGAGTCTGGAATCCGGTAGATTAATGGAGGCATTGTGATAAGGAGGCGGATGGATTCGAGAGGGGGTGGAATCAGGGATGGGGCAGTTGTTCGAGTAGGGAGCGAATCTGCAAGGAACCACCGCCGCCGCCGGTTCTCGTCCGCGTGGAAGAAAAGAAGGGGGCGTAATTATTGAGGGTGGGCACCGGAACCGTCTAGAGGAAGTGAAAAAATAAATCGTAAAAGGAAAATGTGCGGCCCACCTGTCAGTGAGTGAAGGTCGGCACGCGTAAACGTGCCTACGTTTGAATTGATCCCACCGCATGCAAGTGGCGTAGAACAAATTTTAGGAAGTGCAAGCATCGACGTGTAAGACCGTCGTTTTTCGCCACCTTTACCCTACTACGAATGGTCGTGCACCATTCCAGATATTGGTAAGGGCGGTTCCAATCTTTCACTTCTCCGTCTCATTTCCTCCTCCACGGCCTCATCGTCTTTCTCCTCCACGGCCTCATCCATTTCCTCCACCACCGCACCCTCTTCTTCCGTATCCTTTCCGTCTTGCCTGTAGTCATGGACGCTCCGGACGTCCGAAACGACGGCAGGCAAGAAACTACACACTTCGACATCGAAGTACATGGCGGGAAGAAGATCGATGTCGTCTACACCACCGACCCTCGGACGGTGAGGAACACTCTGAATAATTTCACGAGTTGGCTGCAGGTCGAAGAAAACAGGTTCGTAGGTCTCGACCTTGAGTACAGCCGCAATTGCCGTAGGATCGCTGTGGTGCAACTCTCCATGAAGGGGCGCGTCCTTGTATACCAGCCTTTTTGCGAGAAGGGGGCTGACGGGATCTGGTAGACTTTGCTGTCTTTTTGTTCATGCACCGTCTGTTTGCAAAAGTTATTGCTATCTTATTTGTCTGAATTCATTTTCATGCAGGTGGGGCGAAAGCATTAGGGATCTGTTTCATGACTTTCTCGTGAACCAGCACATAACATTTACCAGTGTTGACATCACGAATGATAGTAAACTGCTTGAAAGCCCGACTGTCAACATTAGAATCCCAAAGGAGTGCAGAGTAGACATCTAGGAAATTTACTGGATCCCAGGGACGAAGGTTGGCAAGACCAGGATGGCCGCTCTTGCCTCCGAACTAATAGACCCATGGTACGCTGACATGAAGGATAGATTGCTGAGATGTTCGTGGAGGCGTTTAGGGCATGATTACTGGGAGGATAAGCCACTTTATGGACCTAATCTGAAGTACGCTATAATTGACGGGTTTGTTAGCCACGAGCTATACCGCTAGATTGTAAAATCTCGTTCTAGGCATCGCATCATTGAACCACCACCAAGGCAGGTTGTTTGTCCTAGATGCCGGATGATAGATGAATCTACAAACTGGGGCAAGCGACCGAAGGCATCCTAGGATCGGTTGCCTTCTCCAACAGGCTGGGATGTAGACTATTAGTGCATGATTGTTGTGTTTATGAAAACATGTTATTTCATAAGTACACTATGTGAGCAATTACGAACTGCTATGTATTACCTTTGTCAAACTATAATCTGGTTTATGACTGTATCCTTCTCTATAATCTGGGTTTGGTTATGACTTATGACTGTATCACACCTTATGCATGTCAGTCCTGGATTCTGCCGCATGCAAATGGCACAGACATAATTTGTAAGAATGAATGTTGAGCATACAAAAGGGGGAATGTAATTCATACAGGTTAAGTAGCTAATAGCACAGGGATCATACGAGCTTGGTTCTTACACACGGAATGCTTAGAAAATACAGGCGAGATAAAATACAGGCGAGATAAAACTGGGAATGAAATGCGAAACTAGTAGTGGTAATCACCCACCCGCCAGATCATGTTGAGCATCTCGTAGCACACATACGCGTCCCTGGCTGCGTACTTGATCGCATCGTAATCCAAGTGCCTCCACTCCCATCGCTCGTGCAGGTGCTTCGGGAACAAGATTTTCATGCCGGCATACTCGCGGTCGATGATGTCGGAAGCGAGTCTATCCATGCCGGCTTTCCCTGTACCGCCATCCGGGTACCTCCACAAACGTTGGAGATTGACGTGATTGACGACATGAACGAGGAGATCCCGTTCTAGCTTCGGAGTGTCGTTCTTGATGTCGATGCTGGCGAAGTAGATCTCCCTCCTATGTAGGAACTCGCGAAGCTCCGGGCATAGAGATTTGGCCCTACATACGTGATATAGTAGGCAGTGGTTGCGCATG
This sequence comes from Avena eriantha, assembly GCA_910589775.1. Classification (NCBI taxonomy): domain Eukaryota; kingdom Viridiplantae; phylum Streptophyta; class Magnoliopsida; order Poales; family Poaceae; genus Avena; species Avena eriantha. Next base: position 185,658,331 of record OU342743.1, read on the forward strand.
GACAGTTGCAAAAGCGCCGTCCTCTTCCTATCTCTGGTATACTCGAGGTCAAGGCCGACGATCTTTTACCTGTCCATCGGATCTTGTAGCCACCGCTCGTACATTGCGATGACCTTGGCCACCTCCGCTGACGCATTTGTGTGGACGACCGTCAGCTTGGTGGTGCCATGGGCGGTGACGGTGTACTCGTCGGTGTAGTCACTCCCGTCGCTGAACACGCCGTACTCTGCGTCCATGGCAGCAACTAATGCGGCGGCGGTGTCCTAGTTTCGGTAGCGGTGGCTAGGACTGGGCGTGGAGGTGGAGTGATCTGTTGCGGTGGTATGGCCAGGCGGAGGCGGTGCCTACGGAAGCGTCGATGGTTCTTGCGGTGGCGGCGCCGGCGGGAGGAATGAGTTGGGGATTTTTGCACAGTGATGTGCTGAGGAGACAGAAGGCGATGCTTAAATTCCGTTTACCAATATTCCGGTCGTACCCATGCGGAAGCAAGTTTGACCGGGCGAGCACCGATGGTTTCCAATCCTAGCGATTAAATTCGGCGTCCGTCCCGGTAGGCGATGGGACGGGTGTGCGACGTGGCTTTGGCGTGGCAGAGACCGGTCACGTAGATCACCGTCCCGTTGTCGATCCGCAGTGGGTGCGCGGTGCTGACACGACGTAACGTGACAGGACAGAAGGAAGTGTACATTTATTATTAATTCCTAACAAGTTTAAGAAGTGTAAGCATAGACATGGACCTAGCATCCCTGCACCCCGGGGCAGCCGCCCAGCCGATCAGGCCTGCCGATTGCGCAAAGCTTGTCCCGAATTTGCCAAAATGAAGCTCGTTTGCCCATGCTTCTATAAGTTTCTCTGTAGGCCACTTGTGTAAGCATGCACGATAAAGCAACTTTGCAACACACATGTCGGTGGAAAAGCATTAGGTTTCAACACATCACATAGTTTAGGGATTTAGAATAGCTACATTGTGGAGCTCTAGCCAAATTGCATGGTAAAGCCAAATTCAGCTTTTTGTCAGATTTAGCTATAGCAACATTGTGTCTCGTTTGTCCTCACTTTTGCCCTCCCGATATTCTGAAGCCCTCACATGCGCTCGGAGGGGGGTGCCGTCTGGTCAAAGGCTTGGCCGTTACGTGCGCCATGACGCCTAAAGTGGCCTTTTTAAAGAGCGCCTTTTCCCCTCTCTCTCTAACAGTTGTGTTTCTTTTGCCCAAAAAGGTAGGGAATCTAGAGCAGCTTCTCTCTTCATTCATTGTTCTTTTTGCGATCGTTTTACCCCAATCTGGTAGCAAATCTAGAGCAGCAAAACAAACCAGCACCATAAATAAATTCAATAAACAGAGCAGATGTAGATAAAGCAGCTAATATATGTTATATAGTACGGTACTTAACGAGGTTCGAAAATTAGGCTGCTCAGCAGCAGCAGCGGACTGCTTCAACACAGACATGACAAAAGAAGCTGCTTTGCAACAGCAACATCAGCTGATCAGTGGCCCCTCGTGGCCTCTGCCAGGAGGGCATCCGCCTCCTCCCTCTGGCGCCTCCTCCACTTCTTGCTGCCCAGCCCCTTGACCTTGGGCACCTTGGGTATGATCGGGGGCATGCGACCCTCCTCGATAGCCACCTTCTGGAGGTTGCGGAGGTGAAGACCGAGCGCCTGGTGCTTGACCCTAAAGCCATGGATGTTCACGGACTTGCCGCAGGTCCTCACGTGCTCGGCATGCTTCACGAGGGAGTTGAAGTCTGTGCCGCGGAGCCTCCTGGTGGGGCAGAAGGGGCACATGTACACGTCACCGACGAAGAAGTTGTTGTACTGACTGGACTTTAGCCTCCTCAGCACATGACGAGTCTTGGTGTCCTACGACTCGTCGTCGCTGCGGAGGTCGCTGCTATCCTCCTGTTGGAAAAAAACAGAAGAGTGAAATAAGGACATGATTGAGATACTTTGATTATCGGGATTGATTTTTTGCTTAAATTAACCAAATGAGAGCTCCCGATTATTCCCCAAATATCAAACCAAATCGAATACTGATCCCAACTACGAACAGGTTGATTCATCGAAAATCAAGATCTAACACAATAGGATTAGCTACTGTAAAAAATACCAACAGTCGAGCCCTAATAACATACGATCTAGCATCCAACGATGGGAA